>JARWLC010000001.1:169794105-171166605 GCA_033318265.1 Phyllotis vaccarum | reverse complement strand
GCTGAAACCTTCACAAATTCTTTATTGTATCCACAAGGCTACACTGGATAAAGTGGGGTTAGACAAAAAAAAAAAAAAAAAAAAAAAAAAAAAAAAAAAAAAAAAAAAAAAAAAAAAAGAAAGAAAGAAAGTGTATGGTACCACTAACTAGAGAAAAATTAAATATTTACTAAAATTAAAACATGCCAGGATATTGTTTGTGAATTTAATATAAGGTCTTTCCTGATAGGAAAAAGTTTGACACAGACAGTACTATAAAAGAAGAATGAATAAGGACAATAAATAAAATAACATACAGACTGTTCCTAGTTTTTGTAGTGCTTCTGGGTGTCATTATGCCACCATGATGCCCACACTGTAGTTATCACTGGTGTTATAAAGTTGTTTTGTGTCTTTAAATCTATCTTGGGGACAACAGTATGTCTAAGTTTTCAAATTTTCCATTAAAGTGTAACTATTTGCATACACATACCAAAGAGTCAGGTAAAAAATGCTCTTTCACCTTCTCCATAGACAGCTATCACAGCTGTCCCCAATGGATTGCTACCTTAGCCCATGTCTAGAAGATCACTGTCTTGTATGGAAGCCTTCTCTACTTCAGAAAAATGCTGAGCGTGTGGGGTGTTTTATTAATTTAATCTGAAGTGTGCATTCCATTTTTCCTCATCCTGACCTCAGCAGCAGTGTGGAAGTGTAGTGTTTTCTCTGACGGACAATCCTTGAAATATCTGAAGAGCAATACAATGTTCTCCCAAGGGCTCTCTTTATTTACCAAAACATGAACATTTGCCTTAGAGGAACATATTGTTGAAAGCCTTCCCATCTAAGAACCACAGGAAGACATTTTGCCTTAGATCCCTAGTGGCATCCCATTTCAAGGGCTTTTTGTTTGACTGAACCTAATCCACACAAACCTAGAAATATATCTAGCCCATACAGAATAGGGGTGAGTATGCTTCCATTTCTGAGGGTGTGCCATGTGTTGGGTGTCAGAAGCTGTTTTCAGAAGCAGTGCACATTCCTGACCATGGTGCAAAATTAGCCCTCCTGCATTTGAACGTGTGTGTGTGTGTGTGTGTGTGTGTGTGTGTGTGTGTGTGTGTGTGTGTGTGTGTGTGGTATATTTATGTTTGTATAGGTAATTTGCATGTGCATCTCAGAAATTGATGCTGAGTGTCTTACCCAATCATACTCCACTTTGTACTTTGAGGCAGGTCTCTCTTTGAACCTGGAGCATAGCCTGGCAAATCCTCCTTGTGCTCAGGTTATAGACATGTTATTCTGCACCTGGTATTTTATAAGTGTGTTGGAGCTCTGAACTGAGGTCTTTATGCATGCACAGTGGCCACTTTACCAACTGAATCATAACCACCGATCCACAACTGAATAATGTACAGAGAGTGAGAGACTATGGAGCACTCAGTCCTAAAGGTAACATCTTCACCAACCATCCCATAAGAGGGGGCAGAAAAATCAGAAGAGCCAGAGGGGATGGACAAGTTCAAGAAAACAGTATGTTCCAGACACAGCAAACTGGTATAAACTTACAGATAGTGTGGCATTAAGTACAAGGCCAGCACAGGTTCAAACAAGATGGAGTATCAACACCGAGAGGCAAAAGTGGACCTGGGGTCTGACCCCCTAACCGAAAAGCAAAGAGAAAAATCAGTTTTCTTCACTTGAGTGTCACCAAGTTTATCGGACATGTTCTGAAGTGAATCCCGTGTCCACAAGAGGTTGACCAACAGGAAAATGAATTCAATGGTATTTTTGTGGACATTTTCTTTTATTTTGCTTTGTTTGGGCATTTTTGCTTTATTAGTTTTTGACTACTTGTCTTGTTTTTGTGGAATATTTTTCTCTTGTTTCTTGTTTTTTTATTTTTGAAAGAGTGAGAGAGAAACAAAGATTGATAAGGAGGTGAAAATATCTAGAAGGAGTTAAGAGAGGGAAATTCAGGATCAAGGTGTATGGTAAGAAATAAAACTTGAATGATAACTGTCTTAGAATTAGAGTGACTGAGATAAAAACTTGTCAATCAATAAACTAACAAACTAATTAATAAATTAGTAAATGGATAAATAGCTGGATGCTTACTAAACCTGGATAGATGCCAAGTATAGTTTGCTCTCCAGGTCTGCTTTTATACAGCGCTGGGAATTAAACCTAAGGTTCTGTGTGTGGTAGGCAAACTGCTCTATCAAGTGAGCAAAATTCCCAGCCCAGGTTTATTTTTCAGTGTAAATCTCAAAATGCAAAGCTGAACAGATTGATCTTGGAAGGGTTTAAAAAATTGCATGAAGTGAGGTAGGTAAAGAAGGGGGAGGCCCTGAAAAGAAACAGGGGGTGGGGGGAGGGAATGAATAGAATCAAAACATAAAAAAACTCAGAATTCTCAAGGGAGAAATTTTGAGAGATTAGGAAGCATGACAATATGATGCTGGTTCTATAAAGCAGAGTTGAAGCCAGGTATGTTGTCAGGTGCTTGTAATCCCAGCACTAAGGAGGAGGAGACTAGAGGATCAGGAATTCAAAGTCACCCTTTCTGAAAGATTTTCCAAAAAACAATACAAAACCAGCAACATGATTTGATGGAAGTAAAAGCCTGAACAAGAGCAAGTCACAAAAGAGGAGATCACATGAAAAGTGATTTAAAAACAATTACATATAGTTAGAGAAAGAACCGCTCCTAGGGAATTTTGAGAGCAAAAGATTTTCATCTGTTAGGATCTCCTGCCTTTATCAAAGCAGGAAATTAATGTTCAGTGTGAGAATGTGGGGTGTGGGGACAATTTGGGCTGAAGCAACCATGAAGAGGGTGAAGTGTTCTCAGCCAGTGTGCCTGTGGCATGATCCTAATGACCTAATGACCGCTAGTAGTGCAAGCCACGTGATTCTATTCCTGATCTGGCTTGTACCACTTTAAACCAGATGGCTCTACAGATTACATACATGTGTAGGATGTTGTGTAGCTATCTTCCAAAGATGTTATGATGAGTGACACTTTCTGGTGGTTTGTATGTGATCATCTTCCCTGGCAATTGTGTGAAGTGACGTTGTATGACTTCTGAGGTCAGCTCCTAAGAAGCACTGCAGTATCCACCCTTGTCATTGTGTGTGTTCTCTGGAAGGAGCAGCCAATTAGGAACCTTATTCCCTGAGACCAGCATGCTGAGATGTCTATGATTGTCATACAGAGAGGTTCTATGAAGATACATGTCCATCCAGCCTCTAACTGTTCCACTGATATGGGGATGGAAACCTTTGCCACTGGAAATCTTGCTAGTGATCCTGTAGCTAATCCAGCTTCAGATGTCATCGGACAACAAACACATATCTACACTCACGTGAGAACTGCCCAGGCAACCCACCAAGCCATGAAAGAAGAGAAGTTTTCAGAACACCACTTTTGAAGTGCTTTGTTACCCAACAATAGTTACCCACAGCACATAGCAATGCCAACTTGCTGTAGAAATTTCTAAACACTTTGACTTTTTGTACTTCATTGGTTCTGACTTCTGCTTTGAGGGAGGTCAGCTTAGGTGCGCTGCCAGAATTCAAACAGAACTTTGAGGAGAAGAGAACATCCCTTTCTTTAACAATGCTTGCTTTGCTATGAGCCTCTCTGTACTGAGCTTTGCGTTTTCTAAAAATGAGCAGAATCCTTGGGGGGTATACTCTGAACTGTCAAAGGGGGCTTCAATCCTTCACTTTCTGAAGGTTTTTCTAAGACTTGTTACTTATATGGGACTTCAGAACAAACCTGGCCCATCTCAGTCTCTTTTAATGTTGCTTAAGTGACCAAGAATAATTGATTTAAATCTAGCAAAGATTCTTAGGATTTTGATTAGGAAAACTAGAACATGATTCGTTTTAGAAATCACCAAGACAGGTTAAGAGCTTAAAGAATGGAGTCATATCTTCCCTCTGTTGAGTTTTAACCTTTATAACTAAGACTGTCTTTTAAGAGTTCCCTAATATCTGAGTTAACTTTAGAGTAAATGGATTTATAGATCTCTGAACCAGAACTCATCTGCTTAGCAGTACTAGGTCCTTCTTGATATTCCCAGGTTCTTTCATTCCAGGCCTCCTGCAAATTAAAAACTTATGTTGTTCTCCAACTAAGTTATTGAGCAACCATCCATTAATAATTGAAGTAAAGACATTCTTGATTGACAGGGGTTATGTTGCCTTGAGTGATTAATTACCTCAATTACTTTGCCTTTTTATATAGAAGCATGAAATATCTTTCTCTTAAATTTGGGGAGAGCATAAGTTGTGTATGCAATAGTGCTAAGAAAAGTAGCCATTTTATAGCAACAACATAAAAGTCGCATCTTCTATTGTTTTAGTAGGAGTATTAAGGGATTAATAAGGATTAAGCTTTGGAATTTTAACTGTTTTACAAATATAAATCCCACCTCTGCCCTGAGCCATACTGCAAGTCTTCTGCTAGAGCCAGACTCATGTGATTTTGTTCATTCACCCACAGGAATGTAGCTTCTTTCAGGACCCACAAGGAGAATACTGACAATTGTGTTCATTGTGTGTGTTACTGGAGATTGTAGTTAGCTTCTTGCTCATGCTATGCAGGTGCTCTATCACTAAGCTCTGTCCCCATTCTCCCTATTGTCTCTTTGTGACCTACTCCAATGACATGTACAAGATCTTGCGTTTGTTTTTATCCATTTGTTGTTGCTAAAGCCTTAAATATTTCACCCGAGTTGCTGATCTAGTTTTAAAATCCAAGAAGGTATCTCCTTACTATAAGAAGAGGGACACAGGTTAATTTATGGCTCCATTGATGTAAAAGAAGCTTTTCATTTCAATACAAAGCATATTCAAACAACTTCACAGCAAATCAGTGAACCAAGGCTTTGCAGTTATCACATTTGAATGTCTACTGAGTTTCACAGCATCGCTGGTGACTGTAGGGTTTCAGCCTAACACTTCTCCTCTAATGATGTGGCCCAACTTTGATAAATATCATTACCACACTACCAATAGTTTAGACAAAGGAACAGACTGATTTCTATGCAATTCTATTATGATAGTGTTTTGTCACATAGGATTTGAATATTTATTTTCAACCCATACACCTTCCAAAACATAACTGTTTTATGAAAATGCACCACTAGGTGAATCCAGAATACAGATGTTTATTTCACTCCCTTCCCCATTTCCAGTTCTCATTCTTTCAAATAATTTTACTGAACTAAATGAGTCAACCTGGTTTATTCACTATCATTGTGAATTCCTGAGGTATAAAGAAAAAGAAAATTGTTTCTCAGAATTGAGTTCCCATCAGCTTTCTACAGTGGGTGGGACTGTTTTTAGAGTTGTGTGAACACCTGTGAAATACTAAATTTGACTCAAGATTGTATGATCAGCTACTGGGGATGTAGAAATTGGTATGCTTCTAAACGGTAATGAGATAATGGACAGGAAACCTTCACATGTTCACTCTTAGGTCAGTGGGTATACTTCATCATTATAAGCTAATGGAGACCAAAGAGGTAGACCAAAATGTTTTTCGTCTAGAAGATAATAGGTGACCAAAGAGGCAGAAGAATAAGTACATAATAGGTGTGTTTTGTCATGTCACTGGAACATCCAAACACGAGAATCTGTAAAATTTCCACAAAATGGCAGTAAGTACATAATAAGAGAAATCATGTGATAGACTATGATTTAGACACTAATATGCAATATATTTTAAAGATATTCAATTTAGATCAGAATTAATATTATTAGAAATGACTAGCTGGAAAAATGTTTATTATTCTCTTAAATAAAGGATCAAGAACCAAATCACACATGTGTGAAGATATTATTCTCATCTTCCTTTCCTAAGTCCTAAATCAAAAAGAGAACAAACATATTTCCTTGTTATTAATATATGACATGTTCCCAAGAGAAACCACCTGATCACACCTTAGTCCTCGTGTTTCTTCTACAGGGTGTGGTGTGCAAGAACACAACCCAGATGGTCTACTCTGAGTGTGATCAAGTTCTCCGGGAATGCTAACAGTTAACACTTCCTATGTAAAAGCCTTTTAAGCACTTTATCTCCCCTGTGACCATAATCTTGGCCATAATCATTCCCCTTCCAGTTTTTGAAGAGCAGATCACTTATGTAACCAGTCTGCACTCATAGAACCGGAAGTCAGATTGCACACTGTTGGATATGGCCTGGATCTGCATCCGCAGCAAGTGATCTACTGAAATGACTTCTACTTATATTCCAAGTTCATTCCCTTCAGCATCCCCACACCTCCCATTGTGAAGCCTCTCACTTATGCCTTGCTCCTCTCCCTCACCAGGGAACTTTCTAGCACATACGTGTCATTGCCCCTAATTCCTGTTTTCTTCAGTTGTGCACAGAATTTCTTATTGGAATATTGTTGTTCTGAGAAGAGCCATAAATTGTGCTTGCTTTGTATGATCTGAGTGTGGACACCTCTGCTTCCATTATTTGAACTTCACAAAGAATTCCTGGTCTCAAAAGTGCAACTGATCCCTCTTTCTTCCCCCTGTCACTTTTAGATCCATCACTTTACAACAGAGCATGTTGGGATATTCTTAGGGACTACTTAATATACCAGTTCTATTTTTTATTTTTATTGTGGGTTAGGGTTGAGCACAACACATCACACATTCAAGGCAAGTACGCCACATCTGAGTTACACACTCAGATACCTTAACCAAATATTCTACCCCTTTATAATACAGATGATTTCACATTGGATCATGATACCAAGATCCATGGAAAGTAAATTTTTACTATGTTGTTTCTGAAATACTTCATACTTTAAAATTTTCCCCTAAGTCTAATAAATAATATTTTAAATAAGATAAACATTTTGGTTTAAAATGAGATAGTTTTTTTTTATTTTAGAAAAGTGTCTGAATGACTTATCTAAAAGTACTATGCCTATTATTTTATTTGTAAGTTTTTTATACTACAGTTTTAATTAAAAATATGACCCTGTAAATGGTAGTAAAAGAAGTCAATTAGATGATGTGTAAGGCTGGGATTTATTTTTTTCTTTACAATCCTCTCTATCACCATCCCATGTATATACAGTGACATATGCTCAATACTGGACTCTGCTATTAGTCATAAGTTTCCCATACATATGCAGTTTATCTCCTATAATTATAATATAACCAACAAGTTCATAGTGTAAAAATTATTTACAACAAAAAATTGATAGCTTTCCTTAGGGCTCAGATATTGCAGAAACACCAACTCTGCTACCTTGTAAAGACAGTGGCTTTCTTATAAATTACATTTCAAATCCAGTCTACAGAATATAAAACATTTGAAAGAGATGTAAGTTTTCTTGCATGTGAAACAGCCACTTGTTTTTCTTGAGAGAATAATTGGCATATTAAAATTACAACTCTGAATCATTTTGGATAGTCATGCGTAAGTCAAGGTGCAGTTGGAAGTAAAGTGCCTGGCTTCATTTGGGGATTGTATATTGCAAGATCTCTCTGGAGAAAGAGAAAGAAAGTCCCTTGATGTCTTTTCCTAAGGTGATGCTTCAAATGAATTCCAGCTTTTATTTGGGAAAAGTATTCACAAAGCATTGAAAATACATTCCCAATTAAATGTCACACATGACGGCCAGTGATAGGCCCAATAAAATGCCCCATCAGGAGCAAATGTTCTGAGGAACTCACTAGTCTAAATAGCTGTGTTACGAATACAGAAAGTTGTATTCTGAGGAATGAGTCAGCCACCAAGGAGGGTCATTCAATAGCAGTGTCCATCTGGAGCCAAAGGAAAGCCAGGAGCATCAGCCCCCCACCCCCCAGAAGTAGGGCTGGAGGAGGATAGTTCCACTTTGCTTCTCATCTGAAGATTTAGTCCCAACTGTGTTTGAAGAGCTTCTACTTTCATCAGCTTTTATATGCCCAAGAGTCGCCTTTAATTAACAACAATAACAAAAATGTTGAACACAGTCAACCATGCGTGTGCTTCTAATTACAACCTTTTCTTCTCACCTTCACAGTCGAGTTTCCAAGGAGAGCATATCCACTTGATGACTGGCTACTTTCATGTAACTATTTGCATGCTATATTATGTCCCCCCCCCACACACACACTCAAAAAATGTGAAGTCACTGCTTATCATCAGGAAAATGCATGTGGTTCATATGAAAATGGCACAGCATAAGCCTCTGCTCTGACCTTAATCTTAAATGCGAGTATATCATTCATTATCTTATTCACACCTCTATTTTAAAGTGATTTTCATAACTAAAAGTGTTCATTGGGGAGTTACTATTAAAAGCCCATGCTGCGGTGTCAGAGAAATGCCTCGGCAGTTTAGAGCACTGATTGCTCTTCTGGAGGACCTGGGTTTAGTTCTCAGCACTGCCATGAAACTCATCCATTCAAAACTTCCAGGAGATCTGATGCCCTCTTTTCACCTCTGTAGACAGAGCGTGCACAGGATATGCAAACGCAAATACCAGAAAAACACCTATAGATATAAAAATAAAATATTTGAGATGTTCTCATATCGCTAACTACCTTAAATCTCACTTGCTCCTCTAGATAAAGATACCAGACTGTACAGAAACGGCAAAGCCAGGAAACCTCTTAAATGTGGACAATATATTTAGGAACTCCAAACAGAAACCAAAAATAAGGCAGATTGCCACTAAGCAACCAAATTGTTTTATGGCTAAACATAAAATTAAGGTACCTTCTATATAGATACACAACACATGGATCATTTAAAGTCTCTAGGAATGCTGGGAGAATGAACAGGGGATTTGAAAATTATTCCTGAAAATCAGACATAGTAAACACATGACTTCATCATGCATGCTCTGTGGTCTCATTTCAACACAGCTTTGATCTTTAATTTTCAAACAGAAATGGTTTTATTTTAAACCTGAGATTACTCATCTTAACCATAGCTAGATATAAGATAGTAATTAGTCTCAGGATAGTGGGGGGTTCTTTTTGCTATAATTTTCCTAGAAAGATTGTTGAAGTGTTTTTCTTTAGCTACATAGTATAATAAGAAACAAAATATAATTTATGGCTAATGGCCAGATACACCCCACGTTAGTTTTTATGTTCAGTGACCCAGCATTGTTCTTCATGAAACCTGTAGATTTGCGTGATGGCTTAGTATCACGCCGCTGCTGGGAAGAGACCACAAGAGGGAGTTTAAAAGGCAAAAGAAACATAAATTCTGGGAAGAACTGGTTTGGGGAAAGTGAAAATGAAAGAAAATCACTGGTTCTCTTTTGGCCCATATTCCTCTATTTATGTCCTTTTAGGAGTCAAACCACCAGACTTTCTGCCCATTTTACTGTCGTGAAGGAAGGCATCAAGAGTTGGCATCCAAGTAATGTGTGAGAGGGTCTCGCAATTTCTTATATAGTGCCTTTGGTAACGTAAGTCGTGAGAGCAGAACCAATTTCATAAAACAAGACTAACAAAATTTAAGAAGTCATTGACATTTTCAAAATTTCTCTCTCCTTTGCTCATGGCAAAGAAAAAACAAAATGGTGAAAACAGAATGCTGAAAATGGGGTGGAATAAGCATGTGCAGACAGGAAATTACCATGCTTAATCATAGGAGAGGCAAATATTTCTATTCACAAATAAGATTAAAATGCTATCAAAACTAAAATGTTTCTAGAATTGCTAGTCAATGAAGTCATTCTAAAAATTATACTATGTATATGTGTTAGAATGAAGTATCCAGAATTAATACAATTATTATTGTGTTAAATACACACACACATACATATATATATACTTTGAGTATTTCAACCAAAATACAAGCATAAGCAATTAGTGTGGTAAGATGGCAGGTATTTATTCTATAAGTAAGTATAATAAACAAGATTTTCCTCATCTAAAAATGTTATAAGGTTAACAATAAATGGGAGGAAAAATACATAATTTGAACCATATGTCTTAAAACATAAAATACCTAAAGGTGAAATTACTCAGAAAAATATTGGATACATTTTTAAAAGTTTGGGGTTCTATTAATTTTTTTCTGTCAAATTAAGTGTTTTAATTATCTACTTCCTCAGACCCCATTAAAAATGATGTTTAAAAATAATGCTTTATCTCACCTGTACTCTGTATGATACTGGAGGAGAAGTAAACACTATTACCCAGCTACAATCCCTGTGATGTGCCTGCAAGATAAACTGGTGGAATATTGGTACAAATATTGGGAATAACCAACTGCTTTTTCATTGGATTTAAGCCTGATTCATGAGCTGGAGCCCATAGGTGATACAGCTAAAGTGGCCAAGAACATGAAGTCTAGGAGAAACCCTGCTTCTATTATTCTGCTGAAAAAACAAATAGAAATAGAATGACTTCTCATCACACACTCTCTATCCTGTATCCATCAATGTCTCACTCAACCTGCAGACATCAGAGATGCTTTCTTTTGCAGTAGATAAGATCTAGCAGAGAGACCCACACTGAACAATGTGCAGAGAGTAAGACTTGAAGCCCTTAGACCTAATAGGATGTATTCATCAAACCTCTTCCCCTCACGGCTCAGAGCCCTGTAAGGAAGAGGAGGCATCAAGACTGTAAGAAGCAGAGATGACCAATGACTATTGAAAGAGTGTCCTCAGGAAACATCAGGACTGATGCAGATGTGAACTAGCAGAGACTGTGACAGCATGTATAGGATCTTCACAGTTCAAGCCAGAGTCCAGCACAGAGAAGAGGAAGTGGATATGGGATTCGGACTCTGACCAAGAAGTAACTGAATCTCACTAGAAAAGGGAAAGTCAATTTTCTCCAGTGAATGTCACGAGGTATTATCACCTACACTCCAGGGCAAGCCCCATGCCAGGAGCAGTGAGTGGGCTAAGACACAATGAATTTCTTGTGTGTGTGTGTGTGTGTGTGTGTGTGTGTGTGTGTGTGTGTGTGTGTGTGTGTGTGTGTGTTGTGTGTGTGTGTGTGTGTGTGTGTGTGTGTGTACTTTTGTTTTGTTTGGTTATCTTTTACGTGTGTGTTTTGCCTTTGTGAGGTTTTGTTTGTTTGAGTTTTGATTTAGTTTGATTTCTGAAAGAGAGAAAGAAAAAGAACACAAAGTTGGGTGGATAGGAAAGTCTTGCATCTGCAAGTGATGACCAGAGCCAGGGAATTGAATTCAAATTTAGCAGAACCAGGGGACTCAAGGCTAGGCTGCTCAGGAGCATTTTACTGGCATTCTGTAAAGCTTTTGTTCCAGATAACTCAGAGTTCAAAGCAGGGACAGAGGAACCATAAAAAAACATCAGAGTATTTGTCATCACTCTTATAAGATGTGCGTAGGAGACAGACATTCTCATGGCTGAATGGGGGCCATTTCCATAATGTCCTTGAATACTGAGCTAGGGGAAGGATAC
This sequence comes from Phyllotis vaccarum, assembly GCA_033318265.1. NCBI lineage: Eukaryota > Metazoa > Chordata > Mammalia > Rodentia > Cricetidae > Phyllotis > Phyllotis vaccarum. The sequence continues at coordinate 171,155,206 of JARWLC010000001.1, read as the reverse complement.
ATCTTGCCCACGGCATCCCCTAGGCAGTCGGAACCATTCCTCCCGGGGGAGAAAGTAAGGTTTTATGGAAGTAAAGTTAGCATTGCAGAATAGTATTGGAATATTATATTCAAAAAATAGATGGAGGGGATCTGGGAGGGGATGAGGAAGAGGACAATCAGGATCAAAATATATGAAAAAAAATGTAGTAAACATAAAGCTATTATTTTCAGTTCTAAAAGAATATTTAAAATAATGCTTTAATTTTGTAAATTCAAAGAGAATGAAGGGTATGGCAATCCTGAGATGATCCGTCTCCTGAGTGTGGAGGAAAGGATGGAGGTGGAAGGGAGAGTGGATGCTGATGGAGCAGTGGAAAGCCATCCACACATCAAGGCACTGGCCTCAGCTCTAAGAGGGGATGGGAAGTTGGGGGGCTTTTGACACAGGTGGCTGGATGTTCTGGGTTTCCTGGACCTGCTTATTCTGAGTTCTATGCACTGAATTTCTTCACTTGCCACCCCCCCCATTTCTCCTTTGATTATATCCATCCTCCCTCAGTTCCAGGGCTGATCTCTATGAGCAGCATCATTACATTTTGCTTTCTAGAACCCATTTGAATATACCTAAAGGAGATATCCTCAAGAAACTGAAGGTTGGAGCAGAGAAAGAGGCTGGGTTGTTCATTCTAGTATCTCACTGTGACTTCCCTTTGACGTAGTCCTCTACAGCTATTCCTCTTGTCCTGTAGGGATTACACACTCAAGAAGCCCCAGTCACTTTTAGTGCCTATGGTAGGGATAGCTTCCTACTGTGCTGGCCCAGAGCGAGCAGGTGTGTGTGTGTGTGTGTGTGTGTGTGTGTGTGTGTGTGTGTGTGTGTGTGTGTGTGTCCATCCTGCCTCAACCCTGCCAGACATTGGACTCTCTTTGGTAAAAGGCATCAAATAAACCTTCCAGATCTTACTGGGACCCCGGATGATTGAGCTCAGGAAGGAACACTACCCACCAACTCAGAAGCCTGGAAGCTTGGTGAGCTGGGAGTTAGGATTGCAGATAATTTAAAGAAAGAAATTATTTATTTTGTCTCAGAGTTTTCAACACATTTTCTTTGGCTCTGTGGTAAAAGAGGAAAGAACATGCCAAGTGTCAGAACACAAAAGAGGAAGAGATTGATGAGGTAGTGATGTTAGCCACCAGAGCAAAGGATATGCCTCCACCAGCCTACTTCCCCCAGCCCAATAGTCTACTCAAAATTCAACTTCACCAATGGATTTCATCTGTTATAGAGGTGGGATCTTCCTGAGCCAATCACTTCTCCAGTGCCTGTCAGCTGGTAACCTAAGCCCTAATATAGGAGTCTCCAGTGTTTATTTCTTATTAAAAACTACAATGCACATACATAATAATACTGTCGCAGTCCAGAAAGAGCCAAGTCAGCCATGCAAATGGGGTCTCCTGGTGCAGAAATTTGTGCATGGGTAGAGCACACTTACAAATTTGTATGCAATATATGCTGGCGTTTACAAGATTTTTTTCTTTTAGTAAAAAACTAAAATCTAATAAACTCAGATGGGAGGGAGATCTAGCAGGGCATAGAATAAAACTTTGATCTTTATTTTATGACTTTGATATTTTCTATCACACTGTGATTTAGGACAAAATCCATAAAGCCAGATTTTCTGACATCAACTCCCCATTCTATTAATAATAATGAACTCTGCAGGTATGTTTTTTTTTATTTTTAAATCAGGAATGATAACCTTTACTTTATAACTCTGTCTTGAGAATCATATGAATAACCACACACAGAGTGCTTAGAGTGGTATCTGGCATGTAATAAGAATTTAATGAATGTTAAGCCTTTTACAACTAAAAATTCACACTGCAATTTTAAAGTCCACAGTATTCTCTAACCAAAGAGCTCTCAAACTATAAATTTTATCATTTTGTTTTGAGGATATTTAAGCAAAGAGAAAACATATGCTATTCAAAAGGAAGGCATGAACTCTCATTCATTTGGATAAATTTTCAAATAAATGGTTACAAGCATGTCAGGACTTCTCTATTGTCACAGAGCAGGACTGTATTTCACTTAGGAGTTGGGAAGGTAGGGAGGCTTCTTAATTGTTCTTGTCCAACATGAGCAAATCTGTCTCAAACTCTCCTTTCTACTGAGACTCTAAGTAAACACCCACCCTCTGTGTTAGCCATTTATTTGTGATAATTGAAACAGATGTCTCTTGGTTCCTACCCAGCCCTGAAAATATATCCCTCTCAGCAGAGACCAGACACTCACTCTGGGGACCAATATGTATGATCGAATCTGAGCAGAGACGAAGGAGGTGCCTAGCCTGTTCTTAGCCTGTAAAATTTGTCTATAAATAACCACGTCAAACACATTGTTTCATTTCATTTGCTAAAGATGGACACAAAAATATAATAAGAAGAAAAAGCAGTCCACAATGGTAACCAGTCAAGAATCCATTCTAATGCTTACCGGGCACTGGAAATTAGCCTTCCTTGGTGGCAACCTCGAAAAAGCAGAGGAAAAGTCCCCATACCTTCTTGTTCTGTCTGTTGTCTGTCTTCAGGTTGCACATCAGTTTGGTATCTCAGGAGGAATTTCTGACAGACAACATGTTCTGTTAATTTCCTGTATTTCCAGAGAATCTGATGAGATATCTTTGTCTAATCTAAATCTATTTTCTACCCTCTCAAGCCCTCTTCTGTTGCTGCTTGGGCTGTGTCTGCTCTACAAATAATTAGTAATTAGAAGCATACAGCTTGCTGGCTGTTAATGACAGTGGATTTATTTGGCTCAAAAATCCACTGCTTTATTTTTGGAACATTTTAATTTCTTGGTTATATATTAAAACTTGGAGTTATAAATTATAAAAAGGAATGGAACAGTTGAATAATATATATGCTGCTAAAATTAACTCACTCTGCTCCATAAAATATCCATCCATTCTGCTTTATAATATTGGTCTTTGCCTACCACTGTAGAAATTAAACTTCTCTTATGTAATTTCCCAAGATATGAAAAAATACTAATAGTTTAGAGCTGCTGGCAACATATGAACATCACATATACCTCATTTTGATGATTTTCCAAAGTCTTCTCCAGATTTAACAAAGTCTCCAGGGCAGCCTCCACCCAACCCACACTTGGACATGTGAGAAACCACAAATAACAGAATAAAAATGGAGAAGTAATGAGGATTGGAGATACTGGTGCTGAGATAAGTTGAGTATGACGGAAGACCTGGCCTGCTCTTCGTATGGAGATTAAAGTTGGAAAGACATGCTTTTGTTTCAAAGAGCACATGGTTTGATGAAACAGGTTATAAAGAAAGATGATGACTGTTTTCACGAGGACTCCGATTTATAAACTACAAACAAATACAAGTGGAATTATGTATGCTCTAAAGTCTTCCTTTTTTGATGCTCATTTTTGTTCCTGTGCATGTGTGCATGCATATTCATGCTTGGGTTTGTATGTGAATGAGCATGCACATATGTGCACATGTATGCACATGTGTGTGGAAGTCAAAGGTCAACCTTATATGTCATTCACAAGAACTGTTTATCTTGATTTTTGAGACAAGGTCTCACACTATAACTTGAGGCTCGGTGATTAGGCCAGGCTGTCTAGCCAGATAGTCAGCCTTGTCTGTCTCTCCAGTCCTAGAATAACTAAGTGCAGATACGCATGCATGGCTTATTACATGGATGCTGAGGATCAAGCTGAGGCCCCATGCTTGTGCAACAAGCACTGTATCAACTGAACTATTTCCTCAACATCTCATTCTTATAGATTTTTTTCTTTCCCTAATCATGCCCACAATTGTGTGGTCCAATACCTGGCTGAGTAATGCATTTCCAGAATTCTACTTTTAGTTTTCATAGCCTGGTTCTAATACATCAGGTATTCCTTATTTAGACACTGAGTGATAGGTGTCTTTCAGCCCTTCTCTGTATAAACCTTTATCATAGTTTTAGATGTCTTGCCTTTATTCAGCTTGATTTTGTAACTATCTCATTTTCCTTATTTTTCTAAGATATTTATTGTATGCATGATTGACATGTGTATGCATGAGTGTGTGTGGGCATGCATGTATGTGTGAGTGCATGCGTGCATGTGTGCGTGTCTTTATGTATGCTGTGAATATCAATCTTTAAATAAAGGAGCTGTTTTGGCCCATGACAGGAACCATAGAAAAAGTAGGAGGGGAAATCACAACATAGGTAGGAGAAGCAGGGAGGAGTCAGACAGACCAAGCCAGCCACCTAAGAAGAAGCATGTAAGGAACACAGGTGAGCCACGGGCCACATGGCAGATAGATTAATGAGAATGGGTTGAGTTAAGATGAAAGAGCAAGTTAGCAATATGCCTAAGCCATAGACCAAACAGCATGAACTTAATATAAGCGTCTGATTCATTTCTGAAGACCTGACCAGCTGTGGGCAGCTAAAGGGTCTGGGGCAGCAGGTCTTTGGGTCTGGACCTCTGGCCACCAGGGACCAAGAAACCTTATTGTTACATGCAGGCGTGCGTGCGTGCGTGCGTGCGTGCGTGCGTGTGTGTGTGTGTGTGTGTGTGTGTGTGTGTGTGTGTATGTATGTATGTATGTATGTGTAGCAAATGCTTTTTGTGTTCAAAATGTTGGAAAGAAGGTTTATTATAGAGTTTCTAAAAATGTGGAACTATTTTAGTAACTTAGTTATAGATTTCTCATGAGTTAAGCTCATGTGGGCTGGAGCAGGTTAGGATGGACGGATGAGGGCAGTGGTGGCCAATGATATTGTAAGCAGGATAAACTCATCAAAGCTATGAAGTTCCAGGCTAGGGATAGCAGTACTCATAGAGTCAGTAGAGCATCAGAAATAGTGCAGTTGAGGAATTTCTATGAGGATCTGGAGCCTAAGGCAGGTGCTGACTCTATGGAGAGCCAGTGCCTGACACAGTGCTAGGAGAGCAGTTGAGAAGAGGCCTGACCATTAAGATCAGGGTCAATTACAGTGATTCATCTCAGATGACCAACTTTTTCAATTCACGCTAGGACAGACAGGCATCTGGAATGTATTTTTAGAGTATATCAGGCATTATAAATTAAAAAGTCAAGACTTTAGATCCTAAATTGTAAGGACCTATGAGTCAAGGACAGCTCAAATACTTAAAAGTGGTCACCAGCAAACACCTACATAAAGCCTCTGGTGTGTCAAGGATGACCCTCAATGACTATGATTAAGATATCTGTTTCCACCATGACTTTGAGGTGGAGATTATTTCTCTTCTTATATAAACATGGAAAGCTGAAGCAAACGGAGATTAATCCATTTGTCTATGATCATTCAGACATGAAGTGTAAGATTCAGGAACTGGAGACAAAAGTCTATAAAACTAACAACTTGAGCCTATGCCCTTTCTTTGTTTTATTTAACTGAAGCAATGGTTTATTTTGTTTTTATTTAAAATAGACTTTTTTCATACAATAGATTCTAACCACAGTTTCTCCTCCCTCAGCCCTCCACATATCCTCTCCACTTCCCTACCCATCCAACTCTAGGCCCTTTCTTCCTCTCCCTTTAGCAAAACAAACAAACAAACAAACATGGGGGGCAGGGGAAGCATGAGAAAAGCACATACACACTCAAAGACTGATGCACAAAAAATCTGTAATACACAGAACTGGAAGTCATAATATATAAACAAAAACCTAATAAAGTTTATAAATGATGCCCAGACAAAACATTATGAAATAAATAAACCTCAAAAATTATCACCATGTTTGTTTGTGATGACTGTCAATTACTGGGCACAGGATCTACCCTTAAGTGTGAAGCACCTATTTATAAAACTTTGGTTTGGGTTTGTCTTTCTGGATCTGTGTTACCTCACTCAGGATGATTTTTTCTAGTTTCATCCATTTGCCTACAAATTTCATAATGTCATTGTTTACTGCTGAGTAGTACTCCATTGTGCAAAAGTATCATGTTTTTTATCCATTCTTCAGTTGAGGGGCGTCTAGGTTGTTTCTAGTTTCTGGCTATTATGAATGATGCTGCTAATGACATGCATCTAATGACTGATGCAAACAGATGCAGATGCCCACAGCCAAGCACTTGACCAAACTTCTGGAGTTCAGTTAAAGAGAGAGAGGAGCAGCTAGAGGAGCAGGAGAGGATCAAGAGCACAATAGAGAAAACCACAGGGACAGCTGACTGAGCTAACGGGGCTCACAGACTCTGGACTGACAGCTGGAAAGCCTGCATGGGATCGAACTAGGGCCTCTCAATGAGGGTGACAGATATGTGGATTGATCTGTTAGTAAGACCCCTGGCTATGGGACCAGGAATTATCCAGAGTACATCAACTGACTTTTTAGAACCTACTTCCTATGGTGGGATTTCTTGCTCAGTCTTAATACAGGGATGAGGGAGTTGGTCCTGCCTTAACTTGTTCTATGAGCCTGCATTGACTACTCTATGGAGGACTTGCTCCCTTGGAGGATAGGAGTGGATGGAGTGGGGCAAGGGGAGTGGAGGCAGAGTGGGAGAAAGGGAGGAAGGGAGGGGGAACAGTGGATGGTATGTAAAAGGAAAAATACTTAAGTTAAAAAAAAGAGAAATATGAAATTAATTGTTTAAAACTTGGAAGATTTTTGCACAAAGCACACCGTTTTTGTTTTTCTTGAATCTTGGCTCCATATCTCTGTATGGTTAGGTATGAGCGCCATGATTAGTGACAGTACCTGCCTCCTTACTATTTAAAGTCATTTGACTTCTCTCATGTGTATTAGCTACATTGAATCATTTAGTGGCTAGGGCAAGTGTATTAGCTCCTGAATCAAAGAGCTGAACTGAGGAATACACTCAAAGAAACAAAGCTGGGGGATAAAAGCTGGAGCAAATAGTCCCATTGAAGATGGATTAAAGAGGGTTGAAAGCACGTATTACTGAATATGCATGAGTTAATTTTATGGACACTTGGAATTAAGAGCTTATGTGTTGTGTTATAAGCTCAAGACCAAAGGAGAAAGATGTGGGGAGTACAGAAATGTAAAAACAAATTCTGATCTGACCCTACTACATTCAAATCTTCACTGTATCTACTCTGCTCGTGTTTAGAACTATAGCCTCAGTGGACTTAGCTATGTTATTAGTGTCCAGACAGCAAAAATCCTTGAGCCAGAGAAGTCTAGGGAAGTTGGTAAGACTCTTGCTCCTCTATCTTGATAAAGGTGACAGTCAGCATTGAGGATCAATTGTCATGTTCCTCTGAGCAAACAAGACACAGCAACTTTAGGACAGAAATGACAACCCATCTTCACCTACACTCTATAACATGAGCATGGGAGAGTCTCCTCAAACTCAAGTTTCATTTTCTTGATTGAACCTTGTCATATTCTAACTGTGTAGTAGTCATCTGTGGCTGGAGGCTACTGAAATGGACAGTGCAGGTGCAGAACTTTGTCATTCCTGTAGAAGATACTGTTGGACAGAACTGCCCTGGAGAAGAGTATCAATTGTATCTTACCCTGATTTCAGTGATTCAGAGAAAGCCGCCTCCATGTGCTCTGCCCACACATGGCAGTGTGGAGCTGTCTCCTGGAATGATGGATCCAATCCAAATAGAAATTCCTCATCCACAAGTCTCTCCATCTTATGAGTCTAAGTAAGTCCACTGTAAATGCTCCTTCCACTTTAGAAGTTTAAAGTCATCCCTGAAATTTGCAACCACACTCACAGTACACTTCTGATCTATCTCCAACTGCAGTTTCTTTACCAAATCTTTCCATTCATAGAACCTTACTATTTTCAAACACAAAGTATCCTGCACACAGTAAAAGCTTAGGAAATGAGTAGAAGGAGAGAAGAAGCATACCTAATGTAATAAGACACATCTTCCAAATCGTGTTTGCAACCACATAGAGGACACTCTCCCAGCCCTTTCCCAATATGAAGTTCTCACAGTGTTCGTGCTGGTGTCCTTCATCCTTACTCTTCTCTCCTTTTTCTCCTTAAGGTAAAGTTCTTTGGCCCTGCTGTATTGCTCTGAATCCTTTTACACCCATCCCCCATGTTGTAGCTCTCCAAAGTAAAGAATAATTTTCCAAATCAAAGATATCCAATACCCACAATTATTACAGAAGTAAAACCTTCTCCACATCAGCACAGTGCCTACCTCAGACTTGTGTGATTTTGGATGTTATTTCCTCTGTGGTACTATGTTTTTGGAAACCCTCCACATTGGTGAGGGGTCGAGGAACATCTTTCTGGACAGTGAGACAGGTCTTCTCCTGACAGTACCAATCTACTTCAAGAGAAAAATGGGAAACGAAGAAACTCCATGTGAAGTTTACTCTCTTTGTGGCAAAACTTAGCCATTGGAAAAAGAAACTCTTCTTGTATCGACTGCTTGATAGTATGTTATATAAACTGGACATGCAGGACCCATAGGAAAGTGACCTCTGAACGTTGGCAGAACAAGCTGAGATTGCCCTTCAGGTTCCTGCTTTGCAGAGAAAACTACCAGACATTCTTCAGGACACAAGAAGTGACTGACGAACTATGCAGAATGGGCAGAGTAGTCCTTCAGATTTCCTGCTTCACTGAAAAATATGCCAGAGACTCTGGAACTGTAGGCTGAAGATGGATGCCCCAACATTACAAAGGAACTCTGGGTGACTGCCCAGGAAGACAGGTCTCATCTCTGTCATTTCTAGACTTTGGAAGTTGCTTACACTTCCTGTTTACTCAAGTAATATTATATTCATCTATGGTCTTTGATGTAGTTAAAGGCTATGTAGTTATAGGTGTAGTTTTTATTAGTTATTTAAAAAGTATATTGGGTATGAAACTTTAGAATATTTTATTTAATTTTGTTAAATACAGACAGACTAGATATTGTGACTGTAATTCTTGCTTGTTAGCTCTTTTGTTATATGTAATTTTGCTATGTTAAAATTGAAACCTTCCTTTTTAATTAGACAGAAAGAGGGAGTGATGTGGGAATGTCTTTCTGTATGCTGTGACTAAAGGTCTGTTTTGGCCATGGCAGGCATCGCAGAAAAAGCCAGTGGGGAAATCAGCATAGGTAGGAGAAGGAGGGCAGAATTGGGAGAGATAGACCCAGCTGCCCAAGGAAGCAACATATAAAGAACACATGTGAGTCATGGGCCACATGGCAGGACAAATTAATGAAAATGGGTTGAATTAAGATTCAAGAGCTAGCTAGAAATGTGCCTGAGCCATGGGCCTAACAGCATGCAGTTAATATACATGTGTGAGTCATTTTGGGGAGGAAAACTGGCTGCAGGTGGGCTAGTCAGCCAAGAGACCTCACTGTCACACTAAAGTCACCGACATGGGATTGTAATCCTAGTTTCTACTTGAAAACAAATACCTGAGCCTTTATTCTCCAATACCTAACAGTAAGCCCCCAACAGCAAAGGTGTTTTAATTTCATAGATAGCAGAGATAAAAACTGCACTGTTCTCTAATGCATCAGTTTCTTTACTCAACATTTCTGTCATTCACCAACTTGAGTATCTGTCAGATTCCACTGAGTTCTCATTAAGACACGTCTTTCTCTTCTGCATCCAAAATGTTCTGATTTAGTAGGTCAGTCATAGGCCTTGACATGTGTTCTATTATATACATTTAGAGACTTTAAAATTAAAAAGCTGAACTCATTTGTGTGTGTGTGTGTGTGTGTGTGTGTGTGTGTGTGTGTGTGTGTGTGTGTGTCTGCTGGTGCAAGCCTGTGATCTCGGCACTTGGGAAGCAGGAGAGGCAGGAGAATCAACAACCACAAGGCTAGTCTGAGTTACACACTAAGACTTGGTCTAAAAAAGAAGAAGAATGAGTGAGTGATGAATATAGAGACTAAAGAAGGCCCGAGATTCCTGCTCAAATCAACTGACCTGCCCCTTGCTCAGCTGTGTAGAATAAATCTGCCTCTTTGTTCAAATGTGTATGAAATCCACCTCCCTGCTCAGCTTTGTATAACAGATGAGCTGAGTTTCCTGGCTGCTGGCGTCTCCATCAGATCACATAGCCCATCAAATCCCATCTTTTCTGTATTCTTGTCTCTCTTTTTTTCCAGTCATTTTGCCATAGTCAAGTCAATCCCAATTCTGTGCTAGTCACAACAAAGATAAACATTCAGGCACATAAAATAAGTGAATCCTTTGAAAACTTTAAAAATAAAAATAGTAGATATTAGTTATTATTGAAGAAAGCTCCTAAGAACAGCTCATAAATCCCTTTTCTTATGTTTGGTGTATCATTCATTTCTTTTTAATAAAAATTTTCCCACACCCACCACTGCTCCCCACATCAGTCATCTTTTTACCTCAGAGTTTGGCTGCCCTTCGTCATGGTTGTGAACAGCAGTGACAAAAGGTACAAGTGTCTAAAATATAATGTCTGATAGAAGAGAGTTGAAGAAGTGAGGGACAGTGGTAGGGCTAACTAACACCATGGCTGTTGTTTGAAAACTTCAGATGGAAACTCACTACTTTGTGTGTGTATGTCTGTGTGTGCATATATACACTTAACACATCACATACACACATATATGATGTAATTCATATTATAATTTTCCTATATTGAGAATAATTCTTATCCCAGAAGTCACAGTTGCCTAGTTCAGCTATAGAATACTTCTCCTTAAATTGATAGTCGAGGATGTCTTAGAGACCTCTCAAACAATACAGCTTTTTGAAATTGTTCTTTGTGACCCACCAGAACTTGATGGTAAGACCCTATTGCTGAAAACACCACATACTTATCCCCATATGAAATGGAGAAACCAAACACAGCAATTGAGAAGCTTTCTCTTTGCCTACTAGCCTTTATTATCAGAAGATGATCTGTAGGCTCCTGGAGGAGAAAACTCATCAACAGAATTACTTAACTGTGACACCTATTAAGTCGTAATAACAAGGCTGGAAAGATAGGCCAATGGGTGCAATAGCAACACAACAGTATGGGAGCACCCAGCTACTTTATAAGTGGCTTTAAGGCCCACTCTGCAAAAGAAAACAGGTGACTGATGTTATAAGTCTAATGAAGGGTCATGGCTGTGGATTCATACAACCCAGGTATATACCTACTAGGATGATTTTTCTGAAAGGATTTGGTATCAAACTGTCCTCTAAATACATACCTCAATATTCATAGGTTAGTGCAGTAGCTCTCTAGCCTCATCAGAGAAGCTTCTTCATTCAGGGGACAATGGAAGTTTAATTTACAAACTCAAACTGTAAAGCTCAAAGAATAATTATCTGTGGTGTGAGGAGTGCTCAGCCACAAGCAAGACATTCATCATACCCCATCTTCCTCGTCTTAGGAACCATGATAAAAAGAAGGGTCTGAAAGATTGCTAGAGACGAGGGTCAGGGTAGACCTGGGTGAATCAGTTCCTTGCAGACATGATAGAACCACTATAGTTACAAACTCGGGGCTGCTGTTATTGCCTGGTTAAACCCATACAAGATCAAGCCAGTTAATACTCTAGCATGGAGTAGGAGGGGAATATAAGCTCCTATTCTTGGCTGGGAGCTACTGGTGGTTAGTGGCAACTAGGAGATTAAAACAAAGTTTAATTTAAAGAGTTGGTCCCTGGTAGATTGATCGTGCTTCAGCAGATGACCCACACCCATGCATATGTATGTGCACCAATTGAACTTCTTGAGATTTTTATAAAACTAAAAGGACAAAAATTTGGTAGAAGAGATGAGCATGTGGCATGGAAAGAGTTAGGGAGGGATAGTGGTGGATATAATCAAGAATATACTGCTGTATTTATGTATAATTCTAAAAATCTAGTAAAATATATAGTTTAAAGTGTATAATACTAAAATCTGTTTCTTTTAAAGAGTCTGTCTGTATAAAATCAGGTAGGTTTAAAGCCCTATACTACTTTATCTCCTAACTCTAGTAGGAACTGTATGTTATCGTTACAGTAAGCTATTTATTTTGCAAATTGCTTCAAACATATTTTTTATAGCATCTTTAAAAGATAATTAGAAGCAATTAATCCCTAATGAGGACACCAAGGCAGGCAAATTTAGTAGAATGCCCAGTATCAAGTGTCTGTTACTGGTGAGTCATGTGATAAAAATCATGGTGTCTTCAGAAGATAGAAACCTATTTATTATTTCTTGCTTCCCTGTAGAAGGAAAAATCTGATGCTTCAGGAGGATAAGGACAGCTCCCATAATAGACCCTGCTGGCTGTGAAATAGACCATTTTACACAATGACATAAAAAGCAGGCAGAAAGGTGATGCTAATGACACTTCAGACTCCTTCTTGATATCTTTGCATTTCCAGGTGCTGAGCAGAAAAACTCTCTGTCTCTAATTACCTCTGGAAGTCTTGGAAATGAAGTCAGGTCAGAGGTACAGTCAGAACATTCAGCTGGAATATTCAGACTGCAGCTGAATTTATTGCAAAGGACAAAGGAGAACTCAAAACCTACTCATAGCTAAAAATCATAGGTAGAGGCAAGGTTGAGCATATAGATAATTGGAAGCATAATAATGATTACTTTTATGAAGATGCAAAGCATATTTCTACAGTGTCAGAAGACTACCTAAGCCAATGCTTAAATCACAGCTTCTAAATGTATCTGTCCTCTGGAGTGTTAAAGTCATGTTCTAAACAATCTGCAGAAAAAGGATTAGATTAGACAATGAGAAAATGAAACAGATCATTGCCCTTCAACCTCCACGGCCCTAATGTCTGATATTCAAGAGAACTCATTGTTTCTCCTGGCTAGACCTTGGCTACAGTCTCCTTCATTATCTTTTGAACCTGTCACATCCCTAAAGACTGTGGGTTCTGCCATCCTCGGTGTCCCAACCCACTTTTGCTTCTTTGGGTGTTCTTTCTGTCCACCACACACAGCACAAACTTCATATTCAACAGTCAGTTGTTATACATGGTTATGTGTTCATTCTCACATTGTTGCCCTCATTAAAAATTTAAATTTCAAATAATATCTCTCCGTAGATTGGAAGCTTTTTCCTTTTGAATTTTTTCTTTTTTGTTATTTAGTTTCAAACAATAAGTTTAGATCTTATTTACCTCTACTCTCCTAATACTTTCATAATTGACTGAACTCCTTTTCCCTACACACCAAAGTTTTTGTCATCATTTTTAATCTTGAAAGACAGATTTTGTGTGCCCAAATATTTTTGAATGCGTGCCAGGTTTGTGTTTTCATCCTCTACTGTGGCACTTAAATTTAATCAGAAAGTTATTGGTGACTTCCATGATATTTGTGCCATTAGTACACCAGTGGGCACTTCTTTCCGGGAAAGACATTGATTGTCACTGGAAGAGTTCATAGCTGAATATGATAGATGATCACTGTTCTGCCTTTGTGCCTTGCATAGCACCTTCCAGTACTGTGAAAGCTAGCCCATAGGGATAAAGCTTCCCAGGCACATAACAGTTTGAATTTGCCATGTTCTATGACTCAACCATTGGTGCTGAAGCAGTAAAGTTTTAACTTTAAGTGGTGACGGCAATAGTCAGTAATGTTTGGGGTTCTAACTGACCTCACTGTTCAAAAACTTCAAAAGAAGTAATTCATATCAGAAAACAGATTTTTGTTTGTTACCCTATGATAGTTAGAAGGAACACTACCTATCATAAAGTAACTCCATATTAACTTGCTGTGGGGGAGGGTTCTACAGAAGTAAATTTTTATAAGTGTTTTTTTTTTTCAAAATTTCTCTAGTGTTATATATCCATTCCCTATTCCCTTCTCTCCCTTCTCCTCCTCTTCACAGCCCAAGTTCAACTACTTCTGCTGTACATTCTCCTTTGACCTTCTACATAAGTCATTCTATTTCCGTCCTTTTGAACACCTCTACACACACCCCATTAATAATTTCCTCACTTTTGTGGGTATTTCGAATAAAACATTCCTATCTGAAGAGTTAATGGCCACATCCACACATGAGAATAAAGCAAAGCAAAATATGACATGTCTTTCTGCAGATCTGCCCATATACCTGAAAATTTCATAATTTCATTTTCCTTAATAGCTAAATAATATTCCAATGCACAGATATACCACATTTTCATTATCCATTCATTAGCTGAAAGCCATCTAGGCTGTTTCCATTTTCTGGATATTATGAATAGAGCATCAATGAACATGGATGATTAGGTATCTCTAGTGCAGGGTCTGGAGTTGCATAGGTAAAATCAAAATTAGTTTAATTCAGTCGTAGAATAGACCTATTTTTAGGGTTTTGAGAAACTGTCATACTATTTTCCATAGGGGCTACACTAGCTTATATTGCCACAAATGGTGAATAAGTATATTCGTCTCCTCACATTTTACACCAACATTTGTTATGATCATTTTTTTTAAATTGTTTTAGCCATTCTGCCTTGGGTGAGATGAAATAGCAGAGAAGTTTTAATATGCATTTTTGTGGAACATATTTAGGAGTTTCTCATGCATTTGCATTCCATCTTTTGAGAACTCTGTTTAAATTATATGCCTCATTTTTATTATATTGTTTGTTTGCTTGTTTAGTTTTTGAGTCCTTTGTATAGTCCAGACACTAACCCTTTGTTGAGTTTATAGCTGGTAAAGAAATTTCCCATTCTCTAAGCTATCTCTTCACTTGAATAAAGATGTTCTTTGTTATACAGAAACTTTTTAGATTCATGAGGTCCCACTTACTAATTTTTGATCTGAATTAAGCATTGGATTTGTAGTGACATGTTGTATTTTAACAAAATAGTATGAAATATCAAAGGACAAAGTCAGTCATAGAGCAAAGCCATGAATGTCAAGAAGTGGTGACCCATGCCTTTAATCTCGTCACTCAGGAGGCAGAGAGCCATCTGGATCTCTATGAGTTCAAGGCCTAACAGCCAGGCAATGATAGCACACACCTTTAATATAGCTTCAAAAACATTGTATGAGGAAGTAAGATAGCTGGGCAGTGGAAAAGAAGGGATAATTTCATCTTTTTGTGACTTCCCTGGGATGGCTGTGGAGAGAGAAGTTTGAAGTCAGAGGATTCATGAAGACAGGCCTGAAGAGTTGACTGGGTGAGAAGTGGCTGTGGTTTGTTTCTCTATCTCTCTGATATTTTCCCCAATATCTTGCCCTGGTATTTTATTATGTACTAAACATAATTTGGGCAATAGCCATTGACATCCTGTTCAGAAAGTCCTTTCCTGTGGTGATGAGTTAATCATATTCTATACTTTCTCAACTATCAGATCCCACATTGAATTCTTTGATTCATTTGGAGTTGAGTTTTGTGCAGGTTGAGAAATGAAGACCAATTTTCATTTTTCTACATATGGGTATCTAGTTTGACTATCATCTTTTCTGAAAGATGCTGTCTTCTCTCCAGTGTATATTTTTAGATCCTTTGTCAAAGTCAGATGACTGTAGGACTGTTGGCTTATATGTGGATCCTTATTTCTATTTCATTGATCCATGAGTGTATACAAACACCGTGCTGTTTCCATAGCTTTAGTTATGTTTGGTTGTATAACTTGAAATCTGGAATGGTTATCTCTTTGGCAGTCATTGCTGTTTGGGGCTGTTTTGTCTAGCCTTGGACTTTTGTCTTTCTTGATGAATTTAAAGATTGATATTTTTTCAATTTCTATGAAAGATCATGTTGATTTTGATAGTGATTGCATTTCTTTTTTATTTATTCTTTTTTTCATATAATTAATTCTAACCAGTTTTCCCTCATTCGTACTTCTCTCAGGATCCCTTCCCATCTTCCCTTTCTCCAACATCCACTCCTCTGTTTCCCTTCGCAAGGAGAAGATATTCTAGAGAAATCAACCAAAGATGGCGTAACAAGATATGTACATTAAGACTAGTCACAAACCCTCACATCAAGACCAAGTAGGACAACTAAAAAGGAGGAAAGGGGGTCTAGTTTTGTAAATTCAGTAAGGTAAGAGCCACTGGCCCTTGGTAGGAAAGTCTCTTTCTGCTACAGAGGCATGTGCGGTAGAAGGTAAGGGAGAAGATGGGAAAGGTTGGATAGAAGCAAGCTAGTAACAGAACTCAGCTCTGGTGGATGTAGATACCCTGGGGGGATATAATTAGATGTTGAGAAATGAATTAACTAAAACTCTGTTGTCAGCTCTGAAAGTTAAAAAAGATAAAGACTATAGGGAAATGTGGCTGAACTACACCAAAGATAGAAAAACATAATAAACCTAGGACTCGGTAAGCTGCATTCAGGCCCATGGTCTGTCTCAGTGGATCAGTTTTTCTGTCCTTCCTGAGTTCCCCATCATTATAAGTACTGTAAGAGGAATTACCCTGATGTTCTGCTGTAGAGATAAAATGAGATAAAATAGCTAGCACATGTTAAGAGCCTTTTGACATGGTGTGCAACACTTGACCACTTTGAAACTTTTATTAATTAGTAGTAGTGTTTAAGTGTATGGTGGGAGGTACACATGTCATATGGTGAGTGTGGGGGTCAGAGAACAACTATGTAGTGTTGCTTCTCACCTTCCCACATAAGTACTAGGAATTAAAAGTAGGCCACCAGGCCTTTGCAGAAGATACCTTTACCTGCTGGGCCGTCTTGCCATCTCTGTCATTTTTCAATTTACTGAGTTTGTGTACTCTGGAGATTAACCATTGGCATGTATATGATTTTCAAGTGTATTTTCCCATTGTTTTCTTTAGCAATATCTTGAACAAATATGGTTTTCTTCCCGCTATTCTTGCTTGTTCTTCTTTTCTGAGATTTCTCCTTCATGATGGTAAATGTGTCACATAGAGATCTTGATAAGTATAAGGTGACCTTTATATTATCTTGCTTGTTTTTCATATTTTTTGAGATTATAATATAATTAAAACATTTATTCCTTCCCTTTTCTCTCTCCAAACTCTGGCTTGAAAAAAAAAGCACATAACTCTGGCTTTCCTTCAAATTCATAGCCCCTTTTCACTAATTGATGTTGCATATGTGCAATATATATTACAAAAATTATATATACATATGTGTGTGTGTGTGTGTAACACACATATATATTAAATATAATCTGCTAAATCCATATACTGTTATTGTATGTGTGTTTTCAGGGCTATACATTAGGCACTGAACAACCAGTTGGTATGCTTCTCCCTGGGGAGATCACCCATCCCCTCCCAGCTTTCCTCAGTTGTTTATAGTTTTTGCGTAAGGTTTTCTCCATCCACTTTGACAAACTCAATGGTGTCATCTTTGCTTGGCTCACATTTGGGAACACATGAACTGTTAATACAGGCTCCCTTATATCTACTAAGGTATTTCCCTAGTGAATATTGAAATTATAAGTTTGGGATGTGGCTAGTGGAAAGATGAAGAAGTCAATTGTTGCACCAATAAATGAAACTGAGGGATAAATCTCTGAGAAAGTCAGAGATATTAGAGAGAGTAAATACCACAGTCAGATCATAACCAGCTGTCTTCCAGCTTCCTCATCCTGGCTTCTCTTGGCTTCCTCTAGCTCTCGGTCTTTCTACACTTACCTTAAATACTCTTTTTGCTCGCCACCACTGCCTGCCTTGGAGCCTGGAACTCCCTCTGTAAACTAAGATGACCTCGAACTCAGTTTGGATTAAGGGCATAGGTCACCACTCCTGGGATACTCCCTGTGCTGGGATTAAAGGTGTGAATCACCACTCTCTGATCCTCCTAGACTGACTGTGGTTAGATCCCTCTTATATCTCCAAAACTTTTGAAGCTTTTATTAAATCCCCACAGAAGTCACTTTGAGAACCAAGGACCAGATACCAATCTGTCATGGAGCTCCAGAATGGAATGATAAAAATTAGAAGATAGCCAAGGAGAGCAAGTGCTGAGCAGCTAAGCATGCATCCACTGTTCCCCTAGCACCTTGCTGGATTCTAGTTTGTCTAAGACAGTGCATAACACTTGTCTGTAGTATCAATCTTAATAACTCAAAGTATTTCACAAGAGATTAAACATTCGAGCTATGAAATTTTGAAATCCTATCCTGTTTTCTTCTATGTTTGAAACAGGGTGTTGCTGTTTAAATTCTGACCTTGAACTGGTGATTTTCATGCCTCCATCTCCTGAAAACTGCGGTTATTGTTGTATTCTGTCTCACTTAGATGCTATTATTTTAAGCCAGGATGATTTAAGACAGAGAAATTGGATGCTAGACAGCTTGACATAATTTAAGGGAAATGTCTAGAAATAGTTTCCTGAAGAAAAATCGTGGCAAACATGGGGGTAATTTGATTAGAAACCAGAAGTTTAAGTGAGAAAGAACACAGTGTTCACCCCACAGGCTGCCTTCTTTCATGGTTCGCTGACAAGGCATCTAGCTTCATCCCAGCATCACCCCTAAGTGAGAGTAGATATGGAGGAGGAACTGTGGTGGGAACGCCACACGTGAGGAAGGAAAAGAAACAAAGGGGAAGGACAGTGCAGTCCAATCACAGGAGCTTTAAATGTTGAGGCAGAAGAGAGTGTGGCAAAAGCTCACAGTTGAGAAAGCGCCATAGAACGTACATAGTTTAAGTTCCCATAGAGTGTTAATTCTCAATAAGGACTTCCAGTCTTTCAAAGATGTTCTACAGAAGCCACTAGGTAGGCCTATGATGAAAAGCTGGTTTTGGCTAGGTGGTAATATGGAGCAATGTTAGGCAGCCTGACAAATACTTAGATCATAATTACTATTTCTAGGTCTAAGTGGGAATTTAAAAGTGATGCTATTCAGTGAATGGGTGGAGAAACAGATGAAAGCGCAAACAAATAGTAAGACAGTAAAAGAGTACTACAATTAGAGTGGTTAACTAGGAACACCTGCAGCGGCACTCTGGCACACATGATGCCATCTATGACTCACGCCATTCACTCTACTTTTAATTTCAACTGATTGAACAGTCTAAGGAAACAGTGCCTAACAGTGAAGCATTAAAAATGCCCAAGCACAGACCTGAAAAGTCTCTCTGATGTGACTGTCCAAATGTGACCTGAACAAAACCAACATGACAACCTGGACAGGGAAAAATCTGTTCCTACAGAAAGAACTACAGGCCCCTGAGCTAATCTGGGTGTGGCAGAGGTGGTCCTTCCAGAGAAGAGCATATGAACTGGTTGTCCAGTGCCAAAGAGTCAGTCCTGAAAACATACATCAAAGTAATATTATATGTACTCAACAGGTTGCACTTCGGAATATATTTGAAGATGCAAATAGATAATGCATATACAATAACAATGAAAAATGAGGCTATCGATCTGAAGGAGAACAGGGAATGAGGTATTTGGGATGGCTGGGAGGGAGGACAGGAAAGGAAGAAACATTGCAATTAAATTACAATCTCTAAAAAAAAAGATTGAGTTGAATAAATTTAGTGATTCTCTCCTCCATTTTATTGATTAGATTTGTTCTTGGAAAATTGTTTGTGTGTGTGTGTGTGTGTGTGTGTGTGTAATATTCATGAATTTGAAGGAGAATGGGGAGGGGAATATGTGAGGGTTTTGGAGGGAGGAAAGAAAGGGAGAAACATTACAGTTTAACTACATTCTCAAAAACTAAACAAAATTATAGATAATCACACTGTGAATGGTAGTTCATGTGCTTAATCATAGCACTTAGGAGGCAGAGAGAGATATCTATGTGAGTTTGAGGCCAGTCTGGTCTATATAGTAAGGTCTAGGAGAGCCAAAGTTACCTGCATTGTGAGACTGTGTCTTAATAGTTGATCATCACTTCTGTTCACAGTAGGTGCCAGACAGGGAAGCAGGTACACAGGTGTGAAAATAACTAATTCAGTCTCTATTATATATAATATTATATGATATAAATATTCTGTCTCTTTGTTTTTTCAGTATGTCTGTCTTAATAGTCACACACACATATACACACACCACACACACAGACACACACATATACACAAACACCACACACACACACACACACACACACACACACACACACACACACACACACACACACATACAAAGCCTGCTGGAGCCTACTGCACTCTGTTTTTGATGTCCAGGATCCGTCTCACCCCACAGCAGTAAATTTGTATCTGTATTTTGTTTCATTTCCTGTGATGAATTCTTGCTTTATTCTAGCACTAGCCTGCTGTGTGACCCTGAGCAGAATATATCATGAGCCTTTGTCTTGTGAGGATAACCACAGGTATCTCACAGAGCTGTGGAACTGTCAGGGGCTTTCCTTCAACTATCACTATACACGTATATCTCCTCTGTCCCTTCAGAGACTGTCTAGGATACCCACTGGGCTGAAATTGTGACACTCCACTACTTGTCTAGGGTTGTCTGGGGGTTAAAATTAGCTAAACCCATGTACAAAGCATTAAAAATCTATTATTACTACACTCAAAGTATGATGAATTTTTGACACTTTTTTTCCAAATAAGAAATTAATTTATTATTTTAGATGTTCATTTGGACATTATCACTTTTAAAGTGATATGTTTCTTTCTAAAATTACGGAGGAGATGTTTGAATGATATAACTTTAAATAATCCCTAAACATTTGACTCTGTCACACACACAAGAAAGCCTGACAAATGAAGCCTTCCATTTAACCAAGTTTGTACAGAAAACTGAAACCCGGCAATGCTATTTGAGTCTGAAGCCCTTGTTAGTGGGGCCTGGTCTGAGTCCGTCTCCCCAGGATCTAGAAAGTAGTCTTGCCACTGTAGGAAATGCACTGAGCATTCTTGATTCAATTATGGTGCATTTCCTAGTCTTGACAGCTCATGCAGAGGACATGGCTCTTTAACTTCCTGTGTGTTAGCAGAGAGAAGAGAGCGAAATGAATTCTCTTCGCATAAATGCTGTTGAAAGGCCAAGCATCTTTCTGAAGAACACTGTGAGTGAGTACTTTGTCTTACTGTTTCCAACAACATAATATCCCCTGGCTCCCTCAAATACAGGGAGGAGCTTTTAATTTCTCCTCTATGAGTCAGGGTGTCAGAGAATTACATGTCAAAGGGAGGAGAATGAGCGCTCTGGTGCCGAGTGAATTTACATGGGTGATATGGTGTCCCATTTGCTCACTAACGAAATCCAAGGAAAACAAGCAAACAAATAGGCATAGGAATAACACCACAGACAGACAAACAAACCAGAGAACTGCAAAAAAAAAAGTCCGTGCATTTGTAGACAATTGACCTTGACGAAGGTGCTAAGACACACAACTTCTCTTTAAAAATTATGTTTCTCAGGTTGGTGGGTATGGTGATTCACACCTGTTAGCACAGTGTTGGGAATCAAGTATTTACAGCCATAATAGACTATCTAGTGAGTATTGGAGCAGTCAAGGGAAACCTTGTGTCAAAAAACAGCAAACAAACCACAAAAGGAAAATAAAATTTCACACTATCTTAAACTACATACAAAAACAACTCAATATTCATTAAAGACTTGAGTGAAAGGCCAAGAGTACTAGATTAAGGAAACTACAGCACAAAGGGAGATTCTTTCTAGTGTTTAGTTTGGGATTTTCTTATTAATTTGGTATCCTGGCTAGTTTATTGACAGTCTGATGCAAGGTAGAGTTATTTAGAGAGAGAAATGCTCTCAACTGAGAAAATGCCTTCATAAGATCAGACTGCATGTAGCCTTGATGTGAGGGTTTGTGCCTAGTAACTTGTTATGCCGTCTGTGTTCAGCTGATATGCCTGAAAGGACTGATCCCTTTTTGAAGGGAAAAAAGAAGTGGGATCTGGGGAGAGGAGAGATGAGGGGTTACTGGGAAGAGTGTAGGGAGGAAAGACTGTGTTGTGATAGGAATGTGTAGTAAAAGCTTCTGGCCCTAACTAGCCCCAAGATCTGGAACAGCAGCCCAAGTCCCAAAGAAATGCACAGAAGCTTACAATAATTTCATGTTGATCAGCCTTTAGCTTAGGCATATAACTTTGCTAACTCATAACTCTTAAACTAACCCATGATTAGCCAAGTGGCTTAGTACCTTTTCTCAGAGCATTCTTTCTTCTGCTTCTGCTGGCTTCTCTGCCTGACTCTTCCTCTTCCCAGAGTCTTCTTCATCTGGTAGCCCCGTTCAAACTTCCTAACTACCTTCTGGCCAATCAGTGTTTTAGTAAACCCATAGAAGGGACAAATATTTACAAAATACCAGAACATAATCCTGCAGCAGGAAGCAATGTATGAAATGGGGGAAACGAGAGAGAGAACTGGGCTGTAGGCAAGTTTGTAGTTCATTTTCTTAATTAATGGTGTATGGTGGAGGGCCCAGTCCATTGTAGATTGTCATCTCAGGCAGATGACCTGGAATGAATAAGAAAGCAGGCTAAACAAAGCAGGAGGAACAAGCCAGCAAACAGCATTCCTCCATGAGCTCTATGAGTCCACTCCTACCTCCTAATTTCAGTCCTCCTCGAGTTCCTGCCCTGACTTTTCTAGATGATGGTCTACAATTTACAAAATGAAATAAACTTTTCACTCTCTAAGTTACTTTTGGTCATGATGTTTTTATCACAGCAATAAACACCTAATTATGACATTTGCATATGATTATAAAAGCAGAGGTAGCAAAAGCAAAAACAGACAATTGAGGGTTTTTTCTATCAAATTACAAAATGTATAAATAACAGGGAAAACAATAAATGCAGTGAAAAGACAACCCTACAAATACAGGGGGAAATAATCGCCATGTGTCTGATGGAGTTAATATTCAAATAGATTTTAAAAACACTCCAAGTGTGCAAAATATCTGAAAAGACATTCTCCAAAAATACATATAGAAAGCCAAAATGTATATGAAAAATGATTAATATTATTATCTAGAAAAGATGCATCAAACTTCTCCTTAATATACAGCTGAAGAAAAAAGACATTAGAATGTGTGTGAAAAAATGGCCAGCTGGCTCATGTTATCTGTTGTACTATTTACAAGATATAGGAAAAGCCTACATGCCCATTTTTTGATAAATAGACAATAATTAAAATATTAAATATCTATCTACCATCTTCACTAAAAGAAAACCAATATATACTTCAAATATATTTTTAGATAAATAATAACTATACAGAATTGATGTTTTCAAAGGTAAGAGATAAGTACAGAAAATTTGACAGATTAAGAATATAAATATTAACATGTAAAAGAGAGAGAAAATGCTTAAGTTGTTGTTAGTAAACTTTTTTGAAATAATGAAAATATTCTTGTTTTCTAATGTAGAGTTCTCTACAATAGTAGCCCTGAAGATGAGAACATGAGAGGTAACTAAGGTGGAAGGGAAGTGAAATACAGATGGTTGTACTATTGATAGTTAGCATAATAAACAGATTTGAGAAGCCTTTTATATGAGCTTCATTTGGCATTGTTAGAGCAGCACCCAGTATATTAGAGACATCAATAAATACTATACTTGGTTAGTTATTTGCAAATTTGTCACCGGTTACGTGCCCGACACCCTCAGCTCATCAAATGAGGCTGCAGAGCTACCAGTATAAAAGTAAAAGCCCTACTGGGTCAGACTACGTGACAGACATTTAGAGCAACCTCTAGTGGGTCAGACTACGTGACAGACATTTAGAGCCTGACCTCCACCCTCCCTGTCATCTCATCTTGCAAGGAAGTCCAACAAAATATGCTTCACGGGGATTATTTTAGAGTGAGAAAGTCATTTCTCTTTAGCTGACTGTGAGGGCAAGCACAGGCTTTGTTGGAGTCCTTCTATACATTTTGTAGTATTCTTGTTTCCCTCCAGAGAAAAACACAGTGAACCTTCATAAGGTGAGGGCTGCAAGTGGGGATGCACATCACAGTAACAAACTCCAAGAAGCCTCTGTGCAGAAAAACAAAACATAGAAGCTTTACCTTCTGTGGATAGGAGCCAAGCACTCAGGATCACAAAGAAATGTTGGTTCATAATAGTGAGGCTTACATTTATTTAATTATCCTTCTGTATCCACAAGTCCTCACCTACAAATTGATAATATGAGTGATGTGCACTCCATCATATGTGCTGCCCACCTTACAGCACAGACAGCCCTTGAGAACACATGCTGTGAAAGGATGGGGTTGCCATAGCAACAGCATCCACCACTCTCAAATCCTTCCTACCCTTAGCGCCCTCCTTGGCAGGGCCTCATCTTCCCTGAAAGATTTCTTTAATTTTTTTTTTTTACCGTCATAATTTATATTCAATGGGTACCTACTGCTTTATCATGCTAAGGACTAGATGCTCCTATATGTAGAGCATCCATGATAAATACACACCAAAACTAAGGTGCATATGAAAATCACTGCAGACTGTAAGTCTGGGTACCTGTTATTGATTCCATGCCTAGAAATTCAGCCTAGAAGTCCTGACTGATTTAATAAGCTCCATTAATTTGGAGAATGCTTCTAATTTTCTCCAATAATTCTATATATAAAGAAAATAAGATTCTGAAACTACTAGAAGAAAATAAAGCAAACCTCTGACATCTGGCAACTTCCTGTCATTTGAGGGACAAATGGAGTACAAGTTCATGTACTCAGGTCTGAGAGAAGACTCTGCGTGTGCCTGCTGCATGCTGTCATATGGCAACATCCTTTCTCTAGATTCCTGCCACTAATTTTCTCCATTTAATTTTCTTGGCTTGTGTGTAACTATGACTGATTGTTAACAGCCATATATACCTATAAATACTAGAAATACTCAAGCTGCACAAATTCTGATTGGCTTCTGAATCAAATTTCCACCAATAAATGTTTCTTGTCCACAATTGAGCTAAGATTTCCCTTCCCAACTTGGTGAATACTTTCTGATCCTTGGAAATTTTGCTAAGAAATAACACAGAAACACTTGATTCTGATTATTTACAAACAGAGGCAGGTCTATTTCTTAAACTTTGGAAGTAAAGGGCTAATAACGTTTCTTAGACTTGTGAATTTGTAAAACATACTCTAAGCACGGGATATGCAGGGGGGGGTGAACTAATAATATGCTGGTTCATATTTATTTTTTACCTGTTGGTGCTTGAAAACTAATCAAACAACAGTGGTTTCCTAGCATTGCAGATTTTCAGTGGGCTGGCACCTTGGAGCCCATTCCCTGCAGAGAATGTCAGAAGGGCAGAAGTCAGAACTCTGTCAAGTTCTCCATGCAAATCTCCGTTCAGTGAGATGAGTCTGCTTCTGCTCAAATCAGACATCTTTGGTTGATGAAGGATGCAAAGGACAACCTGAAGAATTTAGGTTCTTTCATTTTTCCAGATCCCTTTAGATAAAGAAAGGTACTTTCTTTTCTTTCAATTTCAGCATCCCTGACCCTTTGGGCTGAGTAATTCTTGGTTATTGGGTGCTGACCTGAATGCATCATGGGATATGTAACAGAATTTTTGGCCTCTACCCACTAGATGTCAGTTGATTCTCTCTCCACTGTGTTAACAAAGATAACCCCAGACCTTTCTAAATATCCTCTGGAGGGAAAAATTGCCCTTGTTGGAAGCTAATATTCCAGTTTATTGGTTTGGAATAATCCATCTGTGATTCTTGCCCATAGCTACTTTGAGAACAATGTTTCTTTCCCTTCTTAGCTTTGGTCAAAACGTTTGCTTTGTTCTTTCTTCCTTAATGCTTTCATTAATACATAATTTATATATTTTTCATTTTATTATTTTGTTAATTAAAAAAAAATCTCATCCTCCTGCTTCCCTCCCTTTCCTCCTTCCAATATCCCTTCCAGTCAGCCTTCAGCCTCCCCCCTCCCCACCACCTATCCCTTCCCCCCCAAAAAGCAAGACAGTCCCAAGATGGGTCAGCTCAGCATGACACATCTGCTCCAGGCAAGTCCAATTTACTCATACCAAAGTCAAGACTGGGTTAGGCGCTCCTCTGCAGGGAATGGCTCCAAGATACCAGCCCATGCACAAGAACACAGTCTGATCCCATCCCTCGAGGCTCCACATACTGCCCATGCCAATGGACAGTTGCCTACCATTGGAGGGCCTAGCTCCTTTTCCAATGGATTTACAGTGGCTATTCTTAATTCAGTGAGCTCCCCAGTGGTCCAGTTAACCATCACCTTGGGAATTTTTCTCATAATCCTTATCCCCTTGCTCATACAGACTCACGTCCCCTGCTCTCAGCTGAACTAGGAGCTCGGCCCAGTTCTCAGCCATGGATCTGTGCCTTCACCTCTATTCATTGCTGAATGTAGGTTCTGTGATGACACCTTACCCTATCTATAATTTAGTTCTTAAATTTTCAGAGTTTTGTCTGCAATTCTTTCCACAATCCAAGTTTAGAGTGTTTTCGTTACTTATAAAATAATCTCCCAACATATGAAGAGTCACTCCCCAACGTGCATATTCCTCACTTTAATTATCAGCTAATCTACCTGCTCTTCCTACAGATTTTTATACTCTCACATTTTCACACAGGCAGTTTCATACAATGTGCAGTCTTTTGCAATTGACTTTATTCACTCAGTACAGTGTGATCAAGGCTTACCTATGTTGTATTATTTAATCATACCTCACTCCTTTTAAATGAAATGACATTTCATTGTGCAGATCATCTAATCATCATTTCATGGACATTTGGACTATATTTTGGTTCTTACAAATAAGGTGTTATAAACATGCTTGTACACATTTTATAAATCCACATATACTTTTATGGCATTGGAATATGCCTCAGAGAGGAATTGCTGGGCCCTGTGATATTTGGTACTTAATTTATTTAATAACTGCCAAACTATTTTCCAGTGTTTGTATTCTTATTTTAAACAGCCCTGTAAGAGTCCCAATGTGCTCCATTTTTTTTCTTGTATTATTATGACATATTTCCTGTCAATGATAAAACTTGCTTCTTTGTGGCTGAAAAACATTTCTTTAGTATACATAAACCATATTTTTTTCTTCCGTCATTTTGTTGTGGGTATGAGGTGTGGATGTGAGGTGGTTCTGTAACTTAGCTGCAATTTCAGATTTTAACATCGTCATCATCGTGTGTATTTGGGTAAGCATTCCCATGCATATGCACAACATATGGGTGTGTGAGTATGGGTGTGCACTTGCCATAGTACCCATTGGGGGTCGAAGGGAAACTTCAGGAGTCAGTTTTCTCCTTTCCCCATAGGTTCCAGAAACAAAGTCAGCTCATCAAGTTTGTGCAGCAGGAGGCCTTTTCTCCTGAGCATCTGGCTGGCTGTGCAGGTGGTTTGCTTGCTGACCATCTGACTGCATCTGAGATGGAATCTCAGTGTAGTTGTGTTGGTATTATTTTTCCCCTCCAGGAAGATAAGGTTGCACATTCTCCACATGTTTATTGACCATCTGTACTTCATCTTTTGAGAACTGTCTGCTTATTTCTGGAGATGGTTCTCTGGTTGGATTGCTTCATTTCTTCTTAGATCTTTTGAGGCCTATGTATATTGTGGATATCACTTCTCTATCAAATGTATAGTTAGCTAAGATTGTCTCCCACTCTGCAGGCTCCCTCTTTCCTCTGGTACACAGAAGCTTCTTAGGTGCATGAAGCCTCATTTGTTAGTGTTTGAACTACTTCCTGAGTGACTGGATTCTATTCAGGAAAAGTTTGCCAATCTTCAAGTGTTTTTTTTGTTGTTGTTTTTTTGTTTTTTGTTTTTTTAACAGAATGACAGTCAGAGGTCTAGATTCCTTGTGTTTATCTGTGTGTGTGAACAAATACAAGTGTGTGCACACGTGTGTGTTGTATGTGTGATCGTGTTTGTGAGGACACATATACACATGTATGTGTGGAGGTAGGTGAAAGGTCGGCGAAGGGTGTCTTCCTCAGGCGTTCTCGAGCTAATTGTTTTAGACAAGATCTTTCCCTGATTTAGTTTTCCTGGCTAGCCAGAGAACGCAAGGGGTCCACACGTGTGCACCTTTCTCATGTTGGGATTACACTTACTTCATTGCACCTGGCTTTTTAGGTGAATGCTGAGGAGCCAAACTCAGTTCCTCATGTTTGAATAGCAAGCACTTTATCAAATGGGCAATCTCTCTAGGCCTAGTTTAGTCTTGAAACGGGGATATCCATCTTTACCAGCATCAATTGTCGAAGAGATGTCTTTTCTTCAATGTGTATTTGTGGTTTCTTTGTCAAAATCAGGTGTCTGTAACTGTGTGGGTTTATTTAGGATTCTTTGCTCTGTCTCATTGATCTTTGTGACTGTTTTGTGTTAGTACTGTGGGGTTTTTATTGCAAACAGCTCTGCAATACAACCGGAAATCAGGTATGGTGATATTTCTAGAATTGTTCTTTTTGCTCCCAATTGATTTGGCTATCTGGCATCTTAAGTGTTTCCATATGCTTTCTTGTTTGGTTTCTTTCTTTTTCTTTTTCAATCTTAGTGAAGAATGCCATTGAAATTTTGTTGGCAGTTTCACCGAGTCTGTAGATAGCAACACAGCTATTTTCACAATATTAATTCTTCCAAAACAGCATGGGAGAGCTTTATATCCTCCGTGGCTTTTTAAAGCTTCATTCTTAAGTATTTTAAAGTTTCCATTGTAGACGCCTTTCATCTTTTTAGTTAGATTTCTTCCTAGGTCTTTTAAAAAGTAACTGGGAATGGATTGTTTCCCTAATTTCCTTTCAGGCAAGTTTGTTATTGGTGAAGGCTACTGACTTTCATATGTTAATTTGTGTCCTGCTACTTTATAGTTGTGTTTAACCCATCTAAGTGTTTTCTGGTGAGGTCCTTAGGATCTCTAATCTATAGAATCATATTATTTCCAAATGAAGATATTTTTATTTCTTTCCTACCAACATGTATCCCTTTTCTTTTCATATCTCCTCTGAAGACCACAATCCTTATTGAGAACAACTACAGAAACTGTTGCATTGATCCTGATTTTAGTGTAAATGCTTTTAGTTTTTCCCTATTTAATGTGATGTTGTCTCCAGGTTTGTATTATATCACCAGGTTCCATTATATTGTATTGAGAAATGTCTCTTCCATGCCATGTCTTCAGGGCTTTAATTATGAAGGAACGCTAGATTTACATCTATTGCATGTATTGAGGGGATCATATGATTTATGGCCTTGAGTCCATTTATCAGGCACATTACATTTATTTATATCTATGTTTAATCACCCTTTCATCTTGGGAATGAAGCCAACTTCATCATGGTTAGTGATCTTTTTTATTTGTTCTTGAATTCTACTGGCAATTATTTTATTTATACTTTTCCATGTACATTTAGCAGAGGGATTGAACTATAGTTTTGCTTATATTGTTTTGTCTTTATCTGGCTGTGGGATTAGGGTAATGCTATCTACATAGAAAGAGCTTGGTAATATCTCCTTTCTTTCTATTTTGGGGAAGTTTGAGAAATATTAATGCTGATTTACCATAGAGAGATGATGGTAAAATTCAACATTAAATCCATCTGGACCTCAACTTTTCCTAATTTGAACATTTTTTTTTATCACCACTTCAATCTTATTGTTTATTATAGCTCAATTCAAGTTCTTTATCTCACCTTGGCTTAATCTTAAAAGTCATCCATTTCTTTTATAATTTCTAATTACATTGAATACAAGTTTTCAAGATATGTTCTAATGATTTTCTGATGTTTATTGTTATCTGCTGCACTCTATTCCTTTTTTAATGTTATTAATTAGGGTTTTCTCTCTTTTTTTCTTTGGTTAGTTTGGCTAAAAGTTTGCTTTTCAAAAATTCATTTTTTGTTTTGATTATTTCAACTATTATATTGTTTTTAATTAATTTCTTCTCTAGTCATAATTATCACTTTTTCTGACTTTGGGTTTGGGATGTTCTAAAGTACATCATTAAGTTATTTATTTGTCTCTGATTTCTCAGTGTAGGCATTATAGATGGGAGCTTCGTTCTAACCTCTGCTTTTATTGTGTTACATAGATTGGGGATGTTTGCTTTAATTTTCATTCAGTTCTAATATTTTTTAATTATTTCTGTATTTTTTGCTAACACATTTATCACTCAGTAGTATGTTTTTCAATATGTTTTTACCTGTGTTAAGGATTAGGCACCCAGAATTATTTCATTGATTTGTTTTCATTACTGTATTTTTCACAATGTTCTTTTGATGTTTGCAATATTTAAATAGTGGTAGGTCATAGTAGAGTTGAGGTGGGGAGTCATGGTTCAGATGTTAAACTCTCAGCCTGTGTGATCAAGACACCTGGCATGACAACTTTATTGCTCCTGTTGTAGAATTTGACTTTTAGGTGAGTTCCTGAAACAATTGAAATGAACTGAGAAGTGGAGCTCTGAGTTCCAGTTCAACAGTGCTGTGTCCGTGTAGGAACCCTAGTGAGGCTTCCAGCCACTTCAGCAGAAGTCTCTGAAGGGAGCTTCTCAGGGTCACACTCACGCTCCATTCATCTCTGCCTGTGGCAATGTGGGGACTGTGGAACTACATACCACCCAACTCTTTCCAGGACCAAAGTGACTATTGGTCAGGCCAGTTTTAGAAAGTTCCATACTTGGAAGAACACTTTGCCATTGTCCGTGTGACTAATCCAAACAAAGATGATTGTCTGAAGTAAACCGAATGCTTCCAAATGTTTTGCTCCTTTAAGGAGAAATGGAGGGATATTCGTGTGAGAATGTGTCCTTTCCCTTATTCCCAAACCCTGAGTCATTTGAGAACTGCCAGATACTGAACTGACAACACAGGTGAAATGTGTGCCTCATGAGGACATACTAATGAAATAGGGATCTCTGAGTTGACACAAAAGAATTCAACTTTCTATAAATGAAGGTAAATGAAGCGCAAAAGGTAACTTCAAAGGAAAAACAACAGGACCCCAATATCAAAGCTCTTTAGTCTCAGGAAACACAGTGGCAGCAGATGCACAGTGACAGGAACTAGTGTAGCTTAGATGCTTGCTATTATTTTTTAGGGCTAGCTTCCTAAAACTATTTTTTCATTTAATGATCACAAAAAATTTAAGACAAAGAAACTTCACTCATCCTATGTGTTCTCAGGGCTTGAGGGCTTACCCAGGATGTGACAATTAAGAACTGGTTATTTCAAACATTGAATGAGGCTGAGCTGACGTGTTTCCATACTCCCTTGCTGCCTGCTGGATATGTAGGCTAAATATTTGCTATTCAATTTCTTCAAATATCCATGGGAAGAATTGGGGCTTAGAAATGGGATAAAAGTGAAATACGTTCATTCCCAGAGGCATTCTGCAACATCCCAGCATCTTGCACCCGATCTCCATTCCCCTGCATGCTGAATATTCTGCTCTGCACTACAGCATGATACCTCAACCTAAATGAATGGATGTTGCCAGAAAAAGGCAGGCTCTGTTATGAGTTTCTAGGATAAAAAGGCAGTGCTGAATGTCGTAGGCAACGTGTCATATTTATAATGGTTGGTGTCACAGCTGTATTTCAGTTTATTTATCTGAAAATTCGAATGCTGATTTGTCTGCCTCATGCAATCATCATGAGGATTACAGTGGTTAACCCATGTCAAAAAGCAGTGGTTATACTTGTCAATGCCAAAGGGCAAAATGAACCTCAAAGAGGTATTTGGATTAGATAGAGATAATTGCTTCCAAGCTAGAGGAGTTTACTTTCCATAACTAGAGGGTCAGAGAGATACAGAAACTGAGAGACACAGAAGAGAGACAGACAGAAACAGAAAGAACCAAAGGACCCTGGAAAGAACAAGAACCCAGGTAGCTGTAGGAACTCAGGTGAAGGCAGAGGTGAACCTGGTATACAATTTGTGTTGATGACTCAATGAATAAAATGGACAACTTTAAAAAAAATTATAATTAACTCTACCTTTCTGAGAGGGGATTTGAATTTGATCTTGCTACTGTGAAATGTATGGCAAATAGATGAACTAAACTTTTCTTACTTTAAAAAAATGTTTAGTTATTGAATCATTTCTTTCTTGTTTTTCCTTCCTCCAAAGCCTCCCAATATTTCCTTGTTCTCTTTCAAGTTCTTAGGCTCTCTTTAATTAATTGTTTTATACTCATATAAATGTTTAAGTTTATATATTCTTTATACATAAAGCAAGCTTGCTCAATCTGTGCAATTTCTTTGTATATATGTTTTTGTGGTTGATCTTTCATATTGGATAATCAATCAGTGTGCCCTTTCCTGGAGAAGACTGTTTCTCCCACTCTGAGCATCCTGTAGTTGACTATAGTTCCTTGTGCAGAGTTGAGACCTCATGGTCTTTCCCGTCTACACTGGCGGATCTCTTGTCCTTGTTCAGCTTATGTTCAGTCAGCCATGGCGGTGAGACATTATTGGTGTAACCTCTGACATTTCTAGGAGATCCAATCTTACAGACTCTCTGACCCTCTGGCTCTTACACTCTTTCAGCGCCTCTTTCCTCAGCATACCCAGGCCTTAGGTTTTGATACTATACTGGCTTCAATATTTTTATTACTGTTTTTTAAATTCAATGCCTCCAATTTCTTCTTTATCACCAAGTACCCTGTCTTTCAAACGCTATCATGGCTACCCTTTATATGGTGGTTGCTATGTACCAGGCAATTGTCTCCCTTCAAAATCATAGATGGATGCCCTCAGCCCAAATTTAACTGTACTTGGGGGTAAAAAGAAGGAAATCAAGATTTAATGAGCTCTCGGGAGGACTGTCATCTAGTGGAGGAGAGACTTTAGGAGTTCACACACAGAAAGAAGACCTCATGGAGACACAGGGAGGAAGCAGTCCTATGCCAACCGAGGAGAGGAGGTCTCTGGAAAGCAGCTGCGAGAACACCTTGATCATGAATGTCTAGCCTCCAGACTGTGAGAAAATGGATTTCTGTTGTTTAATCCAGATGGCTTCTGGGTTTGTTGTTGTTGAGCTACACAATCATAAGGCAATTATCATTACACCCTCTTTTTTTTTTTTAAGGAGGAAAAAACACTTCAGACACTGTATTTGTCAATACTTCTCTCGTACAACACCAAAAGCATAGGCAAGAAAATAAAATATAATAAACTTCAATTTTATCAGAATTAAAAATGTCTATGCACAAAAAGACACAATTTACAGAGTGAAAAGGGAAGCAAAAAGGTGGGTGGGGATAATATTTGTAAGCCAAACATCTGACGAGGGGCTAACCTCGGAATGCATAAAGAATCTCCAAAACTCAACAAAAAGCAATACAACCAAAAAGAAAGAGATAAAATAGTCAAATAGGCATTTCTTCAAAGAAAGTGTAAAATGCTTAAAGAATATGTAAAATGATTCCCAGTCATTAATGTGAAGGGATTGTCAAGTCAAAACCACAATGAGATACTACCCCACACTCACTGGGAAGACTCATACCAAAATCTTCAGAAACTTTTAAGTATGTGTGAAGATATGAAGAGAGTTGAACACTTGTGTCTTATTTCTCAGATGTATGATGTACATCTACTACAGAGAACAATATGGCCACCTTTCAAATATTAAATATAGCATTAGCACATATAAGCTAAAAATTTCATGTTTATAGTTCATAAATGTTCAAAGGAAGATATAGGTATTTGTAGACCTGTAGACCTGTATTTATAGAATCAAGGATCACATAAAAGGAAAGTGGAGACAATCCAAGTGCCCACTGGCAGACTTTAAAATTAAAAAACATAATGCGGAATGTGTATATAGTGGAATGTCATTCTGTCTTAAAAGGGTTGATAACTCTGATATATGCTGTAACACAGATGGCACTAAGGACAAGTAAATTAAAAATCTACTGGTCTCAAAGGACAGCTAGTACATGATTCAGTCCTATAAACTGTCCCAAGTAGGCAAATTCATAGAGAAAGAAAGAACAGAAATTGTAAGCAGCTTAGGGGGCACTGTGAGTTACAGCTCATGTGCAGATCCAGTGTTGAGAGACAAAAAGAAGTGCATTAATCCTTGGGCACAATGGCTGCATGCCAGCATGGGTGTGCTTAACGCCATTGAACTGCCCACCAAAGAGCTGAATGCATTTTAGCACAACAAAAACATTAAAAACTTAAGTGGCATTTAAATCCACGTTTAACATTTTATATTCCATCTCTCTCAAAAAGCAAGATAAACTATAATTTATGCTTTTAAATCTTAGGATTGAATAATAAACTTCTTATGCCATAAATATGGTATACTGGACATAAATGATTTAGAAGGAATAAAAGGCTAGACTTATAATCTCAAAATAGAAAATGAATCCTTAAGATTAAAAAAAGAAAATGGGGTTATACCAGATCGACCATTTCTACCCATCAATAGCCTTATTAAAAAGTGATGCTTCGAGCTGCCTCCATCTGCAGCATAGCTCCCTACACCTATGGCACGGAACATCGTGGAAGGGTGGCAGAAAGATGTGAGAAGCTGAATACTAAAAGTGTGTTGTGAAACTGTCTCCTAGAAATAGTTGCACGAACAAGAGCCGATGACAAATGTCAATAGACACGCTAAGACAAAGGGGGCGACCACATTTTCTAAACCTCTCTTGGATACTTGCACAAGGCTGCAAGGCCCGGTTCCTGACTGCTGCCTACAGAGTTTGACAGCACCGTTCAGGAAACAAATTAGGCTGTATCGGCTAAAGCTGACTGTGCAGATATCTGAGGAATTAGCAATTTTGTTCCTAGGAACACATCTAGAGAAGCATATGATCAACAAAACAGAGACCAGCCCTGTGTAAAGTCTGTGTTTGTGGCTTCAACCAGGTATAGGATGGAAAATACTTGAAAAGGGGAAAATAAAAGCCAGTGTCTTTATAAACATGTGCTGGCTTTTCCACCTGTCACTGTTCTTTAACTGATACAGTGTTAACAGTGCTTATTCGCATGGCATTTACATTACATCAGGCAGTAAAAGTAATCTAGAGGTGAAGAGTGTAGGGGAGGAGGATTGTGTAGGATATATGTACATACTGTGCTGTTTTACATAAAGGACATGAGCATCTGCAGACTTTGGTACCTGTGGGGGATGCTGGAACCAATCTTCCCCAGATACTGAAGGGTGGTTAGGTATAAAATGCTCGGGCGTGAATGTTTAAAAAAATGAGAAAGGAATAAACATTTGGGAATAGCATAATTCTTTCAACAGGAGGAAGACTACTCAACTGTGGGATATTTGTATGATAGAATAAAAAAAAGCAGCATTTAAAATCTGTACTTAAGAATATGGATAAATCTTATACACAGGATCTGAGAAAAAAGGCACATTCAGAAGGATGTTTAAGAGAACTAAGCTATCTATGTACATTTTTTTTAAAGATGCAAAATTGCACGGGCCTAAAAATAAAAGTGCTGAGTCTTAGGGTATGCAAATTTGTAGCTTTGCTGCTTAATAACACTTGCCTCTTAGGAATGCATGCATACCTCACTATTGGACAAATACCTGAAAGCTGAAAGATAGTGGGCATCTATGTAACAGGAAGGGAAATGAAATGAAATTGAAGGGACTCTCAGATATATCATTAAGGGTTGTTTTATAACCTGAATCAAGGCAAATAAGTTTATGCTCTGTTTCATCTCTTTGGATTTCAGAAGTATTTTATATGAATTTTGTGGCACTATTGCTGTTGTGAGCATTGGTTTGTATAACTGGATCATAAGAATAACCTTTGCCTCTGGTATGGGAACCAGTTTGGGCTTGAGACAGGCACAGATCATGGAAAGATGAGTAAAGGAAAAGAAACAAATTCCCTCTTAACAAATGGAGTTCCTATATCGAGAACACTGCTGGAGGAGGATGGGGTCATCCAGTGTTTAGGGTGGTTGAGGCAAATGTGAATGTTATTGTTATATTGATAATATATAACATGCTATACATGCCATGAAACACATATATAACATGCTATCTGATTTATAATTTTTATATTACAAAATATAAATGTAAATATAAATAAAATATTTATTTCTTGTCTGTATAAAGAGATTTTGGAAGGAAAGCATTTCAGAACCAGTAGATTCTAGAATTTATCAAGGATTCAGTTGTCTTTGCCTTGTGCTGCATCAACAAGCTGTTCCAATCCATGTTCTAGCTATTATAGTGACAGTATCAAACAGGGGAAAGAAAAAGAAATAAACAAGTCCTTATCTTTTCTAAAACACTTCTCGAGAGTCTTAAGACATTTCTGCTTTGATTGTCTTGTTTTCTAAAACTGCAGCCACACTATACTGTCCAGTTCTAGCGGAGAACAGAAAGTGTTTTCATTCTTGATAGGTAAACCCAGGTTTTAAAAGAGAGAGCGCGGGTGGGCGGTAAATAAGGAAAATAAAATCAATACTGGGACCAGCATCCATTTCTACTTCAAAAGCCTTGGGTAAGATGGAGAGGGGCTCTCAGAGAATTAAATCATTACCTACTTCACAAGCATGAAAACCTGAGTTCAATCTCCAGACTCCACATAAAAAGCTGGACCTCTGTAATCCCAGCACAGCACCACGGACATGGGTAGAGGGGGATTGTCCAGAGCTCACCTGCAGCTACTCTCAGGGGCACATACTGTAGCAGAAACAAGAGAGGTCCTGCCTCAACAAGGTGGAGGCTGACAACTAACTCCTGAAAGTCGTCTTTTGACCTCTACGTTTGTGTGGCATGTGTACCCTGGCATTCACACACAAGCACACAACTATTAACTTGTAAAAGTCCTGGGTGGTTGGATAAGAATAATGTGATTTTAAAAAAACCCTTTTTTTCTGAAATTAAAATGATATTCTGCTTCCTAAGAATTTGCAGCAAAACTCTTGTTTAAAACACATTCACAACTTTATCTCAACCCCATTCTCCCTCTTAAAGGGGATGGAATTAGGAGTGAAACAGAAAGAAGGAAAGTAAATAAATCTCTTGAAGGGTTTTTGGGATTTTTGTTGTTGTTTTTTGTTTTTTTTTTTTTTTTTTTTTTTTTTTTTTTTTTTTTTTTGTGTGTGTGTGTGTGTATGTGTGGCAACATTGGAGATACGGAGCAAATCTCCAGTTCTCAGAGGTAACAGGACCACAGATTGAGGTCAAACAAAGACAAGGTGGGGGGGCCCTCACCAGATCCCAGGGTGGAGCTGATCATGCCTGGGGAACGGGACCAATTAATTCAAATGTGGGAACATCTTTGGAGGGCTCTGGACTTATCCCCCTACCAGATATGAAGAGGCCAAATAAATTTCATCTATACATGAAAATATAAGGTTCCGGCATGTATGAAGCCTGGGTAGATAGATCTATTGGCTCCTGCCTTTGAAGTAGTTCTCAGAGTGGGCATGCCAGAAAGATGCCACGCCTATTTGGAGGTATAAGTCTCCATGTGAACTTCACTGTTGTTCTTTGGGACCATTTTTACAAGCACAAGGCAACTCTCAAGTAGAGAACACTATAATTTCTTGAGCTATGTCAGCCCATGGGAAGTCCGTAGACAGCTACAAAGTGCCAGCATGTTATTAGTTCCAGTCGTGGAAGACTGTATACTCTCTCACAGTGGCCTTCCGACCTTGAATTTTATTCAGCAGATATCTCTAAGTCAAGCTCACCTTTTTCTGTCACCAGCCATAAGGATACTCTCATGACCTTCAGAACAAGTGGTGCCTGAACCTTTTCTCATTGCTTTGTACTAAAATCAACTCCATTTTCCATAAAGCCTGCACTACCATGGCAATTCAGTGGGGATCCACATCACTGCCAAGCTCCTGGCAAGGAGTTTCCGAGTGGTAACAGTGGACCAGTTTCTGTGAGCGAGATGGCAAACACATTTTTGTGTTATCTCCTTTTCCTGCCCAGATATAGAAACACATAATGTCCCCCCTCATTAGTTGTTGATGAAAATTCGTCATCTTGCTTCTTGCTATTATTACTAAAATTTTGTCCTCCTGTGTTAACTCTATGAACCCGGGTAACCACTGTCTGAATCCCACAAAATGCTGTCATAAATTTCTTTGAAGATGTGGAAAGCTGGAAGAAGAGCAATACAGTGAGGAGCTGCATTCCCACCACCAAAGAGACTGCAGCACCTTCATCTCCAAGTGGAAACGTGCTATTTGCCAGGTCTTGTTGCTTTGTATGGATCTGTATTTATTTTATTTACATTCTTGTTGAACTATTTGTGAAAATTATAGGCATCATGATACTTTATTCCTAAACATATCTGTGTGTACCTCCCCCAAAATATTGTTACGTCAATCATAATACAATTATCTCATTTACATAATTTCCTTAACATCACCTAATATCTAATCTATATTCAAATTTTCTTGCTTGCTCCCAAGATACAAAACCTCTATAGATTTTAGGTTGTGTTGCTATTTTATGCGGTTTTTATTTATTCATTTATTTATAGGTATAATTCGCATAGTGTAAGTGTTGCCTTATGTGCATAACAGGAATTTTAGCATATTCATGAAATGTCACAAATATTGCTGTGTAACTTTAATTCCAGTGGATTCTTATTACTTGAAGAGAAATCTGCAACCCCTGCATTCTGTCCTTCTCCAATCTAGTAACTACTTTTATTTAATTGATTCTTTGGGAATTTCACATCACACACCCCGATCACAATCATTTCCCAGTCCTTCCTTGTCTTGCCTACCCTTGTGACCTCCACCCTCTAAGAGAAAGTAATAACAAAGATTAAAATCAGAACAACAAAACCAAACAAAAAGAATGAAGTCTAATTTGCATTATTTATGCACTTGTTGGAGCATGGTTAAACTCTCATTGGCCAACCTCTTAAGTAGGACTGAGTGACTCTCCTCCTGCCTCACTTTGCCATTATTGTTTATAACTAACTTCAACATCCTTATTATACCTTTTTAAGAGTTCTCTTTGATGACTTCCTGTTTAGGCCATTACTTGTTGTGGGGTAATGGAAGTAGCCCATGCCAGCTTCCAACTTTCAATCCTTCTGCCTTACCTTCCCAAGTGCATACACAATCAAATCCTGCACATTTCTTACATATAAAATTGTACTTCATAAATGCATGCACCCTTCTGTGTCCACTTTTTAACATAGTATAATATTTTCTAAGTTCACTCATATTGCAGCATGGATGGGTCCTTGTTTCTTTTATTGCTAAGAAAGTGCTGCAGGAGCTGGGGAGATGGCTCAGCAGTTAAAACACTTGACACAAGGAAAGAGACCTTGGAGTTCACATCCCCAGAACTAGCATAATGCTAAGCAGGCATGGCAGCTTGCCAGTGATTCCAGCCTCAGAGGGTGGAGACAGGATCCACAACTCAGAAGGCCAAAGAGACAAGTTGTACCAGTGAGCTCTGGGTTTGTCTGAGAGACTCTGCCTCAAAAAGAGTAAAGTAGAGAATGATCAAGGACCCCAGGCCTCCACATGCATAGCAAATACACATGCAGCCACACTTATGTGTACTTGCATGCACATATAAGGAATAAAAATTATTCAGTATGAATATAAATATACTACATATTATTTGTTCACTATTTAGTAAAAATTCTGCTTTGTTTTAAAAACAAAATCAGCCAATGACTCCTTCCCATGTAATTCTGTTGTGGTATATTATTGTTTATGAATAACAATATTTCCTAATTTTATTTATTTATTGTGATAATGACCTTTAATTATTTTCCTAATATTTTTATTGAAATTGGGCTAGAGGAAATTCAAGCTATATTCTGGCAAAGGTCTGAATGCATTCAACTTAAGCAAGGCTGAAGTTAAAACTAATGACCTAATGTATTTGAAAGAGGATGTATAGGTAGGACAGCACCCAGTCTGTGGTAGACTTATTGCTCACTGCTCTTAGCCAAGTCTACAGTGACAAGAGAAACAATGGTGTCACCTCACCCCTAATTCTAAGTACTTAAAAATCATCAGGAGAGACCTTCCATGGAAAGAAGGCAATGGAAGTGAGTTACAGAGACACTGTCTCAGTCCGTGCCCATTGCTGTGAAAAAAAATACTCAAGATTTGGGTTTTGGTTTAGAAGCTAATTTATTTTCTTACAGTTCTGGAATTTTTATTCGGCAGTAAAGAAAAATGAAATTCGTCATTCTCAGGTAAATTGATGGGGCTGGACAACAAACATTTATATTGAGTGAAGTAACCCAGGCCCAGAAAGACAAATGTCACACATTCTCACTCTGCAGATCTTAGCTTTGCACCTTTAGATCTGTGTTTAACTTGGAGTCCCTTCAAAATCCAGGAAACTTGAAGGGAGGCATTAATGGACATGCAGAAGAAACTCCTTTTTTAGATTTCATATATATATATATATATATATATATATATATATATATATATATATATATGGATTTTTTTTCATGTATACCTTTGCTCACCCTTCCTTCTATCCTCTCAATCCCTCTAAGTTCTCACTCAGCCTCTCCTAGCCCCATCTCCCCCAACCATTCCCCAAGGAGGGCAAGGAATCCCAAGGTGAGTCAACTGAACTCTTAGGGAAAAGGATGCTAGAATACAAGTGGTATGAAGGGGAGATAGTGCAGACAGATTCAGGTAGGAAGAGGATGGGGGACTAGGGCAGAAGATCAGTTAAGGGGAGAGATAAATGACATCAAGGATGTTTGAAAAAGTCATGCAAAAATCTACTGTTTTTTTCCCCCCCAAGTCCTCCCCTAGAC
This sequence comes from Phyllotis vaccarum, assembly GCA_033318265.1. Classification (NCBI taxonomy): domain Eukaryota; kingdom Metazoa; phylum Chordata; class Mammalia; order Rodentia; family Cricetidae; genus Phyllotis; species Phyllotis vaccarum. The sequence continues at coordinate 171,114,672 of JARWLC010000001.1, read as the reverse complement.
TTTCCCAGCCCCCTTACCTTCCCCCTCCCCACCCCCTGCTATCCTTTGTTTACTCTCCAGAAAACAAAAGGCAAGGAATCCCAAGGTGAGTCATTTTTGTTGGGCATGTTCAATTGAGGTAGGACCCCTTCCCTCCCCTAAGTATCAAGGCTGAGATAGGTGTTCCCCTCACAAGGCATGGACTCCAAGAAGCCACTTCATGCACCACGGATAGACTCTGGTCCTAGTATAAGAGGCCCTACCAACTGCCTTTACCTTTCAACTGTCATCTATGTTCAGAGGGTCCAGATCCTTCCATGAAAGTTCATCAGCTCTTATTTCAGAATCTGTGAGCTCCCAACAGTGAGAATAACCTATTCCATGGGTCTCCCCATCATGATCCTGATCCCTCAGCTCATGCAATCTCTCCTCCCTCTCTTCAGCTAAACCAGTAGCTTGACCTGGTGTTAGCTATGGATCTCTGCATCTGCCTCCAACAGCTGCTAGATGAACATTCTATAATGGCAATTAGGGTGGTTATTCATATGATAATAGGGAAAGACCAGATTAGGTACCTTCTCCATTATTGCTTGGCGTCCTAGATGGGCTCATCTTGTGGGCTCTTGGGTGTTCATAGCATCAGGTTTCTCTCTCATCCCACAATGACTCCCTCTATCGGGATATCCACTTTTTTGCTCTCCCTCTCTGTTGCTTCCCCTGCCCTATCCCATCCCCTTATGTTTTTTTCTCACCTCCCCTTGCTCCCCACCTATATGATCACAATTTTCTCAGGAGATCTTCTCTATTTCCCCTTACCAGGAAGATCTATAAATCTCTCTCCTAACTTTCTCCTGTTAGCTAGCTGCTTGGGGGGGGGGGGGTAGCCTGATTATCCTTTGCTTTACATTTAAAATACATTTATGAGTGAGTATATATACCATACCTAGGTCTATGCTACCTCACTCAGTATGATATTCTCCAGATACATCCATTTGCCTGCAAATTTCAGAATGTCTTTTTTTTTTTTTTTTTTTGTCCTGCTGGGTAGTACTCCATTGTGAAAATGTACTACATTTTTTTTAATTGTTCTTCAGTTGAGGGGCATCTAGGCTGTTTCCAGGTTCTGGCTATTGCAAATGACTATGAACAAATGAATATGAATATGCTAGGGAACACCCAAGAACCTACAGGATGAGCCCAGCTAGGACTTCAAGCAATAGAAGAGAGGGTGCCTACTCTGCCCTATTATCACATGAATAACCACCCTATGAACATCGTTCAGCTAATACCCTTGAGTAAGAATGTACATCTCTTGGGTATAAACCCAATAGTATTGCTGGATCATTGCGTAGATTGATTCCCATTTCAGAAATCTTTATATATATATATATATATATATATATATATATATATATATATATATATATATATATATATATATATATATGAGTTCTAATAGCCTTGCCTTATTCAGAAGATAAGGCTTCTCTCAGAAGCTGTTGGTGCTAAATAAAAAGCCCAGTGCTAGGTGTGTGATACATCCTCTAGAGTCATTGTTCAGAGGTGTCCTAGAGACCCTCAAAATAATAACAACTAGTTTCATTGCTCTTATTTGTCTACCTGAACTTGCTGGTGTGATCCTACTGTTGAAGACACCACATACACTGGATACATGACATAGAAAAACCTAGACCAGGAAGCTTCCTCCCCATTGGCAAGCTTTCATAATGCTGGACAGAGATATTCAGTCTTTTGTGGGAAAAAAAAATCATTACTACTCCTACCCAGCTGTTAACCTGTGAATTAGAATCAAGACCAGCACATAAAAATGTACCAGTGCACACAATAATGGCACAAATGTCATGGGGATAACCAACCACTTTATAATTGGATTTAAGGCATGCTCCTCTGGAGAAAACACACACAGGTACTATAAATGTAGTCAAGGACCCATGGTTGGGAACTAACAGGCTCCAGGAGTGAGTCAACTACTATTATTCTACAAAGGGAACATAGTATTAAACTACCCTCTAAATTCTTAATCCTCTACCCACAAATTAATGCAGGTCTCAGACTTTACCAGAGAAGTTTGTTTGATAATGGTCCAATCTCATAAATGATCCAAGTGAAAAGATTAAGTGTCAGTAGAGTGCCCAGCCACAAATGAGATATATACATATCATACGACTTCCCAAGGCTCAAAAAAAATCTTTAAGACAAAGTTGAAAGATTATAGGAACCAAAGGTTGATGTGGTACTATGCTTTTGGACACTGTAAATATTTCTCACTATAATATTGGTTTAATAAAATGCTAATCGGTTAAGTATAAGTATAGGTAGGGCAATCAGACAAGGAGAATTCTGGGAAGCAGAAGAGTAGACCAACAGAAGACAGTGAGAACAGAGAAAGCAGGATGAGAATGCCACTCTGAGAGAAAGGTACCAAACCACAATGGCTAATCATAAATAGAAATATGGGTTGACTTAAAGTATAAGAGTTAGCAAGCAATAAGCCTGAGCCATAGACCAATCAGCTTGTAATGAATATAAGCTTCTGTATGTTTATTTGGGACTGAATGACTATGGGACTGGCCTGGAGGGACAGAAAAATTTCCAACTACAAAAGGTTGAGGAAGATCAAGGTAAAACAATATCTTATAGGAAGGACAGACCTAGTGACCTGAGTTTGATCTCTAGGACCCATATAGTAAAAAGAATGAATAGTCTGCTACAGGTTATCATCTGGTCTCTATACTCAGGGTATAGAAATTGCCTATACACATACAACAAATAAACAAAAATATAATTAAAAAATCAAGAAATTGTGAAAGTGCTACCAACTAGAACACAGAAAGAGCCAAACATAGAAAGCATAGGAGAATGTATCTATGTTGTATTGCTTCATAAAATAGCCTGGAATAAAATAGTGACCTTAGAAGTGGATCCCTGGATATAACATTGATATATTCAACACCAGGATTCTGAAAGTCAGGGTTTGTTGTAGAGGCAATAAGAATGAGACCTATCCCCTGACTTGTCCTTCAGGGGGTACAGTTCTACTCCCAGGTCTCAGCTCTACAGATGTGGATTCAGACCCCCTTCTCAGACACGATGACCTTGGAGATGTGTAGCTCACAAGAGCACTGTGGTAAAGTGCCACAGTCTTGAGGCTTTTGCTATTTTACTTTCTGCAATTGAGAACATTCTTTATGGTATTTTTTAATATAAGGTTTAGTTTTTCCCAAAGCTATCTCCTCTACATCCATATTTTCTTCAGAAGAGTTAATTCTATGTTTAACTTTTATTTAATCAGCCATTGTTTGTTTTATTTTCTGATGAACCCAATTCTTTTGTTTTTGAACCTAATTTTACTCTGTTATTGAAGTTTTCAACAGTTCCTACATGTTTTTTTTCCTGCAAGTTTTACCATGTTAAGTAGTCATTCATGTCAATTTTATTCTGATATAATTTTTCAATAATACTATTGTCAGTTTAGTGGTTTGAGTTAACTTTCTATTTTACATTAAAAATGATGACCATCATATTAAAAAAATCTTTTTGCTATGACAATGTTTGAATCTCAATCTAGTTATTTGATATAGTTCCCATTGCTTTACATATTACTCATAAGGCAAAATAATTTCAGGAAAAAGACCAAAAAGCAATGGTCAGAACAGTGGAATTAAAAAATAAAAAACTTGTTCATGGAAATGACACTCTCCTTAAGGGTCAAATGATTTCAGTGAAGCTGGCCCTACGAGAGAAAGTAAAGTCCCTATGTTAAGTCATGCTACTACATTTTACACAGCTGAATTCTTAAAATTCAGTAACATGAAATATCTATCTATCTGTCTATCTATCTATCTATCTATCTATCTATCTATCTATCTATCTATCTATCTTCTATCTATCTTTCTATCTATCTAAACATACATTTTTTTTTGTATATCCACTAGCACATCTGGAGTGGGGTGGACTCTAAGACATTTTATCAGCTGCAGTCTGTGCCACGTTTTCATACTTGGACCCTTATTAAAGAACTCTTGGTCACAGAATGATAAATATTGCATGTATCCCCTAATATGTAGAAGTGCAGAAAATGAAAACATTGATTTCATATACATAAAGAGTAGAATAATAGTTACCAGATTCATGAGGGAGACTCGTTAATGGTTAAGAGTACAACTAAATAGGTAGAATATCTTCCTCTGTCCTAAGCACAGTAGAGTAACTTTTTTTCAAGACAGTGATTCTTTATGTATCCCAGGCTGCCACTGTCCTCGAACTCTATCTGTAGACTAGACTCGCCTTGAAGTCACAGATCTGCCAGACTCTGCCTCCTGAGTGCTAGGATTAAAGGTGTATGTCACTAGCAGCCAGCTAAGTTACTCTTGTTAACATCCATTAACTGCTTTTTCTCATTATTATATATTTTTTTTCTTTTTGAGACGCCAATGTTTAAGCTGTGATCTTCCTTAGCTTTCAGTGTTGGCCTTACAGGCCTATACCACCAGCCCTGTCTTAACTGATTATCTTCAAATATCTAGAAGAGAGGACTTTAAATGTTCTTGGCACAGAAATGATCAGTACTTAAAGCTGTGGGTATACTAAATCCCCTGATCTGAGCATTGCCATTACATACATGTGGAAATATGAAAACTCTATAAACACATATAGTTATAACGTATTGAGTGAGACAAAGAAATTACATATAATAAAAGTCTGAATCAATCATAGCACTGTGAGATGTGGTGGCCTCAGAACCAGAAAATGGCAGGATGAGGTCCACCTGGCCAGAAAGGCCACAGCTTTTCTTCTACGTATGTGTCAGTGTTACGATAAATCACATGATCACATCCAGTATAAAAAATATTGGAGGTATACACCTCTCACAGGGAAGTCAAAGTCAGGTAGAGATGGAATTTCAAACAAATTAATTCAGACTTCCATAAATTATTCACTAGAGTGAGGGTACCAACATTTCCATAAGCAGATAGTGAAACAAAATATCTATTTTTGTGGTTACTTCATGGTTTTTTCTGTACAAAAAAAAAAAAAAAAAAAAAAAAAAAAAAAAAAAAAGCTGAAGCAATTTCTGTGTTGAATGCTTCCTTGCTTGGCATCTGTTCCAAGAACTAAAAACCTCTGGACTATTGTTTTAGCTAAACAAAGATAATTCTGATTAAACTGTATTAAAAGCAAATATACCTTAATGAGTTTATTTATAACTGGAACCCTGGACTTCTCCATGCCTTTCTTTCAATCAACTGAGAGTCCTCTGGGAACACTGTATTTTGTAGCTTCACTTGGTTAGATGAACTAGACTTAACTAACAGGAGCTATCTAGATAGCAAGTATTGGGAATTTATTTTGGGATGGGATACTTGAGTAACAAAAGGGGAACCAGGAAGGAGGACTAATTTGAATTTGCTTATAAATGATGAAGGGAAAGTGAAACCAAGAGGGACTGTGAGATTTCTCATTTGAAAAAGTGAAAGATTATTTCTCTCACTCAAAGACTACTTTAAAAGCCTACCTTAACATTAGATCAATTTACAGCCAAGTTCTTATATAAATCAGTCATTGAAAGAGATGTCTCCTGGTGATATGGCATGAAAAAAATTCTCTCTCTCTCTCTCTCTCTCTCTCTCTCTCTCTCTCTCTCTCTCTCTCTCACTCTCTCTCTCTCTCTCTCTCTCTCTCTCTCCCCCCCCCCTCTCTCTCTCATACACATGCACACAATCACAAGCAATTTAGGTAGTCAACTTGATAGAAACAAAGATGTTCTAAAGAGATATTTCTATCATTCTCTTTTACTGTGAGACAGCTGAAGTAATGGTCCCCATGGAAGTGGAATTTATTTAACTAGGAATCTCATACTGGGAGAAGGAAAAGGCAGAAATCTGGTGCTGGCTCCAGGGCAAACTTGTTTCCCAGGAAGAGGTATCACACAGGCCTGACAGCTTGTCCGAGCACCTTGCAGGAGAGACAGAGCCAGACAAGAAGAAGAGGAACCACATCTTGCCTAGAAATGTTTAATTATGTATGTCTGTGTCTTCTATTTAAATCCAAACCTCGTGTTAGTACCCCAGTGATGGACGTGGGGCTATGTGGAGTTATTAAATTTCTTTATCTTTATCCTCCTTCCTAAAGCACCTGCCCACACAGAGGAAATCCCTGTTCTCTAATTCTCAGTGTCATGTCCCTTTCTAACTGACTGATTGATAACAGATGGATAAGACTATCTTGTCAGGACCACCATGGCTCTGACCCTAACACCTCCAGTAACACTTCTACTTTCCAGAGCTAATTGACCTGACAGCCAGTGTTCTGATAAAGATGTTTCCTCCTTGCTGACTTTTATAATAAGAAGTCACTTAATTTTTGTTTGTTTGTTTGTTTCTGTGGGAATAAAGGGTTAGAATATTCTAATTGGCTTGATTTTGTGGGAACAGTAGTGCTGCCTACAGTGTCTGAAAATGACTTTCTCCCACCCCTCTAAGACTTCTGGCTCCCCAAATGAAAATTTAATCATTTGTTAGGCTGGGTGCTTCCCAACATGAAAAATATCAACATAAATCATTTTTTTCTCCCAAGCTAGACATGGCAGTCCATGCCTGTCGTCACTACACTCAAGAGTTGGAGGTCCAAGGATCAGGAACTTAAGACATCTTCAGGTATGTGGAGGATTTATAGTCAGTGTAAGAAACTTGAGACTGCCATAAAAATACTCCAATAAGTAGGAGGAAGATAGTAGATGACATGAAAGTATAGACTCTTATTTATTAATAAGAATGCCGAAACAGAGGTGTCAGAAGGGCCACTAGTTACTCCTAGTGGAGCACTGGGGATCAACTCTGATGTCCCAAACACTAATCTAGCCAGGAAAAATGATCTCAAGTCTACTACAACTTAGATCCTCTTGAACACTGAAAACACTTCATCCCAAAGAATAGGATGATTAAAAACAATTCATCAGTGATCTAACCCCGAGTACACAATTCCTAAGGCAAAACACAAGGAGCATGCAAAACCAAGGCAACACAACCACTCAAAACTACTAATCCCCCTGTAATTGCCTCTGGTGGGAATGCATTAGATAAAATCCCAGATAAACAACCTTTTTAAAAATGATAAGTGCCTTCAGATAAATCAAAGAGAATTCAAATAAGTATCCTTGAAATAAATGTAAAGAGAATACAAGCAAAGAAGTCAAAAGACAACATAAACATGCAATTCGACAAAGAGAAAGAAATATTGAAGAAAGCCCAATGGAAATGCTGAAGATGAAAGAAATTCAGGGTGTCAGATAAGATGCAAATTCATGAACGAATAGATCACTTTTTCTAAAAGTCAAATTAGAACAATCAGACAATGGCAAAAATAAACCAATAAGAATGTACGAAGAACATTTGAGCTCTATAGGAGATTATGGGAAGGTGTAACCTATGAAATGATAGGGATAAAATGAGTAGAAAACTGACATGGGAAAGCATAGGAAACATTTTCAGTTAAAATGTCACAGTAAAAAAATTCCAAAGCTAAGGGAGAGAAATGTCTGTCCAGGTACAGGAGGTATTAAAATGCTAAACAGAAAAGCAAGAGAACTATCTACATATACTATAGTCAAAACACTACACATACACAACAAAGAAAGCATATTGAAGGCCTCATAGGGAAGTGCCAAGTCCTATAATACAGACAAGGCCCATCAGAGTAACTAACACCAGATATCTAAACAGAAAATTTAAGAACCAGGAAGACTTAGAAGGATGTATTGCAAGTAGAGAAACACAAGAATTGGAAACCTATACTACTACACCCAGCGTGTGCTATTTCTGTATTTTGAATTTCCCATGATATCCAACAGAGGCATATTTTTAACTTGATCTAAATTGTGACGCATGCAGCAATCATTAGTTGTCAAAAGTGTTGTTTGAGCAATATGATTCAGCATTTAAAAAAATCAATGGCCTAATGAAATTGAATGAATTAAATAAAATAATAAGTAAATATATATATGTGTATATATATATATATATATATATATATAAACTCTCTTCTAATGTACATTACAACTAAGATGGCCAAATAGATTTTCACCACAGTCTTCAATCAATGATTACTTAACCTTTTTCTACTCCCCAAATTTATTTTCATTCCCCAAACCACACAAGTTCTAGAGAACGATGCTTGCCTTGGTTGAATAAGACATCACTGTATTTTAGGTTCATTGGAAAGTCAACATCACAACCCAGATAAAAGGTGTCACACCATAGAAAAAAGTCAGAAAGTGTCAAAAACCTGTGCTCACACTGAATGTCTTCCTCCTTGCCTTCCTCTTCTCTTTTTCTCTTTCCTTATTTTTTCTTTCCTTTGTCCCACCAATGCATATAGAGAAAGTAGTTGCCATCTGTCCTGTACTATGAACAAAGCAAAAAGCAAAGTGAAGTATTTGATTATATGAGGTTATATAATAGAGGGAAGATTACAAATGATAAATAGACAGGTGTGAGATTATAGAGAGGTGACAGTAGATAAATAGATAGATACATAGATAGATGATATATAGATAGACTGATAGATGATAGATAGATAGATAGGTAGATAGATAGATAGATAGATAGATGGATGGATGGATGGATGGATGGATGGATGGATGGATGGATAGATAGATGGATAGATGGATAGATGGATAGATGGATAGATGGATAGATGGATAGATGGACAGCAGACCATAGATGTCTAGATAGACATGACAATAGCAGAGAGGGTTAGGTCAGGGACAGCAAACAGTCTGTGCTATGAGATTTTAGGTCTATATCTCTAAGTCACAGTAAAATATTCTTTACAATAGATTGCCTGGAAAATTATATCTGAGGAATATGATACTAATTGTATTAATTAGATATGAATATTTTGTTCAATTTTATTCAACTAAGTTCAGTGTCTTCTGTGTTCTCTAGAGTCTTAGAATCTGACTGAAGGCATAAGTGTATAGATGTAGAACAAGGGAGACCAATATCAACCTTATCCCTCCGTGAATAGAAAGGCTGACTTAGTTCAGAACGGTAGGTCACAGACATCTCTGTTTTCATACTGACTGTCATACCAAGAAATGAAGAGGCAGAAAGAAAATTTTATCTGTTTACAATCTCACCTAAGGACATGAAAATACTCAGAAAGCAATAACTGTATAGCCACTATGTTTGGAAATATTCATTTAGACATTTTTAATATCCATTAGCAAGTTGAATATTCTGAAAAGTCTTGCGGAATTCAGACAAACAATGCCTATTAGAGTTGGCTGTAGTGGCACGTACTTGCATTCACAACTGCTTGGGAAGATAAAACAAAATCTTGTGAACCCAGGAGTTCAAGGCCAGGCTGGACAACATGGTGAGATTTCATCTCTAAATAAAAAAATAAATATACAAAGTTCTTTGTTCATGCAAAGTCTGTTTATTCTTAGGGAGCATAGGTCTGACTGGGATGAACCTAAGAAACGTTAACCAACTGGGAAATAATAAATTTACTTCTCTTTCCATTTAAGTTCTAGACTAGATACCTCTCTCTCACCGTGTGCCACTGTGTGAGTTATTTTATCACCTTATATTTCTCAGTTTTCAGAGTAAATATCGTATCCCCAAAGTACATGGTGACACCTTTCTCTCAGACACAGGATTAGAATTTATCTCTGCCTGACACAGATTTCAGTGGCAAAGCTATTAGCTTCTATTGACTTGAGAGGAGATGATTATCTCTGTCAAAAGAGCCAGTTTATCAGTCTTCCTAATTGTAGTTCTGAAAGTACCATTGTCATTGTGTATTCTTGTCATTGAGAGGCTGAGGCTCCTTTGTATTCCTCATATGTTATTCTACCTGATAAGACAGACTTCAGGGTACTGTCTCTGTGTCTACATCCCTTGGATTTTCTGAGCACATATGTTTGGGTGATGTGTGTAAGATATCGCTGCCCCTTGAAGAGAATAATAAGATAGATTCCTAGGAGCTGCTCTCAAACAAGAATCTGTCAGAAACTTATTAAAGAAGAGCTCTCCGGAGGAACCAGAAAGGGAATGGAGAAGCGAGATCAAAAGATACAAGGAAGCTGAGCCAGATGCACTCGCAGCCAAGGTCCCAGCCTTAGCCCTCTGTCTAGAGAGCTGATCTCAGAGGCTGCCCGAAGATAAGAAGAGGAGCCAGTGGTTTTCAACCTGTGGATCATGACCCTGTGGCAAGTTTCTGTCTCCAAAAAGCATTTATGTTGGGATGAATAATATTAGCAAAATTACAGTTATGAAGTACCAAGGAAAACATTTTACAATTGGAGTCACCATGATGAGAAACTGTATTACAGCATCACAGCATTAGGAAGGTTGAGAACCACCGAGCCAGGCTTTACTATTTCATTCTCATATACATTTTCTGCGCCTAACACATTGGTTCTTAAGCCTGAAGGCACTTCATACTCTGCAGATGTGGCCAAAGTAGATATAGTGACCCAATGGGCAGGCTTTCAATGGGAACTGACATTAAAACTATTAAAGCAAATTAAACACCAAGAGAAATGTTAAAAAACGGTAAAGGATCATGAGGATGAACATAGAGTCTATAGCGTCTGATACGAAGGTGATGCTGGACCAAGCCAGTCAGTCACCTTGATGGATAGAATTGGTCCATTTGCCTTCCTCTTTCCCACTTTCATCAGTATCTGCCCCTTTGTCATGAAGGAATTCAATGCATAGCAAAATACATTTCCTCCCTTTTAAGGGACAGACTATCTAGGTCCAGTTGCTTTGCCTTCACTGGTACAATTGCTTTCTTTTGAGAATATTCCTTCAATAGCCCATTTTATTTCTATCTAATGTTACATGTTTTACTATATAGAAATAGGTAGCTCTTTATGAAAAGGCCTTTTCATTGCCCTAGGCACAGAGATATGGATCTAGCTGCCTTTATGCCGCTGGCTTCTGTCACTTGCGTCTAAACTGGTTTCCACAGGGATGAGTAAATGTCACGTTCTCCAATGGAGGCACCATCTGTTAGAACTTGGCAAAGTGCACTAATATATGATTCATTAGCTTGTGTGTATTCTAATATGATCCAAAAATTAAAAACAATTTTTCAGACGTTCATAGATCTTATGACTCATTTTGGAATGTTTTCCCTTATTTCCATTTTATTTGGCTTCAGAATCAAAATTAGAAGCCGAAGTGAATATTTTATGAGTTACACTGACTCTTGTTTCCTTTATGCATAATACTAAGTGTTTGCAATTAAATGAAGGCAAATTAAAAGTTAAAAAAATAAGATTATTCATTACTAATTATCTTGGAAAGGTTGTATTTTCCAGTCTATGGAGTCCTTTTTAAAGTTGGCTTTACATTAATTTTTCAAGAATTTTGTACAACGTGCTTTGAACTATTTATCTTTTTTCTTCAATGTCACCCACTACCCATCCAACTATTGTCTTTTTTTTTTTTTTTAGCCCATCAAGGCCAATTTGTGTTGCCCATTATAGTCTTGGATGTGGTCTTCACTGAGGGGTAGTCAAACCCACCAAAGGCCACACCCCTAAAGGAGTCTGACTTTCCCTCTCCTGGCAGCTATCTAAAACCAGTGTCTCTTTAGCTGAGGTGGAACTTCATGCCCCCCTTCCCTCTCCATCGCATAATTTTGTCTGAAATAAGCTTGTCTGTACAAGCTCATGGATGTGGTTACAACTGCCGTGAGTTTATAAATGCCACTGCCTTGCCGTATACAGAAACACAATTTCCTTGTAGCCATACACTATCTGTGGCTCTTAACAATCTTTCTTCTCCTTCAGCCATGATGATCCCTGAGCCTTGGAAAGAGCAAGTATGATACAGATGTTTCCTTTAGTGCTGAACATTCTGTAATTTTGATGTTTCTGAACAGTGTCTGATTGTGGGTCTCTATATTAATTACCACCCACTGTAAAAAGAGGATTCCCAGATAAGGTTGAGAGATGCACTGATCTGTGAATATAAGGAGAAGTTGTTAGGAGTTTGTTTGCTATAATGCTCCTTTAGCAGGGTAAGTAGTAGTAGCTTCTCTCCTAAGACTTAGAACCTGTCTAGACATAGTTCTTGGTCCCAATAATGGTGCCAGGTATGGGTTTGGAGCCTTTATTTGTTTGTAATCTTGGGTTTGCTTTAGAACCAGGAATGACATTTACCTTTTGGTTCTCACTCATCTAATATTTTTCTGACTGTTCACTGCCCTTGAAAATAAGCTTATTGTATGTCCTTATGCACCTGTGCTTGCCTGTAAACAAATATCGTAGGTGAAAAGGCTGTCTGAATTTTCTGCTTCAATAATTCTTAGTGTTATATTCTAAATGGTGGGGCAGTTGGGGAAGGTGCTACTCATATATGGAACCCCTTCAGATTCATGTTACAGATTGGAATGCCTTTGGGTACACGTTAGAGATTGGAACCTTTTCAGGTACATGTTAGAGACAGTTTCTTATGCCCCCTTGACATCATACTTTATTTACAAACAAAAGAACACTCAAAGAATTGAAGATGTTCTCCTAAGCCTTGTACATATTACCATGCCAGTCTTCGAGTAAAGGAGCATAGGACTGCATTGTCCATGTAATTGTGCTTTAGAAAACACTGTCTTTGCTTTTGTTTTTGACCTCATTATATATCTGATGCTTGACACAAAAACACTGTACATGTAAATGCCTCCCTTATTTTGGATATTGTGATATTTACAAGTGTTCTGGGATCCTCCCTTTCTGTTAAGTTGAATGAAGAAAGAGACAGGGTTGGAAGTTCCTGAGATCTCAAGATTCTAAAGATATCATGTTTCAAGAAAAAGTTGGGAAATGCTATTTTTCCAAATTTCCATGCTATTACCTAATAAGGAATATTGAATGCTAGAGCTTTAATATTTATTGTATTTATTATTTACTTATCTGGGAGTCAGATAATTTGAGAAAGGGCTTTGTGGGATTGTCACAAAGCAACAGAAATATAACTTCACTATAAGCTTCCCCAGGAAAATCTTCACTAACTCAGCCTTTTGGGAGTAATTTTAGAGCTTTGGAGGAAAAGAAGGAAATGAAAGGTGTGCTACGGGTACCGTAAGCACTGAGATGCACCATGAAAAGAGCTGGCGACCTCTGTGCTTTGCATGTGCTTCACAGGTAGGTGCATCCATAGGAGGAGAGAAGCTTCTAGATATACTATTAAAATGATCGGAGGGAAAGTTAGCTACTGAAGCTCGGATCCAAGTGTCAAGTGCTATGAAAGCTATTGATGAGTCCCTTTGTATAAAAATATGTTTCAAATGTCTCTGCCGAGCAGTCTTCCCACCCACCATGTGTCTCTTCAGCTCCCACACCAGCTTAGAGAATGTCAGAGGAATTTTATTTCAAACTGTCTGTCTGAATAATAAGTTTTTTTTTCTTTTCTTTCTTTTTTTTTTTTTTTCTTTTTGCTGAAGGCACTATCACAATGAACTCTTGTTACAAAGGGTGAGAGGACCAGAAAACCTTTGAAGGGTTTTGGGAGTGACACATTTGCTCCCTTATTTGGCTAATGGCAGAGAGAACTTACTCCTAGCAAAATGTGAAGAGAGGTAGAGCCATGAGAAGAAAGATGCTTAAAAGCTTTTGCAATTCTTAAAACAGGAGAAAACTTTTATTGAGTAGAAAACTAAAATATTGAGTATATTTGGCCATGTTGGAGTTGTAGTTATTTAATAATGTAATAGCACTATTTAGCAAGTCTTTCCAAAGTATAGATACTTAAAACAATAAGCATACAATTGACTCATGAATCTGAAGTTGGGGATTTTCATTGGGCTCAGCTGGGTGGTTTGTCTCTCAGCTAGGATCCTGCTGTAGATGAGCTGCTATTGGGTTATTGAGTGTTTGTCATCCACCAGCAAACCAGCTCAGGTGCTTCTGGGAGTGGCTGAGGTGTACCTCCCAGGAAGCTGCAATGTGTATACCTTCCTCAAGCCCTTGCTTGAATCTCTATGAACATTCTATTGAGCACAGCAAATCTGAGGGGCAGGTTCCCTGAGGTGGAAAAGTAGCATTGCTGCAAAGTGCCATGGCAGAGAAATGAGTGCAACAAGGAAGGGATCATTGTGTTAGTTAGCTTTCCATCACCACAAATAAAAGCACCTTAGGAAATTGACGTACAAATAAAATGTCTTCTTTTTCTAGTAGTGTTAGGGTTTCCACTTAGGGATGTGGCCCTTCTTTGTGGAGCCTATGATGAGGTAATATATCAAGGTGATAGTGTGTGGTGGAGTTAACCTCATAATGAGGCAGAGAACATGAGAAAAAAATGAGAGAGCTTTGGTCTCATTGTTCCCTCAAAAAGCAAACCATCAGAGGCCTGCCACTAAGCCCCACCTCATAATAGCTCCACCAACTCCCTATAGTAACACCCTGGACATAAAGCACATGAGTCTTTGGGGAACATTTGAGATCCAAACTGTAATAAAAACCATGGCCATCTCCTTTGAAAGTTATTCTAGGTTTTTATTAATTTATCATTTCTAACCAAGAATTGTGCATGCTTACATTAAAACAGTGCCAGAAAACCTATTGAATAATAAAAAGGTCATTTTTAACCATTAACAAACAAGAGAAAAATAATAGCAATTGTAAGTAGTAACATTCCTCAATCTGTTCGCTCAGGTAGTCCTAAATAGACTGTATCAGTCTGTTGTTTAGCATTTGCATAGCACTGCCATATGTGCCATATGGCTCACAACAATATTTAGGACTCATCCCCACAACAGCCCAAGGATTGCAGCAGTGTGGTTATTCAAGTTTATTATGGGGGTAGCTGATATGGCAGATATGTCCCAGCAGCACTTAATTAAGTAATGGGAATACAGAAAGTTTGACGTTCCCCAAGTCTTTGATTTATACAGCAAACATGAATGTGCCTTAACTGAACGGCTGTTGGGCTGAAATAAATAAATGAAGCAGATGTTTCAGCAACATGTCTTCACAACTTCAGAGTATAGTAAGGAATTTTTACATGTCAGTTCATTTGCCTTGGATTATATTTGGTGAGTCACTATTATCACTGATGTCCTGTAGATTTCCAACTTGTTGAATCATGACATAGCTTAAAATACACAATCACAGAGCTTGCTGGGTAGCATACTCTCATGTTCCTCTAAAAGCAGATCTTGAGATGTCCCCAGTGACCATAGCTGATCTAGGTGATTGATTGTCTCTTTTGTACTTTATTGAAAATGAATGTTTTTCCCATACAAATGTTCTAATTACAGTTTCTTCTCTCAGCTCCTACTACCCTCCCATCCCATCAGGGTCCACATCCTTTCTGTCTCTTTAGAAAGCAAAAAGGAACCTACTTCATAGTAAATAACAATAAATAAATAACAAATTGGGATATGGCAAAACATCCAAACAAGACATAAAAGCCAAAGAAAAAGCACTGGAAACATACATAGTCACAGAGGCATATACAGGAATCCCATAAAAACACAAAACTGGAAGCCATAATATGTATGTAACGGACTTCTAAGGTAGAAAAAGAAAAGGCTCTGACACAATATTATGAAACCAAGAGTCTCCAAAGATGGTATAGAATTTGTTTCCTGTTGGCTGTCTACTGCTAGACATGGGGCCTACCATCAAGAGTGGCTTGTTTTACATACAGACTCCCTGAAAGAAAGTTAATTTTTCATTTGCAAGTGGATATTGATTGGAAGTAGCTTGGGGGTTAGGAATGGAGCTCTGGGGCTCCATCTGGTGCAGTCCTGTGTAGACTTATGCAGGCCATGTGCATGCTGCCAGACTCTGTGAATTCATATGTTTGTGCCAGCCCTGCTGTGTCTAGAAACTTTATTGTCTGGTTCCTCCATCTTCTCTGGCTCTTACACTCTCTCTGCACAGTTCCCTGAGCCCTGAGGAGAGGGATTAATGGAGACATAGAAGATTATTCTCCAGAAATGCTGTGGGAAATGGGAAGGATGGGCCATCCAGGCCACATTGTTTCTCCACTTGTTTTGCCCTGTGCAGAACTGTGGGAACCATGTGGGATCCATACTTTAGGATTATGCCATCTAAGAAGCAAGGGAGCTGGTATACTCAGAATTCTGTGTGTTGTGGATGACACCCATTCTTTAGGTGTCTCTTAGCACTTTCTGGGTTTGCTTTGTGCTTGGCTAGAAAAGCTTTCTGCAGTTTTAGAGAAAGTCTTCAGTGAGGCAATTGAGATGTGGGTGGTGCAAAGTAGGTTGTTAGCTATTCTAAAGTGCTAAAGCTCAAGAAACTCAGCAGAGCAGAGCATAGTTGGTTGTAAGTACTCAGCACTAGAGCCGAGTTGCCAAAAGGTAGTATAGAGAACTGTTTATTCCAGTTCACTTTCTTACATCAACTAAACATGGCAAGGTAATGTATAATTTCATGTTCAGTCAGAAGGCATAAGCAACTTCAAGGTTTGAACAGGGAAAACTACACCTAAAGGCTGTATAAAACATTTAACAACTGGCATTTTGAAATCTTCTAAAGAATTCAACAAAACAAATTCAAGATCCAGCTAGTACTTCCAGAGGATAACTGTCTACCTGAAGGAGAAGAAATACCACCTCTGTGCCTGCGAGGTGATCAGAGCAGAAGACAGGGTTATTACCCTGTCTTCCTCAGCCAACTTGCAGCAAGATTGAGTGAGGAAAAAGGGTAACTCCTGAGCCAAAGTGTGAGAGGATTATTCTGGACTACAACCCTGCACCTCACTCAGAAGATTCTACCTTCTCAAAGACTTGACATATTTTGACTCAAACTCAATAAACCTCCCTAGCTGCTTCAAGGGAATGGGCGATACTGGGTCTACATGTAAAGACATTTGTTCTCCATCTCTTCAGAGTGATGGTTGATTGAACTGTTTATTTAAATTCTTTTCATTAAAATTTGACACAGTTATATATTTGTTTTAATAAGGTAAATATACATTAAACCAGTTTATCTTGTATGTTCTATAAATTACAGGTAAATGGAAAAAAAAAAAAAAAAAAAAAAAAGCCCTGGCTACTATCTAGGCTAAGGGCAAGTGGTCATGAAAGCAATGGAGGGACTAGGATGAGGGAAAGTCCTTTGTTCTCCAAGGTAGAGATTTCAGAGATATGTCCTCAGTGATACTGTGGTACACTCTCTTATATACATTGTTGCATGAATAAATGAGACTCTGGGATAGATCTCTGGGGAAGTCAAAGATATTAGAGAGAGTAAACACCACAGTCAGATCTTACCCAGCTGTCTTCCAGCTTCCTCAGTCTGGCTTCTTCTGCCTCCTCAAGCTTTCTGTCTTTCTACACTTGCCTTAAATACTCTCTTTGCTCAGTTAAGGCGTGACCCCACCACTGCCTGCCTTGGAGCCTGGAACTCCTTCTCTAAACTAAGATGACCTCGAACTCAGTTTGGATTGAGGGCGTAGGTCAGCACTCCCAGGATACTCCCTGTGCTGGGATTAAATGTGTGAATCACCACTGTTTGATCCTCCTAGACTGACTGTGGTCATAGAATGTGGGTAGATTCCATCTGATATCTCTGAAACTTCTGAAGCTTGTGTTGAATCCCCACAATACATAAAACCTTAGGGCGTGTGTGTGTGTGTGTGTGTGTGTGTGTGTGTGTGTGTGTGTGTGTGTGTGTGTGTCTGTCAGTCTGCCTGCCTGCCTGTGTATGTGTGTGTATGTGTGTTTGTATGTGTATTTGTCTGTGTTTGTGTGTGTGTGTGTGTGTGTGTGTGTGTATGTGTGTGTGCCTGTGTCTTAGTTTACTGCATTTTCTGGCACAGAGCTTATAAACCCTTTGAATTCATCAGAATAATGAGTACCCTTATTGCTAATGAGCCAACTGATGGCTAATGACCCTTAGGCAACTTCACAATTGGACTGGTCACTAGAAAGATGGAGACATAATTAGAAAATTGAAACTTTCCAGCCTAATCATCCCCAAGGGATGGGATTGACAGGTAAGCTGACCACCAATTGCCAATGAATTAATCAGTCATAATGAAGCTTTCATTACCTGCCCCCCCCCCAAAAAAAACTGGGTTTGAGAAACATCCAGACAGCTGAAGATAAAGGAGTTGCTGGAGGATGGTGTGTCCCTCCCATACAGCTTGCCTTCTTAGATATCTCCTTTGTCTGGCCTTTTACTAATATCCTTTACTATAAATTTCGTTACTAGTCTAGCAAACATAAATAAAGTACTTCTCTGTATTCTATTAGCCAGGATAGGTAATAATTCTTACTTGAGGATGGAAATTATGAGAATTTCCAATTTATAGCCAATAGAACAGGCTACAACCCACTATTTGTGACTGTCACCTGAAGTAGGAGGAAATTTTGTAGAGTCAAGCCCTGCCACTCCCGAAAATCAGATACAGATGGTGCCAGAATAGAATAGAATCAAATGCCATCTAGAGGGTGTCCACTGAAGAATTCCTTGGTGGATTTCTGCTGTGAGAAGTTTTATATACTGTACCACGTAAGTGTGAAAGTATAGCAAAGAAACCACTGTGTTTAATAAACAATGTTAGATGGGAGACAAATGGAAAGAAAGCTGTCCTAGGCACTGTTTGAGATATAGGTTGCCTGCCCCTGGTACAGGGGGGCTACCCATGGCTGATAGCATGTTTTCTGAGGTAGGCAGTAAGTAACTCCAAGATTGGAGTTTTATGAGAAATACTTGAATACCAACACAGTGACAACCTCTGCCACAAATAGCATGATTGATGGGCAGTAGCCTCCTTTTCAAACAGTTTGGTCAGGTATTGATAATACCATTTTAATGTAGACAGCAGGAACTCCTTTTATCTAGACCAGGAGACCTCCTGCTGCAAAGAGAAAAATCCTGTTTTACAACTCAAAGAAGACCAGCTTACAGCCAGAAGTGAGAAAACCATGGCATACTTGAAGATGGGAAAAGAAAATTGGAAGATCAGCTATCCACTAATGAAATATGTACTTAGGTGGTCTCCAGAGCCCTTCCCATGATGCAGATACTTCTAGGTCCCTGATGCTAAGATTGTCTGCTTTCTGAATTCTGAGTTAGACTTTTAAAAATGTGACTTTTTCTCTTAAGAGATCCCTTTTTGCATACTAGACAAAAACCTAAGCCTGCTTGCTCCTGCACTCTGTGCATTCCAGCTCCCATTCTCTGAAGACACCCGTTCCTCTCCTATGCAACAGCTTCCTCTGCTGAACTTTCCAGGTCTCTTGACTCTTTTTATACCCAGAAAGCTTTGCTTTCTTTCATCTCTTTCCTCCCAGGAGCTGCTGCTTCCTCACTTCCTCCTGACAATGTTTTTCATGTCCATTGTTTTCTCTCTCAAACGACAATAAAATTTTCCTTAACTTTCCTCTTGAGTACATTCTAATTATTTATGTATAAAGATGAGAACCTGTAAACGATGTCCCCTGGCAGCAGTTTTCCCCACATCTCTCAGTAATGACAAAAATAGATGAGGTTCCCTTAGGTTATCCTTAATACAAAGTAACCAACTGATGGTAAGATGGAGAGCTGGGCTCTTCTGTGTTTGGGGTCCATTATAGTCACATTTCAGACACCTGTATTAGATACCTTTACATTGCTGCAACCAAAATACCAGACAGAAAATGCCAAATAAAAGAAAAGCTTGGGAAGGCATCTTACATGGCTCAGGGTGGTGAGAGTGTTGGAGAACGCAATTTATGTCATGGAAGACAAAGAAGCTAGGGGAAATGGAAATGGGACAGAAAGCCCAACTACAATCTCCAAAGGTCTATGCCTAGCTTCCTGCCTGGACAGCTAGACCTCCCTTATTAAAGGTCTCACAGTCTACAGATATCATTATCAGCTGCAGCAGCATCCAGCATCATCAGCTGGAGGGCAAGTCTTCAAACATGAGCTTTGAAAGACATTGCAGACTCCAACTATGACACCACTCTAGCTAGTCCACCTAGCCAAGTCACCCTTTCATGTCCCTGCCCATCACTCATCTTCAAAGTCTATCCCACGTCCTCCATAAAACCTTCCCACACTCATCACAGGTACATTAACACCCACAGATCAAGGTTTAGTCCATGCTTTTATAAGCATGTCTTTTTTCTGTCTTGAATGATAATACTGTACATTTATATCTTGAGAATGAGTTCTCTAAAATGCTGAAGACAACTTCTTTATTTCCATGTAATTTCTTGGACCAGCTCAATACAATATGGCAGTTATAAGCTATGGGATGAGAGCCTATTTGAGAACTTAAAATACAGCCACTTCAAATTAAAATGTCTCTTTATATATATAGCAAACTGGATTTCAGTGACCTCACGTGACAAAACTCTCATTAATTTCTTTATATACTGACTATAAGTTAAAATGGGTTTCCTTTTGAACTTTTAAAAACATGATTACTAGAAAAATTTTAATTATTTGGATATCTTACATTATATTTCTCTTGGATAGTGCTGTTTAAAAAATATCTACAGATAAATAGGTACTGAATAAATATCTAAGGGATGAATTAATGAAATGAACATCTCTAGATATTCTAATGTTTTAATTTCATAGTCTTATATTATTTATGGACTAATTGATAGTCATCAACTTTTAAATTTTACCCGAAGTAAATTTAAAACTCCAAGGTCATTTATTATAAATATCACTTCAGAAAGAATGGAAACTTTTTAATAGCCCAAATCAGTAATCTCACACTGAAGACAACAGTGGTGAGGGTTATGTAATTGTTTTTAACAGACAAAGAACAGAAGCCATGGTCAAATGTTCAGATGCAGAATATTGAATATTTCATTTTATGAAATTGGGAGTAGCTTTCCCTTGACAATCATCTAGAAATTGTCAGTTTTGGCACAATTTTGTCCTGGAACAATGAGAATGCTTAGCTCTGTTTGTTCTCGGTCTGTGGAGATGATGCCCTGTAGTATGAGGTTTCTGGCCCAGACTTTCGGGCCTAACCTCAAGGTCTAGACCCACAGACCCGCAGTCCCACAGAGACACACAGAAGCTTCCAATAGTTTTTGGCTGATCAGCCTCAGGCCCAGGCATATCACTTGCTAGCTCTCTACCCTTCACCTAACCCATGTCTCTTGTTCTGTTCAGCCATGTGGCTCGGTACCTTTTCTTAGAGCAGCATAGTTGTCCTCTGCTTCTTCCGGGCCGCTCTCTGGAATTCTCTCTGGTGTTCTGTTCTCAGAGTTTTTAGTCTGGTAGCCCCACCTACACTTTCTGCCTGCCTTTGGCCAATCAGCTCTTTTTATTAAACCAGTGGTTGGGACAATTATTTAAAATGAAACAACACAACCTCCCACAATGCCCACTGAAGACCATGAGGACTGTGATCCTATTTAAGTCCCTTTGGAACATACTGGGTTAAGATGTCCTCAGAGAATAAAGGCCTTATTCCTCTTTGGAGCTGGAGTGTGTGACTGTCAGGAATGCAAGCCTGTCCAGAAATTAGCCAGCCAGAATGGAGATAGTTCAAACAGGAGCAAGACCGGGTCTCACAAGGGTGACACTCTCAAGCATCTCATAACTAACCCAGATGGAAACATGTCCTGGAAGATGCTGGTGTTTCATCATTGAACTGATATGAGTACTTCACCATCTCTACTCACAGCAAGGTCTCAGGCTACATGGCCTTTTAAAAGCCAAGTAACATAAGCACTGTCTTGGGTTCCTTGCATATTCGCCCGATCACAAACGGTATTCCCTCATTAGCACACTAGACCTGGAGAGAGGGATAAAGAGAGGAGAAAGAACAAATCCAGAAATAACTTGCTTCCAGACTTTTACAGTTCACAGCTGACAACTTTTCTGAGATATCTATCAGCAGTGATTGAGAGGATCTTGAGCTGGGTTGAATGAACAGTCTTTAGTGTGGAGAACTGTGCTTTTCATCAGAGCTCTTTGCTTCTTGTGTCTCCAGAATGGGGTGTGTGTGTGTGTGTGTGTGTGTGTGTGTGTGTGTGTGTGTGTGTGTGTGTGTAATTGATAGCCTCTTTCCAATAAATGAAGGCAAAATAATAAATTTTGGTTTAAAAAAAAAAACTCTTATTTTTCAGAAAAGTATTTTCCATAGATGCTAACTTTTATTGTGGCTTCTTTCTTTGCATCTGCAGACTTCCTCATTTTAAAATACCTAAAAGTCAGATGAGTTTTTAAAGAGAAAAGGGTGCTTCTTTATTCTCTACTGATTCTAAGAATCCACTGATTGGGCTGCCAAGATAGTCAGTCAGTAAATTGCTGGCCATACAGGCATTAGGGCTTGAATTTGATCCCCAGAACCATGTAGGAACCTGAATAAAATGATGTGTGTTTGTAAATTTAGCACTGGGGAGACAGAAAAAGAGTTATCCCAGCACTCACTGGCCAGCCAGTTTAGGCTAATTAGCATGTCCAAGTTTCAGCAAGAAAAAAGTGGATGGCCATCCTGAGAAATAACAACTGAGGTTGGCCTCCAACCTCTACACACACGCACACACCCCTACACACACACACACACACACACACACACACACACACACACTCTACTGTTTGAATCCAGCCATCTCACTAGTAATCAGTCACACTGAAATCCCACTTTAAAAAACAGTCTTATTAGCATATATCTACTTCTGTACTCTGGGATGAGTATTGCTTCACCTGTAAAGATCTACTCTAGATGGAGAGTTTTAAGATATGGTAGAAAAGAAAATTCTGGAAGGAAAAGGGCCTGTCATCTTGTCCATCGTGTATTTCCTTGAGGTAAGTAATTATTTGCATATATAATATAATGGCCTATGTTCACTATAGTAAAATTCATGAATGAATTAAAAAAATGTATCTAAGGGCTGAGTGTTGCTTTTCCATTGGCTTAGTGGTTACACCAAAATCTACTGATATTTTAGCTACAATTTGCAGCCATTCTGTCCTGTATTCAGGAGTGCTCTGCCACTCAGGCCATTGCCTGGCAGGATTTCTGGTCCTGCCAAGACCTGCTCTGTTGCTGCTGCTCAATGTAGTTTTTAACTTAGTCTCTATTGTTCCATCTACCAATAAGACATGGAAATCAGATGTTGGAGTAAACATCTGGTAGCTCAGAGGAGCCAAAAATCAACCAGCCGACTTTCTCTTTGGTGGGGGACCCAGTACAAGAACATCTCTCTATCCATCCCAAACCAAAAAGCTAGCACTAAGTCCCTCCCCACTCTTTTCTGTGCTTCTCTATCCATCTTTCTGGGCCCTCCTTACTTTCTATGGCTAATTCTTGTGAACTAGTCAGTAGCTCTGCCTCTGATCCAAGGTTGACTTTATAATCACAGTCTCAGAGGTTCACAGTGCTGTCAAATATGCTGCAACAGCTGAGTATAGCGGCAAACACCTATAACCCCAGTGTTTGAAAGACCGAGATGAAAGGATTCTGAGTTCACAAATATGAAGCCAGCCTGGGATACTGCGGTGGTTTGTAAGAAAATGCCCCCCTCCCCAAAAGGAATGGTGCTATTAGAGGGTATGGCTTTGTTGGAGTAGATGTGGGCTTGTTGAAGAAAGTATGTCTCTATGGAGGCAGGATTTGGGGTCTCATATATGCCCAAGCTGCCCCCAGTGAGACAGACCACTTTCTGTTGCCTGCCTATCAAGATGTAGGACTCTCAGCTCCAGCACCATGTCTGCCTTCATATCACCATGTTGTATCAGGATAATAATGAACTACACCTCTAAAAACGTAAGTCACCCCAGTTAATTGTTTTTACTTTATAAGAGTTGCTATGGTCACGGCATCTTTTCATAACAATAGAAACTCTGAGATAGAAACTATACAGTGAGATCCTACCTCAAACAAACCAAAACCAAAACCAAAAAACCCATGGAAAACAAACAAATAAAAATACAATGAAGACTAAAACTATGATGTGATATTTTGCTCATAACAAGCTCTGTCTGGGTCTAGTTGCTCTGTAATCCACTGTGGGGTTTTTTTCAACCATCCTTATCATGTACTAGAGAAACAAGAGCCTAGATTCATGACCAGACACTTGAAAGTTAATTCTGGCTTTTCATCAGTTCTGCGGTCAGGGTATGTTTTAGTGTCCTCCAAGAATTTCTTTGCTGAAATAATCCCCACTGCGAGGAATTAAGAAAGTAAAAAGGTAAATTGTGAAGGATATCTGGAAGAGACCAAGATTAGCTAATGCCTTTTATCAGATAGGAACCTGAATGAGTGAATCCAGTTGACTTAAAAAAAAAATCAGAGAGATCAGACACACATGTGTACATGCACACACATACATACGCACACTCACATGTACACAAACAAGCATTACACATACTCTTTCTCATTCCCTACTCTTACTTTGTTGTATACTGATACTTTGATTCTTGGCCACCCAATTCAGTCCCTCGACTTGGGACCGGAACTTTGAGCCAACAAAATATCTTTTTTCTTTGCAACCCACCTATGGTGAGACACTGTACCATTAGTAACATAAACCAGCTTGTCTGTACTTTAATTAAGAAAGTTCCGATGTGTCTTATTAGTATTTTAGTCTGAACATGCCAGAGCTGTTCCCATCCCTCACTACCTTTTTGAAAAGAAAAGTTCCTTTTCTCCAAGCCATTACATTGGAACCCAAAGAAAACTACCTGGATGCTTTGGAGTTGTCTAGTTTTGAGACCTTTAAAATACGTACTGATCAAATTTCTCTGATACTAAAGATTGACTTTTAACTCTTATGGCATCTCAATACTTCCACTTTCTTAGTTCTTCATAAATCTATTGCTGAAGTGAGTTTCTCTGTTTTTTTTTTTTTCCATGTCTGTGTTTTAAGATGTTCAAGTAGGAAATGATTCACACAGAGCTTGTTGGATACGCATTCTGTCCAAAGTTCTAAATAGAAGGAACTCTGAACTTCTTTTTTCTACATTTTTCAGAGCTGTCAACCTTCCTGTGTCGCCCCCCCCCAGTAATCTGTTACCCATTTGAGTAGCTGAATTCAGGCCACACTTGGTGGCTTAGAAACCATTCTGCTTTGCTCCCATTCCTGGGAGATGAAATCTGTCAGAAATGCTACAATTTTTGTGAGGAAGTGAAGAAAGAAGACAGATGTCATGTGTGTGCCTCCCACCGTCTGTGGCTCAAAACCCACTCGGCCTCCAAAATAGCCTCCCACGTGATCTCGCCAGGTTGTAAGAAGACTAAGCAAGCGGTACAAAGTCTACAAAAGAGTAGAATGAAGCATTCCACAGCACAGAGCATGCATGCCCTCTACCCAAATCCAGATATTTATCTGAAGAACCACTTCAGAGGCTACCAACAACTTGAAAATGTCTGACCTCCAGAGGAGTGTCTCTCTTCTTCACTTCTGGTTTGTTTGTGTTTTCTTTTCTCCATCTTACTCTTAATTTAAGAATTTCAAATGAGCCCTACGACACATGGATGAACATCAGCAAGCACGGTTTGCATTTAGTTTAGTGTCTTTTCTATAAAGTAGGAAAATGATTGAAAACTTCAGGGACTATTTCCCTAGGAGAAGGAGACCAAGGTATAGGAGTTTCAAATTATACATTACTCAAAACATAAATTATCTTGTGCTGTTGAAATGGGGCTCTACATGGACCCTGGGCCTTTAAGAGACTGACTGAGCATGAGGAAAACTGGAAGTTCAATCTAGGAATATGGTATATAGCCACGAGAAGGCTAACCTTGGAGCCTGAGGAGAGTAACAGAGCAGGCTAACAGTGGCAGTCTAGTGGGGTCAAAAGAAAGTCATAGAAATAAAAGGTGATGGAGTGGATATGTATTTACAGGAGCAAAATGCAAGGAGAAGTCATCTTTTGGGGCTCTAAGTTTTCAAAATAGGGGAAGAGAGTAAAATATCTGAAGTAATTAGAAACAGTATCATCAAAATCAGAACACATTCAGGAGTAAAAGATGGCTTTTCCCAAGTGTAGAAATTAGCATCACACTACCCTGAAACACACATCCTAATCCCTAGTACCTATCCCCAGTACCTGTGACTGTTATTTGGGAAGAGTTTTTTTGTTTTGTTTCTCAGATGCAATTGAGTAAAGATAAGGTTGTGGTGGATTATGGAGATAGTGTCCTGAAAGCTGAATAAAGGAGCACAGGGAAGAAAGGCACGTAGAGCTGGGGCAGAGACTAGAATGATGGTTCAAGTACCTTGGATCCCTGTGATCTCTCAGTGTGGACAGAGGCAGGGGATAGTCTGAAGCCTTCTAAAAGAAAAAAATACCTCTCCAACTTTCTAAACTTCTAACCCCAGGAACTGTCAGGCCATTGACCACCGTGTTTTAGAATGGACATTAGTTATAAACTGGCACGATGCCCTCAGTGCTGGAACATTGCCATCCAAGTCACAATAGTTCCCATACTTCAGCAGGAGCTAACTAAGATGGTAACACAATCATGTAACATAGCAAATGAATTTTAGTTTCTGCAGGAAGGCACTGGCTTTGGTTTGGGACACTGGGAACTGGAGCACTAATGGTCAGTGACCTAATTAGAGATGCAAGTGGGAAAGGCCAGCCCTGAAGGCTTCATCAGACACTGCTGCACTGCTAATCTTAGCTTAGCTCAGAACTCTTATTTTTCAAAGCATTTCACATCAATTATCCCTATTTGATTTTAATAGCGACCCTGGGAGGTATAATTATCTTCAATTTACAGATAAGTAAGGTGCAGTTTTTGAAAGACTAGGAAAGATGTCCACAGTTACATAAAGTGCTCTGTTCAGTTGGCGGGGGGTGGGGGGGGGGTGGGGGGGGGTGGGGGGGGAACATTTCCTTCTTAAAAAAAAAAAGACAAACCAAAAAACTTGCACAAAAACTTTAAAGAATGTATTTGTGTGTAAGAAAGCAGGAACTTGTGCCTGCATGTGTGTGTGTGTGTGTGTGTGTGTGTGTGTGTGTGTGTGTGTGTGTGTGTTTGTGAGAGAGAGAGAGAGAGAGAGAGAGACAGAGACAGAGACAGAGACAGAGACAGAGACAGAGAGAGAGAGGAGAAAGGACACCCTGTAGGAGTCAGTTCTTTCTCTACCCTCTGAGTCCTAGGTATTGAATATAGGTCAACAGGTTTTATGACAGGTAGTTTTAACCACTGGGCCATCTAACCAACACATTATTTCCTTTTGAATTTAATTGTTGTCATGTTACCCCCTTTCAAATTGGAATTTTATACTATATTATAGAATAGAATATTTATTGTATTAATTAATATAGTAGTATAATCATATTAATTTACTCTACTAATTAATATATAAAATCTTCCTGGATTGACCAAAACACAGTGGAAAAAAATGAACAATGTAAGTCTTCAAGGAACAGATATAACAGTTATCTAAACTCCATTGTGTTGTTGGTTTTTTTTTTTTTTTTTTTTTTTTTTTTTTTTTTTTTTTTTTTGCTTTTTAGGGGGATTCCACCATCTAGCTCCTAAATAAATCACACATGGAGGCTATTTTTAATTATAAATGTCCAGCCTTAGCTTGGCTTGTTTTTAACCAGATTTTCTTAACTTTAAATGATCCCATCTACCTTTTGCCTCTAGGCTTTTTTCTTTTCTTACTTCTGTAATCTTACTTTCACTCTTACTCTGTGGCTGTGTGGCTATGTGGCTGTGTGGCTGGGTGGTTATGTGGCTATGTGGCTGGGTGGTTATGTGGCTATGTGGTTATGTGGCTGTGTGACTGGGTGATTGGGTGGCTGCATGGCTGTGTGGCTGTATGGCTGTGTGGCTGTGTGGCTAGTTGGCTGGGTAGCTGGGTGCTATTTGACCAGGTGGCTGGGTGGTTGGGTGGCTATGTGGCTGTGTGGCTATTTGGCTATGTGGCTATGTGACTGTGTGGCTGGGTGGCTGGGTGGTTGTGTGGTTGGGTGGGTGTCTGTGTGGCTATGTGCTATGTGGTCAGGTGGGTGGGTGTCTGTGTGGCTATGTGCTATGTGGCCAGGTGGCTATATTGCTGTGTGACTATGTGACTGTGTGGCTATTTGGCTATGTGACTGTGTGGCTGTGTGGCTGTGTAGCTGTGTGGTTGTGTTGCTGAGTGGCTGTGTGGGTGTGTGGCTGTGTAGCTGTGTGGCTGGCTGTGTTGCTGAGTGGCTGTGTGGGTGTGTGACTGTGTGGTTGTGTGGCTGTGTGGCTATGCAGCTGGGTGGCTGGGTGACTGTGAGACTGGGTGGCTGGCCCCCAGTGCCCTCCTTTTCTTGTTTTCTCATTTTTAGACCTTCTTCTCCCACAGATTTCTCACTCTATATATTCTCTCTGCCTTTCTTCTGCCTTTCTATTGGCTATTCAGCTCTGTAGTAGACCATCAGATGTTTTAGACAGGTAAAGTATTAAGGCTTCACAGAGTTAAACAAATGCAACATAAACAAAAGTAATAAACCTTAAAATTATATTTTATAATACCATAAGACTTTAAAAAAAAAAAAGATCAAGAAGACAGAAGAATCTAATGCTAATTATCAATTTTTTTTCTGAGAAGCCATTTCAAAATAATCACATAGAGTTAGCATAGGGGTTAAAAGGGAAAATTAAAGAAAAGTTTGGCCAATGGCTTTGTCTGGACTAAGATGAAAATAGAAACCCAGTCACAGGTGAGTGAGGCAGGAGCTAGTCAAGGCCGGATGACGGAGTGAGTCCGTGAAGAAAGTCTTTAAACTATTAACTCTAATGGAATAAATAAAATGGAAGTTGTTTATTGCCCAAAGAAATGGATAAGATTTAATAAATTACTTACAATTTCTGTAAGCTCACTGGGTTTCACATGAATATATTCTAATCTTATTATTTATTTTAAACCAATAACCAAAATTCAATTGAAATTTGGTTATGATAGAAGTCAATGTGAGAGACAACATGTTCTTTTTGTGCTCTGAAGATGCAGAAAAGTCACTGAACTTGACTATGCAGCATGGACTACCTCAGACTGCAGTGTGGGTACCAGTCAGCCTGGTGGTTTTCTCCAGAAAGGTAGCTTAGCCTACAAGGAAGCAAAAGCAAGCAGCCTCCATAAATTCTACTGAAGAGCCATTTTTCATGTGATTTGAGATGGATTAACAAAGATGAATTTCTTATACCAGATGAACAATTTTCTACCATAAAATTATGCACATTAAACTACATTTTATGCTTCCTCATTATTGGATAAAAAAGAGGCCTGTTAAAATAGCAATAACACACTTAGACTGGCTGTGGTTCCTGCTCCAATTACCATTTTATTAGACTGATAACTTATGAGGCTGAACTAATCACTCATTAATTAATACTTAGAACAACTCTTTTTGAGATAGAGCAAGCAAGGTGTTCTTATAGTGACTCACATGTTATTTGTGGAAGTGCTGGGCTGCATCTCCCAAAGCTGGCAACATGCATAACCACTGTGTGTGCCTTCAGTCATACTGTTTTTGCTGGTGCCCCTTTCCCATGAAATCTTTTCCTATTATTATTGTCTTAGAAAATACAGAACAGTTGATTCCCAGAAGGAAAAAGAAGCATTTGTGGTTATAAAGAATTTCTTTAGCTGAAGCAAAAAGAGAATGGTATATGTGAGAATACTAGGAAGTAGATGGAAAAGAAGTAAAACAGATCCACGAAAAAGCTAGGGAAAAGGAGAAAACTGGAAGAAATAAAAGGAGGTGGGAGGGTAGGAAGATAGGGAAGATCTAGAGTAGATTTGATGGTGTTGGTCCAACGCTGTCAGGAGTCAAGAGCAAGTTCTGATGTTCATACTGGATTCCAGAAGTGAAGGATAAACACTGGGTTTTAGGTTCCTCACAAACCAGGAATGGAGGTATACTAAAAATGAAGAGATTAAGAGGGCCAGTGTGGTGATTTGAATCAGAATGGCCTCCATAAATTTATATATTTGAATGCTTGGTGCCTAGTTGATGGAACTGTTTGGGAAGGATTAGGAGGCGTGGCCTTGTTGAGAGAGGTGTGTCACTGGGGACAGAGTTCAAAATTTCAAATCCCATGCCATTCCCATTTAGCTTTCTGCTTGATTCTTGTGGTTGGAGACGTGAGCTCTCAACTACTGCTCCAGAACCATGCCTACCTATTACCTGCTCCTGGCCGTAATGATCACAGTCTCTAATCCTCTGGAACTATGAGCCCCAAATTAAGAATGTTCTTTCATAAGCTGTCTTGGCCATGGTCCTTTTCACAGCAGTAGAAAGGTTACTAGGACAGCCACTATGGAATTCTAACTGCTGTTCTTAGGCAGCCACCAGCTGAGAAATGAGGACTTTCAAAGGGTTGAGGATGTTGCAGCATTACTGTGATTATATGGTACATGAGAATATGCCAACATAGCAAGCACAGCATTCAATAGTTTCTTCCACCCGTGAGTTCCAAAGTGTGTCCTACTCCTTAGAGCCTCAGGGTCAGTTACAGAGAGAATGAGAGTGTGGAACTCTTACCCAGCTTCTCAGCCTCTGCTTCAACCTGCTACCTCCATCAAATTCTGTGCTGTTCAGGGAAATATTACTTTAAACACATTTTTAAAAACTAGATTCTTGTCTCATAGAATACATTTCAAACACAGTTTCCCTTCTCTCTACTTCTTCAGCTGCCCACTACAAGCGTATTTTCTCTTCCTCACAGATCCAGCCCTCTCCATTTCCCTTCAGAAGAGAGCAAGCCTAAAAGAGGCAATCAAAGATGACAAAATGGGAAAAAAATTCAACAAGAAAAAAAGCCCGATAGTGAGACTGAATAAGACAACCCAATAGGAAGAGTCTCAAGAACAGGCAAAAGAGTTAGAGATATGTCTTTTCCCACTATTAGGATTCCCACAAAACACCAATCTAGCAGCCATAACATATATGCAGATCCTGGTGCAGGCCCATGCAGTCCCTGTACTTACCTCTGTGAGACATAAGTGCCCTGTTTAGTTGATTCAGTGGGTCATGTTCTCATGCTGTCTTCAATCCCATCTGACTCTTACAATGTTTCTTTCCCCCTCTTTAGTAGGGCTTACCAAACTCTGAGAGAAGGGACCAATGAAGACTTTCAATCTATGCTCTATTTCCCCATAATGTATGGTTATGGGTCTCTGTACCTGCTCCCGCCTGCTGTCAGAGGAAGCCTCTGTGATGATGACTGGACAAGGCTCTAATGTATAAATATAGCAGAATAACATCAAGAATCATTTCATTTATTTATTTGTCAGTCCTGCTTGGGTCTACTCTAGATTTCTGGGTTATCCAGTCTTCAGTTCCTGGCCAAATAGGCAGTACCAGGCAAGGGCTCCCTCTTGTGGAGTGGGCCTCAAGTTAAACCAGACATTGGTTGGCTACTCCCACAAGTTCTACACTACCATTGCCTCTGCACATCTTGCATGCAGGGCAAATTGTAGGTGGCGAGTTCTGTGGCTGGATTGGTGTCTAACTTTCTCTTTCTGTGGTGTGCAGAGTAACTTCGCACACCAAAGAGACTCAAATGTAGGGGTGAAAGCATCATCTCTCTATAGTCAAAGAGCTGTGTGGATTTCATTCTCGTCAATGAGGTACAAAAAGTTTCTACTTCACTAGGTTTTCCTACCCCCCAAAGGCCCTCCCAGTTCTAGCTGTCTCTCTCAGTATTCTTTCCCTCCATCTCCCCTCCCCCTCCTCTCTCTCTCTCTCACACACACACATGATCCCTCCTGTTCCCATCACACCTGCCTCCAGTCCACTCACAAAATCTATTCTATTTCTCCTCAGGGTGATCCATGTGTCTCCCCACCAAAACCCTCTCTTTACCTAACCTCTCTGATTCTGTGAATATAGCCTGATTATCACTTACTTAACAGTTAATATCCATTTATAAGTGAGTACATAGCATGTTTGTCTTTCTAGGTCTGGTTACCTCACTCAGGATAATCTTTTCTATTCTAGTTCTGTTTGCCCAAAAATTTCATGATGTTATTTTTTCAAAACATCTAATAGTCCATTATGTAAATGTATCACATTTTCTATATTCATTGTTCTATTGAGGGGCATCTAGGTTGTTTCCACTTTCTGGTTATCATAAATAAAGCTATAATAAACATGGTTGATTAAGTGTCCTTGTAGAGGATGGAACATCCTTTGGGTATATTCCCAAGAATGGTATAGCTGGGTCTTGAGGTAGATTGATTCCCAACATTCTGGGGAACAGCCATGTTAATTTCCAAAGTAGATGTACAAGTTTGCATTCCTACCAGCAATGGAGAAGTGTTCCCCGTGCTCCACATCCTCACCAGCATGAGCTGTCACTTATGTTATTGATCTTAGACATTCTGACAGGTGCTAGAGAGATCTCAAAGTAGTTTTGATTTGCATTTCCCTGATGTCTAAGAATGTTGAATATTTCAAGTGTAAAAACACATTTTAAACAATTAAATATAGATAATTATACTTTGATTGGCCTGAGGAGATTTCAGTTTTCATAACAGCTTAGTTAAAGATCTGAGGCCACTGGGTCTTCATTCTTTGCTGATTTTTATTCCTTGCAAGATCTGCTAACTTCTCTTGGACTCTGGTTTTATTAAATCTCCTTTAACCTTGCTTCTGATTTCCTGTTTGATTGTTCATCTCAGAAAGTGCTCGTGGAGAGGTGTCACTTATGGTAAGCTGTCCCAGCCAATGGCCAGCATGCATCTCCAGTTCTGTTAGCCTAGGGTATTCAGTACAGCTCTGATTTCTGTTTTCCCCTTTATTAGGCTCATTGGTCATTCTGAGCTTCCTCTGTAAAGTGTCCACTTAAGGCTCAGACCACGTTTTATTGGATTATTACCATCTGCTATTGATTTGTAAGTGTTCTACGCTAAGTCCTGTATCTTTCCACACTTTGAGTGTTGCCTATTCATGTTTTAAGTAATATCTATGTTAAAAAGTTTTGGTTCTGATGAAGTTCAACTTATAATAGTTTTTATGTTTGATGCCTTTTATAAAACCATTTTGACTATTCTGAGGAAATAGCCTCTGTCTCTTTCTCTCTCTTTCTTTCTTTCTCTCTGAAATGTCATTGTTTAGTTTCTACACTTAGATCTACCATTATTCTTAACTGATTTGTGAGTCAAGTGTGAGGTAAGAAAGAAACCCTTTTCTATGATGGATGTTCAGTTCTTTCTGTACTATTTGTTGAAATGAATGTCCTTCTCTACCAGATCTCCTTGGGTTGTTTATTTAGAATCATGTCATTATGCTTCTGTCACTTTATTAATATTTTGATGTTTCCTACTCTGTTTCATTTATCTCTATGTCAGTCATACTCTAGTTCTCACCAATCTGAAGGCAGCCAAGGGTTCTGCTTCTGAGGAATTTTTGTTACCGTTCCCTCCTCAAGAGTATTTGAATAATAAAAAGTAGGTATTTTATAAAAGAACAACTTTGACTCTCTGAAGCCACAGTCTGCTACTTTGAGGAGATGAGGAGGTCTCTGCAGAGGAGGTCCAGCTTGCCCTCTGAGCCACAACAAAGGCAGCCCTGGATGTAGCATGTGCTCTGTAGCCTTTCCCAGTAAGAGCTTTGCTTGCAGAAAAGCCTCATGTTGGAGTGGAATTTTCATAGCTGCCTGCAAGGGCTGGCTGTGTAAGAATAAGGGTAGAGGGAAAGATGGGCTGTTTTGAGTTCACAGAAAAGCCTTACAGACCCAGAAAGATTAGAGCCAAAAGTTCTTACACAAAGATGGCCAACAGAAGAATCTCAGTACCAAATGTCAGTCTTAACTTTGCAACTGCCTGCTTCCCTCAGTGCCTGGAAACTGAAAGTCTTTCAGCTCACGCTCAACTGTTTTAATTTTGACAGTTTCATACATGTATATAATGTATTGTAATTATACCCCATCACCCTGTTTTGCCCCTCCCACTCCATACCCCCTTCTTCACAACTAGTTCTCTTTCTCCTTATGTGTGTGTGGGGGGGGGTGGTTTGCAGGTCTTACTTAATTAAGCAAGCAGCATCTGTGTGTTTAGGATTGTAACAGATTGTACCCACAAGACTAGATTGCATAGCATTCCTCTCTAGAATTTGACCTTGAAACCTCCTGTCCCTCCACTCCTCCTGGTTGCAAATTATTCACATCAGCCCATTTCTAAAGTGCATGTGAGCCTTGCTTGCTAAGCATATGATTATGTCTTCAGTTTGCTGTTACCCTGTCCCAGGTGAGCTCTCATGCAGAACCCTGCAGAAGAGCCTCCCTCAGAGCTTTGAGAGACACAGCTCTACCTGTCACCTGAGTAAGTTTTGTTGCATTGTATACTTTCCCAGTGAATATTTAAATCTTACAAACTAGGAGCAGGAATAGGCTGAGTTAACTAATATCAATGTGTGCATCCACCGGCAATACTGCAGTTAAGATTGGGCACATGGTGTTTCCTGTACTTTGGAGCCATGTTTTTATTTTTAAGGTAAGACATTAATATTTGTCAATAGGTATGACCACAGAAGTCATTTTGAACGTGTGTGTTCTATGTGAGTGCAGTGTATTCGTGTCTGTGTGCATGTGGCTGTATATGTATTTATGGAGGCCAGAAGTCCATTTCTGTTTCTTTTCACCTCTGTTTATGAGGCATGGTTTCTTACCCAACCTGATTCAGCAAGATCAGCTGGCTAAAATGTTCCAGGAATTCTCCTTCTCTGCTTATTCAGTGTGGGGATTATAGGCAGACCCCTCTTTGCCTGACTTTTAATTAAGTGCTGAGCATCCAAACCAGATTCTTATGCTTGCAGAGAAATCACCTTACCCACTGAGTCACCTTCTAGTGCCAACCTTACCCACTGAGTTACCTTCCAGTGCCCACCTTACCCACTGAGTCACCTTCCAGTGCCCACCTTACCCACTGAGTCACCTTCCAGTGCCCACCTTACCCACTGAGTCACCTTCCAGTGCCCACCTTACCCACTGAGTTATCTTCCAGTGCCCACCTTTCCCACCGAATCATCATCCTAATACCATTTATTTTGAAATGTAGAATTGTCCCAGCGTTTATAGTTTTAGATCTTGTTCTTTAGAAGGAGAAAAGAGCAGCACCCCGGCTTTCATGGACCCTGTGCTGATGAAACTCCAGTTTATGCCCCTACACTGATTCAAGATGGATGCCATTCTACCTACATAGTCCCAGCCAGCAGGTTTGCTTAGGGCTTCCTGTACTCAGGTTTGCATTTCTAAAACTATTTTTTCCACCTACAGTCCTGGTCAACCATCAGTGCCCAGCTCCAGGCCCCTATTTTTAGCAGGAATTTCCATGATTAGTTCAACCTTTTCCCTTTCTGCCTCTTCTGAAGTCTTGACATACTGTGAGCATTTTTCACAGAAATGACTGTGACAACTCTGGGACTACCTGACCACATTATACTATGGGTGCCTCTCTAACTGTTTTCAGTCATTCCAAGCCTTAACAAGTGCACAACTACACACAGCTAGACCAGCTGAGCCTCTGGCTCTTTTTTTTTTTTTTTTTTTTTCTCCAGACAAAGGGTTTATACTTATTGTGGTGGTAGTAATTGTGATTGCCGATTTGTTTACAGAATTTTAATTGAGTCAGGACCAGTTGACTTATAGAAATGTTTGTTCACAGAGATGTGAGCAGAAAATGGAGCCCATCAAAATGACTGTCATCCATGCTGTAGAGATTATTTTCTTCGTGTACCATTTCTTGGGTTGTCTGGTGTTCCTAAAGCATGAAGAAAAATGTGATACTTAGGAAGTCCTAAATGACTTTATCCCTTTCAAAAATTATTTCAGGCTTGGATTCACAGAAATTCAGAGGCCATTTCTTTTTCTACTGGGACCACGCTTTGCATTTTTATAGGCTTTAAATATCTCTTTATATACATGGTTTATTCATCTCCTGCAATGACCATATGATCTGAGCAAGGCGAACACAATGAGATTATCTGCATTAAAATATTCAGAAAGCTGAAGCATAGTTATCTGGGTGATGGCAAAGCTGGGTCTTGGACTTACCTTTCCTTTTCTACCAATCCAGGAGACTCCACTATGTTCTTAATAGTGCAGAGTGTGAACTCCTCTTATATATATGCTTAATCAGATGAAGAAAGACATTTGATTTACAGAGTATTGGGCTATTTTATTTCTTCTATGGAGTTTCCTAATGAAAACATAACCATATATACAATACCCAAGTTGACTGTTGCCTGTATAAACACACACACACACACACACACACACACACACACACACACACACAATGACTCCTTGCCCCCAAAACTGCCTTTAAGAACTTCAGAGTTTGCACATTCTTTTCATCTGCTTAGATGTCATGCAAAATGCCACAGGCTGGATTGCTTAAATGAAATAGTACTGTCTTACAATTGTGGGGACAAGATATCTAAGATCAAAGCAGCAATGTTAATCTC
This sequence comes from Phyllotis vaccarum, assembly GCA_033318265.1. NCBI lineage: Eukaryota > Metazoa > Chordata > Mammalia > Rodentia > Cricetidae > Phyllotis > Phyllotis vaccarum. The sequence continues at coordinate 171,078,320 of JARWLC010000001.1, read as the reverse complement.
AGGCAGGGGGATTTTTCTCCTAGCTTGCACATGGCCACCCTTGCTTTATTCTCACATGGGAGAGGTTAAGGAGAGAAGCTCTATGGTGTCTCTTCCTAGAAAGGCACTGATCCTACTACCGCAAGGTGGTAACTACCCAGTATCCTGAGCTCATTAAATTCAACTATTTCTCAAAGGCCTAGGCACCAAATAATATCTCTTTGGAGATTACAGAATATGAATTTTGAGGAATGTGATATATAAAATTTCAATCTGTCGCTCCAAAATTTGTTGTTGGCACGTGCAAAATATACTTACTATATCACAGTAGCCACAAACTTCACAAACATTGTAACTCATTCCAGCATCAACTCTGAAAGCTTAAGTCTCAGCTAACTATCATCTCAACTGGATATGCATGGGGCAATCTCAAAGGCAATATCCTTCCACTGTGGACCTGAGAAGCAAAATATGTGAAATGATTCTGAAACACAGTGTTGGGACAAGTTCCGAAAAACTATCTCCAAAGTAACTTTCAGAAGGAAGCAATATATAACAAGACCCAAGCAAGTCTAAATCTCAAATTCCATTAGATCACAAGTCTCAAGTGTGACCTTTTGCAGGCTTTGTGTCCTGTCTCCCACACCCACTACAGTGGTAGTGTCATCCTATCACATCAGAAGACCTCCTGCCCCTTCAGCTCAGTCCCCAGGGTTGCAGGTAGAACCTATTTCTCCCATTAGGCCCAAGATGGAAGCCACTATTAACTACTAGTCATTGCTAGAGTCATTTCCCCTACTCCTGAAAGTAGGCCATATTTACAATATGTCAAAGCCAAGAATGCTTGGTATCTTCCCTACTTACCGCCCTCCCTCCCTTCCTCCCCATTCCCTTTAATTCACACTGACAATGTTTCTCTTCATACAATCCAGTACACTCAGTCACACCTTTGGTACAGCTAAGCATGGCTTAGCACAGCTCCTCAGTGAGCTGTTCACCTTCTTAGACTGGAACACACTGAGTCCTACCTCCAGAAATGGAAGTGTGTCTAGAAGCTACATATGATGGTTTTTGCAATTTCAATCTTGGAGCATTTTCTCAGTGCAACCTCCCCTTGTCAAAACTTCTTTTAAATCCGTTCTTCTCATGGTAATCATAATGTAAAAGTGAGCATCTTATTATGTGACATGACTAGGGACCCTCTCTCAGCAATGACTAGTCCTGGCTTTTAAGACTCTCCCTTGCCTGTAGCTCTCTAGTTTCATCACTTCTAACCTTAAACTGTGTTTTATACCAGATTCCTTCAGTGCATTCACATTAATTTTTGTAGTAATACTGTATAAAAGTCACTGAAAATGATAAGCCAGGTAACACTAAACAATTGTTCTTCAGGGTAAACTGAGGATTATGTTCCTAGAAGCCCCTCCAGTCAAACATCTTCACCAGTCTTATATATATTGCTGTTTAACATCAGCTGATTTAAAACACATTGCTGAGTCCTTTACATTGAACTTCAGTCAGTTGCATTCTATAATTCATGCATGGAGTTTCCCTAACACCCGTGTTTTCTCTATAGAACAACCTTTTCACTAACGTTGGTGATGCTAGAAACACTTCAGCTCTATGCAAGAGGTGCTTCAAACAGTAAAATCACAATGAAAAGCAAACTAAGTAGAAAATGGGACACTACACAAATACCTTTTAACAAATAGGTGAATCTGCAATGCAGAATCTGCCAATAACAAGGAGTGATCGTTCTTATAACTACTTGCTCTCTGGTTCACAGCTCTCTGCCTATCTGAATCCCCATAGGTGTGAGGGTGTTTGGGGTGAGAAATATATCTAGGTATACCAGCAGTAAGCACGTGTCCTTTCTCTATTGAAATGAAGCCCCCTCTGTATGTTTCATGTCCTCACTCTTGGGTTACACCAGCCAGGCACTAGTCTAGTCTATAATACAGCCACCCTTGTGATCATACACATGGAAGCACTGAAATAAGATGAAGAGATTTCTTATCAGACTTGTTGGCTTGAGTACCTAAGACTCTCCTTAAACCACCTTGCTTCTCAGTCCTTATGACTTAAAAAGAGACAGAGCATTGTTTTTCATCCTAATGTGTCATGGGACGTTTTGTGGGCTTCTCAGGCATCTAGAGCTTCCTACAAAGATGGCGGCCTCAACCTGTTGGCTCTGATGCTTACTGGCTGGGATTTTATTTTTCTAGATAAAACAATGGCATAAGCTTTGCACATGTGCCCTCCCCTAAGTCTAAACAGAATTACTATAATGTAGGTGGAAACCTTTCCTATGGAGAACCACAAGATACAGGGAAATAAAGGGGCATGCAGAAAGACGCTCTGTGCTGTACCCTGTTTTGTTTGATCACAAAAGCCTGGATAATATTATTACCCATGTCACCTCTTAAACCATAAACATTCCCAGGCAGGGTATCATATTATCCCTCCACCCCCAGCACATTCTCTTTGTTTTTCTCTTAGTTGTATGACAGTTATGAGTAAGGAGATTGCAATGCACAAATCAGCCGGAGCAACAAGGAATACAAAAGCCAATCAGACGTTGCCCTCCCCAAGTTCTGTAAAGGTAGATCATCAGCTTGGAGAGTAAGGAATGTCTTTTGGAGACAGGGACCTGCGTTTGCCTTGAGGAGCAGTGATTAAAGAAAGGACATTAGGAAAGATAACATAAAGTAGGGATCAAAAATGGGGGGTTAGGTGAAAGGAAGAAGAATCTTGAGTTTTAGGTCTGCATCGTAGTTTATTGAAACATTCTCAATAAAAGTCAAAACACAAACCAAAATGATAAAGTGATGAAATTAGGGGACAGGATAGAATGAGAGAGGCTGGATGTATAGTTCACTGGCTTACTGTGTGCAAACCCCTGAAATAACCCTGGTATTGCACATAAAAACAGAACCTGGAGAGCTGAATTCAAAAATACAAATACTAAACAGGTTGTAATAGCTAAGAATCATATGATAATAACCACATTCCTGGGGTCAACACTATGCACTCTATTAGAGAGATATCCTTGTCTTAAAGGGATATGAGTTAAGTTCCATTTTGTTACCATCATTTTCACCTACTTCCTTCCTTTTAGATTCTATTCCAAAATTCAGCTACAGTCTGAAATATTGGCACTAGAACACATAAATTTTCAGGGGCATACTTAAACCCATTGGGTGTCTAGTTAAGAGGTATTCCAGCAAACTCAACTGTGATAGATAGTGACCTGAGGCAGAGGCAAGAAAGTTCTCTGGTGATTATTGATTGGTTATCTTTATTCCTCAGGAGGAAACTATTACCAAAGAGTTATGCAAAGGGGGCATTGAGAACAAAGGGAAGTCAGATTAACCCACCAAGCTCCCTCGACCCAAAGCTATTCCTTCTCGCCGCCTCATTGTAGCGGAAGGGCTGCTTCTGATGCCAACCCACGCACAGCAAAATGTCTCATTGCTCTGTGAGCTCTGTGCATTTGCATCACATTCTCTTATGCCCGGAATCTGAACTACAGCCAGGACATTCCTGGGTGACAGCTCCCATGGACTAATTATTAATGTTCTTGGCAGTGAGGCTGGGTGGGCATTTATTCTCATTACCCAGGGCTGGTGATAGATTGGAGGTTTGCACAGGCTGCATAATTTCTTCATTTCTCCATAAGTCTCTGCCTTCTGCTGGCATTTTAAGGAATGTATTTTTATAGAAGTTGGCACTATTCAGTAATTTTCCAGGAGGGCACATTGCCCAGGCCAGATGGACATATTTTTTTCTGGTTCCAGCTGGTAAGTCCTGTCTGATAAGATCTTATCCCACCCTACTTGAACAAGAATGCACAATTTGCTTGCAAGATGGGTGGTAAAAAATGACCCTTGCAGGAGGTTGTGATTGAGGACTGGAGTAGGAGGACCACCCTAGGATCTACAACTATTGCCAGAGACAGGAGCTCCACAAAACACACCCAATGCCTGCCAAAGGAGGCCATTTCTGTTTGATTGTACACTATGGGGAAGGCTATTGATAAGCCCTTCAGAATTCTTTCTTCACAGAACTAATGCCTGTTTTTCTAGGAATCTGTCCATAGTAGATAGAGAGGCTCTACTGGGATGATATCATCACAATGCCTAATTTTGCATCATTTCAGGATCCAGTACATGACCATCCTCAGCAGGTGTGTGAACAGCAAACAGAGGTCATGGAACATTGCCTACATGGAACCACATAGCAAAGACCTCCTAGGAGACAGTCCTTGGGTTCTGTGTACGGATCTCCTCTCTGACTTTTGATAACCAGGCTTCTTGAGGGACTGAGACCAGACAACATTTTCAAAGACAATATCTTACATAAGTTGTAAGAAGTAATAATGACACCATCAATGAAGAAACACCTGGCTTTTTCCCCTTCTCTTCTCAGGACTTGGATACACACTTACATATGTTGAATGCCAATAATGTTTATATCTGCTCTCCAAATGCTTTTCTCCCCCCATTCTGGGGTCTGTTGGTGTTGGTAGGAAAGTGGCCCTTTCTGGATTCCCTCTACTCATTATTAGTCTTATGTTATTCTGCTGGTAAGGATCCCACAACAGCACTCTTTCCAGCCTGATCTCTTACCACAAACCCTTAACTCTGTGTCTTCCACCTGCTATTGCTAAGAGGGTGATGACAAACTGGTCATCTTCACATTCATCAGGCAACTATCTTGACTTCTACTAAAAGACAACCGAAAAATTAGTAAGAGAAGTGTCTTATTCCCAGTTAATAGACTGTGAAGAATGTGAAGACTACATGGTGTGTCTGAGAGACAGCTCTGGGAATGGAAACCAGCTTGTGCATATCAAGATAAAGAAAATAATTCACACAGGAAGGTTTGAAAAAAAGCTACTCAATCAAAGCAAATAAATGTTGGCAACAACCATAACAGGGAAAATAATAAATTGGGCTTGATCCATATTTAAACATTTTTTCTGTCCAGAATATTAATAAAGCATGTTAACTCAAGAAGAGGGAAATAGTCCAAGAAGAAATGGGCAAAATATTTTAATGAACTACTTAGGAGAGGAACATAAAATGGTAAAAAGGCAGATGAAAAGACACCTAATGCCAATGAAATGATTTATTGGAAAGTATGGGGATGATTTATGTTGCTGGTTAGAAAAACAAATAGAGTCTCCCTGCCCAGAAGCATTGTTAGACAACTTCTAAAGCTGTTCACCAAAACTGACATTCATTCCTAGGTGCATGTTCAATGAAATTGAAAACATTTTCTCTCTCTCTCTCTCTCTCTCTCTCTCTCTCTCTCTCTCTCTCTCTCTCTCTCTCTCTCTTTCTGTGTCTGTCTGTCTGTCTGTCTGTCTTCTGTCTCTCTCTTCCCATTTGTCTCTTTTGCGCGCGCGCGCACACACACACACACACAAACACACACACGACATCCACTGAGAGAGCGGAAGTGACAGAGAATAAATGCTGGTCATAACTTTATTTATAATCCTCAAAAGCAGAAACAATCCGCTGCCCAGTGAGTAATAGACAAACTAGTCAGTGCATAAAAATGGGACCTGACTCAACAACAGAATGGACAAAGGAGTTAACAGCAAGACCAGTGTGAATGAATTTTAAACATTGTGGTAGGAGAAAGGAGTCAAATTCTAAAGGCTATGTGTTTTATAACGTCATTCACATCATACACTGGAATAGGCAACATTAAAGGGGCTGAAAGAAGGCCAATATTTGCTAAGGATGGACACAGATGACCATAAATGGTACAGGGGATATTTGGGGGTGATGAAAATTTTCCATATTGCAATTTGTCATGGATGATGGAGCTATATACACTTGTCAAGATTTATACAGCTTCAACCCAGCCCAAAAGAATAAAGTTTAATATAAGGATCGTGCCCTAACTGGTACCTTTAAATAATAAACATAATAGAGTTTGTGACAAATACTCAATTTTATATTCATTTTTCTTTGACAGCTATCTCTCAAGAAGATTCTATACCCTAGGTGTTGCACAATAGCTCAAAAATCTAGAGAAAATGCTGTGATCTTCTCTTATAGTATGTGAATCCTTGAGGGAAACAAAGCTGTGGCAGTAAAGGCAAACTTGGGAGAGGTGCCCATGTTGTGAAGGAAGAGATAGGACATTCTCCTGCTGAGAGTGGGCAGGAGATGAGACCTGAAGAACAAGGAGCTACTTAGGGAGATACATTCCCCCAAAAGGAAAGACCAGGATCTAGAAGAGAGTGGCAGCAAAGCTCTAAGGGAAGCACATGCCCTCCTCCCACAGCTGCAGCATCTGGGCATCACCGCCCAGCATCACCACTGAAAGGAGGCTGGACCCCTGACCCACTTCTCTCACAGTCAGAGAGTTAAGAAATAGTTGCTGAGTTTATCCTCCCTCAGAGAAATAGGACATAGAAAATATTAAGGAATAGACATAAGAAGTCATCTTTAATCAGACACCACTATGACACTGCTTGAAGCCAAGAAACTTGAATGGGATGAAAATGTCAATGCACAGCCCTCTTTTGAGAAGCAAGGTATGTGCATGGTCATGAGTACTTTCTTACAACATGTTATCAGAAGAAAGTAGCAACAATAATGAAGTCACCTTGTGGATTTCACGCTCCCAAGGAAAAGCCTCACAAACCTGACGTGGATCTTCAGGTCACCCGCAGGCACCCTTGATCTGGTGACCTAAAAGGGTATAACACCATTTTCTTGTCATTCCTGTCATAACGATTTACCATAGATGGGGGAGATTAAGACACAGACATTTCTGGTTCCAAGTTTTACAGCCTAGAATGTCAAGGTCAAGAATGAAGTGATAGGGTGGCTGGTGAGCTTGTGCTTCCTGCTTAGTCTACAGAGGGACAGCTCCCCACCAAGTCCCCATAGAGTTCCAAGTGAGGAAGTAGGAAGTAAGCTCCATGCCTCTTCTGGTAAGAGCCCTGACTTCATTGACAAAGATTCCCACCTCAGTGCAAACTTTCCAAAATGGTCAGCCTCCTTAAACTCTCAGATTGGGGTTCAGAATTGCCTTATAAGAGTTTGACAGAGAGAACATATATTCAGCCTCTAAAAATGCATAGCCTCGATTTAATTTTGATAGAAACATCAGACAGATTCTGTACAAAGAAACAAATGTGCATATTTCAAAGACTTCCTGGACTTAAAAGAAGAAGAACAATTATCACAGATGGGGAGAGACGACGTGGTTAACAGCACCATGGGATGTGGCTTAGGTTCTGGACCAGAAATAAGACTAATGCTAAGTTGAAAGTATCATGTCTATGTCATTTCTGAATGTCCATCACTGTACCTGAATCATGCAGTCTTAACATTGGTGAAAGTGAAATGAAGGGTAGAATAAAATTCTCTATAGTGTATTTATAAAATTAATTATGTCTTTCAAAACCTTCTGTGTGTTCTGAAATGGAATGTGGTAAAACTTTATACTGACTGCACAACCAGCTGTCTATGCTTTTCCTCACTGGAAGACAAAAACCTGGTGTTACCTTTCTATGCTACAGAATCATAGAATAAATATTTAAAACCCTCTCACTGATTTCAAACTCTCAGAGATATAGGTGAAAGTTCTGTCATTATCTCTATATAAGTGGTGCCCACCCCATGAAATAAATGTTCAGTCTAAGCTCAGTCTCACATGCTCCAGATGTGTATGTAAAAATCAGGGAGCACCCATCTCAGTGGAAGATTTTTAGCTGCAGAGTAGGAACCAATACACTGAATCAAGAAACTGGCACTATGATTCCCACTGGCTACTTCACAGAGTCAATCTGCCAAGGCAATGAGAACTCTGGCCTTTTCAATTGTGTCTGAGCTCTTTTCAGCTTGCTCAGGCATGATGGTTTTGTTTTCTGGCTAAAGGACAGAAGGACAAGCAGAAATAGATTTCTTCCATAAATAATCTTTGATATGTAAAGCTGTAGAGTTTTAAGATCTGATTGCATTTAGAGTGTAAAGAAGATAACTGACTGGTCCTCAAATGAAGTGAAAGGTTCTCAGTACTGTGAAGTTCCTAGACCAGGGACCTTATGCTAAGGTTAACTTGCTTTTTAGAAACAAAAGATATAGGTATTAGCCTTCTTGGTGAATCAGCTCCAAAGAAGGATGAGAATCTTGGAAATGTACATCCGATTACTAGGTATCTTAAAATTAATTATTTTCAATGGATCATTTGGAAATGGCCTCAGCTTATACAGTGTGCTAGTTTCATCATATTACTATGGCAAAATATCAGACAAAAGCTGCTTAATCAGGTGAGAGATACAGCTCAGTAAGTAGAGTTGTTGATGTGTAAGAATAAAGGCCAGTGTTCAATTCTCAGAACCCATTTAAAGAGTCATATGTGGTGATATACACTTATAATCTCAAGTCTAATCCAGGGTCTCACTGGCCCATCAGCCTAGTCCAGTCAATGATCCCCAAATCCCAGTGAGAGACTTTGCCCCAAAAGTACCAAGGTGTATATCTCCTGGAGAGCAATATCTAAAGTCGACCTTTCACCTTCACACAAGTTTATAGTCACCTGCCCCACACATACTCACACAAATATCTTAAGGAATGGAGAGTCTATTTTGCTTTACCCTATGAATGTAGTCTTTTATAGAAGAGAAGTCTCCTAGCAGCAAAAGGCAGCTGGGCACATTGCAGTCACAGCTTGGAGACAGAGAAACATACACTGGTGCTCAGCTGGCTTTCTCCCCTTTTGTTCTGTTTGGAGCACAGTCCATGGAATGCTGCCCATGGAAGGGTGGATCTTCCCCCTTCAATTGGTCTAAAAAATCCTTCACACACATTGTCACCTGTGTGATTCTAGATTCTGTGAAATTGACAATAACTATTAACACACATACAAATTATTAATATCAGAATTGATTACTGACTGGGGCATAATTTTATCTCATGAAACTTAGTGGGATGTGGTCCTAATAATGGGGATTTAAAAATATTTTTCTAAGTTTGAAGTCTTAAAATAAATTTTAAGCTCTGTTCTATCCCCAAAAGCTAAACACACATCTTTCATGTGATCTACACTTCTCATTTATGGGTTTCTACTCATGGAAATAAAGCCCTGTGGTCACATGTTGGCTGCTAAACAAAATTTCTAATGCACATATTTTTGTAAGCATAAAATTGAATAAACCTCATTGTTTATTAGCAAATTGGTGATTGTACCAGCAAGTGTGCTGTATCTCCTAACAGCATGCTAGAAGACAAAAAGAAAAACCCAAACATGTAATGATGAGGTTGTAACGCAATTAGGCTCATGTAAGAAAAATATATACTGAATGATTCCTTTTATATACAATTTAGAAGGCACACACTAATTTATTATCATATCAAATATATCAGTAGTTACTTGGGGAGAGGAAAGAATTAGCAAAGAATATAAGAAAATGTAGATGAAAAACACATTCAACATTGTGTTTGCTTACATATGTCAAACTAATCATGTCATAAAGTAAACATATATAATTCATTGCATGCCAGCTATCTCTTAAAGAAATTGTAGAAAGAAGAAAATTTGTGTAATATAAATTTTTGTAATATAATGTAAATTTAAATTATAGTTGAATTAATGATAAAGCGTCACTCCACAGACTTCCAGTGGCAAGGACAAGCCATAAATGGCAAATGTAGGAGGTTCTTTCTGGAGGAAGTTCGTGACTGGAAATAAGTTTTGAGAGCTTACGCCTCATTCTACTCCCAATTTTCTCTTTTTATTCTCAGCTTTCAGCAGCCTGCTCCTGCCACCGTGTCTTCCACCTGTTCCTGTGCTGTCCCTGCCTTTGTGGACTCCAACCCTCTGGAACTGGAAGGTAAACTAAACTCCTCTATAAGCTGACTCGGTTATGATATTGTGTTAAAACAATAGGAAAGTAATTACTAGGAGGTTCTGGCATACTCCATGAACGCTCTTCATCCATGCCTTTTTTTCCTCAACTCATTTAACCTCTTTCTAGCCTATGTTTCCTGGGTTTACTCAATTTCTTTTTATAGACAGTACTATCCTAGGATCCAGGAACATGGATCAATTGCCCAAACCCTTTCATGTAATGCCGTTTAGATTTGACTTAAAATGGGAATCCAGGCTTAAACTCCACTAACATGTTTACTGAGCTGGTGGGGAAATGCTTCAGAGCACAATATCCTTTTGCTTTTTTATACCCTAAGAGCATGATGCCCGGGGAACTATCCATGGTCCTTAATCATCTCCAGCCAAATAAATAGGACATTATGCCTGGACTTACAACTTTTAACTTTCTCCTCTGGACTCTGTCCATTTTATTTTGCCTCCTGGTGAGGAACTGCTATCATCTGCATCCCTGTCCAGATACAGCCAAACTCTTACTCATGTCCTACCCCTCTGCATAGCAGGACCTGACTTTTCCCCTTGTCTGTGTCTCACTCACTGACATTCTGAGTCTGTTGGCTTTTGTATAAAAATCTAAGTTTCACCTCTTAAAAATCAATATATACTAAGTTAAAACTGATTTCTATGTGCTTTCCTAGCATGTCATCGAGGTTTATCTAAAATATCAACCATACTTAATTCTAACGTCTCAAGACCCCGGCACAATATCTCATTCCATAAGAAAACTGAAGTGTTCTTAATTTGAGGAATCTTGAGGAGTTTATCTGTGGCTCCTCCTAGATGGGCTGGTTGGCAGGTACATGTCCTAGAAGTGCAGAGTAGGTCACAAGTTTCTCTAAATACAGTTTCTCCCTACCACCTGGAAATCCCACATATAGCCTGGGGAGGGATTCGAGCGCATAGGATCTGGGGAAGAGTAGAAGGAGGCTCCACTTATATGGTTACAGGAAACCCTCATCCCATTGGGTAAGGTTTTTCTGATACAGAAGTTCAGGGAAGAGTGTACACATCCCTCAATGGAACCCTTCTCTTTGGGTTTATAAGGGAACCCAATAAAAGCATAATGATATGCTTTGGTGGAATCCTGTCTCAGTTTGTTTTGGAGATCATGGGCAGAGGTGTAGACAATGCTTTACATATATCCCAGGGAAGTAATTTTAGTAACACATGTGCTCTTCCCTACTCACCCCAGAAAAAAGAGTCCATAAGAGTCCAAAGTAATAATTGCATCAAATTTCAAGTTGGCAAACCAGTAGGTTTTTTTTATTGGGGTTCTTAACAAGACTATGGGTGAAGGTCACTGGCAGGATCTAGGGTTACTGAAAACAGAGTTGCATCACCAACAAATCTACCAAAACACGGGTAACTGCTCACAAAGGTGTGACCCTAGAGCACTCTGCAGAACTTTCAGGCAGCTCAACAGATCTCAAAAGTCTCTTCTCTGTAGCTTGGCTGTTTGGAGTCTCCTCTCCCAGACTTTCTTTACTCTTTCCATAAATCTGGGAAGGAGCCTTGGAGAATCTTCCAAATTTCCATGTTTCCAGACTTGTGTTTACATCCTGAATTGTGTGAACTTCTCCTCCCTCCTGAAGGGAATGTTTCAATTTAGTGTTACACAACAATAGTGCTTCTCAAGTTTTCCTGCTTGTATAATTAAAATATTCATTTAAGAATGTTAGTCACATAGTGGGGTTGATCAGTCATTAACAAATAAAAATCTTGAGAAAGCTGTAAGGTGGTTAGTAGGCACCCAGTAGACCATAGCTATAAACTAGGTAATGGTCAGTGTGCAGCGTATCTATATCTACTTGCTCCTTTTAACAACAAGACTCTTGTGTAGACCATGTTCTGAAGACAGATGAATCTAAGCAGTGATGTCATTGAAAGCCTTGTAGTAATAACTACAATCCAGGAAAACAGAAACAAGGGCAGAGGGTCAGAGAGAAGACGATGATGCAAGTATTATGGGGGGTGCTTATCAGAGGAAAGTATTATATCACATACATCTACAAATTGACCAATGTTCTTGGAGTCCAAAGGAATACTGAATGTCTCTGCCTCTCTCTCCCTCTCCCTCTTCCTCCCTCTCTCTTTCTCTCTGTGCATGTGTGTTACTGGAAATTAAACCTAGAGAGTAGAGTGGAGCCTGCTGCATGCTAGGCAACCATTCTACTATTCTCAAGATTGTAAATTATATTATGTTTTGTTTTGAGAAACTCAATTAGTTGCTCAGGCCGACCATTTTGGCTCCCAATTTCAGTTTTCTGAGTTGATGGGATTTCAGTTTTACATCATCAAGCCCAGTAGGTATAACAGCTCTTATAATAGTCTGTTGGTAAAATGGGTGAAAGAGGTGGGAGACATTATCCACTATGTTTAATATCCAGTGATTAAGGTTTATCTAGCTTATAATTAACTCCCTGGTCCCTTGAGATGAATCCGTGTGAGTGTCAACTAGATACCAATTTATCTTAAGCCTTGGGGGTAACAAGGGAGATAGCCCATATTAAAGACAGCAGGGCCCAAGGTCTGTCTTTGAAGTATGACACTTCTAGATAATTTGAACAGAGCCCATTGTAGCCATGATAATTACAAGAGCCACATCGGAACATAAAATTAGTCTCCAAAGTGAAAAATCTAAAGAAAGAAGTGACCAAGATTCCTACTGACAAGTAACCCTAGAATTATGCACAGTAGAGTAAATGCTAGTTCTTGTCACACCTGAATTTTGAAGGCTTAAAAAACAAATTAAAATATTATATTTTATTGGCTTCTGTAGTCTAGGAGATGGAAACACACCTTCAATCATGAGAAGTTCCTGGTATTCAAGCTTCTCCCCCATTCTGGAAAGTGTCCTAAAGCATATCAAATAACTGTTGATATGAAAATCAGGATTTAAGTGCTAGAAAAGTACTTAACAAATCAAACACTTAATAGCAAAATCTTTAAGCTTTGAATAATTACCTTTTAACTACTCTGTTTTGATATGTCAGATTTTTCTGCTGAGAAAACATTGTTGTACAATGTCTTTCTTCTGAGAATATTTTGATTTTTAGTGCATTCGATTCAGTGGCATTGGGAATTCTTAGCTTTCTCTGCTGAAATGTGAAGGTTACTTGTTACACAATGTATCTGACTCACGCAATGCAGTCTCAAACTATTTGAAAGAACAGACAGGTCCTTCTCCATCTTGTATCCCTTCACAGACCCTTCAGAGGAAGACAAACTCATAGCCAATCACAGTTGGGTGGGAAATAACCACATCCAAGGCATTAGGTGAATGTGATATGAACACTCTCCATACTCAGATGAGGAATACACAATTTGAAGAATGTCATTAGCTTCTGCTAGACATGAGAAAGAAGACAGTTATCTTAGGTGGAAATTAATACAGTAACAGGAAAAAACATATAAAACCATCCTACTTTAAATACTATAATGTAAACACATGTATGTGGATGTGCATGCTTAGAAATCTAAAAGGCAAGATTAAATATATAATGGAAAAAGCCTGCTCCCTTGAGAGATCAAATTAATAGAGAGAGATTTGTTTTACTCATATTGTTTATGATTTTTGCAGCAAACATTTGTTACTTATGTAACTTAAAGTGCACAAGAAAAATAAATGTTTTGAATGAATCACTAATATTTGATGCAACAACAAAAAATATAGGCAATGAAGAATGAATAAATACTTAGTTTTGACACTGAATTATTCAGGTACCATCTCTCATTTAATCCTTCATGGAAAAAATATACTAGCTTTGTTTGTTTAATCCCTATGAGAGCCATTAGAAGCTCTGGCTTCTCAGCATTTCCTAAAATAACAGTGTTCCTAGCTGACTTGCTCGGCTATACATCATCACATTCTAGTGCCATTTTTTCCTTTAGTAGATAGTTCTGTTTGTGATGTTAATGATCCAATAAAAACTTTGTAGCCAGTATAGATCACCTAGGTACACATTACTGATGTGGGACAGCTGCCTTTCTTAATTCTCAGATTTCTTTTTCTACCAATGTCTGCCTCAAATGGAAATATTTTTGTGTAGTGCAAAAACTTTTTAGTAACAATAGAGTAGTTGTATATTCTGTACCCTTTTGAATCTTGCCTAGCAAAACATGGTAAATAAGTAGGTAAAGTCCATGAATATGAGAGATTCTATGTTTGTGACTACTTCCATGATATTCAGAACATAAAGAAAGGACAGAGGCATCACTTTCCCCTAGAAACATCATGGATGACAAGAAAGGCAGCTGTTCGTTGGGCGCCAAATGTAAGGCCCTCTCCCCAAGAAGTAGAGTTAGCAACAGCACGTTGTAAAGACAGTAAGCAAACTCGCCTAAGACATATTAACAGGACAGTAAAGATTAGCTTCACTGATAAAAGAAAAACTGCAGTTAAGACTAAGTCCAGGTGCCTAGAGTAGAGACAAAAGAATGTGGTTAAGAGCCGTAGTCAAGAAACAGCCCCCTACCAAGGATTCAGCTGGGCAGAGGGGGAAGGGAGGGGAAGCAGTTACTTAGCTATGTGATCAGGCCCAGCCTGATCAGGGAAAGAATTCCAAAAAGAAGATAAAGAACAAAAGAACAAACAGCAGGCCTGGGGGCGGGTGATAACCAGGTTGCTTGGTCAGGCCGGATGGCAACCTGGGGGCCCTCACCCCTCACCCCTCAAGGGGCGATTTCATTCAAACCAGCCAATGGAAACTTTGTAACTTCGCCTTTGCCTCTGTACGCACGCTTTTTTCCTAAACCCTATAAAAAGGCCCCGAACAAAGGGCTGCGGGCGCCAGCCATCCCAAGTGGCTTGGTAGCCCGCAGGTCCTGCGTTATTCAATAAACCTCGTGCTGTTTGCAGCTGATCTGTGGCTCGGTCCTCCTTGGGTCATGGGGTCTCCTTCCGAGGAAAGGTCCGTTTCAGGGGTCCCTAACCCCCGGGGGTCTTTCATTTGGGGGCTCTTCCGGGATTTGAGACCCCCACTCAGGGACCACCGACTCACTGTCAGGAGGTAAGCTGGCCAGCGTTTTGTTCGTTGTCTATGGCTGTGTCTGAACTTGTCTATGGCTGTGTCTGAACTTGTCTATGGCTGTGTCTGAACTTGTCTGTGGCTGTGTCTGAATGAACTTGTCTGTGGCGGTGTTGTCTGAACTTGTTTTCTGTGAATCTGCGCACGCGTTTGGTTTGGGGTTCGATCGGATCCATTTGTATTTGGCGGGGGCCAGAAGGAGCTGACGAGCTCAGAACTTCTCCCTCACAGCCCTAGAAGACGTTCTAGAGGCATTTGTAGTCCCGCCGGGCGGGACATTTGGGTCCTTCGGGACATAGAGCTCGCTTTGGAGTGGCAGCCCTTTGGAGCTCAGCCCGTATCAGAAGGATACGTGGTTTTGGTAGGAGAGGGGGGGAATCCGGACCCCCCCCCCCCCCAGGTCTCCGTTTGAGTTTTTGCTTTCGGTTTTAGGCCGAAGCCGCGCAGCGCATTTGTTTGTTCTGTGTTTAAATCTAGTCCTTGTTCGTCCTGTGTTTGAGTCTAGTATTTTGTCTCAGTACTGGGCAAACAACCAGTCAGTAGAAGTCAAAAAAAAATGATGATGAGTCACCTTCTGTTCCCCCGAATGGCCACGCGATGGCACCTTTAACCTTGATATTATTTCTCAGGTAGAAGCCAAAGTCTTCAGCCCTGGACCCCATGGACACCCCATCAGGTGCCCTACACCGTCACCTGGAGGACTCTGGCTTCGGACCCCCCACCTTGGGTCCAGCCCTTTGTTCCCCTTCCTAAACCCCGGGGCCTCTCCTGCTCATTCTGCCCGCACGTGGAGCCCTGCTCCCTGGGAACTCGCCTCCCTGCTTGGGGAGGGCCCAGTTCCCAGGGGCCGGGAAGTGACGGGCACTCAGCACGTGGCCCCACTGATGAGCTCCCCCCCCCTCGCTCTTTACAGGCACCCCCTGGGGCCACTGAGAGTGAGGCCCGGAGCTGGAGAGAGCCGGGCCACCTAAGGGCGTTGCCGGCACTCCTGTTAAACTATGTTCCCTTATCAGCCTGCTTGGGAGAACTCTCTTTACCCCTGAGGAAAAAGATCGGATCTTATTAGCAGCTTGGAAACCGGCCCCCAGCTCGGACGCCACCCCGACGCAGTTGCCTAACCTAGACATCCCCATTGGGAAGGTAGGAGACACCTATTAACTCTGTCGCCAGGCTCTGATGCACCAATTAATCTGGCCAAGGTAAGAAAAAGAGATGTAAAAGTCTGATAAATTCCCCTCTGAGTTTTTAGTGAGGCTAATAAAGGTCTATCAGAGATGTACACTGTTTGCTCTAGAATCGGAAGAACAGAGGGGGGCGTTAAGAAAGTCCTTTATAGAACAGTCAGCAATAGGTATTCAAAGAAAGTTTCAGAAAATGGGCGGCTTACACTGGAAAGTATAGAGAGAGCAGGGGGAGCGAGAAAAATGTAGAGAGAGCAGCGGAAGCAAAAATATATATAGAGAAAAAGAGAGCAGAGATTAAAAAAATAAAGAGAGAGAGAGAGAAAGAGAAAAAAAACCGATAGATAAACGAAAGAATAAGGAAGAATCTTGGCTACCTTAGTTGACAGGCAAGAGAGACAGTAGAACTTGGTCCCGCGCCAGAAGCTCAGAGGAATACCGAGCTAATAAAGACGGCCCCAAGAAAAAGAAGCCTGCGGCTAGTACAGCCAGCCTTCTGAATCCCCTCCTGAACCTTTGATGTGGAGGGGACCCCAAGTGACTTTGAAACGGACACGGGAATGGTTAGGTTCCCTCTCCAACAAGAAATCATTAGTCCAGGATGTCAGAGGTGCAGTCATTGGATGTGGACGACTAAAAGAACAATGGACTTTAGAGAAAAAAATGCAGCACTCTTTCCTAGTGACTCCAGAGTGCCCAAGAGACTTGCTTACCAAACTGGGGGCAAAGATCACCTTTAACCCCCAGGGGCCCGATTCACTAACCCTCTAGTCAGCCAGCCTGCTGTAACCAATTCAGGCCTTCCCAGAGGGGAGGCATGAGCAGAAACGGCTAGACCAGGGCTGGCTATCCAGCGGCCCCCTGTGGTGAAACCTTCAGCCACACCCATGCGGGTCAGATTTGAGCAAAGATGCCAAGAAAGGGATCAAATCCCACACTCAGAGGCTGCTGGAGCAGGGAATCCTGAAACCATGTCAGTCAGAATAGAACATTCCATTGCTGCCCATTAAAAAGCCTGAGACCTGAGGGAAGTCAACAGCCGGGTGGTAAAGACATTCACACTGTCTTAGATTGAAAGGATGCCTTCTTCTGTCTGCGTCTCCATGAGTCCAGCCAGCCCCTGTTTGCCTTTGAGTGGACAGATCCAAAGAACGGATTCTCAGGACAGCGTACCTGGACTAGGCTGCCTCAGGGCTTCAAGAACTCTCCCACCATCTTCGATGAGGCCCTGCATCAAGGTAACTAACTCCGTTGCAGTACTCATTGCTTGCAGCCTCCACAGTGGAACAGTGCTGAGAAAGGACTGAGAAACTGCTCGTTGAACTGGCCAAACTGGGACATCAGGCCTCTGCTAAGAAGGCCCAGATATGCCGACCTGAGGTGACATTCCTGACCCTTCAAGACGGCTCTGGGTTCCGGGTTTCGCAGCCGTGGCGGTCCCTCTATGCCCCCTCTATAGATGGGAAAGAACAGCAAGAGACTTTTGACCAGATCAAGAGGACCTTGCTCTCGGCCTCAGCTCCAGCCTTTCTATGGTGTTTCACTCCTGGTAAAAGACACTGATAAAACCTTGCAAATTTTTCCTTGGTTTGGACTTTTTGGTGAAAGATAGGGTCCGCGGCCCAGGTAAGTTAGGAGAGTAGCCAAGAAGTTAGGGGACTAGCCAAGATGTTAAAAGTTGATTAAAAACTTTATTGTACCCCAAAGTTCAGGACAGGTAGAAACCTTAAGCAAATTAACCCTAGAGACTGGCCACAGAGTTTGGGTGATGCTCCTGCCCTATACCCTTTTCTGAGCTTTTTCTGAGCTCAATACTCCTTCTGCTAATACTTTTTGGATCTGAGAACCATCTCTGGTGTAACCCCCTTGTCTGCTAGGTTGCAGGCCCTGGCTAATGTATAACATTCTTTATAAAAGCAGCTCTCAGACCTTTACCAGCCCGAGGGAGACAGGACCCCACATCGCTACCAAGTGGGAGACCTCGTCTACGTCCAGTGACACCAGCATCGGACTTTTGAACCTTGCTAGAAGGGACCCTACCAAGTCCTTCTGACCTCATGGCGTTGCTGCTTAGATCCTGATGACTGATGGACTATAGAAAGAACTGATAATCCCCTCAAGCTCCGTGTGCAGCGACAGTCCCCTAGAGAAGAGCCTTCACCAATCCATTGAGCAGACATGGCAGGTGATATCTGGGACTGAAGACACTTTTCCCACCATCTCCAGTGGACCTGGTGGCCTAGCCTGTATCTGGACCTGTGCCTGATGGCGGCAAGATTAGAACCTTGGGACACACCCACCATTGACCCTGCCCATCTGCCCCCGTGTGCCCACCAGGGGATCCGAGAGCAGAAGCCCTCACAAGCGTAGTAAGGGCTTCCCATAGAGTTAATTTGCTGTCAAAAAAAGGTAGACACTAGATAAAGAGTCATCTCTAAGATTAGAGATATTCAGAAAAGAAAATGGGGGAATGTAAGGCCCTCTCCCCAAGAAGTAGAGTTAGCAACAGCACGTTGTAAAGACAGTAAGCAAACTCGCCTAAGACATATTAACAGGACAGTAAAGATTAGCTTCACTGATAAAAGAAAAACTGCAGTTAAGACTAAGTCCAGGTGCCTAGAGTAGAGACAAAAGAATGTGGTTAAGAGCCATAGTCAAAAAACAGCCCCCTACCAAGGATTCAGCTGGGCAGAGGGGGAAGGGAGGGGAAGCAGTTACTTAGCTATGTGATCAGGCCCAGCCTGATCAGGGAAAGAATTCCAAAAAGAAGATAAAGAACAAAAGAACAAACAGCAGGCCTGGGGGCGGGTGATAACCAGGTTGCTTGGTCAGGCCGGATGGCAACCTGGGGGCCCTCACCCCTCACCCCTCAAGGGGCGATTTCATTCAAACCAGCCAATGGAAACTTTGTAACTTCGCCTTTGCCTCTGTACGCACGCTTTTTTTCTAAACCCTATAAAAAGGCCCCGAACAAAGGGCCGCGCGCACCAGCCATCCCAAGTGGCTTGGTAGCCCGCAGGTCCTGCGTTATTCAATAAACCTCGTGCTGTTTGCAGCTGATCTGTGGCTCGGTCCTCCTTGGGTCATGGGGTCTCCTTCCTAACCCCCGGGGGTCTTTCACCTAAACCTTGTTAACATTTTCTAGGCAGTGGAAAAAACCATTGTCAACAGCCCAGGGTGGCTGAGAGCTCACTTCATTCATGCTTTCTTATATGCCTATTTCCCACACAACAACCTTCACTCTCTGGCCAATGATTAAACACAGTAAGCCAATAGGTGATAAAATGGCAGAGAATTTAGCCCAGGTATCAGAGAATTCTTTAGAAATCCTTAGGAAGACTCACTGGATCCCTTGAATACAGAAATGGATGGAAGAGAGCCATTTGATAACTGAATGCCTAAGAACTTCACAACTCTTGGCATTTGCTACATTGAATGCTACCAAACAATGAAAAACAAGTTGTTTTTTTTTAATTAACAACATCCTAGGAGAACTTGAAAGAGCAAATGTTCATCTAGCACCATGTTCCTGAGCCTTGGCATTCACACTTGAACTTTCCTGAAAGGAAAAAAAAAAAAAGATTGAGTTCAAGAAAGATTATTTTAACCTAGAATCAGGCTTTGCCTTTCATGTAGAATCTGTGGATTTAGATGGAAAAGCTCATCACATATTTATTTTAATTGTCTTCTAGACAAAACTTAGCATTTATTTCTGTTATGAATTTAAGCAATAAGTAATGGTAATAAGAATCAGTATAGTTGTGAGTGGGTGAAATCTAAGGCAAAGGATTCTAAGTTCTAAGACAGCCTGAACTCTATGGTGAGTTCCAGGCCCACTTGGGCTATAGATTAAGACCTTATCTCAAAATATAAATAGAAATTGAAATAAAAAAGAAAAAATAGAGTGAGAGGAGGGGAGGAAGGAAAAGACAAAAGCAGGAAAGTGAGGGGTAAGGAAAGATAGTAAAACTTTTATAGTTATGATTAATATCATGTTTACATGAAATTCTTATGCTGTACTTTTGACTCTGTAAATAACATCCTGAGAGGATTTCTATACATATTATACCCAGATTGCCTGTCAGACGGGAGGCTTAACATTTCATCATGTGGATGTGAACCCGGATCCAAAAATAACACTTACCTTGGCGAGAATCATATAACTAATCAAAGGCAAAAACCTCTGGCACATAAAAGTAATTTTGATAATTTCAGTTACTACCAGAAGATGAGTACATTTTTACATAGTATTCTATAGACACAAAATTTCATGTTCTAATGAGCTGACATTAAAGTCTCAAGTCTCCTTCCAATTCTATCTTTCTACGACTCCATGAGTATCATTGTTACATTACAAGGAAACCAGAGAATTCACTAAAGACCACAAAGGGTTAACAAGGCTGAGGAATTAGATAGCATCTGCTTGCATGTTGAAAAAGTCATCTCCTTTCACTCATTTCTGTCACTCTGCCTTGGTAACGGTAAAGTTCTTTGCTCACACCTGGCACATGTATTAATAAGCATCAGTAATTAATACTGATAAGGCTAATGTTAATAAGTCCATGAACAGTTGAATAATCTGAGTTTTGTCTCCCTGCAGATCTAAAAAATCAATCCTAGAAACTGAGTTTCCTTCTCTGTGCTTGAATTTCTTCTACTATATATGAAAAGCATTTGCCTCAGGAGCTTGTTCTTAAGATGAAAGAAGGCACAGAGCAGATATGTTACATAATAAGCACCATAAGTATTTCACTGATGATGGCAGTGATGATTAGAACACCAATGTACCTGCAGCAAAAACAACGTTAATGAAAAGACTGAAGGAAACTGCCCTTTCTCACCATCCCCTGCATGTCAAAAGTAGAAAAGTGTCAATCATTTTGAATTCATGTTACTGTAGCTCCAGAGATACGACCATATGTTTTCTATTATTGTTGATCACCTTTACCCTGTAACATCATTTTAACACAGAACATTTGCTATCATCTACCAACATGGAGGAAAATTCTCTGGGCATTTTGAGAAGTGCAAATGTTTCCGCATAAAATCCCTCGTCCCAACACTGCATTCCCTTCTGTTACTCAGCTCCTTTCTCCTCAGTAACACCAAGAAAATATGCACTATAACTACAGTCTGGTTCCAAGAGCAACTCTGGCATTTGAACAAGATTCATATAGGGTATGCTATTTCAGTAAAAATCATTTTCCAAAAACAGCATTATGAGAAAGCAAGGCCAAGGAGTCTCTCTCTAGTCATTCTCTCTTACAATACATAGTGAGGTGTCTGCTTACACTGCTATGGACTCAGGTATTCAAAACCAGCAGTACACTTAAAAAAAAAAATCCTGTTCTTTAAATGGCATCACTACTTTGTGCTCCCCTCCCCCCGCCAAGTATTGCTTGAATTTAACTAAGACATACCAAAGGATGGTACTGAATCGCTATGTCCTTATATGAGAATAGGTAGCTTCATGGGTTGCTATGGTGATTACTTTAGCAATGAAATTGAATTGAGAACAGGATTGAGAATTAAATTTACATACACATTCCCATAGCTGACTTTGAACACTATATTAGCACTTAACTGTCTCTGGTACACAGTATCACAAGTAAAGTGAATCTAACAATGCCATGGAAAGCTGTCACTTTAATTCACAATAGCCCTGCAGTGTTACATGTGATTAGCACTAGTTCACAAATAAGCCACACAGTTTGCTTTGAATCACAGAGTTGATGGAAGAGCCAGGAGATGCAGTTTGCAGTTTGTCGGTTTTCACGCTCCTGCTGGATGCACCCTGGTGATTTCCTCACAGGTCAGTCATGGCGGCTGTGCTGAAACTACCTCAAAGACTTCCTTGCTTGTATAGCCGGTTGCTACTCATAACTACTGGCTGCCTCAGTTTGGTACTATCAACCAGAACAACCCTGTGTGTTCCTCCCATGTGCCTTGGAGCTCTTGGGGACAAAATATTAAAACAACATCCTGCATGCAAGATGGGAGCATATTAATATCCTGAAGTACTGGGGGAAACAGTTCTTAACATTGCTTTCATAGCTGAGCTGACATCAGACCATCATTTTCTATACAATCAAATTCAATCCCATACACCTTAAATTGGAGATATATATATATATGTATGTATGTATTTATTTCTCAAACATTAAGAATTCTTAGCTTATTGGTTTTTATTGTCAAGTTTTACTCTTGGGTGTAATATGATTCCATCAACACTGAAAGGAAGAAAAGAAAATAACAAAGTAAATAGGAGCAGAAAATAATAAAAATAAAAACAGAAAAAATGAAGTTCAAGATAAAATCAAAATATAATTCAGGTAAGGATGTATATTTCTAAGAAGAGTAGAAAACAGTGCAAATTGAAGGAGAGATTTATTATCTTATTATTTTTTACAAGGAAAGTAAAACTATTAGATGTTTCTATCAATATAAAATTTTGCTTTTCTTTCCCAAATAATAGGAAATCACATTTTAAAGCTAAATCATGTCAGAGTGTGTTAATTAAATATAACAATTCTTCAAGAATAGACACCAGTCTGGTGTGGTAGCACAGCCTGCATTCCCAGCAATCAGGAGGCTGAGGCAGAAAAATTCTAAGTCCAGGGTCAGCACAGCAATACAGTTTTTGAGACCACCTGTGCTACATAGTAAAAACTTGTCTCAAAAAAAGAAAGAGAAATAAAGATTGATTTAGCCATGTCCTATAACTCAAGTATGTAGTGTCTTGGCAATAGGGTCTGAAAGGTTCAAGTTCTGAAAGGTAACCAAGAGCACTGGCAATAGCCTGTAATACATGAAGGTCTTTGAGACTTCACTAACCAGAAATTCCAAAAGAAGTAACCCATTTTGGAGATTTGTTAGACTTGATGTCTAGGAAGGGAAATATTGCCCATGTCTGTCATCTTATGTCTGCTTTTTTGCCTATATCAAATTGTCTCTAGATTTAAGTCTGTAAGCTGGACCTTGGTCATATACTTGTGGCCAAAAGCATCAATAACAAAAATCCCACTTATATATTTAGTAAAGGTCCAACTATATAGCTCAGGCTGACATTGAACTGAAGTTTCTTCTGCTTTGACTTCACACACTGTAGAATTACAGGCACTGAACAGATTATTCCACTCTTTCTTCTCAGAATATAACATTCTTTGTATAGTCTTTCTGAGAAAAGTGAGCAATGGGCCAGCCAACATCATTCAGGAGTTACCTTTGATGTATGTCAGTTAAGTAAGCCCATTAAAGGTCAGAGGTGGAGGACAAGCATTTTGTGCACATCTGTAATCCCAGAATTTGGGAGGCTGAGATACTTAGGGAGATCTTGTCTCAGTAAACAAATAAACAGAGGAGATTGGCAAAAGTAGACTAAATAAAAACAGGATCAAACCTTTGTGGGTCATAACAAACAAACTTACGTGAGAATCAATAAAGAATGAAGTCGAAGTGCTACCCACTCTAATGGTGGGTTTCCCCACCTCACTTAATTTTTCCATGAAACACTTATACATACTCATCCAGAGATGTGGCCTCATGTCTGATTTCAGACCCAATCAAGCTGACAAGCAAGGTTAGCCGTCACAGGCTACAGTGTGTACTAAGTTGCAGCTCAGAACTTGTTACACGGGAATGACAGTTTATTGCTGACCCCGGGATAAGACCTCAGTAAAGAAGCCTGCGTGCGTGTCTCTTTGTCGGACAGATAATTTTGGCTCCCAGATTTATTTGAGGAGTTGGAATATCAACATGAGCATAACCAGGCTCCAATCCCAGGAAGAAACCAACAATAAATAAAATCTTTTATTGGCGGAACTGGAAAGATGGCTTGGCAATTGACCCAGCTTCTGTTTAGCATCCACATCAGATGGCTTACAACTACCTACAACTCCTGCTACAGGAAATCCAGTGCCCTCTTCTGGCCTCTGGGGGTACTCACAGGCAGGTGTGCACACAAGTACACAGTCACATAAATAATAGATTGTTAAAAATCTTTTATTAAATCTCTTCTTTGGTAATTCCATGTGTAAAGTGCATTCTGGTCGGTGTTACTGCTGCCTTCCTTACTACTCCTCTCTACTTCTCTTACCTACGCAAATCCCTTTACTGTATTCACATCTTCTTAAAACTTCATTTTATTATTTTATCTATTGGCCTACTGTGTCACATCATGACTTTGACCCATTGGCTCATACGATCCCTCCTCCCTCTCTTCAACAGGACTCCCAGGTGTTGGTCTGGTGCTTGGCTGTGGATCTCTGCTTCTACCTCCATCAGTTACTGGATGCTCTCTGATGACAATTATGATAGTCACCAATCTTATTACGGAAGGAAAGTTCAATCACCTTCTCCACTATTGTTAGGAGTCTCAGATGGGGTCATCTATTACATAAATTCTAAACAGTCTTATAATAAAAACCCAGAGCCAGATATTGGGGACACGATGGAAGATCAGAGAAACAAACCACTTATAATCTAGCCAACTCCTCATGCCTGTCTCCACCAATCCTCAGACTAACTGCCTCTGAGTTCCCAGTTGGAAGGGAAAGGGGCTGCAGAAGAAGGACAGAACTACAGCCTCCTCCCACCTTATATTTCTTTTTCTCCCCCACCATATCACTACCTGTTTCAACTTTCGTAGTGCTAGGATTAAAGGTGTGTGTCACCACTTCCTGATCTTTATGGCTAACTCTGTGGCTGGCTCTGCCCTCTGTTCTTCAGGCAAGCTTTATTAGATACACAATTCCCTAGCACCAAGTGTCTCCTTAACCCCCAAATGCCCCTTCCACATCAATATATCTCTTTTACTAGTCTTAGCTTCCACCACCCTCAGTTTACCAAGGGAATCTCTTCTACTTCCTCTTCCCAGGGATATCTGTGTTCTTCTTAGAGTCCTCATTGTTACCTAGCTTCTCTGGAGCTGTGACTTGTAGCCTGGTTATCCTTTACTTTATAGATAATAACAGATAGGACATTTTTTAAATAAGGAAGTATTAAACAGCTAAACATACAAAAAAGTAACATTCCAAGTAGTGCTGTGAGCTATAGAGAAACCTAAGGAAAAATCCAGAAGAGGGGTGTTATCTTATAGGGTGGTTAGAAAGAGCCTATTTAGGTGTGACACATTCACTCAATGATTAGGCACTGTGAAAAAGCCAAGCACATATAGGGGGTAGAAGTTTCTAGGCAGGGACAGTAGCAGGTGAAATTTCAGCCATGAACTAGTCTTGGGTATATTTGAAGAATATGAAATGGCAGAATAAGAGGAGGGGAATGGACAGCAATGGGCTGAAGGTATAGGTAGCCTGCATCACACTGGGACTTGAGGAACCAAGACAGGGCAGAGTATTTTGATGTGAGAATTGAGTAAAGAATTTGGGTCAGAGGAGCAATATGATGTTGTTCACATCCATCTAAAAGAGTTCACTAGGTGTCCTGTTGAAATCAACCTAGAAAGTCCAAACTGTTCACTCCCATTTATCCAGTTCTCAGTGGTCTTTCTAAGCCCCTACCCTTATCTTATCTAGTCAGCCCACAACTAACCCCCATGATACTTGGTTATTAGTGCAGCTTTCCTAAAGGTTTTCAATCCTCCAAGAGCAATTTCTCAGATCCTCAGCTCTTGACAGATTCCCCAAGACTCCCAATGTGAACCTAATTTATGAAGAAAATTGGTTGAATGGCTTTTCTAAATAACAATAATGATAGTTTAACTATCATTTAATTAACAACTGCCAACAGCTCCTCAACTGGGGTAAAACTTTGGGCCCACCTTCCTATTCCATACTGGGATTTGGTCTAACTTGAGCTTGTGAGTCTTGTACATGCTGTCATATATGTAGATGCCATACTTAATGTACAGAAAGCACTGCTTCCATGTAGCTGTCCACTGCCTCAGGCTCTTGCATTCTTTCTAAACCCTATTCCTAAATGATCTCTGAGCTTTGGAAAGACAGATTGCAGTATACAATGTCCCAATGGGGACTGAGAATTTATAGTCTCCTATTCTTGACATTTTTTTCCAATTGTTCATGTCTATGTCAATCACCATCTACTACAAATAGAAGTTTCTCTGATGAAGGTTGAGAGATTTCTTACCCTATGTTTATAAAGGTAAGTAATTAGGAGTTGGTTTGACACCATGTGCATTTAGTAGAATAATAGTAGTAAGTTTTCTCCCAGAGTCTGAGAGCTGTCTAGTCACGGGTTCATTTTGGCCCTGAAAGCAGTGTCAGGTATGGGTTTTATGTTGAGAATGAACTTTAAATCTAATTAGAAAATGGTTGGTTACTTTCAAGACATTCATGCCATTATTGCAAGAGTAGTTGTGTCTTATCTGACTAGAAATCATTATAGCTCATGGGGTCATAGTGGGGTAGAAATGATGAATGCTTTTCTTCTCTGGAAGTGTGCATTGCATCTTCCAACACTATGAAAGCTAGTCAAAAGGAAGCTTTCAGATGCATACTAGATTGATTTAGCCATGTCCTATCACTCAAGTATGTAGTGTCTTGGGCAATAGGGTCTGAAAGGTTCAAGTTCTGAAAGGTAACCAAGAGCACTGGCAGTAGCCTGTAATATATGAAGGTCTTTGAGACTTCACTAGCCAGAAATTCCAAAGGAAGTAACCCATTTTGGAGATTTGTTAGACTTGATGTCTGTCTTATGTCTGCTTTTTTGCCTATATCAAATTGTCTCTAGATTGAAGTTATAATAATTATTACATATTACATAAAATAATTTATGTAATAAATACTTACAGAAGCTGGGCCTTGGTCATATACTTGTGGCCAAAAGCATCAATAACAAAAATCACACTTATTTATCTAGTAAAGGTCCGACTATATAGCTCAGGCTGACACTGAGCTGAAGTTTCTTCTGCTTTCACTTCACACACTGTAATTACAGGCAGGTGTCACCATGCCAGTCACAAAAAAATGTCTTCTAAGAAGACAATTTGTCTAAAAGTCACCATAAAGGTCTATGATTTTTAAAACTCTCTTTTTATTTATTCTTTGTGTCTTTCACATCATGTGTTCATATCATGTCTCCCAATCTTAGCCATCTTCCCACACACACACCATCACAAAGCAAAATAAAATCTAAGAGAAGAAAGGGAGGAAAAGGGAAGAAAGGAAAGTCTCCTCATGGAAGCTGCAGTGCGATACCATGAGTCATGCAGTAAATCCCTTTATTCATACATCTTTACATGGAGGCATTGTTCTGATACAAGCAATCAAGAGAACACCAAAAGCCACTTTAAGAGTTTATTAAGGGAAAGGAGATGGAGGAAAGGGTGTAAGCAGGCCAGCCAGAGGACAAGTGTGTAGGAAAAAGGGAAGGGGAAATGGGTGGAGTCTGTTTTTAAGGGTGGTTTTGCACATGCAAAGGGAGGCTTACATAATCTTGCTACATATGCCTATGGATGATGTGCCATGCTGCACATGCACAGGAGGTAAAGCTCTGAGATGACCAGGCATTTTGCTGACTTCTGGGGTGCATATGCAGCTGTAGGACTCTGAAAGTGGCTAGGGAATATGGAATTGGAGCACTTGGACTGACTATGCATTCTGCATGAGTGCTGACAAGCATGGAAGTGACTGGATGATGTTGGAAATCCTAACAGGCATTCATCCCAAGGAATCATTTGTCTGGTGAGAGATCTCTTGTCTTTGCTACACCATTGACACTGGCTTCCTCCTGGGGATTACAGATGGGGTAGATGCTGAGATGGGTCAACACATAAATCTGGTTCTGGGCTTGACTAGTTGCAAAGCTGGTCATCCTGCCAGCTCTCCCCTGTCTTTGCCACCAGGGTGAGCTCTCTAGAATTGTTCTGGCTAGTTCGTCCTTTGCAAAGATGAGCAAGGTATGGCTCCATTTCTTCAGCTTTTGTGTGCTCAGAGTTAGTTTTCCAACATTACACCTTCAGAGTGTTACTTACTGTATTGCCCAGGAGAGGTTTAGGGGCTACACTCCAAAGTGCTGCAGCTGATGAGGGGCAGGAACAAGTCCCCTGCTCTTATGACCCCAGGACCAAATCTTCTACCTACCTCAAATATTGAGGAGGTGGGAGAGGGGGAATTGGGAAGGCAGGGAATCTCTTATCTGTCCATGCTGCCACATTACAGATGAATAATGGGGACCACTCTCCCATGCTCACAACACTGAGGCCACCTCACCCATACCTTGACAGGTGGGTCCACTTTCTTGAGTGATGAAGCTGGTGTGTGGGGGGGGGTTAAACAGTTCATCCGTTTTTATGACCTCTGGACCAGCTCTCTTACCTATCTCTGGTGTTGATGGGCAGCAGGGGAGGGGGTGTGTTTTATGATATTTTTAACATTCAAAGCCATAGTGTGTAAGAGTCAAGATATGGGATTCAGTCATTAGCATAACTGGTAATACTAATGAACTGATTGTGCCTGTGGCTGGACACACAGTGTCCACTATTGAAGTTCTGTCTATCTGAGGCATCCACTAATCTTTGATGGATAGCTTGGTTTATTCTCTCCACAGAAGTGAGGTAGGCTAGAAAACCAGAAAAGACAGTGGTATATGAGAAGAGAAGGGCCTCTCGGCAAGGCATCTGATTGAACCCTCTTATCGAATGAATAACAAGAATTCTAGTACAATTGGCTGTGAGGTTGCTAACATAGAGATTACATTTTTTTTATATAGAGATACTATGTGTTAAAATAGTGAACTGGGCTTATGGCCTTTATATACATCCTTGAGTAGACCCTCCTTTCTGTCCCCACACATATACTGAAAGTCTCAGACTACTACATTGTTTACAATAAAGATATCCTGCTTTCCTGCATCCCTGAGATCTTATGTATTACAATCCTGTCTGGGAATACCAAGAACCACCCTGTGATCTCATCTGGGTTCTTAGCAACTCTTTGAAGCATAGTAGTCTTTAGACTCACAGAAATGGTATACTTGACTCTTATAAAGGCAATAAAGGGTGATTCTCTATTAGAAAACTACACTCACACCCCAGGGTGTCATACTTTCTTCCTTGGGGACTTCTTGCTTCTCTTAACTCTTAAATCTGTACTAAAATATCTTTATTAAACCCCCAACTCTCCTCACTACTCTGAAATTCTTTTCTGAGTTGAAGCCATGAATCTTGGTTTGGCCTGAGGTGAGGTCTCTAATAGATAAGATGGCCTCACCAGGCTACTATAGGGGACAGAGTGAAGATATACCTCTATCCTCTCACTGCTGACAGAAGGAACACCTTCTGTGAAGTTCAGTTTGAAGTCACCAGCTAAATTAAGAGATTCGGTCTCCCCAGGACCGAGCTGCCACACAAAGTCCCCTTTATCTTCACCAGGCTTTGTTATCCTGCTTCATTATCCTCAACATCAGATGGCCTGGGCCAGCCTTACTCTTTGTCTACGTGCCCTTCTGCGGGTGGTTCACATACTGCACGTTCCTCCTGCAGTTCTCTCCTCCTTCACCTTCAGCCTTTTCTCTCAAACCTTTGCTGAGCTACTTGTCCCTCTCCCAAGCGGGCCTGGTCTCTGCTTGCCTTTGTTTTTTCACGTGTCCTAGAAGGGACAAGTTCCTCTTCTTCCTGCACCAGATGCATGAAGCTAAAACAAATCTCTGCATAGAAAAGAGGCATTGGCTTTCAAAAGCAGCCAGGAAGATTCTGCTTGGTCTTTTATGTTTTGTTTCTGAAATGCACCTACTGGCTCCAGTAGGGAGAGGATGGAAGTTCATTGGCTGCTCTGATTTATGCAGGCAAATGATTGATGTTTCCTCTCTGATGTCCGTGACAATGATGCTTTAAATATGAATTGAGTGGTATAACACTGAGTCTTTGATATGCCTGCCAAGGGCCATGTTCTGTGCTTATTTACTTCACACAGAAACCTACTGAAGTAAGACTTATTATTCCTGTTTCATAGCTAAAGAAATAAGCTGAGTAGGATTAAGCAGCCTGACTGGGATGTCTCGTTCCAAGTCTCTTTTTCTCCAGATCATGGAAGAATGTCCAATGTAAATTCATAACGCCAGGCTTCAGGCTGCCAGCCTTCCTCTCACCCTGCTGTCGTCGCTCTCCAGCCTGGCAGCCCAGTTTGGAACTATCCCAGACCAAGAATTCTCATTAATGTTTCACATTCAGATGTGTATCAAACCATAACTTCTCCTGCATATTAAAAGGGAAATTTGAATAGTCAAGTGGAATACAAATGAAGAAGGCAGCCTTCTAGTCATCAGATGGAAGCTCTTATAATACATTTTCCAAGGTTTTAGATTATGAAATATTTTAAGCAAGCAAGACTTTCTCTGCTCTATGAACACACATGTGTCACACATGCACATTCACATACACAGGCACCACTCCCATCACAATCATTACTACACATACCTACTCTTGGGGAAATAGTACTTTCATGAACCCTGTTGTATGCTTTCTCACACATACATATACATGCAAAATGCATATATAAAAGCACAAGTATCTACAAATATCTACACAGATAAGCCTTGAAGTGTATCAATTTACTTATCTATGCTTGCATATATTTATAGAGACATAAGCAGCATATCACATTATTCTTAGTAATAAATATTTACAGGTATATATATTTGTATTTGCATAAACAACATATCAAGTTTGTGTTTTAATTTGATCTCTTAGATCATATTATATTAACATATCCTAATACAGCTTTCATTTCTTGCTTTTCTATACATTGTTTTTGAGGTTTATTACATATATAGACTTACATATTCATTCACATTGATTTTTATGGTGAAGGCAATAGCCAGCATGTATTAGCTACTCTTGGAGTACTGGGCATTATTTCAACATTCTATGCATATTTCTTCATTAATCCTTAGTGCTGAGTAGGAAGCAATGCTGAAAGCCAAGAGTGGAAAGCCAGGGGTGAAGCTCTGCCCCTCCTCTTTTCACCTGCTCCAGCCCCAAGGAGGGAGTTCCAGAACAATAGACTCTAGCTGGAAAAGAAAAAGAGAAAGATGGCTTGCTAACTCTTCTAAGGTCGCAGATCGGGTAAGTGGCTCCTTGGGAGTCCAACCTCAGAGCCAGATCTTAGATCATGCATCATGCTTCTACATGCTACAGGTCATTTGTGCACCCATCCCTCCTTATGCAGATGCCATGGCTATTTATGTAGGCTGTCAGAGGAAGGAGCCAGAGCTGTCCTTTGTCATCGCTGCCTCACAACATCCAGCACTGACTCCAATGAATGAAAAAGATACAAAGCAACTCAAGCTGGAAGACAAGGTCAGAAGCAAGCTCCTATAATCAGCTTATTTTGTCTTTTATTTTTACATTTATTTCTTTATCTAGTATTTGTACATACAGGGATATACATGCCATGGTATTGGTCAAAAGAAAACTTGGGAGAGTAAACCTCTCTTTCTACCATGTGGATCCAGGGGATAAACTCAGGCCCTCAGTCTTGGTGGAGGCCCCTCCCCTGATGAGCCATTACTAGTCATTTCTTTATTCTCTTTAAATCTGAAGTTCTCTGCAAGATGTGCTTGGATCAGAAAATCTGATGATTACTGTTGCAGATAAGGTTCTATGTCTCATCTTGGTCTTGGGGTCACACAAAGGATGGTTTGCTGGGTTTCGGGTGTCCACAGCATGAAGACATGAAAAGCAGAGCTCCATTGCTGCCTTTCCACTGCAGTCTCCACCTTCCCTACCTTTATGTCCTTACTGAACCATAAGCTGCTTTCTGAGAGCTGGAGCTGTCTACTGTCTATGTCTACTCATTTTTACTCTGTCATACCCTAGCCAGCTGCATGAGGCCACTTGAGAAGCCATGTTGTGTCTCTATAGTGTCTTGTTAATTTGGGATTTCAAGAGACAGAAATTCAGCTTGTAAAGTCCAAGGACGGAGATAAAACTTCTAACTCATGAAATGAAGAAAATGCTTACCAAAACAAGCAACTGCTGGGCCTCACATGCAAGCAGACACTGGGAAAATCTGGAACCATCAGTTCAGCTTCATCCCATCCTTTACAAATTTTCATAAGTGTTTATCACTGAAAGTTTTCTTTCAAGTAGGATTAGTTACAGGACTCACTTCCTCCAGCATGCATATTACAAATCAATACAGGTGAATCCAATAACATTGTGTTATGGATGCAGTAAGTGTTCAATATAGTTCACTCTTACTCTTGCCATGATTATGAGCTATAATTCTAACAATTATGATTGTTGACCATTTTCAGTCCTTATCTACTTTATACTTGTAGAAATGTCTGCTTCTTCTCTCCTCAGGTAGTAAGTATGCACTATGAAAGAAGACAGAAATCTTATCTGTTCAAAAATAAGAAGCTAAATGACATCTGCCTAGGGTAGCAGTCATCCTGAGAAAGTAGATAAAACTTGTTTCACCTATGTGTCCAAATCAAATTGTCCAGTCTTGGAGTAGGTGCCTACATTTAGACCAAATAAACTGATGTTAAGAGCCATTGTTACACAAATGGCTGTCTCTCAATAGCTGTGATGAGAGAGAGAGAGAGAGAGAGAGAGAGAGAGAGAGAGAGAGAGAGAGAGAGAGAGAGAGAGGAAATAGAGAGAGGAAATAGAGAGAGGAAGAGGATGAAGCAGAACACCTATGTCACACAACCATGTCCACTTTGGTACATGAGTGAGTGTCTCGTTGTCTTCCAAGTTAGAACTCAAAAGTTTTATTTGTACTAGCTACTTTAGGATTAGCAACATTCTCAGAATACCCATAATAACCAACAATAACCCTGGGTTTCTTGTAAAACTATTATGCATGATTTTAGCAGCAGAAAGGATCGATAAGAAATAACTTAAAATTTAGAGTGTAGTAAGATTGCCTCCTGATACCAATTTGAAGTTACCTTGCCAATCAGATCTGTATCCGTCCCTTATGTCCTTTGGTTCTCTGAGCTTTATCCTTGTTACGTACCAATCTCCCCCCACTCACACACTGGTCAGGGATGGCTTTGAGGAATGGTTTCACATCCGATTTTCTGTCCTTTTGTCCTGGAACCCAATAGAGTGCATGTTATAGCAGTTAACAAATAATAAGATTAGGAGAAAATAATGGAGGAAGTAGACATGGATGAGTATCACAAAGTGGCCAGTCCCACCAAAGAACAAAGGGGGAGAGGGCAGGATGCCACTGTCGTGCAACAACTCCTACACCATTTAGCATACTTTGAAGACTTTTCTCTCAAATGAAATCTCCTGTGTTCCTAGACAGAAAACACTCATTCACAGAGGACTTACAGAAGTGTTCTGTCTTCTACTTTCTTTAATTATTTGCCCATTCATTTGAAAGTAGGAGAGTGTTGTTTTAAAATCCATCTTATTTTTCACCGGGAAGTTTTAGAATCTATAGGTTCTTAAGTTTTTTCCCTAACCTGTTCAATTCAAACTTCAAGGAAAAAGGCCCAAAGATCTGTATTTCTCAGGAGATTTCAGATGACTCTAATAAGCGGTGAGCTTCAAGAATGGTCCTAGACTAATAATCTCTCATTTCATTATCTTTTAGTTCCTCAAAACTATTCCTCATTAAGATAAGCAACTTCCAAGATCTCTCTGGAGCCAGTAAATAATCTGGTCCTTACTCCATAGCAGAGGAGAATTCTGTCCTTGCCTAATGATCCCAAATGCATGATTATAGAGTTGGGAGAGATAAGGATACTAAATTTAGTATGATCAAAATGTATATTTGGTTTTGAGATCTTCAAGAGCTGGTGTTGATTTAATGCAGTGAAAATAATGTGTTCTTCACCAGGATCTGAGCCCAAGAACCTGACTTCTTAACATTGGCTCTGGGGGTATATAAAGAAGTGGTATTTATTTTGTGGTTTCCTTTCCTCGACTGGTTTCATTTTCCTCTCCTCCACCTAGAGTGCTTGCTGATGTGCCTCGGGTCATACTACACTTGTTTGTTGATGATTCAAAGTCCATTTCCTTTCTTAGCAAATTCTCTTTGGAGAACCCGCGTTCTTTTGCTACAGCACTGACAAAACACCATGAGCTGGAATTGCACCTCTGCTAGAAATAGATTGCTAATTGGGTTTAAATTCTTGCTCTTGCTGAATGTGGCTGACCTGAAGCCCTAGCGTACTACTCAGGAAGCAAATTCTCTTCATTCTTATTTCCTGTTGTTCTTCCCCACAGGCAGACATCCTAAGGGCTTAACCTCGTCTTCATACTTGTTCTTATGGACCTATGCTGTGTTGTCTCTATATAAATAGAAAGAGTTGTGCTAACGGATTTTGCCATGCACCACACTGTAGTGTTAATCACCTGTGTTGCTGCGACCCACATCAGACATTTGCTCCCAGAAGTAGCATCTGCCCTGTTTTCATTCATACCTCAGACTATCTGACCCCTCCCTGGCCCATATTACAGACCATCCCTCTTGTTTCTTGTGTACCTTGAGGACAGCCACAGCATATTGCTAACACATAGGATTTAGCTCTGCTTACATTTTTTCTTAGTACCAGCACAGTGTCCTTCCAGGTCCTCTCTTTTCACCATTTATACCAGGGAGCCCTTCCCCTCTATAAGATTACCCTCTTCCACCCAAATAAAAGGCATGCAACACTACCCATAGAAATCTCTTTAAATCTTAACATATTTTAGGCTTTGAGGGGTTTTTCTAGCAAAATGCAAACATTCCTCTGTATGAAATACAGAACACATCTTTTCTGTGGTTTGTGTGTGTGTGTGTGTGTGTGTGTGTGTGTGTGTGTGTGTGTGTGTGTATGTGTGTGTATGTGTGTGTGTGAGGATCGCATAAATAACTCATCAAAAATGCCAAGCCCAAGTGTCTGGCACATTCACGGCCACTCAATACATTTTGATTTCTTTTTCTGAATACAGGAACTGTCAAGAAAGCATTTATTAACAACACCTGGGAAGGGAGCACAACACAGAGGAGGTGGGGATCAGTTACCTTCACAGCTAAGCTGCTGGCCCTAATAAGGAGCTTCACAAAGGAAGTCATCTTCACCCCCCTAGTCCAGATTCACTCATATTCAGCCCCCTCCAGAGACCTCTGCCACCCCCACCTCCCCACCCCAGTATGTTAAGAATCCCTTGGCAAGGTTGTTAAGCATAGAAGGCTGGCCCGGACTGCTCAGTGTTCCTGATGCAGGAAGTCTGTCAGAGCCAGAGAATCTGCATTTCTAAGAGAGTCACCTCCTGGCTTCAGCTGCTGCATTGGTACTGCATCGTGTACACTGTGGGAAACTACATCACCTTGACTAATTCTCTTTCACATAATTCAAGGACACCCCCCACCCCCCACCCCCCCCCCCCCGGCGCATGCCTTGCTTAAACTCTCTTTGCATTATCCTTAGAAATGGCCACAGATAAGGCTAACAGAAGACTTCTAAATAAGTAAGAGGCTTCCTACTCCCAAATATAAAGATGGCTACTCGGGTCCCTGGGCAGCATGCCCTTCTGTACCTCCAGAATACCGAACTGTAGGCTTTGGGAACTTCAACATCTCAGACCAATAAATGTCCTCTCTCCCCATTTTGAGGTTGCACTGAACCTGTTCTTTCATTTTCCTCACTAACATTTTTGACACCCATTTGACATGCTGCTTTGTGTAATACCTCAGACCTTTGGTCCTCCCGACGTCACTCCTACATCAGGTAGAGCTGTAGAGAACCCGAGACTCATTTCCACTGAGTACAAATTTGAATTCTATAGCCCACGTATTAAGAAAGAATCCACATGGCAGTAAACAAAGCTTGTGACTGAAGAGTGGAAAAGACTTAAGTTTGAACCTCAACCTCTACCACTCCCCATTAGAAAACTACTAGGTCCAGGGCATGTGTCAAATTTCTGCTTCCTTTTTCTAGAAAACACAATTAAGATGCTTGATAGCAATAAAGGAATGAAGTTTTATTATTTATGACATTATGGATGAATCTGGAGTACATAATAGTAAGTGCAAATAAACCAGACAGAAATCTCACATAGAATCTAAGAAAGTGGCCTCACAGCAGCAGGAAAACAAACAAACAAAAACAGTGGGCAAAGAAACCCAGTAGGACAGCAGAAGTGAGGAAGATGGGAAGAGATTAGTTAATAGACACAAAATTATGGCCAGATTGGAGAAATACGTTCTGGTGTGTTCTCACAGGTAACAATGAAGCAAAATATAATTCAAATGAGCCAAGAGGGAGGATTTTGAGTATTTGCACAATAAAGAAATGACATGGGGATATGTTTGAGATGATTGGAGAAGCTAAATACTCTGCTTTAATCATTACCCACTATAAGAATGTATCTAAATATCACACTGTTCTCCACAAATATATATTATAAATACTATGTGTCTGAAAGAGCAAAACCAACACCATCCTGAGAATAGGCCTCCAATGGTGACCAGGTACTGAACTCAAGCCCCAAAAAGGTGCTGTGACAGCAGAATTCAAAGCAAACATTGCAGACAATGAAACAGGAGGATGGTAGTAAATTTAACAAGAGCAGATGTCTCAGCAAACATCTCCTATCTTGTCATAAATCCTGTAAACATTCTATAACTATTAGCAATTTAGCATCTATAGCCTGACCAATAATTTCAAAAGATTACCTCACCCAATCCTAGAACACCAAGACATACAACTCTCTGCTTGTGGTTTTTCCCTATATATGCCCTTTGTAATCAGGGCTTCTTTCTTCACTTGCTTTGAGAGTGTGTGGGAGTGGGGGGGGAGGGGTAAGCCCTTGCCTGTCTTCAAATAAAGAAATCTTTGTTTTTGCATTAGGAAGTTGGCTCCATGGTTCTGTTGGGGGTTTTGCACATAAGTACAACAGTGTCAACTAAAATGATACCTAAACACTGCCATGTTATACTATTGTGTTTACTCGGTGTGGCTAGTGGATGGTGATGGATGGAGGAAGGCCCCATGCTACATATGGGTTCAGTGGGTGGAGAGGTAGGAGACATTTAGATTGGGTCCATGTAGAAAGACTTTATTATTGTGAAGAGAGGGAGAAGAGATGGATGGATAAAGAGAGAGGGGAGAAGAAGGAGGGGAGGGGGTTGGGAGCATGCCCTCTAGCAGAATGGGGGAAAGGAAGGACAAAGGAGAGAGTGGGTCCAAGGGAGAGAATCCTTAAATGGAGCTCAGAGTTGGCCAGGCCAATGGCTATTGATCAGGTGTGGCCTCAGGGGGCTAAGACAGAATCCTAAAAAGAAACAACAGCAAAATTGCATTTGCAAACAAACCAAAAAACAACAAAAAGATCCAGACTTAGTGAGAAGAGACTTATTCAAGGGGCTAATTCGCAGCAGGAAAGCCTCTTGCAATAAGGAGTCCACGTGACCATCAGGTCAGAAGGTGTGGCAGGTATTAGGCAAAGAGAGTCCTATTTCTATTTTATTAGTTGTATGTGATATATTCGCTGGTCCCAGCGTGATACATACAGTTTAACAACATGTACTGATGAAACATAGTCTTCCTTACTCACCTCCTTACTACACTCCCCACAACCTTTGTTGATCATTCTTCTACACCCAGGTCAACTCTTTTTAGCTTCCACCTTGACAGATAAATGTGGTAATGGTAGGTT
Organism: Phyllotis vaccarum; assembly: GCA_033318265.1. Classification (NCBI taxonomy): domain Eukaryota; kingdom Metazoa; phylum Chordata; class Mammalia; order Rodentia; family Cricetidae; genus Phyllotis; species Phyllotis vaccarum. The sequence goes on along the minus strand of JARWLC010000001.1, from coordinate 171,040,632 downwards.
AGTGTTGGGCTCACTTTATCTAACATAATGTCTTCCACTTCCATCCATTGGTGATGTGAAAAACCATTTCTACACACTTACACAATCCATGAATGAGCTGTTGACATATGCCTTCCTCATCATGATGAGCTGAAATCAGGAACCTAAATAAACAGTCCCTCTTATAAGTTGTTTCTTCAGTATTGAAGTCTCAATGACAATGAAATCAAATGCACCCAGGCTAAAACCTTCTGTTCCAGAACATCAGAGGAAATTGGCCCCAAGCTCAGGGGTAAAGAGGTTTTTTTTTTTTTTTTTTTTAAGAAAAGCATACATAAGCAGGGTGTTACATGTCTTGGCATTTCAGGATTGGGTAAAGGGGTATGGGGTACATAATTCTTGGAAACTATTGGCTAAACTTTTGACGCGAACTCAAGCTTTGAATCTACTAGCTGAACTTTTGATGAGAAACCAAATCTTAAAACCATTGGCTGTCAGGCACGTTTCTAAGACCTTTCCTAGACTCTTCTCAATCTTGGGCCCTATCCTCAGGCACCAAACAGTCCTTCCCTAAAACAAAGCTCTGCAATGGTAAATCTATTCTTTCACAACTCAAGAAACAAAAAAGAGACCCACCATGTGACTAGGTATCCCATTTCTGAGCAGAGATAACTATAAGCCCATGCTTATTGAAGTGCCCCCCCCCCCCCGCCACACACACACACTGGAGTAAATAACTCACTGTTGGAAAGCGGGATGTGGCAAAGTTTAGAACTTGTAGATCATAGTGTGATCAGAGGCCACTTTTGTAAGTAGCACTCTGAAGGAAAGTTCCCAATTGATGCTGAGATCAGGCCAAAGTCCAAGTGCCTAATAGTGCTAATCTCACTTGTCGACTTGATGGAATCTAGAATCATCTGGAAGACTGACCTTTTGGCATGCCTAAGAATGATTATTTTGATTAGGTAATTGATATGATTGAAAGCATGACCGCTATGAGTGACACTATTCCCTAGGCTAGCATCCCCTAGAGTATACAAAAAAAGACAAATTGAGCTAAATATGCTTACTTTTAGGTTGCAGATAAATATGACCATATTCAAGCTCCTGGTCATGACTCCTCTACCATGATGAGTTATACCCTCGAACTGTGGGCCAAAATAAATATTTCCTTCTTTAAGTTGTTTTTGTTTAGATACTTTATAACATCAATAAGACAAATATCTAATTCTGAAAACCTGATACTAAGTAGTGGGCCATTGGTGTGATAAACCTGACCATATAGTTCTAGGGCCCTAGGGACTAGTTTGTTGGGAGAATATGAAGATTTGGTACTTTGAGCTAGACAATCCCTAGCACCCCAGTTACACGTATAGCTTGGTAGACCAGAGTGCTGAGAGAAATGTGTATGGTAGAGGCAGATCATGTTGTTTCTGTTGAGAACAAAGTCAAGGAGCCTATCGGTAATATTTGGGCTACAAATCTGGCTTCATCCTGCCTGTATCCTAAGAACTTGAGTGAGGTGATATTTAAAGGTAATAAACAGAGGAGAGAAGTGTTTGGGGTATGGAAGGGATATTATCACCTGTATATATTCAGATCTTCAGGATAAAAGAACAAAAGTTAGATACAAAAAATATTTTTTAAAGTACAGTTTATTGAAAAAGAAAATAGCTTAGGCATGCTAAAAGTTATGTGCAAGGCACAGGCTCAAACAAAGACTGTAATTCTTAAATAGAAATAGTCTGATCTTCACTGACATATGTGTCCTGAGGGCAAGATCTCCACGTATCAAAGCTTCCAACTTATGCAGTTATAGAATTATTTAGAGGGACAAAGCTTAACCTGAGAGCACTGCAGGTGAAGGGATTCCTTGCTCCTAAACAGTAACCAGTTAGCTAAGTGTTCCTCAGGATCAGCTGTAGCCATAAGCTTTTCTCTATCCTGTCTGGCCCCTGATGTACTGCATCTGCTAAGTGCCCCCCCATATAAACAAAACAAGACAAAAAAAAAAACCCACCCACAGAGAGGCTTATATTAATTACAAACTGTTTGGTCTATGGCTCAGGCTCATTATTAACTAGTTCTTACATCTTAACCCATTTCTATTCATCTATGTATTTGACATGTTTCATGGTTTTACTTCTTCCTGGTCCACAGCTTGCAGTATCTGCCCTGACTCCACCTTTTCTTCAACCTCTCTTTTTGCTTAGATTTCTCACCTCACTGTAAGCTGTCTTACCATAGGCCAAAACAGCTTCTTTATTAGCCAATGGAAGCAACATGTATTCACAGCAAACAGAAAGAGCTTCTTTATTAGCCAATGGAAGCAACATGTATTCACAGCAAACAGAAAGACCATTGCACATCGGTCAGCACACAGAAGTTGCTATATGTGTGGACCAAAGGGCCAAGAAGTACCACAAGCTGGCAACAGAACTTTGAAGCACCAGCCATGTGCTCCTGTTTTATATGCGTGAAAGATACAAGATGGAGGATATCATTAAGTTTTGTATCATGGTCTCAGAACAGCTGATATTCCTACTGCCCACAATAGGTAGCTCACATCCAATTGTGACTCTGGTTCCAGGCAATCCAATGCTCTCTTCTGGCCTCACAGGTTCCTGTACACATATGGTACACATACATATACTCAGACAAGTACATAAAATACAAAAAAAAATCTCTTATAACTGCACTGGATTCTTCCCAACTATTATATTCTATAATTCTCTAGTAGAAACCTGATAGTAAATTCTAAACCTCACTAGATATGGCTAAAGCATTAAAAACACAGCATCAAATTCCATCTTTTTAGGCAGGTTCTCTGAAATGTTTGTGCCTTGCATGGGACAAGACAAGAAAAATAGCTTGCAACATGGATGCTGTGATAGTCTGCTCCACTTTCTTATAAAGTTCAGAGTCCCCAGCTGTTTGCGCCCCACTGTGCATGGTTAACAATCCTCGGAAGCCAACCCTTACACTCTTCCAACAGCATCAGTCCTTACAGTTTTTCCCTTCTTTTTCCTTCTTACTTCTTGACAGAAATTCCCACTGAGAACTAAAGTACTCTGTTCTCAGTTACTGTTTCCTGAGCAGACACAGGACTTAACCATTAACCTAGGTGGTAATAAAATAAGTATCATAAGTTTATCACATATCTGTACTTAGAGACCGATGTATGTATGTATGTATGTATGTATGTATGTATATATGTATGTATATATATATATATATATATATATATATATATATATATATATATATATATATAAAATCTCAGCTTCCTGTGTCATATCTATGTCTATTGCTCCCCTTGGTTTTCTTATGTAATTGGAACCTTGAGGCTCTGTTAATGTATGATGTGTCTCCCTGCAGTTGCCCTGTATGAGCACCATTCTGTGTTCAGTACAACTGATCATAGCCCCAGACAAGGCCAATAAATAAAAAAAAAAAATCCATTTTTACTCTTCAACCTAGACTACCTCAAATATGTCCTTGTTGAAATGACCTAACAAGCAACTGCCGGCTAAGTGGGGGTACTTTCCCCCACTTAATCAAGAGGAGTTTCACTTCTGGAGTATCCAGTCATAACAACACAATCAGAACCAACTTAGAGAAGCAATTATCTGGCCAATGTTGTGGGCTGCTCTCAAATTCACACTCTAGGGACATGTCACCCTCTATTGGTCAAGCCAGAATTCTAAGTTCTGAGTGTGTAGTGATTCAACACTCAGCTCTTTGAAATCAGGCAAGTGAAGTCATGGTGTCAGCACATCATACTCATATTGTGTTTAGCTTTGCCTTTATCCCAGCTAGACTCCAACTTACATCAACTTGTATGAGCCACCATATCTACTACACTAGAGTCATTTTAACAGAGAGTATGAAATGCATATAACTCCATTACTTAGATGGACACTAGAAATGGAGTGATGACTATCTTGGTTGTCAGCCTGACTTATCTGGAATTTGTAAGAATTTAGTGTCAATAAAGGAAACACTACCAAATTAGAACATGGAGAATGTGGAGACTCAAAACTGGTGTTTAGATTTGACTCCATGTCAAAGAAAATTCGGTTGGTCCTTGATGTCATGCCTGATACAGAGTAGATTCCTAGTGGATCAAAGACTATTGCTAAAACATAAATTTTTCCAGAAGAGACATTGAGATGTCTCTTAAAATTGCTTCATTTTAGTCCAAAAGTAAAGTTAAATATTAAGAAGAAAAATTAGCTAATTTGGCAATTTTTTAAAGTTTAGTCTTTTTTCACAACTAGAAGTTAAAGGCAAATGACAACCTGAACAATATTATAAGAAATACTGTACACTGATAATCATATAAAGAATATTTTTCTAGTACATAACATATAGTTATATAAGTTTAACTCTAAAAGGTTAACAGATTTATCTTAAGTGAACAAAATTAGTAACAGGTAATTTTCAAAAGAAATATGTAGCCAAAAGCACATATAAAAATAAACTATAATTTAGAAAAATAAAAAAATGAGCCTAGGCTATTATTGTCTGTCTATGAACAGTTAAAGATAAAACATAAATTATAGTACTGAACGCTGATGAGGGCAGTATGGGATTCATTTCCCACGGGAAGGGATGTAAATGAACACAACTTATGTAGAGAGCAAATTGGCACCAGTGCTTTAAAATATGCATTCCTCTGTAACAAATATTTACTGAACACCTGCTTCTTGCCGACTTTCAAGGACTCAGGAAAAGAGCACATTTATGTTGAAAATAAAAATATGTCATATTCTCTGGCCCAATAATAGTCAGAGGTACAGAAAAGACTGACAGAAAATTCATTAATCAAACCACTTTGATGTATAGTCTCAAAGTATGAGCTATAACTTATATACCTAACAAGAAGGTAGTTGATTCCGTGAAACAGCAGCATACTAAGCATATTTTAGGCTTCAACTGTTATGCCAGAATTACAAAGTTTTGCTTAAATGACAAAATACTGATGTCATAGCTATGGCACTAAGAAAAGTATAATGCAAAGTATTTAATGGCCCCCATACCTAGTATCAGCTACATGTTCAGCTCTATATCTCTGTGTGTATTAAGTGTTTTGAATTTCCCTCTTTGTATTTTTCAGATTGTGCATATTTTCTTTGCTGGATCTGCACTGCTGTTCTTAATAACATGAATGCTAAATATAGGCAACTGTTTTCTAGAATGTATACATAAATGTAAAGTATGAATGTGCATGCATGTGTATGAGAGTGTTTCTGTGCATCTGTACACAGCTGTGTACTTTAGGCTACCTAAGATGGATTTAGCCAGTTAACCAACTTGCAACCTATAGAGGACAAACAGGCCTTGTGCACACAAATAAGCACTGGAGAAGCCAGGAAAGTTAAATACACAGCTTACCTTTTTAACGGGATGAAGTGTACAGCTGCTCTTCCTTGAATGCCGGGAAGAATGCAGTTTTACAACCTGGTGATCCTTTGCTGTCTAATGAGACAGGCTCTGCCCATATCTTCCAGGATTCTTTCCTTACTTATCTCAGACCCTAACGTCCTAAACAATAAGCATCGCTTTTAGGTTATAAGACCCATTCTCATGAGTGATGTCACTCGTGCTTTACAACAGCCTAAGTGACTTCTGTATCTTAGAGCCCAGTCAATCCTGACTCCCACAGGCACTGCATTTAGCTCAGTTGAGGTTACCTCTTCTCCGATGACTCTAGCCTGAGTCCACAGAAGTTTTGGGGGGTCAATATGGCCTTTAGCATAAGTGTTAGCTGGTTTCTGTTGCTGTGATAAAACACCATGACCAAGACAACTCATGAAAGAGTTTGGTTTATGGTTTCAGAGAGTGAGAGTCCACTTCAGCAAGGAACCACAGGGGCAAGCTGTAAGCATGGCAGCTGATGCAGCAAGCTGAGAACTCCAATCTAGAACTACAAGCATGAAGCTGAGAGCAAATGAAATGGTCTCTTTAAATTCCCAAAGCCTATCTCCAGTGGCATACTTCCTCCAACAAGGCCACACCTCTTAAATCTCCCCAAATAGTACCACCCGATAGGGCTGGCTCAAGTGTTCATGAGCCTATGAGGAACATGCTCATTCAAATCACCACAGCAGGGGATCCTTATTTTTAATTCATTTAAAATTTGTAGTACCAGAGGTGAATGTAGAGATTCTATTTGGTTCATGAAAGTGAGAATCAAAATGCTATTGTATTAGTCAAACAAGAGAAAGTTCAAATTGAAGTAGTAACAGCCAAACAGAATGGTGGAGTGTTAGCCACCAGACCCACGAATGTAAATGTATTTATGTTTCAGTGACACAAAGGTGCTTCTACTCCTGCTTCAGAACTTGGGTTCAGTTGATAGAGATTTTTAGGGGCACACACATACACAAAAATGCAATTGTAGTAATATTCAAACATTATGGCATTGGCATATAGTAAAAGCAAAACCATTAAGTTTCCATTAATTCATTTCTTCAGCCCATTCCCTCTCAGAATACAAGTGTTGCCAATATTTTGATAAAAAACCAAATGTAATAATGAAGAGAGGCACCTTGTTCTCTTGAACAGTAGCGTGTGATTTTAAATATGATTTGCAGCACAATTTATTTAGCCATTATCTAAATGACAATTGTTTTCAAGATTGTGAAGAACAAAGCAAAGATTATTAGAATATAAATTCAAACAGTTATTTTGTTTTAAATTATACCTATTTTACTATATAAATAAAACACAAATGTGATGGCAAATACTGGCTGTCAACTTGAATACATCTGGAATTAATTAAAACCCAAGCTACTGAGTATAGCCATGAAGATTTTTTTTTGATCATTTAAGGTAGGAAGACCCACCTTAAAACCTTAAATCTAGATGATGTCTTCTAGTAGACGGGGAAGAAGAAAGCTTTTGTTCTTTGTCTGCTTGCCATCACTATCACTGGCAAGTTTATTCCTTCACTGGTACTGCCTACTTCAGTGGGATTTTAGCTTATCCTGGAGACTCCTTGAGAAATTCAGCCTCATGGACCAAATAATTATTAGATTCTCAGACTTTCCATCAAGATACAGCCATTGTTAAAATGGTAAAAGTACAACCTTTAAGCAACTATAATAAACCCATTATATAGATGATAGATAGAAGGATAGATGATATATAGATAGATAGATAGATAGATAGATAGATAGATAGATAGATAGATAGATAGACAGACAGACAGATGGATTCATTCTATAAATTCTGTTTCTCTAGAAAACCGTGACTAATACAACAAATATGTGCTATTGGGATGCAAAACCAAAACTAATCCTTGTTAGTACTCCCTGTACATATAAACATTATTTTTTGTTCAGTGTGACTCTTTCTAGAACATCTAGAAGCCATTTACATGTACACAATTATTTATATACTTATTTAGTGTAATCATCATGAATAATTGTTTGCCAAATGTGGCAGATAATATACTGTTCCATAATTTTGTATTCCACTTCACAGGTGGTACCATTTTTGATGTCTATTGATCATCACTTTTGCATGATTCCAATCAGTCTATTTATGAATAAGAAATATTTCATACAAGACTTTGTTTGAACACATAATTGGTAACACTGTGGCAGAGGTTGTAGAACATCTAATAAACAGAAGGCCTAGATAGGTATTCTAGAAGAGAAATCCCAAGGGGCCACATGAATTTATTCTTTATTCATTCCCATCTTCTCTAGCTCTTGGACATCAAATTCTTCAGGTCAGCAAATTCATTCTTCAGTATTTATACTAACATCCCTTTAGGGACTCAAGTGAGTGCCCTTGGTCTGAGGCACTCTAGTGGCTTCCCAGCTCTCAAATTTGCAGACACCTTATAATGAGGCTTTCAGCCCCTGTATTTACATGAAACTCATTCTTTTATGAACTTGTCATCTTTCTGTAGATCTATCATTGAACTTATAAATTTCTCTAAAAAAAATCTAATACACATAAAATAACATTTCCAATATACTTGTATATTTATCAGTATAGAATTATATAATTGTCATTAAACATTTTCAAAACATTCATATATCTTTTTTGTACACATATTTTACTGACTGGGATATTTATATTTACTATATAAATGTAAACTATTTGAATCAGCACACCAAGGAAACTAGGATTAGAAGACAATACTTTAACAGTTATTTCTAAGGGAAGATGAGTCTTCTGAATATAATGGAGATAGTTTGATATTCTAGATGAAAAACAAAACACATTTTAACCTGATGGATTTTGTATCATAAACACTATAAATGTAGATTTGTTGTAAAATAGAAGTAGGAACAGAAAGCTAGTAAACTATGTAAACAATCCTGTTTTGTAAAGGACTAATATCTACTAATATCTATAACTCCTAAAGACTTCAAATAAATATAAAAAGGCTTCTAGAACAGTTATTAGGAAAACTAACAAAGGGATATAAAGGAACAGTCTATAACAGAAGAAATTACAACAGCAAACAAACATATTTGAAAATGTTTAACATTCTTATACATGAGGAAAAGGCAACCTAAAATATTATTTTTTATCTAGCAAAAATGAAAAACAATAGTAATAACTGATAACAAACATATCCATTCTGATAACAGCTGGCAGTGACTAAATTCATAGAACTTTGTGAGGGAAAATTTGGTAGTTCACAGCAAGACATCATAATTTTATTGATGTATATAATTATAAATTTAATAATTGTATGGCATAATTTATTCTTGGGAAGTTGACTAGAACAGATACATATGGAACTTTCCAATATTATTTTTAAGAGCAAAGAAGTGGAGCTGAGTGTGTATGGTAGTACAGACTATAATTCCAGCACTCAAGAATGCTGAGGAGAGATCAAGACCAGCCTAGGCTCTACAACAAGAGTCTGCCTCAAAAGGCAACAGGGAAGTGATTAGATATTGACATGTGTATAAAAATGAGACTCTGTGGCTGTAGCCATCAGAAACTGCAGAAGCATCAAGATAGTCACTGGAAATGTGACCTTATCCCTGGCTCCACTGCTAATGCTTGGGCTCACTCCTTTGGATAAAACCCTGTTCACTAGACCCTGTCTCAAGCTCTCCCTAGGGAGGCTGCCATGACATGTGTGGCATTTCCACTGTGGAATATAATATGTTCAGCAGTTTCTTTATGTTCTCTTCTCATCTTCAAAAAGTCACATACTAAAAAATCTTGATGATGGTTTTCCAGTCACAGTACTAGTTTTGAAAGACCCTGTCTAAACTCTGAATCTCATTCAGGAGCTGCTTGTGGTGAGCAGCAGTAAGCAACTGTCCACGCAGCATTGGTCCATCTCATCCCCACCTCAGACCTCCTTGTCATCCCACATGACATCCAATATATTCTTAATTGCATAGATATTTAATAACCTTTGTGGATAATTAGGCCTATTAGCTAGAGCCAGCATGCAAAGTAACAGAAAGCCTGTTCCATCCTATACAAGTGGAAAGTTGTCTTTCAGAAAAATAATTCATTGTGGCCCATGAGATGAGGAACTTGTCAGACTAAAGCATGAAACATCTCTTTTCCTATTCACAGAGGAGAAGTGAAGCTCTGAGTGTATTAGAAGTCTCTCTATTGGGCCCGTTTTCAGAGAAAGATGATGAGCATGGAGGCAGCATATTGTTTTCCTTAGCTGTTTCCCAGGAGATTGCAATTGCTAATCCAGTGTCAGCACAACCTGAGTCCTAGTTTCACTCTTATGATAATGGGCTGCTGACTCTTATCAGTAGCACTTAATCTTTAATAGCCTACTATTCTTCAACTGTTCGTTTTATATTAATATTTACATATTATATTATGCTGGATAATTTTACATAAACTTGACACAAGCTAATAAAGTAGCCTAAGTGGGGGGAGGGGAGATATCAATTAAGAAAAATTCTTCCAATAAGATCCAGAAGTAGGCAAGCCTGCAGAGCATTTCTTAATTAGTGATGGGAGAGGTACCAGCCCACTATGGGTGGTGCCATCCCTGGCATGATGGTCCTGAGTTCTATAAGAAAACAGATTGAGTAAGCCATAGAGAGCAAGCCAGTAAGCAGAATCCTTCTATGGCCTCTGCATCAGCTCCTACCTCTAGGTTTCAGCCCTGTTTGAGTTTCTATCCTGCTTGAGTTCCTGTACTGACTTTCTTTGATGATTCCCAGTGAATCAAAAGTGTAAGCTAAATAAATACTTTCCTCTCCAAATTACTTTGGTCATGTCTTGGTGTTTCATTGCTGCAATACAAACCCTAAGCAAGACAAGTTGGTACAGGAATGGGATATTGCAGTGACAGACCTGACCATGTTGTTTTCAGGAGGTCTGTGGAAGGACTTTTGAACTCTGGGCTAGAAAAGGCATTGAGCATTGAGAGCTCAGTGTGCTGTTCTATAGGAGCTTGCAAGATAAAAAATGTTGAGAACAATGTAAATAATGAAGGTCTGGCTTCTGAAGTTTCAGAGGAAAGTTTAAAGATTATTGGGGTCATTTGTTATATTAAATTAAGTTGCTGTGGTTAGCTGGGGTTGAAGAATTAGCCATGATTGACAAGAAAGCAGACCACTGAAGTGAAACCTTTGTTTTACATTGGCAATTGATGCTGGATCTGAGAAATCAGATCAGAGAGAGAGAGAAGTGTGACGTGGGATGCCTTTCTGTGTGCTGTAAATATACTTTATTACCATTTGTTAATAAAGAAGCAGTTTTGACCTATTGAAAGGCAGCTTAGAGGCAGGCAAGAAATCCAAGCAGAGATAAAGACAGAGAAGAAATATATCTTGCTACCCAGAAAGCAAGATATAATGGAACACAGGTAAAGCCACAAAACCATGTGACAATACATAGATAAATAAAAAATGGGTTAAGTTATACAAGCTAGCTGGTAATGAGCATACCTGTTTGTAATTAATATTAACCTCTGAACAATTATTTTATAAGTGACTGTATGGCCTCAGATGGGAAAGATTCCTCCAGACCTCCAGCCTGGATGGGTGTGGAGGCCATAGAACAACTTGTGGAAGTCAGTTCCCTTCCTCCACTACACGGTTTTTAAAGTTCAAACTCAGGTCATCAGATTTTGAAACAACCCCTCTACCCATTGAATTATCTCCTGCCCAATAACTACTCTTAATAGAAACTTCCTCAGAATACTCCTTAAGTCATCTCTTGTTTGTTCGCTCCTCTGACCCTAAGCTGCTCCAAGACTGATAAATCAGCAAGTGTATTTATGTTCTAAATGCAGAATAAGTCTACACACCAACATTGTTCTGATGTGACACCAAATCTGACTTTAAAGCCAGGGCATCCATACACCACCTGTATAATGTTAACTGATTTAATCTAGCATCTTCCCCATGGTATAGACACTGTTGTTATCTGTCTTACTAGTCTCACCTACCAGGAGTTAAGATTTAGTTTATGATCTAAACATCACAACAGGCTCCAGGTTTGTCTTCCTATCTCCATTTTCCCAATTGTGTCCATAATCCTGCTTAACACTTAACATACCCCAAATCTTCAATCTCTTTCAGTTGCGTGCAAAAGAAAACCAAGTCATACCTAGATTAGATGATCTTTCTTATCTCCTGCCTGATGACATCCACAAATCCCACCCCCCAACACTTGAAAATAAATTCTTTAGCAATTCTCAGAGGAGCAAGTGCTTTTGCTTTCTCTTTTAGGATTTACTTACTTTAGATACGTCAACTATCTACTGTTAGGTAAAATTCTGCCTTAAAACTCTTTTACTTAAAGCAATAAGCATTCATTATTTCATATGGTTTCTGAGGATATCTATGTGCAGCTTAGCTATGTGGTTTTGGCTCATAAGGATGCAGCCAAGCTGTCAGTCACAGGAAGATCCACATTCAAGATTATTACATGAGTGTCAGCCACATTCAGTCCTTCACCACATGATAACACCCATATGACAAGCATCTGCCTTTCCCTGAAGTGAATGGCAGGAAGAAGGTGGGAGAGAGGGTACCAAGATTGATGTCGCAGTCTTTCTATAAATCAATCAAAAAGGGACATCTAGCATTTACTGTAACTATTCACTAGAATGAGTCCTAAGTACATCACACATGAGGAAAAGATAATTCTATCTCTCCTGGAAAGGAGTGTCAAAGAACTTGTGTACATGTGTTTAAAGCTACAGTGGAGAGTAAAGGAAACAGGAACTGAACTGAGTGAGGGAAATCTAAAGGGCAATGTTTTTCACTTCTGGCCCTAGGGCAGCCCTGGAGTTTGGACGGCACTCTAGAAGCATCCTCAGTTGAACAATGCCAAGTAGGACCATGCCAAGTTCTCCAGCTAAGGAAGAAGACAGGATCAGATGTGACATTAAAGTGGTTACTCTTTAGTAGAGGATGGTTTCTAGAGTGTCACCCCTAAACTCACTATGTGCCCCCTAAATCAGATTGCCCTAAGATGCACATAAAAACTCAGAGACTGACAGCACACACAAGACCTGTACAGACTCAAACCAGACAAAAGCCAGTGCAGAAGAGGCACAAAGTCCCACCCCCAATCAAGAAGCTTATTTGCAATTGATAGCTGATGGGAAAGACAAAGTCTGTTCTCCTCAGTGGAGTGACACTGGGTATATCAACTACAGTCCAGGGTAGACCTGCTCAGGAGTAGTTGGCCAACACAGATCAGACTCAATAGAGATGTTATTGTTTTGTTTGCACCCCCTCCCCCTCCCCACACACTTTGCTTTTGTTTTTTGAGAGAAAAAAACATGAAATAGAATGGGTAGAGAGGTGGGGAGAGGAACCTGGGAGAATTTAAGGGATGAAAAAATATGATTAAAGTATATTGTATGAGATTCTCAAAAATTAAATAAAATTGTGAAAATTTAAAAAATAAGCCAACTTTACCTGGGTGTGGCTCCGCCAGAATTCTATTGAATTCCTTGCATTTGCAATTTCTTGGGAAAAAATTGCAATACATTGCTTAATTCTGCTCTCTTAGGGCCACAACTCTTCCCCATCATTGTTCTGTACTTTCTTTCAAATCCCTCCTACTTGCAAGTCAGCCAACAGGCTCATGCATGGTCAGAGCTATTTACCTGGGGGGAGTTCTGTAGCTGCTGTGTTTGCTTATTCATTTGTATTTTATTCTTTGATGCTTTGGGGGCCTGTCATCCAAATCCCAAATAAATATATGGAGACTTATTCTTATGAATGCCCAGCCTCAGTGTGGCTTATTTCTAGCCACCTTTTCTTGATGTAAATTTTCCTATCTATCTTTGGTCTCTGGGCTTTTCCATTTCTCTATTCTATATATCTTTCTTTCCTTCTGGTTGTGTTGCTGGGTTGCTAGCCCCTGGCATCCTCCTTCTCCTTTTTTTTCCCTCCCTCTTCTTTCTTCTTTTCTCCCAACCCTATATTTCTTCTATTTATTCTCTCTGCCTGCGAGCCCCACCTATCCTTTCTCTGGTCTATCTATTGGCCGTTCAGTTCTTTATTAGACCAGTCAGGTGTTTTAGACAGGCACAGTAACACGGCTTCACAGAGTTAAACAAATGCAATATAAAGAATGCAGTACACTTTTGCATCACTAAACAAATATTCTACAGCATAAATTAATGTGACAGAAACATCGTAAACTAATATCCCACAACAGAGATCACCAGAATACCATCCCTCCATTACGCTCTTCTGAGGCCAGAATCACTATTCTTTTACATTTATAGTAGTAACAATCAGGCAGGGAAGACAAAAAGACATCACTCTATGTCCTCTTGGTGCCAAATGAATCTCTGTCCAGGGTTATTCAGAGTGTTGACATGTAAGAACACACCTGATTTGCCACACAGTTTCCAACATGTGAGTTACACCTGTGATGGGCATACCATCTGAGGTTATGTGCTATGTCTTGCAAGGTAATGGTCCACAGAGACAGGGCTCCTCATTCTCACCTCCAGAAGTCTAAATGAGGCTGCTTGAATGATGGGCTATTTGGTGACACCAGTGGACCCCATAATCCCGATCTCTACTGCAGCTCTTTTAGTGTATAAGCTAACAAGCTGTCCTGTAGGAGTCCATGCTGTCGAGTCCATCTATTTTCTTCATTGGTGGTTCCTCCCCTCAAATGTCATCATGCCATCACTGGGACAGCCAATTGTCAGAAAGGCTGAATTGACTAAGTCACTCCATCCACTTCATTGTGTAAACTGAAATTTCCAGAAAGACAAAACAAAACAAAATACAAACAAACAAAACAAAACAGTCACACCTATGTAAGGCTAACTAATCAGAATACCAAAACAGTGGACAGTTTTGGTATTACTATTACCAAATTACTATGGATTTTCTTTAGTTCCTTTAATAGTCACTCATTGCTGACTTCTATGTCTGGTCTAGTATTCTTTCAACTATCAGGTAAAACTTTTGGAATATATTACCTTAATAGACCACTAACATCCACTAACTCCCAAAGCTATAAATGAATACCCAAAACCTATAGCAAAGATTTCCCCACTTTTCTGTGACACCTGTAACCCAAGGTTTCCACATATGTATTTGTCAAATTCCCTGACTGATGGGATTATTTGATTCTGTGACTATAAACTTGGAGTAGCTGCTTCCATTTTGGAGTATGTCATTTTAGCAAGCTGAATCTGTATTCCAGGCTCAGGATCTCTCATATTTGCCTCTGGACAAATGATCTTTTATTCTCTTTGAGTTGTAAGCTTGTTTGCCCTGACAATTGTTTTGGGATTCTTCTATAGAAGGTGGTTTCTATGCAAGACCAAAAAAAAATAAAAAATAAAAAAATAAACCACAGTATGCTTATTCTGCCGGTTATGACTCCAATTGATGTGTAATCTTTAAGCCTCTCTACTGACTAGTTTAGTAGAATTACCCTTTTGCTGATTAATAGTGTGTTTGAGGGGCTGGAGATGGGGGCATGTCTTTCCACAAAAAGCAAATGATGAGGATCACTGCCCAAATTTGTGCCCCTTTGATTTCATTGCATAGAGCTGTTGGATCCACTTTTTCTTCTTTGCCTGCTAGTCATATATGCTCTATCCATGGGAATGTATCCATGTGTGGGAGCTGAAAGCAAGGATTTGGTTCCAGGGCATCGGTCACTTTTTCACTTTCTTTTGTCCCTATTTGTATCTAATTACACTTATGAAGATTTGTCCTACAGGAGCTAGGTTCTGGATCTGCCCAGCCTGGTCCCTTATGGGTATAACGGAACCCACATCTGTGGTGGGATTAAGGTGTCAGCCGATAAGGTCCAAAGACACTAATCCAGGAGCCCGGGACCCTGGAGGGGGTGTGGCCAACCTGGAGGGGGTGTGGCCAACCCCATTGATAAGTGGCTGCTGGGACACGAGGACTCTCTCTTCCTGGTTCCTGGCTGCTGGCTGTTGGAGAGACAGGATCAGAATCCATCAACTGTTCATCACTCGTCCATCGCTTGGATACTCCAGTCCCTGTTCAGGTGCTACTATAAGCTGTTACTAATATCGTGAGTGTTGATTTATATTCTAATAAATATTTATCTTGGACTGGTGCCTTGTAAGTAAAACTCCGTCTACACACATCATGATAAACACATATAGTCACATGATTAGATTAAATCTTATTATCAACTGTTTCTTTTCTACCAATCAGGGAGGAGTATGACAAAGGGGAAAACCTAAGCCACCTCTTTAGAACTTCTCAGACATAAAAGGAGGTACTCATTTCTCTTCCATCCTTGTATTCCTTTCTCTGCCCAGACATATCACTTTCTGTCTCCACCTCCCCAGTGCTGGGATTAGTGGGGTGTGCCTCCACCCCTTGGCTCTGTTTCTCGTCGAGAATGGATCAATCTCCTGTAACCCAGAGTGGCCTTGAACTTCTGGTCTTCCTGCTTCTTCCTCCCAAACACTAGGAATAAAGGTGTGTGCCACCACTGCCTGTTCTCTATGGCTAACTAGTGGCTAGCTCTGCCCTCTGACCTTCAGGCAAGCTTTATTTGTTAGAACACAAACAAAATATCAGCACAGTTTCTCATAGTTTGCACATTTCTGTGTTAATATAGACTGTTGAAAATGAAGACTCCCTTGAAAAATGTGTGGCCTTGTTCAGTCCTCTAGGGGTGGATGTTGGTTTCCTTGCTGGAGCTTGTACAGTTCTCATGGTATGCTTTGCTCTTACATATTTCTCAAATGCAAAAAGTTCTGAAGGAACATATGGGCCAAGCAGTTGGGATTTTAGTCTGCATCCTGGATCTGCTGGGGTCCATTCAATTAGGATCCACTTGAAACTGGCAGCTTTCCCTGTCACCCAGTATGTGAGGTTGAGAGCTCTGAGAACTGTTGGACAAGCTTCTAGAATCTTATGAAGTCCTGCCAGGGATTGGGCTCCTTTCCAAGTGAACAGAGGTGAGGACTCTATAATTAAGAATACCCTGCATGTTCACAGATCACAGAGACCCCAAATTTTACAGAAATTGGAGTCCCTGGAATCTTTGTTGAATTTCCCCACTTCAGAAACACACATGTTACTTGTCTTTGATATGTTAGCCCCACTAGCATACATCTTTGGAATGGTAGATAGACCAGAGCGTTCCCACATGCTGTTCAGGCAGTAGAAAAGTCACCCGTATATCAAGACCTAAGCTACCCTTTAAGGTAAGACTTGAGTCTGTTCCTCAAATTTCTATTTTTCTTTTACACAATGGCAAGGAAGGGCCCCTGACATCTTTCCAAAGGTGATGACTAATCTCTCTTGACCTTTTATTGAATTTCTCCGTGCATCATTTTTATGTAGCAAGTGACATCTACTTCCATAGTCATTATAATTACTACTTTCCCTGTGCCTCTCAAAGGTTTGACATGTTACACCTGCCAGAGCATTCTGTTCTACAAGAACCATTCCCCAGATCGCCAATGGCAAAAACTTAATCATTTCACTGCTACTGTGCAATATCCTGAGGATTCTCATCACTCACCCTGTATGCAGTAAAGGAATAATGTAGTTTTCATTGCCAGCCAGGTTGTAAATGGCAAAGATCCAAAATCCCATTTGGTGTTCTGCCTCCTTAGGCTACTTCTAACATGGATTCTCTTAGGTCAGGAAGCACACTCTAATCGGGTATTTCCTATCTTAATACAGAGGAATTCTACAAAACTATTAAAGACTACGTAATTCACCATGTACTGAAACTTTTTCAAATTATTGATAAAGAAATGAAGTCTAAATTTTATTTTTAAATAACAGCAATGTCAAAACTTAATGCTCAAATCTAAATAAATTATTACTATAAAGCATACAGAAACGCACCAAGAGAGAAACATCTTGTGATTTATTGGCATGTATTATAGGAATTCAGAGCTACTTCAGTGTTAAGAGAATTACTGTCACATCAAAACATATTAGTTAATCAAGAGAATAACACAACTTCTCTGATATAGAAAGGTATCTAATAAAATTCAGTACCTAATAATCAAACAGCTTCCTAATCAAATAAGAAGAACGCATTCTTTCTAATTTTAGTTATCTTGGACAAACAGGTAAGCTTTCTGTTTAGTGGAAACATCATGGAAGGCATGACAAGGCAAGTGTGTCCTTCAGTCCTACTGTTAATTAATGCCGTCTGGTCAGTCCTTGCCATTGTTATGAGGCTGAATAAGAGTGGGAGATAGTTTTAAACTGGATAACAAGTGGTGAGAGGACCATAGATCCAATAGAATACTCTCTGCCTATTTGAAAATCCCAAGAGAACATACTGAAAAGTACATCCAGAACCAGAATTCAGCAGACTTCGTAGGTACTAACACAAAAGACAACAGTCTGCTTCTACACAAACAGTACTGAACTGAAATTAAGGGAATAAATTGTCCCTACTAAAAAAGTGATGTATGGAAACCACAAAAGAAATCTATAATGGATAGGGAAAAAATATCATATTCAGGTCATTTTACATTCAAGTGCTATATGAGAATATAAAAAACTGTATTTTCTACTAAGAGGTTAAGATTAACAGCATATTTTAACTCATAAAAAATAGTCAAAAGTTTTTCTGAAAAATGAATCATGAATTATTTAAAATTCAGATAAAAATATGTAAATAAATACCTAGAATATGAATAATGGAGAGCTATTTCAGCCAGATATTAAGGCATATTTTATGGCATCATACATCCCTCAAACACAAGATACCATGAAACCAAAGAACAAGCTTGAATATAAATCCAGATATTGCTAAGAAATGGTTGATAGAAAAAAATTCTATATTTGATCATGGAAAGATCAATTATCTATTGAATGAAGGAACAATTAAGTAGCCTTTGGCTAAAGATGTGTGTGTGTGTGTGTGTGTGTGTGTGTGTGTGTGTGTGTGTGTGTGTGTGTGTGAGAGAGAGAGAGAGAGAGAGAGAGAGAGAGAGAGTATGTGTGTGTTGTTTATTTATATGAGTTTTAACCTATGTTAAATAAAAATCACATTGTTTACAAAGACAAGATCCAAATTACCTATAAAAAATTTTGACAGTGATTTTCTTGATCTGAAAGCCAGTGGTTACAGTTTCCTTAATATATAAAGACCTGAATCAGGTTGATAAAGAGCTGAAAACTACAGGAAAAGATAGAGAAGGGATATTTAAAAAAGGTTATGAAGTGTAGTAGGAGGTTTCTGACCCGGACTTTTGGGCTTATCCTCAAGGCTTTGGCCGCAGACCCACAGACCCTCAGAGACACAGAGACACACAGATGCTTACAGTAGTTTTAAGCCAATCAGCCTAAGGCCCAGGCATATTGCTTGCTAGCTCTCTACCCTTCATCTAACCCATGACTCTTAACCTGTTCAGTCATGGGGCTTGGTACCTTTTCTCACCGCAGCATGGTTGTCCTCTGCTTCTTCTGGCTTCTCTCTGGCATTCTGCCCTGTGCTTCCTGTTCTCAGAGTTTTCTTAGTCTGGTAGCCCTGCCCACACTTCCTGCCTGCCTTTGGCCAATCAGCACTTTTTATTAAACCAGTGGGTGGGACAATTATTTACAATGTAACAACATAATCTCCCTCAATGAAGTCTTTGTCTTGGGAAATTATGAACAGCCTCTTTACAATAACAAAAATACAAAATAACCTACAGTGAAAGTCTGGTTTCTCATATTGCTATCGGTAACAAGGTTAAAGGCACTTGGGAGAATCAGTTCATCTATGGACATGAAAATGGGCTAACACCAACACAAAGACATGCTGAATTTATACCAAAGTTGAAAATACCCATGCCCACTACCATTTTCAGAAAAGCAATGCTAAAATTCACCTTCGGTTTGCAAAATGACATGGGTGCAAACACATGAACTGCTTTCTATAGTTACACAATATAAATATTGATTGAGTAGTAATGGCTGATTGCATGACTGAGAGCTTATCTGCATACACAAGACTACACCAGCAGTGCTACAAAGGAACCTCTGTTTATTGTGATGCAATAGTGCTGTGAGGGGAAAGCCTACACTCTCTAGTCTCCACCCTAGCTTCACACTGAGTTCTTGAACTCCTCTCCTTCCCAAAAGAACCTAGATGACACTCAGTAATGGGTCAGTCAGGAGTTTAATTAGAGCAAGTGAGCAAGAATTTACTCTGTAGAGAAAAAGAAGACAGAGCTGAGACTGAAGTCTAATACCTAAGATGGTTGTCCTCTCTCTGCAGCCATTTCTGTGTTTGCCCCCAGACTTTGAATATCCTAGAAAATAATGTGTTCTTTTCTGAAGCCTGTTTTACCTGGAATTCAGTTTGTTCCCTGTAGGTATAAAAGATTCAGGAAGAAAGAACACGAAGTCAACCAGGGGATGTAGAAAGGATCTGGGAGGAGATGGGGGAGATGAAATAATATGATCAAAATATACTGTATAAGAATGTTAAATAAAAATAAACAATAAACATTGTTTTTTAAAAAGAATATGCATAAGGGTTTAAGTATTTCAAAATAGAAAAGTCTAAAAAGGGATGATCCTGAATCTGGTTGGCACTGACTGCCTATCTGATTATGTACCCCTACTCCAATCTCTATATTGATGACCAGTTGAGCAGAACGATTTTAGAATGGTTTCAGAGCCCTAAACAGGCTTAATCATTGCTCTTCATGGCCTGTTGGGGAGGCTCTGCTGGTGAAGCACTCCCAAAGCGAACCTTCTGCTCAATAATAGGAACTCCAATGGACATTAATTGACAAAAATCAAAATGCACAATGATATATGTCATTTGGGCAAAATAGGTTTATAGCTGCAGGCCATTGAGATGGCTCACAGGGTGAAGAGCACTTGAAGCCAAGCACAGTGATACAAGTTCAGTATTCAGAGTCAACCTGGTGGAAGAAGAGAACCATCATCTGTAGGCTGTTCTCTGACTTCCACACATGTATAGTGGCATGCATGCACCCATGCATACATGCCCAAAACATGCAAGGGGCATGTCATGCAAAACATTTAAGGAACAATTAGTTCACACTCGCAAACACGCACACAATAAATAATGGCATTTTCTTTCCAGTTAATTGGAAGAACACACATGAAGCCAGGAAGATAGTGGTCTCTAAGAAAGCTTGATCAACAGTAAGTTTAACAAAAATAGTCTTCATCTTTCAATGTTCTTCTATACAATATGATGTCTACTTAAGACTATTTTTATTAAAAATAAATATTAAATTGAAGCTGTTGGACTCTGTTTTTTCTAAGTAGCAATGAGGCTGCTGGTGTCAAGTAGACAGAGGAGGATGGGGGTTAAGTAAGTCTGTTGTTCTTCTCCAGGCTAGACGAGCATTTCAAAGGATAACACACTTCCGACTGAGAAGACCCTTTTGTTTACTTACTCCTGAATAGAAAGGGATGCCTTCAATTATCGCTCCAACTGTAAACACCATCAGCTGCTCTCAAAATATTTTCTGAGTAAATGCCACTTGTACCTTTAGGCATCAAGGCAGATTATTTTTCAAAACAGCTGGGAATCTAGTTAGCAAAGCTTTGGATTAGGACATGACAGCCAACAAGTAGAGATGAGTTCTGAAGACAGCACACAGGAGGAGAAAGCAACTACAGGAGAGGCTGTGACCAAGTCCTTCCCCAGGCCAACAAACTTGGTGAGCATCAGACAGGGCCAAGAGCACTGCCACAGTTCAATGGGCTCAATGACGTAGGAGTGTTCTTGCCTTCAAGGAATGTGGAATTAAGATTAGGACAGAAGAAATGAAATATTGGATAAAAGAAGAGATAATTATATCCGAATGTTTAATATAACTAGAGGAATCATTGTGAAAAGCTAAATTTTAAAACAAGAAACAATCCTGAGAGCAGACCCATCAAAAATAAGCCTTATACAGAAATAATTTTGTGCAACAAAAATGTGATAATGCCTTTAAAGCATAGAGGTGAGCCCAGAGCTAACAAGACACATCCAGGAGAGAAACATACTGCCATAGGAGGATAGAGGTGAGCCCAGAGCTAACAAGACACATCCAGGAGAGACGCAGGTATATGGTTGGCATTCTCGGCCTTTGCTTTCAACAGAATGATATAAGCAAAGTGTATATCCAGATCTATAAAGTCCTTTTCACTGGAAATATCAGCAGGATCAAGCCTGAGGAGATGGAAAGTTAGCCCTCCCAGCAAGAATAAGGACCTGAATTCAAATCCCCAGCACCTATACAAAACCAACCAACCAACAAACAAAAACCAATTCAGGATCTCAGTACTAGGGGATAGAGACAAGACTGGTGAATCCTGATAGATCACTGATCAGCCAGCCATCCAGGCATCCTATCCAAAATGATGGGGAACTTCCAAATTCTGAGAGAGTCTGTCTCAGGGGAATAAGGCAGAGCATGATAGAGGATGGTATCTGAAGTCAGACATAAGGAGCACACTTGTATTCAACACACACACACTCACACATGCCACACACACATACACACCACACACACCACACAAGCACACACACCACACACACCACACAAACACTCACATACATACACACCATACACCACACACACATCACAAATACATACACACACACACACACACACACACACACACACACACACATACACACACACACATTTCATACACAACCACCACCACCAATTTCAAATACTATACCATTGGGTCCAGGAACCAACTTAATTTTGAGTTTTTAAATAACATCTTTTTCTACTGCTCCAAGCTGATTTCTTCTTCTGTTCACGTGCATGAAGAGCTGCATTCTAGTTTTTGTATGAATTATCATCTGCAAAATGCTCAGTGAAACATATTAATCTATGTTTCAATTTAATAGGATGGTGAATAGATAATTAAATCCAACTACTATTTATTAAAGACGCAATGAAAAACTGAACCTCTGGAGTAGCTGAGATCAATAAGAGATGATTTTTCCAAACGTCAGTGGATGAACTCATTAATCTACAACTCCTAAGCATTTCAGATGGGCTGTCTATCCTGGTCACTAAAGACAAAATACTGCTCACGTGATCTTGTGTGTCTTACATATCATGCTTTCTGTCATTGAGATATTTCATTTTCAAAATGTGTCTGAAGATGGTTTTGTGGTTCCACTTTCTCAGTAATCTGAAGCATGACTGTTTTCTTCTTTCTGTAAACATGTGTTTTCTCACCCAGCTTCTCTACCCTGTCCATGAGTTTAGGAAAATCCCTGTAGAGTGACTTCCAAAGGGAGGGTTGACTCTACCACTGATCACATGCTGGGGAGGTGGTGACAGTGGAGTGATCTCCCAAAGAATATGACTTTCCTCACATTTCTGAAAAGAAAACAATTAAAATTAATTCTTATTTTCCATGGCCACAATTACTTCATAATAGCATGGGTGTCTTCTTATTTACAATACATTGTCTCCATTTCCAGAATCAGGCTAGGAACTACCTCTCCCCTTACTTTGTCTGAACTAAATTTCATACAGTAGTTGCTTCATAGTTTCCAAGATGGAACTGTTTCTCTTTGAGAATCATACTGTCATCAAAAGTAGTGTTGCACCATCTAATGTTGAAACTATTAACTGTCTTAGGCTAACAATAATAAACTACATTAGCTAACAGTTTTTGGTGTGTGCAGAGAATGCCACTACACTCTCCTTAACTTCTAAAATGCCCCTTCTGCATCAGAGAAAATTGTATTTGGTGCCCCAAAACTCCTTGGTACACATCTTGGGAGCCATGCGTCTAGGATATAAGTACCCAGTCAGAAGGAGTAGTAGTTCAAATTCCCTGAGGAAGAAGCATTTAAGAAGAGAAAGGAAGCCAGAGTTGTCAAAGTAGTGACAGGTAGAGTTGAGTCTATTCAGAGCACAGCCATTTATCTTCATCCAAGAAAGATGACTACTATTCTGTCTTATGTTTTTATTATTTTTTTTTGAAATGATGATTTGCTTTAGCTTTTTTTAAACCATTTTATTTTCACAGTCATTGTGGGATCATGTCAAAACTGAGAATTAGATATTTTATATCCACTCTGCATCCAGCTTTGCATAAGCCCCAGTTTTAGCAGCCCACACCAAAGTGATACACTTGTTATGTATGATAAACCCAGGATGCTACTGAAAAATTTCTTCAAACTCATAGAATGTCCACCACCAAAAATATTGGTACATTATGAATGATGATGATTGTGGATGTCCACTCACTCAGTGTAATGGGCAGTCAACCCTGTTATTTCCTCATAACGTATAAATTCCATTATCTTTGTGTATAATTTTATAAGTCTTGACATGCTGTCATGCAGACACCACCATGAAGAAAGTATGCATCAGTTCCAACATTACCCATAATTCATTCTCCTTTTGTAGACAACCTCTTGCCCATGTTTCTGAACCTCTGAAATTCATGATGTTTTTTTTTCTGTCTTTTGAGATTTAGAAATAGAACATAAACTCACAACGCTAATTCACTATATAATCAATACCCCTTTACTAGCTGGAAATCCAAAGAAGACAGTTCCTAAAAGTACCAAGCATGAGGAGAAGGGCAGAGCAACTGGGCTCACTCTAGCAGCTGTTCAAGTGAAAAGCCATATGGCCCTTTTAGTTGACAATCAATTTATCATTTTCTAATAATACTATTTGTGGTTATCATTGTTAGTTTTGCACATGAGAGATAGAGGCATGCACTATCAAATGCCACACAGAGTTTATTCAAGGGAGTTGCAGAGAGACGAAGGAGAGAGGAGGGGGAGGAGGAGAAGAGGGGGAGAGAGAGTTTCACATAGTGAGTGGTTCCTTTTAGGAGACCGGGTAGACACAGATTTACATAGCCATGCCTAGGTGTGTGCCCTCCCTAGTGTTCTGCTGGTGCCATGTTGCATTTACCACGTGACCACTACATACCAGGAATTTTTATTTCACCGTGCCATGTTAGATTCACCACATGGCTACTATGTGCCGTGAGTCATTACAATCATATCACCCAGAAGTCTAATTCCCACCTATTTAATCATGGTATACATAAATTATGTTCCCACACAAACTTTTTGGTTTATGCCTGACATGGTCAACATGATTGCTATTTTAGGATTAGGAGTGAGAGAGTGTGGTGGCTCACAGAAGAGCGGAAAGAACTGTGAGACGCTGCACTTGCTTTGATGATGGAAGCTGAAGGCCTTTTGGAACAAACTAGAAGTGAGATCCAGAGAAGGAGGAGTGAGACAAGGTGGAGTGGTTCTTGACTTGTAATGAGAGTAATCCAGTAGAGTGGCATGGGATGTCTTTCTGTAGGCATGGATGTTCTTTATAATTGGTTCATAAGGAAACTGTTTGGGTCTATGGCAAAGCAGCTTAGAGGCAGCATAGATAAAGAAGAAGGAGGGCGGAGTCAGAACATGCACTGCAAGCTGCCAACCAAGGAAACAAGGTGTAAAGAAACACAGGTAAAATCACCATGGAGCCACATGGCAATGCAATAGCTTAACAGAAATGTGAGTTATAAGAGCTAATTGGTAATAAGCTTGAGTTATAAGCCGAAAAGTTTGTAATTAGTATAAGTCTTTGTGTGATTATTAAGGGCTTAGCAGCTGTGGGACTGGAGGTCCAGACTGCAGGTCTGGTCTGACAGGCCGGAAACCTCAGATTACACTACAGAGCAGAGTTGGATAGGAAGGAAAGATGGTAATTTCTGGACATGTCATGCTGTGGGTTTTCTTTGTTTATTTGAAGGAAAACATCCTGGTAGAAAAAATGAAGTTAAAAAATAGAAGAATAGATACACGCCTAGGGAAGAAGTTTAAAGGCATGAGACAAAATGAGTTTAAAGGGATTGAATACAGATTGTGGTGTTAAGTCAACCAATGCTGAGTTTGGAATCCTCCAATACTAACAGGTCTTCTATCACTGACACAACAGCTATAGTGCCTATATTACTAGAAAATGTCTAAATTTGACAATACAATTTCTCAAATAAATGTTTGCTATTTCATTAGTATTTTTATACTATGCTGATGTCACTTAATAAGATTTAGCACTAATGCAATAATTTTGATTTAGAGATTTGAGGGAGTGAATTGAAACATAATACAATCAAAACTGTACATATACCTCACAATTATTTTAGAGGTGATGCTATTACCTGTAAGCTAGTGTGAGACTTGGAAGAAATTCATGTATAATGTTCACTATGGTACATTTCACTTTGCAGTCATGTTCAGATTTGTGGTTCAGTGACTCTCATCGCAGACTTCTTTCTAATTCTCGTGCCCACCTAATTATTTGCTTATTTTCAAAATGGAAGAAGATGTGAAGATAAAGAAAGGAACCCTAGTTGATAGTTAAAATAATTGAAATGTGACTTGGAACATTGGTCATCTTTCCTTTTTTAGGGATAAAGCATCTCTAGTGCTGAAAAGAATCATAACAGAATACCCCAGAAAAGAAAGAAGCATCCCCGAGCCCCTGCAACTGCTTTTGGAGACTATAAAACAGTGTTAGTCATTTTTTTAAATATTCATGGTAGTACCCAGAAAAGATACTTCCTTTGTATTCCTTTTACATCCAGAGAGAAAAACTAGGCACGTCTTAGGTATCTCAACCTAAAATCAATAGAACAAAATATTTTGAGCATAATTTACAAACCCAAATGATACATCAAGAAACTTTTAGTCTTCTGCTAGCTGTGAGGTCGAGAGTTGGATGGGTTTTGTCAGTGCTGAGCAGTCTACTGTGTTCACCATGCCATCTTCCCAAAGTAAGATGTTTACGTGCCATTCTAACTTTTGAGATCTTAGGGTGATAAATGGGCATTTAGACTTGTTACACAAAACAAATAAACCATCCAACCTGGGACATATTTCTCTTCCTCTTATGAATAACAATTTAGTCAGAAAAAAATGTTCATTAAGAAGGGTGGAAATATTCAATCAACAGAGAGCTGGTGTGTGTGTGTGTGTGTGTGTGTGTGTGTAAAATTCAAATAAATTTTTAAAAGCATGGTTTAGTTGATATGATACATTCAGATAAGTCTTTTAAATCAAAATTTTCAAGTAGGGTCTCATGGCTCTCTCCACTGGAAATGTAAGTGGAGTGTCACAGAGCCACTGAGCCTTGACATTCATTTGCCTTTGCAGAACTTAACTGAAGTGAGTATTAGAGGATGTAAGGTCACAAAATACCTTCTTGTGATGCTCACACATTTCAGACTGCGGATTTCTGTAAGGCCTTTTTTTTTTTTTTTTTTTTTTTTTACAACACACAAATGTTTTCTGTAAATTTCTGAACTCCATCATTCAATACCAATTAAAAATTAAACTCTTTATTAAGACAGGCAGTCCTAGTCAGGACTACAGTCATGACCATAAGGTTCAGGACCTGGCCAAGAGCACAGAACTCATTTCTGTCAATCAAAATAAAAAATTTAAAGGTGAATACAGATTGTTCCAGAACAGAAGAGAGCCAATATCAGAGGGACATTATGGAAACAGGATAAAGACATTTTTATCCTCCATCTTGATATATGTTGAAAAGTTATGAGACGTGTGCTTATTTGTATATTTAATCATTCACTCATTAACAGATATATGTACTTGAGTGAAATGGTAACTAAGTAGACCCACCTACTAGTGCTCACAAGTTAAAGAGAAGCCACTGAAAGTAAACACATGGTTTCAGCCACTTGAATAAGCTCCTTACCATAGAAAGGAAAGTGTGGCAAAGGAAGTAGTGTGAATTGGGAGCCCAGAAAAGACCTCAGTGGAAGAGACATTCACGAGAAAAGGGCAGAAGCTGCCTTAGTGGCTATAGGGAAGCAATAAAAGTGGGAATCTCTTGGGGGTTTTAAACACGTAATAATAACACAATAAACTGACCAGGGGGGTGCTGTAGAATAATTCTTTTATATTCTGTGGATATGTACTACTCTCATTAGTTAATTTAAAAGGGAGGGGGTACTGATTGATCTATATCAAGGCAGAATAAGGCTATGAGGGGAAGCCAACTGAAAATGCTAGTGGGAAGGAGGGTGGAGTCAGAAGAAATGCCAGCCAGCCACCAAACAAGCAGGATGTATAAAAAATTAGGTAACAATCCATGAGCCAAATGGCAAAGCTTATATAGAAATACGTGTGAGTTAAGTGTAAGAGTTAGCTATTAACAAGCCTGAGCTGTCTTCCAAGCATTTTTATTTATATTCAGCCTCTGAGTCAGTTATTTGGAACCAAGCAGTTGGGACAGAAATGTCCATTTACCCAGGGAGGCAAGAAAGAAAGCTCCATAATCAAACAGGAGGTGTGGAAGCTATCCAGGTTGGAGATGCTCAAGTCAAGACAAGACTGATGAGGGACAGACAGGTGAGAGTCAGATTATGGCACGTCCTTCACAGGGAGAGAAATCATGAATCCATCCCAATCAGATGTAAGAATGAAAATTAAAAACGCAGAGTTCTCTGGGGATGAGCACATAGGAAATATTCGGCTGAAATGAGAGGCAATTCAGTAGGGGAAGGAGTTACTAAGAGAGAGCAGAGCTTGTCAGGCATTTAAATATTCTCAGATGTTGTATGAATATTAGCTCAGCTTTCCTTAGACATGCTCAGAACACTTGCCCCAACTACAGTTGGACAGCATTATCTAATACAAAGTCTGGCTTATAATACAGTGTTATTATGTCTCCTGCTGAAAAGTTCAAATTTTAAAATACACGTTCTTGCTGAATGGCTTATCAGACCAGTTCCTGTGGTCTATCACATGCACAGGCCATTGCTTGTGTGAGATTTGAACCAAATCTTTGGTTCTAAACTGACCTAATGCCCATCTTCATTCCTCACCATATAGGACCATGTCTTCGTTGGGGGTTCTATTATTTTATAAAACACTATGGTCAAAAGCAGCTTGGAGAAGAAAAGGTTTAGTTCATCTTGTACTTCAGGTAACAGTCCATCTGAAGACTGAAGGAAGTCTTGGAAGGAACTAAACAGGGATGGAAGCTGAAGGCAGGCCTGAAGCAGAGTCCATGGAGGAGTGCTGCTCGCTGGGTTACTTCTCCTGGCTTGTTCAGCCTGCTTTCTTATAACACCTAGGACTGATAACCCAGAAACGGCACGGACCTCGATGAGCTGGGACCTCACACATTGATCAGCACTCAAGAAAATATACCAAAAGATTGCTCACAGTCCAATCTGGTGGAGCCATTTTCTCAATTAAGTCTCCTGTTGCGGAATATTTCTTCACACCGTGGAAAGATGTGCCACTGTGGTTGGTTTAATAAAAAGTGGAGTGACCAGTAGCTAGGTAGGAGGGGACTGTTAGGACTTCTGAAGACAGAGATATCTTGGGGAAGAAGAAAGGAGGAATCCCCAGCTGGATGCAGAGGAAGCAGAACATGTAGGAGGAGAGGTAAAAGCCACGAGCCATGTGGCAGCATGTACATTAAAATGAATAGGTTAGTTTAATTTATAAGAGCTAGTGGCACAAAGCTAAGCTAAGACCAAGCATTCATAATTAATAAAAGTCTCTGTGTTGTTTTTATGAGTTAGGAGCCCAAAGAAAAGTCCAGCTACAGTTTCCTCTTACAAAACAATCACAGCCTTTCTCAAGTTGACAGAATCAGCTGGCACATATCATGGGGGGCATTTTAAACAATACCAGAGATAAAAGGTTCCTTCTTGAAATACAATCCTTTCACTCTAAATTTTAAACAACTATGGTTATGGTTGTGTTTTGCACAGTATATATGAACAACTTCAAATGGTACATTTTTTGTTACTTTTACTGCACTAAATATCATAACCTATGTGGAAACCAATGCAAAGAAACTACAATTGTAACTCTCTACCACTATCACACAGAACTCTACTAAATGCTATGGCTTTAAAGGAAGTTCACAAAGCAGAGGTCTGCAGTTTCTCTGTGACTCCAGCATTTCTAGGCTTGCATAAGTTAAACAAAAGATCCAAAAAGTAAACAAGCATAGGAAATGGAGGGGGAGAGAGGGAAGAAGGAAGGCAAAAAGGGAGAGGGGGGAAGTTGGGAAGGAGGGAAGGAGAAAAGAAGGGAAGGAGGGTGGAGGGAGGAAAGAAACCAAGAAGAATGTTGCTTGGTTTATAGTCAGGTTATTGCTGTGGGCAGCTAGGGTTCTATCATGCCTAAGACCTCTGCACAACTCTAAGAGTACGTTTTATAGCTGCCACTCCTGAGGGCAAGGAGGTAGATGTTTATGATCCATCTTTGTCATGACTGTGCTGTATCAGAAAAATATATGAACATGTTTGCAATTTCCTAAAGTATCATAATGTATTGAATAATAATAAATTCACCGTGTACATCAGTTTGCTTGGCCAAAATTCAAGTACTTTTGATTCCATAGCCAGTTAGCAGAAAAAGATACATTATTCTTTGTCATAGTTAGAGTTACTGTTACTGTGAAGAGACACCATGACCAGAGCAACATTTACAAGAAAAACATTTAATTGGGGTAGCTCATTTACAGTTTCAGAAGTTTAATCCATTATCATCACAGTGGGAGTATGGAGGTATACAGGTAGACATGATGCTGGATCTAAGAGTACCAGATCTTGCAAGTAACAGGAGTTGACTAAACAGTCACACTGAGGGAAACTTGAGCAAAAGAATCCTCAAAACCCACCCTCACAGTGACATACTTCCTTAAACAAGGCTATACTTCCTCCTAATCATGCCACTTCATGGCGAGGGGTGGGGATCACTTACTTTCAAACTACCATATTCCTCCAATGTTAACTGCTAATATTAACTCTTAGCTCACACATTACATACCAGATAGCAAATGTGTATCTGTCTTTCTGTCTGTCTGTCTGTCTGTCTGTCTGTCTGTCTGTCTGTCTATCTGTCTATCTATCTATCTATCTATCTATCTATCTATCTATCTATCTATCTATCTATCTATCTATCTACCTAGCTAGCTAGCTAGCGAGCTATCTTATAGAATGTCTAGAGATGGTTACAGATGCACTGTAGAGTTCAAGCCATGGAGTCAGAGTCCAGCTTCAGAAGAGAGGTGAGGAACCATGGAGGCTGTAAAGACAAAGGGAATGGCCACTATCAATAGATGAATGGGAAAACACATGCAGCAGCAATCTGAACAGGCTGTGTCAACTGTTTGGACTAGCTGAGTTGGATCCCTTGAGGGAAGTAAGGAGTTCTCTTGTCTATATACTGCTTGATAGACACACTGTGCGGTCAGATGACAGATTAGTAGGAGCTATCATTGTTGCAATATTAAAACCCCTCCTTTTTATGGAATTCAGGTAACGTGCTATATCCTTTCCTTGGTCTGGTATATTTTATACTTTCTCTGACCTGCTTTCTCACATAGGATTTTGATATACCATATGTATTGTACCCGTGTTGAGGGACCCCCAAAGACCACCAGGGATCTAGACTCGATGCAAATGCATGAGAGTTTTTGTTGTTATGAACAGGTTCCAAATGAACCCTTTGTTCCAATACAGTGGAGGGTTATCAGCTCTGAGCCCTGAGGTGAGAGAGGTTTTAAAGAAAAGCCTGTGTAAGTGGGGTGCTGTACATCTAGGCATTTCAGAATTGGGCAAAGGGGCTTGAGGTACAGTAGCTATTGGCTGAACTTTGGGTGCAAACCCCAGTTTCAGTGCTAACTTAAGCTCCTAATATGCTGGCTGAACTTTTGACTCTATTGGTTGTCAGGTGCACTCACAGACCTGGGTCCCACCCTCAGGCACCGAACACTCCATTCTAGAAACAAAGCTTTGTAAGAATAAAGCCTTTCTTTCACAATATGTTCATAAGGTTCCAATTTTCTTTGACAAATTTATATGGCTATAGCTTCTTTTTCTATTTTAGGATAAGTTACTTATCAGTCTATGCCTTGTGGGTGGTTCTCGACAGATGGTTTATGTGTCCAATTAAGTACAGGGTTGTCTTGCCTGTGTTTTAACTCAGAATGAACTTAAAGTCATTTGTAAAATTGAGGTCCCCAAGGCAAGGTACATCCTGAAAACAACTGTGTTACACAGTACTATTGCACAAATATTCACTTGCAATATATCATATAAAGGATTAATATTTATTGAGGGATATATGGACACTCACAATACAAATTGAACCTTAAGACGATTTTTGAAGAGAGGAACTGTCCCATGCCGGCCATTGATCTTCTCCCCAGAACACAGGAACAAAACAGGGCCTGAACTCAGCGTTTCCTGGGTCCCAGTCAATTCTGGCCACACTCTGTAGGGGTCCTGGACTCAGGAGCAACTAAGGCCCCTAACCTGAAGTTCACTACCTCTCCTCCTTTTGTGTAACTAAGAATGTTCTAAACTAAGTGTAAGGTCATATACAACAGGAATCATCATAAGGTAATGTCTGGGGCAGGGAACATAAGCAAGGTCAACTACAACCAACAAACAACAAATATAAGGTACATCCTACATGTTTAGATTATTGGTAAGCGGCAATGTACAGGGATTACTTCAAAACTGTTTATCTTGAATAATAATAATCCAATACCTGAATGTTCTTTTGCTAAGAGATGAGATGGTAGTAACTGATGTGAGAATCTCTTTCTATATGCTGTGAATATCAATCTTTAAATAAAGGAGCTGTTTTGGCCTTTGGTGAGCACCATAGAAGAAGTAGGTGGGGAATCAGAATAGGTAGGAAAAGAAGGGTAGAGTCAAAGATAGATTGAGCCAGATGCCCAAAGAAGAAGCATGTAAGGAACACAGGTGAGCCACGGGCCATATGGCAGACAGATGAATGAAAATGGGTTGAGTTAAGATTATGTAGCTAGCTAGCAAGATACCTGAGCCATAGACCAAACAGCAAAAAATTAATATAAGTGTCTGAGTCATTTTGGGGGGCCTAAGCAGCAGTGGGCAGCTAAGTGGTCTGGGACGGCAGGTCGGCAGGTCTGGACCTCTGGATACCCGGGGCCAAGAAACCTATTTGTAAATCTTCAAGCCCATTAAGACCTGAGAAGGAAAATATATTACTTGAAAGTTGAAAACACAAGAGAGTAACTTCCAAGATTTAGGAAAGGACAGCAACAATCAGCTACCTGGACAGTCACCCATGGCTTTTCTGTGTAGTTGGAGCATCCACCATTTTGGCTCCAGGTCTATGATATCTGACAGATCTCTTCTAAAGCAGAATATTTTTGGGGAAACTGTCTTATCCTGTCCAGGCAGGTTTTGGCTGTCTCTATCCTTCATGTGCTTGTCCAGACTGAACAGCATGCATACTGATAGCAGTCAAGGCAGGAGCAAATCTTTGCCCAACAGGCCATTGTCTGCCAAGGAAGACAAACTTGTAGTGGAGTGAGTGTCCTTGATGCTCAACACCATCTTGGAAAAAGAACAGTGATGACAGGGGTTGTCGTGTCTCTCACGGCCAAATTCTGAATAACAAAACACTAAATGCCATATTCTCTTGGTCTATGAATTGACTGAAAACTCCTGTCTATCTGATATATTCTAGCCTCTATCTGGGAAACCTAAACAATATGACTATTACATGGAAAACCTAAGTAATGGTGACCTGCAGTTCTTATCATCCTAAAGACAGAAGCTTACATTGTAAAACTAGGCACTCTATTAATGGGTGTACTGTTTCTGAATAATGACTTCAAGCATAACAATCATATAAACATTAAACAAGGATACATGTATCATACAAAATGACAACAGTGTCCTAAAAACTCGTCATATAAAATATCTAAACAGAAGTATACAAAGCATCTTATGTATATATTATGTCTAATATAATTATATATTATGACTAGTATAATTAAACAGAGGTAGAAATTTAGTGGGAATGACAATAATATACTTAATATGCATTCATGTGTAAAATATTTTAAACAGAGGTAGAAGCATGTGCAAAATATGGCAATTACAGATTTAATTTTGTAGCAATATACAAACTGCCTTACACATAAAAAATAATTTCAGGTTTAAATTTATATCAAAGTACAAATTATCTCAATCAAGTAATTTCATATTTGTATCAATATACATGCATCTATACAAGTGTAAATTGTCTTTGACTCATATTTGGCTAACAATTATTTACAGGTAGATACAATAATCTATTTATATCTATCCTATCTATTCCCCTTTCTCTTATTTAAAAGGGATCCCTGAGTCTATATTATTGTTCTACCCTTAACCCAAATTTAACTTATAACTACCTTATCAGAATGATAATTATCTATAACCCTCAACGGACGAAACTTATAGGGAGAGGGACATCGTTATTCATAAGGTTCTTCCTGTTGACTTGTGGACAGTGGCATCTCTATGGGATCCTGTAAAAATTAAGACAGTGGTTAGGTCCTAATGGACCGACTATAAATATCTATAACCATTCTCTGAGTACTGGATAAGTCCATCTGGAATTCTTGTTAGAGATGTGACATAAAGGATAATCATAGGAAGCTATCTTGCAACCATTGTGAATAGTCTATATTTCAAAAGCAAT
The DNA here is from genome assembly GCA_033318265.1 of Phyllotis vaccarum. Lineage (NCBI taxonomy): Eukaryota > Metazoa > Chordata > Mammalia > Rodentia > Cricetidae > Phyllotis > Phyllotis vaccarum. Next base: position 171,006,717 of record JARWLC010000001.1, on the reverse strand, counting down.
CATTGAGTGGTGTACTTTTTTTTTTTTTAATTGACCAGGTAAAATCGTTGTGGTGAGGCCCCATCTTCTTTCCAGATGCTTTGGAGATTGCTGGTAGGAGAAATTGTTGCTTCTAGTAGAAAACCTAAGCATTATTAATATCAAATGAAGGATTTATGTTTTCAGGAGAAAATTGTATGCAAAGGATGTTTTAAGGTTAAAAAGGAATAAATACACAGAGAAATAGGATTAGAGAAAAAATACAATAGTATTGGTCTCTATATACTCTGGCTGTCTTCTGTCCCATACCAGGTGGCTTTTCTGTTATGAGACTGAATCTTTCAAGTTTTCCTTTACCAATGTGCTTGAGTTTAGAGAAGGAGAAAGCACTTACTCCAACTCCAAAGCCAGCTTGATTTATAATCAAGTCAGTACCACATTTTTAAAGAGATATAGATGTAAAGCAGTGAGAATTGAGAATTTACCCAGTAATGCACATTGTTACCAATTAGTCTTATATTCCTTTGCTTATAATCCTTTCATAATTGATCTCCCTTCAGCTTTAGGCATCTAAGCATCCAGCAACCTTTTAATTTCTTTTAGATGGTTGTATCTATTCTTCTGTAAAGACAAAAATGAGACCCTGCCCCATCCTTGTTGAGGTTTTTTTTTTTTTTTTTTTTTTTAGCATGTATCCAATTATCATATCAGTGGATGAGCCATTACTTCTCCTCAGGAGGTGCCTCCTTTTATAATCAGATCATTATCAATTTTGTTGGTACCCAAATTTTTTTTCTCTTGTGGAAACAAAAGCAAACCCCCCCCCCCACTGAAGCACATATCCTGGCTTCCATTCTAAGGTCAATACATACTTGAAGTAGATAGGTTCTATTATCTCAGAGGGTTTTTTTTTTTAATATATATTACCCAATGTCTCTCTGCAGCTGTTGTTCCTTTCTCATCAGTGTTAAGAAAACCCAAGGTTAGTAAAGCATTATGCAGTTTCTCCCTTGGTTCTTTATTTCTTCTTTCTGTTTATGAAGCGTCTCTTTCAAAGTGTGATGAGATCTCTCCACAACTGCTTGTCCTGTAGGATTATGCAGTATCCATGTAATGTGCTTTATATTATAATATGTGAAAATATGCTTCATTTTCTGGGAAACATATGCTGGAGCATTGGCAGTCTTAACTGGAACAGGAATTTTTATAATGGCCATGACGTCCAAAAGCTGTATTATTATGGGATCAGCCTTTTTAGAACTCTGGGAAGTTGTCCATTACATTCCTGAGTAAATGTCAATGGTATGATGTACATATTTCATCTTTTCAGATTCTGCAAAATGAAACACATCCATCTGCCAGATCTCATTCCTTTGCCTATCTTTAGGATTACTTCCAGCAGGTAAAAATGGTTGGTTATAGAAGAAGCAAGTAGGACAATTCTGTAGAATTTCCTTGGCCTGATTTAAAGTGATGGGAAAACTCTTTTTTAATCCTTTGCTATTAACGTGATGTCTCTTATGAAATTCTGAGGTCTCCAGCACATTTTCTATTAATAACCAATCAATTTCATCATTACCTTGTGCTAAGAGACCAGGCAGACTCATGTGGGATCTGATAGGTTTTATATATATATGATGGATTTTATTTATAATGATATCCTGTAGTTGTATTAACAATGAGGCTAATTCTGTATCATCAGGCTTTTTATACCAATAATGGGTCACATATGAGACTAATTTTCTGTAGCCCTATTTTATATCCTAAACAATTAATTTTAGGGTAATTTGTAGTCCCCAGTCAAGGAATTTCTTAAAACATTCTTTATAATATATCTATGTTTAGGTCTGCCAACAAGATATCATCCATATAATGGTAAATGACAGATTGTGGGAATTGTTTGAGTATCAGTTCTAGTGGCTGTTGTACAAAATATTGGCATAAGGTGGGACTAGTCAACATTGCTGTGGAAGTACCCCCCATCAATGTCTCTTTACTGGACTTGAATTATTAAATGTGAGCACTATAGAGGCAAATTTTTCTTTGTCCTGTTCTTGTAGAGGTATGGTAAAGAAACAGTCCTTCAAATCAACAACTATAATAGGCCATCCCTTAGATAACAGGAAAGGCAAGGGAATACCAGATCATGAAGATCCCATTGATTGAATCACCTTATTTATTACTCTTAAATCTGTCACCATTCACCACTTTCCACATTTCTTTCTAATAACAAATACAGGAGATTTCCAAGTGATGGTTGATTCTGCAATATGCTGAGCATGTAACTGCTCTTATACCAGCTGTTCTAAAGCCTTCAGCTTCTTCTTCATTAAGTGCCATTGCTGAACCCAAATAGGCTTTTCTATCAACCATTTTAAAGGAGGTGCTGTGAGTGTCTTTACAGTTTTAGCAGCTATTGAGCTATGTTTTGACACAACCTGAAGGGCTGGTGGCTGTTTGTTATAATACCTTAAAATATTGTCTTCAGAGACATAACTGAGTGTCTGGTTTATATTCAAGCCTGGAGGTATTTTAATCTGGGTACTCCATTGCTGTAGAAGGTCACAACCCCATAGATTCACTGCTGTGTCAGCCATTTATGGCTTCAGCCTTCCTCTCTGTCCTTCTGGTCCTATGCATTCAAGCCATCTTACACTCTGCTTTACCTGAGATACTGTTCTAATACCTAGAAATTGAACATCCACTTCCTTTAGAGGCCATCTTAGATGCCATGATTGTGGGCTTATGATTAAAACACCTGCCTTCATGTCAGCTAAGCCATGAATATAAATATTATCTATTCATATTTTCCATGTCAGTCTTTGTTCATTTATGGATCTGCCAGAATATTCATTTTGTGTTTTTTCTTGGAAATTTTAATTCCCTCCTTAAAGTTGTTTTATCATTCAGTGCTGTGTGGTTCTCTACATTAGGTATTGGAGTTTCTATTCGTCCTGAGGAGGCTGTTCCTCCACTGTGACTAAATATGGTTTAACCCTCCTTGACTTTGAAATCTGATTTTTGGGAGCGGAAGCCCTGAGAGGTGTTTCCCAATGGTAAAGGGTTGCCTTTTTTGTCTCTTGTAGATCTACACTCATTAGTCAAATGTTGGCCTTTGCCACTTCTTCTGCATAATCCAGAAGTTAGGGACCTTCTGTCTGAATCATTCCTAGGAGGGATATTATTCCCAGAAATGCCTTGCATGCAATTATTTTTATATGGCCTAGTTTACCACAATTAAAGCAATTGATACTTTGATTTATTACCCTGACATTGTGAAAGAAACACAACTGCCCAAAAACCATTTTTTCATAGGATACTATATGATTATTCCATCTCAGAGTCTAGGCCTCATTCAGCCATCTGGTCATCCCAGCCAAGATGGCAGATGCTTTGGTAAAGCTACATAGAGCCCTCCATGTCAGTTGTTCTTCTAGATAAATACTAGTATATGACTTCATCCAACAACACAGACCTAGGCACCCGACCTTAGGCTGCCTGAATTCCTAACTTTCAAATACAGAAGACACTGAAAGTTTGACAGAAGGCACCAAGAAAAATTGATTCTTTCCTGGCATTAGACAACATCAGAACTGAGTCTGATGGGATGTTGGGTTCCACGTGTCGGTTTATTACTCAGAACCATTTGATTCACCCAGAGTCAACCAACTTCAGAAACTTTTGTTCCAACACCAATTTTATTGTTTATTATCTAAGAATAAGGACAAGTTATAGTCCAGACTACAACACACAGCTCCAGAGAAGCTAGCTAATAGGACGACCCTAAAAAGGATGCATGGGTCATCCTGGGAGGGTTGTAAATGTTAGTGGGGCAATAAAGGCAATGGGATGAGAGATGAGAACACAAGGGAATGGGATGTTTGAGTTGGAACAGGAACTGAGTGAGAGAACAGTAAAAGAGATGTCTTGTTAGAGGGAGATCTATGGGTTAGGAAGAAACCTGGTGCTAGGGAAGTTCCCAGTATTCCACAAGAATGACTCCATCCTAAACTACTAACAATAGTGGTAAGGATGCCTGAGCTGGTCTACCCAGTAATCAGATTGGTGGATAGCCTGTCATCATAAAGCCTTCATCCAGTAACTGATACAGATGCAGAGATATACAACCAAGCATCAGGCCAACCTATGGGAATAGAGCCAAAGAGACAGAAGAGGGATCATTTGAGCAAAGTTGGCCAAGATTATGATTGAGAAATCTACAGAGACAACTGAATCAAGCTTGTGGGAACTAATGAACTTTAGAACAACAGCTGTAGACCCTGCATGGGCCTTGACTAAACCCTCTGTATATGGGAGAAAGTCATGTATCTTGGTCTGTTTAAGGAGCCCTTGGCAGTGAAATCAAGATATATCCCTGGTGTGTGATCTGGCTTCCATAGCCCATTACCTATGGAAGAACACCTTGCACAGCCTTGATGCAGGGAAGGTGGGGCTTGGAACTGCCTCGGCTAAATGTACCAGACTTTGCTGACTCCCCATGAGAGGACTTGCCCCTTTGGAGGAGGGGCTGGAGTATGTTGTGGATGGGAAAGCCGGCAGGGAGTTAAAGGAGAGATGAGAGGGGGATCTGTGGTTTGTATGTAAAAATGAATTTTTAAAATTCTTAAATAAAAAAGGACAGGTTATAGTAATTTGCCTTGCTTTTGAAAAGTATCCATTAGCCCCAACTGTGTCATCTAGCTTGCATTTCGCAGTGCTGTGTGTTTTTGTCCATGTTCCTAAGATTTGGGTTGGATTTTTATACTTAACAGTCTGGCCTCTCAGGATCATTCTGTATTTCCTTTCTGTGACTCATTTAATGAAAAATAGGAAGAGGTACCCAGGAAGATTGTGCCTGTCTCACAGTTGCTTGTTTTACTTGTTGCTTCCTGAGCTGACTCATTTAACTTAATACACAAATACAATAGGACTTTTTCTTACCCAGTACTGTGTGTACCTTAATATAAACGAAAAGGATCCCCTTCATTGGGCATTTAAACAAAAAAAACAGAGAAATTTATATTTTTTACCTTCTCAGACTGCTGGTAATTATTAATTTCTAAACAAAGTCCATTCTTGAAAATCAATCCAGCTTCTTTTTCACCTTCTTACTATAATCTGAAATTGAAGAAACAATAGCAACAAGAAAACAACCATGAATGATTTGCTGTTAGAAACAGGTTTATTTCTACCTACAATCCATACCCACAGGACAGAGCTGAGTTTTCAGATGTTTTAAGAACTCTCCAAGTTAACACAGGACTGACAAAACCCAGATATCTGGCTGACAATTGTGACTTTATCACTGCTCTTTGATGTATTCCTAACCATTGACCTAAAGACTAAGAAGCATTAAGATTTAAGGTGTGTGTGTGTGTGTGTGTGTGTGTGTGTGTGCGTGTGTGTGCATGTGTGTGTGTGTGTGTCTCTGTCTGTGTATGTCTGTGTCTGTGTGTTCACTGGCCTTTGAATAATGATTTCATCACAATGGTTTTCAGATTGAATACAAAATACATAGTTGTCTCTTCTCTGCATAGGTGCCTAGAAAGATGCATGTGAGAGAATCCTGCCCACATTTGTCCCAATGGTAACATTAATTATACTCTGTGGTCAATCCACTCTGTTCTCATGCCTTTCTCTCTAGGTTTTTAGAAGCATCTCATCAATTCACTGTTATCTTAAGTATTCTATCAGCAGTGCATGACCTTTGAAAGCCAAGATGTGAAGGTATAAATCTATCAATAAACCTTTATTCTTTAGGATTGCAGCTGGTGGGAAAGCTATGGGTCATAGATCAGCATTCTGTGAAAGGGTATCATGAAAATCATAACTTTGGAAATCCACAGAAATACTGACCCATGTTAATTTAATCCTATGTTTGAATATTGACATTCTCTACACTAGACTGGTCATATAAAGAAGGAACAATCAGAGCCACATCCATGAGATGTTTAATACTGGTTCTACTCCTGGCTCATTTCTCTAGTATATTCTCCTAAATACTTTAATGTAAAGCACAGTGTTCCACATAATTTAAATACAGAAAGTTCTCATGTATATTCTCCTCATATGGGCCTTTTCTCTGGATTTGTGACTTTCATTCAAGTAGCTATCTTACTTTACTCAGGTTACCATAATGAAATGCTATAAGCTTGTAGCTGACAACAGAAGTTTATTGCTCATATTTATAGATCAAGTTCAAGATCAAGCTGGTGACAGACTTGATCTCAGGGGACAGTCCATTTCCTGGTCCACAGAAAGTACCTTTGTCTGTGCTCTTATATGGTAGAACACATAAATTGTACTTTTGGACATTTATAAATTGCATTAACATCATTTGTAAATGTTCCATCCTTATGACCAAAGCATGTCCTAAAGGCCCTACCTTCCAATATCACTACCTCAGAAGTTAAGATTTCTACATGATAGTAAGGGGAGAGATGGAGCTAAAGACAGAGTAGTACAGTTACCATATGGTAGATTCAACAACTTCAGTGGGAACAGAAGATTATTTCCTACTTGAAGGGAAGATGCAGATAGAAATAAAATTATTGCATGGAAAAGATAATACTGACAGTAATATTTCACAAGGCAAGCAAAGAATACCAATGGTACCCCAGAGCAGAGAACCTCAAGGATAAGTAAAGTAAACCCAGTAGAACTTTCAAATATCTGTGAGCGCAATAAATATAAAGAAAATGCTAGGATGTGATGTGATACTGTGATGAAATGTTGTGTTCTAACAGATAAAGCTTTCCTGACGATCACCAGGCAGATCTATCCATCAGTTAGCCATGGGGGCCAGGCTGTGGTGGCACACAAATTTAATCTTAGCACTTGGGCTACATGAGATTGAATCTGTCTAATGGAGAAACATAGCCAGATGGTAGTGGTAGCTCACACCTATAATCCCAGTACTAGAGAGGTAGAGACAGGGATATAAGGTATATGGATACAGAGTTTCAAGTCCATTTAGTCTGGGTATTTGTAGAGACAAGATCATGTCCCCTTTCATCTTGAGGATTTGATAGAGGTAAGAAGTCTCTCTAGTGGCAGGCTACTTTGCCTCTCTGATTTTTCAGCATTTTCTCTGATATCTGGCTCTAGGTTTTAATAATAAAGACCAATTAGAATCATGTTGTGTGGGAATGCATTTGTGAGTGCTGTATCTTTAAATAAAGGAGCTGGTTTGGGCCGTGGCAGGTACGTAGAATAAGTAGGAGGAGAAATCAGAGCTTAGGTAAGAGAAGCAGGGCGGAGTTAGAGGCAGACCGCGCGGAAGCCGCCCAAGAGACGACATGTAAGGAGACACGGGTGAGCTACGGGCCGAGGCCACGTGGCCCGTGGATTAATAGAAATGGGTTGATTTAAGATATGAGAGCTAGCTAGCAATGTGCCTGAGCCATAGGCCAAACAGCATAGACTTAATATAAGCCTCTGAGTTATTTTTGGGGACCTGGGCGGCTGGGCAGCTGAGGGGTCTGGCACGACAAGTCTGTGGGTCTCGGATCTCTGGCCGCCCGAGACCCAGAGAAACCCTAATACAACAATGTTGCATCTGGCATTTAACTTTGGGGGCATGAGTTCAGGAAAAAGCCACTTGCCTATGATTTTACAGTCACCATCACAGGCTAGAGCTACAAGCAGGTGGAGTCACTACCCTGATGGCTAGATTTTTCTCTTTTCATCTGAATCCTCATATTCTGCAGATTTAATGAGACAATTGGAAATTTTTAAAGGGAGAAGTCAGTTGGAAAAGAGAAATTTTTCCCATGTTAAAAAATGGGAAAAACTTTCAATGGAGGGAGTTATTCTCTGTATGATAATATGCTGGGCAGTTTGAAAATGGAGCAAATAAATGAGAAGATAATTTAAATGGGATTTACATAATGCCAATTATAAATATTATCTCTTTGATAATTTTTATTTTATCACTTAAAAATTGGTTAATTTTTAATAAGTGCCAGGATAAAAGTTTTAGAAAAACTTACTAAAACAGATCATAGAGATATATAGACCCACAGAGATGAATTTAAAGGAGAACTATATCTCATCATCACATTATAATGTTACAGAGGAGCAGCCTAAGATTTTCAAATAAGCAAAATTAATTTATCTAGTAACCTTACAGTAACTGTCAAATGAGAGATATCCTCAACACCGTATAAGAGCTAAATGGACTCCTGTGCAAATGTTATATTTGAGGAGATTCAAAGAAACAATAGTCTCATATGGTATGTGTTTACCTTTTGTGATGTGGATGTTAAACTCATGGTCAACTTGTAATAGAATTTTCCTTCAAGACTGGAGACTTAGTTGCAGCAGTCTTGGAGCCTGGTCCTCAATTACAGTGAGGACCTGGTAGAAAGATGAGACTAAGACCATTAAATAATGAAGTAAGGCTAGAGGTATGGAAATCTCCCAAGACCAACTTCTTATAGTGTGAGATTATACTAATATAGAAAAGAAATGTCTATATGATGACAACACCCTGGCTTTATACTTTTAGGTAGGCTTGAATACTTGGAAGAGAATTGAAGAAGTAAGGAATAAAACTAAGTCATTTACTGCTGTGGAATGTTCTCTCCATTCTGTGAATATGTTTTTCTACCATTAGTTTTATATATATATAAAGCTGTTTTGGTCTATAGCAGCATAGTTTACAGCCAGGTGAAAAATCCAAGTAGAGATAAAAAATAAGGGCCAGGTCAGAGAAAACGCTGCAAACCACCAGGGAAACAAGCTACAATGGAACACAGGTAAGACTAAGAGACAGATAGTGAGGTGATACATAGATTAATAGAAATGAGTTAATTTAAGATGAATTAACCAGTTATTAATAAGGCTTGGACATAGACCAAACAGTTTATTATTAATATTAAGCCTCTGTGTGATTGTTTTATAAGCAACTATGGGATCTCAAGGCCAGGCATGACCAAGAAACATTTATCTACAATTGGTGCTCATCATTGGTCATTAATTCACATAGACCTGAGAGAGCTTTATAAAAGATTCCAAACAGAGCCAAGAGCAGCTTGCTAGTTCATGTCACTCATTACAAGCCACAGTACAGAGACTTCTCCCTTGGCTGTGTAGGGCTTCAGTGACAACATGGTTGTCATTGGTCTTTCATGAACTTAGTATTACAGAGCCTTCTCCAAGCAACTATCTGTGTGCTTAGGAGCACAGCTTCAGTCTTAAAAACACAGCTATACAATGACATGCTATTTAATACTGCTTCCCAGAATTGGTAGGGGTAAGCCTGACTCATTGGTACTTGTGCCATGTTGAAATGCAAAGCAAGGCTGAGTCAGTGACCAAAGTTGAACTAAGGATTACAAATATTCAATAGGGACAGATTGACATGGATAAAACCTCTAAATGGGTTATGAGATGTTAAAAAATATATGTAGGCTTAAAAGAAAAAGCAAAAGAGTAAAAAATATCCTTAAAAATAGAGTAATAAAAAAGCCACATAAAAATGAAAAATACACAGAGAGTCTGGATACTGTATATTATTGTGTTGTATGTTCATTGTATAAAGACTGCCTTTCAATATCAACATAATCCCCCTTCCCAAGAAGTTGGTCTTTGGAGACTTCTATGCCTCTGGCCCTGCTTCTTCATTCTATTATTTTAGCCTTCTCACTCCACCATGATTTCCACTGTAAAAGTGGTTCTGCCTCTAAAACAGCTGGTAACCATATCTAACCAATCTTTAGAGATGATCCAGTTACAGCATGACCAGCTGTTTAACATTTATTTTACAAATAGTGAATGCATCCTATATGCTACAATTGCTTCTTTTACTCTCCTTAATTATAGCATTTATACTGAAGCCCAACTAGCTTCTCTATCATCTTTATCACTGTTCGTTTTTTTAAAGGTTACTGGGTATATTAATGTTGTCTGTTTTTGTCTAATTTTAGATGACCTTGCTGAAATTGGTTCTTTATATTCCTCTATTTGAATTTGAACATCTTTGTCTTCTCTCTTGACAGGCTTTTTTAAAGACTTTTTTCTTTGCATTTATATCAATTGACTTTTTAAATGATAAAACAGAGATCAAACAAAAGGTTTCATAATAAACAGTATGATAAACATTATGATAGTCCCATCTACTTTATTAATCTTTTTTTTCCACTGGTTATAATATCACATTGTGTAGAGAAAGACCATACTTCCATTGTCTTAAACAAACTCCCCTTTTTTTAAAAAAAAATGATTTACTAACCAATTTGTTGTCTGTGATGATTCAAATGACTAAAGTGTGAAGTGGGGCAGCTACTTAGTGTGATAGCAGCCCAAGGAGGGGTCCAAAAAGAAAAAAAAGAAGAAACAACCCATCAGGAGAAAGAGGCCACTGTCTGAAAACCTTAACCAGAAAAGAATGAAATGGAAACATGTGCGGCCAGTCTGCCTAAGACTGGAGCTTAACTCAGAACAGAAAGCCTAGACAACCGGTAACTACTCCTCCAGCCAAGTGCTGCTCTGGCTGGCAAGCTCCGGTTTTCTGGGTAAGGAGGGGAGGAATTCGTGCCCCAAAGTTGGATACCAAGTGTATCAGGAATTAAGGAAACTCAGAGCCAGTTCTCAGACGAAGGCTGAGATATCAGAGAGGAAACACCACAGTCAAATCTTACCCAGCTTCCTCAGCCTTGCTCTTCCTGGCTTCTACTGCCTGCTCTGTCTTTCTATGTCTGCCTTAAATACTTTCTTCTCTCAGTTGTTTCACATCTAGGTTAAAATTAAAGGTGTGGCACCACCACTGCCTGACTGGGAGCCCCAAACTACTTCTGTAAACTAAGATGGATAACTTCAAACTCAGATTTGATGGGATTACGGGCATAGGTCACTACTCCTGGATATTCCCTGTGCCGGAATTAAAGATGTGAGTTACCACTTTCTGATCCTCCTAGACTGACTGTGCATAGATCCCTCTGATATCTCAGACTGTTTTTATTAAATTTGAAATATATCTCCACAAAATATGACAGACCTTCAGAGTATCCTGCTTCACAAAAATTTTGTCAAATATTCCAGGCCTGTAGACCAATGATGGATGCCTCAGTATTGCAGAGGAAACTTGGTTGACTGACCAGGCAGCCATCTGTTTCTATCATTTCTTAAATTTGTTGAAAATCACTTGCTTGAATGTTTTGTTTAGTTCAGTAATATTATTTCCTTCTTGGATCTCTGATAGTTTTATAGTAGATAGTTATAGTTATAGTTTTCCTTTTTAACAAATTTCTAAGAGAAATTCACTAACGAGATATAAAGTATATAAGTTTAAAAAACATAAAAAAATAGTTTTCTGTTGGCAATAATACAAGTTAGGATAGAAAGTAAATTAGGTACAATACTTTGAACTCACCAAAACAGGATAAATTATGGAATTTTTTTCCTTTGAATTTGTCAAATGGTAATGGACTAGACATTGTTAATGTAATACTTGACAGTATATATTGTATATAGTTATTGTACTTATTGTACATAGGTTTTTCTTACATTAGTTATAAAATTTTTATTTTAAAGAAAAATAGGGAAATGTGGTACTTTGTAATCTAAAAAAGTTTGTCTGAAGATCAGAGGGCAGAGCTTAACCAGAGAGGTCCTGCAGCAGTGGCATACACCTTTAATCCTAGAACTTGGGAGGAGGAAGCAAGAAGATCAGGATTTTAAGGTGACCTAGGCTATACAAGATTGAATCTGTCTAAAAGAGAAACAGATTCAGGAGGTGGTGGTGTTTTACACCTTTAATCTCAGTGCTAGGGAGGTAGAGACAGGAATATAAGGTAGGTGGAGACAGGAGCTCAAGTCCATTCAGTCTAAGTATTTGTAGAGAAATCCTCACTTCAGCTTGAGTATTCTATAGAGGTAAGAAGTCTCTCTAGTGTTTGGTGTCTATAATTTTTTAGCATTTACCTTGGTATCTGGCTCCAGGATTTTATTATTAGACCACTAATTTGCACTACATCTGAAGTGGCTGCTGGGTATTTGGAAGTTGCTGTCAGGACAGAAACTCATGCCTACAAATAAACACATAATGAATGTGTGGAGACAAAATATTAGGAACAGAGCTCAGAGTTTCTCCTGTAAGCAGCCCAGATCTATACATTCTTCAGTAAGAAGGCGGTAATGTTATATTGGGTTTCAATAAATTATCTCATTTAACAGCTGGAAATATTAAGGGAAGAGAAAATCATCCAGGGATGAGCCTGATTTATAGGGCAGGACAACTGAGACAGAGACCAAAATGACAACAAAGGAATGTAACCGAAAGCATCAGTCAGGGAAATGTAACATGAGGGAAGCTTCTAAGCCTCAAGCTTCAGTGGCTGAAGTACATGACAACAACACTGCTAATGATATCCCGGCAAGGTATCTGCAGAGTAACATCCCACAGAGGCCATTTCACCTTTTTCTTGCTGTTTCCTTCCCTGGGGAAGAAAGTGACCATTTATATCTTAATATAGGCTATGGCAGAGAAATCTTAAAATAGTTTTTCTGTCATCTCTCACACATAGTTATAGACTTATAGCATTGCATAATCTCCCAAATTTCAAGTCTTTCTCCCAAAAGAATTACATGATCCATTTCTGGAAACTGGAATGATTTCTCTGGGTCACTTTTAGATGAAGTCTGGGTCTGCCTCCAGTCCCATCTTTCTTTGTCTCTTATGAGTTGGTGTGTCTTTGTCAGGTCAATGTTGTCCACCCTAACCGACTTCAACCTAAAATTTGAGGAAGTAATTTCTATCTTATGAGATCTTTTGTAAGCTCTGAGGTTTCAGTTTCCTAGCTGCTTGTTTGCCAATCAATTAGGCAGGCTTCCCTTGGGGTTTTATTTTCTTTTTTGAAAAATAAAATACAAAGTTTCTCTAATGATAAATTCTTCATAAACTTTATTAAGACTAAAAATATCACATGATTTGCCTAGTAATATAGTGAGAAAAGGCATAAAAATGTGACTCTATTTCAGTTACTACAGTAAAGGGGTGCTGACAGACTATTTTTTGAAATCCCAGGGGCTCTAACAGGCAATGTCACATCTTTCACTCAATAGAAAGACATGAAGTCTGTTAGGCCTGTAGAGCTCTTGATGGACTGGTAATGACCTCTGGAGACATTTTGTCAATCAGAAGTGATTCTTCTCCTCAGGGCCATTGCTATCCAGCAAGAATTTGACTTTGAATATGAATCCTCCAGTCCCCAATGAGGCCTCTGCCATCCACATTTGACTTTCTCATTTAGATACACAAGCATCTTTGTATTGTTAAGTGAAGCAGAGCAGACTATATACAGCTCTCTAGAGACTTGTGGGTACATACAGTTCCCAGTAGGGGGTGAGGAGTCACAAAGCATTGGAGAGAAATAAACTATTCTCATGGACTCTGTTACCATCTAAATGTTTAGGAATGCCAAGTAATTTTCTTAATCTTATTGCTAATACATGTCAAAGCCAGGCTTTAGCCCTGCTGCTCTAGTTCATCATCCACACCACATTCCCTTGTTAACAGTGGTGTCACTGTTTCTGTGCTCTTCGCATCCAATATGCATCTTATCACAAGTTGTGATTGAGTAAAACTGTACCACATGAACAAGAAGTGACATCAAGTCCTCATGCTCTATGACTTATGCGGTCTTGCCAAATGAATCAAAAGCAAAACAAGAAGATCCAGGAATGTTCTGAAGTAAACTTCATCAATTGTATCAAGCATATATGATAAAACCTTAAATAGAATAATGATACAGGAGGAACAATAGCAGATGATATTATAACCTGAGGGTCTTATGTGAAATCTCAACACTCAAAAAAAAAAAAGACTCATCACCCAGATAATCATCACACTCTGAAGACTATGGAGTTCTATGAATCTTAGAAGCTGAAGGACTTTAAATGTTCAAAAACATCCTTGCATAAATCCATGATGAAACAATTTTGAAAAAAAGAAACAGTAAGCAGTCCCATTGCAAGACAATAACAGATGAGATTCATACAAATCTAGATGGCCTGGTCAGTGCTCGTAGGAAGGCGATGAACAAAACAGTACAAGATTAGGCCAAGTATAGGAGGAAATGATGTTTTCAAGAAACAATAAACACAGACATGATTGTCATCAGCATAGCACAGTAGAAAGAGTGCATGTCAAGGTAACAGTAAAAGATATAGCATAGCGAATGCTTAAGCCAATGTTCAGCACAAGGGCTACATGCTGTACACGACTGTACATGCCATGCTTTTATATGAACAGTGGACAAGTTGCTTTATTCAGATCCACATCACAAAGCAACAAGTTACATGTTGTGCTTTGACATCACGAGGGATAATAGATTCTTTTTTTTTTAAATTCCCATTATAATTTTATGGGGTCACATATTTAACCAAACCATTGTTGTGCAAAGAATAACTATATTCATATCTGGAATCTCATTAAGCTCCTCATGAAACAGCTCCCATAAATCTCAGCTTTTACCATGTTGAGTCTATCTTGTTTCAGCTGCATGTGCTGTACTGTATACCAATGTTCAGAATAATCTCAGATGAATTGGCCAGGCACATTCCAAAAGTATAGGCTTTGAAAAGATGAAATCCATGTGACAAAGAGTCTGTGGTCTGTCATGACACAACGATACAAATAGTTCACTCACATGGGAAACAAGGAGGAAACCAGGATAAATAAGGATCCAGAACTTTTTAAAATAAATTTCAAGGTACATGATAGAAAGCATATCATAAAATATCTTAACATGCAACTTTTGTAGTCTAATAACAGTAGCAAATATCAGGAAATGCAACTGATGGAAACTTTCTCACTTAGATGTTATTCCAGGCCTTTTGAATTTCTTAAGATGTGTTTTGATTGGACTTTACCTACAGATAGTCAAGAAAGGCACTCAGAGACCAGAACTTCCATTCTGATTTCTTTGCAATATGAAAGCATGTGTTTCAAACACAATAGGCAAATGGTATTGAGATCACAAATAAAGGCCCCTAAGCACAACTCCATGGCTAGTGATATCTTTAATAACCCACTAAGAGATCTAATAATGATTTGAGCAATTATTAAAATACAAGGTATATTCATCATTATCTATAGTAGTATTTCTTGGAACACAGTTAAAAGGATGATGTACATTGTAAATAATGCTTTAAGGAACTGTGAGAGAGACTCCAGGGAAAAATGGCAGAGGGCCTTTTACCTCAGGTGCATTTTGTTTCCTGGGTTGTTCCTGAACATGATTTTATGCCTCCTGTGTTAAACATTTTTATTCAGTTTATAAGACTTGTTTATTCTTATTGGCTGTCAGAACATAGCTACTGAGCCCCATCTGGTCAGTGTGCCCTGAATCTGGATACGGTCTTTGCCTTCCTTTCATGCTTTCTCAGATATAATTTATAATACGTGCTAGACAATTGTGTTTAAATTGGTCTGTCCTGAGAAACTTCTGGGAAAAGGTTGCTTTGTTAGCATTTAGTATGTGCTTACTGACATTTATTTACATGTACTTCTAATCATGTTCTTCTGAACTCAAAGAATCTTTCTTGCACCATTGTTATATTTGTTATATTATTTTCTTTGTTATATTTGTATATAAAAGTGTGCTAAAACTAAAGTAAGGTTGTCTACAGAATTAGATTATAATTTGACCCATTTTTCCAGGTCTTCAGATTCCAGGTCCAGCAGACATGGTCTACACAGGTAGGCTGAAACATTGATATGTATGAATATTAAATGACTCCAAAATTCAACAATAAAAGGATGTATATTGCATCATATGACATTATGTCATCAATCAACACAAATCTTCATCCATGGTGAGAAAAGACTGTGATGCAAGGCTGACTGAAGAAGTGGAATATAACACCCTCTGCAGGTAGATGAATTAAATACTTTCACTAATCACACATTCTCCATACATAGTACTCAATAGGACTAGATAGATGACAAATGTTAAAATAATAAACTTACTATATGTAAAAATAAGATTATTTTTGTTCTTTTGTGTTGTCTTGCTATCTACACTATTTGTATGTATCGGGGTTGGGGAGAATAAAAAAGAAAGAAAGAAAGAAAAAACACTAACCAAAGACACAGGAGCTTATAGCTGCCCTTAGTGTTTGAAACTGTGAACTTCTATACTGCCAGAACCTGAAGGAAAGTTTCACTGTGAAGATAGACACAGATGTTAGCAAAGCATCTTCTCCTTATTTAGTAAAACTTTGCTCCTTTTGTGCAATAATCTTTTTGTACACTGTAAAGATGTGTCTTTTCTGAGGTGTCTTCTGACTGGCTTAATAAAGAGCTGAATGGCCAATAGCTAGGAAGGAAGATGTTAGGCAGGACTTTCCATCATAGAGAAAAGAAGAGATGAAGCTAGGGGCTAGAGGGACACCAGAGGAGACAGCGAGGAAACAGAAGATGCAAGATGGACGAGATTTAAAAAGTCACAAGACAGAATACAGATTAATATAAATGGGTTAATTTAAGTTATAAGAGCTGGTGAGACAAGCCTAAACTATAGGTCGAGTTTTCATTAATTAGGAAGTCTCCGCATTGATTTTTCTGTGAGCTGGTGGCCCAAAGAAAAGTCTATCCACCACTCCTTCCTAACTTAATGACAGCAAAAACTGGCTAAGAAAAATACAATTCCAAAAAGAACACACACACAAAGCACCAACAAAAGGCAAACAAATACTAGGCACCAAAGTAGGCAAACAAATACATTTCTTAAAATGTATTTGTTGAACTTGATTGCATTTTTTTGTGGAATTTTTCCCGAGCACATGGTCCCTGAGAGACATCCTTCTGGCTAGCTGTGGCTGCATAGCAGATTGTCAGCCCTCATTATTTTCTGATACGTGCATCAGACAAACAGAACAATAAACAGGAAGCCAGCAGCCACTAATGTCCTTCCAGCCTAACAGACTATCTAAGAGAAACACGACAGAAGAAAATCTGCTCAGTGTTTTGTTTCTTTTCTGCAAGGATGGACCTATCTGAGCTTCTGTTCCCACAGTTGCAGGGCTTGGGTAACCAAGGCAGTGGTGGAGCGGTGGCTGTCCAATGGGCAGGTCCCTCAGCAGCTGCACGAGGATGATGCTCTTCTTACACACTCTACAGACCTTTATAATTTCTAACACAGAGTGAGACACACATCCACTACTGAGCGAAGCTGGCTCAATTGTTTTCCCTCAGACGGGCACCATGATGGGTTCTCCTTATTCCATTTCAAAGTTGTTGTATAGGGAGTCATTACAGCCTGCTCCGTTTCAAAAAGGAGAACTTTATATTCCAAGGCAATTCCTTTGCTTGGCATTTGTTTACTCTCTAGAAAGATGAGGTGCCACTCTTCCAGGAAGAGGCTACTGTGATTGCTTGTCCTTAGAATTGCTACTGCCCTTGCTCACAGGAGAAGGTCAGTCAGCTTGGGGTATGGGGCAGACTGACAGTTATTACCAAACTGGTCTAGCTCCTACACAGACCTCAGAACTTTTTTATGTTGCTCACATAGTAGGGAAATGGAAACCCTACATTTTAAGAATATTTTAGATTCCTCATGGCTGTAAAATCTTGTCATACTTTCTTCGTGTTATGTGATCAGGAACAGTGGCTTAGTATTCATAATCAGCCTTGGAAAATAGTTCATCTAGAAAGAATTCCAAGATATGAACTGTTAGAACCAAGCTGGGAAGTAGAAGCTATCTCTCCCACAGTCAAACAAAGGAAAGGCTCTGAGCTGGGAAATGCCTGTCAATCAACCTCCAATCTCTGGTTAGCTGATGTTGGGAACTTCATTGCTCTATGGTCTTTGGTTAGGACTGACTGACAGACATGTTCCTTTCCCCTTTTCACATTATTATCACTATCATAAAAACCTTAGAAAACAAGGTGAGTAAAATGAAAATCAATGTTCTCTTTCACGTCACCTAAGAGGCAGTCATTTATACCAAGATAGAGCTGAATGCCTCCCTCCCAGCCACGGGTGCTGAGAAACACATTGATGTGAACGATGAACAGAAATTTTATCCTTTCTATGATAAACACAGAAGTAGCCGCTGATGCTCTGGGTCACGAGTGAAAGAGTAGTATGGTCTGAATTAGTGGTGGGAATAATAAACAAGGTTTACACACAAAGCAATTTGTTTTGAGTCACTGGAGAGTGTTCCTGCTGTTGCATAAGGAACACTCTTGCTATACACCAAGGAGAAGACTAAAGGGAGTACAAGTCTGTTTGGGACGCATTCCGGATCCCAGTCTGGGTGTTCTCAACTTGATTATTAGAAAAAAGGCAGAGGGGATGTTCCTGGACTGACAAATATTACTGTACTTTGTCATCTGGGGCCCATGGAGCTAGCAGAATCTTTCAATCTCTTTACAGATGATGTTCATCAACATGGCAGACACCCTTAAGCCAAGAGGGTAAGAAGGCCAAGATTCAGGGTCTCCTTATTCAACATGCCCTACAACACAAACATTGCTTTGTTACTCTGAAGAAACAATAGACTAAGAAAAATAAGAAGCAAGCTGCATGCAGGGTGTGCTAAACAGCTAAGCTTTTGGCCAAGAGAATAAAGGAAGTCAAAGAAAAACTCTAGGATCAAATTGCCAAGAGTCATAAACTGTTCTCACAAGGAGAATCTATTTCTAATTCTGAGTCCAGTCAAAACAGGTCTTTACAAGGAACAAATAAATAATCAGACTTTGAAAAGAATAAAGTCTACTTTTGCTATTTTAAAGCTGGTCTGATCAAATTTTTCTGTTATGCATATCCATGTCTTTCTCCTTTTAAAGAAAATGATATCATACTATAAACCCTACTGAGTAGAAATTATATATACCTACATATATATATATATATATATACATATATATATATATATATATATATATATATACCTGATATGCTCTGAAAATACAGTTATATCATTTAAAAACAATGTTTTAAGCCTGCCTCTGTAACAAATAATTTCCACTTATTAGTTTGGGATATCTTCTGAGTAACATAAAGTTAATTTGTTCACCCTCTTCTTCTTCCTCCTCCTCCTCCTATCTCTCCCTCTGTCCCTCTGTTTTCCCCCACCCCCGACTAATTTTAAGATTTGGTAAAGTCTCAAGGATTTTAGTTAGGAATTCTGGTACAAGATTCTAAGTGAATCATTGAACTATCTGGGTGTCTAGAAATTAGGTTGAGCCTGTGTCTATACATGTATTTTTGAGTGTCCACATATATATAGTTGAATATTTCTTATTTTGCTTCTTAAAGACAGTTCGGATACATAGATGAGGTTTGCCTTTTGTCTATGGTCCCTCTTGCTTTCCAGTCACTGTGTCCTGAATGCTGGAATCACCACTGTGCTCTAGTATACCTGATTTTGCATTTTCTTTTTAATAATTAATCTAGCATCCCATAAAACAAAAGTATGTTTTGCTTATCTTAACTAGGGCACAGTAATTATTAATTATTTATATATTTGTTTTATGAAAGTGACTTCCTATATCGTAGAGAAGATAAACTAACATAAGATGTGATGAGGTTCAAAGAACTTTTCAACTAAAATCATTTGTATGTTGAAAGGTTTATGACAGGGAAGACAACATCTTCTTATGATTCTATAGGATATACAAACCTTTCAGAAACCTTGCAAATAAATGTACTTCTCCACTTTGCCAAAAATGGGTGAATGGGTTTTGGTTTTGAAATATGGAAGATACAGGAAGGAAAATGCTTAGGAAAGAGAATTTTTCCATAGGAACAGGCCATGTATGCTCAAATCTGATTCTGTTGCTCTCAGGGTCAGGAAGTGGAAAGTATGCTGAAGATCCAAATTGTGGCCAATAGCCCTAGCAGCCTGGTCACCCCCACCTTTGCAATGCTGTGATGGTCAAGGCACCATCACGCATGTGTCATTGGATAAGGAGTATTGATCTATTTGCTGTAGTTAGTCACTCCCTGGGAAAGCATTCCAAGCTCATGCTTGCATTTCTCCCATCTCTGATGCATCTAATCCATCCAGGCACACTTTGCCTTCCCTCCCATGAGACACACACCAAAAAACAAGGATGCCCAATGGCATTCTTTAGGATGATAAACCAGGTATGAAATTCTCAAGGGTTAGTTTCAGATGCCTTATCCTGGAGGCATATCCACCTTTAACAAGGGTAACATATTTTCCAGGATACATCTTCCATTTTCCAGGCTGCTGACAACAGAAACAGTGAATTTCCACTGTAAGCAGAAGCAGATCCATGAAGCTTAGGATCCCAGCAAAGCAAATCTAATTACATGAACTCCACATAATACCTTTGAAAAGCCAACTCAATAAAAGCCTAGGTCCTTCACTTCAATCATTGTAACAAGTTTTTGTGGCTCACAGCATTTGGGTGGGTGAATCATCCCAATTCTTTGTTTCTTTAAAACAAATTAAACTTGTATCTTGGTTTCCACTTAGTAAGCTCAAGACAATATCCAATATTCACCCTCATTTCCCTAGTCCTGATTAGATCATATAATATGCAGAGATTTGTTTTTTATATGAAATAAGAAAAATAAGAAAGTGCCTAGGGACTGATTCTCATAAATGTCTTTCTACTGGCCAGAGTGTGGGCCACTGTGCTTACTGCTCAACCTTCAAAGGCATCATGCAGCTAGCTTCTCTGTCTGTAGGTCCCAAAGCCCACGAGGAGCCTGAGGGATTGGGCTTGGTCATTTCTATATAATCTAGATTACTATCTTTCCATCATGAGGATGAAAAGTCTGTCTTCTGTCTGAGAAAAATGAACTGATTTTATAAAAGTGGGGAGGGTTTCTTGTTTCCTGTCCCCTCAGGGAGGAGACTTGAACAAGACCCAAAGGAAGGTTCAGCCTGTGAACTTGACTAAGGTGAAGATAGGCAATGTCAGGGCAAAACACAGCTCTTATCTCAAAGGCAGTGAGGCCATTTACTATAAATAATCATAGTCAGGAACACAGGTTTATCTTACTTCAGATTCCATGTCCTCACAAGATAACAGCTTCATAATGTCTTTATAGTAACACAACAAGGAAACTCATAAATCAAGATACTTTTCAAATATACTTGTGGCTCCATCAGGTCCACAAGTTATAACAAGTGGAGAAACCTCTGCTGTAGGCCTCAGATGCTACTGAATGGCATTCTTAGCTTTGGGGTTGGTAGAAGATAGGGCTGTGTTCACACATTACCAAATTATCACAAGAATGCTAAGTCACACCCAGGGACTAAGATTGCCCAAGATAATTTGGCTCTGGATCTGAAACTTTGCAGCTCCCCACCATCTTTGGAATTATGATCAGTTCCATTGAGGACACTGGTGCAGCATTTTTTCTAGGCATGTCAGTTAACAGTACACTGGCTTAGATACCAGTGGGTCATCCAACAAAAGAAAATCAAGCCATAGGATCTGGGTTCTACTCCTTCATCTATTCTGTTCACTCTTGTTCTTGTCTTTTCTCCACTTCCTGACTGATCACTATCAAACGTGTTTTCCCTACTCCTCTGGCCCCACAGGTTCACATGTTAACAACAGTGCAAGCACGGAGCTGTTGCTCTCACTTTGAGATTGCTCAAGGTCCTCTGGTTGACCTCATGATTACCTGCTCCTGTGTAATGTCTGCTGTGCTGACAAAGAATGGAGCAGAGCCCTCAAGGACAGGACATGCCTTAGTATTTACATGTAACACATGCATAGAGTCCAGCACATTTCATTAGTTCTGTTTTGATTTGGTTTGCTTTTGTTTGGGGGAACACGGTCTCTTCTGTAGCCTAAGCTGGCACGGAACCCACTATGCAGAATAGTCTGGCCTCAAACTCATCATGAGATTTTTTTGTATCATCATCATCATCCTGAGGACGAGAATTATAGACATGAATGACAGTGCCAGACTCTACCAACGTCCTTTAAATTTCATCTAAACTTGATGACTTGAAATATATAGCAATGTTAATTCCATGAAAATCATTGTTATAATATAGTGTTCAGGTAATAATAACAAAAGGAAAGTATTTGCATGTTAATCCCACTGACTGAGAGTATGAGCCCTATAACAATTTAAAGCCAGATTTGAAGCAAGCTTTAATTAAATACTGGCCAGGTGGATGGGCTCTGACCAGGTCCATCTCTGGTTCCTCAGATAAATGGCCCCAATCAAGTTTTGCAGCACCTTAAGTATTTCCTATCAGATGACAAACGCAAGCGACATCCTGATGTATCTTCAACTTATATCCAATCAGGGAAAAGCCTACGTCCTGATGTATTTCCTGCCTGTGAACCTCCCACCTACGTAATCAAGCACATCTGGTACAAATGGGCCAAAAAAACTTGTTTAGGGTGGTGAAAACATAGTTTGTTATCTCCCTTAATCAGTAGCCTCCAACGTTTTAGGAACTATCTGTCCTTGGGCCAGGGACTTGCACATCAGAGGCAGCTTTGTTTCCTAAATCTCTTAGGCATAGTAATTAAAACTTAACAGGTAATTTTGACTCTCGCACATGGCCAGTGTGGTCAAGATCTCATTCTTGTCTCATCTTAGAATCCTTGCCTTGTGAACTCTGTTGAAGGATTTGATTCAGATGAGACACAAGAACGTAGTGTAGAAGACTGGTAGTTTATTATAGTGTAAAGTGGGGCATGTGAAGGTGAACGTAGCTAATAATCAAAGGGACCATTGCAGAGGAAAACACTCTCATTTGATGAGAAGGGATAATGGCCAGAAAAAAAACAAAAAAAATAAAAAATAAAACAAACAAAAAAAAAAACATTGTTCCTGTTCCAATAAACATTTTTAGGTAGACATTCTCTCTCTCTCTCTCTCTCTCTCTCTCTCTCTCTCTCTCTCTCTCTCTCTCTCTCTCTCTCTCTCTCTCTCTCTCTCCCCCCCCCTTCTTTCCTTCCTATCTTTTTTTCTTTTTCTTGGTTGTGAGCCTAGCCTTTAACAGATGAGCCATCTTTCCAGCCTAGGTAGACAACTTCTTAAAGTTTCTAGAACTAAAAGCTTTCAAGAGGGTGAGGAGGTCACTCCTGTCTAGGTGATTTAAAAAAGCCTTTAGACTAACTCTTAAGAGAGGAGACAATGTCTTTGTTCTTTACCAAAAAGCTTACAACTAGACAGTAATCTCCAGATTTGGGGGACTGTTTAGAATGCCATCTCTCTGCCCAAGGCCAGAGACACGAATCAATTTTCATTCTTCTGAGCAGCAAAGTCCTGTATTTTCAGTTCCTAGTTTTACAAGTAGCTGATTATAAGGGAGGGGCCCATTCTCAATGACCTTCAAGTCTGCTGACCAGCTCTTTAGCTTTGATATGGACGCTTTTTTTTAAAAAAAAAAAAAAAAAAAGTTTTTATCCCTGGTTGGTTGGACCAAGCAATAAACAGGGGCTAGTGTAGTAGTAGGGTTTCTCGGTCCCGTGCAGCCAGAGGTCCGAAACCCACAGACCTGCCGCCTGAGACTGCTTAGGAACCCACCGCTGCTCAGACCCCCAGAAATGACTCAGACGCTTCTATTAACTTCATGCTGTTTGGTCTATGGCTCAGGCACATTGCTAGCTAGCTTCTTATATCTTAAATCAACCCATTTCTATTAATCTGTTGGCCACGTGTCCCCTGGCTCACCCGTGCTCCTTACATGTTTCTTCTTGGGCGGCTGGCTCGATCTGTCTGACTCCACCCTGCTTCTCCTACCTATGCTCTGATTTCTCCTCCTGCTTCTTCTATGGTGCCTGCCATGGCCCAAAAACGGCTCCTTTATTTAAAGATTGAGATTCACAGCATACATAAACGCATTCCCACATCAGGCTAGAGACAGAAGACTTGAAAAAAATCAACAGAATATCCACCAACGTTTTTTCAACAACTGGGTATGATGATTTAATGATTTCTGATTCTGAGATGAAAAGACAGACAGCATCTCTAAAATATCTATGGTTATTTTCTTTTAGGCTTCTCCTGTGAAATTGTATCACACAAGCATCCTACTTCCTAGGTATCTATAGACTAAAAGAGGAGAAACAACACTATCCTGAGAGCAGGCCTCCATGGTGACCAGGATCTGAACTCAAGCCTCCAAAATGTACTGTGACAGCAGAATGCAAAGCAAACATCCCAGACACAGTCAAACAGGCAGAAGGGTGTAAAATTTAACAAGAACCAGAAATGTCTCTGCAGACATTCCATATATTGCCATAAATCTTGTCAACATTTTATAACCATTATCAATTTCATGCCTACAGCCTGACTAATAGTTTCAAAAGATTACTTTACACTATGTCTCTTTAACCAGTCCTAGAATGCCAAGACATACAACTTCCTGCTTGTGGTTTTTCTGTATATAAGCCCTTTGTAATTAGGGCTTTGGACTTCCTCCTTCACTCTCTGTAATTGGAGTTTGGGAAGAAGTCCTTACCTAGACTCAAATAAGTTTTTGCATCAGGAAATCAGCAACATGGTTTTGTTGGGGGATGTTGTGAGGCAGGCACAAAATAGACCGTGTTGCTTTTCCATGTGCTCCATTTGATGCGATTTCTGTGTCATCTCTTCTTTCCCAACTGATTGTGAAAACAGTCCAAACATTATTCTTCTACTCGCCAGTCTCCACCAGTGCTAACTCTTAGGTAATTAATCTATCTGTGGAAAAGTAAACCTCTTGAGAGACTAGTATTAATTCATCAATTGACTTTTTACAAATTTTAATGATCCTTTGAACAATTGAATTAAATGCAAATTTCTGAGATTCCTGTTTAAATCTTATTCATTGTGCATACAAGTCTCTTTTCAACCCTTAACATTTTTTGATGTATCAAAAAAATTCTTTTTAATTTTGGGGACAACAGTATTTCACTTAATTGATAAGAACAAAGTTTATTTATATATAAAATTTTGCATCTATCAGAAGACTTACATTAAGGATTTAAATAGGCATAAGGGGGATATAAAACTCTATAGCTTCTTTGTAACAATGTCTTTCAGGTTAAACTTTGTTATAATACTCAGAGAAAAGTTAAATGGTACTGTGAGAGCCAAAGTTGTATTTTAAGTTTGAATTACTATGACCAAGAGCTTCGGGAAACAAACATGCCTCTGATCTAAAAGTCCCCAGGCCCAAAGACAGAGAGTTTCTGAAATGCTGGAGGCTATTGTTTATGGGAGATAACAAGCCACATATTTTAACTCCCCTAAACAAATTTGTCTGACTCATCTGCACAGGATGTGCTTGATTACTTGTGGGTAGAAGGTTCATGGGACAGAAATACACCTGCGTCTCTGCTTGCTCCTGATTGGACCTGATGGGAAATACTTAAGTCACTGCAAGTCATTACTCAGGACCCTTGTTTTGTAAACTCAAAGACAGATCTGTCTAGAGCCCATTTATCTGGTGGGTATTTAATACAAGCTTGCCTCAAATTTGACTTTAAGTTGTGGTAGGTAGTCTTATTTTAGACTGGTGAGATTAATAGTACCTATCAAAATAAAATGAAAGTTAACTCAGAAATACACGTACACAAGTTTTCAGTGTATTGGTGGCCCCAATCTTGTACAAGCCTTGTGCGTATAAGTACAGTAGCAATAAGTCCACAAAGGCAAGGACTATATCATGTCCAGAAGACATCTTTTGTTCTTTATCTCCTCATCATTAGTTCTTCCATTCCTTCTGCTCCCTCTTCTGAGATGTTGTCTGAGCCTTTGAGGAGGTGTCATAGCTCTCCTAGTTGGGGCTGAGGGGATGTCTTAGTGTTTAAATTCTCCATTATCACTTACTCTCAGAACTTTTTCATTAACTACTACCTTCAGTTTCTTCAATGAAAGCTGCACGTAGTACAAATTTAGAGGCATAAATATGAATATCTAGAAGACAGCTTGAATACATGATTATTTGGCGTAACAACCATAGTAAGTGTCTCTCGAGTTTATGTGATCTCCAGAGCCAAGAGCTCTTGTCCACATTTACAGAACCAGGGATAGATTTCCTTCTGTGACTAGAACCTCAGAGCCAGTGTGAAAGTGGTTAGTACTCCCAGCGCATCCATGCCATTATCACACCAGAAGACATCGTAGTAGTAGGTCATCATGAACTTAAAAGCAATTCATACTTTGAGGGGAAGAAGTGCCCCTACCGTGTTATAGAAAAAAATCATGTTGCTCTTGTTTCCCTGAATTAAACTCAGTGGGTCCCACACAGAAAGAAAACATATGAGTAGCAAGGGAATAAAAATGGGAGAGAGAGTGGGATATTCGGGAGGGGAAGAGGGATAAAAATGAGTAAAATCCACTATATAAATATATGAAACTGTCAAACAATAAAAATGAAAAGTGTAAATACAAAAAAAAACTTTTAAAGGGAATTTTCATAGTATAAATTGTTCATAAATAGCCAAAAGCTTAGGAATAACTCAAGACATTTGATGTCTTATACACATGTGTATGTACAAACTCAGTGTATACCAAGACACTGTCTAATGTAATGTGAACACTAAACTTTTGCATAAGAATTTCCGAGGCCTCTGGAGTATCATGTAAAAAAAAATGATGCATCAGATAGGACTGCTGGACACAAGTAGCCTTAGTCACCAGCACAAAGGAAACACTGCCACGATCAATCAGAAGATGAGTTAATTCACCACAGCTCCAAAGCTTTTAATTATCTGTCTCTCAAATTCTGTTTATCCATTTTCAATGATGTCCCTGATCCATAGTCATCTCCACTGCTCTGCTGGGGCCAGGACGATGGAGCACACTACACTCTGCAGCCTTTTTCTGCTAAACACAAGTGAGGGACGAAATGCCCCACAAAGCCTGCTTCAGAGCCCACAACTTCAGGCTTCAATTTTCTCAGAAGGATTCTTTTCTTCAAAATAGAAAATAGAAGTAAATGACTTCTCAAATCATGTCAAATTACCAAGACAGTGATTTCATACTCTACATTTGCAAGTGTTTGGGTGTCTCTGCTCTTCAGTGTTTTCTTGACATTTTCTCTACTTCTCTGTTCTGCTCTTCAGATGGATCTGCCCACAGTGGAAGTGCTTAAGGGAATCGTTCCCAGTGAGAGCCTATCCAAACTGTACATACCGTGAGTGGAGAGTGAAGGGGTAGCCCCTGTGACTTGCCGCCCTCCTCCTCATCAACATCTCTTGCCTCTTAGTCACAGTCTGCTTCGGCATTGTGCTATCGGCTGAAAAGAAAAGACAGGGAGGTAAGCTGAGCACGTAATTCTAAAATTAATTAATTTTTTGTCTTTCTCTTCCATCAGCGAGTTGAGACTCATCAATAATTTGTGTTCTTATGGGGAACATCTGGTACTCACAAATGTTACTTCTATAAAATCCCCAAAAAAAGGCAAGAAAGGAGAAGAAATAAATCTATACCCTGAAATGAGATGAGATAGAAGGGCCAGGGAACTCTGTCAGATAATCAATGAAGTGGGCCTCTCTCACCAAAGCCTATGGCAGCACAAAATATGATACACTGACAAAGCTGTTTCAGATGAATTTTGTTAAAACATGAGAAAGAAGCAGGCTCTGTTGGCCACAGGAACCTCTTCTCTGTTCCTGAAACTCTCTGAAAGAGAACTGAATTCTGGGAGTAGAGGGTGGAGAGAGCCGTTCATATACCCGTTCATATTGCTGACACTCCCAAAACTAGAATTGTGCAAGATGTCCTCAGCTATAGTAGCAAAATGTTTCTAAATTCTTAAGAAGTTATATTGTCTGCCTTTTCTATTGAAGAACTTGCCTTAAAAGGAAGAATTACTATTACCTCAGACTGGATGCAATGGTGATGTTTGGCCAACAGATGTGGCAGGTGTCACTCCAATTAGTCAGGGCACACTGACTCAGACTTTAATGGTTGGCCTGCTATGAATATAGTCTGAAGAAAGGCAAACTCTTACAAAATCAAGACAGAGTACTACGAATGCACACTAAAATGACACACTGTCAGAGAAGCTGCTTGCCCTTGCCACACAAGCAGGCTTTGCGGCCCTTCCCACAGCTGAGTTTGTGGAATGTGAGTGCAAGGAGACATGTTGATGAGTTACTGATAGCCTGCTCCACTGGACAGGAAAATACCCCCTTATAAAAGCAGCTGTGGATTGGATTTTGATCTGCTGTGGCTCCTCTAGACGCTAAGACCAAAGCTGCTTAGGACCACGTAGCAGCCCTTGGCCTCTCCCAAAGGTACCTGCAAGGCTTCTGGTAGCCCAGATCTGAAGCTGGAGCTTCAGAGCTGGAGAGGCAGCCTCGCTAACTCACTTGATAAAGCATGAGACTCATAATCTCAGGACATGGGTTCATGCCCCGTGTTGGCCACTACCAGATATAGTGATATTACACTAACAACTGATTATATTTATTATTATATATTTATTATATGAAACACTCACTGATATAAGAGATTGAACCATAGGACAATTCCTGGAAAGTTGGACTGGTCCACGTGGAGGTGGTAGTGGGTCTGGTCTTCTCTCCAAGAGTGTGCGAGAGCAAACAGGAAGGAGATACACCCAGTCTTAGATTGGCCTGGCCATGCCCTGTACATGGGTCCTCAAGGCCTAAGGGACACACCTCTAGGTCAAGGTGAATAATGCCTGGTTCCCACTATAATGTGTCCTACTGAAGTTGCACCTGTATGTGTTATAGATCTTGCAAATTATTCTTTCCTCCACGGTCTTCAAAGAAAATGACCAGGCTGAAAGGAAACAGAATGTTACAGCTTAGATCTGGAATGTTCCCTAAGAGTCTATGTGATGATGGTGTGGTTCCCACCCGGGCAGAAAAGCTAAGAGGCAGGGCTTAGTAGGAGGGCTTGTCATTGAGGGCATGTTCTTTAAGAGTTTATATTATAAGACTCTCATTCCTCCCTGTCACTAAGTTGCTGTCTTAGTTAGGGTTTCTATTGCTGTGTAGAGACTCCATAACCACAGCATCTCTGAAAAAGCAAAAGCGTTTCACTGAGGATGGCTTGCAGTCCAGAGGTTTAGTCCATTGTCACTATGGCAGGAAGCATGGTAGCCTGTAGGTAGGTATGGTGCTGGTGAGGCAGCTGAGAGTTCTATATCTGGATCAGCAGGCATCAGGAAGAGAGTGAGACACTGGGCCGGGTTTGAGCATTTGAGTCCTCAAAGCCCAACCCCGTGAGTGACACACTTCCTCCAACAAAGCCATAAATACTTCAGCAAGGCCACATATCTTAATAGTGCCACCCTGTATGTACTTATGGGAGACAAACCACCACTGTTGCTCTGCCAGGCTTTCCATGACATGCTGCCTTGCCCAAAGGTACAGAGACAAATGGCAATATTCTGATATCTCTAAAACTGCACCAAAGTAAGCCTTTTCTATTCACAAATTGCTCATATCATGTGGGAATGTCTTTCTATATGTTGTTTTGGCATGGCAGACACCATAGAGGTAGACAGAGGAATCAGAATAGGTAGGAAAAGAAGGGTGGAGTTGAGACAGATTGAGCCAGACACCCAAAGAAGCAACGTGTAAGGAACACAGGTGAGCCACAGGCCACGTGGCAGACAGATTAATGAGAATGGGTTGAGTTAAAATGAAGGAGCTAGCTAGCAATGTGCCTGAGCCATAGGCCAAACAGCATGAAATTAATATAAGTGTCTGAGTCATGTTGGGGGATAAGCAGTGGCGGGAGGCTAAGGGATCTGGGGCCACAGGTCTGTGGGTCTGGGCCTCTGGCCAGATGGGGCCAGAAACCATTTGGAACACTCATATTAAGTGTTTGTTATAGTAGTAGAAATCTGAATACACACTGAGTAATGAGTTCCTGGGCACCTGTACTGTAAGTGCAGGCACCAGCTTGGGGTCCATCTTCAGTGTTATCCCTTCATAATAACCTCCTGCATCATATTCATCTTCATCAATAACCCTTGGAGACAATTGTTTTGTTCCTGTGGTAACTAGGTAGAAATGGGCTCCAGAGGTACCATGCCTGTGGTATCTCAGACAATAAGTGGCAGGCTAAGAATAGAATGTGCATTAAACTTGTTTTCCCATCGTGGAAACCTCTGAAGAAAGTGTTTGGGAAGAGAAGGTTTTATTTAGGGGGCAATCCCAACAAGTGGAGGGGAGGCAAGAGCGACAGAGGGGGCAGGTGACAGTGACACAAGTTTCATGGGTACAGATGTAAGTCCTTGCAAGTTGCCATATGTCAACACTGGGATTTGCCTAATGACAAACTTAGGTGCAACCAGAGTCATGGGGTAGATCATCTGCCAGCTTGATTCCTGGTTCTGTGTCAGCAGCCTCCTGCAGGATCCCTAATCCCCCACTGGCCATTGTGACCAGTGATCTCAGGATGCAGAGGAACTGGAGAAACAAGGTCTGGGCAGAGGTGAGTATGATGGGCAGAAACAACCATGGAGACTGTGTCAGAGGACAGCTCCTTTTTTGAAATAATGGACTAGCTTATATAGGTCCCGTCATGGTGGGGAGCTGGGAAGGGGGTGTGGTTGAATTCAGGTGTTAGCTGACAAGGCTGGGAGACATGTCTCTGGAGCTCTGAGAGCTTGAACGGGGTGTGGCC
Organism: Phyllotis vaccarum; assembly: GCA_033318265.1. Taxonomy (NCBI): domain Eukaryota; kingdom Metazoa; phylum Chordata; class Mammalia; order Rodentia; family Cricetidae; genus Phyllotis; species Phyllotis vaccarum. The sequence continues at coordinate 170,976,181 of JARWLC010000001.1, read as the reverse complement.
AGCCCTGGTTGAAAAGGCTGCTGGGATCTTGAGTGGCCTGTTTGGTTCCTGCTTTCTTGGAGATTGGACCAACATCCATCGTGGAACAATCCTAGCTTCAAGAATTGCATGAAGGTTCAATTTGTATCCGTGAGTGTTAAAATACTCTTTAATAAATATTAATCCATTGTATGGTATATTGCAAGTGAGTATTACTGCAATTGGGGAGTCAGGGGAATACACCTAATTTGCATGTGTGTACTGGATTAAGAGCAGGCAAACGTTAACAACTGTGGTGATATATTTTATATTTATTTAAAAAGCCTGGAAAATCAAAGAACAGATCTATCCACAGTCGAGATAGGAGAGTCAGAGACTGGTAACTCATGCCTTTAATCCCAGCAGGGGAAAGACTGACCAGTGGTGACCTACACCTTTAATCCCATAACTCCAGAGACAGAGATCTTACTGTGTTTTTGTGAGTTCAAAGCTAATGACCAAACAGTAATATTCACGCCTTTAATCCTAACTCTAGAATTATGATGCAGAGTTGAACCCGGAAGTGAAACAACTGGGGGAAGAAGATATTTAAGGAGGCGTAGGCAGAGGGTGTGGTATTCTGTAGAAGCAACCAGTTAGGGAGAGGTGGTGCATGCCATTAGTCCTAGCACTTGGGAAGCAGAGGCAGGAGGATCTCGAAGTTTACGGCCAGCCTGGTTCTACAAAGCAAGTTCCAGGACAGCCAGGACTATTACACACAAAAACCCTGTCTCAAAACAAAAACAAACAAAGAGGCTGGAGAGATGACTCTGTCCTCTGATAATCCAGACTAATTGTATTAAATATAAAATTTATCACTACAAACAACACATGAAATATCAAAATGGGAAATTCAAATACCAACGCTGGGAAGAGGGAGACCTACTGGGGAGATAGACACTTTCTGGTTGGCACACTGCCGGTCACATGATTTCTGAGGAGCCAGTTTACTGGCTGGGAGACTGAAGTTTAATGGACTCTAGAGTGGTCTTTGTCTCCACGGAGTTGGGTAAGCCCAGGCCTGATTTGGTTAGGGAATAGATATCCCCTCCCATGCTCTGAGAGCTATCAGGGTACAGACACTCTCTACTGTTGTAGTGGGCCTGGGGCCCACAACCTCCTTCACACAGGGTCACACATCAGGAGCTACCCACAACTTGGCCTGACCACATTCAACTTTCCATCCAAGACACCCACTTGCTGAGTTCAAATCCGAATGTTAGATGGTCAAACCATGAACAAACACATGGCTCCCAAAGGAACACTGCTACCAGCAGCAGCCATTGTACCTGAGAGCTTGCCAGAAATGCCACTTTTAGCCTCACATGACTCAGAAGCTATGACAGTGAAAACCCATGGTCTAGATTTGAACTAGCCCTCCAAGGGACTCTGATGAACCTTGGAAGTTGAGAACTAACGAGAGTGGAACCAGGATCTCACATGAACAACAGGAAACCTGAAACCATATAGGACAATAAAAAATATTTGTAATATTAAGGAAGAAAGCAGGAAAAAGAAGGAAGGAGCTCATTCAAATAATTAAAGAAAAGTCTAGAGAGAGAGCTTAGGGGTTAGGAGCACTTGCTGCTCGTGTAGAGGACCCGAGTTCAGTTTCCTTGCATCCAGGTTAGGCAGCTCATAATCACCTGTAACTCCTGCTTCAGGGAGATCTGATACCTCGGACCCACAAGTATCTTCACATCTGCATATGTAGACATATGCATACACACAATCTAAAAATTAAATGTAAATCTTGAGGACTGTTGCAATCAGGAACACACAGTAGCTAGGGTTGTCTGCAAAAGACTTACATAAGTTCAAAATTCTAGCATGGAGAGCAGAGGGGCTCATGACCCATACCTGAGGGGCTATTGACAGCTGATGGCTTCTAGGGGAGGGACAATCAGTTTTTGTTAAGGGTGTGGTCCTCAGAAGGTTGACAACACTCCAGTAGGTAGTTCCCACACCCATGAATATTTGGGCAGTGCAAAATGGACTAGATGTGTTATTTAAAAATAATAAAGAGGACATAAAGCTAGAAAAAGGTTGGAAGGTATGAGGTGCATCTGTGGGAGCCAGAAAGAGGAGTGGGGGTAAATAGGTTTTAAATATATTGTATGTCTATAGAAAATTCTCAAAAAACACTTTTTTAAAGAAAATGTCTTGGCCTTTCACTGCTACTTGGACTTCTGGACAGAATTAAGAAGAATTAGTGGATTGGGGAGCTGGTTTAGTTAGTAAAGTGCTTGCACACAAACATGGGGATGTGGATTCCATCCCTGCCATTGCATAAATGTTGGGCATAGCATTGGAGAGGTAGAGATAGAACATCTCCAGGCCTGATACCAGGACAGTTTAGCTGAATCGGTAAGCCCCAGATTCAGTGAGATAGCCTGCCTCAAAAAAATAAGGTAGAGAGGTTAAGAAAGATGTCTGATATAGACTTCTGGACCCCAAAGGAGTGCACACACGTTTGTTCATTAATAAACACATGCACACACTCATATACACACACAAAGAGAATTTCTAAATGTATATGGAAGTAAATTATCTTTTCACTAAACTACTGAAGAAAACATATTATTCAGTTATGATTATAGGTTGATCAATCAGAGTAGTAACTGTGTCTATGGCTTTGTGACCAATAAGATCCAGTGTGTGCAGGTCACTTCTGAGTGCTTGCCTAAAATTACAAATGCCCACCTTACCTCAGTCCTTGTCATTTCTTGGATTAATAAACAGGCATGTTATAAGAAAGTCAGAGGGCGGGAAATGGAAGGAAGAAAATGGAAGGAAGAAAAGAAGGGAGGGAAAGGAAGAGAATGCAGACCACGAAAGAGCCAAGCTGTCTCTTTAAATTTCAAAGAGTTACAGGGGGCCTGGGGTGTGGGCGAAACCTGGAGAAAGTCTTGAGTTCAAGGTCAGTCTAGGCAACAGAGTGGGGAGGAAGAGGAGGAGGAGAAATGGGAATGGAAAGGAAAGGGAATCAGAAAAAGGACATGAGAAAGAGAGAAGAGAGGCAGCTCAGAGAGAAACGCTCATAGACAGTCTCCTCACTCATATGGAATAGCTTATTGAACACATAGGCATTCACCTCTATCAGCCATTGTGTCCTGTGGCTGCTCTGCACCAGACAGGATGCTGAGCAGTGGCAAGAACATAGCAAACCTTTTCCATTTGAAATCCAAATTCACCTCAGGTTCATCTAATACAGCAATTAGAAATCTGTCTTCCACAGGCAAGGGCTTCCAATAATTATTCACCTGAAGACAGGTCGTTGGACACAAAAGTGTATCAGTCAGTCTGGCTATGAAACAGTTCACAGTACAAGAGGTAAATGATGACCTTCCGAGAGGTGTTTTCACGTTCCCTCCAAGCAGTGGGAGCTGATGCTGCCGGGTTCCAGGAGGGAGGCTTCTTTCAGAATGGGGACAGGAGGGAGCTACCCCCCTGCCTGGGGAACTCAAAGATGGGCACAGTAAGGTGTCAAGCTTGGGAAAGTGGCAAACACCACGATTAAAGTGGAGTGTGCAGGGCGTAGGGATGCATCCATAGGAGAGTTTACAAGGCAAGTTTGAGGTTCTGGAAACTACCCAGATTGGTTTCAACTTTTTAAATGACGAATGCTCTTCCCAAGAGGGCACATCAGTACAGAATTAGAAACTGCCAATGCTTCCAGTCCATACATACACCAGATACTGGATGGTTTAGTGAGGAGAAAATATCACCGGCTGTCAATTCCATCGTTCTTAAATTCTTTATGCTCTCTTGTCTTCACCCAGGAAATCTGGTTTTATTGAGGGGGGAAAAAGAATGGTTTCAGAATGCCTTCATGATGTTCTATTTATATGCTAACGTAATTCTTCAGTCAGTGACCAGCCTGGGGCGCCCCCTAGAGGTTCATTGAAAGGTGTTTTATTAAAAATCCAACTGTTTCCAATCTAGACTGAAGAATCACCTGGAGAGTGCTAAAAACCTACTGCAGTCACACCACACGTGTGCAGGTGGCCTTAATCGGCGTTTTGTGCTGTGTGGCAAGAGTGTTAGAGCTTCGTAATGATCAGCAGATGGGAATGTAGCTCAGCCCAGCCCTTGCCCAGTATGCACACAGCCCTGGGTTCAAGCCCCAGATACAGGACGTTCAAGTTGACTACCATTCTTAAAAGTAATTCTTGATATTGGAGGTATTATTTCTCTAGATTATTTGTTCTTTAAAAGAAGGTTTTAAATTCCCATATAATTTTACATAGTTTTAAAATTACATTGAATTGGGCTGTGGGGAGCAGGTGTTCATGTATGTGAGCATTCATATGGAGTCCCGAAGACAGCCTGCTGGAGTCTAAGGTCGATTGGCTAGGCAGAAAATGCATTTCCTCATTGAGTCATACCAACACCCCACATACTCACATATGATTTAGAATCAGCTTAGTAGTTTATTTTATTAAAAAAATATTTGCTGGGGTTTTGACTGTCAACCAGTTTGGGGGAGAATTACACATTAACATTATTGATTCTCTGATCCACAAAGCAGTACCTGTCATTTTTATTTAGCTCTCCTGTTTTTCTCAGCAACACTTTGCATTTCTCAGTGTCCAGACCTTAGAGAACTAGACCCCTCCCACACACAAGCTGATAAACGTAAAAAAAAAGAAAATCTCATCTTGGGAAATCAGTTTCTTAAACAGTTAAATATATGTCTGTTGCTGGATCTATCAGGCCATTGTCTTCTAGAATGTCTCAATTAGGGTTTCTATTGCTGTGATGAAATACTGTGACCATAAGCAAGTTCAGGAAGAGTTTATTTGGATTACACATCTGTATCATTGTTCATCACTGAAAAATGTCAGGGCAGGGACTCACATAAGGCAGGAGCTGATGCTGAGGCCGTGGAGGGGTGCTGCCTACTGGTTTGCTCAGCCTGCTTTCTTACAGAACTCTGGACCCCCAGCCCCAGGGAGCCCCACCCTCAATGGACTGAGCCCTCCCCACATCAATCACAAATTAAGGAAATCCCCCCCCCCCCCAGGCTTGCCTGAAGTTCAATATTACAAAGGCACTTTTGCAGTGAGGTTTTCTCCTCTCGGGGATGACTACAGCGGTGTCAGGTTGACATAAATCCTGCCAGCACTAGAGCAATAAAAGTCTGTTTTCCCTCAGAGCTCCAAAGTATTCAGGTGAGCCCTGAAAACCTTTATTATCTCCCTGCCCTCTGTTATCACCTCTGAACAAACCAGTCCTGTGAAAAATCCTTGACTTGGGGTTTGATTGTCAGGAAACCAAATTTAAGAGAAGCTGCATTTCCAAATATAGAGAAAAATCTGGGTTTTTCTGGGGGTAGTGGCGATGGCCTCTAATCCTCCAATCAGGAGGCTGCGTCTGGATGACTGTTAGTTCAATGCCAGGCTGAAGCTATATAGTGAGTTTGAGACCAGCCTAGGCCACATATAAACCCCGTGGAGGTGGGACCAAGGGAAGGAAGAGGGGAGGGAAGGGCTAGTTATTGTTGGACTAAAAGACTTTCTTGCATATTTCTTTCTTTTCTTTTTTTTTTTTCTTACTGCTGATGGAATACATTATAAAGAAAGAGGTTCATTTTAGCTCTCACTCCTGGAGGTACCAGTGGTGGTGGTGGTCTTGGTGGTGGTGTTAGAGTGGTACAAGGGCCAAAGGAAGGGAGTGTGAGTGTGAGCATAAGTCCATCCGGGTCTTTCTCCTTGCCTTTAAAGCTACCAGCATTCAGTCATGGGCATGCTACCAGGATCGCTGTGTCTGCTCATAACCTCCATCCAGAGACCCCTCCTGTACACACCACAGTCAGGTGATGGATGGGTCCACACTCCCAGCCACTCACAGTGAAGGTGAATGGAGACTGGGGTGCACTCAATACACATACATAGACCATCTTGACTTGCAAAATAACTTGGCTTAGCGTACCCTCTGAGAGGTGCTTAGGGGTTCTGTACTGCAGAAAGGACTGCAGAAACAATGTTTATTCTCAAAAAAGGGAGGAGGAGGAGAAAGAGGACGGACAGACGGACCGATGGACGGACAGACGAACAAGGGGCTGAAGAAAGAAGCAACAAAAACAAAGGTAGGGTTGGGTAGCGCAAGTAATGTGGAAGGTGGCGGGGACCAAGGAGAAACGGTATTGCTGTGACTCCACTGCAGTACTGATTCCACCGCCCTGGACCTCCAGAGAGCCCGGAAACCTCCCTTAACCACTGCACATTGTTAAATCTGTGCTTGGGCAAAACTCAAAGGGGTGGTTGGGTGGTTGGGTCTCGGGCATGCTTAAGCAGAGCTGAGGGGCAGGGGTTGTGATACGGCAGAGCAGATCTTGGAGATCAGCCGCCTAAAGCTTGGTGGTCAAGGGATTTTACTAGTATGCCTGGAAAGTGGAGTGGGATGGGGAAAACTCCAGTGCGTGGGCCACGCTGGGGCACCATGCTTCCCTCTCATCTGCCAGTGGGTGGGAAAGGAGTGTGAATCATTTGGAGCAAGGTGGGGTGTTAGTTAAGTCAGCATGAGGCATGGGGATTCCCTTCAGGAAAGCAGAGATTGAAAATCTGGAGGGAAAAACAGCAAGCTTGAGTCAATACAGCAGAGGGATTTATATGCAAAACAGAAAGAAAGGTTGGACGTGGGAGGGATTCTGCTTCAGAATTGGATCTCTGTATGAGGATGACATTATCTTTCACACTACACAGATACAGAGTCAAGAGGAACAAATTCTGTCGGGCTTCACTGTCATTAATACGCAGAGAAATATGCTGGTTTCAGAGACTGCTAGGTTGGTTAGAAGAAGTCTCAAGGCTCAGCCTACAGTAATCAGTGATAATACAGCAGGGAGGTGTGTCTTTGGAATAATAATAACATAATCCCCAAGGAGTTAAATCAGGTTCCACCCTACATCTCTCCACGATGGTAGGAATTTGACATGTCCGTCTGTAGAGCATGACTACCGTGCAGCAAAACATGACACTGAAGAATAGTCTGTAGATTTGGCCAAAGAAATGCTTGTTTCTGGGCGGTGGGGTGGGGAGTGGGGAGTTAGGACTGGTGAGACATCTCGGCCCACTCTCACGGTAATTTTCAGGCCACTTAAAGCAATTTCCTTTTCACATAAAGAGTGACTAGTGCCAGGAAAGGGTCTCCTTTGGGGGAAAGCCCACCTCATTGGCAGCTGGAGTACATAAATCTCCTTCCACAGAAACTGAAGCCTCAAGTTTAAATTGTATGTGTTTATGGCGCCATCTTCTGGTAAAACGTCGATTTTACATTATAAACTCAAATTCTCCAGCTTTGGGCTCTTTTACACTCAAAATAATTGATGACTTCACGGAATGTTTGCAAAGAGCATATATCAGTATTAATGGTATTGTAAGTAGTAACATGCAAAAATGTTTATATTTATTTGTGTGAGAGTGACAAATTATATGACTAAATAATCTAATGAAAAGTAACGCCATTCTCCAAATCAGAAAACTGTTAGTCAAAAAATCGCATAATTTGAAGCATAAGAAAATATACCTAGATTTTTCATATCTGCTTTTACAATTCAATCTGTCTCAGTTTGTTGTTGGAGGGATGTTTTTTGTCTGTTTGTTTTGCTTTTATCTATTTGAGTGTTGCCTGTGAGTCAGAAATGGGGGTCTGACCCTGGGACCTGGAGATACAGAGGCTTGTGAACTGCCGCTGTGTGAGTTCTGGGAACCAAACCCTTGTTCTCTGCAAGAGCAACAAATGTGCTTACCCGCTAAGCCATCTCTTCAACCCCTCTGTTGCTTTAGTCAAAATACATAAAGAAAATCCAGGATTTTTAGATAACTGAGGAAATTTTTAATGTATTTGAAAATTTGACAAGATAACGTTCTAGGATGTAGGCACATTGTGAATCAGTAAATATAACCCTGAACTATCACTTCTCGTTATATTAAAGCAAATTGGTCTCCTTTGGGCTTAGGATCGATTTTCATCAATGTGTGATTTTGTGACATTGTCTCTTCAGAGAGGTTTTTGGTCTTAGTTTGTTTTTTGACAGGTGGGGGCATGGAGTCGTGTGGCCCTTCCACATCTTAGCACATCACCTTACATCACACACTAGGAAAAATCCCTGTATTGTTACTTTAACATACAGTTTCAGCACCAGTGCCTTGTTTATGAACAGAAACACACAATGCGCACAAGAAGAAGGCCTTGGCATCACTCTTAGGATCCATCCAGCCTAAGAGCAGCCTAAGTGACAGGATGCAAGCTGTGCTCAAAGCTTCCACAGCAAGGAAGTGGAAAAAGACTGACCTTTGACCTCTCGGACTTATCAGATTGCAGAAGTTTGCTCATGAATGCCAGAGCTAACAAGAGTAAAATAATTTCCTACTTTTTCTCCAAAAGGCAGATGATCTTTCCTAAACCTAGTGAAAGATTTCTATTTAACCCTTTTGATTTTATGACAACTGCATTCTGTATGGCCAGACAAAACATCAGGACTCGTGGGGGGAGGGGGTGGAGTGTTCCCAATCAGGAGCCTTCCTCTGGGAGTACCTACCAGGGCACAATAGGGACACCAGTTCCCCTCCAGCATCTCTCTGACACCCTCTCCTTCTGCTTGACAGTGCTTCTTGTGGGGCAGTGTCCTAGTTAGGGTTTCTATTGCTATGATGAAGCATCGTGACCAAAAGCAAGTTGAAGAGGAAGGGGGCTATTTGGCTTCACATCTACATTGTAGCCCGGCACTGAAGGAAGTCAGAATAGGGACAGAGTGGGGCTGGATCCCGAAGACAGGAACTGATGCAAAGGTCATCGCGGAGTGCTGATTACTGGCTTGCTCCACATAGATTGAGCAGCCTATTATCTTATAGAATCCAGGACCACTGTCCCAGGGATAGCACCACCTGCAGAGACTTAGCTCTCCGTCTTCATCAGTCACTAGTTAAGAAGAAGCCCTACAGCCTGATCTTAAGGAGGCATTTTCTTAATTTAGGTTTCTCTCCTCCCAGATAAGTTTAGCTTGTGTAAAATCGGCATAAAACTGTCTAGCCAGCCAGTAATTCTTAAGATTACTCTCACATTAAAAACATGGGTTAAAACATTTAAGTGTGAGATGTATTTTGATATTGCACACCTAAGACAGAGTTGATTCAGTATGCGTTGTGGAACAGAATATGTGTTTAACCATGTAAAGATGTGTGTTGCTGCAAGTGTTTAGTTATGTAATGATGTGTTGATGACTGGCGATTAGCTAGGCCGAAGAGGGATAGATGGAGCTGGCAGGCAGCGAGGAAAGGGGGGGGGGGGAGCAGGAAGACTAGCCAGCTGGGGCTCAGCCTTCAAACAGGGAGGGAACAAGAAAACAGAATGGACACAGTGGAAAAGAAGTAAACAAACCTCGAGGAAAGATATAGATTAATAGAAATGGATCAAATTAAGTTTTAAAAGCTAGATAGAGACAAGCCTAAGCTAAGACAGAACATTCATAATGAATATGTCTCCATATCACCATTTGGAGACTGGAAGTCCAAGAAATTCTGCTACAAATACGTCTAAGATAGATTTTGGAGTGGGTTTACAATATGTTTTGAAAATTTTGGCCCCTTTTATTTTATCTGGATAGATTCTGAAGCAATTAGTCAGTCTACCGATCTCAGTGTGAGAAACACTATTTTAAGCCATAAAATCCAGACCCCACAGTTCAGAATTGCCTAGAAGGCAATTTCTAAGGTGAACATCTGTTCTCTGTGCCTGATCTGTAGCTGTCCTCTGGCTCAGCCAGACAGAGGGTTGTGACATGCTCTGCAACTGTGTAACAACAGGAATCATCGTCCTCCTCAGACAGGAATAAAATTCATTCCTACTTTTCTCGTTTAGGGCTAAATTGCTCTCACTTTGTTTCATCCAGTTCCTTCCTGTTGGCTGAATGCAGTTTGCATTTTTAAGGTAGAGCGAGAATCACATTTTTCTGTCTGTGCTGTTGGATAGCTCTTTTGAACTGTTCCTGCACTACATTCTGAGCACTGGAGGTTTTGAAGGTCCCTTATAGAACCCACTGACTGGAGTTACTGATCTGCTTGACACATTTTTGGCCAGAGCAATTTGATTTGAAAGTTTATCATTGCTCAGCTTTTTTTTTAATCATAAGAACATATTCTTTTCATTGCTGTTTCTCTTAAGATATTTTCTGGATATTTCTCTTGATGAACTTGAAGATTAAATCAATTTTGATTTTGCCTTCTTTTTGCTTTAAGATAGGCCATAGAGATTTACACACACCCAAAAAGATTTATTTACTTTTACTTTATGTGCTTGGGTGTTTTGCCTGAAAAATATTTCTGTGCATCGTGTGCATGCAGTGCCCTTAGACACAAGAACCCCCTAGAACTTGAGTTACAGATAGTTGTGAACTACCAAATGGGTTTTGGGAACAGAACCCTGGTCCTCCAGAAATGCATCAGTGCTCTTAACTTAGCTGAGCTGTGTGTCAGCCCCACCAAACAGGCTTTTCACTCTGCTGGTTACTCCCTGCCTCTAAGCCTTTTCTTCTGGGTCCTAATCTTAGGGTAACATTTCATAGGATACTAATAATCTCGTGTCCTAAGTCCTTTTTCCTCCGGAGAGATAGGCTTTGTTTCATGGCTTTCAGGCCTCTGTTTTCTCTGTCATTTAATCTTCACTGTCAACATGAGTGGCCTGAGAAAAACAGACCATAATTGGAGTGTGCTCATGAAGAAAGTTTCCAGAGAAGGTTACTGTGGGGCGTCAAGCGTTGAGTGGGAAAGACCCACCCAGATTTGGATAGCACCAGACAACAGAGTGGGAGCCTAGGTAGAGCAGACAAGCAAAACCAGTGGGAAGCTCGAGTGTGTGTGTGTGTGTGTGTGTGTGTGTGTGTGTGTGTGTGTGTGTGTATGTGTTTGTGTGTGTGTGTGTGTGTGTGCGCGCGCGCGCTGCCCCTGTAGACATCTGACCCAAGATTCTTCAGCCTTTCATTATGACCTTGCACCAGTGATTGGGTACTCAGCCTTTGACCATCACTGCATCATTGGTCCCTCTTATGAAGCTTCCAGCTTCTTGAGAAGAGTTACTTCCAGTTTCCTTGGCTCTCCATCATTCAGAGACCATTGTGGAACTACCCAGCCTCTGATCCTATAAACCTATAAATATTTAATTGTAATTAGACAGACAGACAGGCAGGCAGGCAGGCAGGCAGGCAGACAGACAGACTGACAGACAGACAGACAGACAGAGAGAGAGAGAGAGAGAGAGAGATAGATAGATAGATAGATAGATGGTCCAGATGGTCCTCTGGTAAACTCTAATTCTCTTTGGCCTTAAAATATGGGCATTTAACACAGATTTCAATACTTCCCGCTTTTTTAAAAAGCAATTTTTTAAAACTCTATGTATCTCTTTATCTTCTAAAAGAAGGTATTTATTTTTTCTTCAGTACAGTCCTATAAGATAATGCAGTATTTGTGATGCTTTCCAGACCATGCCTTTCTGAATCCTTATTGACACTGCTAAATATTCAAGTATTAGGTTTGCATGCTGCCACCATCAATCAACAGAAAATTTTTCATCATTCTGTCTTGGAAAAAAAACGTATAAAAATGTCAGGGCAAGGTGCTACCTATCTGCACTGTCAGTTTTTGACATGACAATTTAGCAAAGCAACAGCTGAAGAAACCCATGCCTACTGCCAGGGCCTATTATTCCTGTAGAGCAGGCCTCATATCAAATCAGAAACTAGTTAGTTACTTCCGTAACTTTTATGCCATTATTGCACTAGTGGTCACATCTTTCCAGGTAAATTGGTATTGCAGCATAAAAGATCAAGGCCTGAGTAGACCAGGACCAGTTGACATTGTGTAAGCAGCCCAAAGAAAAGATAGCTTCCTGGTTAGTCAAAGTCTACTTCTCTATATACTGTATCCAAAGTGAATGGCATTATCAGCAGTAGAGTCTTACCAACTAGTTTGAGTAGGCAGCCAAAAATAATATCAATAGCCTGTGTTGTTGTAGGTGCCCCTGAGTCTTCCTGCCCAATAACTCATAGAAAGTTATCCTGTGCCTAATGCTGAGGTTTTTGTTACTATCTTCTTGGAAGTAGCATTGCCCAGCCTTGCAGAATACTTCTGTCCAGACTTCTTTTTAAATATATTTTTAATTAGCTCACAAACTAGTAGATCCAAAAGTCTATTTCATCTACTCTTAGTTTTGGAATAAACTAATACCAACACTCTCATGTCCTCAATTTCTATTTTCTTTTTTTATTTAAAAGTTTTATTTTTCATTTTACATACCAACACAACTCCCCGCTCCCCATCCTCTCACTCACTCCTCAGCTTCCCCTGTCCATACCTCCATTCACTCTTCAGAGAGAGTAAGGCCTCCCATGGTGAGTCAGCAAAGTCTGGCACATCAGGTTGAGGTAGGACCAAGTACCTCCCCACTGTATCAAGGCTGAGCACGTATCTATAAATATGGAATGTGTAGCATGAAGTTTCTGACCTGTCTGTTCTGGCCTAGCCCCTAGGTTTGGACCTGAAGCCCCACTGCTGCTTAGCCGCAAATAATCACACAAAGGCTTATATTAATTACAAACTGTTTGACTTATGACTAGGCTCATTATCAGCTAGCCTTTACAACTTAACCTATTTCTATTAATCTGTCTTGCCACGTAGCTTGTGGCTTACATGTACTCCATTACATCTTGCTTCTTTGGTGGTTAGATTTCATCTGTCTATGACTCTGCCTTCCTCCGTTAACTATGTTTAGATTTCCTGCCTGACTATAAGTTGGTTTGCCATAGGTCAAAACAGTTCCTTTATTATCCAATGATAATTTGCAGCGTACAGAAAGGCATTCCCACATCACTTCCCCCTTTCTGTCTAATCAAAAAGAAAGGTTTCAATTTCAGCATAGCAAAATTACATATAACAAACAGCTATCAAGCAAGAATTAGTTACAATATTTAATCTATTTCTATTTAGCAAAATTAAAGAAAATATTCTATCATCTACCTTATCCTTGTGAGTCCAAAGTTTCACATCTAATTTATCCTTTATTATAACTAAGGAATGCTATAATTATAGCTATATAATCTTCAACTACATCAAAGACCACAGAGGATATATTACCTGAGTAAACAGGAAATGCAAGCAACTTCCAAAATCTATAAATAACAGAGATGACATCTGGCTGCCTAGATAGTCACCCAAAGTTTCTTTGTAACATTGGGCATACATCTTCAACCTACAGTTCCAGAGTCTCTTGAAGACTTTTTTTGTGAAGCAGGAAATTTGAAGGACTAGTCCACCCATTTTGGCATAGTTTGTCAGCTGCTTCTTCTTGTGTCCTAAAAATGTCTGGCAGTTTTCTCTGCAAAGCAGAAACCTGTAGGACCATCTCAAGTTGTTTTTCCAAAGTTCAGAGTCCCTTTCCTATGGGTCCTGCATGTCCAGTTTATTCAGCATACTCTCAGGCACTTGAGTCAAGAACACTTTCTTGCCCAGTGGCTAATTTTCTCCACAAAGAAAGTAAACTTCACATGGAGTTTCTTAGATGCCCATCATCCTCTTGAAGTAGATTCATGATGACAGGAGCAAACATGCCTCACTGTTCAGAAAAGTCTAGGATGTTTAAGCATTTTAAATGCCACATTCTGTAGGTCTTTGAAGTATTTGAAGATTACCAATCTAATTGAAATATATTTTATCTATCATGGTTGTCTCTCTAAGGTCGCTTAGTAACCTTCCTTGTCACTCAGTAGTTGTGGATTATAGTCTGGTTATTCATTGCTTTATGTCTAACATCTACTTATGAGTGAGTACATACAATGCTTGTTTTTCTGGGTTTGTGTTACCTCGCTTGGGATGATTTTTTTTCTACTTCCATCCATTTGCCTACAAATTTCAAGATGTCATTTTTTTTTCTGCTAAGTAATACTCCATTGTGTAAATGTACCACACTTTTAAAATCCATTCTTCAGTTTAAGGGTATATAGGCTTTTTACAGGTTCTAACTATTACAAATAATGCTGCTATCAACATAGTTGAGCAAATGTCTTTGTGATATGAATGTACATCCTTTGGGTACATGTCCAAAAGTGGTATTGCTGGCTCATAAGGTAGATTGATTCTCAGTTTTCGAAAAACCACCATACTGATTTGCAGAGTGGCTGAGTGGCTGTACAGGTTTACAATCCCACCAGCAATGGAGGAGTGTTCCCCTTGCTCTGCATCCTTTCCAGCATAGGCTGTCATCTGTGTTTGATTTTTCCCATTCTGATATATATAAGATGATATCTCAGAGTCATTTTATTTGCATTTCCTTGATGGCTAAGGATGCTGAGAAATTCCTTAAGTGTCTTTTGGCCATTTGATATTCTTCTGTTGAGAATTATTTGTTTAGAACTGTACTCCATTGGATTATTTGTTATTTTGCCATCTAGTTTCTTGAGTTCATTATATATTTCAGACATCAGTCCTTTGTCAGATGGAGGGTTTGTGGAGATCATTTTCCATTCTGTAGGCTGTCATTTTATTTTATTGACAGTGTCCTTTTCCTTCCAGAAGCTTTTCAGGTTCAGGAGGTCCCACTTATTAATTGTTGCTCTCAGTGTCTGTGTTATTCATGTTATATTTAGGAAATGGTCACCTGTGTCAATGTGCTCAAGTCTATTGCCCATTTTCTATTCTATCAGGCTCAGTGTACCTGGATTTATGTTGAAGTCTTTGATCCATTTTGACTTGAGTTTTATGTAGGGTGATAACTTGGATCTGCTTGCATTCTTCTACACGTTGGCATTCAGTTATGCCAGCACTGTTTGTTGAAGATACTTTCTTCCATTGCACAATTGTGGCTGTTTTTTTTTTTCAAAAAAATCAGGTGTTCATAGGTATGTAGGTTAATGTCAGGGTTTTCAGTTTGATTTCATTAATCCATATGTCTGTTTTTATGCCAATACCAAGCAGTTTTTTATTACTATACTTTTCTAATAGAGTTTGAAGACAGGAATGGTGATGCCTCCAGAAGTTCCTTTATTATGTAGGACTGTTTTGGCTGTCTTGGTTTTTTTTGTTGTTGTTGTTGTTGTTTTTTATATAAAGTTGAATATTGTTCTTTCAATGTCTGTGAAGAATTGTATTGGGATTTTTTCGAGAGGGGATTGCATGAGTCTGTGTTGGAGACTGAGGACTTTGTCCTTTTCATAAAGCCTTGTGAAACCCAAGACCATAAGTTTCCTGATGATAAGGTGTTTTCTCTGATTGCTAGAGTAGCTCTTAGTAACTGATTGCCAGAATAGCCCTTAGTAAAACCACAGAATATTCCTTTGTCTGCCTTCCCGCCTTTCCAAAGTGGGTGAGACGGTGCTGAGCCCACAGACATGCCATTTACCCTTCCCCCACAGCTGCTATTTGCCATCCACTATCCCCCCTCCTCACCCCCCTTCCCTAAAGAGTATATATGTTACAGCTTGCAGCTCAATAAACTGAGACCTTGACATGATCTAGACGGACTCTGTCCTTCTTTGCAAGCCTGGTCTCGTTTCTCTCTCACCCCCATTGGTTTCTTTCAGGAGGTACCCCCTCGATACCCACAAAATAACTAGTCACGCTGGTCGTGGACTGATGTGGGAATGCATTTGTGTACGCTGTGAATCTCAATCTTTAAATAAAGGAGCTGTTTTGGGCCATGGCGGGCAACATAGAAGAAGTGGGAGGAGAATTCAGAGCTTAGGTAGGAGAAGCAGGGCGGAGTGAGGCAGATCCAGCCAGCCGCCCAAGGAGCAACATGTAAGGAGCACGGGTGAGCCACACGGGCCACGTGGCCAACAGATTAATAGAAATGGGTTGATTTAAGATATAAGAGCTAGCTGGCAATGTGCCTGAGCCATAGGCCAAACAGCATGAAGTTAATAGAAGCGTCTGAGTCTTTTCTGGGGGCCTGGGCGGTGCACGGATAAGCGGTCCCGGGCGGCAGGTCTGTGGGTCCCGGATCTCTGGCTGCCCGGGACCCGAGAACCCACCACTACAACAGTGGACAAGTCTGTAGATTGCTTTTGGTAAGATTGCTATTTTTACTGTGTTGATCCTACCTATCCAAAAGCATGGGAGATCTTTCCATTTTCTGATAAATTCTTCAATTTCTTTTCTTCAGTGACTTAAAGTTCTTGTCATACAGGTCTTTCATTGTTTGGTTAGAGTTACCTCAAAATAATTTATATTATTTGTAGTTATTTTAAGGAGTGATATTTTTCTAATTTCTTTATCAGCCCATTTATCATTTGTATATAAGAGGGCTACTGATTTTTTTTGTAGCTAATCTTATATCCTGTAGCATTACTGAAGGTGCTTATCAGTTGTCAGTGTTCCTTGGTAGAATTTTTGGGGGTCACTCATGTATACTATTATATCATCTGCAAATACTAATAGCTTAACTACTTTCTTTCCAATTGTATGGCCTTGATCTCCTGTGTTGTCTTATTTCTTTATCTAAAACTTCAAATATTATATTGAATAGACATGGAGAGAGTGGACAGTCTTGTCTTGTTCCTGATTTTAGTGGGATCGCTTTCAGTTTCTCTCCGTTAGTTTGATATTAGCTGTTGGCTTGCTGTATATTGCCTTTTTTATATTTAGGTGTGTGTCTTGTATTCCTAATCTTTCCAAGACCTTTATCATGAAGAGGTGTTGGATTTTGCCAAAGGCTTTTTCAGCATCTAAGGAGATGATCATGTTTTTTTTTTTTCATTCAGGTTGTTATACAGTGATTGACATTGACAGATTTTTGTGTATTAAACCATCTCTGCATCTCTAAAATGAAGCCTACTGGATCATGATGGATGAATTTTTTGATTAAATTTGCCAATATTTTATTGAGTATTTTTGCATCAATGTTTATGAGGTAAATTGGTGTTTCTAATTCTCTTTCTTTGTTGTATTGTTGTATAATGTGGGTATCAGGGTGACTAGCTTCATAAAAAGAGTTTGGCAATGTTCATTCTGTTTTTATTGTATGGACCAATTTGAGGACATTGGTATTAGCTCTTCTTTGAAATTCTGGTAGAATCTGTGCTGAAACCATCTGGCCCTGGGATTTTTGTTGTTGTTGTTGGAAGACTTTTAATAATTGCTTCTATTTTTTTAAAAAAGGTTATGGTCTATTTAAGTTGTTTATCTGGTATTTATTTAATTTGGGAAAGTGATACTTACTCAGAAAATTGTTCATTTCTTCTATGTTTTCCAGTTTTGTGAAGTACAGGTTTTTGAAGTATGGCCTCTGTGTCTGTTGCAATGTTCTTCTTTTTCATTTCTGACTTTATTAATTTGGATATTTTCTCTCTTCCTTTTGATTAGTTTGGACAAGGGTTTGTCCATCATGTTGATTTTCTCAAAGAACCAACTCTTTGTTTCATTGACTCATTGTATTGTTCTCTTCATTTTAATTGTATTGATTTCAGCCCTAAGTTTAATTATTTCCTGCAGCCTACCCTCTTCTGAATGAGTTTGCTTCTTTTTGTTGTAGAGTTTTTGGGTGTGCTGTTAATTTGCTTGTGTGAGATTTCTTCAAATTCTTTATGTAGGCACTTAGTGCTATCAACTATCTTCTTAGCACTGTTTTCATTGTGTTCATTAGTTTGGCTATGTTGTGGATTCATTTTCATTAAATTCTAGGAAGTCTTCAATTTCTTTTTTTTTTATTTTATTTATGCTTTGCCCCAGAGGTAGTTCAATTGGGAGTTGTTTAGTTTCCATGAGTTTGCAGGTTTTCTGTGGTTTGTGTTGCTGTTGAACTCTAACTTTAAGCTATAGTGATTTGATAGGATACAAAGGGTTATTCCAATTTTTGTATCTATTAATATTTGCTTTATGACTGAGTATATGATAAGTTTTAGAGAAGGTTCCATGGGGTACTGAGAAGAAATATTTTCTTTTGTTTGAGGGTGGAATATTCTGTATATACCTATTAAGTCTATTTGAGTCATAACATCTGTTAGATTTATTTCTTCATTCAGTTTCCATCTGGCAGACCATTGGTCAGAGTGGAGTGTCGAAGTTTCCCACTATTAGTATGGGGGTTTTGATGTGCCATTTAAGCTTTAGTAGTGTTTATTTTCATATGTGGGTGTCTTTGTATTGGGGGCATATATGTTCATAATTGAGACTTCATATTGATTACTTTTGCCTGTGATAAATATGTAATGTTCTTCCCAGTCTCTTTTGGTTAATTTTAGTTTGAAGTCTATTTTGTCAGATATTAGGGTGGATACATGATCTTTGTTCTTACATCCATTTATTTGAAAAGTCTTTT
Source organism: Phyllotis vaccarum (assembly GCA_033318265.1). Classification (NCBI taxonomy): domain Eukaryota; kingdom Metazoa; phylum Chordata; class Mammalia; order Rodentia; family Cricetidae; genus Phyllotis; species Phyllotis vaccarum. The sequence continues at coordinate 170,957,854 of JARWLC010000001.1, read as the reverse complement.
TTCAACCCTTTACTCTGAGGTAGTATCTGTCTTTAAAGTTGAGGTGTGTTTCTTTTATGAAGCAGAAGAATGGATCATGTTTTTCTATCCATTATGCTAAACTGTGTCTTTTTATAGGGGAATTAAATCCATTGATATTAAGGGAAATTAATGACCAGTGATTGCTAATTCCTGTTATTTGGGGGTTGGTGTGTGTATATTTCCCTTCTTTGAAATTTCCTTTTGTGAGATTATCTATTGCTTGTGTTTTTGTGGGTGGATCTAACTTCTTCAGGTCGAAGTTTTTCTTCTCGTGTTTTCTGTAGGACTGGATTTGTGGATAGATACTTAAATCTGGTTTTGTCATGGAATATATTAATTTCTCTGCCATGGTGGTTGAGAGTTTTGCTGGGTATAGTAGTCTGTGCTGGCATCCTTGATCTCTTAGTGTCTGCATAACATCTGTCCTGGATATTTTGACTTTCCTAATCTCCACTGAGATGTCAGGTGTTATTCTGATGGGTCTGCCTTTATAAGTTACTTGGCCTTCTTTCTTTTCAGCTCTTAATATTTTTCTTTATTCTGTAAGTTTGGTGGTTTGATTATTATGTGGTGAGGGGACTTTAGGGTATTCTTCACTTTCTTCTATTTCTACTTTTCTTAGGTTAGTGTTTTCATGGTGTACCAGATTTCTTCGACATTTTGTGTTATGACATTTTTGGCTTTAGTGTTTTCTTTGACTGATGAATCTATTTCCTCAATCATCTCTTCCATGCCAGAGATCTCTCTTCCATCTCTTGCATTTTGTTGGTGATGCTACATCTGTAATCTGTTGTGTGCTCAGACTTTTCCTTTCCAGCCTTCCCTCGGTTTGTCTTCTTTATTGCCTCTATTTCAGTTTTCAAGTCTTGAATTGTGTTCCTTATCTGTTTGCTTTTTCTTTGTTTTCTTTGCTTTCTTTAATGGATTTGTTAATTTCTTGTTTGTCTTTTTATTGATTTCTTTAAGGTAATCTTTCATTTCCTCTTTAAAGGCCTCTATTATCTTCATAAAGTTTTTTTAAAGGTAGTTTTCTTTTGCTTCTTCTACATTGTGATGTTCAGGTCTTCCTGTTGTAGAACTGCTAGATTCTGATGGTGCCATTTTGCTCTTTATGTTGCTGTAGATATTGTTGCACAAATGTCCACCCATCTCTTCCTCCAACTGGTGCCAGTAGTGTCTGTGTTTCAAGGAGTCATACTGTTGTGCCCTGTTTGCGAGACCCCCAAAGAGACCAGCGGAGACACAAACTCTCCGAAATGCAAAAGCAAGGTTTATTGAAAAATACAAGTCATGACAAGGACCTTAGTCTGGCTCACCAGCGTGGCAGTGGCTGGAGGAGGTACCCACCTCTCTGTAAGTTGGGTTTTTAAAGGCAAAAACCACAACGTTATACATCAATTAGGGGTCTTAGAATGAATACAATTCTGATTAGCTTGTTTTGGGGGACTTTCCAGATTTCCTCTGTTATCTTAACCTGCTGTTTGTCAAACATTCCTCCCTAAACTACCTTTTGGGTTGGGACATTAAGCTATCTCTGATACTGGGGAAATCTATGGTTAATTAGCTGCTATCACATAGCCCCTAGGCCATCTCCTGTTGTACTTTGATCCCAGCACAACTTAGGCAGCCCTTTCTCAAATTGGTGGTAAGAAACTTTTGCTCAAAAATGGAGATGCTTCTCTGGATCTTCAATACTTGGTCCAATAGGCACTCTTTGTTCAATCAGACCTGGCAGATTCTATGACTTGGGTAGCCTCTCTTGATCCAATAGGAGCCCAAAAGGGACTAATTCTGTGTCTCAGGGAGCCACTGAGGTTCCAATAGGGATGGGTGTGTTTGAGGGAAGTAGTGGGACTTGTATATTGCAGGGTCAAATTGGGCATGTTGGTGTTGAGACCTGCCCTCAGGAGTCTGCTTTGCTGTCCTGAAACTTGAAAACAGCAATGGTTGGGGGTGGAGAAGTACATGCTATGCCCTAGTGCCTAAGTCCTAGAGACTGGCCAGTTTCTATTTTCTATTTAACTTTTGTTCTAAAACTTTTTCCTATAACTCCTAAAATTAGATTGAACATTTTATAGCATTTATAGCATGTATTTGGGTTTGGGCATGGAATGTTTATATTATCCAGTTAATCATATTTTCAAATGATCTATGAAGACAAAGATAAAGTTATTTGTTTCCTTTCCAATTTATCATATTTCAACTCTGTTAGAAGACCAAGCGAATATATCACTTATTTATTATGTGAACATGTTAATTAGATTTCTTGGCCTTGGATACTTTGAAACTAAAATTTAAAAAACTAAAGGCCAAGATTACCTTAGAAAACACTTCCTGTAGTGGGATTATTTCTTTACATTGGAAATATTTCTTTCTCCTACTGGTTTAATAAAATGCTGGTTGGCCAGAAGGCAGACAGGAAGTGTGGGTGGGGTACCAGACTAAGAAAACTCTGGGAACAGGAAGAGCAAGGCAGAGACACCAGCAGATACAGAGGAAGGAAGACGACCATGCTGCTCTGAGAAAAGGTACCAAGCCTCATGGCTAAACAAACAAATAGAAATAGGTTGAGTTAAGAAGAAAAAGATAGCAAGCAATATGTCTAAGCCATAGGTCAGTCAACAAAAAATTAATATAAGCCTCTGTGTGATTATTTGGGACTAAATGGCAGCAGAGCTGTGAGTGGGTCTGAACCTGTGGCCTAGGCTGGAAAGGCCAGGCCAGAAACTACTTATTACAAATGGTGTACCAAGATGGGTCTTGTACAACCACATAAAGCCTTAGAAAGTTTAAAAGGGGTTCTAGAGTACAGAAATGGTGCCAAAAGCAGCTTCCGGGCTAGGATGCAAAGATTGAGTGACATATGGGTTTGAACTACAAAATGGTGAGTTTGCTATGTACAGCTTAAGCTGGAACAAGGCCAGCTCCTGAAGGTTCACAGGAACCTCAAGGTAAGCAACAAGCTGCTTATGACAGATTTAAGTCACTGCTCTTACAAGCAAAAGGGAACAGAGTCAAAGACAGATTCTTAGTAGTAGCATTTTCTTGGAAAAGGCCTGCTTGCTGGAAGAAAGCAGAGGCACAGTTTTTTAGAGTGAGGCTTTTTGACTCCACCTTAGAGGCAAAACTGTATGACTCTTTAAGAGGCCCTGGTGACAAATACTTAAATGGAGTTCATGAGCAGCAGGCGGCAGTGCTTTACTTGATGATTATATAGATTCTAAAATTCCCCAGTGTGGTAACTGTGTCTGCTAATTAACTAAAATAGTAAACTCTATGAAGTTGGACTAGGATCTGGGTGGAGCCAGCCAGCCACCCTAGTGAAGCCTTTAATCCTAGCCACACCTTGGCAGATTAAAGGTGTGGTCAGAAACAAAAGAAGGTAAGAGATATACAGTAAAACAGATTTTAAAAAACTGTAAATGGTTTAAAGTGTTTAAAAATATACACAGTTTTGAGAGAGAAGAAAAAAGGAAAAGGATAAAGTCCTTTAAAAATAGAGCAAAAAAAAAAAACCCAAGGCACGTAAAGATGAAAATTATGAAGTCTGTCTAAATACTGTATGTTATTGTCTTGTCTTTAAGTTTTTTGAGTACAAATGAAATAGTAAAAGCTGCTAAAAGACATTTGAATATAAATGCTGCTGGATTAGTTCAGCCTATCTGTTTGGTAAATTAGTTGACTTTAAAATTGATATGAAAAAACATGTCACTTTGAAGAAGAGTTTTCTTTTTATTTCTACAGAAAATGAGAGGTTGTGTATTTATTTATGGTTAAAGAAAATAAAGTTTAATCAAGGAAGATCCCTTGAAAAGTTTCCAATGGAAATGGATGGCCCAGATGATTCAGCATTTCAGAGCACCTCTGTTGCAGTTTCCTCTGAGCTCTGCATCCAAAATGACTTCAAGGAGACTGGCTGAGATGATCCAGCCTTACAGACTACTCTACTAAAGACTTGTCAATAATCCTAAATTTTTCTTCAGGTCCCCAGGGGATTTCCAGAACCCCCATTCAGCAAGAAATATTCTAGAGAACTATACCCACATTCCCCCCAAAAAAGGACTTATGGATGTTTGTCTTTGTTTACAGTGTTGGTTACATGTTATTATAGGTAACAGTGAAAAGAAATATACAAAAGAAATTAGATTTGAGGTTCTTGATTTAAAAAAAAATATATGGGGAATGTAGTGGGATTATGTTCTGTTATATTGTAAATATTTGTCCCTCCTACTGGTTTAATAAAATGCCAATTAGCCAGAAGGCAGACAGAAAGTATGGGCAGGGCTACCAGACTAAAATGTCTGGGAACAGGAAGAACAGAGCAGAGATGCCAGAGAGACACCAAGAGAGACACCAGCAGATGCAGAGGAAAGAAGACAACCATGCTGCTCTGAGAAAAGGTACCAAGCCACATGGCTAAACAGATGAATGTAAGTGGATTAAATTAAGAAGAAAGAGCTAGCTAGCAATGTGTCTGAGCCATAGGTCAATCAGCACAAAATTAATATAAGCCTTTATGTGATTATTTGGGACTAAATAGCAACAGGGCTGTGAGTGGGTCCAAACCTCTGGGCTAAGCTGGAAAAGCCAGGCCAGAAATATCATATTACAACTTCCTCTTAAGACTACTATGAGTCATTATTTTAAAAAAAAATGAAAGAAAGAAAGAAAGAAGACATTATATTTGGCATTATAAAATAATTTTGAGTAATGTTACCACTTTACTATATTTTATATAGTATACCATTTTTACTATATTTTATAGCATTTTATAGTTTATATTGGAAAGTGTGAGAGGCAATGAATCTGCCTATCTCCCTATCTACTCCTTATTCTTATTCCCTCACTCACTGTTGGACAGTTAGGTTTTCTGAGTTATGGCTGCTGTAAGCAATGCCACACTGGTCATGGGAATACAGCTACTTCTTGGTGATTCTGATTACAGTTCTTTTGCATCCAGATGTGGTGTGGCAAATCATAGTGCAGTTCTAGTTTAACATTACGGGGAGCTTCCACATTTTCTTCCACAGTAGCTGCAGCATATTACATTCCTAGCAACATTATTCTTGAATTCCACAATCTTTTCAGCCCTTAATATCTTCTGCTATTTGATAATTGTCAACCTAAAGGGTATGAAATGATATCTCATTGCAATCTTATTTATCACTTGCCTGTTAGCAAATGATGGTGATATAATTTTATATATGCATTGTCTCTGTGTGTATCTTCTTTGATAAAATATCTGTTAATGTTCTTTGACATTTTTGATTCTGTAACTTGAAATTTTTTCACTAATGTGTTAACTATATGTTTTGTATACCAACCCCATTCCAGGTATGTGCTTTGCAAATATTTTCTACAGTATATAGATTTCTTGTAACTCTGCTGATTTGTTGTTTTATGCATAGAATGTTCCAGGCTTCTGTTAACCCACTTAGTTCTTATTCTGTTGTCTGGACTTTTAGTGTCATATCAAAGGAACATTGCCAAGACCAATGACAGAAAGCTTCAGGAGCTTTATAGTTTCCGCGTTTAATTAATATACTTATTTGAATTTGGCTCACGATTAATTGTTTTGATTACAGATATCAGTGTTTGGTGACAATTCTTTTGTTGCTCTTGTCTTAGAATCTCTTTTATTTGACCATATAATCACGGGCAGACTTCTAGGTTCTCTTTTACTTTCTGGCATAAATATTGACCTGTAGTTTCTGTTTTGGTGGTATATTAGGATAATGCTGGTCCCATGAAACCATTTTAGAAGTACTACTCCTCTTGATTTGTGTGTCTGTCTATCTGTGTGTGTGAGTGTGTGTGTGTGTGTGTGTGTGGCTGTTGGCATGAGTGTTGAGAAACACTAGTGTTATCTTACCTTTAAATGTCTGCAGACTCCTCCAGGTAAGCCTTCTGCTCCTGTGCTTTTCCTTTTCTAGAGGTTGTTCGTCACTAATTTAACCCTTCCGAAGTTACAGCTATCTTAGTTTATTTTTCTGTTGTGATAAAATATTCTGACAGTCAACTTAAGGGAGTAAAGGGCTATCTTTGCTCAGCTCAAGGTATAGACCACAATGGTGGGAAGTTGAGGCAGCAGGAACTTGACACATCTGGCCACATACCCACTGTCCACGGTCAGCAAAAAAGAGTGACAGAAAGCCAGTGCTTAGCTTAGCTCACCTTCTCTGATTTATGCAGTTTAGGATATCCTGCTAAGTGATGCTCTTGCCTATAGTTAACACAAGTCTTCCCATATCACTTAATGCAATCAAGACAATTATAAGCATGAGATTCTAGATCCTGACATTAACAATGAACAGTGACCATCACATGGGTCTTTTGGCATATCCAGATTTTTCAGTACTTGACCTTACTAGGTTGTATGTTTCCAAAACATTATCTGTTTCTTCTGGATTGTCCATTGGTGTATTGGTGTGTATTTGATTTACATAATGAGTTGTAATTTCTCTCACTTTTGGCTTTAGACTTGAATCTTCTCTTGTACTTGTTTGGTCTGGCTAAGAACTTGTCAATTTTTCAAAGGAAACTTAATTTTCTTGATTTCTCTGTATTTTTTCTAGTTTGTATATTTCTGTTGTGAACCTTACCTTTTCTTCTTGCAAGCTTGGAGCTTAGTTTATTCTTATTTTAGATTCTTGAAGTAAAATGCAGGTTGCTGACTGGAGGTTTCTCTTCTCTAACATAGGCAATGACCGCTTCAAACATCCCATTTGAAAAAATGGGCTTTTTCCATTATTATCCCTGATAACGTTTCTCAAGTTTCTTCAGACTTATAATGTGATCTAACAGGATCTGTTCAGTAGAACATCCTGTGTGCACAAAGGAATGTGCATTCTGCTGCTATTGAGTGTTTTGTGTGTGTCTGTGATGGACTTTTCTGAGTATTCCCAAATAGGAACGCAAAGTAAGTATCAGCTTTTGTTTATAAGTCCTGACTGGTCTCTTGCAACTATGTCTGCAGCATTTTTAAAACATCTGTGCTTTCACTTCAAGGCTTTATTTTTGTTATGTGTATGTGCAGGTTCTCGAGTGGGAGGACTGAAATATGTGACTGAAGGAGCTGGATCCCTCTAGGGCTGAAATTACAGTTGGTTGTGAGATGCCCGGCCTGGATGCTGGGAATCAAACTCTGGGTTTGTGCAAGAGAAGTATATGCTCTTAACTACTGAGTCGTGTTTTTCACATGTGGGTTTTCTTTCTCTTTTCTTCTTTTTCTTCCTTTTCCCCTCCCCCCTCTTAAATTTGGGGCTAGAGAAATGGCTCAAAAGCTTAAAGCAATTGCTACTTTTGCAGAGGGCCCATGTTCTGCTCCCAGTACCCACACTAGATAGTTATAACAGCACGTAACTCTAGTTCTAAATGGCCAGGTGCCCTCTTCTGGCCTCCACAAGCAATGCATGCATATGGAACACATACAGATAAGCAGGCACATACACAATTAAGTTTATGAAAATACATGATTTCTCAAAGTTGCATTCTAGCTTATTCCCAAGAGTACAAATTCTGTCCAAGGACAGTTTCCTGTTTAAAGGATCCTTAGTTAAGACTCTTGATGAACTTTATACATAAAAAATGATAGGCTTTTTCCCTATCTTGCCAACTGGATATGTAAAGGTGTGAGTATCCCAGGCAAGAAAACAGGAAACCATCTTTCCTTTCCAGGTGTGACACCACTACTCATGTTATGCAGGTATTAAAACTGTGCAAAAGCCAAGCAAGAGAATTCTGATTCTCCCACTGACTCTGTAAGACATAAAGGGAGCACATAGGTCTACCTTCTCATCAACTGCAGGCCTCCAGCTGTGCCCACTTCACCATGAACTTCATGAGGGTCAAGTCATCAGAAGCCACTGAACCAGCCACACATCTCAGTCTTCTCATGCAGACACTCCGACTGAATTTCAGGCAGAATCCATGACTTTGTCTTCATTTATTCTTTACTGTGTCTAGGGGAAAGAGTGAGCTCCAACTGTCCTTTATTTGTCATCAAGTCTAATGAAGTATTAATACTACTTAATACTTTATTAAAATACACAGATAGAATATTTGTTGTTTATGTCATTGATGATGCATTTTCTAGCAATTTATAGTTATTTCCTCACTTTAATTCAGTCATTTCTACCATGATCACCATATTTATCTTACTAGAGAGGAAACTATGCCATATAAAGGTCCTGTACAGCAGGTAAGTGAGGAGCCAGACTCAATTGTAAAATCTAGATCTGAAACCTGGAGGTCTACAGTCTTAACTGCTCTTCTAGAATTCTGGTCTGATGATGAAGGAAACACAAAGGAAATCACAATTCACATAGTATACAGACAGAGTAGAGGTTTGTGGTAGCACTTGGTATTTAAGGAAGCTGGTATTTAGTCAAGCAGTTCCCTCTGCTTGACTAGATTGTAGTAACCATAGCTTGTTTCCTGTAGCTTCAGTGAAGACAGGGCAGTGGGACTCTACATACATGATTCATGGACCTGCCTTCCTTGACTATATGGAACTTAGAGGACTACAGAGGAGTAGCGTGGGGCATCACAGACTTCTGTAACATCTTCATTCTGAGTGGTCAGTGAACTGCTAAGATGCAGGAACTTGCTGCCAATAGAAGATACAAAAAATCAGATATGGAGTCAGTTGATGGTCTCTGTCAAATACTTCATCATTATCTGTAATATTTTTTCTCAATGAAGTTGACAACAGGGGCCCTACAGTCAGTACTATGTAGGTTGGGGGTGATGGTACTTAATATTTTCAACAGTTGTGTCTACAAGAATAGACTTCATGCCAGCCAGAGGCTTGTTAAGCCACAGCTTTGCATTTACCTTGTCACTTGGACTAGTGATGCATTTGATAGACAATGTGTGTCTCTTTTGGTACCTTCCCTTTTAAGAATATATCTGACAGATTCTTAAGTGTTGCCCTCTAAAGAGAAGAGTTAGTTTGCCTAAGAAGAACACTCTTAAACTTAGTAGTTTAAAATGACATTTTGTGAGTGAACTTGCAAATTCGCAGTTTCTATATGGTCTGATGATAATTTGATCCATAAAGCATACATGGACTAGACAAAGGCTTGGACTTGGACTCTTTTGTAGTTTATCTTGTTTGTATAGCTGCTGCCAAATATATTAATGATACTTGTCTTCATTGCTCGAAGAGACACTATGACCATGGCAACTCTTAAAAGAAAAACATTTAATTGAGGGGGCTCTCTTACAGTTTCAGAGGTTAAGTTCATTATCATCTTGGTGGGGAGCATAGGGACATGTAGGTAGACATGCTGCTGGAGGAGTAGCTTAGAGACCTACATCTTGAAGGCCACAAGAAGTCCACTGTGTATCACACTGAGTGGAGCTAGAGCAAAACAGACTCCAAATCTGGCCTTGCACTGACACACTTCCTCCAACAGGACCACATCTACTTCATAAAGGCCACACCTCCTAATAGTGACATTCCCTATGAGATTATGGGAGCCAGTTACACTCAAATTACCACAGTGCTCACAGCCAGCAGTCAACTAGGATGTCTGTGAATCCAAAGGCCAGATAAAATGACCTTTATATGTGACTGGAGGCAGGATTCCAAAGTTCAGTGGTGTCACAAAATCCAAAGAAGAGTCATTTGCCTTCTTTGGATTATCCTTGGAAGTCCAGTAGTATCATATCCACTATAGACATCATATAATCACCTAACAAATGGTGTTGGCTTAACTGCATGGTAATATGTAGAAGAATGCAAATAGAGCCATATCTATCACCCTGCACAAAACTCAAATCCAAGTGGATCAAAGACCTCAACATAAACCCAGCCACACTGAACTTGATAGAAAAGAAAGTGGGAAATACCCTCCAACTCATTGGCACAGGTGACCACTTCCTAAATATAACACCAGTATCATAGACACTAAAAACAACAATTAATAAATTGGGCTTCCTGAAATTGAGAAGTTTCTCTAAGGCAAAGGACACAGTCAATAAGATAAAACAACTGTCTACAGAACGGGAAAAGATCTTCACCAACCTTACATCTGGCAGGGGGATAATCTTGAAAATAGAGAGAGAACTCAAAAAACTAGAGGCCCAAACCACAAATAATCCAATTAAAAAATGGACTCAGAGATAAAAAGGGAATTCTCAGCAGAAGGATTACAAATGCCTAAAAGGCATTTAAAGAATTGCTCAACAACTTTAGCCATCAGAGAAATGCAAATCAAAACAACTTTGAGATGTCATCTTACACCTGTCAGAAAGACTAAGATCAAAAACACAGATGACAGCCTATGCTGGAGAGGATGTAGGGCAAAGGGAACACTCCTCTGTTGCTGGTGGGAGTGTAAACTTGTACAGTCACTTTGGAAAGCAATATGGTGGTTCCTCGGAAAACGGCGAATCAATTTCCCCAATGATTCAGCAATACCACTCTTGGGCATATGCCCAAAGGATGCACATTCTTACCCAAAGAGAATTTGCTGAGCTATATTCACAGTAGCATTATTTGTAATAGCCAGAACCTGGAAACAACCTAGATGCCCTTCAACTGAAGAATGGACTGACAAATTGTGGTACATTTACACAATGGAGTACTATTCAATAGTAAATAAATAAATAAATAAATTAAATAAATAAATGAATGAATGAATGAATGAATGAATGACATCCTAAAATTTGCAGGCAAATGGATGTATTTGGAGAGTATCAATTTGAGTGAGGTAACACAGACCCAGAAAGATATACATAGTATGTACTCACTAATAAGTGTATTTTAGACAAAAAGCAAAAAAAAAGTATTCTGGCTGCAGTCTATAACACCTGAACAGATTGGGGTCAGAAGTAACATAAGAGAGGTATCCAGGGATCCCCTGGGAAGAGAAAATAGAAAGAGGTGGGAAAAAATCATGAGAGAAGGAGATGGTTGAGTGAGAGGAGCCATAAAGAAGGAGAGAAAGGAGATGGATATCTATATAGAGGGAGCCACAGTAGGGATGGAAAGAGGCCAGGTGCTAGGAAAACCTCCAAAAACCCACAGGATATCCCTGGCTAGAACTGCAACCAATAACAGAGGGGGGGTGTCTAAACACAACTTCACCTATATTCAAATGAATGACCACCCTAAATGTCATTATAGAACCTTCATCCAAAAATGAATAGAGGCAGAAGCAGAGATCCATAGCTAAGCACCAAGTGAAGTTCCTAGTCCAGCTGAAGAGATAAAGAGGAGAGTGTATATGAGCAAAGGAATCAGGCTCATGGGTTGGCTGGAGCTATCGGGAGCTCACTGAATCAGAAACAGCCATTGTGAAATCTTCAGGGAAAGGACCTTAACCCTCCAAAGGTAGATGACTGCTGAATGTATGTGGAGCCTCTTTGAGTAGAATCAAACTATGTTCCTGTGCATGGACTGGCATCTTGGAGACCATTCCCTACAGAGGAACAACCAACCCAGCTCTAAAATTGAGATAATGGAATTGGTCCTACCTCAAATGGATACACCAGACTGAACTGACCCACCATGGAAACCCTTGCCCTGAAAAAAACCTTTACAGAAAAACAAAACAAAACAAAAAGAGAAGTTCAAGACTAGCATGGACCACATGAGACTCTGTCCCAAAAGAAAAAATGACCATGTAGTTTGATAGAACTGTACTTGGATAATGCAACTTGTCATAGAGACCATGGGCATGAGATTTAGATATTCTATCTATCTATCTATCTATCTATCTATCTATCTATCTATCTATCTATCTATCTATCTATATCATCTATTTATCTATCTATAAACATCTATAGATATCTCTCCTTGCACCCCTCTCATTCGTTTTATCATTTATTGTGTTTCTCATGTAACCTACTTGAATCTATGAGCTTCCTACTGCCTAAAATCTGACCTTGGAAAGGACCGCTTATCTCTCCATATCCCAGGCAAGCTATGGGAGATGTCAGGCTTATTTAGTACTTTTTAATGAAGTCTTCAGAGCTCTGAGAGCTATAAATCATGAGCTGAAAGGTTGGGCTTTGTGCTTAATGGTCAGGCTAAGATAAAATGCCTTCCTCTTGGGTTTCAGCAAATTATTAGCTTGCACTGGAGATTTTACCACTCAGCAGTTTCTAAAGTTTTCTTTTTAATAATCCTTACACCCTGTTAGTAAACATTATGGATCTCATCTCTGCCCTGCCATGTTTCAAAATAAAGAGGTATGTATTACCCTTTTCTAATTACTTTGGAATAATTAATTTTTTTCAAGAGTCTATTCATTAAGGTATTTTTTTCCTTTAATGATGGCAGTCTGTCCATGTCCTCCACTTTAGAATACCTGTCCTAAGTGTTAGACACATGGTTAGAGCATGAATCACAAATATGGATGTACCTAGCAATAGCAAATACACTAGTTATTGTTTCTATGGGTGTTTCAAAATATCTGACATCAGAACTTAGTAGAAGAGAGGTTTTATTTCAGTTCACAGTTAAGAGGATGCAATCTGTGTGATGAGGAAAGCATGGCAGTCCTCAGACCCACAGCAATGAGAGTGGGTAGCACTGCTTGCTTCTCATCTTACTAGATCATACTGCAATAAAGTATGGGTTAAGTCCTGCTATCATTTTGGAGTCATGCCCTTTAGGGACCTACATGTTTCAATGATTTCCTGCTTCCAAAAAGTTCTACAACCTTCCAAAAGAATGACATCAGCTGATAACAAGAGTTTCATCACAAGTCTATGAGGAATATTTTACATATAAACCATAACATTCCACGTCTAGCCCTTATAGGCTCATGACCACCACTTCCTCATCTAAAACGTATTTGCTTCACACATTCAAGTTCCTCATAGCCTTAGTATTTTTAATCGCTGTTAATAAGTCAAAACATCTTCTGAAACTCAAAACCTATAAAATCTGAAAGAAAGTTATAAACTTCAAATATCTAATAGCACAGAACAACCATGCCATATGGTCTCCTGGGGTCTCAAAGGAGAAGGGCTAGAACCTGTTCATGTTATACTCCAGCAAAAGATCTACATTCATTCTGCACATGTCTTGAAATTTAACTGGGGATGAATTAAAAAGTAATAGTCTAAATTGTTAATGGGGAAAATTTCAAGTCAGTATAGTATCCAGACTGAAGCACAGTTGCTGCTAACTTCTCTGAGACGCTAGGTGTCCATGTTGGGTGCTCGATATTGTAGAAATTATTCACTAGCAATTGATTATATAAAGGATTAATATTTATTAAGGGGCGTAAATAAATACTCAGTGAATCAAAATTGAACCTTAAGGCAATTCTTGGAGAGTTGAACTGTCCCACTCAGTGACAGTGCCAATCCTCTCCCCAAGAACACAGGAACAAACATGAAGGGCAGGCAGTGTGCCAGCCCCACCCAGGGTCCTGAGACCCCAAAGCTATGCCTCTAGGTCTCCCTCAATAACGCCTGAATCCCACCACACATAACTGTAGTGAGAGAATGTAAAGTTGGAATGGAAGTATATAAAAATGATATAAGTAAATTTAAAACTAGAGCCAAGGAAATGGAAGCAAAATAGAAATAGACAAAGCAAAACCAAAGCACAGCAAATACCAAATGTTGCAGCTTCATGTGGGACATACGGGACTTATGATGACAACATCTGTACTCAACGTGCCTCTGGCTCGGCTACCTCTTTGTTGGGCTGGGTCTACTCAGTAGATGATTACACTTTCTTTTCTGAGCAGGAATCCCTCATTCCTGGCTTCTCCCAAATCCTAACTGTCCACTACAACTTAGATTTCAGCTTCACAGCTTTACTCAATGACTCCATCCATGCAGAGAATCTGATTCTGCTGTACACGGTGTGGACTGGCCGAGGTGTAAGTTTTCATGATGTCTGAAAACCACCACATAGAAACAAGTTCTGCCACCATTTTAAATACAGCCTGGCCTGAATTCATTACAACTGCTGCACCTTCTGAATACATAGGCATCTAAACCTGGGAAAACTTATCCCTTGGGGGTTGTTTTCAAACAGGGAGTGCTTGTGGTTGCACTCTGTGTTCAAGCAGTTCCATTTCTCATTTATATCTATATAGCCTTTAATGGGGTTCAGCCCTCAAGGCACCTACCTCTCTTATCGTTCCAGTACAGAGTGCAAGGTTTCTCTTTAATTTAACTACATAATCGTTAAAATTGCATCACCTGAACCCACACCGTCCCAACTTCAAGTTCACCTACCTTCCTTTTCTCGCCAAACTTCATAGTCTTCACACCATTCTGACCCACTTTCTGCTCTCTTTCAATGGGAATATTGCTGAGTGCAGAAGCAGTAAATGTTGTAACCTGAATGCTATGATGTGTGCCCTAGCAAAGGACAATAGTACCCATTTTCTTTGTTCAGTTACTCTTTTTATTTTCATTGTTGTGACAAAATACCTGACAGAGAAACTTAGGAAAGGATCAAATTATTCATCTCATTCTTTAAGGTGCTGCTGTTCATTGGCATTGAGCTTATAGATGTCCACCATATTGCCCGTATGGTGGGCAAATTCTCAGGAGGTAGCTCCATGGTAACAGGATTGGTAATAGGCTCATATATTTGAATGTTTCATAGTTGGAGATCCCTTTAGGAGGGATTAGTAGATGTGGTCTTGTTGGAGGAGATGTGTCACTGGGGGTGGGCTTTGAGGTTTCAAAAGCCCATGCCAGTCAGGCCCAGAGCCTGTCTGTCTGTCTATCTGTCTCTGTCTCTCTCTGTCTCTCTCTGTCTTGTGAAAGATTATGTTGTTACATTGTAAATAATTGTCCCACCACTGGTTTAATAAAAAGCACTGATTGGCCAAAGGCAAGCAGGAAGTGTTGGCGGGGCTACCAGACTAAGAAAATTCTGAGAACAGAAAGCACAGAGCAGAATGCCAGAGAGAAGCCAGAAGAAGCAGAGGACCACTATGCTGCTCTAAGAAAAGGTACCCAGCCATATGGCTGAACAAGATAAGTGTCATGGCTTAGATGAAGAGTAGAGAGCTAGCAAGTTATATGCATAGGCCTTAGGCTGATAAGCCTAAAACTGTGTGTCTCTGCAGGTCTGTGGGTCTGCAGGCCTAAACCTTGAGGCTAGGCCCAAAAGTCCAGGCCAGAAACCTCATACTACAAATGACAGCCCAGCATGGGACAAATATACCCACATAAAGCCACGGAAAGCTTAAAAAATGGTCTAGAGCCCAATGCAGCTTCTGAGTTTGTGTCTCTCACATGAGCCGTGGTACAGAGATGCCCTGGTGAGGCATGGGTTTGGGCTACAATGGCAGGCTTTTGGAGTACAGCTTAAGGTGTAAAATGGCTTGTTCCTGAAGTCTGTCAGGACCCTCAATATAAGCAAAAAGTTGTAAATGATGTATTTAAGGTTTCTATTCATAAGGACAAAAAGGGAACAGAATTAAATATGGCTTCCTAGTGTGGATGTTTTCTTGGATCAGCTCTGTTTGCTGGAGGCAAGCAGAGGCATGGCTTTTTAAAGAGAAACTTCCTGATTCAGCCTTAGAGGCAAAATACTTGTGAGTCTTTTAAGAGGCCCTGCTGCCAAATACTTAAAGTTAATAAGCAGCAGATGGCAAAGCTTTACTTGGTGATTATATGGACCCTGAAATTCCCAGAGTACCTGGGCTAAAAAGATAAATTCTATGAAATTAGACTAGGAGCTGGGTGGAGCCATCCACCCATCCTACAAACCTTGAATCCTGGCAGATTAAAGATGTGCTTAGAAACAAAAAGAAATAGAAGAATCTGGGTGGAGTCAATCACCCTAACCAAGCAAAGGTGTGGTCAGAGACAGAAAAAGTTAAGAAATAAATATACAGTAAAGACAGTTTTTTTTAAAAAAAAAAAAAAAGTCTAAGTGGTTTAGAGTGTGTTGAAAATATATATACATAGGCTTAGAGAAGAAAAAGAAAAGGTAGAGAAAGCCCTTAAAAAAGAAATAGAGTAAAATAAATAAATAAATAAATAAATAAATAAATAAATAAATAGCCATGTAAAGATGGAAAATACAAAGAATGTCTGGATACTGTATATTATTGTCTTATCTTTAAGCTTCTTGACTGAAAATGACTTAGTAAAAGCTGCTAAAAGACAGCTGATTATAAATGTTGTTGGAGTAATTCAACCTATATATTTTGTAAATGAGTTCACTTTAAAACTGAAATGAAAAGATATGCTACTTTGGAGTAAAGGCTTTCTTTTTATTTCCACAGAAAATGAGAAGCTGTGGATTTATTCCTGGATAAAGAACATAAACTTTGATAGAGGAAGACCCCCTGAAAAATCTCCAATGGAACTGGATGGACCAGATGATTCAGCATTTCAGAGCACCTCTGTTGAAGTTTCCCAAGCTCTGTATTCAGAACAACTTCAAGGAGACTGGCTGAGATGACCCAGCCTTACAGACTACTCCACTAAAGACTTGTGCATAATCCTACATTTTTCTTTGGATTCCTATGGGATTGCCAGCATCCCCATTCAGCAGGAAGTAGCCTGGAGAATGACGCCCACATTCACAAAACATGGATTATGGATGTTTGTGTTTATTTACCGTGTTGTCTATAAGTTGTTACAGATAAGGGGGGAAAAGAATATTAGATGTAGAGTTCTTTTTGTTTTTAAAAGAGAAAAGGGGATATGTGAGAGATTATGTTGTTACACTGTAAATAACTGTCCCACCCACTGGTTTAATAAAAAGTGCTGATTGGCCAAAGGCAGGCAAAAGTTTGGGCAGGGCTACCAGACTAAGAAAACTCTGAGAACAGGAAGCACAGAGCAGAATGCCAGAGAGAAGCCAGAAGAAGCAGAGGACAACTATGCTGCTCTAAGAAAAGGTACCGAGCCACATGGCTGAACAAGATAAGTGTCATGGGTTAGATGAAGAGTAGAGAGCTAGCAAGTTATATGCATGGGCCTTAGGCCAATCAGCTGAAAACTATTGTAAACATTTGTATGTCTCCGTGTGTCTGCACATCTGGGGGCCTGCAGGTCTAAACCTTGAGGCTAGGCCCGAAAGTCCGGGCCAGAAACCTTGTACTACACTCTCTTCTTCATCAACTTCTTCTTTTGCTTCTTCTTTTCTCTCTGTTTTCTGTGTGCTTATGTTTCAGATGTAAGTTCTTAGCTACTGCTCCAATGCCCTGTCTGCTACCAGCTACCTTGCTCCTCACCATAATGTTCATGGACTCACCGTCTGAAATTGTAAGCAAGTCTTCAATTGAATGTTTTCTTTTATAAGTTGCCTTGGGCATGCTTTATCTTCACAGCAATAGAAAAAAGTAAGACAAGTATATAGTACGGCTTGCTCATGAAACAGTGAGTAAAGCACAGGCTGGAGTCAAGGACATACTAAAACTCGAAGGTTTGTCCATCACCAGTGACCCACTTTCCCCATTTTCTAATGGTTACAAATGTCCTGAAATAGTACCACCAGGCTCGAGAATACTGAGCTTACAGATGACAATCATCAATCCAACCATGTAGCAAGCTTATCAGAAATTCATATGGCTGCCAAGTACCAAAGTCTCAGAAACACCTGCCATAAATCCCAAAGGAGAAAAACATCCATCAGAGCTACCTGTCTTTGTGTAATTTAACGCCATGTAACAAAATTCAAACAAGTCTCTGACACAGTTGTATTAAGTCAAATGGGAATGAGAAATAGCGATGGCATTTGGAGGGCATAGCCAGGGCTTGAGAAACACCAAACAGCATAGCCATCTCTTCTCTTATTTGGCCATAGAACAGGTAGGTATCATCTGGAACGAGTTCAAAGTACGGGTGCCTTCACATGCATGGGACTTTATGGATACTAAAAGGCTTCTCAAATCTGAGGAGTAACCCCACTTCTCACTGGGCCCTGCAATTCGTTCCTTTGACAGAACAGCACCATGTAATGTGCATCTGTGAAATTTGTTTTCTAGACCCAGGATTCAAGAATCACAGCTCTAGTGTCCTCTATTTGTGCTCCTAGAAACGAGATCCAAGTGAAAACTATGAATGACTCCATGGACACAGGGCTGCTCAGAGGAAGTTGGTCCACAAAAGAGTAGGAAATTTTGTTGAGTCTGTCTGGAGAGGAGGGGAGACTGTCATCTCCCCAACAAACTGTATACCTAACTTTCTTTCTGACTGAAGTGGGGCGGCTTCTGGGACAACTTAGTGTCTCCCTCAATTACAAGTATATATTTGCTCCTGAAAGCAAATTGAAACTTTTTGCTGCTTTGCTTTGTCCTGAGTCTCCATCTTGCTGTGTACCCCAAGCTAGCCTTGAGTTTATGGACTGTTCACCTCAGTCTCCGAAGAGCTGAAGAAAGAAGCAAAAATCCACTTGGAGCCAGTTTCTCTTTTTTGGAAAAAAAAAAAAATCTATCTCTAGTCTGTTTTATCTTTCCTATTACATTTGGATTTGACCTTTAAGTAAAGACCTTGCTTAACCTGGAGGCCATTTTTCTCAGCTTCTTGTCTTGAGAAAATGTTCTCTTTCTGTTAAGTTCTAAGGAATTAAGCAAATGTTTGCCTAACCTTTGCTTCAAGCATAATCTCACCTTTTAATATAGTACACCCAAAAGACTGCTCTGCCAGTCTGTCACAGCTCCGAGCCCTGTTCCTGGCAGGAAGTGGGGGAATTAAAGGACTATCTTGTTTGAATAGTAAGTCCCGTGTGACGAATCTGAAAGTGAGAGCAGGCTGGGAATGGTAAGCAGCCATGGCTATAAGCTAGACAAATCCTGTCCCATCATCATGCAGTGATGTGAGCTTGCAGGGAGCTGGCCAGAGGTAGCTTGTAGTGCTTGCCACTGCCTGAGAAAAAGCTGAGTCTTGGGGTACTATGAAGTGGGAACTTTAGGGGGAATTCTCAACTCTTTACTACTGTGCCCTCTAGGATTGTTTTCCCAGAGTTACAAGAATTATTGGTCAGTCTGAAGCACGGACTGGCAAGGGCTTAGAAGACATGCAACTATGTCACCACTTGTAACTTTGAGTGTCAAACTTTCTCCCAGGCTCCTCCCCTTGTAAAGGGACTGCTTATTAGGGACAGGAAAAATCATGCTATTAGGCTTTTTTTTTTTTTCAATAAATAGACCATGGGGGGCAGGGAAGGATCAGAGTACAAAAACTTCCTTTAGGAGTGTAGAGATATCAGTAGGAGATCAGGAAAGTAAGGCAGAGAGGAAAGGAATTCACAAAGGATGGGTTTGACAAGAAGCCTGTCATGTGTTCAGTCTTAATTAGGGACATCTGGGAAGTACACAAACAAGCCAGGCCCTTCCAGGGTGGGTATGACCGTGTATTATACACCACCCCCTACCAGTCACTTGCTACTTAGTCCTGAATGGAGAAGGGTGGTATAAAATCCCTCCAATTTGCATATTACCTTGAAAAGGTAAACTTGAGTAGCCTGATAAGCAGTTAGGCACAGGTACAGTGGTGTGGGTCAGGTTTCAATAACACCTACCATTCTCTCCGTTCTTTCAAGTTTTCTATATTAAGTCAAGGAGGAGTAATTATTGATCTTTATGGCCGGTTGAAATCTGTTCTACATATCAAATGACCTAGATTCGGGCAATGGATCTGGGAAATCCATCTAACTTCCCAGCCTGAGCCAAGCCTCTACTCGAGCCTTTACTACAGCAACCCTGGATTGAGATATGGAGGCTTTTGCACGCTTGCCTGGTGATCAAAGTACCACCTTATCACCCACTTGATTGTTTCACCCTATAGATGTCTCCCCCCTCGCCCCAAGTCTCAGAACTGAAGAAGTCAGTAAATGCAGAAGCCAGTAAATTAGAGAACCTTAATGCAACTTCCACCTCTTACCATGCCCTGTAGCCACGCTTCACAGCCTTGTTTCTCGGGGTACATTCTAGAAAACAATGCAATATCACATGAGGACATAAGGCTGTAGTCTCTTAAAATTGAAATTCAATATCAAGTAAAAATAAACCATGCCAACTTTATTCAAGCTACGAATATTCATAAACTGAGCTGAAACAAAAATTGAGTAGATTTTATCACGCCTTTATCCTGACTGCTTTGAGCATATGAAAAGGGAACACATTTCGAATGAGGCACTGGGTCTCCCCTCCTCCTCTTTCCTTTTTCCTCTTTCTGTCTCTGACTGGATCTTGATGCGTAACCCAGGATGGTCTCTAACTCAAGCTTCCTAATGATAAGGCTCAGGTGCACTACCATGACCAGCTACATATCTCTTTTGAATTTTCTCTTCTCATGTATGAAACTGATTGATACATCTCTCCCTTTCCCAGAATGGAAGACTGGACTTCAGGGTATATTACACATTTTGTACTGATATTTAAATAATTTCTCTCTTTAAAAAATAAACATTGAACCCAGGGTGCAATGTTTAAATTTTAATTGTATCCACAAATGCAGAGAGCCTCTAAATAGCACAGTGCGCTTAAGAAAATCTCCAGATAAAGGTTAGACAGGATGACAGTGACGAAGCCAGGGATGTCCGGGAGAACAGAGATACACACTGGGTGGAGACAGTTGGTGCTATTGAAGTTGACATATTGCAGAGGGGCTGGGAAGTGCGATGTTTATTTGAAAAATAATAGGATAATGTAATCATCTTCAGGAAGAAACCATAAAGCAAAGAAGACATGATAGCCGTTTGAAAAGCAATTAGACTATCTCCTGCAGGAGATGGAAAATGGATTCCAGAAGAAATGCAAGGAACCCTTTTGACCTCATCATGTTTCACAAGCCCTCCTGGAGCTGATGCGTTAAGGGAGGTACTAGGAGATGTCAAATTTAGAGCATAGCAGCAAGAGGAAATATGTGGGAGCAATGGAGAAAGTGGATGGTGGGTGCTCTTCCCTATGCAGCTGACTGCAGATGGCAATCCTGACTGTGTCCCAGACTGTGTATCTGATGAATGTGCTATGGTGAGTTTGCATAAACCTATTTTTCAGGTATCAGCTTGTTACAAAAGAAGGACACTCCAGAGTAGACTTGCGAATCTAACACTTGCCCAGGTTATTGGTTAAGCCTGCCTAACATTTGTCATTCTTTCAAAATCCACATATTGATTATTCATATCACCTCTTAGAGTAGGCTACTTCAACCTCAATGCTGCTTACACACGGGGATTCAGAGTACCCTTTCATGGGGTGCTGTCTTTAACACCACCAAATATATATAGTCAGCAGCATCCCAGGCTTGGTTTCTCAATGCTATAAGTTTCTCCCAGCCATGCCCAGAAATTGTCAAATGCTGATGGAAGGGACAGATCACAGTGATGAGTCAAAATAGCCCTTGCTTAAGAACACTGTTGCTCATTGAAGTGTAGGGATGCTTTCACTCGTCATATCCAAGAGTGTCACAAACAGCTTACAGACAGTCTCAAAGCTGGCTTCAGATCTCAGCTCCTGCACTTTACAACTCAAATGACAGGAACACAATCCTATCCTTTGTAGTCACCCCACAGCGCCATACATGACACCACGAGTTGTGTTAATTGTTTCCCAGACAAGCCTCCACAATGAACACAAGGTGTTATTGCTGCTTTCTATAAATGAATTAAACCAACTCAAACAAATTATAAACCCTGCAGGGCTCCATATCAAAAGGAAACAGGCAAGATGCTTTTAAAGAAAAATGTCAGCTTTCCCCTAATGTGTGGACTTGCATATCTGTCAAATTTATTTTAAGGTCTACAGAAAAGCATATCAGTACCTCCTATCTGTGCCAGGTGTCAAGTGGATTTGAATATCATGTGCTGATGGCAAGTGGAGAAATGGAGACTCAGTGAATAACTATTCTGGATGCTTCCATGACAACCATCCCTGGTTTCCTTTGGCAATGTCATTCATTGTGCCGGATCCAAGTTCACCACTAGAGGTCACCCTAGCCCTATCAAAGTTTCCAGGTCTGCAGAAGTATGTCACAGAAGAGTCCCAGGTTAGACTGGCTGCTGGAGCTCCAGGCTCTGTGAGAGGGCTTCCTGTGAGAATGAAGCAAAGTGTCTGCATGCAGAGGCAGCCACAGCAGATGAGGTCAGTGCAGAGGGCAGGTGTCTCTTCTCTGTTCCTAAGCTTCTTGGGTTCCACTAATTTTTCTTTCTTTCCCTAGCACCCACATCCTGCTGGAACCATCTTTGCCTCAATGCAGAACTGCATGGGAGTGATGCTTGCCCACTATAATCTTTAGCCAATGATTTGCCTGTCACCACAACAAAGTACCGGAGATGGGGTTGTTTATGAAGAACGGCTGTTTAGCTCACAGTTTAGAAAGGTAGGAAGTCAAGAGAATGCTGCTGGCATCTGGTCAGGGCTTTTCTTGCTCTGTGGTAGCGTAGATGAGGCAAGACAGAATAAGCAAGTGATACAGAGCCTACTTTTACAACAAAGCCACTCCTGAGCTAATTCATTAATGAGCAGAGCCCTCATGACTCAATGATCTCCCAAATGTCAAATATCTTAAATGGCCTTACTGTGGATTAAGTTTCAAACATGTGAAATCTGGAAATTCATTCATGTCATACCAATGAGAAATAGGCTAAAAGAAAGCTCAGTTCCTTGCCTTGGCTCTGAGTGGCTCTGTGGTAACTTAACATGCCCCAGAGTTCCCTGGGGGTTAGGCCAAAGCCAGCCACCAAAACTTTACCAGAGGTGGCATTCTGGCTGAGTCCCTCCTTTTCCTGACCTTTTGCCCCATGCTACCTATTTCCCCCAACAGGCATTATTTGATAAATCACTATGCATAAGTCTCCATCTGTGGGCCTGCTTCTGAGGAACCCAACCCATCAGTGTGTCATCGATGCTCATACATGTTGATTCCTTTTCCCTGGTCATCTGCCTGGCTTCTGTATGTGACACTGGAATAAGTAAATGCATCCTTTTAGAATCTCCCCAGAATTGCTGTGATATTTTTCTGCAGGACTGGTAAATGGCTGTTCCTGGGATTTCAGTGGATTCAACTGAAGCCTCTCTACCTACTGTCCAGAGCATGGGAGAAGTTTCCTCCTAAGACCCAAAGCTCTGTGTGTTCATCCATCTGTGAGATCACTAAAAGTATGAGGTAAAGCCCAGTGCCACTTGGGGAGTATAACTCAGAGGGAGGGCACTTGTCTAAGATCCATGAGACCCTGGGCTCCATCCCCAGTGAAACAATAATACTATCTAGGGAAATACTTAAGTTAATTTTTAAAGTCCTTAAAATAATTTTGGATTGAGGGAAGGCAAAGGAGAGGCAGTCAGAAGAGAATTGGCAAACTACAAGTGATGTGGACATTCGTTGACCATGACTTAGGTATTTTGCCTTTGGTGGATAGAACTTAAATATCTATATTGGCATTAATTTTTTCAGATCCATGTAGCATTGCTTAAGCAAATTAACATTCTGATCTTGACTAATTCATTTGGCTGGAATAAATTCACATTCCGAAGCAAAGGGGAAGAAGAGGGGAGAGGCAAGAAGAGGTGGGAGGTGGTGAGGCAGTTCACAGCAGCCTCCCATCTCACCCCTCAGACGTGCTGACTTTAGCATGGCGCACACTTGAGAAAAGTGATTACGGCGATTGCTCACATGTGACAGAAAAGTAATTTCCATTTAGAAAAATATTCAAATCAGGAGTTGAGAGCATTCTCTGTCTTCGTTAATAATGGGCTAGATTACATGGAGAGTAGATTATATAAAGCCTATGGATCAATACACCATTTTCCTGATTAAATTGCTGGTAGACTGTGGGATTTGTAGGGATACAGCTGAGGAGGTGTTTGGAGACCTGAAATCGTGTTTCAAGGGTAAATAAGAAGTAATGTAAGCTGGGGTAACTTCTTTTTATTTACCCCCACCCCATATTTTTAGATAGATGAGGATAACTGCTGGAGAAATGGGTTTCTTCCAAGCACTTGCTCCTTTGCTAACTCCACTCAGAGCAGAATGCTTGCACCCTCCTCCAGAGATTTGCTTAAATACTACACGGGCACACTATGTCTCTGTCTCATGTATTAAATTTGATCCACCAGAGTAAATTCAATAAGCATGAGCAGCAGTGACGGGACATATTTATCTCAGGTCAGGAATGAGTGATACTAACACTTATGAAATATGCTGGAGTTTAAAACTTAAGTGCTCAGAAAGACTGCTCTGGGTGCAATCACATTGTTCCTTGTGAACAGTGAACTAAGTTACAAAGAACGTCCTTATAGAAGTGGTTTGGGAGTAGTGGGTGGGATAAGGCGTCTGTGTCACCTCATTATTTCTAATAAAAGATATGTCTGAGGGAGAATTTTTTAAAAAATAATGTGGCTGCATACTATCGTTAAGGGAGGCCAGGAACTCACTGTGTAGCCCAGGCTGACCTTGAACTCACAGCAATCTTTCCTTCTTTAACCTCCCTCTTCATACCATACCCAGCTATAAGTCCACATTTAAATTATTAACTCTGTTAACAGTGTTAATTCATGTAGACAATTCCCCTTGCAACGCCACACAGCAAGTCTGAGAAGCCCTTATTAGTCCTAGTCTGGACATGAGCTCATGAATTCCTGGTCAAAAAGTTGAAAGGCAGGCTTCTGATTTTTTGTATCTGACGAATATTCTGATCTGTGCTTTACCTCAGACGGTATTAAAGGAAGCGAAAAGCAGCTGTCCCAACCATTAATCTCCTGAGGAAGAAAAAGACATGGCTTTGTTTGTCTGTTTGTTTCTTCTTCTTCCCTCCTTCCTCTGGGGTGTGCATGTGTGTGCATGTGTGTGTGTGTGTGCGTGTGCGTGTGCGTGTGCGTGTGCGTGTGCGTGTGCGTGTGCGTGTGCGTGTGCGTGTGCGTGTGTGTGTGTGTGTGTGTGTGTGTGTGTGTTTATGGCTAAATTTGAAACCAAGGCCTTATACATGCTGAACATGAAGTCTTCCACTGAGCCCTGACCCCAGGCCCTGGCACCACAAAGAATACCATCTACAAAAAGACACACTATAATAGCAGAAACATGCTGTCAGCTGCCAAGTCTACAATCATGACCCCAGGATATTTTTAACAAACAAACAAAAAACTGCCTTAAATTGCCTTTTTAGACAATTTCTTAAAACATTTGCTTGTTCCCAAAAGTATCCAAAAACATGTTTGAGAATGAGAGATGAGATTGTTTGTCCCAGATTCATTTTTAGGTTCATATTAGTTTCCACAGGATCATGAGACTGATATTCAGAGGATCCTTAGCCACTTATTTACCCATAATCTTTATGACAAACACTCAGGACTTGCCAAAGTAAAGTGATGTCACTGATGACCAGGTCTGGGACAGCAGGAAGGGGAGTGGGGAGGAGGCTTCTTTGTTTCTATTTGCACTTTATTTGAGAACTCAGGAATAGGCAAACCAGAATTTTTACTGCATAGTACCTCCCTATTTGTTTACCCTATGGACACACACACACACAGAGATCAAAACAAAACACCTTTATCAGAACATCTGATATTTTCATAAAAATTAAGTCATATATATATATATATATATATATATATATATATAACCACAAACATTAAGAATAGTATTTGTGAAACTTAAATGTAATTGTGTGTATGTGCACAGTGTGATAATTATTTGCAACATTCCTTACAGACAACTTCAGAAAAATATAAGCAGAAAATCATGAGTATCTGGACAGAAAAAAAATGATTAAGATTAATCCACTTTAAAAAAAAACCAAAAAACCAAGTATACTTCCTCAAATGTTCCACAGATGTTTTAAAAGCCTCTCACTTTAAATATAATCTCATTTCTGTTTGTGTCTATTATGTATTCTATGCTATTGGAGTGGTTTTGTACAAAATGTCTCATTTGCCTAACTTTCATAATTATGTTCAAAGTTAATTATGATTGCCCCCAGAGCACTGCTATTCCCACCTTGAGGATGAATGAACTGGGAAGCAAGATGATTGATTGTCACACCAACGACAGAAACCCGAAAACCACTCCCCACTTAAAGGCTCTCCTGTGTCTTGCACATAACTTATAGCTAATTCTTCCTACAACCAGCCATGGAGATGATGTTAATTGAGTGAATTCAATAAGATGAAGGTTTAAAAAAAATTCAAACCTTTATTCTTGTATGCATGGCCAGGAACTGGTGGTAAACATTACTTCAAATCTCCACCATAGCCTATAGTTCTTACTCAACACCAGCATGTCTAAACCACTCAACTATCTGATAAATTTGATGAAGTGGTTAGTGCATATGCACATGTATGCATGTGCATGCAGAGGGCAGAGGTCAACTTTGAATGTCAAGTTTGTTATTTAAAACAGGTTGCTCATGGGATTTAGGGCTCTTTGATTAGTCTGGGCCAGCTAGACAGTGGCCCTCAGACCCATCTCTACACCTCTGGCTCTGGGATTACAAGTACGTTCCACCATAATTGTGCTTTGCTTGGTGTTTGTTTGTTTGTTTTTATACCTGGGTGCTGAGGGCCTCATGACTGACCAAGCTATCGCACCAACCCCTAGAGACTCCTAAGAAATCCATTTTATTACCTAGATGCTGTACAGTGTACCAACTCCGGCTGCCTTCCATCAGTTTAACTTCACTATAATTACTTTCAGCCAGGAATTCTTTTTTCCACACTCATAACCCCTTTGGATCCAAGAAACTTTTATACCGTCTTGAATATATGCATATATAAATCAGGTATACAAATCAAACCTTTAGTGATAATAAATCGTAAAGAAATTTATATGAAGGAAATCCCTTGGTATGCATAAAATATTGCTATTTATTATAGACAAACATCATATATGGTGATATATTGAATAAAAAATTTAATAAAAACAGCCTAAAATATCAGACAGAGCCACCTACAGAGCCAAGCCTTGAAGGTCAGGAAGTAGAGTCACATGCCTTTAATCCCAGCACTCCAGAAGCAGAGATCTTCTGGATCTATGAGAGTTTAAGGGCAAATAGAGTCAGATGATGGTGACCCACACCTTTAATCCTGGTACTAAGAAAGTTGAACCAGGAAGTGAGATGGCTGGGTGGAGAAAGAGAAGGGAGGAGTCAGCTTTGCCTGTGTTCCTTTTCAGCTGAGGACTCAGAGGTATGGAGCCTGACAACTCCTGGAGATAGGACCTACCCATTTCGGCCTGAGGAGTTACCTAGGTGAGAAGTGGCTGTGGCTTATTTCTCTGTCTCTCTGATATTTCAGCTCCTCCCACCCAGATAAGGAAAAGAAAGAAAGGACACGGAAGGAAGGAAGGAAGGAAGGAAGGAAGGAAGGAAGGAAGGAAGGAAGGAAGGAAGGAAGGAAAGGGGAGGGAGGGGGAGGGAAAGAAAGAAAGAAACAAAGAAAATTGGTTCTCTCTCCCTCTGTCTGCAGCCATTGACTGCCTGTAGCCCTTCACCTAGGGTGGGGCTTTGTGACATTTTCCTCCATCCACATTGCCATGCCTAGTGTCATCTTTTCAGGTCTTGTGCAGGCAGCCATATTGCTGACAGTTCATGGGAACAACTCCCTGTCCTTTCCAGAAGACGCTATCATGCAAACAGAACTCACACCCTGTCAAAGATGCTAAAATGCAATTTCATTAAGTGAGGATAGAAGAATTCCCCAACAGGAAGGGAACCGGATTGATTTTACCCACCACTCACTTTAAAGACTGGTTGACCATGATGCGCATAAAGGATAGAATGACAAAGAAAGGATCAGAATGCTGAAATCCTTTGAACCTTGGGAGGGTTGCCTCTTCTCTTATGTTCACTAGCTTCTAAAAATATTTCTCTATACGATGATGGGGTGGGGGAAAGTCACCCTCTCTTCTGTGCATAGAAATTCTTGGAAATTATGTCGAATTGCAAATTCCAATTTTGAAGGTTTTCCAAGGCCCTGAGATCTGTACTGTAACCAGTTCCCAGAAATGTATTTTTGTACCAGAGGGTAGAAAGGATTGTCGTGCCCTCCTGGATGAGGTCAGTCCTGGGGGATAAGAGTTTATTGGAACAAGCAGGAATTCTGCAGGAGCCCTCTGCTTGGGGGAGTGAGGCTGGAATCCTGACAACCAATGATGGTGCAAGAAGGTATGCTACAGACCTCCAGGGGAGATGAGGTCTGGAATTAGGAGCCAGCAACCAGCAGGAATTGGAGAATGGGTGAGTGGAAATTATCCTAAAAGTGCTGCCAGCCCTCAGTGCTGTCTGCAAACTTACCCTTCATGACATAATCTGAGCTAGAATAAATCACGGTGTTCTGCTTTATGCTGTTTTACGTGTATGTGCTCCACAAAAAATTGGTGAAATAAAATTCACCAAAAGCAGAAAAAAAAAAAAGACACAACTCTTTATTGTACGAATTCTCTCTACTTCTTCATTCATATTGACAGGATAACCAGACCTTAGAAAACTGGATAGTCAACCTCACTCCAAATTTAAAACACTATCTCTACCCAAAAATTAGCATGCTTAACAAGAAAAAAACTTAAAAACTATAGTTTTTCCTTTGGTCAGGGAATATATAAATATTTTAATTATAAGTAAGCAAAAAGAAATTCGTGAATGAATATATTTTTAAAACCACATTAGTTTTACACAGTCAATGCATATTTATAGTTAAACATAAAAAGCCCTGTAGACATCCCCATTAGGTAGCAAGGCAGGCAGCGGAAGACTTGGAAGGCACTGAACTGTTGCCCTTACAATCAACTTTCAACCCCACCTTTCATTTCTACTGGTAACACTCTATTTTTTAAGAAAGGGGACATATCAGAATTGGCTTCCTTAGAATTTAAAATACCATACGAAAGGAAAGATGTAGCATTTTTGGATGGAGGTGTTTGAGCAAAGGTGCCGCTCACTAACAAAAAACCACTTTCTCCTGGTAAAGTGTGGTTATAATTTTTTTTATTTTTCTATAATCTAATGTTATATAATTTTAATATAATATTTTATTTATTCTTTGAGAATTTCACACAATACACTTTGGTTCTATTCATCCCCAAACTCCTCCCAGATAGATGCCTACATCCCTCTTACATGACTCCTCCCCCTTTAAAATAACCCAGTGCTAGCCATACCCTCCTCCTCGTGGAGCCAGGAACCACACCCAAAAAGTAAACTGACTCTCTTCCACCTCCAGCCATCAGATGTCAATAACAGCTCTTTAGTGGATGGTCCCTGACTCCATTCTGTGAGATCCATTGGCTTCATCTTGTGCAGGTCTTGTGCATGGCTGGCTGCTGTGAGCTCTTGAGTTTAGAGGTCCAGTTATGTAGTCTTTTATTTAAAGAAAATTGAACTGCATTTCTGACTCTAGGTAGAAATGTGGAATCTCAACTGCTTAAAAGATTATAAGATTTGACTATGGACTACTTTCTCTCTCTCTCTCTTTCTCTCACTCATACACACATACATACACACACATCTACCTATATATACACAAATATAACAAAAATATGCTATTGCATCTTCCATTAAGTGTTAATATAAATCACCTCTCAAGAAAACTGTTACACCTGAAGACATATTATTAAGAGGATTGAAGGGGAAAAATATCCCCTTAGATGTCTTTTTCTCCATGCAGCTGCTTATAGATCCTCACTGCTTAGCCTGTTCTAAAAACAACAACAACAGCAAAAAGACCCCAATTTTCCTTCCTCCACTTTCTGTCTCTTTCAACTACTAGCCCAACTCCTAAGCCCCTTGCCCTGGCATGCTAGGCATTCCCATTCTCTAAAGAGCATCCCACTCCTTTGTAGAAGCTGACAAGAGATTTCTGCTTCAGAAAGTATGGCTTCCTCTCTCCCTCTTGTTCACTTCCCTCCCAGAAGCTTCCAGCAGTTTTCTTCTGGGTCTGTATTGTAAAATTTTTTTAACTAATATTTTTTTTAAAACCTATGAGGCTGGGAACGTGCAAAGGGGGTAGGAAAAGATAGGGGCATGCTCATATGTTACAGCAGCACATTGGGTGCTTCTGGTAAAGAGGAATCTACCTGTCCAG
Organism: Phyllotis vaccarum; assembly: GCA_033318265.1. NCBI lineage: Eukaryota > Metazoa > Chordata > Mammalia > Rodentia > Cricetidae > Phyllotis > Phyllotis vaccarum. Next base: position 170,927,873 of record JARWLC010000001.1, on the reverse strand, counting down.
ATTGTAACTAGCCTAGCACACAATGCTAACAGTTTGATCAGAGTTGGCCTTTGACCTAGACACATACCTAGGCGGTACCTCCATGCAGGCTTAGTGGCCTTGAGGCACAGAAGCACTGCTGCACAAAGAAAGATGATAATAAGTGGGAACACAGGGGACAATAAGGGCAGATTCCCCAGCACTGTGGACCTCCCAGGCAAAGCCAGTCCCCACGCGCGAGAGAGAAGACTGAACTTTGCAGAGGTTTACCACTAGCTGTATCTGTAGATGGGGAGAGAATGGCAGATCTGGGGGCACTGATGCTGTCTTCCCAGATTTCTGACTCCCTGAATAAAATGCAGCTTGAATTCAATTCTTGGTTCTGTTCTCTGGTGCTTGGTGTGACAGGCATCAGGAATTTCCATTTTTTCACTTATAAAAGGGAACCTCTGACTACTCAGCAGCATTCCAAGGTAACTTCTTAATGTGTTACACCTGTACAGAGGAAGCAGCGTGGAAATAAGAAGTGAAAGCGGAGACAGAAGCAGAGGAAAACGTCCTAGATTTGGCTAGTCCTTTTGATGACTTAAAAAAGATCCAGACAGGCAACAGAGTAAAAGAAAATTGTTCCACCAAAAGAGCTTCCAAAGATTGCCACCTCCGGTATATACATATTTATTTAAATTTGAGGAATCATAAATTGATCTTTTAGAATGTAAAGTTATCCCCACTGAAATCACATGTGAAATATTATCATAAGAAAAATTAAGAGACATAGTCCAAATATTTATGAGTCCAAAAGCTCTTTTATACTTAGCATCCTTATATCCAAGGGTATCAAATATAAAAAGTAACAATATTAGAATATCTTGACAAGTACAGTATTAAGACTTTAAATGACCAGAGAGACAAATAACAGAAACCACGTTTAAATGTCAGATTTATAACTCACCAACATTATTAACCTGAAGCCAGAGCTGGGGAGAATGGCCATTTTAAAAATAACTACAAATAAAAACACCTTGTATATGCATCACTGAGTAATTGAAGATTCTCTTTACTGCAAAGTAAGTCCTTGGTTATAAATGACTTATGTAATTCAAACAGTACTCTGGGCAGCCTGGAAAAAGATGGAGGCATGAAAACAAGGCCAAGTTAACAACTCCCATAGTCTGACTCCTTCTAGATCCAAACTCCTGGCACCAAACAAAGCCAGAAAGGCACAGAGACACCATTTTGGTTATTTCCATTTCTTATCTTCATCATTGGTGTTTCCATTTTATCTTTAGTTTTAATTAATTTCTTATTCACAGAAGAAGTCAATATCCTGGGGAGGGGGAGAAGGAAGAAGATAAATTTCAAGCTAGACAAAAAAGCACATATATATTCTTAATTTAAAATAAGATTTAATAATAGAGAAATTATGGTTTTTGATAAGTCAAGGTTGAAAACCTAAGGATTTGAAATAATTATCCCTTCAAGTCAAATACCACTTAAAATGAAGGTCTTCGAATACACCTCTAGTTTGTAGTTATTTGGCAGATGGAGCTCAGTGCTACAATGGGATGGCGGGTGAGCCATGTCTGTTAGGCTGGGTTACATTTGAAGCTCAGCCATCAGCTTAGGAGATTCAGTTCAAAACAACCATCTTGCAAAGGAGCTTAGAAAGGATCTTTTATTTCTGCCAATTTTTTTTTTCTGCCACAGTTTACAGGACCCTAGGGCAGTAGGAAGAGCAGAATTTTATTTCATGCATAAGTGGAGTCTATCTACCACAAAGATAAGGCTCAAAGAATTTTTTAGAATATTTTCACCTTTTCAAAAACAGATGCTAATTTTTATTTTTACGCATTTATCATTTTTAATAAATAAATCTATCTTTCACACCAGGAAGTACAGCTTAGTAATTTTTTAGTTCCTTTTTCTATGATGCACATGCCTTCCAGGATAATTTACATTTAAAACAGAAAGAGAATTGTATTGTATACTTAAATTATGCTAGGTCAGTCTTCATTGTTACATACTCACACACACAGGAGAAGGAGGGGGAGGGAGAGAGGGAGGAGAGAAAGAGAGAAGAGAGAGGGAGGCGGGGGATATGAACTGTGAATCAGCTTTGGTGGGATGATCACTTTATGATGGTGTAAACACCAAAAATCAAGTTTTACACATTAAATATATAGTTTCACTAGTCAATTAGATTCCTAGTAAAGATAAAATATAGTTTTTATAAGTTGAAATATTTAAAAAATAAACTCAGAGTAACTTCACAGGTTAATAGTCAATATGTATATTCCCAATGCCATTGTCTTATAAAAGTCACCATTGGTACCTGTTTTATGCAGCATATACTGTAAGCTGAGGGACATACTCTTTTTTGAGGACATGTCTAAATTACCCCACTATCTGAATCATCCTCCAAACACCTCTGAGATGCTTACCGTGGTTGGAACTTCCTTGGTGGCTTGCTGATATACACGTTGCTCTTCAACCAGGTTGCTGGGGAAATAACCCACAATTCCCATCTCATCCTCTTGGTCACCGTAAACCTGTATGCCCAGAACAGAAGCAGTCAGGGAAAGCCAAGGTCAGAGAGTTTCAGAAACGTTTTTCCTCATAATGAAAATTACATGAGCCAGAGCTTCCCTTGCATTGTGCATTGCAGGGAGTTCAGAGTGAATCTGAGATTCACTGGTCGCACCAGGAGTTGTGTGTCTGCTCCTTAGGGGACAGATCTGACTTGTCTCACTTTCTGAAGTTTTGTGACTTGACTGAGATCTTCTGAATTCTATAGAAAAATTAAGGTCAATAAAAATTTTAAAGCAAAGAGACTCTCATTTTAAAGTATGTATACTTCCCACTTCTTAACAATTCAAGGGGACATATATTGAGTGCATTCTGATTGAATCCTTCACCAATTTAGAATGTATCTTTGAGATAACATCAACCATGTTTCTTCTTTCCCTGGGCCCTGCTCAGTTTGTGATTGCATTTTAACTCAAGAAAGCAGCAGCTGAAGAATCAAAGAGGGTCCTAACCTTCCTAAAGAAACATTTCCATTTAGGCTGACCACTAACACGCAGCTCTTTCTCTTGGAAAATCCTCTCAAACATGTTTTGAATGAGACTCAACTTCTCTGCAATGTAGAAGCCTCAACATGCTTTTTTTTTTTTTTGCTTCTCCCCCCAAAAAACATCATTTTGACTTATCTTCAATTTTTTGAGATATTTTTTAAATACAAAATCATAAAATGAATTTGAATATTTGTATTTTCATTCACATTCCCACACATCTTCTTTATAGCTACTATTAGGCATTAAAGGGGTTGAAAACAGGAAAGCCAGGAAAGGTTAGGAGCAATTTAAATAAGAAATATAAATGCTTTTTTAAAAAAATAAAATTTCATCTTACACTGCCTGCCCAAAACTCTCCAGATCCATTTTCTTTCACCAGCTTGGAATAAACATAGATCTGCTGCCCTTTCTTGACGTTGATGAACCTACAGTCCGGGGCATTATAATCTTCTTGTGCTTTAGCCAGCGAAATAGTATCTGGAAGAAAAAAAAAAATGAAGTGGTTAGATGTCCTAAGAGTAAAAAGGCAAAGCATATAAGGGAAGTGGGAATGTCCAGCTGGGTTTCAAACAGAGAAAGAGAATGCCAGAAGATTAAAAGCTGAAACAAAATCTTAGGCAAGTGAACAGTTAGACACCAAACACAGATCACAAGACACAGTGCTAAGAACACATGCACACACACACACACACACACACACACACACACACACACACACATACACACAAACACAAACACACGCAAAGATTCACTACAAAGAACACTCTGGCTTTCTGCCAGACATATTTTCAATTATGCAATAGGAAGATAATTAAAACTGAACCATTAACAACTCCTTACAGACACACTCCTCATCTGCACACAACTTCTTAGAAGAAAGTTTATCCATAAACACTCCATTCCCAGCACACAGAGCTACAAGGCCTCCAAGCAAAAGAATCAATATTCTCGTCATCTTTCTTTTTCAATGTCTAGACTAGCACTCTTTGCCTGACTTCGGTGGTTCTTTTATTTGAAAGCCAGACCTCTGAGTAAATATCCAGCCAATAAGAAGGGGACAAGCCTCCCCCCCCACACACACACACACCCTTGCTTTCATAATGTGTGCTCCTGGATTCCAGAGACTTTTTAACATTTCATATTCCAGAAAGAGTCAAATCCCATGTCTGTGTTCCACATAAGTAGTGCACCATGGGTGAAGTTACGTCTGCCTTGGCTTGTGGTGCTCACCAGTGGGGCATTGTGAGAATGCCTACCATTGTTTATTTTTCTGCTTTGCTCTCCAGCCCTTTCACTTTCTGAGCAAACATTTGTTGAAGGTAGAAACCTATTTAAAAATGTCAAGAGGCTTGGCTCAGCTCAATGGACAAAGCATTTGTGTGCGATTGTGAAGAATAGGGTTCAGAATCCCAGATCCCACACACAAACTGAACAGGCATGGTGGTCCACCTGTTATTACAGCACTCTAGAGACTGACAGGAGACATCCTTGAGGTGAGCTGGCTGGATCCACTAACTGGAATCGGCAAGCTCTGGGTTCAACAAGAATCTCAATTAAATAAAGAGAAAAATTGAGGAAAACACCCAATGTCAACTTCAGGCCTCCTCAGGAACACATGTGAAACACACACACATGCCATGCCATGCCATGCCATGCCACACACATATACATTTTAAAAAATAAAATGAGTATAAATTTATTTTTAGTAAATCTAATAAAATTCTAGGTTTACATAATATATAAATAATCTTATACAAAACTTTTGTGATAGGTTTCTTAGAACTTATGTTTATGAGTCACTGGTGGATTATATGACATACCACAACCAGATCCTACCAATGTAGAAGCAAGAGATAAGTGAGTGAGAGAACTCCCTATTTGTTCCTGTGTGAATTAACTTTTCCCCTCTACAACATGTGCCTTTGACAACCAACTGATAAATAGCTTATTTACTCTGTGTTACAGGTCTAGAAGTTTAGGTCCATGATTACTGCTACCATTGATTCAGATCTGTGGCATATCTTCATGGAAGCCAGTAGCAGACAGAGCGACACTTACCTTAAGGCTAGGAAACAGACATACAAAAAACAAAAAACAAAACAAACAAACAAACAAACAAAAAAACCAGCCAGTGAGACTCTGTGGTCCCCTTTGGGTACCCATAATGACATATGTACCTCACAGTAGGCCTTACTTCTCAAAGGTGCTACTTCTTTCCACATTGTACTAATATAGGGAGCGTGTGTTTAACAAATGAAATTTTTCAGGGACAATTAGAGATCAAAACTCTAACAACTTCTTCTAAGTATCATGCACTTAGTCTGCAAATGCCATGATTGGTCAGAGAGAAGAAGGTGAAGTATGAATTAAAATGTTCCCCACAGGCTCATAGGGAACAGCACTATTGAGAGGTGTGGCCTTGTTGGAGGAAGTGTGTCACTGGGGGGTGGGCTTTTGGTTTTCAGAAGCCTAAACCAGGCCCAATGTCTCTCATTCTTGCTGCCTACAGATCCAGATGTAGAACTCTCTCCAGCACCATGTCTGCCTGCATATCACCATGCTTCCCCCATGACAATAATAGACTAAACCTCTGAACTGTAAGCCAGTCTCATTAAATATTTCCCTTTATAAGAAATGCCAAGGTCATGCTGTCCATTCCCAGCAATAACAACACCCCCCCCCCCCAAAAAAAAAAAACCTAACTAAGACAGTTATCTCCACATTCCTGCATTTGAGCATCTCTCCTGTAGGGAGTGGAACTGTAGGTTACCAAACCAGTGGAAAAGCACCCTGATCTGGCTTCTCCCTGAACCTGGGAGTTGGAAATCCCCATCCCCGTGACTCATAGTTAATGGCCAAGCAATACTTCAGGTTTCACTGTCCTTTTCCACTAATTCACTGCTTCAAAAACCCTATAAAGCCTGCCTACCTCCTCCACCTCCACCCCTGCCTGCTGTTGTCTCTGTTCCCAGAGGCAACCCCTGATCTGTTTCTTTTCAGTGAATCTCTTATGTGAGGTTTGTTGCATGGTGTGACTTTGTGGTATTCCTTGGCTCCCAACTGCTAAGATATCCTTGCGCTGGAAAACCTTTTCAGAAACATTTTAGAAATCAACAATACATAGCTCTACTGTTTGGTAAAGATTTGCTGAGCATTTACTGTATTACTGAGTACTGCTTTAGGCATGTAGAATCTAACATGAAATGAAAAACAGCCTTGGTCCAATTAGTTGCCCATTTTCCAGGGGAGACAGACAATATATAGCTGTTTTCATATGCTGCTTGGGATGGGCATCTCTCTGATCAGGTAAAATCCCATCCCCCGCCTACTCTTTCTTGACTAGAGATCTTTGTCAGTCTGCTCTGATCAAGCTGGATGACCATATGGCTTCAGAGCACCAATATGAGAGACAAGAATTTAAATTATTAAGCAATTTTGTGTAGAATACTTTTCTAAAGGATGAGTTGGCGGTGTAACATACATTGCTTATTTCTTATTTGGGGTAGATGCCTGCATAGATGTATTTGTGTGTAACAGTTTTAATGGTGTGTGTGTGTGTGTGTGTGTGTGTGTGTGTGTGTGTGTGTGTGTGTGTGTGTGTTCATACAAAGGTTTTTAGGGCATATGAGTGTTTTCAGGGGAGGATCTGTATACAGTTTGCCTGATTCGGAAGACTCTTTTCTTCAATATCTTTATTAGAGATGATGAAAGTAAAGCCCACAAGGACCAAAGTGCCCTTTGCTGACCACTTTATTCATGGGTCACCCAGAGGGACTATAATCCACTGCAACTGCCTTTCAGCAATGTCAAATTAAAAATGGATTTTTCAATCCTCTTTTCTGCTTTACATGAAGGAGAGGGTGACTTAGAAACCACCTTGGAAAGTGAAATGGCAGGGTGGGTTTTATTTTATTTTTCTTCCTTTAATCCAAGGGTTTAAAAGCATCTATGGGAAAATGCAAGCATTGATTTAACTCTTAGTTCTGAATGTCTTCAGACTGTTCCAGTCCCAAACTAGTCATCAACATGGACTTAAGACAATTGCCATTTTAGAACTATTTCCAGAAACAGGGACTGATAAACTCAAGACTGCCATGCTGCATACATGCTTCCACAGCAGAGTGGAAGCAGACCTCCCCAAGCTATTACAAACAATGAGTAGCTAAGGCTAATGTAACATTTAGATTGGTCTCATGAAGGTGAGGAAACAAAGGTGATGCCAAGCCTTTCTAGGCATTATAACCCCAGGAAGGCATGGGTTATTCCTGTATTTGCAGTAGGCAAGTAAGAATGTGATTAGATTTGTGATGACTCAGACCCAAGCATCTGTGCCTGACGCCATACTCAAGACACTGCAGCCACTGGGGAAGCCGTAAGAGTTCTGACCAGAGCCCAGTTTTCATTTTCAATGATTAGATTGTCATTGCTATAGGAAGCCTGTGCTCCTTTCAAGTCTAAGGACAGGTAGCAGCACATGGAGCTAAAACTGAGTAGGCATGGAGTTAGGTGGGAGAGGCAAGGAAGCTGCAGGTGTGGCTTAGAAGCTGTCCCTTGGTGTAGTCAGAACTTTTCCTGTGTCCAGAAGCTGCATGGTTCCAAATAAACACTCAGCGTCTTGCATTTCTTACAACCTGTTTGACCTATGTCTCAGGCCAATTCTTGCTCTAAAATTAAGTCATAATTCTTGTCTATGTTTAGCCATGTGGCTTGGTACATTTTCTCAGTGCAGCATTCTCATCCTGCTTCCTCTGTGTCTGGCTGGTGTCTGCTTCTCTGCCTTGCCTCTTCCCAGAATTTTCTCAGTCTGGTCACCCAGCCTCTATTTTCTGCCTAGCTACTGACCAATCACCATTTTATTAAAACAACATAAGTAACAAGTCTACAGTGTTCAAGAGCAATATCTCACAGCACCTTGTGTTAGATTTCTTCCCAGGTCAGATGCTAAGTCATCAGGGACCAATCTCAGACTACAATCACCTTGCTGTTTTCTTGTTTTGCTTTGCTAAATAAACTTATGTTAAACTGTGATCCACCACTGGACTCTTTCCGTCAAAAAGACACAGTCAAGGAATGCTCTGCCAATAGCTTCCCTCTAATGATACACATTGGCCCTGATGGTTAGGTTCAAACAGCTTACAGACCTCTGTTCTCCACAATATCTCACTGTTTAGTCTAAAGTGTGTACATTGTCCATCTGAGTCCTTCAGAGAGAATCCCCAAGCTAGGCCAGCAGTTTGATCCACTAATAGTGTGTAGGCTGTTGCACACTGCTTATCTGCTCACCCTTCCTGAGACCCTGTCTCAAAAACAAAAACAGAGAAAGGGGTGAGATACAATTCTGTGTCAGGGCTCTTCCTTAGCATGCAGTCCTGGGTTCCATCACCATTATAATAAATCAATAGCTGATACAATGTCCAATTTCAGAGATTACATCCCAAGCTCCAGTCCCCTCATCAGAGGGCATAGGGCAGAGGGCATACAAGGTCAATATATTGGAGGGATGCCCCACGCAAAGTTAGTTGGCTCAGGATAACTGAAGGATACCTTTCCCCTCATCTCACACACTTTCCATGTTTCTCTCTCAGATGGGGGCTCAACCAGTCAGACTTACCCCTTGGTTACATCATGTGTGTGTCTATACACACATCTACATATGAAGTGAATGTGATTCAACCCTTAAACCCACAAGATCAAGAAAAAAAAGCATCTTGATTTTCTTTGATAACATGGCTTGGCCATAATCCTAGCTGGGTGATGTGCGCGGTGACCTGAGAATGGGAGTTTGAAATTTAACACCATGCTCCCACTGGATCGTCTCTCCCACGGTCAGAATTCATGAACTTAAGGTACAGCTCTGATGGCTACTGAATCTGTAAATTGGATCCTAATTCAAATGATATAATCCCATAGGTATGTCTGCTTTACTATTCATATGCTGACCAACTCCAAACTCAGTGCGGAATAAAATTAAAGTAGGACTGGTATTATCATTAAGAAAGTCAGTAAAGCAATGTGAAAAATGTTCTTGTTGGTCATTCAAAACCAATCGCCCCCCCCCCCCACCCCTTGCCCCTCGTTTCTGGTTAGGAAGGAACACTTAGTGGGGGAACAGGTCCAGTGGGAGACAGTTAGAGAAACTAAGTTTAGGTGCTTCCAGGAAATGTCTGGTCACCAGGTCACCGCTACTGGTGAGTGATCATGTGATGTCCAGGTCCAGAGGTTCAGTTATTTCTAGCTATTTCTCCAGAAAAATAAATAATAAAATATTGTTATTCTGTTTCCCAACCTTCGGGATTTCAACAGGGTCCCTGTCACTTGTAGGGAGAGAATGATAGGGGAAGGTGCAGAAGGACCACAGGACAAGCTGTTCTAGTGGTCTGTCTTTATTATTTCCAGGCGTACTTATATCTGCTTTTGCAGAGCTATAGGTTGTAGGGAGGAGGGAGGGCTAGTGAGGGGGCTTAGTGAGGGGGCGAGACTGTGAGCCAAGGTTGTGTTAGGCAATTATGAGCAGTGGTCAGTGAGTAATCATGAGCCAAGGTCAGTGTGTTAGGCCATTATGAGTCAATGGTCAGTGTGTTCCCTTGTGCTTTTCCAAGGACTGTCTTGACCTAAAGAATGCTACCTGAATTCTTCAATGAAGGGAATTCTTTAGTTGACTTTTGGCTAGTGAACTGGCTCCTGACAATTCTGAGGGTCCAGCCTGCGATTACTGGACCCCTGTGTATTCTATCTTAACCCTCTTTTCTACCCTAAGCTTTAAGAGGGCAGAATATCCTTCCTAAGCTTTAATAATATAGAAATTTGGGTTCTGCATAGTTTCCTTATTTTTTAATAGCTTATTACTAGTTTTTCTGTCCAGTATCTGCCATTTTGGCCAGATCTTGTTGGTATGTGATATTTGTGATCCCCAGTCTCCTTATTAAAGAAGGAAAATAAATAAAAGAGCCTTTAAAAATTAAGCTAACAGGTAACAGAGCATACTCTCCAGTGATTCAGAAATGCCAGTTACTGGGTTGTCAGAAGTCTTTACAGGAGTTCTGTGTACTATTTCTGCCATTTTTATATAAAATGGAAATTACTAAAATTAGAGGTCATCTTTCTGCTCAAAACCTAACAGACACATATGTGAACACCTACCTGTATGTTCATAGCCATTTCATTCCTAATAGCCAAATATCTATCAATTGATGTTACAAATGGCTGCATCTAACAGATTATGCTTACAGTAAAATTTGTTCAAATTACTGTTCAATCTGTGAGTCTGGGCAACTGTACACCATCATATAATAAACATAATTGACTTACAGCATTCCCTCATCCCACTTAGCCCTAAACAACCACTTATCTGTCATAAGAGTTTTGCTGTTTGGATAAATTTATTTGGAAAAAATGTCTTTGATATAGTAGTTTTAGAAATAATTCATCTTGTTGATCTCCTCTTAACATATTTTTGAGTAATAAAAGATCTCTTATCTAAATCTAAAAATAACCTCTCTGTACACACACAAGAAAAATAATTTTTAAAAAAAATGCTAAAACAAGAATATAAAAATTACTTTTCATTATGCGCTTTATTGAAAAACAAAGTCAATCACTGGAGATAATTTCATTAGGAGGAAATCAAGTCTTAAGTATAAAACAAAGCCAGAGAAGCTTCTGGAGTCTATAGCTGTTTAACAATTACAGAGAGCCTGCAACAGGGATTCATGCCTGTAATCCCAACATGTGAGTTTGGCATTAGCCTAGACTACATTGCTACACAACAACAAAAAGCAACCCCAAACAATGAGCAGAGGACATAGAGCTCAGTGGTACACTGTGTGCCAACATCAAACCTGCGCACATCCTCAGCATCACAAAGGAAGATTAGGTCTGTTTTAGGAAACATTAGATTCCCTTTTGGAAGTCAGGCATTTTATTCACTTAGTTGTCTATTTTGAGACAGGGTCTCCAAGGACAGCTAAAGCTAATCTGGAACTTGAAGGGATCCTCCTGCCGCTGCCTCCACAGTGCTGGAATTATAGGCAGACACTACCAAGCCTGAGGCCCTTGAAAGTCATTGAGACGAGATATTAACCTTTTTGTAAGAAGGGAAAAAAAAAGGTAAAATGTTCCAGTGAAGGCAGCAGTCCTACTTCTCGTTTGTCTAGAGAATAGTGAGCAGCTGCTATCAAATGGCCATTATTGAATACTGCACGAATCCCTACTCCAGCAAAATATGAAGCTCAGTGGGTTGAAGGAGGCAAATGTCATGTTTTCTAACAGCAGGTTGATCATTTTAACATTAACATGGTGTTCATTGGTTGCTGCAATCTGTGCCCTTCATCTTCTGTTACCACTTGCTGCTCCAAAATAACACAAACTTCCATTATGTGTTTACACTCTTCCAGATGTGTCTCTATCGAATGAGCACTTGCTGGTTGGACAACAGACAAGTAAACAGTATTAAGCACACAGAATACAAATAAAAGTTTTATTGTACAAAATTAAGGCTTCAGATTTCACAGTTTACCAAAACTAAAAAAAAAATAGGTGACTCTTTCCCCCAAATTTCATTTTTACTTCCAACCATTAAAATGACTTGACCAGATGTAATAAAAATGAACAGTATAAATAATACCAAGTCCTTTCAAACTTGCTATTCCAAATGTTATTTCTTGGCATAGGTAATCTTCATGGCGTGGGATGGTGTAATCTTAAACCCTTGCAAAGCATCTCTGGCAGCTCCAGCCTGCCCATCATTTTCAAATTCTACAAATGCAATGTCATGCCGCCCAGGTACCAAGCGAACTTCCTTGAAACCAGGGAACCTAGAAAAAACCAAGAGCAATAAATACAGGCAAATGTAATAATAATTTTGTTGAACAATTTGCTTTCAGTCTAGGAAAACTAATCACATTCAGTCAAGAATTCCATAGGATGGAGGCAGCTGACATAATTTTACCATAAAGGGACCCTAAGAGTCCATGCTAATTCCATGTCTGTCACTATGTCAAAGGTTTGTTTTCTATTTTATCCATCTATCAGAATAATTCCAACAGAGGAAATCTAGATTTTTATTTGCTAAGCTTGGAGACAGGTTTCAATCCATGGTTAGTCCAGGACTAAATCAGTGACCCTACAGAGAACTAGTGCTGTGGGGTGACAAATGAGCTCAGGCCAGGGAAGCACTATTTGTCCTGTTAGGAGGCTCCTACAAAGAGACCCATTTAGTAAAGAACTTACTGGTTGAACAACATGGATAACATCATCTCATTCGTCTCTTCTGGTAAGTTATTAAGGAACAGGATGTAGTTTGGAGGGTAATCGGGGACCTATTAGAAACAAAAGGCAAAGTGAGCTTGTGAATATCAATAGCACTGTGGGGTATCTGACTGTAAGAAATATGAAAACTCTTCTTCAGAGAACTACCCAGCAGCTCATATGGACCCACGAAACCTTAACACAACAAAACAAAGCAGAAACAACATCAGAGATACAGATACAAACCTAGGAACAGGGGAAGCCAACATTCACGTTAGGACACCCCAAATCTGGAAGGCTACAATTCTGTGAAAACAGTATTTCTAGATAAAACACCTGTAGGTCAGTCATAACTGTGAATTCTGTCACCTTGAGTCTAATAACTAGAAAAGGCAGACCCACCGACTTCCTCAGCTGACCAATCTACTCAGCTAACACTCCAACATATGACTTGTGGGCCTCACTACCAGAAACGAGAAAATTAAGAATTAAGACATGACTACTGACAACCACAGCCTGCTGACATTTACTGTCTGTGTTCCTGTATATGCATGTGCACAGTAAAATGCACATACTGCATCTACAGAATATCGCACATGCTTGGTACTCCATCCTGAGACTACTATATAAAGGATTTACATATAAGACACTCTGTCTATTTGCTAATTTCATGGACAGAAAAGATCAAGTGTAAAAAACAATTAGTCAACAGCTCAAGACAGAGAATTAAGTGTTGGTATTTGTGAGCTGACTACAAGTTCTAAAAAAGTTCATAGACCAGAAAGAAAGATCATAAGAGAATGCAGGGTCAGGTGAAACTATCTGTAATCCCAGCACCCAGGAGACTGAGAATTTTCATAGTAGTATCAAGACCGTCTCAGTGGGGGTTAAGGAGTACTGGGCAACTTAGTACAGCACTTGCTTAGCAGACGTGGCCCAGGATCCAGTCGCCAACAACAAAGGAGAGGAAAAATCAAAAGCACTCAACTCTAATATTGTAACTTTCTTGGTGGTACAGAGATGTGGATCATGTCAGACTATAATTTAGACTCTACTCAGAGTAACCTTAAAAAAATAAGACTGAATATCTGTGCTGGGAAAGTGGAAGCAAAGCTAACTGCAAACTCCATTGTCCGATGTGAATCTGAGAAAGACAAGGTAATGTCAGCCACCTCACAGAGTCCTCTGACAGGCACCCTTCCCAAAACAAAGCTTCTTTCAGACTATACATGCCTCGCCTTTTTGATCTTGTCACCAATTCACAGGAAAAAGGAATCAGGGCAGGTTTTGTTTTTTCATGTTAGGAAAGCTTAAATGTTTTGAAGACTGAGTTTCTTAAGGTGACAGGCAATTATGTCTTGTGAGTGGATTTACTTGCTTTTGCAGACATGCATACTATTTTATATTGCGATAATTTTTAGGATCTTAAAGTAAGCACCCCATGGAGGAAAACATTACCTGAGGATTTGGCACTGCATTTCCTTGAGGATTAGCTGAATTTGGTGTTCCCTACAGAAAAAGAAATTGGGATTAAGAAATGGTTAAATTTCAGTCATACTAAAAAAAAAGCAACTGCAAATTTATAACATAAAGCAACATTAAATTGACTATAAAAAATCTCTTACTCCATTTTACTTTAGGCACCTATGTCTTAACTATTTGTCAATTATGTTTGAAATATATATCCCTGAGCTATATCGACTACATCATAAAACTTAACATTTGAATTTTTTTTTTTTAAATTTTTGTTTTTGAGACAGAGTCTCATGTAGCTCAGCTGCCCTGGAATTCACTAGGTAGACCAGGCTATTTGCCTCTGTCTCCTCAGTGCTGGGATTAAAGATGTGCACCCCACACCTGGCTTTGACAGTTAAACTTTAAATGATAGAGAGACCAAATGTGATGTTGAGGTAGGAGGGTCATGTGGGTGAATAGACTCCATCTAGGTTACAAGAGTTGAGATTTTATATCAAAAAAAATAATGATGGGGAAGTCTTATTTAAAAAGAAAAAAAAAAACAATTCCATGTAAGCATTAGATAGTCAAACTTATTTAAATATTTTTAGCTCAGAAGTAACTACATTTTTTTGATAATTTCACTTTTATTAGACTTTTATATTTTGCCTCTTGAATTGTTCAAAGAAGCTCTGAGTAAGATACTCGTAAAAAGACTCTATATGATTTATGAGCAGAATTTAAGAAAAATGCCAGTAAGTATGTCTTAAATAAATTTGCCATTTAAGAGTATGTAAATCATATTAAAACTGTTTATTGCAAATGTCCACGTGTAAAGGCTGATATTCCAAACTGTTGCTTAAATATAAACACTAGAGTTCTAGTGTTTAGTTACCCTAGCTTCTTAAAGCTTCACCTATAGCTGGGTGGTGGGCGCACACACCTTTAATCCCAGCACTGAAAGGCAAAGGCAGGTGGATGTCTGTGAGTTGGAGGCCAACCTGGTCTATGAACTAGAGTGGTTACACAGAGAAACACCATCCAGTGGACAGACAGACAGACAGACAGACAGACTCTCTCAGTCACCTGGCCAGGCTTTTTGTTTGCAGCTGCTGCAGCCTGTTCCATGGTCTTAGCTTTCTTCTTTTCCTTTTTCTTTTCCTTGTCAGCAAAAGTGCCCCGCATTTTTGATATTATATCGGAATCTGTTTTTGCATACTGAATTCGCTGTTTTAGTTACAGGAAAACAAACCGCATCATTGTGAGGAAAGCTGTTTACAATAGCTGTAAATTATAATAAATACACTGCAAACTAACTTTAAACACATCTTTAAGAAAATCACTGAAAGAAATAAGTGGAAATAAGTAGTGGCCTACGATTCACAACTAAGGCAACTGCCTTTACTTAGGACAAATGAAGTTGAGCTGTGTGGCAGACCTGTAACCTTAGCTACACAGGAGGCTGAATCAAGAGGCCTGCCTGGGCTACAGAGTAAATTTAAGGCCAGTCTGACAGACTCTATTTCAAAATAAAAGATAAAGATACAGCTGAGTGTAGTAGAGTACTTGCCTATCATGTATGAAGTCCTGAGTTCAATTCCCACCACCATCATAAAAAGACAGAGATCAACTAGACCACACTGTACATTGTAAGAACAAGGCTGAAGATGCTGCATTACTGCTTCTTCTGATTTAATAACAACAAAAACTTATCAATGACTCACAAAAAGTGTCAATCAACTGTGGGACGTATCATGGTATTTGTTCCTTACAGTGATTAAATACTGAGGTCTATAAGCAACTCTCCTTTGACGCTATCATTTTCAAAAATAGATTTAATAACTTAACTGTTAAAGTGGCTTGAGAGGAAACAGAAAGATTAGCAGCTGCTATGACCAGGCTTCATTTTTCTATACAAGACAGAGCCAGATGGTATGTACTTGAGACCAGCAAGCATTCAAAAACAGTGGCCTATACTAGTGTCTTGCCAACTATAATGCACAATCCAACAGCCTGAAGAGCCTGACACAGAAAATCTAGGTAAGGCTTCAGATTCAAAGCTTTGAGGAATGGGGCCTTAGACAGACTAAATTTGCCACAAGGCTAAACTCATCACTGATGAAATGGCCCAATATTTCTGCCAATGATCTGTACAGTTACTGAGGGTATAAATTTCTACAAGTTGTAATTTTCATTAAACCAAACACATCTCCAGAGCTCAAGAGTCAACATTTCTCCAATGACATCAAAACAAAATAATCCTAAAAAGTGCTCCTATCTCAACAATTTGATCTTTGTCAAAAGAAAAATCATTTTATAGTAATGTGGATCAGAAGCAAGACTTTCTTAAAAACAAAGCAATTCTCTTTCCCCTGCTTCAGCTAGGAAAAGAATGTACCAGGGCAAGAGAAAAGCAGCAGCACCCCTCCTAACCCCAGCTTTGCCTGACCACTGTGGCCTATTCTACTGCAGCAGACACCAGATAGCTCTGTTAAGCTTGCCATCATATTCTAACAGACAAGACAGGTAAAGGCTCAAATTCCACCACTCAGAAGAATGAGTTCTGTAAGGTCTTCAACCCTGTCCCTGATCTGAAAAGATTTTGGGTACCTGACTTGTCTGCCATTGTAACACAGTCACCTAAGAAAGTATCTGATCTCTTAACGGAACATAATGCAGCCTGTCCAGGGACACTGGCACTATCTAGGGATACTGCTGGCTCAGATGCTTTTAGCTTCTAGTGGGTGGAGGCCAGAGATCCGGCTAAACATCCCCAGTGAATAGTTAAAACCCCAAAATGCCATTACTAAGAAACTCTACTAAATACTCATAAAAATAAAATATAATTCATCTTTTAAAGACAACAAAGAGCAAGATTTACATTTATCCCAACGACTCCTGACGGAAGCCCTCAGGACAGCAGTTCTGAGGTCATTTTGTTCTAAGTTAAAAATTGAAGCAAATTCTTCTCACTGCTGATCTAACCTAAAAGCAGTTAAATACAAGCAAGGCATCTTATTATCCTGTCAAGTCACTCGAGATCTGGCAGCTCCTGCTAAGCTTCCTCAAGGCAGATAGAACAGACTTCTAAATACCTACAGTGTAAAATCAGGTCAATGCACATTTTGCATTCATTAAAGAAAAAAAAAATGAGTTGGCAAGGTGAGGCTAGTGCCAAACACAGCAAACATTTCCTCCTTTTTGTATCCAGTTAACAAGGCACATGCCAACTTGCCATTTCAATTCAGCCAAATTGCCTAAAGAAGTCTTATGCTCCAAGCAAATGAGATCTAGAGAGTGTAAGTTCTTCATATTAAGTGATAGTAGCTGACTTCAGGAAATTTCATCTTACTGAAACCTGGAACAGTGTGATACAGGACAGAGGCTTCAAACTGCTACTGACAGCTAACACCACAGAGCTGACTGAAGCACAGCCACACCCATTCGCCTGTGTATGCACTGTTTTCCCTGCTTTGTCTAAAAAAAGGGAGCTACAACAGAGGAGATCTGGCTATTGAGGCCTGCAATCTTACTACCTGACCTACTGGAAAACATGTTCCTTTCTAGTATGGAAAAGATATAAGCCTAGTGATGCCACCACTGGCTATGGGAATATACCCTAGATGAAAAAAAGACAGCTTCATGCCCAGTCCTTCTCCATGATATACAAAAACTAGAACATCAGTGTGTACTACAGCCTTTAGGACAAATCCAGATCATGACCCGTTTTTGTACAGTTATTGAGTTTACAATTATTTAACAGAACTTTAAAAGGTTCAAAACACATAAACAAAACAATAGTTATCAAAACTTTAAGCGGTCAGCAAAGCTTAAAATATCTAGAATTTCTGCTGATCTCTGGATTAAACTAGTAATTCTACTTTCTATTTTAGGGTTGATAGGAGTAAACACAGATGCAGTATCTGCTAATGGAGAAACATAAATGAGGATTCAGACCCTCTAAGGCACAGAACTTGTCTCTTCAAGACTTCTCTAAAAGTTTTCTAATCCAGCAGAAAGGCAGTATGAGTCTATAGTCAGGGTTCAGTGTATGTGCTCATGCTTAAGACTCTAGACTTTTTCAATCTGCTATCTCTCAGCCTTACACCCAGAGGCCTCCTAACTGAGCTCCCTCTGATCCAACCCTCCTATTTGGTTCTTTGAGACAGTCTTAAACTGTGACCTTCTTGTCTCCACTTCCAAGAGCTGAGAATCTATGCATGTAACACTACGCCTACCTTGACTTCTAATGTTTGAAGAATCTTGTCTATGTTGCCACCCTATTTTTCAGTGACGTACATCATAATTTTAGTTTTGCTCATTTTAACTGGAATAAATTAATAATCAATTCAGCTCTAGAATTGTATTTTTAAAAACATACCTATATAATGATAGGGCACAGCCATCATTCTAGCACCTGCATAGTGCAGTCAGGAGAATTAAGCATTGGTTATATAACAAGCTTAAGGCTACCAGAGACTGTCTCAAAACAAACAAAATACCTATGAAAAAAACAACAAAAAAAAACCCCACCCAAATTTCTCTAAACTAACAAACAGAAAACAATAGCCTAGCATCAAGTCTATACTTAAAAAGTGACTATACCACTCAATAATAGTAATTAAGGCAGAAATAATAGGATTAGCTTACCATTGGTTTACCATAAAATGGAAATCCTTGTAACTGTCTCAAAGCATTTGTAGATGAGCCCAGTTCCTTAAATATAACAAAAGCCTGGCCCCTCATCTTCATGGTCTTTAAAGCTACAATATCTACCACATGTCCAAATTGAGAAAACAGGGCATACAGGGATCTCTTCAGTTCTATACAAAAAAGAAGGATAACAATTTGTGAATTTAAAAATGCCTATGTTCTTCATAAAATAATACAATGACCACCACTATTATTTATTTATAAATACATCACACTCTTTTCATGAGCTATCTAACTTAAATAGTTATTTGAAACTTATTATGAATTAAAGCTATAAAACCACCTTAATCTTCAAATATTCTTATATTAAAAAACATTAAAGTTGTGTAAAACTGGGATAAGCCATTGTATAGTTATGAAAGAGGACTAGATTTGATACATTCTCCAGACAGGTGAATAAACACATTTTAGTTGTGAATAAGTATTTTTAAAAGACCATACCTTCTTTTTTAATTTTATCATTCATATTATTGATATAAATTGTGTGATTTGGTCTGATATCCATGTTTGAGTAAAACCTAAAAGAAACACACAATCTGTTTTTAGCAAGGAGAGTTAAATGATACAGGTATATGGCATTACAAAAGATAAGAACCATTAGTGTTAAATTATTCTTCCACCCTAGACGTCAGAAGGCCTATTTGGGCTCTTTAGACAAATGGAAAATAGTTCTCAAGATCAAAGCCTGGTAGAACAAGGCAGAGGCAGGTAGATCGCTGTGAGTTCAAGGCCAGCCATCTACACAGTGAGTTCCAGAACAGGCTCCAAAGCACAGAGAAACCTGTCTCAAAAGATACCACCAGCCAAAATGGGAGAAAATGTCATACAATATATTTTCATCATATTCATCAGAAATGTTTTTCAGTGAAGTGAGTTAAACATTTATATAGGAAACTAGTAATAGTTGTAATATAACAATAATAAACTTTACAACTCACAGGTGCACTCACAAAGCTACTTAATTATTATTATTATTATTATTATTATTATTATTTTGGGGTGTGTGTGTGTGTGTGTGTGTGTGTGTGTGTGTGTGTGTGTGTGTATGTGTGACTGAGTATTATCATGAATGCTGGGGTCAACCTTCCAAGGCCAGGTTCTCTTCTTCCACCATTTGGGTCTCAGGGGCCCAATTCAGAGTGTTCGAATTTAACAAAACGTGTCATCTCGGTATCTCTCTAATGTATTTCTCAATTTATACATCACCTCCAAGGCTGACCTCGGAATTCTCTCTGTCAGATTTCAAAAGAATGATACTCTCAACAATTTGGAATGATAGTTAATAGCTCAGATTCTGGCACCAATAAGATCCGGATTTAAATTCTGTTTATGCTTTTACAATCTGCTTCTTCATTGAGGGGCAAGTTTCTTAATATCTTGGGTTCTCAGCTACAAATTGGGGATAGGAACAGCGCCTACAAAATGAAGCTCAGAAGACTAAATGAGATGGATATTTCTAACGGTCTCCATCAATAAGCACCTAAAGTTACTATTTATTATTGATTACTATCACAAGTTAAAGGGTCTTAACTTCACACAACATGCCGTGCTGAACATCACGGGATGAAATGACTTATAAGAAGGGTTTGTACTATGCAAATAACAGTTAATAGATAACGTTCATCAAAGGCTTGCTTCCCTAAACGGGAACCTGGAGAAAGGCTGTCTCAAGGAAGAGAGACCAGGGCAGAAGCCCTGACGGTAGTTCCTGCGGGATGAAAGACCGCAAGGGCACCCGAAAAGCACTCCCTACCCTGCCCAAAAGGCTGCTGGGGGGCAGGGAAGGGGAGACCGACAGCGAATACACCGAAGCGAACAACGGGGCATTTTTTTAAAATTTTTTTTTACCGCAGGGCTAATTCCTACGCGCCAGCCAGGGCCTCTTCACA
Organism: Phyllotis vaccarum; assembly: GCA_033318265.1. NCBI lineage: Eukaryota > Metazoa > Chordata > Mammalia > Rodentia > Cricetidae > Phyllotis > Phyllotis vaccarum. The sequence goes on along the minus strand of JARWLC010000001.1, from coordinate 170,907,517 downwards.
CACCAGTCAATCTGCCCAACACGCGGGCCCCACCGGGCGTTAAAAATTCCAATCACCCAGCTAACAGGAAGGGACGCCAGGCCTGGACCCGCCAGCCCTCGGATCGCCGCTCCTTCCCCCCCCTTAAGTCGTACCCTCCGCCGAGCCGAGGACCTTGCAACCTCCGACACCTTCGCCCTCGCTAGTTCGGTTCCGACTGGGAAGACCCGGCCAAGCTCGAGATTACTCACAGCTTGGAGGACGCCCCCAACAGACATACCTGAAGCCAGCGCCGTCCCGCTAGAGTCAAAACCGGAAGAGCTGCCTGACGCCGGAAGAGCGCGGCCACATTCCTCAATCGAATGCAGAGAAGTCGAGGAGTCGAGCACCGAGTCAATCGAATGCCTATGCCGGAATCTTTCTGCGCATGCGTATTCCTGAAGGGGCGGGCTGGTGGGTTGCCATAGAAAGGGGAAGAACTGGATGGCATCAAATTAGGACCCAGGAACCAAGTTGTGAACAGGAGAGAAGGGAAGGGAAGGGCATCAGTTTTCCCTACCGCGATTTTGAAGCTTCCCAACTTTATGTTATGGTACAGATCTACGGGAGCAGTCCCTCAGCCCTTCTCCAGAGGCAAGTGGGCAAACTTTTCAGTGGGTTCTAGCCAACTTGGCTTAACACCACCTTTAGAATGGCATTGCCACTCCCTGAATTCAATCTCGAATTTCTGGGAGTCTGAAGGAACACTCTAGGACTCCGCACATTACACCTTATCTACAGCCCTGTCTTCTGCCCCACAGAGAGCTATTGTTTGCAGGTTCTCTCACCACGCTGCAGGAATCAGCAACCAACCTAAAGAGCATATGCTTAAACTACTCAGAAACCATTAACAACTTCCTCCCAACCTCCCACCGTCTCCTTTCCCCACAAAATGCCTGGATTTTTCAAGGCTGAAAATTGGGGTGGGACCAAATTGGTTGAATTCAACAGCTTGAGGTTTCTAATTTCTAAAATCACCTGAAGTTGCAGCATGGAAATAGTGTCTAGAGAGTACTTTGTCTGCTTTGTTCACTGAAGTAATTAGAAGAATGGCTGACACTCAATAAACGTGCACTGGATGAATGAAGGAATTTTCGAAGAAATTAGGCTACAATGAAGCGAGTGTTATATCTAATGAAGATCCTGTAAGTGTAGGAAATAATGTTAAACAACCACAGAAAAGTGTCTTTTAACTACAGAGACCGTCTGCTTTGTAAAAGGATATTGAGTATACTGTTAACAAAAGAACATGAAGTAAATATAAAAATAAATTCTAAGGAACACCAAGGTGCTCTACCCACAAACACAGATACATCTGAACAGCTAATTAACTACGCGATGATAATGAGAGACAGTCAAGTGCTTTTCCTGAAATACGTTATAATCTGACTGTGTTATATAAATTGATCTGGCCAATAGTTCACAGCTATTTTAAAAAATGATAAAAACGCAAAGACATTCCACCTGGGGAAAAAAAAATAGCCCCTGGCGCGTGGAGAGGGGGATCTAAAGACACCACACACCTACAATCATAGCTACTGTACGTTTTACATTGCAAGGAAAAATTGTCCAATGACAGCTCAGTGGCAATGCTTTTCATGATTTTTTCCAGGCTCATCATAAAAAGCCAGGATATTTTCATCACTCTGATAATACAATCACTCTGGCCTTTTCTGAATGAGTCTTCAATGGTTTTCTGGATGACCAAGTAGGGAATGAAGGAGAAAGGGACTTTCCTGGCTCTTTGAGAAACCTTATAATCACCTGATTCTAAATCTAGAGTGTTAGGGAGGTGATAATATCCAAACAGTGATCACATATACATGTAGTGAAAAGAATCTGAATATTGAATAACTTGAAAACAAATCTTCTATAACCTCTGACCTCCTGGTGGTCAAACTAGGAATTAGATGTCAAAAACTCACATTTTGGAACTAGTAGAAGACAACATATGTTTCCCTGGAGTTCTGCTCAGTTTAGATTCATATTTCTGTTAGGCAACAAAATTTACTTTCCAATGAAACAGGTTTTTTATCAACCTAAACCCAGAGGCAACGTTATAACCACTATATACAAGCTTCATGCATCTACTAACGATAAAATTTGCTTATTTTCAGGGCAGCAGAAAAATTACTACAACCAGTTGGGAATAAAATTATGTCAAGACATCTAAATTATAAAGATGGTGACTGCACTGTCTCTTAGTGGCTCTCAATGCACATATATTTTCTCTACTTTATCTGCACATGTTTTATGTTTCTCATTAAATGTTTTTCAGTATCTTGCAGCAGTGACATTGCGAAAGGGACATGCTTAAAGAAAAAGGCACCATAAAACTATGCGGGATATAATTTGTCTTATTTATGCTAGAGAGAGCCAGAAAATGTATGGCAACTTGCTTGCATCTTCTTTCTCCCTACAGGTGGTAATTACACTAAAAATTTTATGTAGAGTGAATTATTTTCACAACAAGCATTAAACAAATCTAAGAATTACTGTTGAGCACCAAATCAAGTTTACATTTTCTCAGCTGGTTGAAATTATGTTCAGCGAAATTTTACCAAAAAGCAATCCTCTCTATTCAGGGAAAAATTACATGTGTGCAATTAATTTTCTTCCATAGCATTTTAGTCTTGCTTTGGAATTCATCATAATCACACTCTTATTTTTACAGACAAATGAATAAATGGATGAATTCCAGAATGGCTGTTACTCATATATTATACTATGACCGTGCTAGAATGCAGTGTCGTTCATGTAGATCAAAATAGTACCCTCTCCCTAGAATGGGTAGGCTATGATAACATAAGCATTCCATAAGGTTTGGTAACAAGGCTTTTTTGATTTGAAGATCTGAAACTAAGCCCCCAAAAAGACAAGGAGAAAATCAGAGCACTTTGATATTCTATTTTGTTAGACATATAGGTTATGCGCAGTGTACTTTTTGTCTGTCCTCACAGAAGTCAAGTAAAGTAACATGACACAGTTCCCTGACAGACCATAAGGTGTTAGCCCATCCTAGGTAATGAACTCAATGATGTGTGGATAAAAATTTAAGTGGTGGTACATGCATTTAATCTCAGCATTCTGGAAGTAGAAGCAGATGAAAATCTGTAAATCTAAGACCTACCTGGCCTGCATAGCAAGTTCCATGCCAGCCAGGTCATTGTGATCCCTAGTCTCAAATACAGAACAAAACTTGAATTATGGTTAATTGTGTTTCTCCTATGATTGAGCACTGTAAATTATTTGGTCTTCTTAGGTCCTATAACTCATTAAAATCTAAGTTTTTTTTTTTAAAAAAAAAAACATTTTGTATCTTGATGGATCCCCTGCCTGTCTGCTGCCATGCTTCCTACCATGCTTGTCTAGTTTCAAGCATGATGTATTACTGATTTTGTGGGAATAGTACAGGTGTTCAGATCTAATGCTCCTCAAATGTTAACATGTATGCACATTTACTAGAGTTTTTGCTTTAAAATAATCTGATTTAGTGAGATTAGAATAGGGCATGAGAAGTCTTGACTCCTAGGCTCCTGTACTATATATATGTGCTTCTAGCATATACAGTAGATTACCCCAGTATTGCATAATAGTTAGCTATAAAGTTGCAGAGATAATGTCAAATGTAGAATACTGGTGTCTTAGTAAATATCCTGCTGCTATAACAAAATATCTAAAATTGGGTAGTTTATAAAGAATGAAAAATTTCAGCTCATTATTCTGGAGGCAGGGAGTCCAGAGCATGACATAAATATCTAATCAGCTTCTGGTGAGAGTTTCCTTGCTACATCACAATATGGCAGAAGGCAACAGAATTAAAGCAGAGCATGTATCCCAGAGAGAGTTCCTGTTATACAAAGCCACTCTCAAGATGACCTATTAACCCACTGTGGAGGTTTGAATGAGGATGGTTCCCATAGGCTCATATATTCAAATACTTGTTCCCCGGTTGGTGGAATTGTTTGAAAGGATTAGGAGTTGTTGTGTTGCTGAAAGAGGTGTCACTGAGAGTGGGCTTTGAGGTTTCAAAAGGTTCTTACCAATCTCAGCTCTGTTACTCTCTGTCTCTAAGTCTCTCTTTCTCTGTCTCTGTCTATGTCTCTCTCTTTCCAAAATTGCTCCAGCACTATGTCTGCCTGTCTGCTGCCATGCTTCCTGCCATGATTGTTATGGACTCTAACCATGTGAAACCATGAGGCTCAAACAAGCTCTTTCTTCTACGTCTTTGCTTGGTCATGGTTTCCTACCACAACAGTAATAGATAAGTAATGAAGACAACCATTCACTCACTAGTGGATTGATCTGGAGCCCCCATCACACAGTCTCTTCCCAAAGACCCCACTTCCCAATACTGTTGCACTGGGAACCAAGTTTCTAGATGAGGTATGGAGGGGGAGAAACCATAGCATGTTCAAACCATAGCAGCTTCTTATATAAGCACATAACAACTATGTATTTCAAACATGGTTCCAGTCATATTGTTCCCTTTATTTAAATGCCTTTCAATGGACAATTGAAAATAAATATTAGAGGAAAGAAGTCTAGAAGTTTTGATCCACTTCAATAAGTGATTGCTTAAGAGTCTTGTTAAAGTTCAAACTTATCATGTAACATAACAAAAAATTCATTGTGATTTAGGAGGTATCTGTTAATGCACTCATAGCTTAACTCACCATAACTTTCAATATTAATATCACTAATAAATAATTGTTTAACAATGTATATTATATAACTCAAATCCTCTACAAGCTATTCTTGGTTTTTTTGTTTTGTTTTGTTTGTTTGTTTGTTTGTTTGTGGAGACCGAATTTTTTTGTGTAACAGTCCTGCTGGCTGTTTTGGAGCTCACTTTGTAGACCAGGCTAGCTTCTAACTCACTGAGATCCACCTGCATCTACCTTCCAAGTGCTGGGATTAAAGGCATGCATCACCACTGCCTGGCCACATGTTATTCTTATAATGGGAACCATTCACATTCATACCACTACAATGGATTAATAGGTTATCTTGAGAGTGGCTTTGCAGTAGCAGGTAATCTCTCTGGCATACATGCTCTGCTTAGCCATGTTGCCCTCCGCCATGTTGTGATGTAGCAAGGAAGCCCTCACCAGATACTGATCAGATGCTCATGTCATCCTATGGACTACCTGCTTCCTGAATTATGAGTTGAATAAACTTTTATTCTTCATGAACTATCCACGGATTACTTTGTTATAGCAACACGATATGTGCTAAGATACTATTATTCAACATTTAATATTATTTAGTATTATTCTTATATTTGATATTATCTCTGCAACATTAGATCTATCTATATATTCTTATAGGTATGACTGATTTTGAGTATACAACAAGCAAAATATGTAGATCTGAGGTGACTATAAATTTTTAAAGTAGAAATCAAAGTAATTGATAACTACAAGGCCTATTTTTAGTGTTTTTAATTGTGAAAGTTAATCATTTATTGACTATCTACATAGATATGTCTCCAGTTATAGTGGTGCTACAGAATAATGCACCCATTGATAATTGTAATATTGAGTCAAAATGTATTTAATGGACATTCTAGATTAGATCAGCCCAGTTTAAAACACTCTACAGTAAAGCAAGATCATAGTGAAATGTTAATTATCTCAAGTAACTTATTGAATGCAAACAGCAAGAAGCAGAGTAGTTGTATAAGTAATTGTAGCATTGCAGGATAAACAACTAGAGACAAACCACTGTAAGTGAGGAAGCATCAGCAGAAGATGTCATTGCATAATGTATGTATATATTGTTATATTATATTATGCTATGTTATATTACGTTTTGCCAAACTTTTAAGAGAATCAATGGCCTGTAGAACCTTCAAGGATGGATTCTTAAGGAATAAATAGCTACCATACCATTTTACTACTCTAATTTTAGACTGGTCAGAATTGTTTGGCAACAAAAGGCACAGGGTGTGCATAAAACATTTCAGGCATGACTTAACCTCCAGAGACAGGTTGGATTCTGATCACAGAGGAGCTGAGTGAGAAAGTTCTGACACTCTTACTTGGAATTGCAGATTGTGTTCAGACAAGACAACCCTGAAAATCATTTCTGTCTGGGGATTCCAAAGCAATTATGTAAATGCGGCTGATACTTCCAATTCTATTTTGTTTCAGGTGAATGTGGGGGTAGTTTAACTCTTTTAAATTTCTCTAATATTCACTGTCAGAAATATCATCACATGGGTTAATGAGTTTATTAAAACTGATGGCAAAAAACAAGAGGTGCTATTGTATCTCACTGAGGTTAGACCGTCTTCCTCTAGTCATTGTAATTTTTCCATCTCTAACATGAAGCTACTTTCTAACCTTTAATGTTACCAAATTACTTCAGCTCCCAAAAGATATTAATATAACTTATAATATATCTTGTCACCTCAGTAGAGGACTCCAAATAAGAATGGTCAGTTTGGAAAGCCTGGAAGGAATTAGTTCTACGTTATTTCACTGTGGCTGAAATTGCAAGCGTCAGGTTCTATTATGAGTGGCTGTGGCTGGAAGGGACCATCCCTCCCTTTCCTCAGCATAAGGTATCCCAGAAGGCCTTGAGTCTTGCTAAGCTTTAGGTAGTCTAAGAATTTACCATATTACGACTTTGGGACTCTTATTTTTGTCTTGGTTTTATTAGGGATTGAGTCTCAAACCTCAATCTATTCTGGACAAGCGTTTCTACCACTAAGTTGCATATGCAGCCCAGGGAACTCTTAGTTTCATTGAGCACTGAGAAAATAGAAAATCATGTAAACTGCTGGAGATGAGCAAGAAAGACAAATCACCTCTGTACACAGAACTGATCCCATGGGATGCCAGACTACCATGTAAATGTTTGTGAGTTGTCGATAGCTACTGCAGAGATGTTCCCATGATTAATGCTGTATTGCCAACTACCCCCCAAATTTAACAGTTTGAAACAGCACCTCCTGAGTTATGTCTAGTGGATCAAGAATTCAGTCAGAGAGTGACAGTTTTGGAATTTTTAACTTTGTGGAGAAACTGAGTGTCACCCAGTAAAACTTAGCTGCTGAGTAGACTAGCTTACAAAATTCAAACTTGTTTTTACTCATACATTTGGCGATAAAAATAGCTAAGAGATGGAGCTCAGATGCAGAAGTCAACTGGAATATTGTCATGTGACATTCCCAGCCTGGTGTTTCAGGCTGATTGGATTGATTATATAATAGCCATTTTTTTGAGAAAAATTTGTATTGACTGGACATTGTATATAGATCTAATCTGGGATGCCATACAACAAAACTTTCAGGAAATTCTTTGGTGCCAGCTGTGGTGATGCTAACTCACATTTAATGGGAAAGCAACTGAACTCCAGTTCTTGAGAAGAGAGTGGCAAATTCAAACTATAGATATCTGTTAGAAGTGTATACTACCATGGTAGATGTGAAGAATCTCTAGTGCCATGGGTAAGAAGGAACTGGTAGGTAGGTAAGCAGGACAATCTCTAGATAGCTAACTCTTCCAAAGGCTGTGAGACAGAAAGTAAAGTGCTGAATCCAAGGAACTGATGAAGGAGAAACAAAATAATCAAAGGAAGAGTCCTGAGAAACATGAAATAGGCAGGGAAGATTTCAGAAACCAGGCAAGCTATGGCAATTGAGTCCAATACTAGGGATAACAGCAACAAGTCTCTTAAATATGGGAATAATAAATCATGAAGATCAGCGGTTCTAAACCTTCCTAACACTGTAACCCTCTAACAGACTTCTCACATTGTTGTGATCCCCAAGCACAAAATTATTTCAATGCTACTTCATAACTGTCATTTTGCTACTGTTATGGAAAAATAATGCCATTATCTGTTATGTAGGATATTTGATATGTGACCCCCACTCAAAAGGGTCATGACTCATATGTTGAGAAGTGCTGCTTTACATACATACATACATATATATATGTATATATATATATATATATTAATTTATTAGGTCAAGCCTAAGCTGGTTAGGAAGTGATTATGGTACCTAGACTGGTACTGAAGGTGGCCTGGATTTATGGCAATGATGAATTAGATGGACTATGTTCTGTTTGAAACCTTAATTATTGAGTCTTTTGGTGAGCTGAAATAGAAGGTCGTGAAGTATATTAAATTCTGAGGTTACTATAACAAATTTCTGTGGTGATATATTTTTTAATAAAATTAGCCTGGAATATCAGAGAGTCAAACACAGAACCAAGCAAGGAAGGTCAGGGAGTGGTGACCCACACCTTTAATCTTAGCTTTAGGAATGTGGAAAGAGGAGGTTAAGATAGCTGGGCAGAGGAAGAGAAGAGAGGTTTATCTGCTTTCCCAGACACCTTTTCGGTGGGCTAAGGAGAGAGAAGTTGGAATCTGAGGATTTAGTGGAGACAAGCCTGAGGAGTTAGCAGGTGAGACATGGATGCATTTATTTGTCTATTTCTCTAATAGTCCAGCTTTCACCAATATCTGGCTCCAGGATTTTATTATAATACCAAATGGAATTTGTGCAATAAATTTCCACCAACTTAATATTGTAAAACAGAAATTTATTCCATCACAGTTGTAGAGGCCAGAGGATGCCACCAAGGTTTCAACTGGATTACAGCCTCTTTGAAAGGCCCATGTACTATGCTTTTCTCTTGGCTTCTTGTAGTTGCTGGAAGTTCTTGGCATCCCTTGATTTACAGACACATTAATCTCTGGCATTACATGATGCTTTCTGTGTTTACGTTTTCCTTCTTCTCTTACAATGGCATAAGTCACATTAGAACAAGGACCACTCTGCTGTGGGATGATGTCATTTTAATTGTGTGTATGGTGCCACATTTCTTAACAAGACCACATACATTGCTGGCCCTATCTTTCTGCGGGAGTACATTTTAAGCCACAATATGAGTTAAGACAGGGATAATCAATGATTCATTCCAAGTTTTGAAGACAAATACTTAGAGATTAAGAGTGGATGCTGTTGAAACAAGAGCAAACTAGAACATGGATGTAGAGAATTAGTGTTTTATTTTAGATAGGTTAAGCCTCAGTTGACTGAACTGTCCAGGTATAGATGTTATGCAGATAATTAAGTAGGTGAGAGTCTGGAAAACCTCTATGCCATGGGACACTGCTAAGTGACAAAGAAACAACTTCATGATGCTATGGAGAAAAGAAAAACAGTGCAGAGCCCAAAGGACCTCTATTCCTACCCCCAAGAGAAAAAGTCAAGACTATTAACATACTGGTGCATATATAACAATTAACTTTTCAAGAGGCAGAGAGAAGAAAACCCTGATTAGTAGAGTGTACCAATTCCCATAATATTCTCTTCATGGTCAGTTGACTTAAATTACCATGAAAATTTAAATATTGATTTTCCCAAGCTGGTACAAGCCCGTTCTTGCATGCCTCTAAGCTGAAACCTATACTTACTGGTGCATAAGTAATTAAGCTGCTTTCTGTGGGGTTTGGTGCTTTTACTCTTTAAATGAATAGCTATTTTCAATGGTCTCATTCTATGCCCAATCTTGCTCTTGTATAGCACAATGTAGCATAAATCTAATAACAAATCGTTCGTTCTGTCCAGGTAGTCATGGGGGCTCTTGAAAAGGGTATGTGATGCTTTAAATTAAATAATCAAATAGTAAGTATAGGTAGTAGCATTCCTGTCCATTGTCAGTGTCTGGATTATAACCCTATATTCACGTGCATAAAAGAGGAAGCTGGGAAAACCCTTTCACATTTTCTGTGGTCCTGATTGCTGAGGTCTTTTGGAAAATAGATTATCTTACTTTTACAATAATATTGAGAATGTTTACCCTGTTCCTCAGCCAATTATACCCATTAGTCTTTCTGAAAGTTATTTTAGACTGATAGTTTTCTGCATACCTCATAGCTCATTTCATGTCGTCATCAGTGACTCTATCTCTTTCTAGACCAAATAGTAAAAATGGTTAAAAAAAAAAAAATCTTGTGTTTTCCCTTTTTCGGATGTGAAAACTTTAAGGCATGTAACCCAAGGCTCCCTTGTATGCTATGCAAGTGCTTTATCAACAGAGCTTCATCCCTCAGCTCCCTCTTTAACCTCTGTCTTAGATTCCAGGACATTGACAGCATTACAGGTTTACTTTTTATTGTAAGAGAAGTCAAAGAATCTACCCAATTTTTAGCTAATTTTTTATAAGCAAATTGACTCTTATGAGGGAGACACTGTCAATGAAACAAATCTGATACAGGTTTCATGACAGAAAAGAGAAAATGTAGTAAATATGGAATTGTTTTTTAACAGTAACACTTGTCTTTCTTCCATAGGAAGAGCCAATTTATTGGCCATTAGCTGAAAGGTCAACTGGACTGTCCAATCTTAAGCACATTGGCTGGGAATGAAATACCATCATTTTATTTATTTGTGGACAATGTAAGTGTTTATTGGGCCTGTCAACAGAGAAGCATGGATTTCAGAGGGGCATATAGGCCCCTCTCTATTGAACTATTAGATACTGATACATTTTGGGGAGGAACAGACCTTTTCTTTAGTTGTGGAGTCCATCAATCTCCACAGATAGTTTTTAACCTACAGTAACACATACTTCCCAGCTTAAATTCAGTTGTTTGTGCATGCGCGCGCGCGCACACACACACACACACACACACACACACACACACGCCAAGAATGTAAGAAAAAACTTGTAGGGAGAAAGGAGTTTTGGTAGGAATGGAAGATATGAGAGGTTGGGGAAGAGTAGAATTCATTAAACATGTGGATGAAATTTAATTAATTTTAAATTATCAAGAGCATTAAATATAAGTTGTAGTAGGAGGTTTCTGGCCTGAACTTTTGGGCCTAACCTCAAGGTTTAGACCTGCAGACCCGCAGACCCTCAGAGACACACAGATGCTTCCAATAGTTTTAGGCTGGTTGGCCTAAGGCCCAGGCATATCACTTGCTAGCTCTCTACCCTTCATCTAACCCATGACACTTATCTTGTTCAGCCATGTGGCTGGGTACCTTTTCTTAGAGCAGCATAGTTGTCCTCTGCTTCTTCCGGCTTCTCTCTGGCATTCTGCTCTGTGCTTCCTGTTCTCAGGGTTTTCTTAGTCTGGTAGCCCCACCCACACTTCCTGCCTGCCTTTGGCCAATCAGCGCTTTTTATTAAACCAGTGGGTGGGATAATTATTTACAATGAAGCAACACAACCTCCCACATATCCCCCTTTTCTCTTCTTAAAACAAAAAGAACTCCAAATCTAATATTCTTTTTCCCCCTTATCTATAACAACTTCTAAACAACACTGTAAATAAACACAAACATCCATAATCCATGTTTTGGGAATGTGGGCGTCGTTCTCTAGGCTACTTCCTGCTGAATGGGGGCGATGACAATCTCAAGGGAATCCAAAGAAAAATGTAGGATTATGGACAAGTCTTTAGTGGAATAGTCTGTAAGGCTGGGTCATCTCAGCCAGTCTCCTTGAAATTGTTCTAAATACAGAGCTCAGGAAACTTCACAGAGATGCTCTGAAATGCTGAATCATCTGGGCCATCCACTTCCATTGGAGATTTTTCAGGGGGTCTTCCTCTATCAAACTTTATGTTCTTTATCCAGGAATAAATCCACAGCCTCTCATTTTCTGTGGAAATAAAAAGAAAACCTCTTCTCCAAAGTAGCATATCTTTGGATTTAAGTTTTAAAGTCAACTCATTTACAAAATATATAGGTTGAATTGAGCCAACAGCATTTATAATCAACTGTTTTTAGCAGCTTTTACTATTTCATTTTCAGTCAAGAAGCTTAAAAATAAGACAATAACATACAGTATCCAGATATTCTTTATATTTTCCATCTTTACGTGGCTTTTTTTTCCTCTATATTTCTTTTTTTAGGATTTCTCTACCTTTTTTTCTTTCTCTAAGCCTTTGCATATATATTTTCGACATGCTCTAAACCACTTAGGTTTTTTTTTAAAACTATCTTTACTGTATATTTATTTCTTAACCTTTTCTGTCTCTGACTACACCTTTGATTGCCTAGGGTAATTGATTCCACCCAGATTCTTCTATTTCTTTCAATTTCTGAACACACCTTTAATCTGACAAAGTCCTTGGCTAAGGATTCAAGGTTGGTAGAGTGGACGAATGGCTCCACCCAGCTCCTACTCTAATTTCATAGAATTTATCTTCTTAACCCAGGAACACTGGGGAATTTTAGGGTCCATATAATTACTAAGTAAAGCATTGCCACCTGCTGCTCATTAACTCTATTTAAGTATTTAGCAGCAGGGCCTCTTAAAAGACTCACAAGTGTTTTGCCTCTAAGGCTGAATCAGGAAGTTTCTCTTAAAAAAGCAAAACCTCAGTTTGCTTCAGGCAAACAGAGCTGATCTAAGAAAACACTACTAGAAAGCCATCTTTGATTCTGTTCCCTTTTCCCCCTTATGAACAGAAACCTTACATGCATCACTTATAATCTTTTGCTTATACTAAGGGTCCTGTGAGACTTCAGGAACAAGCCATTTTATACCTTAAGCTGCACTCCAAAAGCCTGCCATTATAGCTTGAGCCGCCAGGCCTCACCAGGATGTCTCTGTACCAGGGCTCACGTGAGAGACACAACTCAGAAGCTGTTTTGGGCTCTAGACCATTTTTAAGCTTCTTATGACTTTATGTGGGTGTATATCATGTATATGACCCACGTTGGGCTGCCATTTGTAGTAGAAGGTTTCTGGCGCGGACTTTTCAGCTCCCGAGCTCTGTCTCCAGAACTTCAAGGAGACTGATTGAGATGACCCAGCCTTAGAGACTACTCCACTAAAGACTTGTCCATAATCCTACATTTTTCTTTGGATTCCCATGGGATTGCCAATGCTCCCATTCAGCAGGAAGTAGCCTAGAGAATGATGCCTACGTTCCCAAAACATGGATGTTTGTGTTTATTTACAGTGTTGTTTATAAATTGTTATAGATAAGGGGGGAAAAGAATATTAGATTTGGAGTTCTTTTTGTTTTAAGAAGAGAAAAGGGGATATGTGGGAGATTGTATTGCTTCATTGTAAATAATTGTCCCACCCACTGGTTTAATAAAAAGCGCTGATTGGCCAAAGGCAGGCAGGAAGTATGGGTGGGGCTACCAGACTAAGAAAACTCTGAGAACAGGAAGCACAGAGCAGAATGTCAGAGAGAAGCCGGAAGAAGCAGAGGACAACTATGCTGCTCTAAGAAAAGGTACCCAGCCGCATGGCTGAACAAGAGACATGGGTTAGATGAAGGGTAGAGAGCTAGCAAGTGATATGCCTGGGCCTTAGGCCGATCAGCCAAAAACTATTGAAAGCATCTGTGTGTCTCTGTGGGACTGTGGGACTGCGGGTCTGCGGGTCTGCAGGTCTGCGGGTCTGCGGGTCTGCAGGTCTGAGGGTCTGTGGGCCTAGACCTTGAGGTTAGGCCCAAAAGTATGGAACAGAAATCTCATATATAATAATTATCTTAATAGCATCTACAAAGTAGAGGTTTTAAATTTCATCATCTTGGTGCATTATTTAAAACATTTTGATACACACTTATAAACTATATCATGTTTATTTTACATAATTATAATTCTAGTCAATATTCAAATTTATCACTTGATTTTTTTTCTTTTACTTTCTACTGCATTACTGTCTGCTTACAGCCTCTCTACAAAAAAGCTTTTGGTTTTTTACCCTTTCTTTTTGCTCTAAAGAGTGGCCTCTAGAAGGAGTTATTGATGTCTTCCGCTCCTGCAGTAATCAATACTCAGCATTTGGAGAAGAGAAAGTTCATAAGAAGGAAGGAAGATGCCATCAGTAGCTGAGAGCTCACTTGTGGAGGTGGAGAGTGAATTGATTCAAATTGGTCCAGAGAACTGAGCTAAGACCCAGAAGAAGACATCATAGGGAATTCACAGTTCTGCATTGAGGGCTGATTGAAGAGGATCCAGGTCATTCTAGTTTCCTTCTGTTGCTATTATAAAACATTCTTACCAAAAGCTAATTAAGGAAAGGGAAAAGGGTTTATTTCATCTCAGGGTTGGAGAGTCTGCTTACAATTTACAGTTCATCACTGAAGGTAGAAAGGACAGGATCCCATGTGAAAACTTGGAGCAGAAACCATGGAGCAATGTTGCTTGATGGTGCTTGATTACAAGCTCATACTTTGCTAGTTTTCATATACATCCCAGGACCATCTGCCCAAAGAATTGAGCCACTTACTGGGCCTGCCCGTATTAATTAACAACCAAGAAACCCCTCACGGACATGACCCCAGGTCAATTTGATCTAGGCAATTCTCCATAAGACTCCTTTCTCAGATGACTATAGGCTATGTCAAGTTGACAATTAAACCAATCTATGACAAGACTGTTTCATGGGCAAAAATATCCCCATCCCTGGGTAAAATAGGACCACTCTCCAGAGATACTTGCCCATTTCTAAACAATGATTGTGCATTGTGGAATATTAATTGAAGATGTGTTACATTCCTTTATGCTGTGGTGTATTTGTTTAATGATGCAAAGATGTGTTGTATTCTTTTATGCTGCATTTGTTTAATTCTGTATGTGTTACTTTGCTTGTCTAAAATACCTGATTAGTCTAATAAAGAACTGAATGGCCAATAGGTAGGCAGGAGAAAGATATCTACCAAGCAGAGAGAATAAATAGAAGAAGAGAGGGGAGTGAGGAGAGAGAAAACGGAGGAGAGGAGGATGCCAGGGACCATCTACCCAGCAACACAGTCAGCCATGGAGTAAGAAGAAAAGAAAGATAAATAGAAGAAAGAAAGGTAAAAGCCGAGAGACAAAAAGTGGGTGAGATAATTTAAATTAAGAAAAGCTGGCTGATAACAAGCCAAGCTAAGGCCAGGCATTTATAAGAAAGAATGAGTCCTGTGTATTTATTTGGGAGCTGGGCAGTAGTGAGCCCTCAAAGAGCAAAGAGTAAAAATATCAACTATGTTTGTGGACCATGCTAAAGCCCAGGTATTCAGCCTCCTGGGGTGACCTGTTTTATAAGCTATGGTTTTCTATAAGCTCAGTGTCTTAAAACAACAATCTTTGTATTATTGTGTCCCTGTTAGGAGGTGACTCCGAGTTTCTTATGTAAGGTAGAAGCCAGGGTTAGGATAAACACAAGTACTTCCTTATTCCTCTATCTGGCTCTTGGACTGGCAGATCTCAAATACCTATAGGACTGAGAATTGTCCATTCTGAAGTATCTTTGTGTCCACGGGTCTTCCAGCAGGTTACTTTGACAGAGCAGACTTATAAGACAACAACATAGAGCTGGACACATACATGTCTGTAGTTGGAGCACCAAGCATATGTTGTGTAGCTTTTTATTCCTAGTCTTGAAAACAACCTAGTATTTTTTTCAATTGTCATTGTCATTGAGACAGCTCAAAGATCTATCCATATTTAGAAGGGAGTCTCCATTGCTTGGTTAGGGAACAGTATTTGGAAGCTATTGTGGAACCAGAGACAGTCTGTGGATAATTTAGGGAAATGTAGTCTGATATGTGGGTTTTGTAGCACAAGTGTTTGGTTACATTTCTGAGTAGTAGCATCATATTCTCTATATAGCCTCTCAAAGTGCCCCAGTTATTTTGAGCCATCAGTATCTCTGATGTAGAAATTATACCAAAGTCAAGTCTGAGATATCTACAGAAGGAGAGATCAATCTAGAATGGAGGGAATAGAGAATGTTTAGAATTTAATTGATAGTGTATTGGGAATATTTGAAACCAAGCTCAAATCAAGGTACTCAGGATCCCTTGATTGTCAATAATCTATAGACTTGGAAATTATGGATGATATAAATCTATATCAGTTCGGATTTGGACTCAAATATAAACAACAGAGTGACTGAAATTCATAAAGATACATTGCATCAGAGACAATTGGGAACGTAGAAAAATGACTCAGTGTTAAAGAAAGTATACTGCTCTTTCAGAGGACCTGTGTGCAGTCCTCAGTGCCCACAATGGTCAACTACCTGTGTCTCAAGTTCTAAGGGATCCTATACCTCTTCCAATCTCCATGGACAACTTTACTCACATGAATTCACCCACACAGACACCCATGAACATACATGATTAAAAATTAAAAAATAATTTCCAAAAAGACAGTGGAGGGGATGGGAAGATGACTCAGTGGATAAGAACACTTGCTATGCAAGCAGAAGTGTGAATCCAGCCATCAGAAGTCAGATATGATTCTGCATACCTGGAACCTCAGCGCTGGGCAAGGTCAGAACTCAGACAGGAGAGCTGCTAGGGCTTACTGGACATCAACTTAGCTTCAAGTTTTCTGAAAGACTATCTTAGAGAGATAAGATAGAAAAAAATTGAGTATATTAGCTGATGCCCTCTTCTGGCCTCCCCATTCATACATACAATGGCACACATACCTATGTGCATATGTGCATACACCACACACACACCACATACACAAATATCTGTGTATGACAAATGAAGGTAGTGATCCAAGGCAGTTCTTCAAATTACTCAATGACACTATTCTCCCATTTTTTATTGTATATTCTTGTTTTTCTGCTTTCATTCACACAGTCATAGTACAAGGCGGCTAAGGTGGCAACTGGAATTTCAGACATAATCCATGGCTCAGGAAAGAGGAACAAACTAAAGGGGGGGCATGACTATGTTACTTGGGCTCAACAAGTTTCAAACAGTGCTGGGAAATGTAGCTTCTTGTGCCTTTGCCCCAGTGTCTTCTTGTCTAAAAACAAAAAGTCAAAGTCATATTTACAGTCAAGGTCTTCTATATCAAATTTCTACTGACAAGATTTTTTAAAGATAGCCACCGAGATGTCAAATCTTCATTTCTAACTTGACTGGATTTAGAATCACCTCAGAGACACACTATTGGGCACATTCACAATAGTGCTTCCAGTAAAGGGGTAAGATATCCTCAACGCGAGCCACACTTTCCAGCAGGCAACCAGATACAAAGAGGGCTGAGGAAAAAGCAGTTTGCACCTGCCCTTTGCAGCTTCTTCTTGATGAGCATCCATCGCTTCCACCACTAGTGCCTCTGCAACATCAGCCTTCAGCTTTCCAACACAGAGTCAACAGAATGACTCTAGAAATCTCTACACCTTCAGTGCAGAATGGGAAGGCTGAGGCAGCCAGCTTCACAGACTGCAGTTTCAGAGTCTCATTCTCTCTAGGGTTCTGATGACCACTTCTGGGCTACTCAACCCTGGTCATATAAACTAATCTAATAAATCTCCATATGGTATATAACCACATGGAGAGAGAGAGAGAGAGAGAGAGAGAAAGAGAGAGATGCACACACTATTGATTCTATTCTGTGGAATCTTGCCCAAAAATACTCATTAAGTTAAATGGGGCAAAAAGTCCTTTCTGGTGATATATAACTGTGTACTATTTTTTTCTCCATTTCACTATATGAAATGAGCAATTTATTTCAATGATTTGGAACCAGAAGTAGAGAAATTTTATGTGAATCACTTTTCACTCCAAATAGCAGACAACATTCTACTAGAGAATGTTTCTTTCTTTTGGTCTAAACAATCAGAGACATGGTGACTACAAGAAATTAAAGGGTGTTTAGAAAACTCACTGAGTGACACCCTCTCTCTGAAACAACCAATGAGCTGGTTGATCTATGCACCTTGTGTTTGTATTCTTGAGTGACACACCTGGCAATTAAGGTCATTGTCAATATAAAAACATATGCTGCACTACGGAAGGGTAGGTTACATGAAATACTCCACCTGCAATTTTCCGGTTTTCAGATGCCCAGCTAAAGGGCAGTTTTCCTAAAGTTTTCCGAGCACCTGTGTTCTGCTGTCATCTCTGTACTCAGGCACTGAGTCTATGTTTACATTCAACAGTATAGACCAATGCTTAGCAAACACTGAGCCAACATTACCTGAAAATGCCTGAGCATTCGTGACCTTCTCATTTCACAGGTATAATTCTTGCCTTTGTAAACTGAGTATAAATTGCTGGAGGTTAGCTCCGAGCTTCATATTTATTTCCTATCATTCAGGCTTAAGACATTCAATATATTTTAGGGTGATAAAGTCCTAAAAGACCCACTCTGGCAGCAAGAACAACATTTACCAAATGTCTCACAAATGCTAGGATGGAAATTATTCAACTATTTTTGTCTCACAAGTAAATTATAGTATATCTTTAAGAATGGCTAAAATTACAGAGACAATGGTTGATAAGTGTGTGAATTTCTACAATCATGATTAAACTCTTTAGCTAAAGCCATAGCTAAGATTATTTTGTGGCCTGGGCTTTCTACATTTTAAAAAAGAATTTCATACGTGAGTATGTATTTTCATCATTCTACCCTCCAGGCCCCCCACTCTTCTCATGTTCTTCCTCCCTCTCTAACTCATTGCCTCTTGATTATTGTTACATATGAGTTTGAATAACACTAAATGTACTCAGAAGAGGTTGTGTGTGTGTGCGACCTAAAGTTTATACTTAACACAAAGTCACATTCGTATTAAAAAAAAACAAAAATATTCCCTAGATTAATCAAGACAATATGTATGAGGGCCTCAAATTGAGAAACTATGTCCACCAGTAAGTAGTACAACACATAAAGTTTAGCATGTTTCTGCCAGTGAATGTTGTGTGTTGAGAGCAACAGAACTGAAGACATTTCCTCATGCAGACAAAATGAGTGTATCTCTCACATACAGCTCTGAGTGACAGGAGCAATTCACCCAATATCTCTTATCGTACAGCTTCACCCCCATAAACTTCCAAAACAGGTGAGATTGGTCTGTTCTCTTAGGAATCAAGACAGTGGCTACTTTTATCTTTATAATTTTGACCATCCTTGTATTTGGGCTGTAAGGATGCACAATGTGAGATTTTGGTGGTTAATAGAACATTCTACTTTTCAAGTTGAGTTCAATATATGTACTTTGTAAGTTGCAAACTAAGCCATACATTTATGATTCAAATGCTTTTATCTAAGTATGTTGTGCTTTAATAAAAATCCTAAACATAAATGCATAACTGGCAATCTCAAACTTCTGCATATAATGGAGCAATGTTAAATAAATTTCTAGGAAAATCTCCCCAATTGCTTATATCTCTAATAGCCTATGGATGTTAGATTATCATAAAAATAATTCTTTTGCCAGAGAAGGGGTTTAGCACAGCATAGGAACTGAAATCACCTGCCTGCGCGCCTGTTGCATTTATGTAGGGCAATCATGTAACAGAGCACAATTATCTTTGTTGAGGAGTAGGAAGCAAAGAACCTACAAGTGCCCTTCCTAGCTATCCTCCTCATGTCCTATCCTGCCATTCTTCTTTTTCTCTTCCCTTATCAGTAGTTTTGCAGGTAGGCAATCTATTTGCAGGGTTGAAAATTGGCTGGGTAAAATGCCCATAGTTTTCCTCTTTCACCAATACCTGCCCTTAACTCTTCTTATGGCTCCTGCTGTACACGCATGAATCCTCTGTGTGGTGTGTTCCTTACTCCGCTAGTGACCAACCCTGCTCTGTTTGATATTTCTGCTGGTGCATGATGCTTCGGAATTTAAAATACTAAACCAGTTTTGTTCTCTACTCTTCTCAATGGCATAGTTGTCAATGTTCTTGTCTCGGGAAGAAATAATCCAGGAGAGAAAAATGAAAGAATTACAGATGGGTAAGTGACTGGAAAGTAGAAGTGGACATGTGACCAGTTTTGTTGTGAATCTGGTTTCACTTGGAGGTTACAGGAAGCAGGGCATATAACAGACAAGCTCTCCACAGGCTTCTGACCTTCAGAGGATGCAGGATATGGCCAAAAGGATGTAGAATCAACAGTTGGAAAACTCAATAATCCTGCAGTGAAGAAATGGAAATGACATCAGGGACAGCAAAGGGCCATGGGGGCCTCTGAAAGAGTGCCAGTTTCATAAACAAAGCCTCAAGGAAGGCAGACAGGTTAAAATTGGAAACACTTTCGGCACTCAGTAAATCTGAAGCTGGTTTGAGAGATTAATGGAGCATGCAGCAGGCTGGCTCCACAGTTGTGAAATATAGAAAGTACAGAAATTGGCTCTCTGCCCTTCACTTACGGCTGTGCAGCACGGTAGACCATTTCTAAAGGATGGGAAATAACTCATGATGATCAGATGACGCTGAGGAAAGTCTTGAACAGAAAAAAGTAAGACCAGATTCATAGTGGCAAAATAGGTAAAACAAAATTTGCAAATATTTTCCTGCTTGTTGCACTGAAAGATGTAGGAACTTGGCTTTGCTCCTTCTTATGCCTCAGGTATCTGTCCTGGCCAGGCTTCTGCCTACTTGGAATCCAATGCACTAGCAGGGGCTCCAGGAAGTAGTGGAATTAAGTCCATGCCTTCCACCCTCTACAGCAACCCCTTTGTAGTCAGCCATAAAACAACCCAACCCTGCTTCTACGAGATGAGTCATATGCAGTGGATCCTGTTCTATCTATTTATAATTTACATGATTTTTCTGGTATGAAAACAATTTAGATATATTAGTAAAAGAAAAATAGTGCAAGCCTTACTGACCTATATAAAATAAGGTACTGATGGTGTTCAAGATCATATCTTGCTGTCTAATTTAAGACAGTTGCTATAAAAACACCAAACCAGGAATACTGCAGTGAAGCTTCAAAGTAGAAACCATGAGGATAAAAACTTGAATGGTCCTTTCTGCATGCCATGTGCTCTGCTTTTTATAGACCTCTCAAGCTGCAGTCTAATGATAATGGTGCTTATTTTAGGAAATAAGGAAACAGTCACAGAGACAAGGCATTCAGTGCACTGACATTTTGAACTCCTATTGTAGGAACATAGAAATTTGTTCAGTTGCAGAGTGTGCATACCAAACAGGTCGGGTCCAGAGTTTATTAGGGACACCACAGCAAAACACCACAGAGTAGACAGATGATTTGAACCCTAGAAATGCATTTGCTTATGGTTCTGGAGGTAGAAAGCTCAACTTCTAGGTGTTGGTGGCTTTAGCTGAAGCTTTTCTTTGGCTTCCAGGTGGTTATTTTCTCAATGTGTCCCCACAGGCTTTAGACTCCATGTGCTTCTATTCCCTTCCTCTGTGGGTCCTAATTGTCTCTTCTTATAAGTCACTCATCAAGTTGGATCAGAGCCTAACAGGCTCGTTTTAATTTTATTGCCTTTTTAAATGTCCTATCTCCAATGACAGTCACATTCTGGAGCATGTAGGTTAGTGCTTCTTGAAATGAATTTGAAGAGAACACAATTCTCTTATAACAACAGGGAAGACAATTTGATTCTTCCATCAATATCGTGGGACTTGAACTTCACCCTTCTAAGCTGGAGCTAAAAGCTTTCTTTTCCCAAGTGATGTCTATATTCACAGGAAAGGGAAGCTCTTAAGATGCACCCTGAATCCCTATGAGGAGTCCCAGGGGAGCTGCTCGTGTTTGTTTCCAACAACCCACCAGGCACACAAAACACTGAATGGCTATGTGGACCAACTGAAGCATCTACATCCAATTGTCAGAGGGTCTGTTGAAAACTGGAAGGGAAATATCTCCTCTGCATACATATACATGTGCATGCATATATCTTTCCTTTTGTCTTCTGAATGGATGAAAAAATAAATAAACTGGATTTCAGCAACCCTGCCACACAAAGCTGAATTCACGCCCTCAGAGGTTCTTGTGTTAGTCACATCCATCCCTGCTTGAGGCACTTCAAATGCTGTTGATTTTTTTCTTCTATGAATCTGAATGAGGATGGAACTGAGGACCTGTGTTGTTCCTGCTCTTCAGATGGGATTTCACGCTCTAGCTGCTGGCTTTTTAAGAGTGCCTACTTCTTCAAGCTTTCAGAATATATTCTGAGTGTATTTTCTCTTAGTTTTCTTAATCTTGAAAAAAGGGCTTTAGGACCCAGTAGTATATTATATTTACCAAAACGTTCATTTAGTTCAGTCCTTCAAGACAGTTTATGCAAATCATTTTAAAATGCTTGAAAAGAGCACCTATGAATGTGGCTGTGCAACAACGATGCATTTCATGGATAATACTTCAACCTCAAATTTCATGATTCTTCTAGAAGGTACAAAAATGAATAGTTCAGAAATAGGCTTTACTAAGAATATAAACATTATTGTATGAATGTATCTGTACATACGGACGCAGAAAACATGGACAGACAGTCAGACAGACAGACAGACACACACACACACATCATGTTCTTCTCTTCTTTCAAAACTTTCCCTAAATGTTAAAGATTTGGAAGTCTGAGTATTATGTGACCATGTAGCTGCTTGTCTTGGCCATCAGCAGATAATTCGATGTATAGTCAAAATTATTCCTGTTTTACATTGACTTTGAGCACTGAAAGGCACTATTTTTACCTGTTCACATTTTTAGAGAGAAGTTAAAAGTTGAGCTCAGGAGCAGAATAGTGATTTCAAGTCTGGGAAGGGGTGGGTGTGGCAGGGGCAGAAATGGAACAAAGATAATTAATAGCAGTTGGATAGGAGGAATAATGTTAAAAGTTCTGTAGCAAAGTAAGGTAACTACAGTTGGCAACAATTAATTGTATTTCAAAACAGCTAGTTTGGAGGATTTTGGAGTGATGCATATGCCGGTTACTCTGATTTGATCGGTACACATTGTTTACATGCATTGACTTGTCATACTGAGCCCTATAAATAGGTACATTTGCTAAGTGTCAATTAAAAATGTAAAAGCTTTAAAAGGCTGACTGTGATGGAGAGCAAAGAGCAGCCACCTGGTGGTTTGTTGGAAGTATCTTTGCATGGAAGAGAAAGCTTCACAGTTTTCTACATTCCATCCTCAATTCCAACATGGATTCTCCCCCCCCCCCCCACCCCGCCCCGAAACTAAAGAGATCATTTCACACCCTATTGCTTCATGTTCCTTCTCATTAAGATCACAGTAGCTTCACCAAATCCTGCCACAGAAGTATTATATGGAACAATTAAGGGTTAATTAATTAATTGGGGAACAGCCACATGAGAGCGATAATGAGGATTTCTGCATTTCCATGGCTTTGGGGAAGGCCGTTTCTAAATCAATTTTAATCAGAATCTTAGGACCTCAATTTTTCATATCTAGCTACCCTTTGAGGTTTAAAATGAACATGAATCTCTTTAATTTATTTTGTCCTAAGTCAAATATTTTTGCCCTGCAAGACTGATTTCTATTACTTATCCTCCGAGTTAATCAATACAATTCTTGCATCAAATTTAGTACTTTTACTGTCGATCATTGACAATGATAAGGACATTTTTCTTGGCTGTTTAAATATTATGTTGTTATAGTTAGTGCTTATTTATATTAAGTGAAAAAAAAATCCCACGGGCTTGTATGGATTTGCTTTTTTTTTTGTCTATCATTTTCAAAGAAAGATCTTAGCCAAAATCTAGGACAAAATAAGCAATGGTAAACACTGAGTACAAAGTCAATGATTTTGTTTGTTTGGTTGGTTTTCTTATATTTTTAAGATTTAATTGATTTATTTAGTTTACATCCCTACCACAGTTTTCTCTCCTTCCTATCCACTCCACCCCCCACCCCCCACCCCTGTAAGCTTTACTTACAGCTGTGGTGGAAATGTATCCGGGAATGGAAAGGTATCCTAGCAGGAGGAAGCCAAGGAATACCACAAAGTCACTGTAGGCATAGCTGCTTATAGCTCTGCTCCAGAGAAAGGGTTCCCCGGTGTAACAACTTTGCTCAGGCAAGAGAGGGTTTTCCCAGCAAAATTGTTACAGCTCTGCTCAGGTCCCATGGAGTGTAACAGCTCAACAGCACAAGGGAAATGTTTCCCCAAGGAAAATGGTACAGTTCTGCTCTACTCAGCTCTGGCAAAAGTTGTTACAGCTATGCTGGGCTCCACTCCAGTGAAAATGTCACACTGCACAACAAACCTTATTCAAGAGATTTTTTGGGGAAAAGAAGAATCAAGGAGGGTGGCTACCTCAAGTGAAAAACAGCAGCAAACTGAACAGGGTACTAAATTCATATAGGATTTCTTGGGACAGAGGTTTCCAGGGTGGCTTGGGATTGGTGGATTGTTTTGTAGCCTGATTTTGGGGCAGGCTTAGGGATAGGTGGGGTCTCAAGACCTGATCCTAGGGCCAAGACAGAGTGTTGTTATTTGTCTCAAGTCTGAGGTCTAGTCAGGGACAGGACATTTTTTCTTTGGTCCTTTTCTCCATATTCCCTCCAATCCATGCCTCCTCTGTTTCTGTTCAGAAAGGGACAGGCCTCCAATGGGTATCAGCAAGTATGGCATATCAATTTGCAGGAAGACTCTGCATCTTTCCTTACGTTAAGATTGGACAAGGCAATCCAACTTGAGACATAGATTTCCAGAAGCATTAGGCACAGCCCCTGCTCCCATTGTTAGGAGTTCCACAGGTAAACCAAGATACACAACTGTCACATATATGTAGAGGTCCCAGGTCATTGCCTCAGATTCTGTGACTTCTATGAGCCAAGGTTAGTTATTTTGGTGGGTTTTCTTGTGATGTCCTTGACCTCTCTGGTTCCTACAATCCTTCCTCCCTCTTATCAGCAGGATTCCCTGAACTTGAGCCAGTGTTTGACTATGGGTCTCTGCATCTGTTTCTATCAGTTACTGGATGAAGGCTCTCTAATGACAATTGGGGCAGTCACCATTTCTTCCTTAACCAACCAATCAATTATTTTTTTTCCCAGCCCATTCACAGTTTCCCTTCCCTCTTCTCCTCCCCGTCCTTCCTTCCAGCCTCCTCCACATCCACTCTCTTTCTCTTCCCCTCATAAAAGTGCAGGCCTCCCATGTATATGTGCTAGCCGTGGCATATCAAAGTACAGGGAGACTAGGTACCTCCTCTCCTATTAAAACTGAAAAAGGCAACCCAGCAGGAGGAAAGGGTCCCAAGAGCATGCAACAGAATCAGAGACAGGCCCTACTCCCTTTGCCAGGAATCCCACAAGAGGACTAAGCCACATAACTTTAATGTATGTGCAGAGGGCCCAGGTCAGACTCATGCAAGTTTTCTGGTTGTAGTTCAGTCTTTCTGAGTCCCCATGAGCCCAGCTAAGTCAACTCTTTGTGTTTTGGCCCCTCTGGCTCCCATAATTCTTCTGGTTGCCTACTGACTCTCCAAATGCTGATTTGTTAAGGTGAGCTAATTTTCTCACAGTCTTCCCATTGTTCTCTGTTGTGGCTTGATTGCCCCAGGTCAGTGATGCTCAGGCAAACCTGATGCCTAGGTGACAACTAGACTTTTTGTCTCTCTAACTTCTATTTCAGACTTAGTGGGGGTACAGTTAACATTCCTGAAAAATAAGCTTCTACCACAGAGTGCCTTGGCTCCTCCCACTAACATGAGACAAATCACTCTCTTGTAGGAAGCAGAAAATCCCTAGTTGTGTCTTAGCTAGTGGTAGAAAGATATCTGTTGCTATTTTCCCCCAATATATGTTGCTACAGTCCTCAAGGAAATATATTTCCCAGTGAATCAGTGTGGAAAGTCAGTTGAATCCTATTCAGTTTAACTAACTAATGCTTGTCAAGAACTGATGTGACAACCTGGGTCAATGAGGTGAGAGTTAAGGGAGAGAATAAGACACAACAACAAGGTAGTGCCTGAATCCACTGCTCTCATCCTTTTGTAGTAAATCTGATCAACATCTGTGGATATAAGCACAAAATTTGAAAGAAGATGAAAGTTTCTTAGAGTTAAATATCCAGAGCTGAGATTACATTGAGATCATATCTATGGAAAAAAAAATACTTTACTTTTGCTGGATCCAAAGAATATTTTGAGTAAATTTTCCCAGATAAAGCTGTTTGCTTTTATATATCTTTTTATCAAACCTCTTCCCAATAATAGAATGATAGAGCACATTTGGAGGTAATCAAATCTTCCACTTAATTAAATTTTTTAATTAATATTTTAATTTAGCATACAAAGGTATGAATATCATGCAGTTTCTGCATGTTTTTATACTATTTTCTAGCCCATTCTCCTATTCCATGGCCCTTCAATATAATTATAGAGCAAATCATTTTGATAGAAGATGATAGGCCATTCAACACAGCCTCTTATAATTCTATAATGAAAAATTGCTATATAATCTCTATAATTTACCCATTTGTTTCTTCCTAGTTTGTGGATTTTAGTGGGCATGCATAGACTACATTCACAGAATTGATTAAAATATAACTTGACTGATTGCAGAATGGTCAAAAAGTCTTTTTTTAGATGAACATGGAGATTGACTATTAATTATGAAAGCTCAGTGTATAGCTTAGACTTTACCCACAAGCTGTTATAACATAAATTAATTTATTTCTATTCATCTACATATTGACACATGACTCATAGTTTTTACCTTTCCTCCTGAATGTCTGTTGCTTCTGCCTCTACTGGTGACTCTGCCTTTCTTCCTCCCAGAGCTCTCTCAGTCAGAATTCTCAGCTGTACTTTCTGCCTAGTTATTGGCCCTTGGCTATTTAGGTTTTTATTAAACCCATCACAGTAAGATATTTTCACACAATGTAAAGGAATATTCCATAACACTTCCCCCCTTTGTCTAAAAAAGAAAGGTTTTAACTCTGCACAGTATAACTATATGCAGTAAGAACAATTTTCAGATAAGAATTACAATGTTAAATCTATTTGTATTTGGAAAATTTAGAGAGAATATTCCATTATCTAATCTATATTAGTCCAAAGTTTTATACCTGATGTAGGCGGAGCTTACCCACAAGGACACAAATACTCTATAGATATTTATTAGAATATAAACCAACACTCACGGTACAGGTAACCAAGTACAATAGGGACCGAAGTCTGCAGACGGACGGACGAAGGG
The DNA here is from genome assembly GCA_033318265.1 of Phyllotis vaccarum. Lineage (NCBI taxonomy): Eukaryota > Metazoa > Chordata > Mammalia > Rodentia > Cricetidae > Phyllotis > Phyllotis vaccarum. Next base: position 170,880,627 of record JARWLC010000001.1, on the reverse strand, counting down.
GTCCTTCCTCCAGCAGCCAGGAACCAGGAAGAGAGCGTGTCGTATCCGCAGACCCTTTTTAATGGGCTTTTCCCCCGCCCCCTTCAGGTCGGGGGGCCCGGTGCTCTGTATAAATGTCCCTTGACCTTGTCAGCTGACACCTGAATCCCACAACATCTCCCCCCTTTGTCTAACTAAGAAGGTTCTAAACTAAGATTATATACAGTAAGAATTATTATGAGGTAGCATCTAGGAGAGGTCAAAGTATAATTGCTAATCAAAGCCTAACTTATATAAGGTATATCTAATAGTTCTAGAATATTGGTAGATAGTAGGGTGTATAGATTATTTTAAAGGGTTAATCTGGGAAAGTGAGAATCTAACACCTGAGTGTTCTTATCTAAGGGATACTAGGGTGGAAACCTTAAACATCTATTCTTCAACCTCTTCAAGACCTGAGAAGGAAGGTAAATTTGTCTGAAAGACAGAAGTACATGGAAGCAGCTACTTCCAAAATTTGGGAGAGGACAGCAACACAGCTACCTGGACAATCACCTCTGGATTTGTGCACCGTTAGAGCATCTATCGGATTGGCTATAGGCCTATGGCATCTGACAGATCTTTTTACAAGCAGAACAATTTTGAAGGGACTGTCTTATCCTGTCTAGGCAGGTTTCGTCAGTCTCCATCTCAATTTGTTCATCCAGCTTGACATCATGTGTGTACTGTCAGCAATCAAGGTAAGGACAGTTCCTTACTCAACCGGCCATTTTTTGCCAAAAGGACCAACTCCAATGGAGTATCCTTGATGCTCAACACCATCTCGTGAAGGGAGCAGTGACACCAGGAGTCGTCGTGTCTCTCGTGGCCAAATTTTAAATGTTAAATGCCATATTCTCTGGGTCTATGAAACGGTTGAAGATTCTTGTCCATCTATGATATTCTAACCTGTATCTGAAATGACTGGGATATGATACCTTAAATAGTGTTGACTGCAGATCTTATCGTCTTAAGGAATAAACCCTGTACTAAAAATTAGAATACTTATATAAGGGATGTACAATCTCTGAACAATGACCCTTAGTAGAACTATCGAGCATTAGCCAGGGGTATTTTACCAGGTAAAGTGTCCACAGCATTTTAGACATGTAAATACATATATATCATCTAAACAGAGGTATATAAAACATCTTGTGCATATATCATAACTAGTGCAATCATACATTATATCTAGTATAGTTAAATGAAGGTAGTAATTGCATAGTATACATGACAATGATGTGCAAATATTTTAAACAAAGGTATGAGCATACATAAAATATAGCAATTTTAGATTCAGCTTTACATAATAGTTACAGATTCAGATTTATATCGAAGTACAAGTTGCTTTGGTTACATAAAACAATCTCAGATTAAACTTTGTACCAATGTACAAATTATCACAATTAAACATATAAAATGATTTTGCATTAGTATCAATATACAGATATCTATGACAGTGCAAATTGTCTTTAGCTTAGCCCATACATTCAGCTAAAATGAAGTATAGGTAGGTAGAACAGTCTACCTTTATCTATCCTATCTATTCCCCCTCTCTTCTAAAAAAAAAGATCTCTGATGCCCCACGTTGGGCGCCAGATGTAGGCGGAGCTTACCCACAAGGACACAAATACTCTATAGATATTTATTAGAATATAAACCAACACTCACGGTACAGGTAACCAAGTACAATAGGGACCGAAGTCTGCAGACGGACGGACGAAGAGGTCCTTCCTCCAGCAGCCAGGAACCAGGAAGAGAGCGTGTCATAATCGCAGACCCTTTTTAATGGGCTTTTCCCCCGCCCCCTTCAGGTCGGGGGGCCCGGTGCTCTGTATAAATGTCCCTTGACCTTGTCAGCTGACACCTGAATCCCACAACAACCTAAACCATTTTTGTCATAACTTCTATTACCATTCTAAAAATATCTTTTTAGACTTTAAAACATTTCTTAGATAAACAAATTAAGCTTTTGTGCTTCTCAACAATATAAACTTTGTATCTTTTATGTAAGTTTCTTTTCTGAATTTGGTAAAAGGAAAACTATAAAACTATAACTATCTAGTCTTTAATCTCCATCAAAGACCCAAGAAAAATAAAATATTATAAAACTAAACAGGAAGTTCAGGGAAAGCAACTTACAAAACTTTAGAAATGATAGAGACATCTGGATACCCGAACACTATCCCCAAGGTTCCTGTTCTGAATAGATTGATACTGCCAGAAGCAGATGTGTCTCGTCACAAAAAGCCTTATTTATTAAAACATGTTTTAAAGTCTAAAAATATATATTTAGAATGGTAATAAAAGTTATTACAACAATGGTTTAGGTATAAAACTTTGGACTAAGGTAGATTAGATAATGGAGTATTTTCTCTAAATTTTCCAAATACAAATAGAATAAACACCGTATTTATTATCTGAAAATTGTTCTTATTGTATACAGTTTTACTGTGTAGAGGTAAAACCTTTCTTTTTTAGACAAAAAAAGGGAAATATTGTGGAATATTCCTTTACATTGTGTGAAAATATCTTACTGTGATGGGTTTAATAAAAACCTAAATGGGCAAAGGCCAAAATGCATATTCTTTAGATCTCTGAAATATTTGGAGGCCATCTGTCTATCAAAAACATCTCTCTGTTAGACCTTGAAAACATACCTAACGTGGCCACAAGTTTGATTGTTATAGATGATTAACTACTAACCTACATTTCTTCATTATCTGTAGTATTAGCTTTTACATTAGAACTTTACATCTTAAAAAGAGCTGCATAGACACAATACATTAAACAAGAGTAGAAATATGCATATAGTATGTTAAAACAAAAATAATCTTAAATTTGTATCAACATATAAAAAGCCACACCAATATAAAATATTTAAGACTAGTAGTTATTATTTCAGTTTAAAAATAGACTCAATAATTTACCATTTTATCCAATCATTTCTTTGTTTTTAAAGCTCTAAACATGAGTCTTTTTAAAATGTTTATTTATTATTTATATATTTACAGTGTTCTGCCAGCATGTATGACTGCATACTATAAGAGATCACCAGATCTCAATATGGATGGTTGTGAACCACCATGTGTTTGCTGGAAAGTGAACTTAGTACCTCTGGAAGAACAGCTAGTGCTCCTTATCTCTGAGCCATCTCTTCATCCTAGTACAATCATTTTTATATCTCCCCTTTTCCTTTTCAGAATTATATCTCTGAATCTAATCTCCTTTGTTTAGTTTTTTTCTGACTATGACCAATAACAATGTACAACCAACAGCTCTAAACACAGACAAACATCGAAACCCACCAAATGACTAAAAACTACCCCACACACATACCTTTTGGGAATGTGGATATTGTGTTTCCTAAACTACCTCATGTTGTCTCAGGACACTGGTATCTTTGGAGGACCCTGAGAAAAGTAGGACAATGGTCAAGTCCTGGCTAGAATATTCTGTGAGACTAGATCATCTCAGCCAGCAGCCTTTAAGCTGTTCTGGATGCAAAACTCAGAGAAAATTGTAACAGAGGTACTCTAAGAGGCTGGATCACCTGGATCACCTGTTTTATTGAGGTCTGGTCCCCTTTCTCTGAAAACATACAAAAATTTTAAAAATTAACATACATATCTGCATTAACACAAGTATAGAATGTGCAGTGTGCACAAGTCAGTTAAAGATGATTTTTGATCCATGTTTGAGCAAGTAAAAGGTATATGTCATCTTTCTAAGTCTCTTTGGGCTGCATAAGCAAACTGTAATATAAATATCTATCCATGCTATACAAAAGAATAGCATTTAGTCACGAGGACTCTGTATCCAATAAGATTTATCATGTCTCATCTCACCTCTGACCTGTTGGCATGCAGAAGAATCAGCTTACATGTCACCTGTCCTGCGGTCTTTCTTGGCTTCCTTTCCCAATGTTTGTAGTCAAGATACTCGTGGGTCAAACCTGATCTCTATCAACCCTGAATGAATCCACAGCCTTTTGTTTGCTGTGGAAACAAAGCATAACCTCTTCTCCAATGTAACTTTTTTTTTAACTTTCATTTTGAAGTTAATACATTTTAAAAATATATAGCTTCATTTAATTTTGTAATTCTTAAATTCCTAAGTCTGTCAGCTACAATTGCTTTCTTATCAGTAATCAAAAAACTTTAAAGTCAACATAAAACCATACAGGATTCAGACTCAATGAGTACTTCCTATCTCAACGTGGCCTTTTCTTCTTCTTCTTCCTTTTTCTTTTTTTTTTTTTGGTAAACTTAATTTCTCTCTTTAAATATTTTATTTTTTAAACTATTTTTATGACTGCCTTTGCCCTTTTTCTTATGAGTGATTACATTGTTAAGCATGCTATAACCTTTTTAGAGTGATTTTCTGTTTCAATCTGTTTTACTACACATCTGTGTAACCTTTATCATCTGCATGAGAAGAACCTTAAACTACCATGCAACTTAGCTCATGGTATGCTAGCAGCTTAAGCCCACAGGCAGTAGTCAGGAGATGCATCTTTGTACTGTGGCCCACTCAAGAGATTGGAGGACTAAGGATCCACTTTTGGTTCAGTTTTCGTGTTTGAAATCTTTTTAAAAAAGCTTTCTCAGGTCTTGTATGGAAATACATGCCCCCATATTGGATGCCATTTTTCATCAGGATCTTTTGGTCAGGGTCAACAGATCCCCAGTAATGACATGAAGAGTTATTTTTAATTAGTAAAGTTTGGCCAGTAGCTTAGGCTTGTCTATAACTATCTCTTATAACTTAAATTAACCTGTTCCTATTAATTTACTTTCTGCTTCATGGCTTTATTACCTTATCTCTGTATTGTCCACCTTGCTTGCTCTGTGTCTCCTGGTATCTCTGCCTTTTTCTTTCCAGGGTCCTCTCTATCTGGAAATTCTGCTTCACTATTTGCCATTTAGTTTTTCATTAAGCCAGTCAGAGGACACATATTTGCAAGGTACAAAAAGATTATTCCAAAACATTTCTTTCCCTGACTTCTTGAATATATTCTTCATTTTATGACTGGCTCTGATTCATAAAACAATAGCTAGAATGACTTGTGGGTGCTCTTGGCTATTATCATGCTGTAGACTTTCACTTCTCATTGTCATCAGAACCCGGTTAAAAAAATGAAGAGCCCAGGATAACCCAGTGGATGATGAAAGACATATGTCCAAGGTAACTCAGACATCCCTCACTTCAGCCTATAGCTTAGGCAGACCTCAGCTTAACACAGGCTATAGACATATGACAGGGCTCATCTGAGCTTAGCTAGGTCCATGCTAGACATAAGAAACCTCTACTCCCTCCCCAGGCACCTTCAGAGCTAAATAAATGCCCACCTTTAAATCATTGATAGTCACAGAATGTCATGGCAAAGCAAAAGTTATATGAACCAATGAGCATGAAAATTTGTAGTATGAGGTTTCTGGCCCTGACTTTCGGGCCTAACCTCAAGGTCTAGGCCCACAGACCTGCAGACTCGAAGACCCGCAGTCCCACAGAGACACACAGATGCTTCCAATAGTTTTTGGCTGATCAGCCTCAGGCCCAGGCATATTTTGCTAGCTCTCTACCCTTCATCTAACCCATGTCTCTTGCTCAGCCATGTGGCTCGGTACCTTTCTTTAGAGCAGCATAGTTGTCCTCTGCTTCTTCCGGGCTTCTCTCTGGAATTCTGTCTGGTGGTCTGTTCTCAGAGTTTTTAGTCTGGTATCCCCGCCTACACTTCCTGCCTGCCTTTGGCCAATCAGCTCTTTTTATTTACCATGAGACAACACAATACCCCTACAAAAATTAATGGCAAATAATGAAGAAATGAATGCCTGAAGACAGCATTTTTTAGTAGTAAATTGTAGTGTTGTTTAAAATAAAATAATTTAATTCTAATTAACTGACAAATAAAAACATGCCACAGCTTATGGAAGCCCTACATCTCAATGAACTTCTATACAATTAAAATTCATTATGAAGTCATTGAGCTTCACTTAAAGTTTTATACTCACACTCTAAATTACAATTTTTAGATTAATCTTTGTTTATTTTATGTGTATGGTTGTTTTGTCTACATGTATATCTATGTATTATGTGAAGGCCATGCCTGCCTGGTCCAGAACAGGATGTTGGATCCCCTGGGACTAAATTTACATATGGTTTTGAGGTGTCATGTAGGTGCTTGAAACAGAACCCAGATACTCAGGATGTTAGATTAGTGCATTTAACCATCTTTCTCTTCCTCATTACATTTATATTAACTTACAAAAACACATGCAAATACACATATATGCTCTCTCCATCTTTATATATATATATATATATGTATATATACAAATGTCTCTATATATTTGCAGGTGTGTGTGTGTGTGTGTGTGTGTGTGTGTGTGTGTGTGTGTGTGTGTGTGTGTGTGTATCGGAGCTGAAATTTGGTGGGGAAGCTTTCTTTCTTTTTGTCCTTTTTCATGGTTACTTTTTTGAAATATAAACTCTCAATATAGCACAGAACATAGCCTCAGTGCTGAACTTGCTATTTTTTGAAAGGAAAGGCAGAATTATAGTTTCTGTTTTTTGCTTTTCCAGGAGAATCTTTCCCATGGGGTGGATACAAGCTCTCATTGCTCTTATTCCTAATTTGATTTCAAATCTGGCCAATTGTTGATCACATAAAGTTGCACACAGGCACACACAGCATAACCATTTGAATGCAGAACTGGACCTCTTCTCACAGGGGTGTCTGCCCAAAATGCTGCTGCTGTTTTCTGTGGAGTTTTGCCAAGAAAACATTTGGCATCCTTCAAAGACTTCTTATAACAAGACAGTATCTATAATGCAACAAGCTTTAAAGGATTGAAATATAACCCCGACAGAATATAAAGATAACATTTTATATATAAATAAATCTAACACTATTTCATGCACTTTGTGGGAAACAAAACTTCAAACAGCTTTCAAGGGTATTCACAAAGAGATCGTCTGCTGAGGCATCCCCTGCAGCTTTTACTTCCCTTTGCAAAATTTTAGAAAATGTGAAACCATACATACATACATATATACCTCCTCACACACATACATGAAATACACATATGGCATGAATTTTGGCTAGGGATAGACTGCATATGTGATAACAGTCTTTTAAGATTATTATAGAGCTAAAAATGTCTCGTGGTGGTATAGCTATTGTGATGTCCGAGCACAATTTGTCATTTCCGTTTTTGGTGATGCTTGTGTAAAACTTACTGCATACAGCTGTTGCAATGGGGTTTCTTGGTCCCGGGAGGCCAGAGACTCAGACCCTGCTGCGCCAGACCTCTTAGCCACCTGCCGCCCTCCGCTCAGGTCCCCAGAAATGACTTAGACGCTTATATTAACTTTATGCTGTTTGGCCTATGGCTCAGGCACATTGCTAGCTAGCTCTTACATCTTAAATCAACCCATTTCTATTAATCTGTCTGCCACGTGGCCCGTGGCTCACCTGTGCTCCTTACATGTTGCTCCTTTGGGCTTCAGCTTGGTCTGCCTGACTCCGCCCTGCTTCTCCTACCTATGCGATGATTTCTCCTCCTACTTCTTCTATGGTGCCTGTCATGGCCCAAAATAGCTCCTTTATTTATTGAGATTCACAGCATGCAGAAAGGCATTCCCACATCATACAGCCAATTATGAAAAAGTACATCATATAGCATCTTTCCAGTATAAACTTTGAGAGTGATTATAAACAAATGTTATTGCTGTATGAATTTTACTATTCATCAATTTAGAAATAACCATTCCACTTACTAAATACTTTACAGTCAAACAGTGTTGCCTGTACATCCAACAGCCTCACTCACTCTGTTTGACACACCTCTTGATTACATCATTGTTCTTTGTGCTTAGACTGCCCTTGAGTTGTTATGTTCACTCTGGCCCAAGAGCCATAGGTTTTATCATGTACCTTCCTACCTGTGATCTCAGTACACTCTATGATTTCATACTCATAAAATCACATAATGATATGTTTCTCAGAGTGTATTGCTGAGTAACACATGATTGTAATTCTTTAAAAGTACAAAAGTTAAAAAAAAATACGAAGGATGATTTGAGTAAATGCAATGTTTTGAATTTCCCCTCTAAAGCCCACATCTTAGCTAAATTGTCACGCTTATATTAGAAGGTAGGATTTGTAAAAGCTGATCAAAAGATGGCAATGGCGCTCAGTGCTAAAGCACTTGCTTAGCATTGTAAAAGGCCCTGGTTTCAATTCCTCTCACTAAGAAAAAGGAGGTGACCACATCAGGGAGGGCTCTGTCCTCCTGAATGGTTTGCTGTTATTTTCAGAAAAGTGAGCTCATCCTCAGGGAATGATGTTCCTGACAGGAAGTATAAGCTAAGGTCTGTTTCTCTTTTTCTCTTGAGTGCTCACTTGCCCTTTCACTATGCTATAATGCAACAAGAAATGTCTTAACTAGATGCTCCACAGTCTTGGAGTCCCCAGCTTTTAGATCCGCAGGCCAAATAGAGCTCTGTTTCAAACTATTTGCCTCTGATAGCATGAGGAGGAAGACAAAAAGGTAAGAAACCAAAAGAAAATGGAGTTATGCTGGAGAAGTAAAGACCTATGATTACCAGATTACCTAGGTAAACAGAGCCACTGGAATACACACACACACACACACACACACACACACACACACACACACACACACACACACACACACATACACACACACGTATGTATGTATCATTTATGTATGTCCCTGTGTCCAGATATATATGGGATTTCTGAGGTCGGCTTAAAGGATAGGGGCTGAATAATGTAGTAACTGTCCTCTGCAGGCTAGAAAGGGTAGGAAAGAACATTTGAACACCAATGAAGATAGGTTCTAACGTCAGCAAGAGATGGCAGCCCAGCAGCAGCAATTACAGGAGAATAGACTCATGTACCAGCAAGAAATGAAGCCAAGCAAGCAGCTCTGATTTTTCAATGGGCTGCTTTTTGTCTGGGCCACCTTAGAAAGGGGCTGTACAAACAGGGGAAAGACTTCTGCCCTCAGTTAAGCCTTGTTTGAAATGTCCTCACAGGCCTACTCAGAGGCACGTCTCTTAGCGGATTCCAGATTCAATCAAGCTGATATTGAGTTTCACCATCACACACATGGAGACACGAACTGCTATAAAATTACTTGTAGCTCTAAGAAAGCAACAGTCGGATTGGGAAGGACCTAGGCATAGCAGCATGTGGTAGGACATGATCTCCCTACCTTTACATCTCTCTGAAGGGCAGGCAGGAACTTACTTAGGCTCTCTTAGATTATCAGAACTGAACTTGGCATCTGAGTAGGGGAGGTAGGACCATATTCTAGAGATGAGCCAAAGGAGCAGTGGAAACTTCCTTCCAACCAGAAAATGGTGCCTCCACAGTCCCAGAGAATGTATTCAGCCTACCATCATAGTAAAAATACCAAAGATAATCAACTTCCAGAGCAAAATGGTTCCTTTTGGTCAATTGTTTTTGAAGTTTTCTGTCCTGAGTTCTATTGCTGTGAGATATGAGATGGCAGGAACACACAGAAGGGCAAAACCCTTTTACCTCATCATGGCCAAGGAGCAAAAAGACAATGAAGGTGGGTCTAGCATCGCACAATCTCTTTAGGACACAACCCCAAAGACTTAAAAGACCTAACACTAGTTCTAACCTCTTAAAGTCTCCACATCCTCCCAAGAGTGCCCTGAAAACATTTAAGAGCCAAACTATAGCGCCAGATCAAATCCTGCACATAGGTGACAGTTCTCATTTATCTTCTTTGATCGGTGTTCCTTGACCTCTCTGTTTTTCATGACTTAGACATTCTGAAAAGTTCATCAGCTGGAGTTATCTGTTGTTCTGCCCATGTTCATAACAATTAAGAGCTACAACCAGGGGCCTGGAGAGATGGCTTAGTGGTTAAAAAGCACTGACTGTTCTTCCAGAGGACCTGACTAAGAATGTGAATCCTGTCAAATGTGCTGCTTCTGGAGTTCAAGTTGTAAAACGCCAAGTCACCACAGATTTGTCTTGGAGCAAGCCCCTAAGAGAGCAAGAGTTATCTCTCTGTGGATGTGGACACTGTATTCAAGCTGCTTCCGCATCCACTGGAGAACGCGAGTCATGCAGGACAGGTGATGTCACACCTTCAACTCACCGTTTCTTTTTGCCCCCTAACCTCAAGACAAAATAGTATTAATTTTTCGGAACAAAGAAACCAACAGAGTATTCTTGAAAATTTTTATTATGTGGAGTAATAAAAATGGGAAAAATACCTTAATTGTGAAATATATCCAGTTCTCTTTGGAAATACAGCCTTTGAAAAATCCTGAATTGTGATGGTCAAATCAACTGTTCATTTCATTCTTTATCACTTAAATGACCATGGTGAGGCAAACATGTCACCCTTGTTGATATCATCTAATTGCTTCAGCCTGTCCCCACTATGCTCTCCACACTCTAACCTGTTCACTGATCAGGGCTCTTCCCTTAGCTCAGAACCCTTACACCTGCCAATCACCAATCAGTGTCTACCTCTGAGTTTTGCTTCTTCTTCTTTTTTTTTTTTTTTTTTTTTTTTTTTTTTTTTTTTTTTTTTTTTTTTTTTTTTTGCTTGATCCATAACGGTTGCTTCCTGTCACTGGATCTTAATTCCAGTGTCATTTCCTTCAAGATGTTTTCTGTAGCTAATACCTAAAGTAACCTCTACCCTACTTTGTCACAACCTCCTTTATTATTCTTCCTGTTGGAGTTTCCTGTTCGGTGTGTGTGTTTGAAATTTCATCATGGATCTTCACTAGATAATAGATCCAAAGTGGCATGAATATTGTTAGTCTTTTGAAACATGTGAAAACTTCAGAGGCTAGAAGGACTTCTAGCACTTGGCGAATACTCTATATAAGTATGTGTTGGCATGGACAGATGACTGATTTCAGGTAACAACTAACCAACTCTCCCTCAAAGCCAATTTATCTGGTGTTGGAACAAATGCCAACCGTCCTTGTCATCCAGATTTACCTGCAAATGTTTTAGCTAATTTCTGAGGAAATTCTAGCAAACAAGGAAACAAAATAGACGTAGAGGCAGAAATAAAAAAGGACAAATATACAAACAAGAAGGAATCCTCCAAAATGTAATGATTTGGGAATATCATTAACCTACTGGACCTGAAAACAAAAATAAATAAACTGTAAATGCTGAACTTTAAGAGGTATACAATCTTTTGGAAATGAAATCTCACCCCATAAGACAGTATCATAAACTGGACCAAAAATTCCTAAGTGACTGCCACAGAGGCCTTAGAAGAGAGCCTCATACTATGATTCTGTTAAAAGGACATATTATTAAACTTCTTCATAAGCTTTTATCTTTATTATCTATAAATTAGTGAATCTCTCAACCCTCATTTTCTTTTTAACAAAGACCTACAAGTAGTTAAAGTGCAGACTATAAGAGACTGTGGAGTGCGGAGTGCTCATCCCTGAAGGGGACATCTCTATCACATTTCCTCCTCTCAAGTCTCAGGGATCGCAGGGAAAAGTGGTTGGGAGATTTTAAGAGCCAGAAAGAGTGGTTGTTTGCCTGCAAGAAAACAGTATTTGCCAGACACACATGAATTCACAGCAACTTTATGGGCGCAAATCCAGTCCCAATCCCAGCACAGATGAGGGAGGGTCTCATGAAGTCCCATCCCTAGCTCAGAGACTATTGGTAACTAATGAGTGCCTGGGGAGGGAAAGTCAGGTATTTCAGGGAATTCGCCACCTGAGAGCCTAGCTGTTGCATGAATAAAGGAAACTCAGAGCCAGATTTCAGGGAAAGGCTGAAATATCAAAGAGAGGAAACACCACAGTCAACTCTCCCCAACTGTTTTCCAGCTCCTCGTGGCTTCTACTGCACACTCTGTCTCTCTATGCCTGCCTTAAATACCCTTTTCACTCACTTGCTTCACATCCAGGTTAAGATTAAAGGCATGGTACCACCACTGCCTGTCTGGGAGCCTGGAACTCCCTTGGTAAACTAAACTGGCCTCAAATTCAGATTTGCTGAGATTAAGCCATAGGTCAACACTCCTGGATATTCCCTGTGCTGGGATTAAAGGTATGAGTTACCACTCTCTGACCCTCCTAGACTATCTATGGGTAGATCCTCTAATATCTCAGACTGGTTTTTATTACATTTCAAACATATTCCTACACCTAGACATGTTCCAGTTGGTCCTACACATGTACTGGCAGCACTAAGTGAATTCAGTGAGTCTTTTAAAAGGTGCATGAAGTTAAGAGGGAAAGTGGAGGGCAGGATGGAGGAGGAACTGGTGTGGAGAAGGAGGTATATTTGATCATGCACATGTCTAAAATTCTCAACCAATAAAAATCAGTTAAAAAATTGGATATATAACATTTGCATATACCCCAAATGGAATATTAGTCAGTCAAAACAAGATAAAATCCTATAATTTACAGTCATGGATATAATGGGGGATATTATGTTAAGTAATTAAGTGAAAAGTTAAAACTTTGGTGTCAAAGATGCAGAAAGTAGAAAAGAACTCATCAGAGATTGGAAAGTGTAGGAGAGAAGAGTGAATATTAGTACCAAAATATTATTGGGAACTAGAGCCTCTGGTGTCCTCTAGTATACCAAGGTACCATAGTCCACAAAAATAGCTATGTAAAGATACTCAAGTTAACTGAGTAAAGATGGGGAGGGGCTAGGCTGAAGGCTGACTGGGAGGGATTAAGAGGAGGGAAGGGAGGGGGAGCAGTAGAATACATAGATAAGAATGACTTTTTTTAATAAAAAAATAATACAATGAAAAAAATTAAAAGATTTGAAGGCTCTCATCACATGCAAATAACATTTGAGGACAATTACTCTGACCTCACCATTATGTAATGTACCTATTATTGAATTGTCCCCAAATTGCATGTTGCAACAGGTAAAAATATACATATTAAGAAAATAAACAATTTAAGTATAACAAGACCCAAGCTTCAACTGGCCACTTTGTCCTGGTCTCATGGGCTATTCTCTATTTCTTCTTAGACTCAAGCACTGTGTGCCTTCTCTTATCTGCAAATGTACACATTCTCCAACCTGGGCACGTAGATAGCCTTTTCTGCACATGTCTTGTATCTAGAATCTTGCCCATAACTTTCTGTTGGCCTTGAGAAATCCCTGTGTCCTCCTATGCATAGTGGGGGTGGCAATGGAACCTATAGCTTAGCCATCTGTCTGTACAAGACCTAACTTTTAAAAACTGCAGATTAAAAGGAAGCTGAGCAAATAAAGACTTCAAGGGATGTTATAGCTTTTTAAAAAGCACTTGGAGATGCACAATTGGGTGATAAAACTCTAAAAGGTTTACTATGAAAATCAGATTAGACATCTTTACACTCACATTTTCTCCAACAGTTACAAGATGAAAGCACCTGTGTCCATGGGCAGATTAAATGGTCAAGCAAAGTGTGAAAATATGTTTTTAATGGACTATTATTCAGCCTTATTAAGTAAATTCTGGTGTATGTTGCAACACGGATAAACCTCAAAGCCATTACTTTACATGAATAAGACAGCCACAGAAGAAGAAATAGTGATTCCATTTATAATCCATACCTAGAAAGAGAGAGAGAAATGATGGTTGATAAAGGCTAATGGCAGGACATTGAGCTTAGAGCAATGCAATTCTGGGGGTGGAAAGGTGTGATGACTATACAGAGTGTGACTTAATTCCACTATACTTTACAATCTGCAATCAGTATTATACACATTGTATGACTATAATAAAGGCATAGTAAGCCAACACAGTGGTCTGTGTTTACAGTCCCAGCTATTGTAGAATCTGAGGCAGGTAGATTATGAGAGCCAAGACATTTGAAGAGAACCTAAGTAATGTAGCAGAAAAGACCCCATTTTCCCCAAAGTTAAAATAATAGTTTTGCTTGGGAAATGTTATGGAATAGTCGTTTTGTATATTGTCAGGATGTGTTGCTCTAATTGGTTTAATAAAGAGCTCAATGGCCAATAGCTAGGCAGGAAGTGTTTAGGCAGGGGAAGGGTCCTAGAATGAAGGGCAGAGTTGCCAGGAAACTCAAGAAGAAAGATACCAAGCCATGTGGTAAAACGTAGATAAGAAATATGGGTTAATTGAAGTTGTAAGAGCTGGTTAATAACAAGTGTAAGATATTGGATGAGCATTTATAATTAATAATAAGTCTCTGTGTGGTTATTTGGGAGCTGGCTGGCAGAACAAAACTTATGCCCACAAGGAGAAAAGTAGGCCCAGGTAAGGAACATAAAGAATAATCTAGAGCAGCTAATTAGGCCCAACTCTAGCTAGTATTTGCAAAAGCCAATGTCTTATACTAACTCATGATTTGTTTTTGATTTTTTTTACATCTCTATTTTTATTTTAAAGTAATAAAAGAAATATAAAGCACAAAGAGCAGTGCTTGACACATAGAAAGCCTTCACAGAAAGCAGCTATTGTTACTATTATTGCATCCTGACCTGCAACTGCTCACCCACTTCCCTCACCTCTGCCACCTAGCATAATGCTCAGCTGCTGAATGGGATGGCAGTGATGAGCACAGAAAGACTGTTGCCAAAACTCCAATGGTTCCTAAAAAAGGCAAAAACACTACCTCTGACTTATATTCCTCAAGGTAAATATGATCGATCATTGCTGTGGTGAGATGGCAGAGTCTCCGTTCTGGCAAGTCAGGGTGAGCCCAAACCTACTCTGAACAGATGGTTCATCTTTAGACCATGCTCATTCCTGCCATAGAGACTAATGCACAGCTTGGACCTGTGTAGATGAGAATTGGTAACTATAAGAGATGTGCAACTGATGATCAAGGGTCTCAAGTTGTAATTGCTGCAGGTGTTCAGGGTAAAAGGAAGGAGTCTTGAAATATAAATAAGGTTTGGAAAGGTAGAAGGAAGACAGAAACAAAATTTACTTTGAAGAGCTAAGAGGCAGAGGTTTGGAGTACCTCCCAGGACACAGTTGAAAGACATGCCAGAGCTAGTGAGACACATGAGGAAAGTAGCTTGGACAGGTTGCTGAGAGCAAGGTGCAGGATGTACTTGGAGACAAACAGAGACATGCACAGTTGTGATGATGGGGAACAGAGAGCCACTGTTGAGTCGAAGCAGTGAAGGATTTGTTTCTCTAGTCACAGCAATGAGAATGGATAGAGGCTACTGCAGCCACTGTACTGATCTCAGGAGACTCTGGGTAACATGGTGAGGCCCAATGAAGATTTGATTTGAAGGGAAAAACCACAGGACTCAGCCCATACCTAACTTGGAGGAATCTGAACAAAACATCTTAAGCCTAGAGACAGTTGTGGCAGTGGGGTCAGGATCTGTCCCTGGACATGAGCTGGCTTTTTGGACACCATTATTTATAGAGGGACACCTTGCTCAGACTTGAAGACTTGATGGGGCGGGGGTGAGGAGACAGGACACAGGATACTTGGTCCTGTCTCAAAGGTATGTACCAGGCTTTGCTGACTCCCCACAGGAGGCCTTACCCTTTGGAGGAGAGTGGGATGGGAGAGGATGAGAGGGGGAGATGTGGTTGGTATGTAAAATGAGTAAAAAAAAAAAAAAAAAAAATCTTAAATAATAATAAAAAAAAGAAACCAAGCCTAGAATAAGGAAGACAGTGTGTTGTCTTTTATCAACATGGCAGGTGGTATGTTTTCCCTGGGATCCAGGTACCCTCAAGCCTGCATCATTGAATTACCTTTTTAAAATACAGATGGTTTCATTGTGGGTGGGAGTTCTGCATTTTTAACAAGTTCCTATGTGATGCTGAAGTTTCTGGCCCTTAGATTCAAGCACTTTGAATAGGAAGATTCTAAAATAGGGCTTTCCAACTTGCTCATTGTTGAAAGCTTATTTAAAATCCAAATGCCCCTGGCAGATGTAAATCATATGTTCTGGGATGGGACACAGGCATTGGGATTACTAAACAATGTAAGTGCATATTAGCTTCTAATACACTTGCATTCAGAGGCTGGAAAATATATTTTAGTCTTCAAAAGCTTCTCAGGAAAAATGGCTTCTTCAAGATTTGTTATTTTACAGCCTAATAAGATTTAGCCTTTCACAAACTTCTGTATCCCCAGTTATTAACGACAAAAACCAAATTGTCTCTTAAGGTACCTGAGCAAAACAATACAGTAGATTTTGTATGCTACTGCATCAAGTCTCTCTCCTTTTTTTCCCTGCATGGTGAGAGACATCTTGCAGTGCTGTGAGTCTAGTTGATTTATGAGGACAGATGCACTGTGTGGAAGCTGCTGACTTGCCTCAGCTCATCAAAGAAACTTCTCCAGTTATTTTGAAGACCTCCCGCTGTGTCTTCAGTTCCAGTTCCTATTTCTGTAAATCCATCTTTAAATGATCTGGGCTTCTGCTCTGCACCCCCTTCCTCCAGCCCCCAAAGGTGCCTGGATTCAGCCTCCTGGCCCTTGTTAATCTTCACCAGGCTAGAAAAACACACAGGCAAATACTACACTGAGTAGCAATTAAAGTATTTTACTGCAGACTACAAATTGTGATTGTAAAAAGAGCCTGTTCCTCCTCGGCTTTTCCCTAGAGCCTGGAATTTACAACCTTCAGCCCTCATTCTATTGAGTATAAGAATTACACAATGCCTGAAGTAGGCAGGGAAATTCAGGAGGCAATGCGTGTACCCTTACCCTCTGACAAAATGCACTGCCTCTTTTTAATCTGGCATCGGGAATGCTCGGCCAATTTATCCACACATGTATAGCCTGTCTTTATATGTGCATAGAAAGGCATATTTGTATCATGGAAAGAACCCAGGAGGTAAGGGACCCAGTTACTATAGCAGTCTCCAGTTTGGATTGTGAGATTTTTCTGGTTTGGGATTTTGAGCCTACTTACACTTATCCTTTAAGAGGACATTGTGATGAAAATTTGCTGATAAATATTTAATAAGCAGCTCTTTGGGAGAAAAGATAACACAACAAAATCTTACTGTACTTTTTGTCCATTTTTACGGTTTAAGTACTCATCCTCTGAATTGTTCCAAACCTTCAACTTGACTTTACCAGACCAGGAGCCAGAAAAAGTCACAGTTGCACATCACTATGACACATTTCCACCATTAATACAACAAACAACTACAATCTGAAGAACATAGGCAACATTAAAATAATTAGAAACAAATAAGCTTAGAGTATTATCTTTGTTTTTAAAATAATTTATTTTACGCAGGTATAGCCTAATTTTCAAAACAATTGTTTTACGAATCACACACTTTTGTAAACTTAAGTATTGACTTCCTAAGTCAGTAAAAGCTGGTTCCTGCATACACCTGGCTGTGAAGCTCTAAAGAAATAACATGTAAGGGTAGAGAGATGGCCAATCAAGTAAAGACACTGAGTTTGGTCCTCTGAAGCCCTGAGTTCAATCCTGGCAAACCAAACAGTGAAAGAAAAGAACTTCAAGTTCCTCTCTGACCTTCACATGTGCATTGTAATATTTTATACCCAATATACACAAATGAATAAATGAATATGTAAATGTCATAAAAGGAAAGGAAAGAAAGAACATGTGATGCCATTATGGAATATTCTTTTACACTGTGTGAATATATGTCACTGTGATTGGTTTAATAAAGGCACTGACTGTCCAATAGACAAATAGGATAAAGTTAGGCAGGAGACTCAAACTGAAAAAGATGGGGGAAAAGGGTAGAATCTGATATAGTAGGATTATGTTACAATTCAAGTAATTGTCCTGCCTACTAGTTTAATAAAAATGCTGATTGGCTGAAGGAAGACAGGAAGTGTGGGTGGAGCTACTAGACTGGGAAAACTCTGAGAATGAGAAGAACAAAGCAGAGATGCCACAAAGAAGCCAGAGATGCCACAGATGCAGAGGACAACTATGCTGCCCTGAGAAAAGGTACCGAGCTGCATGGCTGAACAGAATAAGAATCATGGGTTAGATTAAGAGCAAGAGCTACCAAATTATATACCTAAGTCCCAGGTCAATCAGCATACAATTAATATAAGTGTCTGCGTGTTTCAATGGGACTGTGGTACTGTGGGTCTGCAGATCTGAACCTGAGGCTAGGCCAGAAAGTCTGGGCCAGAAACCTCATACAACAGTCTGGAGTTGCCAGAGATTCAGGGAGAAGCCAGATGAACATGCCATAAGGCAAAGCATAGATAAGAAATATGGGTTAGTGTAAATGGAAGAGTTAGCTAGTAATAAGCCTAAGCTATTGGCTGAGCATTTATAATTAACGTTAAGTCTTGAGTAGATTATTTGGGTAACTGGAGGGTAGGAAAGCAAAGTTTCCCTATAACCATTGTGTACATTAACTAGGCATTTTTGTGCTTATGCTGCAGTAAAGTAACAGACTGAGTAACTTAGAGAAGTTATTTCTCATAACTTTGAGGAATACAAGTTCACAGTCAAGGTACTGGAAAGGGTGTTGTGGTCCCTGAAGCTTCTTTCCTTGACCTTTAGAAGGCTGCCTTTTTCCTACGTGCATGAGCATCTGGATAATTTTTGTGTGTAGAAGATGAGCTTTAAAGATGTAACTAGTTATTAAACAAATCCCAAATTAAACAAATTTAAAAAACCTGTGTGAGGCATTGAAATTGCTTTGCTATTCTTTTGTAGTTCTTGAGTCCTTGTTTCTTCTTATATTTACACTGTATGCTTATCTTATTGTAATTTATAGTCTTTAAGTATTATTTCTTTCCCTTGGAGTCATGACAACCTTTCTGTTTTCAGGGCTGCTTTCTCACAGGGGTCTCAAGAGACCACTTGTCCTCATGACCACTTAGATATTATAATAGTTATTAAATGGGAATCTATTAAATACATGAGCAAAGAAGCACGTATATTGGGCCAGTGACATAACTCAGTGAACAAAGTCTCTTCCAGGCAATTCTGGCAACCATGTAAACACGGAGAGAACCTACTCCACAAGTTGTCCTTTGACTTCTATTCATGCCCCATGGCAAACACATGAAACCCCCTCCCCCCCAAATAATAAACAACAATTTAAAAATAAGGAGTGGCTGGTAATTCAAACACTTCATTCTACAAATGTAGAAGCTGAGGCTCGGGTGTGGGGGGGGAGTATAACTTACTTGAAATTAAATTATGTCAGTGTCAAAGAAAAAGTCAGAATCAAATAGTTCTTTCCTAGGAGGCAGTAAAGGCAGGGGAAGTGTAAAAAAAAAGACCATAAACTGGCAGGCGGGGGGGGGGGGGTGCTGAATGTCAGCCTGTTTTGGGATACAGTGCTGTCTTAGCTGGAACCCTTCAAATCAAGCACTATGTAAGACTTCCTTTTATATCCTGCTCAATGTTCCCCTTCTGCAAGAGGGAGAGGAAGGGAAACAGACTGAGATGAAAGGAGGGCACTATGGTTTTAATATCTCCTCCAAAATTTGTGTTAGAACTCAAATGCTGTCATGATAGTTTTAAGATGTATGACCTTAAAGTGACAATTAAGACACAGGGCTCCGGCTTGTTGAGAGAATTATTCCTGCTATCACAAGAGTAAGTTATTTATTGCAAGAGCTCTTGGTAGGATAATTTTAATTCGTATCCCCTCTTTCCCTCACGTTTGCTTGTCCATCTGTCTTCTGCTGTAGTGCAGTATACACAATCCTTCAGGAGATGTCAGGACCTTCATATTAACTTCTTCAGCTTCCAAAATTTTAAGACATATTTTTTTTCTTTACAAATTACCTAGCATCAGTGAACAAAATGAAACAGGAAATGCAAGGAGTTCAGATACTGAGCTGACCACAAGTGGACACATCCAAGTGTTTGATCACAGAGGATGTAAAAGAGCAACAAGAAGGTCCTGTTCCAAGAGTGACAGGTGTGTGGTCCCAAGTTGACAGCCTAGAATATACTATCTTCACATTCCATGCCTGGGACAACATTAGAGCATATTTGTGGAAAATTGAGAAGGTAAGCTAAGGACAAAGAAGGTAGGAATCTCTCAAGAGAGGTATTTTAAATACAACTCATTTAGAAATTTAGAAAGGTTCACCAGTTAGATCAAATATAATTATTGATGCCATGACATGGTAGTGAAGATTAGTAATAAAGTATTATGCCTGGAAGCAAATCCCATGCTTGGTAGCAGCTACTTTTACAGCCCTCTGACATTGTCCCCTCCATGCTGCAGAGTGTGACTTTTTCAAGAATCAGAATGAAGTCTTTTAATAAAGATTGGTTCTCAGACTAACCTGCACATTTGGAACCACCTCAAAAATTAACATTTGCTGGTGTATGGGCCTTACCGCAGCAATTGTGATGTGTGTTGCGGCAATCAATTGGCAACTAACGGAATCAATGAACAACGTACACCATGATTCCAACTGTTTAAATGTAAAACTGAGGATGTTCAGCGGGCCTTCAACTCATTACTCAATTCCCTGCATTCCTTGCATTCATTTTGCATGAAATTTTCACTCTGGTTGTACTTTCAGCATGGCCTGTGCCAAAGACACCCTATCATCTTCTCATCATCCTTCCCATATCCATATTTATGTTCAGAGGCACTAGGGCTTGGTTAAGAAAACCCAGAAATCAAATTTTGCCTCTACTAGATTCATAGGGGCCAATACAGACAAGCTGTTTCTTTCTTCATTACAGCCATTTATCTTTACCCATGAGTGATGCATTGTAATTGTGGCCCTTTTTAAAGCATGACTGTAGGAATAACCTACACTAGGGCTCAAGTTTTAGGGGATTTTGCCAATTGAATGTTATTCAGGAACAAAATGAAAAATATCTGAAATTCTTCATCAGTAAATATACAGTGCTGAGACCTGAACTCCCAGAGTATAAAGTAATGAACAAGAAGAGTCATGTGGATTATCTTTCTCTACCTGGCATGACTTCCTTCCACATCCTCCTGATAGATTTGTGACATTTGACTTGCATAAGTTAGGTTAACCCAAAGCTTTTCAAAACAACAACAACAACAAAACAAACAAACAAACAAACAAACAAACAAAAAAAAAAAACTTCTGGGTAACATGTTGTCAATTCGAGGGCATCATGAAGTTCACCAGGTAATGATGATGTAAAATCCATGAAGTTGCAAGCTGTATGAGAAACACTCAAGACATTGCAATTCCATATACAGATGCAGACAGATTGTTATTCCAGAGTGTGTAGTGGGCTACCTTTTACTATTCAAAAAGCACTTTCTCATTTGAAGAAGTTGAGAAAATCAATATGCCATAGTGACTGAAGCATTCAAAGGCTCAAGACACAATAAAGAATGAGCCTCCCTCTGCTGCTCAAATCCACAAATCAAAATCAAAGGCTCCCACCCTGCTTGTAAGAGTAGAAACTAGAAAATACGTTTGAGAGCTTAGCCGCTTTACCCAGAAAGAATAGATGTCCTGATTATTTCAAGGAATGAGGGAGCCCATCAGAAAGTTTGAAAATAAATATTTGGACTTTAGAATAGTTGTCTAAAGTCCAGGGGTGCCTTTGAGAATGACACATCATTTAGCTCTGTGAGGAGGGGCCGGAGGTGTCTGTATGTATATGTGCATGCCATAATAATAGTGCCTGCTGCATCTCAAATCAGCTGCACATAATTTTTACTGACTTTTGACTTTGAAATAGCATTTAACCTGGATCTAGTGATATAAAATGAGGTGCTGGCATCAGGCAGTTTCTTAAAAATCTACTCACTTTATTCGGGCATAAGAAAGCATGTACAATATTTATTGTTCTTTAGTTTGAGCATGAAATTGAGTCATTTTTTGAGTGCCTGCTAGTCTCAGGTTCATATGGTAAGTGTTGTGAGCAAAGTATATCCTTGCTACTTAGTTACCTAGATATCCAAATCAGTTCAACACATTAAGGGCAGCCATGTGCTGGGCACCTAAGTACCATTTATGGCAGTTTGTTTGGGACTGCTCTGGTTAGGGTACTGGACCTCCTTACTTAAAGAAACATTTCTACTGGCCCCTGATGAAATTACCCAGGCACAGAATGTTTATAACTTTAAAAGCTCATGATTTAATTGGACAAACAAAAAGAAATCTATGCATTAAATTGACAGAGTCATGAAACAATGTAATTAACAACACAAACTTGCCCTATGGAGGGATTATTTAAAAAATTACTTCCAAGGAAGGAGATACACGTTTGCTTCCATGTTTGTGAAATTTTCAAGAATTTGCTCAAACATTGAGAGATAAGTGCTGAACAAGGTTTATGATGTTATGCCTGGAACTTGATTTTCTGTATCTCTAATCACTTAGTCTGCAACATTGTATTTTATATCTCTAAGATAGATATTACGATATTAACTTCTTGCCTACTTCATAGAGTTATTGGGATAAACATGAGATTGGTAGTATATATAAAACCATTTTTGAAAACTAAAGAATGCACACACATGTAATGTGATATATGACATCATTAATGCTGATGGACAAATATAAATCCAGTATAATTTCTGTAGTCTTAAACTGTTGGCTAATATGTTAGTCTATGGTTACTATTTACATTTAAATTAATTAAGTTAAATTACATTTTCTTTAAAGTTCTTTGGTTCTCCTAGCCATATTTCAAGCACTCAGTGACCACCAGTGGTAGAGACTAGTCTGTCCCTACCACAATGGATAACACAGAGAACATTCCTATTACCACACAATGCTTTCTTGTAAGTGATAGATTATATATTAGTGAGTGAGACTGCTTTTAACATTTTGATAAACTGTCTTTAGTGTGAGATCATTTCTATAGAAAATAAGATGCATAGTAAAAATTCGAAGACATACAGTCTTAACCCAGGCTGTGGTAGTTATACTGGGACTCGTTTTATATTCTGGTTCTTTTTCTTCTGTCCATGTTCTAACATTGCATTCCCCAGCATTTTTCTGGTTGGTGGAGAACATGGGACCAATATTAGTCCAGGAGCAAAAAGCACAAATGATTTATTTCACTTCAAGGCTGAACACTTCATCATTAATGGGAAGCCATCCAAGACTCTCTTCATTTTTCTATAGTTAATGGAAATACCCAAGGTAATGGCCATTGATCAGCTAAGGTCCTATGTCAGAACTACACATTTTTGGAACTGATACGCATATAGAAAAAGCAAGAAATCAGCCTTTCTTCACATAAACAATAAAAGTTTAGGGCTATTTGGGTTGTTTGTTTGATTGTTTGTTTGTTTGTTTTAGGCTGAATCAGGTAGGCTACTAACCCTGAAGTAAATGCAAGGAAAGAAAAAGACAAGGTAGGTGTTTAATCTTAATTATTTTACTGCTGTGTTCATTCTCCAAAGACACACACATATGTAGCCCCTACATAAATATACTGTACAACTAGGACAGAACAAAAAGATGTGTAGATCCCACTATGCATTGAATGTGTTCCCCAAATTTCATGTGTTGGAAATTCAATTGACAGACATATAGTCATAGTCTTTGAGAAGTTAGAGATGACTGGGACACAAGAAATCTGTTCTTATGAATGTATTGGTCCATTGGCTAATATAGTAGCATGCTGCTTGGTCATAGAAATTAACTCCTTAGTTATCTTGCTCTGTCTCCTCATGTGATGTCCTGAGGCACCTCAGAACTCTGAAGAGAGCACCTGTAAGAAAGAAAGGTTTCAGAAGATGGAGGCACTCAACCTTGAATTCCTAACCTATAGCAAACCATTCATTATTCCTTTGAAAATTATCCATTGTCTCTCATCCAGGTATTGAAACATAAAACAAACTAAAACCCCTTTCTACCCACAAATTTATTCAAGATGTTCTGACTATTTCCTCAACAAGAGAAGATCCAAAGCCATCTGTAACTCATTTAACAAAATCCAGTTTAAAAAAACAAAGTACAATGCTTTCTTTAGGAGGGCCTCAATCATAATGCCTCGAGAGGACCAGAGTTGGTGAAACTGGAACCAGGATTTACCCAGAAGGGATTAAGACAGTGTTTAATTGAATGTGCTTCCAGTCTTGGTCCTTCCAACTATCACATGAAAGAAACATGAAGAAAAGCCATCCCATACATGAATGAGATGCTTTCTTCTCCCAAAGGCAAATATGGAATATATTGAGGTAATAAATGAATATATTTAGTTTTTGAAGAAGGCAAGAAAATAGGAGGAAGCAAATTGTTCATATTTTACTGCAGATTCCAAAAGCCAGGACTCTATTTTAAAATACCAGTAACAATATTGCTTCTAAAACACAGTGATTTGAGGAGGTATTTTTGGAGGGGAGTTAAGAATCTTACATTTATATGTGAATATATTTCAGCAAATGTCTAAACAGTACTGTACCTAATGCTTTCATCACTGTTAGTCAACATTATTGGTCCAAGCCTATCAAGTTTAGCCACTGCTCACATCCAGTCCTTCCCACCAGCTAGTCCTGTAATGAAGAAGTTTGTCAATGAATGTCATAGCCATAGCATGTCTACATGGATAAAAATTTAACACACACACACAAACAGGGTGGGGTTAGATGAGTCAAACAGAGAAAGAGATAGGAAGACAGAGATAGAGGCACAGAGATATCAAGTACCCAATTGGAGTGCTGTAGGTCAGACATCTTTTCACATCAGCCCTTGCACCTTCTTTGGAGCCTGACAAGCCGCTTGTGCTATGTCTTCTTTTCATTCAAAAGAAACCCAGGCTTGGAGATATCAACTTATCTGTTCATGACTGACTCACCATTGATGGACATCCATTCTTTACAGAGTTGTGAGTTGTAATAGAACAGTCTCATAGGGTCAAACCAGTTGCCAAGTCATGAACATAACATACTTCCTCATGAGCCAACCTGGAGTCTGTCTGATGGCTTAGCAACAGGTGCTTCCCAGCTCCTGATTGTGCTCATCCAATGAAGGGCAGCCATGCAACATCAGTGGATCAGGATGCAGCCTGGGTGCTGGGAGAAGGGTATATAAGGCTCTCCCATTGCTGAATAAGTAAGTCTGCTGTTTACGTTTTACCTGACTCCTGGTGTCTGAGCTATTGATACTGCATCTTCTCACCTCCAGCATTAGGACCCAGCAACAATCCCTATTTTACAGCCAGCATTTGATGCCTCTTTACTTTGCTAGATTTCTTCCCTGTTTTACTTTATATTTCCAAGACAGTGCTTTATAGAATTCCCTCTACATGAACTGCTCTGAAAAATTGTCTGTACCATTTTCAGAAAAAAATCAGCACAAACCAATATTATTACATAATTAACTAATCCTAAAGCCAGTACTATAGGATCTATGGTTTTAGTTTCCAATGTTTCAATTACATGTAGATAATCACAGTTTAAAAGTAACAAGTTGTCTTGACCTTTTCAAGGGAGGAGCCACAGTCACATAAATCTGTTGTGCTGTAGTTATATAACTCTTCTATTCATTACTAGTGATTGTTATCAACCTCAAACTATAAGTGTTTGTTAGTGTTGTTTACCACCTTGGTTAGCAAGATAGTTTAGCACATTATGCAAACACATGGTTGAGTGCATTTGCAAGCATGTTTTCTAGAGAGAATTAACTGTGGGGAAAGATCTGCCCTGTAGGTGGTCAGTACTAATCCATCCATGGCTTGTGGTTTGGGGGTGAATAAAAAAAGATTTTAGAAAAGAAAACTGCTTGAGTTCCCATAAGATCTGCCTGCTGTTTCCTGGGTCAAATTTGAAGAGTTTTATGCTCAGGTTCCCATTGCTATGAACTCTGTCATGTCTTCTACACCATCATGGCCTTCATCCCCTACAACCACAAAGTAAAATAAAATATTTTTCCCTTAAGTTGCTTTTTGTCAGATATTTGGCTGCAGTCATGAGAAAACTAACTAATGCACAGACCTGACTTACAGATTAAACTCAGACAAGTATGTATATAGAAAAGCATAATATACCCTGTGTGGAGCTCAGGACAACCTGAGGTTTTAGGCATCCAGGGGGGGATTGGGAATGTACCCAGCAAATAAAGAGATTCAAATTTGCCTGACCCTGATTTCTCTATCAGGGTTCATGTCTCTTGTCACAGTCAGCACCCCAGAGATGAGAAGATTAGAGCATAGAAGTTCTGTATTCACAGATTCCTGTTGCTCTCCAAGCCTTGGCAGCAGCTACCTAGGAACTCTGCTTCAGATGACCTTTCTATTATCTGAGACAGTGAGTGTATAATGGACACATTCCTTTCTAAGAAACATAAAAAGAGCTTGGCAGGAAAGTTTCCATGAACTCAAAGCATGAGGCATCCTGACATCTCAGAATGCAGCCCTAGTAGCCATGCTTATAAATAGTGCGCAATTCCGGGGATGAGATTTTGCTCTGTTATTTTTACTTCAGTCATAATTATAGCATGATCAGCAAGTCCATGAGCAGTCATATCCTTATTTTCCCACTCTGATCATGACCCAATTACTGTGCATGGGAACTCCTAGCAGTTCAAAGTTCCCTATGGATTAGTCACATCAAGATGTTGTGGAAAAACTTTACCCAAACTGTGAAAGACTGATACTTTGCCTGGTTTAAGCTGACCTACCACCTTGGTTTGAATTCTATGGTTCATACCAGGTTGAAAATGCCTTTGCTAACACTGGGTCATGCCAGAAAAATTGGAATAAGCAGTCTAGCCACTGGAAAGGCGAGATACTATCTTGCACAGCCTGGGACAGTGGATAAGAAGTAAAACTAAGTCATGATTTTTTAAAAGAAATTAAAATGATTAAATTAAGGCTAAATGACATAGTTTTGAAGTAATAGAGATTAAAAAGAGATGAGAAGAAATAGAAGAATTTTAGCTTCCCCCAAATAAGGAACCCTAAGTATGTTCTTAACCTGCTATGTCTCCCAGCTTTCCAGAGCTACCTCCCTTTTATTTCTATTATCCAATGGGCTGTACAGTTTGAAGACTTTCTCTTGGTTCAGAGATGGCACCATGTAAACACTATCAATAAACACAGTAACCATAAGGAATGGAAATTAAATTATAAGCTCATAATAGTTTTGAAATAGTTAAATAATACATGAGTTCATAGTGGTTGTTGGAGCCCACTGGATGGTGTGAGTTAGCAAACCCATTATCCTGAAAATTGTTCAATAAATGGGATAAGGGAATAAGTCACTAAAACAAGTATAAAAATCTTATTTCCCATTCTCTGAGTTAATGGTGACCCATACCCTGAGCAATACCACCTGAGCAGTGGTAAGAGGTATTTGTACCAACACAGTCCCTCTTATTTTCTTTCCCAAATGTTACTTCTTCTGACTCCCACAGAGCCCTTTTTTCTTCCCCAGCACTTCAGTACATGCTAGATGTAACCAGTTTCTTCTTTCATCCTCCAAATACTATGCTCACAAGCCAGTTGCATTTGGAAGAGTTTAACTGAGCTCTTGGCAGGGGCAGTGGGGGAAGAAGGAACTGGTAGCAGAAAGAAACACAGAAAATAACTTTAAATTTTATAACAGCTTTCTTTGTTTTTAAAGTTTTCTGACACTGACCTATTCCTTTTTGGAATACGTCCCCATTTTTTGCATAATCTTCCTGACACTATCCATGCAATCTGTCTCCACCATTCTTTCAAAAACTCTTCTCTCACGAAACATTCCTGATGTAGAATGTCTTTTTGTACCATTGGATAATAAAGAAACTGTTTTGGCCTATGGTAAAGCAACTTATAGGCAGGCAGGAAACCTAGGTATAGATAAAGGAGGAGGGTGGAGTCAGAGAGAGATGCTGCAAGCTGCCACAGAGAGAGCAAGATGTAAAAGTACAGTTAAGCCATGAGCCTTGTGGCAAAATAAAGATTAGTAGAAATGGGTTGAGTTAAGATGCAAGAGCTTTCAAGAAATAAGCCTGAGCCATAAGCCAAAGCATCTGTAATTAATATAAGCCTTTGTGTGGTTATTGAGCTAAGCAGCTGCAGGCAGGTCCACACTTCAGGGCTAGCTCAGGCCTGAAATTTCAGGATACACGCTCCTAACCTCTCGAGCTATCTAAAGTTTTATATCTTTAGAACAAATACTTGAGCCTCTTTTAGACCAAATCAATCCATACTACAGATCTACCTAAGAGAACTGGTTTATATAATGGAGTATGCCTCTTTAAGTTGTTTTTCTTAAACAAAAGAGATGTCTTTCACTAATTGGAATTCTGGTTTCATGTTGACTTATCTGACCCAAACTCCAATCAGAGTTTTTTTAATCTTCTCATAATAATGAAAGCCCTTTACAAATTTTGCAGACTTAATTTCAAGTGTTCGTCAGGGCTATTAATCAAAGACATATTATGTATATATTTCAAACAAACTCTATTAATCAGCTTGCCAATTATTTTTTCATTTTGTGGGGTCTGTTTTTCCCATAGGCATCTGCCATCAGGTATTTTTCATGAAATGTTCTGGTTTTTCAGCCTTGGTCACTGTGGTATTAGTCTGTGACCTTTGAAAGCAAACTACTGCTTTGTTTGGGAGGAAAAAAAAATCTAATTACAGTAGTTAAATGAACTGGAATTAATTAACTTGTGGATACTTGACATTTATAGCTAATTGGTCATATCTATCATAAAAAGAGAAGTTGGGCCTTTCATCTCTGTTTTATCAACCATGCTGAAAATCAATAGAATCTCAAATAGCAAGGCAGCCAGGGCTCCCAGAAGAATGCTTGATCCAGAAGAAACCACAATGTATCATTAAGTTATAGATAGAAATTTCTCAGTCTTTTGGAATAATCCTATGAGAAAACAAATGCCCAGGCCACTGCATTGTCAGAGACTGTGGAGATATTCTGACTTGGGGGCCTCCAAAGAGAAAATCCACCAAATGAAGGAAAGGGGGCTTTCCTAGCATGTATTTGTGAGTCTACAGTTATTCTTCAACATAGCCCCATTTGTACTTTATCACAGCCGGAAAACAAGGTTTTAAGGCAGTGGTTCACAGTCTTCCTAATAATACAACCCTTTAATATGTTGTGGTAACCCGCAGTCATAAAATTATTTTCATTGCTACCTTATAACTATTTTTTTCTGCTGTTATGAATCATAATGTAAATATCTGTATTTTCTAATGGTGTTAGGTGACCTCTGGAAAAAGGTCATTCAATCACCCAAAGAGGTCATGACCCTCAGGTTAAGAACCACTGTTGTAAGGGCTCAGAAAGAGCTGGTGATGAACATAATCCCAGCACAGGGAATATCCCGGGAGTGGTGAGGTAACCTATGCCCTTAATCCAATCTGAGTTCGAGGTCATCTTAGTTTACAGAAGGAGTTCCAGGCTCCCAGGCAGGCAGTGGTGGTGCCATGCATGAAGAAAGTATTTAAGGTAGGCATAGAAAGACAGAAAAGGCAGAAGAAGCCATGGCTCACACTGGGAAGCACTTGGGAAGTAGAGGCGAGATCATCTCTGTGAGTTCAAAGCCAGCCTGTCTTCAAAGCAATTTTCAGGAGAGACAGGACTGTTGCACAGAAAAATCTGTCTCAAAAAGACAAAAACAAAGACTGGGAGAGATGGCTCTGTCATCTGATATTCCAGACTGGTTTTATTAAACTTGAAACATATCCCCACATAGAACAAAAAAAGATTAACTTTAAAAGATTAACAGTTTTCCTCTTGGTAATGGGATTAAAGGTGTGAGTTACCACTCTCTGATCCTCCTAGACTGACTGTGGGTAGATCCCTCTGATATCTCCAACTGTTTATATTATATTAGAAAATATCCACACAAGCTGATATGAAAACCACACAAATCTCATGACTCTTTAGCCTCTCTGATCCATCTCACTGAGTGGAGAGGACCATCCAAGAGGACATGATTTCACAGGGATGCCATGTACGCGTTTACGTGATAAAAGTGAAAGGAAATATGAAGGGATGAGGAACAGTGCCTTTTATTTTTGTGAGCCCACACATAGCTTTAAGCTGCATTCTAGAAGCTGGTTTATGTCACATTTATATCAACAATTCATGAAATTTTGCTTTTTGTGAGATTTATATTTTTGGCATAGCTCTTCTTGTCTGTTTTCTGATATGATGGGTACAGTGTCTTATTGCTAGGTTAATTTGCATTTTCCCAATGACTAGTATATTTCATATATTTCATATGTCTGTTAACCATTTGACAACATTCATTAAAATATAAACTGTGTATGTGAGAGTGTGTGCGTGTGTGCGTGTGTGTGTGTGTGTGTGTGTGTGTGTATGTGTGTGTGAGAGAGAGAGAGAAAGAGAGAGAGAGAGAGAGAGAGAGAGAGAGAGAGAGAGAGAGAGAGAGAGAGAGAGAGAGAGAGAAGACAGGAAGATCTGGTTATGAATCCAGGCTAGTCTTAAACTTATGATTCATCTGTCACAGTAGTGTTAGGCTTACAGGTGCGTGTCAACATGCCAAGCTCTAAACTAAATATTCTGAAAAAATCCTTTGATTACAGTTATTTACTGTGTTTAGATGTGTGTGTGCTGACACTCCGCAGCACGTAGGTGGGAATCAGAGAAGAGTTTATGGGCAATTTTCTCTTTCAACCATGTGAGTCCCGG
Source organism: Phyllotis vaccarum (assembly GCA_033318265.1). Lineage (NCBI taxonomy): Eukaryota > Metazoa > Chordata > Mammalia > Rodentia > Cricetidae > Phyllotis > Phyllotis vaccarum. The sequence goes on along the minus strand of JARWLC010000001.1, from coordinate 170,850,055 downwards.
GGATGTAACTCGGGTCATTAAGCTTTCTAGCAAGCACCTTTTCTTGCTGACATGTATCTTCAGCTAATTATATACTCTACATATATCAGTTACACTCTCCAAAATATATCCTGTATAAATAACTTCATGACATATAAAGATAAAGATATAGCAGGATTATTTATAACTAAAACCCAGTCAACTAAAACAAAGTCGGTTACCATTAAGAGAAATAGTTTGCTAAATTATGATACACCCATATTATATTAGATTTCTTCAGTGAATTACAACCAATAGAACATATATATGCTAGGTAGATGATAGATTGGTAGATTCCAACTGAATAGATAGGTAGATTCATAGATAGACTACAGGAATTGGCTCATGAAATTATGAAGGCAAGCAAGTCCAACAGCCTGCCATCTATAAGCTAAGGACTAAGAAAAGCTAGCGGCGTCATCTCAGTTTGAGTCTTAAGGCCTGAGAAGAAGGAAATCTATATGCAGTGTATAGAAGCCCTGATCAAAATTTAAATACCTGGGGATGAGGAGGGTCGGGTGAGTAAGACTGAGTCTGAGGGCAGGGAAAAAAATCAGTGTCCCACTCAAAGATAGTCCTGGGAGCAGAAGAGGGGAAAGCGAGCAAGAGACTACAATAGTAATGATGATATCACACACACACACACACACACACACACACACACACACACACACACACAATTCTTCCTTTATTCTTAATTCTCCCGGCCTCTAATATTGGATGAAGCCCTCTCATACTGCAGAAGGCAAACTGTTTCGTTCAGTCTAAAGATTCATACAGTCTCACCTAGAAATACTCTTTCAGAAACCCAGAAACACCTAGAAAAATGCTTAGCCAAGTATGTGGGTATTTCCGTCACGTCAATATCAAATATTAACCACTACATGTACTAGTTATTTGTACCTGGTAAAGGGTAGGGATTTTGCTGTGGTGTTAAAAAATGAGTGAGAGAAAAAAAGAAAATGGGTACAATGAAAGCTCACTGTGGAAGTACTGTGTAGAATGGAATCAAGAGGAGAGGAAGGTGGATCTTCAGAATTCTCATATGTTTTCTTGTTCTGATTCCACAATTACAAAGGGAAGATCATCCTGAAGCTGGGTGGACTGTGCTACTATCTAAGACAATCTAACAAAATTCTGCTGGGAAATTATTTTCTGTTGGACCAGAAGATGTCTGGTTCTAGGCAAATATCTCTATTTTCTGCTAGTTATTCATTCAAGGGAAATTGCTCCTATCTGGGGTCTTTAAGATAGCTAACACCGAGAGAGGATGATTCTCCCCAAACACAACAGTTTCTACTCTGTTAAGAGAGAAAGCCAACAGATGGTGTCCATTCTCTCATGAAAACCTTCTTGGAGCCGTAGGCACAACACCACCATAGACAGTAGGTAGCACGGAGAACATCCTCCAAAGAACAACGGACCAGTTACATCAGGACATCCTACAAAATGCTCAGGAAAGTCAGCTAAGCCAAAATGTGCCTCTCGGCCATCATGGTGGAGACTGGCTATATATATCAAGACCCACAGAAGAATCATTCCATTGTGGCATGCAAGTTTTCCTGATGCAAAGCACAAATGCATTACTCCAGATAATATACCCATGTGACAATGGTTCATCAGATGTAATTACAGGTGGATACATGGATAAAGTAGTTCCTGAATAAAAATAAGAGTAGAGATTTGGGGCAAGAACAGGAAGATTAAGGCAAAGAATGCTGCTTCCAAATTAAATTTTGATGAGATAATTTTTTGTTTGAATTTATTGTTCATCATATAAAAAGACCATTAAAAATTCCATGGAAAAATATATTTTTATATCCTATATTATGTTCAGATGCTTTCAATGTTTATTTGGGCTTTCAGATGCTTAAACTACCTTAAATGATCACATAACCATAAAATGTTTCCATAGGAATAGACTTTTATTTCACTGATTTTTTTCCAAATTTATTTTCAAGCCCTTATTTAATTTAGTAGTGAAACAGATAAAACTTTAGCTGATTTATCTGAACTTGTCTATTCTCACTAGCAACCCCTTTTCCATTTCCACCGTAGAAAAGTCTAGGAAGTGGGAGCAGAGAGGGTTCCCATAGTCCCTTGACTCTTTGATTCAAGTTTAGAATAACACTATCCAATTTCCTTCTTATTTTAGATAGATAAATTACATCTTGAAAAAGTTAAGTCTGCTGGAGATGATGGTGCATAGCTATAATCAGAACTGAGGGCTCTCACCCCCATATCTGCTCCCTGATGCCACATTGTCCCCATCATTAAGGACCCTAATCATCTGAAACTTAATAACTCAAATAACTCTCCCCCTTTTCCCACTTTTATAAGTTGCCTGTTTATCACAGCCAAAGATAACTAATACATGGAGGCAGAGGGTCAGGAGTTCAAGGCCACTTTTGATTCCAGATTGTGTTCTTGACTACCTGATCTATAGGAGACCCTATTTAAAGGTTTAAAAATCATAACAAAAGATTAACTCTTAGAAAGAAGTAATGAATGAGTGTTATCACTCCAAGCATTTAAAACATTAGGGTACAAATGATATTACAGCACTGCCTTTTATTGATACTCAACACTTTTCATGATGGCCACTTGGCTTTCATCCCTGCTGAGCTAACTTGTCACAGGGAACCACTGACTGGGGGACTTAACCAACAGAAATTTCTCACAAGTCTGAAAACTGAAGTTTAAGACCATGTCATTGGCCAAGATGGTTTCATTCTGTCCTTCCCCTTAATTTGTACATGGCAATCTCCTCCTGTGACCCCATAAAACTTTCCCTCTTTGTGAGTTTATGTTCACAATCCTTTATATTATGATGCTATTATTTTAGATTGGGGCTCAGCTTAAGAACTTCATTTTATGTTAGCTCACTCTTCAAAGATCTTATCCCATTCTGAAGAACAAGGGTTGAGAACTTGAACATACAAACTTTGCAGATGACTCACCTAATAATGCCCACTTCCTTTTAGTAGGTGGAAAGTGTCATGTTCATGGGGAAAAATGACTTTCTGAGCAACCAGCCAGAACTAACTGACAGTTACAGTATGGACCACATTTTCAGAAGGAAGAGTTATTCTAGTAGACCATTGTAGTTTCAGAGTTGGCATTATTGAAAGCGTTTGAAGAAGGCAACACCTTCACTTTTCTCCTTAAGAAGATAAATTATGGGATAATGCTAATTTCATAAGCATTCTTAAGTCATCGAAGGCTCTCCCATTAAATACAGTCTCATTCTCAGGTAAGATAAGTTAGGATTTCAGCCTGAATTGGGGAAAGGGAACAGTCATCCATGCTGCCCATGCTTCCATAGCTGACTCCAAGATCAGCATGTTGTTCATACTCTCCATTCCTATCCATGCTGCCCATGGATGACTCCAGGTTCTATGGGATGCTAAGACTTTCTGCCTCAAGGTCTGATTAACTCTGTTGTTCCATGTATGTCTTAGAGTTTCCTGTATTGAAGATAGTCTGTATCTAGAAAAAAATCTAGCTTTGTTCTTATTCTCCATCTTATTCTGTTCCACTGAGTTCTTATAGCCTAAAAACAAGTCTCCACCAAAGCTTTTTCACAGAGAGCCCTACCCCAAATTCTCTTTCTAGAGACCATTAAAAGCCTATTTGTTTAACATTTAACTATATATTAGACCCCAGCATGGTAATATGTTGTATATTTAATAAAATTACTCTGGAATCTCAGAGGACAGAGCTATCTCTCCAGCCTTTTTTTTTCTTTTTGTGTGTGTTTTTTGTTTAGGTTTTTGTTGTTGTTTCTGGTTTTTTTTGAGACAGGGTTTTCTGTGTAAACAGTCCTGCCTGTCCTGAAACTTGCTTTGTAGACCAAGCTGGCCTTGAACTCACAGAGATCCTTCTGCTTCTGCCTCCCAAGTTCTGGGACTAATGACGTATGACGTCACTGCCTGACTGTTAGGCCTTGAACTCACAGAGATCTTCCAATTGATGGGATTAAAGGCATGGGTCACTACCCTTTGACCTTCATGGCTTGGCTGTGCATGATTCTGTCCTCTGATATTACAGACTAATTTTATTAAATATTCAATATATCACCACACCCCTGGAAATCCAGTCACTAGCCATGGGCCCAGATTGCTTTCTAACCTCAGGAATCTGAGCATCATTTTCCTCACATGGAAGAAGGGCTGTAGATGAGGCAACTTTGCACCTCTGAGATGGACCAGATTCTATAATTTTTGTTGCAACCAGTGCAACTAGAGTAAAACCTACAGACTGGGGGCACGTCATTAGCACCTATGCCCAGACCTTCTGTTTTGCTGTTTGGGTCTCTTTTTCTTCCTATCTTATAATCCAGCAACTTCCTAGTTTACAGTCTCACAGCTTTTCACACATGAACATATTCTGTTCCTAAGAAGCAGCTCCAAGGAGACATAAGTGGCCCAGTCTCCCAATCACTGTCTCCCCAACAGTAAATCCCTTGCAGACTGAACTAGTTCATCTATTTTTAAACTTCACATAAATAAAAGCATATCAAATGTACTATTTCATGCCTGGCTTCTTCTATATAATGTTAAGTGATTTAATCAGCTTGAAATATTTCCAGGGAATGATGTTATCCTGGCCTAGGTGACTAAGAATCAGGTACTCCTCCCCCATATTCTGCCCCTCCATAAATGCTTCTGAGGATTCATGTGGAGAGTGAAAGCATTCACTCTGGAGGACAGTTTGAATCCCTGAAATGCTGAGTGTACAGGCATAATAACCCAACTGTGTTGGGGCACATGTGTCACATTCACTATAATCCTAATCGCAAGAGTCAAAGTCAAGAGCCATCTAGGGGAGAAGTATAAAATCCAGTTATATAAAAGCCATACTGTACATAAAGTTGTGTTTTGGTCATCTTTGAAAAACATAATCTGCTTTAAGGCCACTTAAAGTATGCTGGCTGATGATTGGACAGTAGGTGACAACCCTGTCATCATGATCCCTAAAATGTGGCCACACGGCCTGTGCCTCACATGTGTTCCTTACATGTTGTTTCTTGGTCGGCTGGATCAAGTCTTTCTTGACTCTACCTTCCTTCTCCTACCTATGCTTTGATTTTCCCACCTACTTCTACAGTGCCTGCCATGGCCAAAACAGCTCCTTTATTCACAGCATACAGAAAGACATTCCCATATCACTTCCCCTTTTCTGTCTAATCTGTCAAAAAAGAAGCTTTCAATTTTAATATAGCAAAATTACATATAACAAAAGAGTTATTAAAAAAAAGAATTATAGTTACAATATCTAGTCTATTTGTATTTAGCAAAATTAAAGAAAATATTTTATTATTTACCTTATCCTCTTGAGTCTAAAGTTTTCTATCTAATATACCTTTTAAAATAACTAAGAAAAACCACATGTATAACTATCTAATCTTCAACTATATCAAAGACCACAGAAGGATATAATATTACCTGAGTAAACAGGAAGTGCATTGTAAGCAACTTCCAAAATCTAGAAATGACAGAGATGACACCTGTCTGCCTGGACAGTCACCCAAAGTTCCTTTGTAATGTTGGGGCATCTATTTTCAGCCTACAGGCCTAGAGTCTTCAGCATATCTTTCAATGAAGCAGGAAATCTGAAGGACTGCTGTGCCCATTCTGGAATAATTCATCAGACGCTACTTCCTGTGTCCTGAAGGATGTCTGGAAGTTTTCTCTGTGGAGCAGGAAGCGAAAGGACCATCTCAGCTTGTTCTGCCAAATTTCAGAGGTCACTTTCCTAGGGAACCTGCATGTCTCATTTATTCAGCATACTGTCAGGAAGTTAATGCAAGAACAGGTTCTTGTCCAGTGGCTAACCATTACCACAAAGAGAGTAGACTCCATGTGGAGTTTCTTCAATGCCCATCATTCTCTTGAAGTAGATTGGTGCTGCCAGGAGCTTCTTCTCCTACCTATGCTCCAACTTTTCTGCCTACTTCTATGATGCCTGCCATGGCCAAAGCAGTCCTTTACTCACAGTGTACAGAAAAACATTGCCACATCAGCCTTCCTTGCAAGGTCAACATCAGAATACAGTTAATGAAACACTTAAAAAATTCAAGGCTCCATTCTGGTCAATGCTCTCCTGAGGTATGTTTTGGGTTATTTTGTTTTAGATTTTGTTAACAATTACTAGACAGTCACCCAGTTCTGGTGTTTCCTATAAGGATAGGCCAGAAATCTCCTTCCTATTTGGTAAGCAGGAGCACTTACTGGCTGCCTGTTTCTTTACATTATTTATTATCCAAACAGAAGGTTTCATCCTTGACAATTAAAAGGATCAAATGTTGTTACAAGGCCTTCAGAGGTACAAGGTTTATATGCAACCTCTTATAAAGGATGAACTAACAATGGAAGTGATTCTCTGTGGTGATATTTTGTTTGTGGTCTAACAAATGAACTTGTTTGGAGAGCAGAGGGCAGAGCTAGTTACTAGTTAACCATAATCGCAGTTGTGGCATACACCTTTGATCCCAGCCCTTGGGATTTCATGCTTTTGATTCCAGTACTTGGGAGGCACATACCTTTAATCTCACACTAGGAATGTGGGCCAGGAAGTGATATGGCTGTGCAGAAAGAAGAATATAAGAAAATAAGAGACAGGAGCTAGCCCCCTTGGTCTGAGAATTAGTGGCTGGCTCCTCTGTATCGCTAATCTTTCAGCATTTATCCTGATATCTGGTTCCAAGTTTTTATTATTAAGACCAAGTAGGATCCACACTAAAATTCTCTTTCTATAGAACTCATTAAATACTCTTATTTAAGAGAGCCAGCGGAACTTGGCAAAGGTGATGCCATTTGATGGGTTACTAAATTAGAGATACTCTAGAATGTTCCCCTTCTACTACATGGAAGAGGTGACTGATTCTGATCACTAAACTAAGGACTGTCAACAGGAAAAATTAGAGCCTGGAGCTGTGATTTAGGATCTCCCATATCTAGCATGGCCATCAAGTTCTGAGAATGAAAGTCCCAAAGGCAGATGTACACAAGAAACAGAAACATCCAGTCCTAGAATCCTCATAACATCCCTCTGCCACAGGCTACTGAGTGAGAAGGTTTTGTACCAGCCCAAAGTCCAAGGAAGGGTGATGTGGGAATGTCTTTCTGTATGCTGTGATAGCAATCTTTAAATAAAGGAGCTGTTTTGGCCCATGACAGGCACCATAGAAAAAGTAGGATAAATCAGAGCATAGGTAGGAGGAGCAGGGTGGAGTCAGAGAGAGATCTAGCCAGAAGCCCAAAGGAGCAACATGTAAAGAACACTGGTGAGCCACGGGCCACGTGGCAGGCAGATTAATGGAAATGGATTGAGTTAAGATGTAAGAGCAAGCTAGCAATGTGCCTGTGCCCTAGGGCAAACAGCATGAACTTAATATAAGTGTCAGTCATTTCTGGGGGGCTGAGCAGCGGTGGGTGGCTAAGGGGTCTGGAGCTGCAGGTCTCTGGGTCGGGACCACTGGTGCCTGGGACCAAGAAAACTTACAACAGAAGGGAAATATATTCTCCTCTCAATGGGGAGAATAAAGACCATCAGCATCCTCAGTTTACCCTGAACACAAGTCAGATGCAAAAGAAGTAGAAGAAACAGAAGCAATATGGGCTTGGCCTGTGGGCAAAACAGGGCCACAGCTTGATGCTAATAATATTCTTTTCATCCGTTTGAAAAAGAGACTTTGACTGCTACCCTTAATCCATGCTTTTATCAGGATGGGCTAACAGGTGTATCATTTTCCATTGGCCATATTGGGAGCTCTGTGAATGTTTTTTTTATCAATACACCAACTCTTTTGTAAAATAAGCCAAGTTTTCAATGATGAGTGTGATTAACTTCCTTCCATCTGGAATGCCTATTTGTCTCACTTAGGCCTCACTTCTGGATTCTGAACCATTTTTCTTCTTTAAGTTTCTGTTTCTGTGGTGTTCTGAAAGAAAGCCCACTCTTTACTACATCTCTTCAGCCACTACCTGAGTTATTGTCTGTGAACAATCTTTTTATCTATTGGGGTGGGAGTGGAGGAATCACATATGAGTCCTTTCCCTATAATGTGTTATGGGGTATGTACACAAGCCTATGTATAAATGTGTATATATGCTTCCACTTCCACATATCTATGTTATCATGCCAGCATCTTCCTTTTTGTAGATATTAGGCCATGCCCTTCAAAACTAATTACTGCTTCTCAACATGCTTTTGATATAATTAACATTCATGTTTGATGTTTTCACATAAATCATGGTGTCTTAAAGTATTATCAGGTAAAAACAAAGCAAATGTTTTCCCACATAATAAATATTATATGCAATATTCAAAAAATAACATTTTAATAGAAACACCAAGATAAAAATAGTTATGTTTTACAAATTGTCCTATGTGTGGTGCGGAGGTTAGTCCCCCATAGTTTTCACACCAAAATCCTGCCTATAATGATTCATCTGAATGAATAACCTGATATGTTCCACACAGAAAAGGAGGGTTCACCTAGAAACCGTCTCAAAAGTTTTTACTCTGGTAAAGTAATACTTTCAATTCTGTAAAAATATGTTTAAAGTTTTCCTCATGATGCGGAACAGAAAGGAATCACAACCTTCCTCTCTCTTATCTATCCTCCATCCTCCACCCACACTTGCCCTTCATTCCCTACTCACTACCCCAACTCCTACCACTGAGAAGTGGGCTCAGGAAGGTGAATCTTAGAAGGAAGGGTCTTACTTCCAGAATCCTTGCCATCTGACTTGGTTAGGTTTTCTAGCCACCTCACACTCTGAAGGGAGCTCCCGCAATTTATAGGAGGCTTTCCAGTGTATATGCCATATGAAGCCATCTGTATTAGGGCAGGCCTCCTACCAGCTGGACTATGAGGAAGCTCTTTCTCAGTTTCTACATTCCAAGACACACCTTAAAACACATTTATATGCAGCTGCTATATTCAGTGGAGGACTATTGACCTCAAGGCGGTTGCCACTCAGGACAGTCATTTCTCTGTATCTATTCAGCTTCCTTCTGTTTGCTGGCTGGCTTCCTGACATAGCCACTGGAGTCCTTTATAACCAAGCAGAAGGCTACAACTTCTGTCTTTAGTCTTTATATTCTCACTGAAGGACACATGGTTTTTCTCTCAAAACTGTTGGAGTGTAGGTCTACAGTGAGCTGATAAGTTGTTACAATAGCCTGTTGGCTTTGACACAGTTAATGGAAACTGGTCAGGAGTAGTGACATCTTTTATAGCCTTTTCAGCATATTAAAGAATAAGTTTTAGTCTACCTAGATTAGGGCTTCCCTACTAATCCATACACATACGTATTTGTCGGAACTACATTGCCTTCTTACTGAAGCAACCTGGGGATGACCATCAGTAACTTTGTAAGCATACATAGATGCTTGCTCTTTTCTGGATGCCTCCAAGACCATTATGGTGGATGAGATTTGTAAAATGATTCCTGTACAAATCAGATACAGAACATCTTCTCATTTTGCTCTTTGTCTTTTCATTTAGGTTTGCAATGTCTATTGTTTGTTAATCTTAAATATAAGAGGGTGGAAAGATGTCTCAGCAGTAAGGAGCTCTTCCTTGGTCTTACATAATTCACAACTCCCTGTAATTCCACTGGAGGGAATCTGACACCCTTCTGGCCCCCTTGGGAACCCCATATAGACTTCAAGCCTCTGAAGATGAGTCTTTGATGTCTACAACCCTCCACCCAGCTTGTGGCCAAAGCTGTACTTACAGAGACACATGAGACAAAGGGCTCTTTTGATGTTCCAGAGTGTGACAAGCAGACAGAAAGGATGGCCCTGAATAGATCCACAGCTTCTCTCCAGCAACCCAGTGCCTAGCATTAGGAAGTGGGGTGCTAGTCCACACAGTCCTGTTGGGAATGCAAGTGTCATGGAACTATGAAAACTCATGGATCTTACTTTCTATGCTGAGAATTTCTTGGCAATTAATTCTTCCAACTGTTTTTTTTTCTGACACCTTTTCTGTTATTGATCATTCAAATTAGCTACCATAACATATGCTGACTCTAGATATGATTGCTACCTATATCGACTCTGACACATTTCCAAACTACTTGTAAATTTTGTGCATTGTGTATTTATAAACTAAGAAACTCTAAAGGTAGGTGATAATAATATATGGGGAAGAGGCTGCTCTGATATGCTGTCAAAGAGATATGCCAGAAGCAGGGCTTAAATTCATAGTTCATATGTTTATAACCCTGAAATGTCACACGGTAGATTTTGAGTTCTCAGAAAATCTTCTCAGTACCATTCCCTCTAGGCTAGAAATGGGAGAAAGTAGTCCATTCCCTCTCTGCAAGGTGTTGTTGAAAGATAAAGAAGAAAAACATTGCTAAATCCCCTTTATACCTAAGAGGTGGACGATGGCTGTATCGCCAACCAATTCTTTTGCATGGATGACTCAGGAACTCCCTAGGAAATATGAAGAAGTACAGTCTGTTGTTTTGTTTAGTCTCCTTGGATATTTGATACAAAAATCTCAATTTACAGCCTTTAAATATTGCTGTTTTGGTCAACTGAGAAAACACAATTTGCAAAAAGAAAATCTACTCATATTACATTTGCAAAATCAATAAAACTGAAACAAGAACTAGATATATTTTAAAATTATAGAGAATATACTTATCCCAAAGACTTAGAGGCTCATCCACGCTGTTTTTAACAACAGGCATGACAAACATTGTTTTAATAAGCTGGTGTTGCTTGTAGTCATTTGGCAAGAAAATAAAAAGTAAAAATTGTCTTTCATTGTCTTTGTTGCTGATATTTCTACAATAATGAGGAGAAAGAAAGTTAAGAGGTCAAAGACTTTTGTATCTTTCAATGAAATGGAACTCACCTTCTCCAACAACACCTTCTTATCTTGTCCCTCTAGTCATATACATTCAAATGTCTATCTGGTCCTTGATACACAACTTTAAGTATGATTGATAGCTGCAGATTGACCTTGGATGTCTTATCCTCCCTTAATTACTGATTAGAGATATGCCACCTGCCTCTATTGCATTCTTATCACCTGAAGAAGCAGCAGTCAATAATATCATCTCATGCTGTAATTTCTCACAAGTATGTTGCCTCTACTCCTGATGTTATAAGTGATATTTGATATGGTGCCTCTAGACATTTGGAATATTTGTACATCTGGAAGGTGTCTTAACCTAAACGATATAGCATAGTGGGTTTTACTTATTTTTAGCTCAATTTCAAATTAGCATTTAACAAATTTACCAATAACACAGTAAAAAAAAAAAAAAGCTCATAATGGATTTTTATCCTCCAAACTAATCAGTAGCTTATTGAAAACTAGAATTATTAAAAGTTTAAAGATCTCTCAGTGCACAGAAAAACAGGAGCTCTGATAAAAATTAGAATTTTTCATATACTTGAGAAAGTCAAAATAATTTTAAAATGTAAATTCTGCAATCATCTGATTTGTCTTTTGGAAAGAAAATTCTATAAAAAAGCATACTTTAAGTCAAATTTCCCTATAATCACATATAGAATTCTTAGACCAGGAAGTGTTGTGAGTGGTAGGATTGAGAAGTTACATTTGACATACTTTGTGCTCTATCAAGTCCCAAGAGAATTTAGCTTTCATCCTAAAAATTTTGATTTTTTTTGTTGTCCAAACTGTTTGCTTCTTTTATAAATTATCTCATAAAGGAAACAAACTTATATGATGTTATGAATTAGAATAGCTTTGACTCAATAATAATTCCTCATTTATTACATATGAAGTTTTCTGGAGAAAGCATCGCTTTATGCTATTAAAACATTTTAAATGCCATATTCTATAGGTCTTTGAAGTGTCTGAGAAGCATCTATCTAAAATAATCTCTGTACGACCTTGAAAAAGTACCTAATATGGCTACAAATTTGATTGTAAGATGACTAACTAGTAACCTATATTTCTTTGTTATCCTAAATAGTTTGTAATAATAATTTCAGTGCCTAGAACTTTAGATTTTTAAACAAGCTGCTTAAGCGCAACACCTTAAACAAGAGGAGGAACATATGTACAGCAGTAAAAAAATAACCTTAAATTTGCATCATTATACAGAAATCCTTATCAATGTAAAATATTTGAGACTAGTTGTTCAAAAGGAGACTCAACAATCCACCCTTTTATCCCATTGTTTCTATGTTATATTCCCCCCCACCCACCCACCTTTTCCTTTTAGGAAGAGATTACTGAATCTTATCTCCTTTGTTCAGCTTCTTTCCTTTATATAAGGACAAACACCCATAGCCTACTGGATAACTAAAAATCACCTACACCACCTCTTGGGTAGGTGGGTGTCATGTACTCTAAACTGCTTCCTGAAAACACACATTTAACGGTAATGCAAGTATGAAATGTGTGGTGTAGAAAAGTCAGCTAAAGATGATTTTCTGTTGTATGTTTGAGCTGGTAAAAAAGCATCCATCAATTTTATAAGTCTGTTTGAACTGCATAACCAAGCCTCTATCCATATCATATGAAAGGATGGCATGAAGTAACACATCATGAAGACTCTATAATCAACAAAATTTATCATGTTTCATCCTGTCTCAGAGCTGTTCCCATGCAGAAAAATCAGCATACACCTCACCTGTCTTGTAGTCTTCCCTGGATTTTCCCCTCATGTCTGTAGCCAAGATCCTCAGGAGGTTTCCCCTCCTCAAATTTGATCTCTATCAATTTTGAAGGAATCTATGGCTATTTGTTTCCCACGGAAACACAAGCACAACCTCTCCCCCAATGCAACACAATGTCTTAATTTTTTTTTGAAGCCAAGACAACCCTAATGTCTATAGGCTGGTTTAATTCAGCAGTTTCTTTCACAATCCAATATCTTTTGGCAGCTATTCTTCTCTGTTCACTAGCATTCATTTTTTAAAAAATTAACAAAGCACCATATAATATCCAAATTCCCTGTGTTATAATGTTTACTATTCTTACATGGCTTATTTTCCATATTATTTTTCTCTTTGTTAAAGACTTTATTATTTTAAACTTTTTTTATGACTGTCTATACCCATTTTTATTTCAGCATCTAAGCCTATTTTAAAGCATGCATTATCTGTTCAGAGGTTTCCTCAGTCTGAACCTGACTTTTTGTGTGTCTGCAGTGTTTTTCTAACTGTGTGAACCGAACCTTAAACTGTTAAGCATCAGTTAAGCCCTCTGCCCTGTGACTCTCTTTAGGTCAATGAGAGCACAGTCTCATGCCTGTGGGCCCTGGCTTACAGCCAATCTATCTTGCCCCAGCTGTGGTAGGTTCTTTTACATAGTCTCCTGCCACCACACAGCCCATGACTCTAAAACCCCATTCAAGTGCTCAGTAGCGGGGCCTCTTAATAGAGCCATGCCTCTGTATGCTGAGCCTATTCAAGAGACTGCTCCCTCGGGCCCTATACGAATATTCAAGTCTCACATTTGGGCACCATATACAGTGAGTCTTTCTCTGTCCTGCCAGCCAGCTCCCAAATAGCTGCACAGAGACTTCTTAATAATTATGAAAGCACAGTCTTAGCTTAGACATATTTTTAACTAGCTCTTATAACTTAAGTTAACCCATTTTTTACTCATCTACATGTTGTTATGGCTCATGGCTTTTGACTCTCCTCCTACATGTCCTGCTTTCTTTGTGTCCTGCTGGTGACTGCCCCTTTCTTCTTCCCAGAGCTCTTTCTGTCCAGAAGTCCCACCTGTACCTCCTGTCTAGCTATTGGTTGTTTATCTTTTTATTAAAGCAATCACAATGATATAGCTTTACACAGTGTGATCAAATATCCCCAACAGCTGGTGGTGCAGATATAGAAAATTCTGTCTGCAGTTTCTGAGCCATTCGAGTGGTCTGAGATTAGATTGGGGAGTTGAGGTCCATCATTAAAATTAATTGGCAAGTTCTAATATGCTGGAAGTGACCTTGAAGCTGTTGTCTTTTATGTCATCTCTCCCTGGCAGGTCTCATGTAGATGTTCAATAAAGCAACACCGTGATCAGTAGAGCCATTCGCCAGATTCTCCATCTTCTCCACATCCCATCTAATCTCAATATAAGAATAGAGCTAAATGAAAATGACCGACGATGATTTTGAACAAAAAGGCCTTTGAAAACAAAAATATAATAAAATGTATGTTCTGGCAGCTAAGGAAAGGGAGTACAATGCAGTCTACCAGCTCTGCCTTAGCAGAGGGCCGGGTGAGAGGTCTCACTACAGTTTCATTTGCTTTAGCTCTGTGTTGTTCCCATTCTTTGGCCTCATTTTCTTTCTGCCTCACTGTTCCAAAAGGAACTGTGTTTGTTTTGCATTGAGCAGCACCACCCCTTGGCTTCTTACTTACTTTGAGCAGCAGGAAAACCAAAAAGAAATGAATTTTGAACCCGAGAAAACAGATTGGAGGAAATCCACTGGAGACAGTGTTCAAGAGGAGTTTATTCAAGTGAGGCTGGAGCCTTTATAATTCTGCCAAGGCCAATGACTCCTGTGGCGTTCGCATCAGCATTGGAGACACCAGCCAGTGGAGCCTTCTCTGTCCAGTCTGTACAGGAAGCTTCTGCTCCAATCCCGTCTTACTGTTCAAAGGCTTATTTATTCAGCTCCCTGGCTTCTACCTCCACTCCACCCCTCCTGTCTGTCTGCTGTTACTTGGCCATTTTACTGCTTGCTGGCATTGCTGTCAGAAGGTGGGCAGCAGAAGAAACTGAACGAGCCAAGCTATGAACCAGCCACTGTTGCTACTGCCACACAGATTTGATAGGTAATTATGTGGAAAGGGAGGTAGAAAGGTGTGCTCCAAATGAAGATTAAGGCTATCTTAAGCATCTTGTGGCTCACCCCATCATGGTCTAGCATGAAAATTTGGCCACTGATGATGTTCAAATCAGAAAGGAGATAAAACTCAGAATTCATGCAGGAAAAAAAAAAATCTAATGCACACACAGAGTGATTGCTTTGAGAAGTTGAGTTGGGGACTAAAGAAAGGAAGAATGGAAAGGTGGTGGTTTGGGGCACTGGGAGCCTTTGCACTTCTAGAACATTGTCTATGGTTCCAAAATGCTGAAGTAGCCAAAAGAGTTCTTGTCCCATGACCCTCAATTACCAGCACCGCATTTGATGAGTCCTAAAGAAGCCACCTGACATAATATCTCCTGATTCAGTGGAAGGTTTGATGTGACCTATGAATTAGGGTTGAGAGCTTAAATTAAGAAAAAATTGGGAGAATATTTTCTTTAGACAATAGAATCGGGAACCAAGGAAGTCCTTAAAAACCAGGTTCCAGCAGGAATTACAAAGGAGTGGACAATCTAAGCACATTAAAGTGAAAAGTAGATTCATTAGCAAACTCCAAGGGGAGGTTCACACAATGCTCTGCAGAGGAATGCTAAAGAGAAACTGGGATCCTGCAAGAGAAGTGGGAGATTGTTGCTGAGTCCTAACAGTTCCGTCAGGGGGAGGGGTGAAGATGCAGGGCCAATGAAGCGGACCCCTGGAGTCAGGAGAAAAACAGACTGCAGACTCATTTGTTCAGCAATGGGAAGAGTGATTCTATGAGCTTGTCTTACTACAGGAGATAAGGAAAGTAATATTATTCATCTACTCACTGTGACCTACAGAATTTATTCTTTAAGAGAATGGTTACCTTACAAATCATCAAGTCAAGGATTTTACCAGTATTTTCATATTTTATGCCAACATTGTCAGAAACAGAACCCAAGACAGGGATACAAGGGCACAGTATTTAAGGTGTCAGTTGATGTTGGGGTTTTGTCCACATCTCCTCTACCTCATACCCATCTGGGTAGGTCATAGTGAGTGTAAAACTCCCCTTAGGTTGTGTTCCTAAGGCACCTAGCCTGGGCTAGGAAGAAATCCAAGAAGCCTCACTAGAAGAGTGGTAAAATCAATAATTTACTAAACGAAGTGATTTGTCTCCAGCGTGTGTTACAGTAACAGAAAATTGACTAACACAAGCACAAACTTTATGTCTGGAATCTTATAAGATATCTTGTTAATTTTTAATTCCTTCTGAAACAACCTCTAAAATTTTTGTGTGAGAGTGTTCCAGGCAATATTTAGAATATACTTATAAAAATCACCTGTTGTTTATCTGAAGACAAAATATAAAAACCTGGGCTACGTTTACCTAACAGCCCATCTCTGCAGGTCTTCAGGAGACCAGGAAGTTTAGAGACTGTTCCTAATTGTCCTCCCTAGAGGCAATGAATTTATAGTACTTGACTTCAGTCATTACTGGCTGACTCCCAGTGGTGTGAAATTAGAAATTCCTGGTTCAGTCCAACCACAGAAAGAGAAAATGTCAGGACACAGCACAGTGACCCCCTAAGGGTACTTTCAGTGGAGGGGGACAGGCAAGTGTAGTAGAACCTAGGTAGATAGAGTGAGGCACATAGGGAAGCTAAAATCAGGGCTTGTTTGAATTCTTGAGAGCAAAGTTAGATGAAAAAGCAACTTGTCTCCCTGGTGATTTCTCTGGATGAACCCAGATTGTGACCACAAGTTATGACAGGGAGAATGAGGATTATGGACTGAAAAGTGATGACTACTCCTACTATTCCAGGAATGGCATAAGAAAACAAAAATTTTCTGACCTGTTATTTTTGCTAAAGAAATAGTCATGAAATTGCAGGGAATACCTTTAATAGTTCTAAAATTCTTTCTGAAACTAAGGAATGAGTTTTCCCTGTGTTTAAATTAGAATAATGAGGCAAAAAATGATTGTCTCTTCATCATTGAGGCCAATTAGACTTTCAAAATTCTCTTTATTCTAATAAGCGTCAATACCATGGGTAGATATTTTTATCATCTGTTCATTGAGTTTCCAAGTGCCACCTGCTCAGATATGTGAGGATGCATATTTAATCTGGTTTTGCCACTCTTGGGAAGTGTTTAATCCATAACCGAAGACAGAGAAAATGCATTACATATAATTTCCAAGATACTTCTTCACTTGTTTCACAAATTTGTGACTCTTCTGGTCTCTAGGGAGACAGCCCCACTTGGGAATTGTGCAACTCACTTAGACAATGGCAAGAAGTCATTTTTTCATTTCTGGTTTCTCTTGGCTAAAATTCTACTTTTAAATTGTGGGGAATAAGATCTTATGACATGTGATCTATTCAATTGTTCTGGAGAAAGGGCAAAAGATATTGATAAAATGTGGTTTTTGCTAAACATATATCAGGAATTGTGTTCTACTGTTTTTAAATAGCACCGAAGACTCTTCTTTTCCCTTTTATTTCTCCTTAAAAGGTAAGTGCTTCATTTGATTAAATTTTTAAAGAAAAGTAATGGGCCATAGTCCAGCAGATGGACTATAACTGGTTCAAACTAGTCTATGAGCCTGGTGTGATACTCGTTCAAATTGTGCCTTTTGTGACAGTAACCATAGTGGTCCTTGTACAAATTGTCTGCAAGGAAACTCAGTGAAGTTAGATTGGGGCTGAAACATAGCCATGCTTTACTTACCAAACACTGTGTTCTGGGCAAGGACTATTTTTCTCTCAGAGGATGAAACATCGTTTTTAGAATAAATATGAAGTTAGTTCACATGACGCTTAGCAATAGCTTTCAAATGTTTTGTAATTTTGTGACTTTAGAAATCAAATCATTTGTTATTTTATGACTTTTGAAACTAAGTCTAATGCTTCCATGATGTATCCCTAAAACATGGCAGTTTATGTACAGCATGCAGGATCTCTGTTCACAGTTGAAGTGAGTAGAAGATCTCTATTCTTTTCATGGGGAATTATCCAGGATATGGAAGGCCTGTTTCTCACTATAGATGTCCTGACTGGCTCTCTGAACTGGTAAACTGAGCTATGTGTTTACAAGCATAACTCAACTGTGACTGAGAGAGTATCTCATGGGTAAAACACACCTGCCTTGTGTAATAGACACAAACAGTGTAATCTCCAGCATCACAAAATAATTAACAAACTAATTAATTTAGATTTTTTTTTTAAACTGAACTGGTTGGCACATTTTTGTAATCCTGGAATGTAGGTGGATTAGAAGTCAAAGTGAGCCTTAGCTGCATAGTAAGTTTGAGGTTAGCCTGGGCTACATGAAGTTCTATTTAAATAAATATTTTAAATTTATTAAAATATCTAACTACAAAGCAAATTGAAACCTTCAGGTTTTGTTATGTTTCATGAAGTGTGTGTGTGTGTGTGTGTGTGTATGTGTGTGTGTGTGTGTGTGTGTGTGTGTGTTTCTTTTTGTTGGTAGTTTGGATTTTTTTATTTTTAATAGCAGGATCTCATTCTGTAGCCCAAAGAAGCTTGGGACTTAATATCTAGGTTAATTTATTCCTAAATTGGCACAATCTTCGTGTCTGAGCACCCCAAAACTACCCTATAGGTAGGAGTGTGGGTAGGACCCCACAATTGCACTGAATACATGCTGTTCTACAATATCAGTATCTCCATCCACAGTCCTGCAATCTCTGTCCATAGGCCTGTGATGTTCAATGTGGTAGCCATAAGACCTGTGTGGTCACTACAAATCAGAGTCAAAACTGAGTCATGCAAATTGTGTACATTTTTGAAGATTTGGTGCCAAAAATAAAAAAGAATATAAATTAGCTAAATATTATTTTAAGTTGATTGTCCAATTAAAATGCAATGAGTTTAGAGCAGGCTAATTTTTAAAAAATGTTTCTTTCTTTCATCTATTACATCCTGACTGCTGTTTCCCATCTCTCCCCTTCCAAAGCCCTTCTCTCCCAATTCCCTCTCCCCAGATCCACCTCATCCATCTGCTTCCCCTCAGAAAAGAGCAGGCCTCCCAGGGACATCCACCAAACAGCATAGCAGGCTACCATAAGACTAGTAGGCTAATTATTTTTTAATTCCTTTTTTAAATACATCTAAATGCACCTACTACAACATTTAAAACTATTTCTATGACTGGCATTATATTTTCTATTGGAAAATTCCTTCCTAAAGCAATCAGTGCTGGCCAGTCTCAATATAAAATCACTGTACTAGCTATTATTTTATAATCAGAATTAGATATACTGATAAGCTGTTCTTTTAAGTAAGGAAATGTATATATTTTAGACCTCTAGAATATACAGAACTTATTTTAAAGAAATAGTTTTCCACCAACTGAAATTTGGTTCTAATTAAGATGGTGAAGTGACTTGTTTCACTGAGAGGCAAAGTCAACCTCAGAAGGTTCAGATTGAACCAGATAAAATGCTTGGAACTATTAGAAACAGCACCCTACAGAAGTGTCTATCTGTCTGCTGATCTGGGAACTGGCCCCAGTAGACCCGTAAGACCGCCAATAGGAGCCAGCAACATCAGTCTAGATATTTTCACCATCAAAGGAGAACTAAGTTGATTGTAAGTTTAGTTCTTTTGCTTAGAGGTCCTTTCTGACTGTACATTTAAAAAGCCAAGAGATTTAACAAGGATTCTATTTGAATGAAAAGATTTTTCTGCTTTGCCCATTGGACTCCTCCTGTAGCTACTATTCTAAGAATCTGGACAATCAAAGTAACATCTACTGACACTTGTGCCTCCAAATGGAATATAACATTACTCTCCCCATACAATTACTATGTGATTTAAGTAAGACAACACTTAAGAAGTATCTGGCATCAAGTGTGTGTGTGTGTGTGTGTGTGTGTGTGTGTGTGTGTGTGTGTGTGTGTGTGTGCCCTTGGCTACATAACAAGTGACTCCAAAGCTGAGTGGCTTAAAAAATACTTTTTCCTAAGAGTGTCATTGGCTTTGTGGTTTTCCTAATCTCTTATGGGTTTGCATGAGCAGATGTACTGAGCTTCAGGGTTGATTGTAGCCATCTCCACGAGGTCCTTCATTCTCACAGCAGGTCAGTTGGGCTTTCTCATGTGATAGTGCAACATTCCCTGAGGGAAGGACCTGAAACATCTATTGAGCCTTTACTTCAGTTACATTTCCTGACACCCCATTTGTTGGTAAAAAAACAAACTAATCGGCCAAGTCTAAAACTAAAACGAGCCATGCCCACACCCAAGAGTGTATTTCCTTGAGGGCATTGATCACAACAATCTGTTACACAGGCTACCATTTATTCAGCTGTCATTATGTACAGATGCTGGGATAAAGATCATTATGTAAGAGGCCATTTAGTTTGCTGACAAGTAGAACGTAATAGGTTTCTTTATCTGTATTTTACAGACAAAAACTGAGGCCCATCAAGGTTGAACATCTTGCCCAAGATCTCACTATGTGCAAACAACAAAGACAGGAGTCATTGAGGCTCCAGGAGCCTCACTAATATTGAAGAGTCAAGAAAAGGGTGGCAAATAGGAAATATTTGACTATTTAAAATATACTGAGTTACCCTCACAAACAACTTAAGGCCAGCAACATAAAGAAAAAAGAACTAAAGGAACCAGTCACCACAGCTTAAAGCAATTGCAGAAGCTTTGCTTTTCCTAGCCTATGTGTTAGTGTGAGAGATCAAAAAGCTAGATGTCAGGCAGTCTGGAGTAAAATACTTCCAAATGGAGCAACACACTTCCAAATGCATCATTTTATGTCTAAGGTTGTTGGGAGCTGATAAGGAATATGAAGCCTGCTGAGATTTTAGTAATATTGGGTTTTCCCTTTTGCCCAATTTCATGTTTATTTCTAAACCCCACACAAGAAGAAGCAAAGATATTAGACAAATCACATATTCCAAACAGCAGATAAAGTCAATGAAAGCATTGCAGATGTGCCCCAGCAGAACTGAGAGCTGTTATCTTTCTTCGAAAATGGGACATGGCTTGGAAAGTGAGCATCTCCACAGAAAAGCTAGAAACCCTCTCAGATAAAAATCTCATTAATATTTCTTTTTTTGCAAGCAGAGAGGCAAAGAGAAGATTTGTTGAGATGGAGACAGTAGAAGCAGATAGCAGCGGTCCCTGGCTGCTGCCTTCACAAAGTAGAGAGAGGAAATAAAGGTTACATGAATGAGGATCGTTAATATTCACAGCAGCATCTGGTGCTGCGTTGCCAGGAGACAGTAATGAGAATGGAGCATCTTCCAGGTCTAATGGCACTGTGGCTGCCACATCAATCCTGCCGTCCCCAGAAATAAGATCTCTATCATTTGCAAACAGCAAAGCATTGGTGGCTTGGCTGTCATTTTGGAAGGTCACTAAAAGATACGCAGATGAGTTAGTTGCTCATATTTCTTTAGCTGACATCCTCTAGGTTCCCTGAACAGCTTTGGTTTTTTTTGGACATCAACTGACAAAACCAACTTTTAAAGAGGTAGAAGTACAGGTTCTTGGTGTTTAGAATCCCCAGCCAACTTTGGGCTTCTTGAATAACATTTACCTGTAAGTCTGATAGCATCTCAGAGCATTTAGTCCCATGAGACCTGTGAGCTCATAAGGTTTTAAGTTTTTCAGGCCGAAGCCCTAGGTGTGGAACAGCTTATAACAGTAACCATGCCCTTTATGCAAATTAATTTGAGTTCTCTCTGAAACAATCTCCTAGACTAGGAGATTCAACCTGAGCTGTTTGTTCTTTCCCATTGGCTGATAGAATTCTTTAACTAGGAAGAATGTCCCAAAGTTCCTGTCTCTATTGTTCCCTGGTAAGCCAAGAAGTTTACACGTAAGCATCTAGCTCCTTTTACAATCCTATTACAATTTTTCTTTTTTCTGAGGAATTGTTCTAAACATATTTTAAGGCTAAGATCACAACTTGATGTATGAAATCTTCACAAATTACTTTGTTCATATTAGTGTGAAGACAATGCAAAAAGCCAAAACTATACAAAGTTGTTGCCCTCAGGGAAGCATCAGCTGGGTATACTGAGCCAATGAGTGAATACATAAACTCATGACATTTTCTCAGACATTTACTGATGACCTATTCTGACTTAATTACTCATATAAAAATCAAAGATACAACATGAACTGAAACCAAAAGAGCCTTGTCTTCTTATAGATCACTACTTAGTAAAGGATGATGATACCTTAAAAATAGAAATCAAGCATAGCTAGAAATAAGAAAAAATGGTAGGAGATAAGTTAGATGAATTTATGGCATGGTCAGAAGCTTCTCCACCCCCCAAGGAAATCACACAGAGCAGAGACATAAAGATGTCACTCTGGCAGTGGTACATAGAGCTAAGTCACATTGGCTTCCAAGAACTAATAGGGACATCCTCTTAAGCTCATTTTCAGGGACATCAGCTAACGTGTATGCATGGTGGCTAGAAATCAGAGAGAGCTTCATCCTAGAAACCAGCACATGTGAATCTGGACTTTTATTCCCAGAGAGTTGGTGTCGTTAAGCATTTTTAACACTCAACTTTTTGCAGATAATAACAAAATAATTCTTCTTGAAGTAAAGAATGTCCAGCTGAAGGCTGTGGGATATGAGAATGTTATGTTTGTTGAGAAGGGTCAACATTCACAGAACAGAGGTTTAAAAAGTACAAATCCCAGGTCATCAGCATCAGCATATATGGAATATTGTTAAAACAGCAAGTTCTTGGCCTAGGCCCAAATCTGTCTGTAAAGCCTTCTGGGGTGCTCTGATAGAGACTTACTGGTGTAGACCAAGCATAACCATCAAGTAGTGGCAGAAAAGTTGGAAAAGGAACTAGCTGACCAGGCAGGGCCCTGTAGGCTTCAGTGAGGATTTATGAAGGTCATGTAATATGTTGAATTGGCTAAGCTCTGGTCCCCAGATACTCAGTCAAGCATGTTTCTGTGAGAGTGGATGAGATTAATATTTAAATTAGGAGAAGGTAAGGAAAGCAAATTGCCCTCATCCCATGGATAGGCCTCATCTAATTAGCTGAGATCAGCTGAAAGACTGATATTATGCTAAGAAGAAAAAAATCAGCCAGCAGACAGACTTCAAGTTAAGCTACTGTGCCAGTTCTTCACTGGGCCTCCAGCCTGAAAGGTTGGCCCCACAGGTTTTAAATTTTCAGCCCCTTTAGTCATCTGAATCAAATCCTCACCATAAATTTTTATGTGTATTGTAGGCCACATTTGCAAATACATACATCCTATTGGTTCTTTCATTGTACTAGGTTGTGACTGAAGCCTTTACTAAGCAAAGGAGGAAGAAAAATTGTGTGATGAAGGTTGAAGCAGAGGCACAGTATAAACTGATATGCTTTCAAAGGTTCTTCCACACCTGAGGTCCATTGGCCCATAGATCAAATGCAACCTTCAGCCCAAGGGCTACAACTAATTTTTGATTTTTAACAGGTACATGTACCTAAAAATGCAAAGAATAACAGAGACCATGTATGATGTCTGGATCCTAAAATAGCTGATCTTTCACAGGAATACCTGATGACATATATGCTTACTGACATAGCATCACTGTGTTCCAGTCTTCTAAACAATGTACAACTTGAACGTATTCACGAAAAACATTCCAAAATAAAGGAAATTATGTAGAATTGCTGGTCAATCCTCAGCAACAGTGTCAAGGCCATAAAAATCAAATATTGGTTCATGATTGTGGTTTAAGATGCAATAAGTGACCCTGAATTGAAACCTGGACCAAGAATAGAACATTAGAGGAACAGGTGGTGACATCTGAATAAGATTTGAGGCTATTTTGAAGTATTGTGCTAACAGTGATTTGCTTATACTAACTCTTCATTTGTGGTATGGTACGATGTTCATATTTTGAGAAGATGCAGAAGGGATGCACAGGAATTCTTGGTATTGATTTTGCCATGCTTTCTATGAGAAGTTCAAAGATAACTAAATCTCCAAAACCAAAAATAAACAGCTACTCTTTTACCATAAAGCATAAAAATGTCCTCACTATAGACTGACAACATTTAATTGACTTGGATTTGAATAGAAATAATAGAGGGTGCATCATAGATTTGCTGGGATTGAATGAGACATTGGCATTGATGTAAATTGCTAACTGAATTATATTTCTCTACTAATTGATGGTTCTCCAGCTTAAATAGACTTTTAAAAGGCAATCTATTAGCTCATGTAACAGAAACACCAGTGTAGGATTATGTTTCTGGCCTGGCCCCATGGCCCAGGCCCATAGACCCACAATCCCACAGAAACACACAGACACATTCATTTTATGCTGATCTGCCTATGGCTCTGGCATATTGCTAGCTAGCTCTTGTTCTTAAACTAACCCATGATTCTTATCCTGTTCAGCCATGCAGCTTGGTACCTTTTCTCAGAGCAGCATAGGTGTCCTCTGCATCGTCTGGCTTCTCTGGTGTCTCTGCTCTGCTCTTCCTGTGCCCAGAGTTTTCTTAGTCTGGTAGCTCCACCCACACTTCTTATCTGCCTTTGCCCAATCAGCATTTTTATTAAACCACTAGGAGGGACAATTATTTATGATGTAACTACATAATTCCACTACAATTCAGTGACTGATTTATGGCTCAAATGATACCATGGCCCCTCTTTCTCTTTCCTTGTGACAAATTTCTCTTTCCTCTCCAATGACATAATTCTCAGGCTGGCCACTATCTTTTCAATCTTACAGCCTTTTTATATGTAACAATGGGGAAAGGGTTTCTTTTTTCCAAATGGTACAGAAGAAATAGCAGAATAAAGTGTTTCAGTTTATCACAGGAGCTATATTCACAGCTCTTTGGGAGTTCCATAGCAACTCAGCTCTCCTGGACAGGGCTTACTGTAGCTAAAGACAGAGATGGGTCAGAACATATTCATCTAAAACACAACATGATGTGGGTAGAGGCACTCTCCTAGAAGAAAGAGTCCTCTCTGGGCAGAAAGATATGTTCAGATGAAATTAGCCAAAGTACATATAGTAATGTAGGTGGGACAGATATTTTAGTGTTTCTAGAACAATCCAGTTGACTTTCTTAGATGTATAATGATGAATGAATGCCTAAGTGGTTATTCTAGTCATTGCTTTGTTATTCTTTCTGGTTCCCCACCACTGGTTTTGGAGGTCTTTCTTTGGATGAGTCTATGTCAAGTTCTATACAGGAAGACTTATGTAGTCAGAGTTGAGAAATTAAGATGTACTTTTGTCACCAGCCCAATTCTCCCCAGAATGTTTAGAAAAACAAATACTCAAGTGTTTTGAATTTTAAATATTTAAATCTTGACATTTAACCCTTCTTTCTTCTACAAATCCTGTCCCCCTACTTGCTGAAAGTGGGGCTATGATTCCTTCTCCTCATCCTCCATCTGTTATCCTGACATTCAATTACCACCAAAGGGGAAAGGAGAGCCAAATTGATGTTTTCCAGGAAACCACAGCTCTATGACTCTCCCTGTAGCACAGTACATTCATCAATCTTTGTGTCTGCAAAGCCCAGGGGGAAGGAAGCCTGTGGAATGGCTAGTCTGCAGCCGGGGCAGTAAGGTCACAGGGAGGGTACAGCGGGAGAAAAGTTTGAGCTATTCTATGAGTAGCTTCCTGTTTGACATATATCAACTCACAAAGGCTTGCCCCAGGGTCAGTGATGCCCAAACAATAGAGGAACGATTGGGGGGGGGGGTGCAGAGAGATAAGTTCATAGGTTTCATACCAACCTTGGTGTGAAAAATATTAATTTATGGTCCAACCCTCATCTGAGAGCATACAAGATAATAGTAAATGTATAAGATAGTACATTTTCCAGTTCTATCACAGATAAGAAAGAAACAAACAACTCATCAAGAGTAGTCTACATGTCAGAATGAGGCCAGCTCATAAATCTGATAGAGAGAAAATATCTTTTTAGCGTTCAAAGTTCTAGGGTTCCCCACCCATGACAAGTCTTTTCCGGGACAAATAGAGCTTGGAGGCCAAAATAATCATTAAAGGGCCTCTCTTTGGGCATTTCAGAAAGGCACTGTAGCACAGTAAAGCAAGATAGATAGTCTTATGTGATTATCTACCCTGTTTATGGCAGATAGACTCTGTCACGAAAGGTTCCCTTCCAGTGATGAAACTGGGTCACCTAGGTGGCCTTAGGAAGAACATCTACGATCTCACTCATAATTTCTATTATCACCCACAAGTATAATAATGCTAATCATGGTCTGTAAAAATATCATTTCTCTTAAATATAAGGTCAGTGTTTTCTTGATGTCAGTCTAGCACATTATTAGGAGCTCAGACCCAACATTTGAAACATCAATTTTATTTCCATCTTCCTCTGCTGAATGTGTCCCCAGATTTAGGGAATAACTTTACACTAGATCCCACAGGTCTCTAGGTACTAGACTTTAGATCCTTGAGTTGGTCCCTTTCAGCATTTACCACTTGTAAGGCTTTTTATGCAGGGAAGATGACTCCCCTTTTCAAGACCAAAAGAGCAGTAAGGATTGCACTGTTGATATCATTCCTGATAATGCATGAGGGGTTCTGAAAGTTTTCTTACTAAGGAAATAACCTCAGAGTGAACAGACTTCATTCTTTTTAATGAAGTTACTTATTTACCAATAACGCATGCAACTGGGGAGTCATCTCAGTAACACAGAGTGATTAGCCCGGAGATTTGAAGGGAGCTGAAAAAGGGTGAGATCTGCTCCTTCACAGAAGCACTGAATGAAACATCCCTGGTGTCATTCCTCAGAAATACTCCTTCAGGGAGATCACCCTTTCATTGTTTAGTCCTTTTGAACTCAGATTTCTGAACCTTGAAGCTGGAAACCTTCTCTAATGGGTACTTATGAATAAAGAATATATGTAACCCTAAAGTCAGCTATTCTGTCTATGTAGATTTCTGTGGACAAATCCTTTAACTCTTCTCAACCCTTATTTCATCTATAAAATTTATACGACCTTCACTTTTAACCATGACATTTGGTTTATTTTTTTCTCATAGTTTACACAGTGTATGAACTCCCAATATATCGATCTCACACTTTGTGTCTTACGCTCTCTGATCAAATTGAATGAGATTTTTCTTTTTCTCATTAATTATGAGTTTAGAATCAGATTTTCTGTGCCAGCCCATTGAACAATTTATTCATTTTGAAACACTCAAGGTCCTTGAACTTGAAGATTAGAATGTATCAATTTTAAATATGTCACTTTGATATGAGGATTATTTTGAGTGAGCAAGCAGTTGAGAAACAACAGTTACAAGCAAAGTTCCTTGTCTTTCCCTCAACTGCCTATATAAGGAGCACATGTTTCTCTATGAGGAAAGTTGTAGGGGATTGTGTTGCTTCATTGTAAATAATTGTCCTACCCAGTAGTTTAATAAAAAGCGCTGATTGGCCAAAGGCAGGCAGGAAGTGTGGGTGGGGCTACCAGGCTAAGAAAAACTCTGAGAACAGGACGCACAGAGCAGAATGTTAGAGAGAAGCCAGAAGAAGCAGAGGACAACCATGCTGCTCTAAGAAAAGGTACTGAGCCGCATGGCTGAACAGGGTAAGAGACACGGGTTAGTTTAAGGGTAAAGAGCTAGCAAGTGATATGCCTGGGCCTTAGGCCGATCAGTGTAAAACTATTGAAAGCATCTGTGTGTCTCTGCGGGACTGCGGGTCTGTGGGCCTAAACCTTGAGGTTCGGCCTGAAAGTCAGGGACAGAAACCACCTACTTCAGAAAGTGCTCCTAATATCACAGAGACTACCCCCTTTCTACCCAAGATGAGCATTCCCACCTGAATGAATCTCATGCACAGAGCTCACTAAAACACTTGTTATCTATTAATCTTTTCCAAAGACTCCAAGGCACTTTCTCACTAGTTCTCAATGCTGGAAGCCTACATCCTCTTTATTTGCTAGGCTTACTCTCCATAGTTTATTTTCCTTTGTTGAAATAATATGTGAATTTCCAGGTGGAGTGGCTTCTCTGAGGTTTCACTTCTTTTCTGTGAAACTCTGGTACATGTGAAAAAAACAATAAAAGTTGTATACTCTCTTATTACTGTCTTCTCTGTTTGGTTCACAATCTGCTTCAGATATTGAACCAAAGTATAGAGCAAAATCTTTATCTTCACAACAAACTCTCACAGATACTCACTTTCAACATTAATATAAACAAGGACTACCGACTCTAAGAGACCTTTGTGTTCAACCACCCCAAGCATTTTGAAAATCATGTTGGCGTTACTGTTTGATAATAACAACATCTCTTCAATGTAGTTATAAAACAGCATTCTTATAGTTGTAAACATTCAAACAAAGGATAAAGTTATAACTCCTGCTCCATGGCCTCTTCCTGCTCAGGGCATTGGAGGACAAATGTCAGTCACTCAGCTTTTAGCTCCTAACTCAGGCTGTTTCTGCTGTGATAATGTGCTTCCTTTAGGAAGTAAAACTCAACATAGAATATCCAATGAGATCCCAATCAAGGAAATAGGACTAGAAGAATCACTAATTATAGGTGATGAATATATCTAAGCATAACTGATGAAATTGTATTCTTTGGACCACACCCCTCTTCACAAATAGGGGAGAAAGTACACGCCAGCAAATACATGCGTATGAGCATTCATGTGCACATATGCACACTCCCCTGTCAACCCCAATGGGGTGAATATTTATGGCTCTTCAGGATGTGACCACTTCCCCAATGGCATGAATATCTAGCTGTTCTGAACCTTTAATTTCTCTCACAACCATACAGATGAATGTTTAGTTCTCACCTAAGGAGAAGAAATGTTCCAATTACATATTTAAAGTAGGATGATAAATACCTGGGAAATCATGAGTAGTTCCAACATTTTATCAGTTTAATATTAGGTAATACATTGATATTTATATTTTTCATAAGTTTCCATTCACATTTGAGGGGAGGTACTTCTAGAGATTGAATGCTATCACTGATTTGTGCCCCCCTAACCACTTGCTTTTGAGTTTTTTCATTTTGAGATAGATTGTTCAGGCTGGCCTTGAACTTCTGCTATAAACCTTGTTGGTACTGAATTTGTAGTTCTCTTGCCTCAGCTTCCCTCATAGCAATTGTTATCGAGACCAGGCTCAGCTTTCCAAATTCTTTTTTTGTCTGGAAATTGTAAATACATTCAAAATGTATTTCCTGGACAGCTATGTTTTAGCTTCTTTAAGCATTTGGCATCAAGCGGTGTGATATTAAAGCTCAAAAGCATGTCACTATAAAATAACATACTGTCACTAAGCTAATAAACTACTTGGGCCAGTCTGACAGGATGTCTGTAGTTAGGACAGGGTTCTATAAATGTTCAAAGGGGTAAAGAGTCATAAATTTTCTGAGAGAATTGTTTACAAAGAGTCTGCGTAGGTGGGATATTTTTATCATCTCTGCTCCATCAGGAGATTCTCATGCAAGGCAAATATTGATAGTGAATTATCAATATTCTATCGATTTGAAATAATGCAAATATCAATTTGAAGACCAATACAATGATTTTGGATAATTGGTTAATAAAAGAAGATGACAGTGGGTATGTCTTAGACATTTGAACAAATTCCTTCAACTGAGGCTATAGGAAATATCACAAAACTAAAACCTGGGCTGCTATTAGTTTTGATTTTTATAGACTAAAAATATACAATTTATGTTAATGAAAGTATAGGATATTTTAATATTGGTGAGGCAGGGCTTGCTTCTTAAATACAATATAAAGAAAAGCCCCAGGGCACAGTTGTGTAGTGGGGTATTTGGAAGGTAATCAGAGGAAACTTCAAGGTGGGAAGAGTGAGACGGGAAGAGAAGGAAACTAAATGAGTTATGGACCTCCAAGGAAAACAGGATATGACATGTAAGACATTTAAAGGGAAATATGTAAAATTAGAGATAGAGCTGTTTAGATGGACTCTCAGGTCTTAGTCATGTGGAGAAGAAAGGAATATAGATTGGATGGGGAAAGTTTTGGATTACAGTACATAGCTAAGAAAATTTTGCCAAAGTCAATGGGGGACTTCTTGGGCCAGAATCAACAGTCAGAGGATTATTCTGTTTCACGAATAGACCTGTCTCTGTGTCCCAGTTGTGGTGAGGGAGCAGCTCTTTGTGCTGGGGCGGCTCCTGTGAGAGCCCACCCTGTCTTAGTTAGGGTTTCTATTGCTGTAATTGAATGCCATGACTAACCAACTTGAGAATGAAAAGGCTTTATTTCAGTTTGCAACTCACAAAGTCACACTCTATTCCTGATTAAAGTCAGTGCATGAACTCAGACAGGGCAGGAACCTGGAGACAGGAGCTGATGCAGAGCCTGTGGAGGACTGATGCTTACTGTCTTGCTGGCATTGTCTGCTCAATCTGCTTACCACCACGGTGAGCGGGGGCCCTCCCACATCAAACATTAATCAAAGTGATACACCACAGTCATACCTACAGACCAATTTTATGGAGACAATTCCTCAGTTAAGAGTCTCTCCTCCTAGATAGATCTGTTTTTGTTTGAAGTTGACAAAAGTATATCAGTGTACACCCTTATTACATTGTGTAAGCTTTTCTTCAATGTTTCAATTTAAAGACACAGACCAAGGAAATCAGGTAGATGGCTCAGTTATAAAGTTCTCGCTCTGCAAATATAAATACTTGAGTCCAATCCCCAGAATCTACATAAAAAAATGGGCATGGTAGAGTTCTCTTGCACTCCCAGCACTGGGAAGGTAGAGGAAGAGGTGTCGCTGGGCTTACTAACCAGCATGTCTACCCTAACAGGCAAGTGAGTGAATCTATCTCAAAACAAACAAAAAACTAGTGGATGGTGCTTGAGGAACAATACCTGAGATTGACTTCCAGCCTCTCCATACACATGAAAACACACGCACACACACACACAGATACACATACACTCATGCATATACACTCTCTCCCCCACACATACACTCACACTCATACACTCTCATACACACACTCACACATACTTACACTCTCATACACACACACTCACTCACAAATACTCACACTCATCATACATATTCACACTCACACACACAAAGTAGCAAGATTAGGTTAACCAATGGCTTCGGCTCTTGGTTTTAAAAGTGTCAGGCAGTTTGTTTTGAAAGAAAGGATATAGTAGCCCAGAGCAGCTCATATGATGGCAGCTAAGAAGAAGAGCAGAGGGATACAGAGACAGACCATGGCAGGTTTAGCTCCCAGAGACGTGTTCACAGTGGCCAACTCCTTCTAGCTAGGTTCCACTTCCTGCCTTTGACCACCTTTCAAAAATGTCATAATATTGTGAATTCATCAAGTATTAATCCATCTATAGAGTGGACTCTTCATTGTCTAGTCATCTCTGTAAATGCCATCACAGACAAACCCATAAGGTGTGCTTCACTTATCTGCTAGACATTTCTCAATCCAATTAAGTTGACAGTTACATTTAGCCATCACACTAACTAATCATTAACCTCACTCATGCCAAAACAGGGGCTCCATTTTTGTTGAACATGTTGCCATGGCCCCATAGAGCTTAGAGTAGGGGATGAGTCTAGTAGCCCATATACAGAAAGAAGTTCAGCAAGGAAGACTGAAAAAGGATGTCATCCATTCTTAGTGTGGTTTCACGATTTCTCAGCAGTAATATAAATTCCTGGGGCATTAACCATCACATTAAATTAGAAGTTCATATGCAATATTAAAATCCAAATAGAAATGTTTTAGGTCACCCTCTGTTGCTTATTATTCATTTCATTATCGATTAATGAATTGAAATGATTCATTTCCATTAATGTATGTGAATAATTCAGAAGTGCTGTTCCAGTGTAGAGCCTTCTACTTTTTGCCCTTCTCTGTCCTTCTCCCAGCCACTTTATTCAGTAGTGGTGCCACTGCAGATGTGAGAAGTCATCTGTCTCAGATAGAAAGAAATTTGCCACAGGGGCATAGGTGCTTCCAAACTCATTGGGAGGAAAGAAATCAGGCTCCCCGACAAAACTCAGAATGAGTCTCCCAAAGCAGCCACCGGCCCTGCTGTGAGCTATCACACCACAAAAGTTCTGTGGTGACCTGAGGTCAGTAAGTCACTGCCACATTAGCTCTGGGGACACATCATGTTAGCTTTGGTATTTCCTAATAAACAGAATTCTCATACTCTACTTTAAGGAACCGGGACCTCTGAAGCCGCTAATACACATATTCAAGCCACAACTTGCCACAAACACTGTACCCTGCCATAGTACAAGGTGATGTGGGATATCTTCTGTACATTGTGAATATACTGTTACCATTTGTTAATAAAGAAGCTGTTTTGTCCTATGCCAAGGCATCTTAGAGGCAGGTGGGAAATCCAAGCAGAGATAAAAGAGGAAGAAGGGCAGAGTCAAAGAGACACTGCTGCCCAAAGAAGCAAGATGTGAAAGTACTGGGAAGCCACCAGCCACATGGCAAGACATAGATTAATTGAAATTGGTTAAGTTATAAGAACTTGTTGGTAATGAGCCTAAGAAATAGGCCAAACAGTTTATAATTAATATAAGCCTCTAAATAATTATATTATAAACAGCTGTGGGACTGTGGGTGGGTAAGATTCCTTTAGACCACAGGCCTAGATATGTTGGAAAACTTCAGGCTACAGCAAGTAGCTTATGGGTCAAAATATAAACTCTTCCTCTAGCTGGCTTCCGAACATAGTGCACTCCACACCTACTCCAAGGTGTAAGGGATCCTAGTAACTGTAGAGCCTCCCTTTGGTACCTCTAGCAATGAGACTGTAAAAGAGAGGAATGAGGTGGGAAAGCCTATTGGAATATGGGCTCCATCTTCCAAGCTTTGAAATCAAATGCAAGTTCTTATACATTGGAGACAAGTGCTCTAACACTGATCAATAGCGCCAGGCTTCACCTTCTCTTCACACTCAAAGCTGTCTTCATTTGGAAATGTATTTTACCCTAAAGGAGAAATTATCGATAGCAGTCAACGTGCTACTTTTGCCAAGTATATCTATATGAACAGAAAATAAAAGATGGCAGGACTTTTTATTAGGTTAAAAAATAGCAAGTTCCAGGAAGCTATTTATAAAATTATGACACACTAGAAAAAGTGCTTGTATGAGTTTGCTCATGTGTGCACTTTATCGTTTATGCACAAACATAAATACAAATATCACACAGAAAATAGCTCAAAAGGTAGTCCATTCATTAGCAAGGATTACTTCTTTGTATAGGATAAAGGATAGTGTGAAAATTTTCCAACTGATATTGATATGTGCTTTCTGAATGTTTCATAAGGAGCCTATATTGCTCTTTATAGAGTTTTAATTTTTAATGTCTTCAAAGCATGCCAGCTGGAAGGAATGTGTCAAGTGCTCTAAGAGTTGTCACATGAAAAAAATGACATTGTTCACTTAAAGTTATGTAGCTTACAGTTTGCAACATTTGTCAGTGATGGAAAATTAAAACTTTAGGTGAAATGGAGAAAAGATAGAACAGCCTTGACTGGATCATAGAATCCATGTTAAGACCCCTGAAAGACAAGCACCAGTCTCTCCTGTGGGCAGCTGACTTTACTTCTCTGCAACAGTTTTGATTGTCTGTAAAATGAGCTATCTCAAATAGTACCTATATCTCAAAGCTGTGGAGGAAATTAGATGCATTAATGTATATGGAACAATTGTAATCATGAAGAGTCATTGTTCTTAAGTATTGGAATTATATGCTTACTCCTGGGTCATTGGAACAAGGTAAAATTTCTAAACAGCAGGACATTTCTTTCATAGTTCTAAAAGCCAGAAGTCTAAAATCAAGGGCATGGTCTGAACTGGCTCATTCTGGAGAGTGAGAGTATAACCCTGAGTACATTCCAGAGAGTATATTCTAACATATATTCCAGACATCTCTCCAGGGCCTGGTGTTGCCCAGCAGCCTTCTACATGGCATTCACTGGTTTGTAGCGATGGCACCCCAGTCAGCCTCTGTTGCCACTGACTACTTACCTACATTCTACTTGTGTTTCCACACTCATCTTTTAGTGGTATCACTCACTATGGGTTCAAGGGCCCACCTAGTCCAGTATGGCCTCTATAATCTCACTGTAAAGATCCTGTAGCCAAGGGAGGTTATCTTGTGAGGATCCATGTATATATGAATTCAGGAGGACTCTTCACCTGTTGAGGTTAGCATCATAACTCAGCCCCGAGGCTTCCAAACATGTAAAGGGTGAGAGCAGAGAGGAGAGGAATTTCATGCCCCTGAAGAGGCCATCTGGAATCAAAATCTATCACTGCCAGGGTTTGTAGACTTGTTTATTCTTTTTTAATTAAAAAAGAAGAAGTGTCAAGTTCCAGTCTATTACTTTTACAACAGCATCACTTTATATAAGTGAAATGCAAATTTTTTTCATTCAATTGATAATAAACAAATATTATGACTCTCCAACTCCTGTGTAAACTATTTCCCTAGATTTCTGTAGGCAAGGAGGCCTTGATACTTGAGGCAACTTTCTAAACGGGCCACTAGAGGGAGTAGAGGCCGTATATTTGTGCTTGAGGTGCTTACCACGGGATAAATGAGGTTTGCTTCTGCAGTAACTCCCCCTTTGAACTGCATGTTTGTGATTGCAGGGTGATTTCATCTTAATGATGATGCGGCTCGCTTTGCAGATCCTGAGCCAGATAGCCTAAATCACAAGCTGTGTCCCCATTACAAGCATATTGTTTGAGGGAGATGAGACTCCAGTCTATAACAATTCAAAGCTTTCTTTCATCACTGAAGTTCAAATGTTGCCTTTAAAATTGAACTTTGGCACACTCAGGACAGGCATTGCATTATATATGGAATGACTTACTAAAATTAACTGTGGTGCAATGGTTTGAGGAGACTGAAGAAGTAAAATAGAAGTCTTCAGTGTTTACTTACAGCAACCCTCAGCTTTGTTTTTTGGGAAATGTGAGCAAAAAGTAGTTAATAAAGGTGACTTAGCTCTCAGGAAGATAATAGCAATGGTAACTAACACATAGTATATTAATTCACTTAACTTGTACAACAATCTTTTTAATGTGGGTATCCTGTTAGTATCTCTAAACCCAAGATCACAAACAGACATCACATCATTATATGCTTTTTTGCAATGACTACACAAAGAAACTAACAATAACACCAAGTGCAGAGATGGATGAGGAGCAATGGAAGTTCTCACACACGCCCATGGCTGGGAGGGAAGGATGCACAAAGATTCAGCCCCTCAGAACAGCTTTACACCATTTCTTATAAAGTTAAATACACATTTACCACCTGATATGGACTCCCACTTCCAGGCAATTACTAAGAAAAACAAAAATATATGACCACATAAAAACACCATGTGATTGTTCCTGCTGAGTTTCTAGGTGCCTAAAATAAGAAATAACTCAGATGTTCCTCGTTTTGGTGAATGTAAAAGTTACTGTAATTAGTTCAATGGAATATTGCTTATAAATTTCTCAGATAAAAGCAGAGAAGTATGCTAAAGAAAAAAGATGGCAGGTTCAAAATGCTAATTATAAGAATAGAGAATGATAAGGAGTTAGCAAGATGTAGGGAAGGAAGAGATGACCACGGTGGGGCATTGGGGAGCTTGCTGGGGAATGGTGTTATTCTAAACCTTAACGATAAAGGTCACACAGCTGTGTTTATCTAAACTCATAGAATCATGTGCAACATTCATAAAATATTGTGAATCTTATTATGCAAAAATTAAAAGTTTGAACCAGCATGAACTTCCTAAGGCAAGCTGACAACAACAGTCTACAGACTATCCTGTAGCTTCAGCCAGGATATAAAAACACATTCATCTGAATATGTAAGGAATGTTCATTATGTTTCCTTGAACAGTACAGCATACTAACGATTTTTATGGTATTTCATTGCATTAAGTATTAAAGTTATTTTGAGAGCATGGTAGGATGAATATGGGTTTTGCTCAAATGATATTTAAGTGACTTCAGTATCCATGGATTTGGACATCCAGAAAGGATCTTGGAATCAAGTGCCATGGATATTAACAGAGGATTTTTTTCTAATATATTCAAGATATATTAATATGGGGTAATTACCTGACATGGACATTGTTTCTAATAATGTCATAACCAGTGTCCAATGAGAAATAACCAAGACCACATAACCATAATGATGAGAACATAATTACATAAATACTGTGGGAAAGAAAGTACCGAAGCAGGAACCCTAGGAAACAGGTCCCATCTTAATGGCTATGAAGACAAAAAGAGGAAATCAGAGTTCTGGTAGAACCTGGAAACTAGGACGCAAGCCTATGAGAAAGATGGATTGCTTAGCTGTTGCTGGTCCCTGTAGGAAGACAAGGAGAAAGGAAGAAAGAGGAAGCAGAGGAATATGGAAGCTAAGAGCCTGACTTAGGTAGTGGCTCTATTCAAATGCAATGTCTGGGACTCCACAGAGTAGCATGGCAGCAAACTGAGGTGATCAAATTTCTCCTTGCCTCCCACTCCTTCTAGGCCTCTGATTTCCCCCGCGTGTCCCCCGTTGGGAGGAATCTACCTCAGAAAGCAACCATGAGTTTTTCAGGCTTTCACCATCACGAGATGGGTGATATTACAGTCTTTTGATGACACATCTCCCAGTGTGTCAGAAATTTAACCCCCAGTGTAACATCTTTGAGAGGTGAGATCTTAAAGGGGTGATTAGGTCATAAGGGCTCTGACTTTGTCAATAGGAGGCTAATGTAATTGTAACAGTGTTATGAAAATTATGAGGTCCTTATAAAAGATGCTTTTGGTCCCTCCTGTCTCTTGCTCTCCCTCCAGTGTTATGCTTACCATAGTATGGTTCATCAGATTGACCTCTGCTGGCCCACTGATCTTGGGGTTCCCAGTCTCTAAATTCATTTTGATTCTTTGTAAGTGATCCAGTCTTAGCTACTATGTTATAGGTATACAAACAGACTCACGCAGGTAGCTTTGGAGCAGAGAACTTAATAACTCAATACTCATTCATCTGACAAATATTTGTTGATGATCAAGTATTCAGTGAGGTGAGACTCTTTCCTTTAAATGGATGGAACTAAGTGGCAAAAAGCAAGCTATTGTCATTCTTCTACATGGGACAGAACTAGGCCCTTTGAATGTGGGTGACAGAGTATGTCTTAGTTTGTGGGGCCCCTGGCAGGCTTTTTGAAGCCTATATTCTCTGAAGGAATGAATATCTTGCTTAGCGGGGGGGGGGGGGGGGGGAGGCTTAGTCCTGCTTCAACTTGATATGCCAGACTTTGTTGACTCCCCATGGAAGTCCTTAGCATCCCTGAGGAGTGGGTGTAGGAGGGGCGAAGGGGAGGGAGGTGGAACTGTAGTTGAAGTTGGTATGTAAAATGAAAAAAGTTAAATAAAAATCTTAAAAATCAAGCTAAGCAGGAGTCTTAGGTTGGGTACTGGGATCAGATACATGAGTATTTCTAAGAGAAGTCATTTCTTCCTTGTATCAGGTGTTTGGAGCAATAAAACTAGACCATCATCACTCAGTATGACAAGAAAACACTGGCTGTCTTCCCAGGAGATAAAGCACTCTGTTCAGGCTCCCAACATCCTTGGGTCACTCTGACAGGAGCAGAATTAGACCACATGAGTTGCCTGGAAAGAACCCTTCATAGAGTTGTCAACACAACAAATCTTGCCAAAATTTTACCGAGTCCTGAACTGTCACTGTACCCCAGGATCCTTTATAGCTCCAAAAGAATAATTCTACAAAGTGCAGGTTGTTATTGAGAACAAAGATGGAAATGGAGTAGCTTTTGCCTATTGCCTATACACATATTCATGTAGAAATCGTCATCAATGATTTATCTTATCTAGGTTCTGCACTAGTTTGCTAGATTTGTCTAACTTTTCAATTTGTATTCTACATGTCCTCAGGGTTAGTCATTCCTCGTATATTCATATAGAACATCGTTCCTTAACCCATTTGAAACAAATTGCCTTCAAAGTGAAATAGATACTCTTGGGACCCTGTCCAGAAAGTGATTCCTGATAAATACATACAACTCCAAACGCAAATATTATGCAGCCTCTCCAAGAAATTGCTTTTGGTCATGTATGAGCCCATCTCACATGAAGTTCCCCACTTCTGAAGACCAGACATTAATTTAGCATGAGCTACACTGAAGTAGGACCTAGCTGATGATCTGCAGCTGAGATCACCTTCTTGCCAAGCTTTCTCCTTGTATTTTGTTTGCCGCCTTCTCAGACAGTTGTCTGAGACAGTTGTCTCCTGGTAGCTCTTTCCTATTTTGTAGGCTCCACTTCTAAAGGACCTGGCCTAAGTCATCAATTGTTATTAAGAGTTTCCAAAGGGAATCCTTATAGGTGTCCACCAAAGTAGTTCAGTGAATCGCCAATTGGTACTTGTAGGGTGGATTCCCTAATGAGAGCATCATTCTCCTCACTAGGGATGACATCAACAGGTATGTTCAATTTCCAGCCATTACAGAGTTGAGTTCTATACAGGAAAACTCGGGGTGCAGATCACATTGTGTTGACACCATGGAATGATTAAATAGGCTCTTATTCCATGCAATGCATTTTTTTTTTTTTTTTGGCCTTTAACGGTTAATCAGTTGATATAAATCCAACAGATCAGGCCTGGTGATATTCTTGTGTTAAAGCCAAAGTCAAGAGTGCTCAGCTGATGTCTGGGCTTGCTCCAGATTTAGTTTTTAAAGTTTCAATTATTATTGGTGATTTTGAGTTATGTAATAGTCTGTAAAAGAAAAAATGGGGAGTTTGGAAGTTACTTTTGACACAAGTGATGCTTACAAACCACTGCTTCTCTGTTTCTTAATGCTGTCCCATGAAAACAGAAGGGAAACTCCATGCGGGTTTATGGTGAAAATTACAGTTAATCTGCATGAAACAACCAATGTGAGCACCAATACTTATTAATGGAGCAGCTGTTTTGACAGCATTGTCATTGCCCCTGTGTTAGCTCTATACACTTTATTGTCAAGTAAATGGGCACAAGTGCTGACAGTATAATTGGTCTGTTGCGAAAGATAATTTGCTAGCACATTATCATCTACCGTGAGGAATTATGGGAACACACACACGCCCACATGCACTCCCTGTAGGAGTCATGTGACATGTTCGGCCCACTCATAGGACTGCCTCACAGTACTAGGGAGGCCCTCTGCTCAAGAGAAATGAGAGTAGGTGGGGGGGGGGGGGAGTTGTGGTTAATCCTGAGCATCACTTTGGTGAGATGAATATTGCATAGGAGAGTAGTAAAGCATACTTCCAGATATGTCTATGAGACAGTAAACTGAGAGATGACCTACCCTGAGTGCAGACAGCATCACCCAGTGGTGCAGGACTGGAATCAAATAAAGGGGGAAAGGGATGAAGTCTGCTGAACAGGAATCCCTTTTCTCTGCTTCCTAGATACCATGAGATGAGCACTTCTGCCCACCACACTCTTCCCTGAGTGGTAGACTACAACCCCTGAAACTAAAATGTTCAAAATTGGTTTTAAAGATACTTAAGTACAGCAATGAGAGAGTGACTAACAGAGAAATGCCTCAGTTTCCCTCCTACATTTATCAACTATGAATCAATCATTGAGCAGAACCTTAGCTTCCTTCCTTCCTATCTCAATCATTAAGTTCCCTGCTGATACCTTCACACAGTTATGCTTTCCAAGGGAACCAGATCAGCCAAGCTAAGACACTGCTCCATCCCTCTCAATGACTCAAATTGGCACCTCACTGTCATGACTAAAGATTCAGGACCCAGGAGGCACAGCATAGAAAGAGAAGAGCATCAAAGTCTGTGGCAAGTCCTTTGTCTGGAAACAGGAGACAGTACCTTAAACCTTTCACGCTCCTGTTTTCACCTGCATTTGTCATCCAGGATTATCTCTTTATTGCTTAACCACAGGACTTTCTCCATTTCTCAAAAGGCATAACAACAGTTCTACAGACAATGGAGACAAAATTGACTGATAGGGAAAATATATTGGAGAATCGTGCCAGCCAAAACTTATTAAAACATCTCCCTGGTATAGTTAAGAAAGAAAATGAGCAAATTGTTCCATTTCAGCTGGTATGAAGTCAGGAGGTGGAAGGAGGAGAAAGAAATTCCTTGTAGACTTACTCATTTTTCTCCTCTCTCAGCTCTGCAGCAATTAGATGTCAACCCTGAGCCCCATCCTTCATTTATTCCCATACGTATGTATCTCCAGTCAACATTCTTGCCTGCAATTGAAAAGCTGAGAATGGGGCTTTTTTTTTTCCTTCCAGGAAACCAACACTAATGGTCAAATTTAAGTGACAGATAAACATTCCTCATGATAAAAATGAGGCCCAAAGCTCCAGCATAGGTCTACTTTTTACTTTGGAATTCACGGAAGTCTTTGCTATAAGCAGAGGCTTAGGGGCACAGGGACTAAGCACTGCCAATTGTGTTTGCATCATGAATGTTGAAGGCTCTTTTCCTTCAGTTGTGTAAATTTGTGTGGTTGTTTGTTTAAAATGGGATCTCACTATTTAGCCCAGGGCTGCAGCTGTCTATGTAGCTGAGAATGACCTCAAACTCATGATCCTCCAGTCTCAGCCTCTCAAATTTTTAGATTACAGCCCCCTACTACCATACTTAGATTAAGAGTGCTATATTTTAAGTACAGAAAACTCAGGAAATGTTAAACAAACCATCCATAAGTAATTAACAGATGAACTTAATCCCTTCCCCTTAATTTTTCCTGTTGGGGTTAAGGGTAAAAATTTATTGCATAGTAGAAAATATCTAGTCTTTTTTTTAGAGCATGAGTTCAGAGACCAAAGGATAATCCCCCAGGAGTTGGTTCTTTCCTTCCATAGTGGGATTAGAGGGGATGAGGTCATCAGACATGCCAGGCAAGCCATTTTACCCACTGTGCCATCCCACCAGTTCTCTCTAGTCTTACTGTAAATACTGTGTGCATGCTATTTCACACATTTTATTTACACACTTGCTATCTTTCAGTAACTATAAAGCAATTTATGTATATTATAAGTTTTGTTTCTACCTATAATGGTGAGCTTTCTAGAAGATCATGTATAAACCAATTGGAGTATTTTAACAGTTATATAATATTCTAATGTTTAGAACTTTGTTCCCCAGAGAATACTCTCCACAGATATCTAATGGCAAATGGTTCTGTTCAATGGACTATTTCTCCTCTTACATATGTGTGTGTGGTGTGAATTATTACAAAATGCAGTTTATTTCTTTGTGAATTTACAGTGTGTTCATGTACCAAAGATTCACATGCCCCACAAATTCTCCAATATTTATACTAACATGCCAATCCCAAATATATTTTCCATAAATTATTCTACAATAAAATGTTTATCATGGTACTGGGGTGAGGGAGGCCCTTGAAAAGCAGACATAGGAAATTCCCATTTAAAAGCTGCTAAGTCACATCTAAAATTTGAGACTTTGCTGTTAAACCGTCTACAGTCAGGGAAGAGGAGAATTGAGATTGACTCAAGGCTGAAGCACATAGTTCTGAAAACTGAAGGACTGAATGTGACTACAAATCCGTACAGAACAGATCATAAAATGCTGAGCTGCCAGCTACCTCATGAAAGGAATTTCAGACACCCAGATGCCTCCCTGTAGAGAAGGATCACTAACTGATACAGTTTGAGCCAATTCATACCCAGGACCAAAGAGAAGATAGACATCCCTATCTATTATTATACTTTATAATTTAATATAAGAGAAAACCAACTAGACAGAATAAGCGTAGAGGATTCTTTTCATTGGCTTTACTACACTCCAAGATTAAGAAAGTACCATTGAATTGTAAGAGCTAAGGTCTGTTGGGGACACTAGACTTTGGGGGAATACTTCAAGTTTCCAAGAAAATATGAGGAAAACTCATGACAAAATCTGGTCAAAGAAGATGAACATGGAGCTGGAGGAGAGTCCTATACACAAATATGGGGCTTCTTGAGTGTCTTGAGGCTGCCTGAGGAGAAAAGGGGGAAACTACAGTCTTTATGGTAGGACAGAAAGAGGCTTAGCTAGTAGGAAACAAGTTCATTATCAAACTCTGAGTTGTCAACCTCTGGGTTTGACAGAGAACTAGGGCGAACTGAAACAATAGAAAAGGACCTCCAGTTCCAAGCAGTGCTGGCCAGAGTGGTATGCTTCAAGTAGTCACCATCAATCTTTAGAGATCAGTACTGTTGGACTAACAAGTATCAGGAAGGAAATGACACATTAAAGTCTACGTCCATATCCTATGAACCTTCTAATGCCCACCTTAAGGAAACTAGGCAGAAACAAGTCAACTTCAGGCACTCCCTTTTTATTGTACCAAGTCTTTGAGACTTGATGGTAAGTTAACACAGCATATCTCAGGCAGGACTAGCCTTGTTTCAATAGAGCACTGTGACATCCTGTGAGAGAGCATAGTATTTGGCCACATGCTTCAAACATGGCTGAACAACAAAGTAGAAGGAGTCCACATCCCTGCAGATTTGTAAATCGCCTACAAAGTCTGAGTAACTTATTTCCCGGCTCCATTTATGTTACAGAAGAAAAAAAAAAAAAAACTTCTATCTTCTTTTAAACAACTGTTGTATTTGGTTTTCTGCCATTTGTAGCAGAACTGAATTCTAACTCCCTGCATGGTTGTTCCTCTGTATTCTCTGATGATGATTCAGGATTGCAGTGGATACTAAACTCTACTAATGTGCAAGCTCCTTATGCAAAGTGGTCAATATCTGCATATATCTTATATATTATTCTATGTATTTTAAAACCACTCCTAGACTGCCTATACTACCTGCTGACATGTATATGCTTCATAAATAGTGGTTCTCCTGTATTGTTTTGGAGACAGGGACAAGGCATGGGTAGATATGGTCAGTACAAATGCAATTAATTTGCTGAGTTTCTTGTTTATGCTTGATGGAATCTATGATGCAGAGCCATGGATATAGGGGTGGACAGCTGTATTGTGTGCCTCATTCATCCCTCTAGCCTCAGAATAGAGCAAGTATATTAGGGAAAGCTGTCAAGAGCAGTAAGAATTTCACAGAACTGCAGACTGACATGATGATTTTGTTTGGTCTTTCAGAAATTAGAAATTTTACTTTGTCTACCTTTCCAATTTTTCCTCAGAATATCAGATAAAAGCAGTGAGGCTGACCTAGCCATAGAGGGCAAGAGCTTAGTTCAAGGTGGTCCCAAGATTTAGGCCTGAAATCTCCACTTATTACCAGCCTCAATTTTTCCCACTTTTTTTCTTATTTTGGTTTTTGAGACAAAGTTTATCCGGGTAGTCTTGGCTGGCCTGTAACATGCTCTGTAGACTAGGCTGTAGTAGGAGGTTTCTGGCCCGGACTTTCAGGCCTATAGCCTCAAAGTTTATGCCCACAGACCCACAGACCCACAGAGACACACAGATGCTTATAATAGTTTTAGGCTGATTGACCTAAGGCCCAGGCATATCACTTGCTAGCTCTCTACCCTTCATCTAACACATGACTCTTCCTGTTCAGCCATGCGGCTCGGTACCTTTCCTTAGAGCAGCATAGTTGTCCTCTGCTTCTTCCGGCTTCTCTCTGATGTTCTGCTTTGTGCTTCCTGTTCTCAGAGTTTTCTTGGTCTGGTAGCCCCACCCACACTTCCTGTCTGCCTTTGGCCAATCAGTGCTTTTTATTAAACCAGTGGGTGGGATAATTATTTACAATGAAACAACACCATCTCCCACACTAGGCTGTCCTCAAACTCAGAGATCTGCCTGCCTCTGCCTCCCAAGTGCTGGGATTAAAGACATGTGCCACCACTGTATCCACACACATCAGTTCTCTATTTCCCAAGTTTCATTGCTTGTACCCTGGAAAAAGTAAGCATACTGTCTGCATCCTTGCCTAGCATCCCCAGCCCTACTTTCTATGAGCGCTTCAGTTCCAAACTGCTCACTTCTACAGGTGATTATTCCCAGTCAATTGTGAAATGCCTCCCTGGTAGATTATGTGATCTTCCTCTTACTAAACAAACACCACAAATGACTATAGCACACTGTGCAAAAGCTGTCACTGACTTCCTTGCCTCAAGGTGGTATAATTTATGCTCCAGAGGTCTGCATACTGAGAGTGACTCTGGCTAAGGCCATGTCCTGTCCTACCTTCTTCCCTGCTATACCTCATTCTCTGTCCTGGGGGCATTTGTGCAACAATTAAATGTACCAAGTTTCCCATATTATGTTTAGCTAACAGGGAACAAGCTCTTTATAAAGCCTGAGTTTTCAGTCTTTGGATTAGGCAGAGAACCAGTGTGAACTAAAACAGTTAAAAGATTTTCTGCACCAGGCAATGCTGGCCAGAAAAGATATGCTCCAAATAGTCAATCTTCAGAGATCAATACAGTCAGATTGATAGGTACCATGGGAAACCCAGAATCCACTGCTGTACTGGCCTAAGAGAGTTATTATTCTGAGAAAGCACATGATTCTTTGCACCAGGCACCAAGGGCTTACTTATCTCCTAATTGTTGCTTACATTGGCTTGGATGCCTTCCTTTGTCATCAACAATGACAACTAGCTCTCCCATACTCAACAATATAAAAATACCTACTCGAAAGAGCCTGTGTATAGTGTGGTGACTTCTTCAATGTTGCGCTATAGATGAATTTAGCTAATGAAAACATCAGGCTGATTGGATTATGTTGTATTGGCCAACTTTCAAGAATGCATATGGTATCCATGTAGATTCTTGGAAACCTATTTGGAGGAATATCTTTGACCAATAGTGTTTAGCTGGTGTAACTTCAGCTCCATAGCAGTGTTCATACTGAGGTTCTGCTCTGTCCAGGTGGCTGCCTGCAAACAATTAAACATAGTTGTGATCACAGAACAAGGCTATTCCCACCAGCTCTAATTTAAGGGGCAATTTAGTGCTAAAGCTTTCTATTGGCTTGACTTTCATTTTCTTAGTCCTACTAGCTAAG
This sequence comes from Phyllotis vaccarum, assembly GCA_033318265.1. Taxonomy (NCBI): domain Eukaryota; kingdom Metazoa; phylum Chordata; class Mammalia; order Rodentia; family Cricetidae; genus Phyllotis; species Phyllotis vaccarum. Next base: position 170,805,192 of record JARWLC010000001.1, on the reverse strand, counting down.
GCTTGTCCTACCCAGCCCTCCTCCCTCACATGCTCTTTTCACAGAGACCTGTTTCTTTCTCCATTATCCATCACAGGCATTTCTTCCATTGTGGTCCTCATTCCTTCTTGGCATTTGCTTCTCTTAGGACCCAGCTTGACATATTTATTGGACTTGAGCCCTGAAGTCTGATTTGTGGATCTGTGGTCAAAACGGCTGACTAAACACAAGTGAGACCACAGTGAAATCCCAGGTGGCAGCTCTTAATTTACAGCAAACATCCATTCCGTGTTGTGGAAGAGTGTTTGAAAGGGTAAATGAAGGAATTGCAAAACATCAAATGCCACGTATTTCAAACATGTAGAGAAAATATATGTATAGAAAGAAAACAATTAGCAGGCATCACATCAGAACAGAAACTGACTAGTGATGGATTGCAGGAGTCTTGCTTTCTGTCTCTCTCTGTGTGACACCTTTGCATTTTCAAATATTCCCATAGTAAGAATGACATTGCTTTAAACACTTACATAGAGAGGGAATATGCATTTGGCATAGAGGAGAAATAGTTTAGTGTGCCAGGTTTTCTTTTAGGCTACCAACCAACTCCCAAAATATGGCATGGCAACCTACTATGTATATTCAACCTTATCTTATGCTTGCCTTGCTAGCTCTTATAACTTAACCTGTTTTTCTCCATCTATGTTTTGCCTCAGGGCTTTTTACCGTTCTTTCCTTCTGTGTATCTTCCACAGCTTCTCCTGGCTGGCTGGCTGGTTGCTGCCTCCCTTCTGGTCCTGGGCGTGTCTCTCTCTCCCTCATTCTCTTCTCCTTCTTTTCTTTCCATTCTCTTCTGTATTTCTTCTCCTCCAGCTTATCCCCTCTCTTCCTACATATTGGCCATTCATCCTTTTATTAGACCAATCAGGTGCCATAGGCAAGCAAAGTGAAACAGATGCTACACATCTTACATAATTAAACAGGGCAGCACAAACAAGGGTAACACACCTTCACACAGATGAAGTAATATTCCACAACAGTTTGGAGCCTAAGAATCTTTGGCAAGATAAATCTGGTGTGACTTTTCATAAAGCCTCCATGAAGGATCAGTAATCAAGGGGCATGGAGAAGAGAGACCACAAAGACTTGAGGAAAACCGAAGAGAGTAATGGAGGCAAACTTCTCCACCCAATGTACTGACCAGTTGAATATCTCCTCCACTACTTTCTACCCCATTCAAATATGTTTTTATATTCTCAGATATTTGAGTGTGTATATCTGTTATAGCTCATTAATTTATTAAACCGGTACTTGCTAAGCCCTGCTTCAGGCCATTTGTGAGATTCTGTGGAATCTGAGATATGCCAAGCACCAATGGTTGTCTCCTGGTCTTCATTCTCTCCTTTTCTTATTCAGAAATTCCCATCATGTCCAGCAAGCAATCATGTTTCATTATGACCCCATGGCTAATCTTCCCTTATAGCCAGGTGTAGTATGGTGTAGGCAGGAAACTCAGCCAGAGATTGGCTGTTAGCAGATACCTTTGTTCTTCACCTTTTGCATGTCTGGAAAGTAGACAAGACTGTGGAAAGAACATGAGGAGCAATGACCTCTCTGTCTTCTGTGGGGACTATGAGAAGATGAGTATAAGGGATTGTATTGGAATGTCTTGTCAATTTGATACCAGCTAAAATCATCTCAAAGGAGGGGTCCTCAATCGAGAAAATTCTTCCATAAAATCTAGTAATAAAGTGTTTTCTTAATTAGTGATTGATATGGGTAGGTCCAGCCCATTTTGGGTGGTGCCCCTCCTGGGCTGGTGGTGTTAGGCTCTATAAAAGGCTAGGCTGAGAAAGCCATGAGAAGCAAATCGGTAAGCAGCATCCCTCCATGGCCTCTGCATCAACTCCTGCCTCCAGGTTCCTGCCTTGCTTGAGTTCCTGCCCTGACTTCTGTCAGTAGGGAGGTATAAGCCAAACAACCCCCTTCCTTCCCAAGTTGCTTTTGGTCATTTTGTTTTTATCATGGTAACCCTCACTAGGACAGAAATTATAAATCATGATGTTTACAATTTATGGGGAAAGATGGTGAGAGGATTCAGGCAGAAAGGAAATTGTTTCAAAGCCTCGTGACCTGAGTTCAATCTCTGGGACCTACATAGTAGAAGTAGACAACAGACTCCAGAAATCCTACTTCTGTGTGTGTGTGTGTGTGTGTGTGTGTGTGTGTGTGTGTGTGTGTGTGTGTGTGTGTATGTGTCCCAAGTAAAGGGAATTCCTAGGGCAGGGATGTGTCTGCAGGAGCAGACTCAGCAGACTTCATGATCAGGAATCACTGGGAAGCAGCATTGAACAAGTGATGTCTGTCAGAGTCATGTGTACAAGGGACAGAACATGAACAGTTAAACCGCCATAAGCCACCATATTTCCTACTAACAACAGGGATGATAAGCTTGAAGTGTTTGACTGATTTACAAAAGAATTCTTCCCTGTTATGCCAGCCTGGAACCAACCACTCTGCACATAAATACATAGAATGCCTGTTACATGAACAACATGGTGGGGAGCTCAGACTACAGCTAGTGTACCACATCCACAATGGATCCCAGGGTTATTCTTAACTGAGGGGAGGAGGGAATGGAAAAAAGATACAGAGAAATGGACACACAGAGGATCTGGGAACTTGTGGTCTGGGCTCCCTTCTGGAGAAACCCTAGAACCCTGGAAATTATATAGAATCCAAGAGAAAAGGGGGTTATCACATATAGCTGAACGAGGAGGCAGGATTACTACATACACATATGGAAGGACTCAGGGGTTATGGGACATAGCTGGGTTAAGGGGACAGGTTTAGCTCATCTTGGAAGAGCAGGCTTTGTAGGGTAACAGTTCTCAACTTGTAAATATCAGTGGAAGGAATCTGTGGCGGTCATTTTCTGAACACACTATCAACATCCACATGGGACTAGAGGGGAAGGTTTTGCCACTTCCCTCATGCCGTAGCCATGTCAACAACATTCATTCACTCAAGACCTCACATGTTCAGGGCTTCCTCCTCTCCCCCACAGCTTGCTTCATATGAGTGTTCCCCCATCTTCCCAGCAAACTCTTTTTTTTGCTGTTAACTTATTTAATATGGAATATAATTGTATTTTACATACCAACCACAGTTTCCCCCGCCCGCATCCACTCCTCAGAAAGGGTAAAGGCCTCACTGTGATGCCTCTTTGGCTATATGCTCACCTTCGTACTTAATTAAAAGCACAGAAGAGAAGAAGGAAAAAAAATGGGAAGAAGAGGGAGAATATCCAGAGAAGTTAGTAGGACCCACAGAAGATGCCTGTGTTGGGGAGCCGTGATATCTTTATGGTCTGTCATTACCTTAGAAAATGAAACGGGAAGGCTTTGATATGGCTACATTGTAGTCTAGAAGACCAGGAATGGGGTTTCAGGAATGACATAGAGGCAATTACTGAAAAGGATCAAAGCCATCTCAAGGCCCTTTCCCTAGTGTTCAACACAGAGAACTGTGTCCTTCATCCCCTCTGAATGCAGGCACTGACCAAGAGGCTCAACACTGCCACCTAAGAGCATTCTCAGAAGATAGGTGAAGCCAGCAGTTATCCAGCAAACTGTGTCGCCTAGGGACCCTTTTAGAGGAACCTAGAAATGACTCTCAAAAATTTTTCCCTGTGTGGGTTTGTACAATCTGTATTTACTACATAGACTTACAAATGAAGAGACTTCAAATATATTGATTTGAAGGTAGGAATAAATTTATGAATATTATAACATTTTAATGAAAATAACCATATTTTCCAACACTAAAAAGAATGACAAGAGTGACAGGCTTTATATTTTTGAAAATCTCTGTGTCTGGCTCAATAGAAGAAAGCTCTCTGTTCTATTAATTTGCTCTTCCATTCCACCCAGGACAATCTTAGGCAGTGCAGGTAGCTCCTGAAAATCTCTGTTGTGTACTCCAGGGACAGGGGGTTAAAATAGCAAGTAATAGGTTAGCATTGTTGTGAGTGTTACTGATTATATGGACCTCTAAAGGGATCCCCAGAGGTGTCCTTATTGTACCTTAAAATTGGTAGCTTGATAAATGCTACTCAAAGCATGTTCCATGAACTATTTGTCACTCATTGCTTGATGTTTAGATTAGCATAGAAACTGACTAAATGTGTAGAAACTTTTATAGCAATTTGAGAGTCATCTATGCCTCTTGACTCCAATAGCAATAAATCTTTTTTCCTCTATCTCTTCTTCACAATTTAAGTTCATGTTGTAGTTTACGAAAGGATCAATATATAATGAATCGAAAGTTAGGAAGGGAAAAAGATATTTTTTTTTGTCACAATTTTCACAATAATCATCTAACCTGGTGCTTTACTGGGCCAGTAGGAATACTGGGGCATATGTTCAAAATGCAAGTTCCCAGGCTTCATCACAGACCAAGTGAATCAGAACTCTAAGGAAAGGGCCCCATAACAAAGTGTAGTCTTGAATCAGTGGAATAATAGTTTCTGTCAGGTACCATCAAGTGATTGGTTGCTTGAGCCATCAAAGACCAAGGAGCCATATGCCGACACTCAAAAGATATTGCCTTATTTTCTCTCCTAAGATAAGTCTACAGAGAAACAAGTCAGTTGTGGGTAAGGCATAGATTAGGGATAAATGGCTTTCCTCCTAGCCTGGCTCATAATCTGGCGCTAAAGTCAAGAGCCCTGGTTTCTGCCAGGTTGAAGTTCCGGGTATGCACCACCCCATTAGCTTCTAAAGTCTGTGTGGTGCTGAGTCTGAAGGAGACACCCTCCAAAAATGCAGGAAGGAGGGCCTTGATGGAAAATGTTGCTGAAGCAATTAAACAACAGCTGCTGTGGCAGCAGCTGAAGTCAACAGCTGGGCTTCTTCCAGTTCCTGCGAGAGATGTACCAGGAAAAGAAAGCCTGGAATGGATGTCACAAATGTACTGATGCCACTTTACTGTCACCTGAATTCATCAAGGGTAAAAATCAAGTTCTAAATGTCTCCATAGTTATTTAAATTGTGATGTGTGGATGATGTAGGAATTAATCACTACATCTGATTATATAAAAAAGATTAATATTTATTAAGGGGTTTATATGAAACACTCACTAATAAAAAGATTAAACTGTAGGGCAGTTTTTGGGAAGCTGGACTGATCCACATGACATTGGTGGTGATGGGTCACATCTTCTCTCTAAGAGCATAAGGGAACAGACAGGAAGGTGAGAAAGCATGCGCCCAGTCAGACTGGCCTAGCCATGCCCCATACATGGGTCTTTAAGACCTAAGGGCCACACCTCTAGTTCAAGGTGGATAGCACCTGATTTTCACTACAGTGTGGGGAAACGGAACTATTCACATTAGGACTTAAAATCTGTTATCTAGGCTCTTGCCCGCCATCCCTTGAAGTAAGAGGGTGAGATGGTACTTGTTTTATATAGAAAATTTATATATAACTATATATTTATTTATAATATATTTTCAAACTAAGTACTTTCTCATGACTGTATGTGTGTTTATCTCTGTGTGTACATCTGTGTGTGCGTGCTTGTATATGTATAAATGGGAGAGTTAACTTTCTTCCTTTTCCACTGTCTTTGTTATGGTTTCTATTGTTGTAGTAAAACACCATGACCAAAAATAAAATTGGGAAGGAACCATGGTCTGGGGCCTCCCCCACCCGGTCAATAATTGAGAAAATCCTTTATACCCGGATTTCAAGGAGGCTTTTCCTCAGCCAAGTCTCCTTCCTCAAGATGACACACAAATCACCTCCCCCTTGTCCTGAAAAATAATTGTAGATAGTATTTCTACAGTCTTTGAAACTTATTTTATTTTTAATTTACATTTGTGTGTGCGTGCATGATGCATGGAGAAATGTGTGTGGAGGTCAGAGGACAACTTTGTGGGAGTCTCTTCTCTTCTTCTTCCTTTATATTGGTTCTAGAGATGGAACTCAAGTCATCAGTTCTGTGAGGCAAATGCCTTTACCCCCGAGCCATCTTTCAGCCCCTGCTGTCTTTTGCTCAATATGACGCGCTATAGCATATGGCAAGTGGATGATCATTGTAGGATTTGTTTTCTTCTTAAGGAAAATATGAGAAATATGTGTCTTGTGTATGAGTTGTGGTCCTGTATAGTGATTAGGGTCTCCGCCTACCTCGACCAGGCTTAAGTAATGGGGCTCACTCCATTTTCGTATCTCCTTTGGCAAAGTGTCTTGCTTATTTCTCAGATTGCTTAAGTATTTTTTGTTTTGTTTTGTTTGGGGTCTTTGTTGTTGTTGTTGTTTTTCCAAACAGTTTCTCTGTGTAGCAGCCCTGGCTGTTCTGGAACTCTATTTGTAGAACAGGCAGGCCCCAATCTCACAGACAGCTGCCTGCCTCTGTCTCCCAAGTGCTGGAATTAAAGGCGTGTACCACCACCTCCTGGCTGCATAAATGTTCTTTCTTTTAAGTTCAAGTTTCTTTATATGCCCATGTGTGTACGTGCACATACATGCAGGATGCCTTTGTGAGTTTACAGAGATGCAGGATGTCTTTGTGAGTGTACAGAGATGCAGGATGCCTTTGTATGTGCTGGCACAAAGAGAAAGAAAAAGGAAGAGAGGGGGAAAAGGGGGAGAGATGGGGACAGAAGGGGAGAGAAAGGGAGAGAGGGGAAGAAAGAGGAGCGGGGGTGGGGGGGGGAGAAACTATAAAACTTCTTCCAGCCTACATCCCATTGGGGAATGGCAGGTGTTGCTGACAGGCAGTTGCAAGGAAAGAAGAGCTACCTTGCAAAGCACAAAGCTCTCAGAGCCTCCCTAGCCCCCGGCTGTGATGGACAGAGTGGGGAAATGGAGAGTGGTGTGGCAGGCTGTGAATGACGATGGAGCCACAGCTCAGGCTGCCCCAGTAATGAAGGGACCACCCTCCGAGGAGACCTAAGTCATTACTGTCATTCTAACTGCTACCCTCTGGAACGCTTGCAAATCCCAGAGCAATCCGTTCCTCAGTCCTGCTGGAAGAAAAATGAGAAATCATACACCAAGAGGAATAAGTAATTTCTGCCTGTCTTCTTAAAAATACATCAAGACCCCGCAGAGAATATGCTTTCAAATCAAGGCCCTTAGATACTAGGCAGCTGGGTTGTAGCTGCGCTAAGTCCATGCTCCTGACAGCTTCCCATAAAGTTCCTGTAGGGAGATGGTCTATTACTAATAAAACCTGCCCTCTGAGTCTCTCTTGGCTGATCCTTGTTCTGGGAGCCCTTTATTCCTCTCCTGACCTATTCAGGGATTAACAAACTATCCTTTTCAAGGACAGTTCCAAAGTAAAGGAAGACTCTTTTTAGTCTCCACTAGAAATGAAGTTTGTCTTTTTTTTTTTTTTTTTTTCTTTTCCAAACTGACAGTGGAAACGTTTTAAGACCTAGCCTGGTATTCAAAAAGATCCCAGTGTGAATCCCCTAGGACTGAGAGCTTTGAGGGAAATGTGTGTCAAGACATGACCTGTATGCCAGCCTCTGGCATGGTTAATTCCAGAGGTCAAGTTCACTGGACTGGATAGATGCCTGGAGACTGAAAAGCACAGTTCCTATGTATCTGTCAGGGTGTTTTCAGAAGAGGCCAGAAAGTGAGTTAGTTAGTGGACTGAGAGATTTGCCCTCAGCATAAGGGATGCTGTCCACTTTGTCAGGAGTTCAGATAGAAACTGACAAGCTATAGAAGTCACAAATAAGACTCCATCCTCCCAGCACCGGCACAACCCTCCCCTCCTGCCCTTGAAATCATCAGAATTTCAGTCTTTCCAGTCTTTGTACTCCAGGATTTGCATCAGTGGACTATAAGGACTGCAGGCTTTCAGTCTCTTGGTCCACACCATAGAATCCCTGGCTCATAAGTTTCCAGGATCCCTCATCATTGCATTTTATTGTTATAATGATCACCACAACAAACTCGGGTTCAAACTGTAGAACTTATATTCCATCTCTCAACTGGAGGCATGACCAAAGATCTGTGGGCACATCTTAAAATCCTCTTGGTAAAGAAAAAAGCTTGCTAGTTGTCTAATTAGATTCCATATTTACCTCCTTAGTGACAGAACACTTAGGTTGGATTGTTATCTCACACAAACAAACCTACTTTCTTTGGTGACTTTTGAAGACAGGCTTCTAAGGAAGGTGAAGGAGAAGAGGGTGCTATCTCCAGAAATGTGAGCTAAGTAAACCTGTTTTTATTAAAAAAGGTTACTCAGCCTCAGGTATTTAATTACAGTAATAAAAATAGACTGAAACCAAATGAATTGGCTCAAGAATAAATTGGAAGAGAGAAAAGCTAGAGGGAAATTATTATTTGGTTTATCTGTTAATATTTTATAATACATACTCAGGATCCAGAAAGCCATTTTGATTTATTTATGATTTATTTTATTCATCAAAATTTGGGAGCAAAACTTGATTTAAAAGTCTATTAGGAAATCAGGCAAGAAAACAAATGTGCATTTCCCTCCAGGTGTTTAATGGGGAGCGTTTGTCTAGAGAAAGCTTTCTTCGTAGCCTTCCAATATTTTCTACTCCATTTCCCAATTCACTCACCAAATCATCAGTAGAGTCCTACTGTGTGCTGGCCAATGGACACGTGATGTTATGTAACCCTCTAGGAGAGTGAAATCTAGAGGAAGAGACAACTTTGAATAATCATACTAAGACATGAGATAACCTTAACACGTTCTCTTAAGAAAAACAGTGATATTGTCCTGAAGAACCAAGGTATGTGTCCTTTTTCAGTGCACACTGTTTTTTGTATGCCATATCTTTATGTTTACATATGTATGAGCACCTATACAAATATCTGCCCCATACCCGTAAGTTGGGAATTTTATAGATCAAGGATGATAACCTGTTACTTTTATGTAACATTAGTGAGAATAGCCAATCACCATCTCTTCATAGCTCACCTCTTGTTCCTTCTCCAGTGTTAATAATGGTTGACATTAACAGACTTAATAACATATTGTATCAAAGGCTTGAGTATGTCCAACAACATGTGAGGTAGAAGCTGCTGTCACTATTGCCCTTTCCAGATGAGAGATCAAGACAAGGTAAGGGAGTCATGGTGAGCTGTGTGTCCATCTCTGTATCACACACAGTAGTGAAATGGATTCTGTGAAAATTAACAGTGCGCAGAATCTGTAAGGAGATGCAGGGACCAAGCATGTGGTGACAGCTCCCAGTGTCACACAAGAAGTAGCTATGGGGGGGGGGGAGCAGAAGAGTCAACGGCTTCTCCTATCCCATGATCTGTCATCACAGCCCTCCAATATTTCCAGTCACCATTTGCCATTGTCTTCCAGACACGTCTACTAGATGGTGTCCAGCACTTTAAATTCATTAGGAACAAGCTTTGGACCCCCTTTTCTCTCCCCATTTTCTGATTTATTCTTGTTTTAGCATCCCTTTTTATGCTACGCATTTCAGAACTAACTTCTCCTGCCTCCAACATGAAGTTGCTTACCAGATGAGTTGATTATATTCCTGGGCCAGTTTTCTTTTTGCTGCTAAAATTTTGGGATTAAAAGCAACTTCAAGGAGAAAGAATGTATTTGTTTACTAGTTTACCCAAATGCAACATCAAGAGGGGACAAGACAGGAACACAAACAAAGCTAAAATAGAAACCATAGAAAGATGCTATTTACTAGCTAACTCCCTTTGGCTTATGCTGAGAGTCCTGCCCAGGAGTGGAACTATCCACAGTGGGATAGGGCTTCCTGCATCAATCAATAATCAAGACATTCCCCAATAGACATTGCCACAGGGCAGTCTGTTCTAGGCCTCAATTCATTCTTTGAGACTCTCTCTTCCCAGGTGACTCTTGGTTCTAGCAAAGAGACAATAGAAAAATTAACTGGGACAATCCCCAAATGTCTTGTTTAACTCAAGGTTATTTTGTTCTTTGGTGCCTGTCTGGGTACTTCCTGGGTCTCTTATGAGATGTCTTTCTACAGAAACATTCCTCAAAGCCTGGGTATTTGTGTGCCAACTCTATATCTTCCTGATGCATCACAGTCTAGGTGTTGAGAATTATTTCTGTTTGGTGTATGAATGGCTCAAGCTACACTGAAAACTTCCAGGGCTTTATGGGGTAGCTGGGTCAAGTTACACTGAAGTATTTCTCTTTGCAAAGTGAACTTGGAAATTTCTCAGCAGCGCTTTGACTGTTCCTCTTGTCATACTAGCAGGCCCTGCACAGAAATGGACTTCCAACTGTCCTGAAGTACTCTATGAAGAGAGCCAGCTGCTCTGAGAATCTAAGGCCAGCGTTTTCCAGGGCCTATGCCAACTTCTACTTGTGTGGTATGTGCATTTGGCTGTGTGGATTGGGTTGGGGAGAGGATGCATGTATGTACCCAGGTGTGAGAGCAGGTGGTATCTAAATTTCGTAGAACAAGAGACTGGAGACAGGGTTGTTCATCCTTAGAGTCCTAAAAGCTAGTAACTGGAACTCTTTTTGTAGGGTTGAGTCTAAAATGAAACTCATTTCCACATTTGTATCAAATATTAATGACCACCAACATTTGCCAAAAACTTAATGAGTTTAAATTCATTTCACATATGGAACCTCATTTAGTCCTTATAAAAAGTCCAGAGTAAGATATTATCCCACCATGTGTCTACCCTTCAGAGTGCTTGTCCCAGTGAGAAATTATACATTCCTCTTGAGAGTTTCTTAAATAGCTATCTTCCCTATTAAATTATAAGAGCCAAGAGGGCTGGGCTGGAGAGATGGCTGAGCAATTAAGAATGCTTGCTGCTCTAACAGAGGACCAGGTTTTGAATCCCAGTATTAGGCAACTAAAAATCACATGTTACTCTAGTTCCAAAGGAGCCAACCTATCTCTTCTTCTTCTGATCTATGTAGTACACACACACACACACACACACACACACACACACACACACACACACACACACACACACCCCACTCACACTTACTTTTAATGTAAAAAAATGCCAAAAGGGAAAAATCTTGCATATGTTCATTCCACATTCTGTGTCTGGCACCTGTAGAAGCCCTAGCATAAATGAAGTATTTAACTAATTTCAGTGAATTATGGAATTCAGTAAGTAAAGGAATGACTATATAAATAAGGAAATGTTGTAGGAAAACATTATGACTTGGGCAACAGGATCTTATTGCTGAGGAACCATGTATTTGAGTCATAAAACATGAAGAATTCAAGCTGTTATATGCACCCAACAGCCTCATACCTACTTGCTAGTTTTCATCATGTTTCAAGGCACTATCCATGCTACGGAAAGACAGAAGTAACCATTAATCCAAGTCTTCAAGCTACAACAGCCACTGGCCTGACAAGATATTCCCCTGTCTGATGCAATGGTAACGAGAATTTTACAGAAGTAACTAGTCACCTTATGATTGGGTCTCAGGCTTGTCCCATGAGGCAGAGTTCACACTACTAAAGAGGTCCAAGAACCTCTGGCTAGATATGTCATAGGCCTGAGAAAGAACTCAATACTATTGTTCTGCTAAATTGGCATAGTATTAACATGACTCCTAATGAGTTGATACGTACCCATAGATCAGACTATCTCTCATCCTCCATCGATGAAGTTTCTCCGTGTGGGAGAAGGCAATCAACACAGAAACCCTCAACTAGTCAATATGTAGAGAATAAGTGACTGAAGAAGGATCAGCCTTAAATAGACATGCATATCCCACTCCTTTTGCTGGGCATGAAATCCCAGGATTAGTGAGGAGTGATTGGCATTTGCTTGCTGCTGCACTAAGGAGAGGCAGTTTTCTTTAGTGATGTGAGCCCTGAAAGGCTTACCACACACCGCCAGGGCAATTGAGCAACACGAACTGGATTCTATAGGAAATGGGTTAAAAGGAGAGAACTAAAAGTAGGGTAGGATGGGATAGGAGGGTGGGAAAGGGGTTATAGGAGGAGTGGGAGGGGTTGGGCATTAGGATGACTGTTCAAGACAGCATGGAATTCTCAAAGAACCAAAATATTGTTTTAAAAGAAAAAAATACAAACAACAAGGAAAACAATTTCAGGTCAATTTGGGCCACGTAGTTAGATTTTGTCTCAAAAAAAAAAAATTCAAACAAAAAATAAAATAAGCCCCCATGCACATTACTTAAGGTAAAACACAGCCCAGATAAGTGTTCACACAAGTCCTGTTATTTGAAAAAAGAGGTTTTTTTTTTTTTAAATCATTTGTCTATTTTTACTTTATATCCAAAATGCCAACTTCTTTTTTAAAATGCATACCACTGTTTGCCTGCATATGTGTCTTTGCAGCATTTGCATGAGTGGTGCCTGGAAAGGCCAGAAGAATGGTGTTAGGTCTCCTGAACTGATTTACAAATGGTTGTTAGCTGCTCTGTGTGTGCTGGGAATCGAACCTGGATCATTTGGAAAAGCAGCCAGTGATCTTAAACACTGATCCACTTCTCCAGGCTCTGAAAAACTGTATAAACTATATTCAGAGGAAATTGAAAAGAAATGTGCAGGGAAACCCTTGTTCCCCTCATATCTCTTCCCCCGATATTGAAACCTTGCATGACAATAGATTGGAAAAAAATTAAAAAAAAAAAATAACCATAAGATAGAGTGAATCATTTCTGCTGAAGCAGAACGTCTCTTCATAATGAAGCTGTCATGACTGGGAGACTTCTTTCTCCCCAAGTGTGTACACAAAGCAATGAACAGGAGGCCCCAGGGCCATTCCCAGAGTGCATGGATCTGCACCCTACCCTAAGACTGAGCCATTTCTCATGTTTGTTTTTATTATTGTCCTGAAGTAATGTAACATGAGACAATCACTCTCAGGGATTTTTAACAATAAGAGGAATAGACTGGACCTTTTCTCACCTATGAACTGTATCTACTGGAGTAGGGATCTCTGGAGGGAGGGTCATGATGCCCTGGAACTCTACTGCTCCCTCCCCAACTGTCTATATTCTGAACACTAAATAAGCCCTGGAAAACAGAACATATCAAAGACCCAGTGTTGCATGTGCTCTGGGTACCTTAGTTAGGTCAACAGATCATTTGTTATTCTTCAATATGGTTTCTCCCAGCCAAGTCTTCTATTCCTTCATAGACAAGAATCAGGCTCAAAGGTGAGATGGAGATATCTGATTTCTTTGAATCCCAGTTTTCATAGAATCTGTCCCAATGTATTACAGTTGTTCAGTTGGCTTTACAGTCCTTCCCAAACTGAAAGATAATCAGAGGATAGAGTACTTGAAACCGTTCTTTTCTCTCCCTTCCTCCTTCCCCCTCTCTCCCTCCCTCCCTCCCTCTCTCCCTCCCTCCCTCCCTCCCTCCCTCCCTCCCTCCCTCCCTCCCTCCCTCCCTCCATCCTTCTCCCCCACAAGTGTGTATTCAGGTAGAAAATGAATTCAGTCTATAGTGATGGCCATCTTTATTTGCTTGGAATATGGCTTGAAAGTATGCCTTGCCCTTCTTCACCAGCCACTTCTCCTGGCCACATTAAACTTGGGCTCAGCACCCTAGTCTTGGATTCATTCTTTGCTGACAGCATGTTCTTATTGTCTGGGAAAGTGGACCGAGGGTGATTTAATTTCTAGTATGTTTTATCCTCCTTAGCCTTCCTACGTCTGTTTGTGGATCAAGATGTAAGAAAGGGGGCAGACTGCAGAGCCCCAGGGAGAGAACTGTGGGCTTGTGCAGTGTCTGAAGCATCCAGACCTTTCTGGAGAGCCGTAATCTCTTGAAAATGATACCTATCTATAGCTTAGAGGCTAGGCCATATATAAAGGCACACTTGGCTGAGCCTCAGGAAAGACCTTTAATTATTCTTCTGATCTGTTGTCTTAAATCACCTGACTACATAAAGGTACACTTGGCTGAGCCTCAGGAAAGACTTTTAATTATTTTTCTGATCTGCATTGTCTTAAATCACCTGACTACATGATGAGGAAGCTGTTCATGTATTTTGGTGCTACTTAAACAGACACTGCAGGGTGACCTCATGTTTAAAAGGAAAATGGAAACCTTTTTTTTGTGGAATGGCAGCTTTTAGATAATAAAAAAAGTGGAATTTCCCCATTTCTTTGTGTCTATGGGGATGTTAAGGGACACTTCTGAATCTTCACCCCAGGCAGCCTGCTGAGGTTCCAAAAGCATGACGTTGACAAGCTGAGTAATTCAACTTTGTGCATGAGATTAGCCCAGAGAATTCTCAGCCAGATAATAAGATGCCAAGTATGAAAATGAAAAAATCCCCAGGCTGGGAAAAATAAACTTGTCAATGTATTTTTATGAAATAATGCTAAGATGTATAATTTGGTTCTTTTCAATCCCCCAAATAAATGCTATGCACTTCCCATTTTGATCTTTCTCTAAACAAACAATCGTCTTCTGTAGAGTGGACTTCAAGCTAGCAGGCTGCCCAGAGGCCTGGCTGGTTTATGTTTCCATTTCATTTTCAAGTTATTGCAAGACTATTTCTCCCTGCCTTATGTACATTTTCTCTCCAATTTGTTAAGCTCATATGGATTTGTTGACCTCTCCTTAGGTTACATAGAGTGAAAAGAACAGGAAAAAATACAGCCCACTTACTCTCCTAGTGATAGAATACTACTAACCGAGTTAGGCAAAGAGGGTGTCACCAGAAAGGGCGTTCTGGGGTAAAGATCAGCATGTTAATTATGAAATGTGTTGGATAATTACTCTCAGTATTAGCCTGATCATATGGCACTCTACTTAGATGTTTGTTAGACATGAACCTGTGAAAATGGCTTATGCAAATGAATGGCACTCATGACAACTTGGGCTTGAGTGATTTCTTACGGAGCATGACAACAACAGATTGCTTCCTCTGAGGCAAGACAAACTGTGGATTGTTTTGTTATCTTGGTGGTGATGACTCGAGTCTACTACAGAGAATGGATCTAGTGTTTAGGGGTGCACTGCACAGAGGTGACCTGACAAGGCATTAATGTCATGGAGGGTTTCTGCTGCTGCATGTCCCCAACCAAGGCACACTTTCTTTTTAAAGCTGCACAGGAGACAGTTCTCTTTCTATTCTCTGCATTATGTTCTTACTCCGGGTAACAAGCATCTGATTAAATCTAATCAGTGAGTCTGAAGAGGCACTCAGTAAGTGTCCAGATCCAAAGCACTGACAGTGTTCCTGGTGCTGCCAGATGTCCTTGAATGTTCTAACCAAACACTCAATTTTCCCCATATCAGTCAGCATGCTGTGCCACAAAATAAAACTGCTCCCCATGGTTTCTCCCTATTTATTTTGGATATCACTTCAACCCAATCAGTCATCGTTTAAAGCATTGTATTTGGAATCTTTTTTCAATGCATGCGCCTCATTACCTTTGCTCTGATTCTACCTCAGTATTGGGAACAAGACAAGAATGTTGAAAACAAAATCAAAACCAATGTTCTTATGTTACTCTTAGGAGCCCTACTGAGATATTTAGGCTATAGTTGACCATACATTATGCACACTTCAATACTTTCCTGGTTTATTCATGGAGCTATACAACCCTTGTTGCTACATGTAATTTTAGAATATTTTCGACATTCCCAATCATTAATCATACCCATTCTTACTTCCCTAAAACCCAGAGTATCACTAACCTACTTTCTGTCTCCACAGAGTTAACTGATCAGCACATGCTAAACAAATAGAATGCATGATTTACTTTAGCGTAATATTTTCAAGGCTCATTCACATTGTGACCTGTAAGTAGCAAGTTTTATCCCACTATGTGAGTGTCACATTTTGTTTATCTTTTTTAATCAGTTATGACATTTGGGTTGTTTCCACTTTTTAGCTATTATAGAATCATCGGAGAGAGAGAGAGAGAGATTTATTAGAAAATGCTTCCGTATCTCTTGAAATATTTTGAGAGTTGTCAAAATAGTTTCCACCAAAGTGGTTAGACGATTGTATATTCTCACCAGCAACAAATGACAGTTGTTCAGTTTTCCTTTGTAAACCATTTTTAAAAAGTGTTACTCATCTTAATCTCTTTTTGGTTTGTGTTTCCTTAATGACAGTAGTAGTAGTGTGTGTGTGTATGTGTGTGTGTGTGTATGTGTGTGTGTGTATGTGTGTGTGTGTATGTGTGTGTGTGTATGTATGTGTGTATGTGTGTGTGGGTATGTGTGTGTGTGTGTGATAGAAATAACTATTCAGAATTTTTGTTCATTTTGAAGCTAGTCTGACTTTTTATTGATTATTTCATTGTCTGATTCTCTTACCAGGTATACAGCTTGCAAACATTTTAAAATATTTTGTCTCACTATGTAATTATTTCACTTAATGGTATCTTTTCGTAATTTAATTCAATGTCATTAAGATTTACTTCTGTATTTTCTCCTAAGAATTTAAACGTTGACATTTTTAGCATTTAGGTCTTTGATTCATTTATTTAGTCTTGTGTTTGGTTAATAAAAAAATCTTTTATCCTTTTGCAAGGGAATAATCAGCTTTTCCAAGATCATATATTCCTCCATTTAACAAACTTGGAAGCCTTATTGAAAGTCAGTTGGTCAGAAATATAAAGATTCATTTCGGACTCAGCTCTAGTCTATGTATGTGTCTGTCACATGGTGGCACCACCGATTCCCTTCTTAGTTTGGAATCAGAAAGTTACATTTCTTTTGTTGTTCTTTCTTTTCAAGACTGCATTAGCTGGCCTGAAATTTCACATGGATTCTAGAATCAGCTAATCTGTTCGGCAAAATAATAAAAAATAAAAAACAAAAAAGCCAGGAGGTGGACAAGGCTTATTTTAAATCTGTAGATCAGTTTGGGATGGTGCCATTTTATATTTCTGTTTATCATAATATTACCTTCTGTTACATTTATATATGTTAATGAGAAAACTTTCTATTAACTAAATGTTGTTGGTAATTTTTGCTCTTTTGCTTTTTATTCTTTTGGGAGACTACTACCAAGCTCCCCCAAATTATATATGAATGCTTATTCTTAATCATAAATGCCCGGCTATAGCTTGGCTTAGTTTCTAGTCAGCTTTCTTTAAATTATCCCATCTACCTTTTGCTTCTGGGCTTTTCTCTGTTTTTATTTCTGTGTATCTTTCCTTCTTACTCTGTTGATGGTTGTGTAGCTGGGTTACTTACCTTCTCTTTTCTTCACTCCTTCTTCCTCCTTCCTCCCCTCACCCCCCCAATTTCTCCTTGTATTTATTCTCCCTGCCTGCTAGCCCTGCCTCTCCTTTCTCCTGCCTCACTATTGGCCACTCAGCTCTTTATTAGATCATCAGGTCTTTTATACAAAGTAACACAGCTTCACAGAGTTAAAAAAAATGCAACATAAAGAATGCAACACATCTTTGCATCAGTAAACAAATGTTCCACAGCATAAACAAATGTAACACATCTTAAAATAATATTTTACAATCACTAAATGTCATCTTTAATTTATTTGTTCAATGTTTTGTAATTTTTTGAAGAATAAATTTGTTACTTTATTACATTTATTACTATATATTTTTTCTTTTATATATTTTTGTTTATACTTTTTAATTTTATGTTTATGAATGTTTTGGTTGTATGTACGTCTGTGTACCACACGCAAGTCTGGTGCCTGTGGAGGTCAGAAGAGGGCCTGGGATCTACTAGAACTGGAAAGTTATGAGCCACCATGTGGGTGCTGGGAATGGAATTCAGTCTCCCATAAAAACAACCACCACTTTTAATTTCTGGGCTATCCTTCTAGAATACAATATTTGCTTCTTATTGACTTGAGTATAAATGCACCTGTTTCCTTGAATTCACGTGAATTGTTTATTTGTGGTATGTAGAAGTAAAATTGAGCCTGATAATCTTGTGTTCTTAATGTCTTCAGTGGATTTTTTTTTTTCACAACCAATATCATGTCTTCTACAGACAGAGTCTGCCCTCTATTCCTTTTTCTTGTTTAATTACTCTGGCTGGCTAAAATCTTTGTGTATTAATTACTTTTCTGTTGCTGTGATAAAATACCCTGACAATTATCTAGTTAATGGAAGAAAACGTTTTAATTTATCTAACAGTTCCAGAGGGATAAAATCCAGCATGGCAAGGGTGTTTGGAAGCCTAGAATGTCCATCCTGGCAAGAAGGGCCTGGATTCTGGTAATGGTGGCTATTTCTCTGATTTCTTGATTGTGTACTCAGTGACCTCACTAACTTTCTTTCCATCCTTTTTTTTTTTCTCCCCTCCCACATATTTTGTTTGGGTTTTTGTTGATGATGTTGTTTTGAGAGAGAGAGAGAGAGTCTCCCTATGTAGGCTAACTTCAATATTGGCATCTTCTTTCTTCAGCTTCTCAAGTGTGGGGCCACCATGGCTGGTTTTTCAACCTTTTCAATAGCAATTCTGTGAAGCAAAAGTGATAATTCCATTTAAAAACCCCATAATAGGATCTATTGGGATTATTGTCATTTAAGAAAAATAAAGCTGGCCACATACATTTCAGAGTATTGAAGTGTCATAAGAACCTTGACTTGAAGATCCCATGACTGATGAAGAATATTGTTTTAAGATGTGTTGTATTTGTTTATGCTGTGGAATATTTGTTGAATGATGAAAAGATGTGTTACATTTCTTTTATGTTGCATTTGTTTAACTCTGTGAAGCTGTGTTTCTGTGCCTGCCTAAAACACCTGATGGTCTAATAAATTGCTGAACGGTCAATAGCGAGGCAGAAGAATGGATAGGTGGGGCTACCAAGGAGAGAGAATAAAAGGAGAGAAAAAGCTCGAGGGAAAAAAATAAAAAAGGAAGAGGACTCCAGGGGTCAGCCACCCAGCTACATAGCCAGATGCAGAGTAAGAAGTAAGGAAAGCTATATAGTATTGAGACAGATGAAAGCCAAGAAGCAAAGGATAGATGGGATAATTTAAGTAAAACTGGCTATAAATAAGCCAAGCTAAAGTCTGGCATTTGTTAGAAAGAATAAGACTCTATGTGTGATTTATTTGGAAGCTTGGTAGCGGGTCCCCCAAAGACTAAAGGGTAATAAAACAAGCAAAAACACATGACCCCAAAAGCAAATCTATCTGGACAGTGACTTTACAGGAGATTGATTTCTTACCAAGCTTAAGACTGTAGCTTTTTTTTCAGCGCTGGGGGGTGGGGGGGGGGAGCAAGCAAGAAAGCAAGCAAACAGAACTGCCTCCCCCCACAAAAAACAAAGAAAAAACTCCACTTCTTAAAATTTTATTTATGTTTATTTATTTTGCATGCATGTGGGGAGAGAGGTTATTGAATGTGCCATGGCGATTTGAGTAGGTGAAAGGACCCTTGTGGAGTCACTTCTTTCTTTCCACTATGCAAGCATCATGGTTCAAAATCAGCTCACCAAGTCTTGGTTACAAATGACTTTACCCAGTTGGCTCTCTCACTGTCCTAAGTCCTTTATTTTCTGTAATAAAATTTGGTGAGTTCATTTAGAAATTGGAATTCTTGTATAGGAGATGACTTTAAAATGATGTAGCTGCTATGGAAAATGGAATAGTGCTTTCTTAAACAGTTAAACACAAGGTTACACATGGTGCGGATATCTCACACTCTAGTTATATGCCTTATGCAATAGAAAGCAAGAACTTGACAGAGCATATACTTATGGTCATAGGAACAATACTCACAGTAACTAAAAGATGAAAACAATTCAGGTCATCTGACCAATGACCTATGAGAGCTGTACTTTCAGCTTTAAGTCAGAGAGTTTATTGAACATGTATCAAGCAAAATTAAAAGTAGTGGACAGATATCATCAAGTTGGGCACTTGAAACATTGAGAAGAAATGACTTGGGGTGACTAGCTGGAGTTTTTGATTAAGGCTCTGGAGAGAGTAGCACTTTCTTTCAGATGAGGCTTCCAAGTAAAAGAACAAAGAGCATGCAGAAAATGAACAGAAAAAGAGCTTCACATTTGGCATTTATAGCATCAAGCAGAAACCAACTGGGAGAGTGAGTCTATAACAGTTTGGCTAGAATTCCTGGAGACGTTCTCTCCATGGATGGTCTGGCATCTTGTTCCAACTGCAGGCATGCTTACGTCATGACATAAACAGTAGTAATTTCTGTTGGAAATGGTTTGCCTACTAGCTATTCTTGAGGTTGCGAAGGTTTTTAAAAGTTTTATTTTATTTAAAAATTTAATTAGATTCATTTGTTTTGTATGTGAGTGGTTTGCCTGCATGTATGTATGAGCACCAACTGTGATCTTGGTACCCCTGGAGGTCAGAAGAGGGTATCATATCCCCTGAAACTGGCATAAATGGTTGCCATGTAAAGCTGAGAAGTGAACTTGGGTCCTCTGATCTATCTCTCCAGCCCTCCAATGTGAAGTTTTTAACACCCTCAGTTCACTAGCCTCCTTTCTCTCCATTAAAGGGTCAATGTAGGCAGAGTTTACCCACAAGGACACCAATACCAGATAGATATTTATTAGAATATAAACCAACACTCACGGTACAGGCAACAGATTACAGTAGCACCTGAACAGGAACTGGAGTCTGCAGACGGACGGACGATGGGATCCTCCCTCCAGCAGCCAGGAACCAGGAAGAGAGCCTCCCAGCGTCCCAGCAGCCCCTTATCAATGGGGTTGGCCACACCCCCTCCAGGAGCCCGTGACCCTGGATAAGCTTCTTTGGACCTTATCAGCTGACACCTGAATCCCACAACAGGTCAAGGTATAGCCTGACTCAGAACAAGGAGATTTGAGCTTTGCAGCTTCTAAGAGAGAGAGGCTCATCTTCTCTTTCCAAAGTCAGCCTCAACAGCAGCAAACAGTACAAGATAATTTGCCAGTGTGATTTATATTACACAACCCAAATAGATACACACAATGAAGTATATACACATAAGAAAACATTAGTTAACCTTTAAAAAGAATATGATTCTGAAATGCGTTACAATATTTATAAAACTTGAAGACATTAGGCATAGGGTGACAAACAGAAAAACGAATAGCAACAAGACAGTAGTACACCATTTTTCCTGAGTGAGTAGTAGTAGTCTGGCTGACAGAGACAGAAAGTGGAATAGTGGTTTCAGGAGAGGGAATTTGGTCAGTACTGAGTAGAGATTTTCTATTTGAGAAGAGGAAAAAGTTCAAGAGATGGATAGTGGTGATATAAGATAGTATGGATTATTTAAAGTCACCAAATGCTATACTTAAAATGCTATTTTTATCATAAATAAAGCATTAGCAAGGTATGGCTGTATACATTTGTATACACCTGTTAAAAAGAATTAATGATACTCTGATTCTGGAAAATTAAAAGTTAGAGGATTGTCTACTACTTGTATGGATGTATAGGGGGCTGGAATAAAGCCTGCTGCTTGTTACGTTCCTAGAATGTGACAAAGGAATGAAGGAAGGAAGGAGGGAGGGAAGAAAGGAGGGAAGGAAGAAAGGAAAGAGGGGAGAAGGGAAGGAGGAAGGGTGGGACAAAGAGAAGGAAAGGATACACACAGCAATAGCATAGCTGGAAATCAAAAGCTATTTAGTAAAAGAGAGCTGGCCCGACCGTGGGCTCATAGAGGGTAAAGGTGTGAGAGGGAGAATACAGATTTCTTCAAGTGGCTTCTCTCAAGTGATTTGTCCATGTAATCCAGTAAACACCGTCAGATCTCAGCAACAGATAACAAAGGTGCCAAGGGACCCTAATTTCTTTCATGTTAGGGATTTTCATAATTCATTCAAGCACATAGTCACTCCCATTGCATCCATACATCTGTCTAGTTTTTCCTGACCTAGGATTAATGATGGGTCTTAGCTTCCCACAGGTGGCAGCTACCTTATAAACCCCTCAGTGACTGGGTCTGTGATCTTCATCATTAAATGGATGATTGTAGAAACATCTTTTTGGGTAAGCAACATACCTGGAGATAAACTAGACCCAGAAAAGCCATTTTCTCCAGAAAGAGTTCAAGGATATTGGAAGCTGGGTTAGTGATGAACTGATTTATAGCTGTGACAGGATAATATTGTTCTTCGGTATTGGAACAGGCTTCAAGCATGAAGGAGCTTGGAAAACAATCTCCTTAAAAAAAGATGAAGAACAGATAATGGTTTTATTTTGTCTGGACCAAATAGGAAATCACATTCTAAGCCCTTCAATCACTTGGCAGTGTCATTACCCTACTCCATCAGCAAGTGGCTCATAAGCTCTGACAGCTTCAAGAAGGCCTCCATGATGGTGTTCATTTTAGGAAATGGATGTGTCCTGTCCGTGTGACCTTGGACAGGAAACATTTGCAAGCTGAGACTCTTCTGCATGGGCCATCCATCTTGGAGGCTGTGAGTGGAAGTGAAGTTGATATTTAGTTGCTGGAATTAGATGTCTTTTTGGAAGCAGATGTATAGGAGAAAATTCCAAGTCCCTCTCTTTACCCCATCCTTCTCCTTTAAGATTTTGGCTTGTTCCATGATAAAGTCTTTCTATTTAGTCAGTAAGGAAAGAAATGGAACTTGGTGCTCATCTTCATTACAACTGACTTCGTTAGGTAGGCTACAGAATCCTGACACCTGGATATCTTGCTTTTCTGTTCTCCCTGTGTCAGGCCATCTGAGAAACCCTGAAAAAGCTTCACTTGTATGGGCCCAGAGAACAGATCTTGTCATGGGCAAACTCATTCCTTTACTGACAGTCAAATGTACCCCACTTCCAATATGAGGAGTATGATGTCTCCTCACTCTCCTTCTCTTTCTGAGATTTGAATCCAGGACCTTGTACTCACTTACCATTACTCATTTAGACATACCTCAGCCCATTTTTTTTAAATAAAGAATAGAACAATATATATCATGCAAATTTGAGGATATCAGCACATTCAGAAAGACACAGAATATTCTTCCCATTCCTGAGAAAGAAATGGGAGATGAAAACACAGGAAAACAAGTAACAGAAAAATAGGAACCAATAAATTGGCTTTGCACCTAGTAGTGTAAGGTGCATAAACCTAGCAACCCAAGCTCAATCTCTGGGACCCATGTAAAAAGCTGTATATGGTGACAGGCACCTGTAATCTCAGCATTCCTATAGGTAGATGGGAGGAAGTAACAGCAAAATAACCCAGGAAGTCATAGGCCAGAATGGCAGCAGAGACAAGAGAGGCTTTGCTTCCATATGTAACTGGCAAAGACAAACTCCTGAAAGTTTTTCCCCAAACATCATCATGTGTGCCATGCCATATGTATATGAACACACAGACAGACAGACAGAGACACAGAGAGAGACAAAGACATGGGTAGAGTCAGAGAGAGAAAAAATTAAAATTTAAAAAAATTGAATATAATAATTTAATGAAGTTGCAAGGATTGTGGACCCAAATCAAATAAGGGACATCTCTTATTATATAAGCAGTATATACATCTATACATGGTATGCATGAATATAACTGCAATTTGGTTTTGAACACATACATATATCCATACACTCATGCACAAATACCCAAGATATATATCTTGAAAAAGTCCTATAAAATACTGTCACCAGTAAAAGAAGAGTTATCCTTCGCAGAATGTTGGTCTCCTTACTAAGGTAATTTAGATATAGACTCAGAAGAAAACTCAAAGACAATTTTATTAGCATTTGAAAGAAAAATAAAGGTGTAGTCAAGTAGTAGATCTCAGGTGCTGCTCAGAGGACTGACATGGACAGGAAGAAGAGTAAGACCATTAATTAATTAATTACCTAATTAATTAATGGGTTTAAGTAGCTCCAGATAGCTTAATTAACATAAGATGCTAATTAGTAGGGTCCAGATTACTATCATAAATAGATTTAAAATTGACTTCAAGTCTTGTAATCAGAAGTTTCTTGGTCCTGCCTAGCTCCACAGTCAGGATGAATCTCCCACTCATAGTCCTACAGCTGCTTTTAAAATAATCACTCGGAGGCTTATATTAATCACAAACTGTTTGTTCTACGGCTCAGGCTATTACTAGCTAGCTCTTGCATCTTACATTAAGCTATTTTCTATTAATCTATATATTTCCACATCTTATCAGTGTGGCTCAGAGCATCTGCCTCAACCCCACCTATCTTTTCTCTGTATCTCTCTTGGATTTTCTGCCTGGTTTTATCCTGCTTTGCCATAGGCCACAGCATCTTCTTTATTAACTAATGGTAGCAACACATATTCACAGTGTATAGAAAGACCATCCCACAGCAAAGACCTCTTTAAAGGCAGCAATACATTTTTATGAACATGTTCAGTTTCAAAAATCTGTGCCATGTCTCTAGTAAAATGCTTCTAAAAATGTTAGCATGTCAAATGCTGGTTGAAATGTGTCACAATCAAACTGTATGTGACAGTGCATACTCATAATACTAGGCAGATTTAGCCAAAAAGATCATGAATTTGAGGCTAGCTAAACTAAGTAGCTAGACTCTGAACAAACTATGGGCTGGGAACACAGCTTGGTGGTTAGAGTACTTACCTATCTCTAATCCCACAAATGCACACACACTCACAAGCCTGCATCTCTCTCTCTCTCTCTCTCTCTCTCTCTCTCTCTCTCTCTCTCTCTCTCTCTCTGTGTGTGTGTGTGTGTGTTTGTGTATGTGTGTCTTCCATCTAAAACTAGCCTACATTGTTGACAGGTATACAAAATGGTATATTCTACTCTAGAAAATGGTTTTGCTTTAAAAACAAGAAACGGTTAAACATGCATTTAGCATTTAGCATAGATTGAAAAATGTTACTTCCTAGGTTTTTATGACAAAGAAATGAATACATCAGGCTCACACAAAACTCAGCGTGTGGCCATTTATAATGGTTTTATTCATAATTGCTCAGAACTGGAAATAAACCAAATGTCCTCTAACTGGTGAGCCACTAAACAGACTGTGGTATAATTAAATTCAGTAACAGAAGGAGCCAGGGGTGCATACAACAATACGGATGGATTTCAAATGCATTATGCAAAGCCAAACTCCAAAAGGCATGTATTCTATGATTCAATTTACATGCTACTCTAGAAAAAAAAAAAAACAATAGAAACACAGAAAACAGATTGGTGGTTGCTAGGGGGTTGGAATAGAGGGAAAGTTCTATAAAGGACTGAGGGGAATTTTGGCATGTGACAGTGTCTTTATATAGCTCGGTCCTTGGGAGCCATGCTATCATCTGCATTTGTCAAAGTTTGTAGAGTGTATGCTAAAATGTATGCCTTAAAATATTTACTCTATACCTGAGTTTAAAAATAAAAAGCCTTTACCTCAAGAAAATTGTTACTGTTGATTATTAGTATTAGTAGTATTGATGTGCAATGTTTGGAATTTCATCTGGGTGGTAACTACTCGATTATTACTATGGTTTGGGTAGGATTTGTCACCACAGAAATTTATGCTGTACTAAACTTCATGAGGCCTTGAGAAGTCAGGCCCAGGGGGAACCATTTGGGTAACAGGGATATTGTGTATCAAATAAAGATTGCCTGAATTTCAGAGGACAGGGCCAGCCACATAGTCATAGAGGTCAGGAAGTGCTGCACATAACTTTAATCCTATCAGTCAGGAGGCAGAGGCAGCGATCCACTTGGATCTCTGTGAGTTTAAGGTCAAACAGAGCCAGGCAGTGGTGACAACACAGTTAATCCCAGAACTAGGGATCACACACCTTTAACTCCAGCATTTAAGAATTTATGACTTTAATCCCAGCACTAGCAGTGTTGAAACAGGAAGTGATATGGCTGGGCAGAAAAAAGGAATATAAGGAAAGAGAAGACATGAGTTCAGCCCTCCCATTTTGGCCTGCACTTTCCTTCATTTCCCTTATTCAGTCTGAGGATTTATGGAGATAGGATCGCCCCTTTTGTCCTGAGGAGTTGAATAGGTGAGAAGTGACTGCATTTTGTCTCTCTGATCTCTTAGCATTTGCCTCAATATCTGACTCTGGGTTTTTATTATAAAATCAATCAGGATTTGTACAATATCTGGTACCCAATGTGGGGCATGAACCAGTAACCCTGAGATTAAAAGTCTCATGCTCTACTGACTAAGCCAGCTACAGGATACAGACTGATGATACTATCTTTTGGGAGGAGTGTGTTTTCTTTGTGTTTGTCTTTCTGTCTTCTCCCAAGAGCTGAAGCAGCTAAGGGCTCCCTCAGAAGCTAAGACAATGAAGACTTTATGCTTTTGAACTTCCCCTTCTCTGAAGGCAAAATAAGCCTTTATTTTTCATAATATTATCACCTAGGCTCAGATATTCTGCTATAGCAGCCGTTTGTGTGTGTGAGTGTGTGTGTAACAATTTATCCACTTGATCTTTACAAACCCACCAAATATATTTGTATCTTCTTTAAAAATAAGAAGAAAATCTAGAAAGGTTTATACGCACACCCAGGAGAGGGGGAATAAGATTGAGACACTGGGAAGAGGACCACAAAACTCCAATACTCTGCTGGGACTCATGAAATAGCCCAAGTACAATATCTGGTAACTGCAGGGAGGAATGCTCCACATACCAAAGGGGACTGTGACCAATGTCACATCACACGAATTCTATTTAGTATTATAATAAAAACCAATTCAATTCAGTTTTTGGGGGAAAGCTGGAATGTCAGAGATAGAGAAACAAACCGCAGCCACTTCTCACCTGCCAACTACTTAGACCTGTCTCCACAAAATTCCCTGATTCCAAACCTTTCTCCTCAGCCCACCAAGGAAGTGTCAGGAAAGCTGAAAAGCTCTCTTCTCCCCTCAGCCCAGCTATCATACTAACTTTTGCAACATTCCTAAAGCTAGGATTAAGGATATGGGTCACCGCTCCTTGACCTTCAAGGCTTGGATCTGTGGTTGACTCTCTTCTGATATTCCGGACTAATTAATTTTACTAAATGTATATCACCACAATGTTATGTAACTCTGACTTCTTGTATCAACTTGCATTTTTATGGCACTTTTCTTCTGTTATTACTGTGTTTTTGCTTCTGACAGCCACTTTTTCATTTCTAGAAATGTCTCCAACCTCTCTCTGCTGAGAAGGCCCTGAAGAATGTCTGAGCCTCCAGGACACAGGTAGCTGGCTCAAACCCAAGCTTCCATACTTTGAAGCTCTATGGCCCTTGGCAAGTTTTCACATATTTTTCACCTGGCAGATTTCAACTTTGTGAGTGACACAGGTGTGCACAAGGCTTGCTATCTAAGACATAGTAAAGATCCTTAGCAATGACTTGAAAACACCCTCATTATACAGGGACACTTCTTTCCAGCATTTGAATAACTTCTGTAGCATATTTTCTGATGCAGAAACATGAGCCACAAGCATTCCATGACCTCATTATTCAGATGCTTTGGATGGTATCAGTTCCACGAATCCTCCCCAGAAGTGCAATGGGGCAGAATCTCCCTGATTTTATTTTACACATAAAACAAAACAAAGAAGCACAGAAACACTGCAGATTCTAAGCATTCTGCATTTCTTCCTGTAATCATACAGAATCTGAATTTGTGCCCATCCTTTCCTGGCATGTGACCTCCTTACATAATGAGGATAGTGGCTTTTCCTTGACACTTCCAGGATATACATGACCTCTAATATGGAGGAAAGAGTACCTAAACACCATCTGGAACATAGGATTTTTTTTTTTTTTTTTTTTTTTTTTTTTTTTTTTTTTTTGGTGGAAGTGTTGTTGGACAGGCAAGGATAATTTATTTCTAAGTTGTTCCTTCACTCCAAGTCTTTTGGAGCCATCTTCTCCAGGGTCCTTCCTCATTGTTGAGCATTCTCACCATTTAACCTGTTGCAATCAAACTTTGGACTTGATCCCAGAACTACAAAATGAGATCTTGGCCTCTAGTTATGTATCATGTGCCCGAGGGGCTGGTTTGCTATGACTAGGCCATCTACCATCCATCTGTCTGCTTTGAAACACCTCCCTTATTTGTCCCAGGAATGCGATTAGACAAGTTACTTGGCACAGTACCTTCAGCAATCTTACCCAAGGTTCAAACCACAATAGCAAAAGCTGGTGGGTAAAGGCTTCATCAGGTGAAATAGACGAGTGGAATGTTGTGTATCTAGACTTAGTTTTACGCCATAGTATTCATCTCCTTGTGGAAAGGAAGTACAAATTACTATCCTGCCATCTCCAACACTGTATTGAATTACCAATACAATCAGAATCAGCACTTCTGGAAAGTGCTGATGGCCTATTTTGTACTTGTTTGTGTTAATCAATGTTAATTAAAAAGCAAGCACAGGGGTTAATGAATCATAATGGGCTTAATTAAGCTTGACAGTAACAAATGGCATAACCTCAATGTTATGGGCCACTTAGATGAACAAAAAGGGACAAAACAGAACATGTAGAAATTCACAAATATATATATATATATATATATGTATATATATATATATATATATATATATGTATATATATATATTGGCCACCTGCAGAAAGATAATGGTATAATGAGTTTATTAGTTTTGCTAATTGTCAAGTTAACTACTCACAAAGCTCAGATCACTGGGAGCATAGAGAATTATAAGACCCATTCTTTATCCTTCGATGCTTTGCAATCTTATTGGAAGAGAGATACAGAAAGACAAGTTTTACAATATACCACTGAAGCTGGGGAGGCTGAGGCAAGAGGAATGAGAGTTCCAGGTCAGCCTGGGCTACACACTGTTGTAGAATATCATTCAAGACACGTTGTGTTTCTTTATGTTGCATTTGTTTAACTCTGTGAAGCCATGTTACTGTGCCTGTCTAAAACACCTGCTGGTCTAATAAAGAACCGAATGGCCAATAGGAAGGCAGGAGAGAGCATAGGCTGGGCTAACTGGCAGAGAGAATATATAAGATGGAGGAATCTAAGAGAAAAAGAAGTAGCCAAAGAAGAAGAAGAAGACGAAGAAGAAGGAGAAGGAGAATAGGAAGGAGGAGGAGGAGGAGGAGGAGGAGGAGGAGGAGGAGAAGAAGAAGAAGAAGAAGAAGAAGAAGAAGAAGAAGAAGAACTCCAGGGGCCAGCCACTCAGCTACACGGCTGGCCACGGAGTAAGAAAGAATAAGAATACAATTTACGAAAGTAAGAGAATGGGAAAAGCCTGGAGGCAAAAGATAGATGGGATAACTTAAGGAAAGCTACTAAGAAACAAGCCAAGCTAAGGCCAAACATTTATCAGTAAGACTAAGCTTCTGCATATGATTTGTCTGGGAGCTGGGTGACAGGCTCCCTAAAAGATTAAAGAACAAAACCAAACAAAAACACCATACCTCAAAAAAGAAATTGTGTTTTGGTTCCAGCAAGTCACAAATGAGCAAGGCCAACTGTGCAGAAAAGCATGCAGGGGAGGGAGTGATCACTGCTAGTTGACCCAGTGAAAGGACCAGGAAGTTAGAGCCCAAGCAAAGAATTGTAAGAGAAGAGAGTGTCACTTTTGGGGATAGCAGTGCACAATATGTTCACAGAGAGCACCCATCTTTCCAAGAATCTGTTTCCTTGACTGAAGTTCCAAAGCTGGATGAGGATAAAAGAAGCTTCCAATGTCATAGCTTTGGTGTCTTCAAGAATAAATGAACAAATGACCATGGGGATTCTGAGATTTTTAGCTGTAATTCTAAAGAAATCTGAGCAGGGCTCCTGCTTGCCAGAGCTTTTCTATCACTACAACTCCCGAGTTGACCTTCATGTGACCAAAAACACATGCCTTAAATCCCAGTGGCTTTAGCAATGGAATACAGGTCAGTGTCAAAGTTTTATTAGTCTGGAGTGACTCAGGTATTCTCATCCTCTTTGAGT
This sequence comes from Phyllotis vaccarum, assembly GCA_033318265.1. Lineage (NCBI taxonomy): Eukaryota > Metazoa > Chordata > Mammalia > Rodentia > Cricetidae > Phyllotis > Phyllotis vaccarum. Next base: position 170,775,404 of record JARWLC010000001.1, on the reverse strand, counting down.
TACATGGGATTTGCTGCTAATTTGGCTGGAACTAGTTGGTCCTGGGTAGCCATCTTCACAAGTCTAGTGCTTGACTAGTTACTGAGTCATGCTATCACTCAACAGGTTGCCCCAGATTTGACCACATAATAGTAGTTGGAGTCATGGAACATGAGCTTTGAAGCATGCAAGGCATCTTGAGGCCAAGGTTTGTAAATCCCAAGAAGCCAACCCTGCTGCATTTTGTGAGCCAAAGAAAGTTCCACAATCAGTTCTGAAGACATACAGATTCCACCTCCAATGAAGAGACACAGCAGAAGAATACTGCAAATACTGCTTGGCAATAAGAAAATTATAACTATCTTTTTAATTGGTGCTGGAAATAGAACCCAGAACCCAGGCCTTTGACCTGCATCCTCTCTGTGGTTATTTTTTAAAGCTTAACATTCTATTTCGGGTAAAGAGGTTTTCTCACTGATTGAGAAATGAGAACTTCTCAGAAGTATTTCTTTTGTTTCAAAAACTCCTTTCTTACCCATTTTGGTAGTTCAAATTCTGTCTCTCCTGTCTTCAGAGAGCCTGAGTCCGTGAGACCCTTCCTTTGCCCTTTTTTAGGGGAAATGTGTTTTCTTACTCTTAAGGAGGTGAGATGTTGCCACCACCTCTATGAAGTCTATCAATTCTGAACCATTTGTGACCATAGGTATAATTACATGCAATTGAAAACAATCTTTTTCATCTTAGTATATAAAATGACTGTAATTTGGGGTGATCGTTTCTATTATATTGAATCTGCTATAATTTCTTCATTCACTTTGCTATAAAAGAAAACTGGTATTCAGGGTGACCTGCTTATAGCTTCACTAAAATTACTAAGCATATCTTTTTTGTGATTATCTTTACAGTTACCTTGTTGCCTAGTTTTTCTTTCAGACTCCAAGGTACACATTTCAAATTGCCTTTTAACACTTAGTATGTCTGGGACATGTAACCACACCTTTACATTTCATAACCTGGGAAATTAAGACCATGCTGGATTTGCATTTGGTGCCTATCATTCTGTTTCTGATATCATTGTGCAGCAGAAGAAGACTTATGCTTATTGGTTTGTTGCCACCTTAGTTTGTTGCGGTTGTAATAAAACACCACAACCAAACAAATTAGGGAGAAAAAGGTGTTTTCATTTTAAACTCTCAGGTCACCGTCCATCATTAGAAGTGAAGGCAGGAATTTGCATGTAGGAAGTGAAGCAGAGGCCTTGTAGAAATGCTTCTCACTGGCTTGCTCCTATCTGTTAAGACTATTTATTTATTTATTTATTTATTTATTTGTTTGTTTGTTTGTTTGTTTGTTTGTTTATGGCAGGGTCTCACAATGTAACCCTGGCTAGCCTGGAACTCACTATGTAGACCAGGCTGGCCTTAATTCATAGAGACTCTCCTGCTTCTACCTCCAGAATGCTGGGATTAAAGGCCTGGGCCCACAGTCTGGCACTCCTCCTGCTTTCTTATATGGCCCAGGAATACCAGCCAAGGGGCTAGGTCCTTTCATAGTAGCTGTTAAACACAATGCCCCACAGACTTGCCTATAGGCCAATCTGATGGGTTTTTGTTTTTGTTTTACTTTTACCTTTTGTCAAGTTGACCAAAAACCAAAGCAGCAACATCAACAAATCTCAAAAAACTAACCAGGACAATTGAATAACTCCTAAGTTCAACTGCAGCTCTTCCTCTAAGGCACCCATAAAAGGAGATATTAAGCATACTGTGCGGCTAATGCTTATTATAGTCAGTACTTATATAGCATTTAGAAAACTAGATGTGCTCATGAGACATCAGTTACATCTTGCATCCCCACTTAGATGTATCAATCTGTTTTTCAGTTTCTAAAGTCCTGTTTGTGAAAGAACAAATCAATTTTATTCTCTAGAAGCTAGAAAAGGAACAAGGTGTAGTTAATGGGTCCATAATATTTTCCTTCTGATAATTTTTTTCCCATCTGATTCAAATGTTTTGAAGTGGAGTCAACATGGTGTTTCAGGCTTTCTCACTTTCTACAGAGGCTGTGAAGACTTAGGGACTTTAAGTCATGGACACCTATTTGGAAATGATGAGGTTGCTTAACAATTAGGAAGAAGTTCAACAATAAATAAGGTTCTGAATGTTATACCAAAATAGACAAAATCATACATACATGCCTGTACATATTCATAAGCCTTATTAGTGACAGTGTTATTCTCTTTTAAAATTTACTTTTGAATTGTGTGTGTGTATGTGTGTGTAGGGGGTGGCACACATGAGTGCTCAGGATTTTGGATAACTTGGAGTAGAGTTATAAATGTTGGTGAGCTGACAGATGTTGGTGCTGGCAACTGAATTATTATCTTCTGTGAAAATGGCAAGTGCTTTTAACTGCTGGGTCATCTCTTCAGCCCCAGAATAACATTTTTAAATACATAAAATAAACGATATGAGATCCAAACGAAAAATCAGATTTTTTAAAATGAAAGAACCAAAATATGGAAAGTAAATGTGATGAAATCAATATGTACTTTTGTTAAACAAATTATACTATCAGTTTCACAACTGGCATAATTCCAAATCACAATAGAAGAACAATTTGAGAGACCTGCAACAGCTTCAGTGTAGAACAAAATATCAGTGATTTCTAATATCGTCAAAGTCTGAGCTATTACTACAACTGCACCTTCTGCTAGGGTCGACTATAAGGAAGTAGGGTTTTTTGTTTGTTTGTTTGTTTTCCCTCATTCAAGTCCAGGGACTTCAAAATTATTCAGTGTCTTTTCTAAGTAACTGCCTTCCTGGCAGGTGTCCTTACCCACACTGATGCTGTGCTTTGTGTGAGTATCCTCATACATGACTTCAATGCAGGTGAAGTTCTGGAAGACTGTCTAAAATTTCTATAGACGGAAACAAAAGAAGTACCAGATCATTCCTTAAAGTTTGAGAAGAGAAAGCGGCCCTTATTTTATAATCCTCCCCTTTCATTCTGTAATTTTTTTTCCTTTCTTTCTTCGAAGTGCAAAGGGAGTGCTTGTTCAGTCAGGTCTGCTGCTGTTTTTAGGCTCAGTGGGCCACAGCACCCTGTCGGTTTCATGTCTAATAGCTAAGTGTTGGAAGTAGAGGAGAATTATGAACATCCGGGCTGCTGGAAATAGTGGACTCAACAAAAATCAGTCACGGGAAATCATAGTAACAAGTAAACTACAGCTTAACACTGTTGTCCTTAAGGGTCGTGTGATTTTAGCGGCCTCTCAGTAAATTACAGAAGTCTTCCATACGTTCTTGGTTACAAGCAGTGGCTTTCTGGGTATTGAAGTCCCGCCCGCCCGAGAACGCGTCCCACAGTTTGTCCCCAAACAGCTTCCATAGACAGCTGGCTCTGCCTCTGCTCCTGGCTGCTAAAGCGCCGAGCTGCTCCGCAAACTGCAGCGCCTAGACTAGCTCGCAGCTTCTGCTACTGCGCACGCGCACTAATCCCAGCACTCTTTGAGTTTTCCCGCCCTTGATTGGTTGAACCCTCAAAACTACCTAAGCAGTAGCGTTCCGGTTCTGTAAGGCCCCCCTAACAAAGGAGACACCGTGATTTTAACTTAGCTTGTAGGAGGGAAGCACGTTAAATGACGATTCCTGGAACTATTCTACTCCGTGTTGCCAGACATATCATTTCGCTTAATTCCTTTTCTAAACCCTTGGAGTTCCAGATCTGCAGGCGAGGTAAACGCCTCAGAGATGTGCGCCTGCTAAGACACACTGGAGGACTGAAAGCTGGAGCTGGAGCCACCAACCAGGAGCCCGCTATGGCTTCCTGCAGGAACTGTGGGAGTAGCACTACTAAGCTTTCTAGAATATCCCATATGAACCCGAGTCATATGCCAGGGAGTGTGAAATAACAGCGGGGATATGAAGGTCCCGAGGGCAGAAAGTTCCATCGTGGCCGGGTGGGCGAGGTAGTGTAAGTCCGTATGCTTGCCTTATTTATAGTCATCTATCAGCAAGTCCAGAGGTCAGAGCCCTAGAGGAGGACTGGTCTGTAAATCCTGAGCTGCCCTGGACCGGGCAGGAGTAAGACAGAGTTGATAGTAAGCTTCTGTAACCAGCAGGAGAAACTTTGGTTTACAGGTGGAGGTTAGGGATGTAAGATGGCAGGGCTAAGTGAATGGATTTACAGGAAGAGGGCCTGATAAGAGGTCACTGATACTAAAAGCTTTATTTAATCCTTAAGAAAAGAAAGCAGGCGTCCTCACTTTTGAGCTCCCAATGACTAAAGTTAAATTGCTAAACTCACGAAAATGCAAAAACTCTTTCTTAGATATACTTCCAGCCGATGAAGCATTTCTCTCTGCCTAAAATATTCGATTTTTTGTCTCCTACCTTAAATTATGGAGTTCAGAAAACATTGTTAGACCTTTCAGAAGAGTCTGAGAAGTCCCTAAGAGTCCCCCACCACTGTATGATTGTATGACTGCATTGTTTAGGGTGATCTATTCCTTGAGAAGGTCCAAAAATACAGTAATCTTACTTTCTCAGGGTTTGACTGGGTTGGGTTTCCCGGGTTAAGTACGCCCAGCTGGTTGCCATTGACTTCAGGGCGAGGCCACCCAGGAGGCGGTGCCCGGGCTTCCGGGCCCCGCCCCTTCGCGCCGTGGGCAGCAGCCAAAGCCCGGTGCGCGGATCACGCGGGCCGGAGCCGCTCTGGGCATGCTCAGTGGCCCGTCAGGTGTGGCCGCCCAGCGACTCCGGGTCGGCCCCTGCGGAGGGGCGGGTGAGAAGGAAGTGGGCGGGGGCGCGGGCACAGTCGCTGGAGTGGCCGGCGGCCGCGGGGTGCAGGTCTGGTGGGAGCCCCCGCGGGCCGGGCCGGGATGAGCCATGGCATCGGTCAAGGTGGCCGTGAGGGTCCGGCCCATGAATCGCAGGTGAGTGGGGCCTGGCGCCCCCCACCCTCGCCACACCCCGACCCCGGGCAGCCGCTCTCCAATTGCGCTCACAGGCCAATCTGGATTTGAAAGGGACAAACCCCAGACTCACCTGGCCTGCCAGTGGCCTTGGCGGCCCGGGTGAGGAAAGGTCCCCCGTGTTGACCGGGACACAGAGGGAAAGTGTTCTCGAGGCTGGGGAGATTCCCATGTCGTGTACCCATCCCAGGAACGTGAGGCTTGCTTGTTCGCTCTTTTAAAAACAAAAACCGAAAAACCACCGAGGGACCACATTCGTGAAGTAAAATATTTGGGGGGTCATGGAAGTGTGAGGGGTTCCCCGAGCTGTTAGGCACACCCCTATTGGTGCCAACTCAAGACGTCTCTATTAATCATGCTACCTTTTAATCTGGAGAGGTTTCCCAGTCACTGAACATGGACCCAATCAGTAACTTAGCCGTTGTGGAGGTTTACATGGGGAATGAGGAAGCTTCAACAAAGTTTTGACTCCTTGAAGGAGAGTCACATGGCATTTGTTTTTCTAAAGCTGATGTTAAGGGGGCACAAATGCAGAACACATTTAGTGCAGCCTCTTATATTTTCCTACAAAGTAGTGCTTTGCAGCGTGACTTTCGCCTTGATTGAAAATCTTTTTTAGTGACTTCCTCAGCAGTTTAGAAAGGTATGTTGAGAAAGTTAACTTTTAAATGGGCTTAACTTCAGAGGATGAAGTACAACTACGTGGATGCCCTCCAAGTTGATGGGCAGAGGTCACGCAAACCCATTTGTATTTATTGCTGTGTCAATTGGACATTTGACTTACCATATGGCCTTTCTTCCTGAGTCATACTTTCAACTTCTAGAGCTCAATGTTTGCTGGTTCTGACAGCTGATTAGGGCACCAGAAGATTATAAAATAAGGTCTTTTACTGGTCTCTTTTTGAATATTATTTTCCTATTGGCAAATAGAAAAGCCTAATATATAACCTTATATATAGCTATTAAATACCAGTTCTTTTGGAAGTCAATGAGTTTTGTGTGTGTGATTTTCAAGTTACTTTTAAAACTTTTTAGGGTGTTTTATGTATCTATGGTTGTGTGTATGTGTATGGGAGAGTACCAGGAGAATATTTCTTTCGTTACACATCCAGTCTAGATGTGTAGTTTAGAAGATAAATAGATTCCATTTTTTTAGATTATTTCAAAATATTTTTATTTACATTATTAAGAATTCTTTTTTGCAATAATATGAAAATATGCTACAAAACAGTATCAGATAACTTTAGAGAAACACTCATTAAATATGTACATTATTCTCGGCTCTGGAGTAGGAGGCAGATGAGGTGTTAGTGTTGTAGAAGCTCACTTTCTAATGAGGGATGATGATACATCGACAAGATTCATCAACTTAGACCTCTCAGAAGGGTGCTGTGAGTTCAGTGTTTTGTCAGTGTAGGCCTTGAGTCCAGGCTCATGGAGGCAGGAACCAATTACAGAAGCCATATGCCTTAGGGAGGTTTTTTAAATGATGTCAGTTCTGATGTCTTCGCCCAGCAAGTAATGCTGGTGGCATCATTATTGGGGCAGAAGGTAAGGAAGCAATGATCTGGACCAAAGGTAGAAAGGGGAAGGTGTGCTAGATACACCAAGACATTGCCCTGGTAGATTTGGTAGAATCTGGCAGCTCGTTGCATGGGAAGGAGAAGGAAGGGGGAGAGTTGAGAGTCATTAGCTGAAGTGTGTTGCTCAAAGAGCTGGAAAGATTGGAGGGGAGCATTATCAGTCATTCAGATGTGCATGGAGTCCAATGAGTTACCATCTCTCTTAGTGTCCAGACAGTGAGTGCTGTATGCATGGTTAAGTTGTCCTTTGGAGTGTAGGGATGAGGGCATGATTCATGCTTGATGCAGTCAGCAGAAGGTTGGAATCCTGGTTAAGTCTCCATGCTTCTGGGATTATCATGTGGAAATCTATAGAGGAGGGTGGGAGTCAGAGATCGGCTACGTCTATCTTTAGGTTTCCAGAAGGGCTGGGTGCCATGAAATGAACCAGCATAGTACATTGTTCTGACAGGAGCTAGAGTCCCTGAAGGCTATAGCAGTTGTTGTCAAATGTCTCTAAATTGAAGGAGGTTCTTGGTCAAAGAGGTGAGGATACCAATAACTTTTCCAAGTGTAGTTTCAGGATCCAGTGAGAAAGTGGCAGTGAAGTAGAGATACACCAATAGCAACCTAAGGTATTTGACCTACTTTGTAGGTCCTGCAGGGTATGGTGGAGATTGTAAGTAATTGGTTTTGCCACTGCTCTGATAACTTCATTTGTAAAGATTTAATATATGGATCAGGCTTTTATCTACCAAGATGTGTTTATACGGATAGTATGGCTTTGTTATAACAAGAAAAAAGTTAAATGACCAGAAAATAAAAACAAAAACAATTTATTTTGTAACTGAAGTCATGTGGTGGAATTATTTGCAGCTTGTAGAAAGTGTGGATTCATCATAAATGAACTAATGCCAAGTTAGAAGACTGAGTGATGCAAGACGACAGACAGACAGACAGACAGACACACACACACACATGCAAACAGCAGAATAGAGTATATGTATATGTGGGTAAAAAAACTACAGAGGGCCAGCTCGGCCTGTGTGGAGCAATTTATAAGGAATGTAATAGTGGTGTCTCTATGAAGGAAGATGGATGGCAAAGATGGAAAGTTTTTACGATTTGAATTTTCACGTTCATGCATACAGTTGTACAATTAATGATTAAGAACTTCCTTGTGTGATTTAAAAAGCTACTTAGAGCCATTGACTCTGACTGGGAAGAGTTTCAGGTGGTTGTTGGAGACAACTGAAGGATATTGTTATTTATTTATTTAGTAGTTGTTAAAGTTAATATGTCAAGTAAGAATGCTTTAGGCTGTGGCACCAAAGGGAAAAGAGTCCTGGGATGAAGTGAGGCGTTCTTGGAGCCATCTGAGGAAGAGGTGCTGATAAGAGTTTTTCTGAGTTCTGAACCTTTGCCATCCTCTGCCTTTCCTGTGTGACCATCTGATGCCAGCCATGCTTGTTTTTACTGCCTAATATGGCAGGAGTAGTCATTTCAGATGCAGAGATCTTAATTCCATAGCTGATATGTCTGCCTGTTTGCCCTCCTCCTCCTCTTCCTCTTTTGCTGTACACTAGGAATTGAACCCAGAGCATTGTGTGTGCATTGCGGGTTCTATACTAGTGAAGTAGATGAACTAGAGCCCTGGTCATCTTTATACTCCATACTTTGAGATAGAGTCTCCATTTTTATTTTGATCAGTTTGCCTAGTCTGGCCTTGAGTTCACTCTAGCTCAAGTGAGACATCTTTAAGAGAATAAGCTAAGTGTCCATGTATCTGGTGGGGTACCAAATCCTTGCACAACTTTTAGCAGTAAAGGCCTATTGTTATACCATTTTTTATGGATTGGGAGGCAATGCCTTAGTCTATTAAAGGAGCTATAACAAAATACCATACAACTGGGTGCCTTGAAAAAAACAGACACTTATCCCTTATAGTTCTGAGTGGTGGCAAGTCCAAGCCCACGGTACTGGCTGAGAGTGTCTGAGGAAGGCACCTTTCCTGTGTCCTCACACGGGTCAAGGAGCACATTCTTTGGACCTGTTTTATGAGGATGATAAACTCATTTAGGAGTGTTTTACCCATCTGACTTAAATCCGTGGCATTGGGGCTTAGTAAGGCTTCAGTATCTGAATGTCAAATGTGTAGGTATGGAGACTGTAGCACATTGCTAACTTGTCTAAAGTAAGAGCCATACTTTTAAAAATGAGTAAGCATTTAGCAGACACAAAAATTTTGCTCCTAATTTTTATGGGCAGAAGTTTAAGATTTTATAAATTGTATACCTTTTTCTTTGCCACTTCTTTTATTGTTCTGTTGAGTTTACCTTTTCTGTAATTTTATATGTCCCCCACCCCGCAACCCAAACTGGGTAATGAACTGGGCATGGTGGCTTACGTTTGTAATCCTAGCACTCTGGAAGTTGAGACAGCGCAAGATCACCACGTTGAGTCCAGCTTAGGCTACAGAGTTAGATCCCGTGTAAAATCACCAAGTCTATCTCCCCACTTCACACACACACACACACACACACACACACACACACACACACACACAATTCAGAGAAAGACAGGGGACTAGATAATTTAGTAACTGATTTTTCCATTTCCTATTAATTTCCCTTCCTAGTTTTGTTTCTTTATTTGTTTGCAGTATTAGGCATTGAATCTAGAGCCCTAGCCTCTGAACAAACAGGCTTACAGTTGAACTATATCCCCAGGCCTCTAGAGTCTAAGGCTCACTCTATTTTGAGCATGTTGCCCAGGCTGGTTTGAACTCACTGTGTAGCCTATGCAGGCCTTGAACTTTCCATCTTTCTTATGTTGTTCCTGAATAGCTGGGATGACTGATAGATACTTCAGGAAAACATTGATGATCCCTTCAGGGCCTTTTATACTGTAAGAGGGTCAGAACTTTAGCACAAAACGTATTGAGTTAAATTTTTGGTTGCATTTCTAAACAATATAAATTTGAGCAAGAAACTTAATTGTCCTAAGTGTCAGTTTTGTACATAGCTGTTTGTATGATGTGCTAATAATTACAAATACCTTACGCATTCTCACAAATCTGGGCTTTTTTGGTGCTGTTGTTGACTGATTCACAAGGAGAGATATATTTTAATTTGTTGGTCAGTAGATCAGTAAAAGGACACATGAGGTATTTATACATATATACAATTTAATATTTTCTACTCTACGTTACTGTTACTGTATTTCATTTCAGAATGGTTGTTTTGGATGATTAGTCTGACCTCAGATGGACAGATGAGTTGAGTTGGCAGTGTGGCAGACACAGTAAGGAGGTCTGATGATAGGGACAAAGAAGACAAACCCCTCACTTGGTGCCTAGCATAGCAAGGGCTCCATAAAGACTGTAGTAGGGCTGATGGTGTGGCTCATACGTGAGCACTTGCTAGCACGTTCAAGGACCTGGGCTGCATCCCTAGCACCGTATCACTACACATTTCTTCTCCTTCTTCCTGTTTTTCCTCTCCCACTTCTTCATCTTCTTCTTGTCATTGTTATTACAGTTTAATTATTGCAACTCTTTTCAAAAAAGTATAAGAAGAAATATTTACCAAGTGCTGGACATGCGCCTACCTTGTGGCTATTCCTTGTAACTACTCCCCAAGGCAGATGAGCCCATGCTTTCACTTTCTTTTCTGCAGGATCTTAACCTTCCTCATTGGCATCTCATGTATAGTTTACCCTCCTGACACTATAGTTCAAGAGAAGGAAAACCCCAGTGGCATTTGACTGGGATCAGTTCCTTTAGGGTCCAGCCAAGTCTTCTTCCCCTTTAAGATCAAGATAAAATCCAAAGAACTATAGTTTCTGGTCAGTCTGGGAGGGCACGAGGGCGGATTTGTCCTGGATATAAGATGGGAAGGAGCCTGCCCAGACATTATTCCTGCCAGACTCCATGGGAGTCTCTTCTCTTTTCACCTTGGCAACCTCCTTCCTTCCTTCTTTCCACCAAACGACAATGACTTACTGACCTAGCCTTTTTTTTTTCTTTTTCTTTCTTTCTTCTCCTGAGACAGGATTTCTTCTATCCCTGGCTTGCCTCGAACTTGCTGTGTAACTGAGGGTGACCTTAAACTTCTGATCCTCCTGTCTCTATCTCCAGACTTTTGTTTCGTTTATGCTCTCTTGCCTTGTTTGATACAGTGTTGATGTGCAAATCCAGGTCTTCATGCATTCTAGGCAAACACTATGGGCCTTTTGTCCTCACTGTATTGAGGCAATTTAGGCCTCTAGGATGATAGTACTGGCTGAGCTAGTTTGGATTCCCTTCAGAGCCTTGGGTGTGGACACTTGTTGCCTGAGGGCTGTCAGATGACGGAGGTCTTGGGCCTTAGGGACCTGCTGGTCTGGTGGTTGTTGAGACACAGGCATCTAGACATCTAACAATAGTGATGGAATCCTCTTGCAGTTCAGATGGATCTTGGAGAGAGGTTTCTGGGGTCTCAGGCAAGTTAGAGTTGAGCACTGCAGGAATATTACCAGAGACAATATGCAATAACTGGTAAGTGTTTGGGAATGCTATTTGGTAGCTGGTGTTACAAGTCCATTTCTCTAGTTGAGGATCAAGGCTTAGAGAGGGACAGCACAGAGGACATTGAGATTTAAGCCTGCCTATAAAGTCCTTCCAATGTATGGAAGACTTTGATGAAGGAAGAGCACAGGTGCCAGTGAGGTAGGAATAAATTACAGGATTTTAGCTCTCCGCCCCCTTTTTTTTTTTTTTTTTTTTTTTTTTAGAATTTGGGAATCCAGAAGGCAGAGTGTTGGTTGTTAGGGCTTTTCTTTTAAGTTCAGAGTCCTATCCTGTCAGTATGGCTGTTGGCCATCTAACTTTAAAATTTTTCATTACTCTGTAGTTCTAAGTGCTTCAAAAGCCTCAGATTAGCAAAATTGGGGGGCATTGTCTTGATTAATGATGGAAATGCTGGCCCATTGTGGGTAATACCATCCTTGGGCTGGTAGGCTTGGATTGTATAGGGAAGCAGGCTGAGTCAACCATGGAGAGCAAGTTGGGCAGCAGCATTCCTCCATGGCCTCTGCTTCAGTTTCTGCCTCCAGGATCCTTCCTGGAGTTACTACCCTGATTTTCCCTCAGTGATTAAATGTCACCTGGGAGTTGTAAGATGAAACCAACCTTTTCCTCCCAAGGTTGCTTTTGGTCATGGTGTTTTATTACATCAATAGAAACCAACCTAAGACAGATGTGTTATCTGTAGATGTGTACCAGAGGAATTAAGTGGTTAATCCCTCTAAATTTCATGAATCAGAGATGACTACTCACAGAGTTTTGGTGTGTTTGTATAAATCTATTCCTCCTCTGCTGGTGTGGGGCCATTACATAACACATTTTAGATCCTTGGTTTTATTTTTGCATGAAAAATTGTGAAGACTAGTCATTGGGCAAAAAGGCTGAAGACTCAAAGACACCTTAAGGTTTAGGGCTTCATTAGGCAGAAGCCTGTTTTAAGGTGTGAGTGTAAGGGAGCTGACTGGGGGACAGGGAGGCATGTTCGTAATGGGTGCTGGTAGGAGATGCAGGCTGTAGGAGCTGAGTTGAGTTATTGGCTTTCAGTGTAGGCTTGGAGGTTGGGTACTGGCAGGCATGGTTTGCTTTGGTGAGCGCTATCACCATAGTGAAGAAAGAAAGAGATAGATGGGGGACAGCAGAGCTGTGTACCCAAGCCCAAGTTCTTCAGTTGGCTGACTGCATGACTTGTCATTTATACTTTGTAAGGCTCAGTTTCTCTTTTCTTAAATCATGATTTTCTAGATGTGTTCTAGAAACAGGAATCATTGAGACTGTTGTGGGTATCATAAACTAAAACCCACTTTATAAATAATGCCGAGTTGCTATTGGCCTTTTAAATTATGGCTTTCACTCTCTAATAGGCATGCATGTTATGTTTTACATTATATATGTTCCCTATGGGACTGTGCTTTGTACACTTCTTCTCCAACTGATGGCATTATTTGGAGAGGCTGTGGAACTTTTAGGAGGGGAAATCTAAGTGTCAGAAGTGAGTCATTAGTTGTAGACCTTACAGCCATTAACTGACCTGTTCGTCTGTACTCACCTTGACATAATAGACTGAGACCCTCTGAAACCAGGAATGGAAATAAGCTTTCCTAACCTGTTAGGTGTCTGGGTCACAGAGACTGAAAAGGGAACTAATAGAGATGCTATTTGCTGTTTTTGATAATTTATAAACATACAGTGGAGTTTTCTAGAAGCACACTCTGTATTGTATTGTTCTGGCTCTGTGGGCTGTTTTTGTGTTTTGTTTACAAAAATAAGAATTCTTACAGGAGCTGGGGAGATGGGTCAAGTTGGAAAAGCCTGAAAATATCAGTGAGCTCCAGCTTCAGTGAGAGAGTCTATCTCAGAAAATTAGGTGACGAGCAATCAAGGAGGACCCCTACATTAACCTGTGTCCCCATGTGTGCATACTTAAACATGTTATCAGGCATGCTCACACAGTACATAGAAGAATGCTTCGGGCTCTTCAATCATTTCTAAGATTAGAAAAAGATCCTAACATCACATTTGAGACCCAGTACCTTCAGATAGTGTTTCGTAGGTTGTCGGAAGAAGATGAAGTGTGTTTGGCACACCTCCACATGCACAGTAACCTGTCAGTAGACCCTGGTGCTACTGCTGCAGTGGCCCTGTGTTTACCAGTTTTATGTCAGCTTGACACAAGCCATAGTCATCTGAGAGGAGGGAACCTTGAATGAGAAGATGCCTTTATAAGGCTGGTGAGTCTCTGTGAGTTTGAGGCCAGCCTGGTCTACAAAGAGAGTTCTAGGACAGCCAGAGCTGTTACACAGAAAATCCCTGTCTCGAAAAACAAAGCAAATCAGAACCAACCAAACCAAAAAAACAACACAAAGGTTGTAGGTAAGCCTATAAATATTTTCTTAATTAGTGATTGGTGGGAGAGGGCACAGCCCTGTGGCCTGGTGGCCCTGGGTTCTATAAGAAGGCAGGCTCTGAGCAAGCTTTGGGGAGCAAGTCAGTAAGCAACACCCCTCCCTAGCCTCTGCATTAGCTTCTCCATCTATCTATGTTCCTGCCCTGTTGAGTTCCTGTTCTGGTTTCCTTCAGGGATCGACTATGGTGTGGGAATGTAATCCAAATAAAGCCCCTCCTCCCACTCTTACTTTTGGTTATGGCCCTTCATCATGGTAGTAGTAACTCTGCCTAAGACAGACCACCTGGTGTAGAGAGAAGGGACATAAAGAGAGGAAGCTGGACAACAGAAGGTGGACTGTCCTGCCAGGTCCTGTGTTGGCGATTAGCTCTCAGGCCTTGGAGGCTGTGTGGGTCAGGACCAAGTCCACTGGCACCTTAGGCTCTCAGTAAGACTGTGGTGGATGGTTATGTAATTTGAGGGGTGAAGACCTGTTGTGGCTGCAGGAGTCTGTCTGTCTTGAGGTATGGGGAGGGCACAAAGGCTCAGAACTGGTACCTGTTAACTTCTTTACAGTGAATGGGGAGAAGAAAGGCAGCCAGGGAGAGGGAGAGAAGCCTTAGGAAGAGAAGGAGTGGGTAATGAGGGGGCTCAGGAAGAGAAAGAACTGGGGGGGCGGTGGTTGAGGAGACAGAGAGATGAGTAGGGCATGAAGAAGCTGGGTTACTATTCCCTTGCTGGTTCTGAAACACAAACACTTTCTCTGAGGTAATGGCTGCTCTGCCTCACCTGGGCATAGTAGAGGATCCAGGTGTGGCAGAGCATAGGCGTTTTGTTTTCAAAAACAAAGGAAGAAAAGTAATCAGTTATTTAAGTTGGGGCCAGGGTTGGGGTGGGATCCACTTGAAGAGGGATAAAGGGGCAAAAGAGGGAAGTGGTAAGGGTCCCTGGGTAGAGAAAGGCTTCTTAGGTTGTGCATGGGAGAGCTTCTGTGGACTTACTGCCTTGCCACTGACTCCTGGAGTTTGGAGCATGTGGAAGGCTTTCCTTTGCCTTAGGTAATCTTGACAAACAAATGAGTGATGATATAAGATATTTCAGAAATAGCATAGTATTCTTACATTTATTGAGCACTAGTATTTTCAAAATGTTCTTTGAAGACTTAGAATGTTTTCTAAACATATTTGTGGTTACACTTTAACTGCAAACAGGCTGAGAGAGCTAGAGAGGAAGAGACTCAGCATGTGTATGTCTTCTCTCAGAGGAAGAGGGAGGGAGGGACTATTTAGAGATGAGAAGTTACCTGTTATAAAACGTTTGGGTCTGAGGTTGGTTTGTTTTAGACACCATTGTTTCACTTTTATTTTTCCAAGTTAGTTTAATAGCCTTTTATTGTTTTTAAGTTTTTTTTGTATAGCCTCACTGACACTCATGAAAAAAGACACGCTAATTCTACTTATCCTGCAGTCCCGAGGGTGGTTATGACAGTGTTGTATAATATGTAGCTCTTACTGACCACTGAAACTTTGGTTCATTCTTGGCTTTCATGCCTTCTGTCGAGGTCAAGTGATGACAGAGTAATCAGGTGCAGAATTCCTAATGGGAAGTCAGTCATGGCTTGCTAGGATTTTGGCAGCTATTCATGACAGGTAGAGCAAGGCCCAAACTTCCCTCTGTTGGTTTGCTGGTTTTGGCTTGAACCACTTTATTTTGTGAGTGCTTGTGTTTCCCATCATTAACAACATTTTTTAGTTTATTGTCTCTGCCTAGTGGAGGGGAAGTGTGTGTCTGATCAGCAATCTGTTCAGACATTTGGTGTCCACTTCAGTTGGTTGTATGGAATTTAGAATACTCTGAGAAGTTAGTGTTTTCCTTGTAATTGTCTTCAGTTTGGACTGTTTCTGTCCACTCTTTCATTTGCTAGGAATTCTAATCCATTATCATCATTATCTTATATAATCCTTAGCAACAATCCTGTCATTAGCTCAGACATAGAAAACTGTGGATCAGAGTAGGATCCTGATGAAGTCCTACCTCCTCCAGGAAGCTGTTAGCACATTACTCTGGATTTCTGACCTGGAAGCAGTTACCATGTTCTAACTTTCTGTGTTCATGCTGTGTGTGACAACATATTCTTGCTGCTGTTAACACCTCCCTTACATGAGCTTCACAAGAGCCAGGAGCCATGTGGGTTTTGCTTGCATTTCCAGAAGCCCCTCCTGCCCTGCAGACATGTTGGTGTGAATGCCTGCCTGTAAGAAACCAGGGATCCATGGCCTCCACCTCTGTAGATCACTCATGTTACTGTCTGTGTGGAGAAAAGGGAATCTTACCATTCTTGTTGAGTGTTAGAAAGCATGTAAGTGGTGCCATTTACTAAATTTATTATTAGCCAGTGGCATGCTTTAACTGTTAAGATGGAGAATTTGATTGGAGGTACAATGTATATTGTAAATGAAACAGTTTATGGGATAGCATGCTTTGTCTTTTCCTCAGGAAAGGTTGTTTATGTTTGAGTATTTTTAGACTGACATAAAATCGTAAGCAGGCACTCGTCACATCACCCACTCCCTAACGTTAGTGTCTCACTGAGGCAGTGATCAAAAGCTGAGACCCCTGTCTGCACAGTGCTGCTCAGCTGACTCTCTGCAGCTCACTGGCGTCCTTACATTTCCTGCTCTGTGATCCAGTCCAGGGTCCACATGTGCTGTTTTTGGCATGTCTCAATATCTGGCCTCAGACAGATTTTTAAGCTTCCTTTACTATCGCACAAATTTTATTTGTAATTATAATAAAAACCCGGAGCCAGATATTGGGGGGGGAGCTGAAATATCAGAGATTAGGCACAAACCACAACATTATCACCCGGCCAGCACTTCAGGCCTCTCTGCTAATCCTCTGACTCCAAGCTTCTTTGTCCTCAGCAGACAAGGGAAGTTACTAGGATTAAAGGTATGTGATATAAAAAATAAATTATTAAATCTATTTTAATTCAAAAACTGGCTGTTAATCTCAAAATATTTTATATTGATATAAATTTAGTTTACTAGTACAAATTTTTAAAGTCAATTTTGTTATACTGTATTTATATTTCTACTCTTGTTTAAAATATTACGTTTATATAACTCATTTAAAATTATAATATATAATTAAAAATACAAATTAATAGTCATCTATGATAACCAAACTTAAAGTCATGTCTGTTAAGTATTTTTTAATATACAAAGATATATTTCAAGTAGATAATTTTTGAACATTTCAAACACCTACAAAATATGACATTTAAAGTATTTTAAAAAATTAAACTTTTCTAAACAGTGAGACAAGTCTGCTCCTAACAACACAAATCTACTTCCAAAAAATAATAAACATTAAAAAAACTCAATATTAAATTTATTTTCTTTATAAAAATATTAACCATTAGACAAAAAACTGTTCTTGTCTCAACTGCCTGACAATATGCTATATAAACTAGACATACAAGACCCATAACAAATGACCTCTAAACTTTAACAAAACCAGCCAGAATAGTCCTTCACGTTCCTGCTTTGTAGAAGAAATTGCCAAAAATCCTTCAAGACACACACACAAAAACCTGACAAACTATGCCAAAAAACCAAAACAGTCCTTCACATTTCTTACTTCGCTAAAAAATATGCCAAAAATCTAAGCCTATAGACTAAAGATAAATGCCCCAACATTACAAAAAAAAAAAATTAAATAACTGTCCATATAGCCAAATGTAATCTCTGTCATTTCTTGATTTTAAAATTGCTTATACTTCCTGTTTACTCAAATAATATTTTATCTTTCTGTGGTCTTTAATATAGTTAAATATTCAATAGTTAAAATTTTCCTTAATTATAATAAAAAGTAAATTAAACATAAAACTTTAAAATTGTAAAAATAAATAACATTTTTCTTTAATTTTACTAAATATTCAATAGTTATAATTTTCCTTAATTATAATAAAAAGTAAATTAAACATAAAACTTTAAACTCGTAAAAATAAATAAATATTTTTCTTTAATTTTACTAAATACAAATAAACTAAATATTTTAAGTATAATTCTTATTTAATAGCTGTTTTGCTATATATAATTTTGTTATATATAATTTATAATATTAAAATTAAAACTTCTTTTAATTAGACAAAAAAAGGAAAAGTGATATAGAATGTCTTTCTGTATGCTGTGAATATCATTAATTAATAAGGGACTGTTTTGTCCTATGGCAGGGCATCTTAAACACAGGTGGGAAATTCGAGCATAGATACAGAGGAAGGAAGGAAGAGTCAGACAGAAACACTACAAGCTACTGCCAAAAAGCCAACATGGAAAAATACAAGTAAGCCATGGGTCACATGGCAAAACAGATTAATAAAAATAAGTTAAAATACAAGAGTTGCTAGCAATACAGCTGAACCATAGGCCAAGCAACATGTAATTCATATATAAGCCTTTATGTGATTATTTAAGACTAAGCAGCAGTGGGGCTGCAAATAAGTCCAAACTTTGGGCCTAGGCCAAAAAGTCCAGGCCAAAAACATATACAGTGGGTGTGTGTTACCAGTGCCTGGCTTTGTTAGGCCTTGAACTCACAGAGATCTAGCTAGATTTCTGTCTCCTGAGTGATGGGAATAAAGGACTGGGTGGGTCACCACTCTCTTACCTTTGTGGCTTGGCTCTGTGGGTGGCTCTGACCTCTGATACTTCAGATTGTTTTTATTAAATATATAATATATCACCACACCTTATTATTCATGACCTTATGTTTTTTGATTTTCAGTTTTCATCGGGATTAAACTTTTCTATTTGAGAATTTCACATACAAGTATATTAGAATGATCTTCAATTTATTTTAGTGACTTTTTATGATTAACTTGAATTAATGCATTTTGGCAAGAGCATCATGTAAGTGGTTTTGTATTTTTTCTGTGCTGTCTGTGAAGTCTGCATACCATTATGTCTTCTTACTGATAATGCTGACTTTGATTACCTGGTTAGCACATCCCATATTTGGTCCCTGCACTACTAATGTTTTTTGGTTTTTTGTTTCCTTTGTAATTAGTAAATATCTTGAGAGAGATACTTTTGTGTGAAAGTATTATGTCCAGTTCACTTCAGAATTCCACCTACTCCTCACAAAGAAATGCATCTCAGGTCTCCTAATAAAATTGTTGTGACTATTAGGTTCATTTATGGCAGTTTCTCTTCCAAGTGGAGAAGGATTTTTATGTTATTTGAAATGAAAGACTGTTGAGTTTTGTAAGGTTGCTGCCAATTGTTCAGAACTGTGTGCTTCTAACAGGTCTACAGAAGGCATTTCCCAGTTAAGTGCACACTGCCATTTCCTACTCTCAACTACATTAAAACAAAGATGTCTGTTACCTACTAAACTAGTTTTATGATCCATATCCTGAAAAACACAAGTCTAGTGAAATTACTGTCTAGAGAAATTGGTAAAATATGAGCTTCGAATGTGAGACAGTGCCACAGTTACTGATGTCTGGTAAATTTCAGTTCTCATTCCCTTCAGAAGCTGGGCCTGTTTGGAGTGAAAGATCTAAGAGGACTAAGGAACTTAGAATTAAAAGGTTTACTGAGTGGAGGGTTCAGAACCCACCACAGGTGCTGCTTTCCTGGGCTTGTTTCTCCTGGCCCCTTTGGCCCTCTGAGATCTCATTGCAATGCACCTGCTGGTTCTCATTTTCAGAGTCTCAGTGATTCTGTTTTTCAGTTCTGCTTGGGGCACAGGTACATGACTTCATAAACTCCCTATGAAGGGGACTTGAAGTCTCTCAGGAAACTTCTGAGAAAGTGATTCCAGATGATGAAGATCAGCTTCAAAGTAAAAATGCTGTGAAATACACCCTCGAAAAGCAGATGCTGGGCTATGAGACGGCCCTGCAGTTAAAGGCACTTGCCACCAAACCCAACTGAGGTGGCTCTCTGGGACCCACATGGGAGAGAGAGAGAAGTGACAAGTTCTCCCTGACCTACATGTGCTTATGGTAGCTGTGCATGCGTCTATATGCATGTATGCATTTGTACACACAGAAAAGTTAGAGAAAAAGAATAGTTGATTCTGATGTTTCCCCCTTTTCTAAAGATTTTGTCCTCATGTGAGCTATTATTGGCTTGATCAAATAGGATAACTGGGAAAATATTGTTAGGAGGTACGGTTGGCTCCCACAGAAGATGACTTAAATAATGTTTTTTTCTTCTTTTTAAAAATGTTTTTAAGTCTTCATGTTGGAATACTGCAAAAATAGCAGAATTCTTATATATGATTCATAATGCCATAGCATTAGGGTTTAAAATTGGAATGGAATTTATTGTTGGTAATAGGAGCACTTTGTTTAGATTTCTCAGGTTGCTTAGATAAGACTCTTATTCTGTCTAGCATCTAGTCCAAGAGCCAATATTACATTTGGTTGTCATGTGAAACATCTTTTCCGTTGTTTCTACTAACTTCACCTGCCTTGGCATATGTTACTACTAAAGATGGATGGCATTCCTCCAAAATGGCTGTTTATTATGTTGATTGGGGACTGCCCATCCTTTAATGTTGTGGTTCTCAACCTGCATAATATTATGACCTTTTGATACAGTTCTTTATGTTGTGGTGACTCCAACCATAAATTTTTTTTGTTGCTACTTTATAACTATTTGCTACTGCTATGAATCATGAGAAAATATCTGATATGTGACTCACAGGTTCAGAACCATTGCTTTAAGGGGATGCCGATAAGGTAAATATCTGATATGTGACCCCGGGTTCAGAACCATTACTTTAAGGGGATGTCTATAAGCATTCATTTGTTTTAACTGACTGGTTCCATGTATCAGTAGGAAGTGGGGACTGAGGGAGGACTGGAATTACAGTCAGCTGCAGAAGGGCAGTTCTCAGTGGTTTGTTGAAGGGGCTTTAGGCAGAATTAGTAATTACAGTGTAGAGACCAAGCTCAGTGTCTTCAGGGACCTTCTAAGTCTGGAGCAGTTTCTGGTTTGTTTGTTTTGTTTTTGTTTTTTGTTTTTTTTTCCTTCTGTGTTCTTTACTCTTTTGGGGGCCTGCCACCCAGCTTCCCAGTAATCACACATAGACTTAATCCTTCTTTTGAATGCCTGGCCTTAGCTTGACTTGTTTCTAGCCAGCTTTTCCTAACTTTGATTATCCCGTGTACCTTTTGCCTCTGGCCTTTATCTTTCTCTCGTATGTATACCTTTGTCCTTATTCTGTGCTGGCTGGAGCTGTCCCCTGTTGTCCTCTCTCCTTCTTGTTTCGTCCTCTCCTTTCTTCTCCTTCCATTTATTTTGCCTGCCAGCTGCCTGTCCTTTCTCCTGCCTACCCATTGGCCACTCAGCTCTTTATTAGACAAATCAGGTGTTTTAGACAGGCAAAGTAACACGTCTTTGTGGTGGTATTTTGTGTATTCTCTAGAGACCAGGCAGTGGTGGCACACACCTTTAATCCCAGCACTAGGAAGGTTGAGAGAGGAAGTGATATGGCTGAGCAGAGTAGGAGTATAAGGGTGAGGAGACTGGAGTTTGCCTGTCTCCCTCCACCCCCACCTTTGACTGAGGACTCAGCATTCAGCCTGTGGATTCATGGAGACAGGATCTCCTCCCCCTTGTGGCTGAGGAGTTGGCCAGGTGAGAAGTGGCTGTGGCTTGTTCCTCTGGTTGTCTGATCTTTCAGCTTTATTTCAATATCTGGCTCTGGGTTTTTATTGTAAGATCAATTAGGATTCATGCAACACAGCTTCACATAGTTAAAAAAAATGCAGCATAAAAGAATGCAACACATCTTCGCATCATTAAACAAATGTTCCACAGCATAAACTAATGTAACACATCTTAAATTAATTTTCTACAAGTTCCCAATGAGAAGAGAGTCTTACTTCATGGTTAAAGAAGTTGTGAGCCTTTTCTGACATTTGTTTCCACATTTGAGTGTCTCCAGTATAAACACACATGTAAACAGACCATTGCTATGAGATTCCTGGTCAGCAGGTGTTTTTCCTTTCATTCTCTGGAGTCCTCACTCTTGGGGTCCTCATTGTCGTTTCTGTGTATCTGGTGGAAGGTAGTGAGAAGGTAGAGGAGGCACACCCACTTCTGGACTGCTAGGGTATAGAAAACACACTAGCATGCACCTTCCTTTGCTGGGAGCTGGTCACATGACTTTATCTGTGTGCAGAGTGAGCAGGGAACAGTAGTTACTGACTGCAGGTCACTCCAGTGACAATTCTATATTGTAAAAGGGATGGTGTTTGTGTTCTCTGAATTCAGTGTCTGGAAGGACGTGTTTCTCCCTTCCTCACTATTCTGTCTGCTGGAGGCGTTCTTTCTTTAGGTGTGCATATAGACATTGCTTCCCTCCTCAGAG
Organism: Phyllotis vaccarum; assembly: GCA_033318265.1. Classification (NCBI taxonomy): domain Eukaryota; kingdom Metazoa; phylum Chordata; class Mammalia; order Rodentia; family Cricetidae; genus Phyllotis; species Phyllotis vaccarum. Next base: position 170,753,550 of record JARWLC010000001.1, on the reverse strand, counting down.
TTGTATTCATCACCATTTCCTTGGCATGAGCTTTTTTAGTTTGCTCCTCAAAGGTACTATCCCATTCCTGCTGTTTCCTATCATCTTCTCTGCTTTTCTTCTTTGTGGCACTTGGCACAATTTGGCACCGTGCATATTTTCCTTAATGGTTTACTATCTGAATCCTTCAAGAGCAATAAGGCTGTTTCCATCCTCTTGGATTATAATTCTTGTACCCTGCATGTAGATGTTCACATTTTGAATGAAATGGGGAGTCTGGGCTACTGAAATCTCAGAAATTTCAGATATTGGCGAGAATTATGCCTTAAACAAAGAAGCAGACAGACTACAGTGCAGACCAAGCAGATCATCTCTCTGTGTGTGATACCATTTTTCAGCTGCTACCTGGGCCCCAGGTGGAGGGCCTGTTGCCAGGTGTAGAAGCTGAAGACATGAGTTTGCATTCCAGCTTGGCCACTTGCTCATTTTACCCTATTTAGTTCTCTGAGCCTCAAGTCTTCTGAAATTTGAGTCTAATAGTCTGTTGCTTTCTTCCTTCTCCTCCAATATTACTATGACAACTAAATGAGGCAGATGATACGTAAAAACACCCAGTTGTGGTATGCTTGGCTAATGGATGTACTCCTGTAAGTGTACTCATTCCTGGTGCAGGTGCCAAGTGCCAAGTTGAGAAATTCCAAAACATTTCTGGAAAGAGGGGACTTTTGACCAGGATACTGTAATATGGAAAAGGTTCTGCCAAGAGAGGGTCTTACACTAATTGGGTCTTTGCTGAGTGTCTTTGAGTACAGTTTCATCCTAGGTTTGTGATTCATTAGTGAATGGGACACAAGAAGTTGCGTATGTTCTCATGCCACGCTGTTAGAAGTGCAGTTTGAAGCATAAACATGAATTATGAGTTTTTAGTGATCACATTAAAAAAGTAAAGAGGTAGCTGGGATGTGGTTCAGTGAGAGAGTACTTATGTACATGTAAGACCTGGGTTTCATTTCCTGCACTGAAAAATGAAGTGGATGATCTATTTAACCTAATATATCCAAAATGTCATTTCAATATGCAGTCAACACAAATAGCAACAAGGAAAGTTTTATTTTTTTTTTTTAAAGTCTGAAATGTGGTGTCATATTTATAGTATGACTTTATTTCGGTAGCACATGTACCTTGTAGCTGCCATTTTGGGCACTATAAGTCTAGGGGTCAATCACAGGGTCAGTATGTAACAAGCAGCAGGCTGTGAGAGTTCTGGACAAAAGACAAACACAAAAAGAGGCCAGAACTCCACAGATAACTGTGGTCTGGAAACAACTCTGCTGATAACACTGATGAAGGATGTAAGGTCAGGGTGGGGTGGAGATCCCTGGGCAATAGGTTGTAGCCAAAAGTAGGCAGTACAAGGAGGAGGAGGGTGTTTGGAATGTGCAGGGGATAGCCAAAGAGGTGGGTGCGGGGAGCGTGCAGGACATGCAGGGTCTACTAACTCACGGCAAGATTTTGTGTTTTGTTTTTAGTGTTAAAGAATGAATGTGGGATGACCTAACATGTTTTCTAAATGTTTCCTGGATTTCTGATAGAGAACTGCTAAGGGACCTCAAAGAGAGGTCAAGGTCAGGATCATCCAGATGGTCATTCAGCAAGCACCTCTGAGGCACTGACAAGGTGCAAACATTATGTTAGACACTGTGAACACAGTGGACTTGGCTCCTGTTCTTAGGAACTCAGGTTAGCAAATTAGTAGCCAGAGAGATGGAGTAGAGAAGCAAAGGGAGAAGAAAGTTGTCACCCTGCACTGTGGCTGCCGTTAGACACAATTCTTGTACCTGAAATTTTAGGGAGTTTAGTAGTTCCAGTTTCCATTTTGACTCAAAACCTAACACTTGCCAGGTTTACATATAACCCAAGAGCAGGTTAGAAATAGCCTCAGTGCTCATGGAGGTCAAGCCATTCCAATGCCGTCTGGCTGAGTTAGGTTTCTGCTCACCTGATCATAAGGTTAGAATGTCAGCAAAGAACTTGCACTCAGGTGACCTCTCCACTCCCTCTAGCACCGAGAACAGCAGCCTGTATGTACCTGCTGCAGTAGACAGCTAGTGAAGGTGAGCAGTGCAGATAGGCTGATGTCACCTATTACTGATGATGCCAATGGCCCAGTGCCGGAAGGATAGCAATACTCCAGAACAGGTTTTTCCCTGGGGGCACTGTGGTAGTGTGAATGTAATTGGCCCCCATAAGCTCATAGGGAGTGGCACTATTAGTAGTTATGGCTTTATTGGAGTGGGTATGACCTTATTTAAGGAAGTGTGTTTGAGCCGCCATGCTCCCCATCATAATGGACTGCACTTTTGAAACTGTAAGGGGGCCACACTAATTAAATATTTTTCTTGTCAGTGTTGCCATGGTATCTCTTCATTGCAATAGACACCTTACCTAAGACAGAATTGGTGCCAGGGACTAGAGTATTGTTGTCATAGGCCCGACCATGTGTTTGTTTGGAGTAATATGGACTTTGGTCCTTTGGGTTAGGAAAGCAATGGAATGCTTTAAGCACCGCCTACTGTGTCATACTAGTAGGAACATAGAAGACAGAGGTGCTAAATGGCTCTAGAGGTTTCAGAGGAGAATTTTAGTATGTAGCCTGGAGATTGTTCTTGTGATCGTGATCTAGAGATCATTTTGGTGAAGAAAGTGAATGCCTTTTGCCCTTGTCTGAAGAGCCTGTCTGAGGCTAAAGCAAAAAGTTTTCTATGAATACCATTGACAGAGGAACTCTCAAAACAACCTAGTATAGACTCATCCTGTGGTTGTCAGTGTTCATGCTTATAAAGTTTATAATGAAAAGAAGCAAGCTGAACAGGGTAGATTACAAAATGGAAATTTTGAGGAGGAAAGGAGTCCCAGAAAGTAGAGTGGAGCTAAATCCTGTGCTCAAGCAGATAGACAGATTGAGACATGGACTAAAGGAAGTAGTGACTGTTAGGGTCTCAGAGAAATCCCATAAAAGGCCACCAGTCATGTATGCCATTCACAGGGGCATTTAATAAAAATTCCAGCATGCTGGGGTCAGATTATGTGACAAAGTGACCCCGAGAGAAGCTTGAAGGCTCTTTATGAGCAGGATTATGGGAATTCTAGCTGTGGTTTAAGTAAGTACTTTGAAGTGAATGGGTAGAGACCCTTACTAGTATAGGAATCATTTTATGATTGGCTCACGACACCTGGTCAGCAAGGGTGATTGCAGTGTCAGGGGTCTGTTTGACTGAAAACAGTAATAACAGTTCCTGCTTGTGGCCAGGTAGGACCCTGATTGGCTACCAGACTGGACAAACTTCCTTAGGGTCTGATTGAAGCTAGACATGAATCAACAAAGGAGGTCAAAACAGTTCCTTTACTATCCAATGGCATTCACAGCATACAAAAAGACATCTCATGTCACTGTGGGGTAATAAAGGGCATAGGTCTTAGCAAACTGGCCCTAGAAAAACAAACGAAACCAAGTGACCCTGGAAGGGTCAGTCCTTTTCTAAGAAGGAAGAGCCAATTCAGTGACCTCAGGGCAAAATCTCACCCAGATAAATCTCCAATTTATGAAAAAGAAATAAGAACAGTTTAGATTTGGGTGTGGTAGGACATACCTTTAATCCAAGTATGGAGAAGGCAGAGACTGGCAGGTATCTGAGTTTGAGGCTAACCTGGTCTACACAGCAAGATTCAGGACAGCCAAATTTAGGCAGTGAAAGACAGAAAGCTTCAGAAAGTGAAGATGTAATTGAATGATGGGGTCATGTTTTGGTTCAGCAAGAAGCAGAACTTGGCAGCATTGGCCGTGTGGTTCTGGGTTTAGAGTGAGGGATAGAGGAAAGGACCTATGAATAAAGCTGCTGAGTCTATGAGTCTAGGTATGTATAGGGGTGTACCTGAATGGAGATCTAGTAGAGAGACCATCACACAAAACTGTGAAGTTGAAGTCTGAATTGCCTTGAAAAACTCAAGATGTTAGAAATGCCAGAGTCATGGGATACCTGCTGAGGAGAGCTGCTAACAAGAAGTGAAATCAGGCCAAGAGAAAGAAGTGTGTCACAGTCAACAAAGCTGAACGTAGCTGGAAATCTGAAGAGTGTTTTGGCATCAGACATGGAGATGCAGAGTTTGCCCAGCTGACTTTCCATCTTGTTTTAGTCCAGTATTTCCTTGCTATGCTCCTGTCCCTGTGTTTTGGAATGGTAATGTACATCCTGTGTCATTATATATTGAAAGTGTGTGATCTGCTTTTTGATTTGGACTTTTACTGGTATTAAAGTTAAGAGATTGCATGAATCTCAGTGTGCACTGGTCTCTAACAAATAATTCTGAAATCTGCCTTTTCTGCTGACTGAGAAGATGAACTGCTGAATCAGGGGTAAGAATTATCACCTTTCCTGGAGCATTAAGTGCTACTTGGCTGTTTCTAGTTTGATCTTGGCTTGAATTCTTTTGTTCTTGATTTTGAAGAGTCAGAAGATTTTGTTGTCTTTCCCTTTGCTTTTTTTTTTTTTTTTTTTTTTTTTAAATCTTTCTACTTCCTTGACTTTGTAAGGCAGCTGCCACTAATCAGTAACAGATGAACCCCGAACATTTTCTTAACCACATTTCTTAAGCCTTTAAAACATATATGTATGTTGCACGGATAAAGGAAACTCAGAGTCGGATCTCAGGGAGAGGCTGAGATACAAAGAGTAAACACCACAGTCAGATCTCACCCAGCTGTCTTTCAGCTTCCTCAGCCTCACTTCTTGTGGCTTCTACGGCCTGCTCTGTCTTTCTAGCCTGCCTTAAATACCCTCTTCACCCAGTTGTTTCACATCCAGGTTAAGATTGAAGGTGTGGCACCACCACTGCCTGCCTGGGAGCCTGGAGCTCCTTCTGTAAACTAAACTGGACTCAAACTCAGATCTGCTGGGATTAAGGGTATAGGTTACCCTCTAAGATATTATTTGTGCTGGGATTAAAGGTGTGAGTTTCCACTCTCTGATCCTCCTGGATCGACTGTGGGTAGATCCCTCTGATATCTCAGACTGGTTTTTATTAAATTTGAAATATATCCCCCCATTTGTAGCCAGCGATTTGATCAATTGCTTGTTTGATTCATTATTTTACACTTTGCTGGGTGATGACAAGAGGCTTACTAGGCTAGCAGTTCTGAGTTCTGATTTGGGAGATTCTAATGCTCTTGCAATTTATTTAATTTGTTGGAGAGATAGCTCAGCAGTTAAAAGCACTGTCTACTCTTTTAGAAAACCTGAGTTTGATTCCCAGCATTCACATGGTAGCTCACAACTGTTTATAACTTTCGTTCCAGAGAATCTGATGCTTCTTTTGTGGACACAAATGCACACAAATTACAAATAAATTTATTAAAAATGATTATTGAAGGATCCAAAGAATGTTCTGTTTTCTTTGCTCTTTGAATTTATATTTACCAAATTAGAAATTGGAATAAAAAATTTAAATATAGGAAAAATTAGTGTATGTTAACACTACCAGAAATGTGTAAAAAAAAAAAAAAAAGTAAAATAACACTCTGGCATCATTATAAAACAAATTTAACATTACAGAGTTCCCAAATGGTGGTGTTCAAGCTGCTGTAGCCTCTGTCTTTGTTCTACTAGGCCCGTGGGACTTTTGAAGCTTGTGGTGAGATTGGGGACTCACTGAAATTTGAAACACCAGGGTATTTGGAGAGAGAGAGTTCAGTACCAAAGTATGGATTGGCCAGGGAGGATAATTGTAGTAGGAGAAGGGAGACCTTGTAGGAGGTTCAAAGGCCTTGTTTATAGACACGAACGAATTCATTATGGCTGTTGTGTTAGTACTGTGCTCAGTAGATGATACCAGAACTTTGATTTCTTTGTGTGTGTTCTGTGTGATGCAGTTTTATTTGCTTGTTTATCTTTGTAAACACATAATGCTGTTCTCATCTCTCCTCAGTGACTCTAGGAAGCTAAGAGCCTCTTTGTGATGGAGCGCTTCCTATTTCAAGTGCTGACCTGAGTTTGTCAAGCAGTGTAAATATAAGCAAGTAGCTCTGAACCCTGAAGGACGCTCACTGGAAGCTTTACTGTGCAGGAGAAAGCAGGTTGAATTAAAATTCATTAGTAATTGTCAAGAATTAGGAAGGTGACACTTGAGAAGTGAGGATTTGCATGACACAGAAGTAGAATTGCTCATTTGATGTCATCCTCTTACCTCAAGATGAGACCTCTTGGCCCTAGACAGTTACTGGCTTTGCTTTGTGTGTTACCTCCTCCTTTGAAACGAGGTCTAATTAGAGGTGTAACTGTGTCACTAGCTGCAACCTGAGACTTCCTTCACCCTACTTACTTCACCCACACTACTGTCCTAGAGAGGACTCTGCTCTGTTGGTTTTGTAGGGCTTGCTCTCTGGAAGCAGTGCTGAGCTTCTCTTGCTTCAGAGAACATTACACTGGTGATGGTATCTGGGAGCTTCTGAGTCTACCCCAGGCCTTCTGGCCCCATCCCAAATCATTTCTTTTACTTCTGCGTCTAAGAGGTGGTAGTATACTTATTTTCAAGGAATCTGGGATAAATTGTGGGGCATTAAAGAACTTGTTAAGAACCTGCTAATATTGTCTGATGTTCATAGCTCAGGTTTTGTTAATGTCGTGTAGAGGTTAACCTCTTCGGGATATTAGAAAGTGAAGAAGTTGAGCTTTAGGGAGATACAGGACACCTTGTGAGGTGGAGTAAGGTGGACAGTGAAAGTGCAGCCTGGGCCTGAAGGGCAGAAGGGGAGGGAGAGGGCAGGGAGAGGAATTTATAGTGTGAAGGAGGAAATGCACCTCCTTCTTTCATTTGTAGCTACTAAATAAGTCTTAAACGAGAAATTAGAAAACCTGACCCCGTCATACAGAATTTGTCCCTCCCAGACAGGGTACATTAAGCTTTATTTTGTTGAAAGTAGTTAATCTCTTCACAATAGCCCTCATTTTCACTGCTGTCTCTGGCTTCAAGGTGTTTGGGGGGAAAAAGTGAAATCCAACAATGCTATCATGTGGTGTTTTGAGAAGCCACCGTCAGAGCCTTACATTGGATACCACTCGGTGGCACCTTCCAAGATTACCATCCCCATCTCCTGTCTTGTGTTTCATGCCCATCATGCATCTGGGAGTAAGGCTGGGAGACTAGAGTGGATTAAGTTAGACCCAGGGGAGCTGAGCATCCCTTCTGGGGAGATACCTTTCAACTGTGCTCCTCTTATTCTGTGACCCCCCCCCCCATGCTTCCAAAGAAATTAAAAATCCGGATTCTTGCAGTCATGAATAGAAGCTTTTTGACAGCAGAAGTCCCAGTCTAGGGATGACATTACCAAACTTCTGGCTTCAAAATGACTGCTTACCACTCTTCTTTGATTTATTTACATTACCAGTTAACATTTGCCCTTATACTTTGCTGTCACGATTGGGTTGTCAGTATTATGGGGGAGGCTGTCTCTGAGCAGTCTTTTTGCTCATTGTCTTCTTGCTCATAAACAGCTTTGAACTTCATGTAGTATTTAGGCAAGCCTCAACAACCCAGATATCTGGAAATTAGAGTTGGGTTCATAGGGACATCAGGAACCTAGGCTTCCTCCAGACCTAGCTCTGGAGGGCTCCTCTGAACTCGGCTGGAAATCTGAACATTGGATTACAGACACTTTCTCTCTGAGTACTCATATCCTATTAGCCCAGTCTGAGGGGGAAGAGCAGACCATACTTGTCCCATCTTTGATAAAGCACTGATTAGGGGTCCAGAATTTCGAGCTGACTTAGGTCCTGAGACCTTTGGCTTCACAGCCCTGCATTACCCATGTGAAGTATACATTCTGCTGAGGATTCTGCCTGTGTTCTTAGTTCTTTTCCAGGTCTCCCATCTAGTTTTCCTTTCCCCCATTTGGTTTTTTGCAGGGCCCATTATGATTTGTGTTCTCTCCTATGACTGTTGGTTGAGGCACAGATTTTCCTTCTGAGCAGTCAATAGGTGAGTGGAGAAGCACAGACTGGAGCATTATCTTCCTAGCAAGTGTTCCTTCCTTAGGTAGGGTCAGATTTAATAGGTTAGGGTGCAGCCTTGGCTTTGGGTGTGTAAAGTTTTCTGGATATTCCTGTATTCAACAGAGTTGGAGAGCTGGTAGGAATCTTTGCTGCTGTTTGCATTACGGGGTGAGCACCAACTATGGTATTCTCTGCATATGGGTCAGCTCTGTGTTGTGCTCTCCTTGGGTGAGACCTTGACATTCACTAGATATGTGACACTACCTGCTTTATTCCGTTGCTCTATGTTCTACTCAGGCCTGATGTTTCCTCCTGTGTCCAATGTAGTCTGGAAGGAGCAAGGACAGTAGAGAGCTGTTTTTATCAAGTAGGACCTGTTTGGGCTGAGTTCAGAGTGCAAAAATTACCCTCGAGAGGAACTTCCTGATGACCTGCTCTCTGGTATAAAAACATAACATATTTCTGTTTTTGGATCAGTTTTGTTTTACTGACCAAGCCAACAAAAATCTATGCTCTCTTTGGTTCAGTTTCCCAGGCCTGGGGTGAGGTGAGACTCATCAACCTCAAAAAGTTTTGCTTTTTATTGCTGTCTATAGTGCCATGCCGAGTCAAGTGGGTTCCTGAAGGGCACAAATCTTAATTATATGCTTCTATCCCTCATAGAGCCTTGAAAAGGGGAAGCATATATTTGTCCATTGCTCTGTTCTTGGCTACTGTGGCTTTTTAATTTAAGTGAGTGCCATCAAGGCTCTGCCCTGGGAAGTGCCTGAGAACAAAGCATACATTGCATGGACTTCCACTGAACAGTTAGCATGAAGACAGAATTACCAGATTTATATATGTATAATGAACTATGACATCTCAAGTCTGCTGATGAAGACAGAAATTTTTATACCTGGAAATTTTGAAGCTTTTCATAAATTAACTATGCATCTTCATTTTTGTAAGATCTAGGCAGAAAATGTGGTTAAGTATATTTCCTGTATTGCCTCTATTTTAACGCAATTAGGGAAAAGATTGGGAAATGTTGTGATAAAATAAATCTCCCTTCTGGCATGGGGTCTTTCAGTGGATAGGGCAGGGCTGGGCTTGGTTTCGTTTTGCTTCCTAATATATCAATAGAACTTTAATTGGTATATGTAAATGGAAGTTTTTCTGTGTCCTACAGCTTCTTTCAATCACTCAGAGGCTTCATATTAATTATAAATGCTCAGCAAATAGCTCAGGCTTGTTATTAGCTAACTCTTAAATTTAAGTTAACCCATATTCCTATTTATGCTTTGCCATGTGGTGTTACCTTTATTAGCATGGCAAGTTTATCTCCTGCTCCCTCTTCCTCTGGCTGGTGACCTCTGACTCTGCCCTGTTGCACGAATAAAAGAAACTGGGAACCAGATATCAGGGACAGGCTAAGATAGCAAAGAGAGGAAACACCATAGTCAAATCTCACCCAGCTGTCTTCCAGCTTCCTCAACCTCGCTCCTCGTGGCTTATACTCCTTCAATCTGTCTTTCTATGCCTGCCTTAAATATCCTCTTCGCCCAGTTGTTTTATATCCAGGTTATGATTAAAGGCATGAGCTACTACTATTTGGTAGTTAGCTTTGAACTCACAGAAACACAGATCTCTTCTGTTTCTGGAGTTATGGGATTAAAAGCCTGGCACCACCACTGTCTGCCTGGAAGCCTGGAACTCCCTCTATAAATTAGGCTGGCTCGAACTCAGATCTGCTGGGATTAAGGGTGTAGGATACCACTACCTGTAGTATGAGGTTATGTCCCAGACTTTCGGGCCTAACCACAATGTTTAGACCCGCAATCCCGCAGAGACACACAGATGCTTACTATAATTTTAGGCTGATTGGCCTAAGGCCCAGCCATATCACTTGCTAACTCTTTACCCTTAAACTAACCCATGACTCTTATCCTGTTTCTGCTTGTTCCTAGAGTCTTCTTAGTCTGGTAGTCCCACCCATACTTCCTGTCTGCCTTTGGCCAATCAGTGCTTTTTATTAAACTCATAGGCGGGGACAATTATTTACAATGAAACAACATAATCTCCCTACAACTCCCAGTTAGGCATAGGTCACCACTCCAGGTCTTTCCCTGTGCTGGGATTAACGGTGTAAATCACCACTCTCTGATCCTCCTGGATTGACTGCTTTCTGATATTTCAGATGGGTTTTTATTAAATATGAAACATATCCCCACACTGCCCTTCCTCGTCCCAGAATTCTCCTAGTCTGGCTCTCATGCTCAATCTCTTACTGTCCAGCTATTGGCCAATCAGCGTTTTATTAGCCAATGAGAGTTACAGTGTAGTCTATGTATGTAGACTATGTAGTCACATAGTCACAGTGTAGAAAAGGATTGTTCCACAGCAGGTATGGACACTCACTAGTAAAGAAATATTTGTGGAATAAATGGGTGGATCTTGATTTTATAATCAAAATGTGTGTCTGATGTCCACCTGGTCTTGTGATACCTGATCTGTCATATCTTTTAGTAAAAACTTATCTGTTAGAATAGTGCACTAGCCACACAATTGCTATATAGTTAGTATTGTTTGAGCAAAAGTGTGTAAGAGAATTAAGTTGACTCCAATATGCAGATGAGAAATCCAAGCCTCAGCTAAATTGGTAGTATGTTCAGAGTTCCAAAGCTGTCACGAGTCAAGCTTTCAACCCAGTTTCATCCCCTTGCCCTACCATGGTTAAACCATTTTTGCCTTGCAATGTGAATAGTAGGTGCTCTGCTCAGAGAAAAAGGTTATAGTGTAAAAGGGATCTGTTTGCTTTCCTCAGGTCAGCCACTGGATCCCTCAAAGAAACTTTCATTGAGAACATTTTTCTAGAATATGGAGACATTTAAAGAGGGATGTAGAGTAGAAGAGATGGGAGTGCAGAGGACTTGTTCCCACATGTCATGGTGCTGCTGCTGTATCCTGGGGTCTTTGTTTGGACACAAGCAACAGCAACAGCTAAAGCATTAAGACATTCATAAAGCTGCCTTACAGTTGTATACACTCTTTTAAATTCTTCCTTTGCAAAGAAGTTGGCCGATTGTGTGTTTTTGGGGAAAAATGCCAAAGACCAGTGGGCATTTTCACTTCCTTACCTTCTCCCCTCTTTCCCTATCTTATCTCTTTTGAGGCATTTTCTCATGTAGCCCAGGCTGGCCTCTAACTATGTAGCAGAAGATGACCTTGAACTCCTGGCCCTTCTCCCTATAATCTCACAAGTGCTGAGAGATTGTAGGCAGTATTTGGGCATGCGTGGTGTTGGAGAGGTAGATGAAAGTTCTACATCTTGATCCACAAGCATCAGGAAGAGACTGTCAGGTACACTAGGCCTGACCTGAGCTTCTGAGACTTCAGAGCTCACCCCAGTGACACACTTTCTTCAACAGGGCCCACTTACTCTAATGAGGCCACACTTGATAATAGTGCCACTTCCTTTGAGTCTGTCGGAACGATTTCCATTCAGACCACCACACACTCTAACACCTTTGTTTGCTATCTTCCCATGACTCCAGAGATAGGAGGGTCCTTGTGTTTGGTTCTAGTGTCAGGGTCACTGTGCTGATCTCTGAGAAGATGAGTTTGCTCCTGCTCTTTGGAGTCAATATCTGCCAACTTAACTGATATTTATAGGGAAAATTCATTTGCATGTAACGAATACTGAAATTAGGAACTTAACTCTCACACTTGAGTTCAAGAATAATATTTTGTTTTCAGTTAGCTGCTTCATCCATTCTTTCACTCCACTTCTCCTCTGTATTGTGGGATATTTCCTTGATTCCCCTAGCTGAGTTCTAACATGGAAGGTGGAAGGAAGCAGTGCTAGGTATGCTGTGTCTTTTTCTGTACAGGCATATGCATCTGTTAAAGCTTAAGCAGGCACAATAAGAAATTCAAAGCAGCAACTGCTAATAGAAAATAGTGTAGTTATAATATTTACTCTAGTAAAAGTTATACCGATGTGACCTTTCCTCTTGAAAGAGAAATGGCAAATGCCTGTGCAGACCGAGTCAGCTAGAAGATGCAGATACAGGATTGCTACAGTCGGCACACTCATTCATCCAGGAGCTTGTGGTGTGTGAGGACAGTGTTAGATATCATGAAATGCCACAGGAAGGAAGTCAAAGACACAGACAAGGAAGTCAAACTTGTAGTCACCCCACAATCAACAAGGTCTAATTAACAAGTCCGTTAAGTGCTAGAACTATACATGGAAGATGTGGGCTGGGGAGGCAAATTGTGTATAAGAAAGTATCCTGAGAAGAGACATTTTAACAGGGTTTGTAGGGTAAGTGAGCTGGAAGAGAGTGTTGCTTCCGGCTAAAGGACCAGTGTGAGCAAGGTCAGTCCTGATTCTTGTGAGCTCTGTTCTTCTTTGAGAATAGTTTGAAATGGGGCAGTCAGGTATCTTTGGCTGTATGGTGCGAGGTGTGGCTAGTTGGGTTCCTTGGGTTCTGTCTAGAGCCTGATACATGTAAGGATAGGCTTTGCTCCCCACTTCTAGTGTCTGGCATCATCTCCATCTTTCTTTGTTTATCCTAAGGAAATATACTTATGAATAGATATGTGCCAGCATCTTTCACATTGGCTGCTTTTCTGGGTTCCCAACATGTTACCTGTAACAGTTGGCTGGCTTCTGATACCCTCCCTAAATCAGGAAAAGTGTTTAAAGTCTCAACCTTATCAGCCCAACCTGATGCAGCACATCTCAGCTGTGGATGTGCTTCACTGTCTGTGAAGTCTGTGATGCCATGATACTGACTTTGTCTGTTACTCTTGCATGGGGTTGTCTTCAGGGGATAGATGGGAGCTGCTGCCATTTGAGGCTGCCGTTAGCCTGCAGGTAGGTCATGGCGCTGTGAAATGAGGAGGTGGATCCTGAGAACCAACAGGAATCAGGGTGATCCCCTGAAAAATCCCATTGCAGAAGCTTTTTTCTTCAGTTCTCTCTCTCCCCCTCCCCCTTTTCCTCTCCCTCTCTCTCCTTCCCTCCCTCCCTTCTTCCTTTTTTTTGAGACAGAGTCTAAATATGTTGCGCAGACAGACATCCAATAGACACCTTTCTACTTTAGCCTTCTGTGTTCTTGGATCACAGGTCTCCATTATCACCACACCGTGCTTGGTCTGATTTTATGGAGAGCAAGTAAGAGTCATCAGCAGTTCTTGACTGCCTAATCTCTTATTTTTTCTAAGTGTCCAGGATCAGCCAGAAGAGGGAGCTGCAGGGAGACTGGCTCAGGATCCCCAAGTTTGGTTCTAGACTTTGATGTCAGGGGTGCATGCTTACCCATCTTCCTGTCCAGGGCTTTAGTTGGGCAAGGGAGTCCGTGTGCCCTCAGTGTGGCAGAGCCTAGGAGAGCAGTCTCCTGGGTGAACCCGTGCTGTGTGAGTTAGGCAGAGTATTTAGGGCAGTTGTACTCGGAAGCTGTTTGGTTATATGAAATTCAACATGATTGGACAACTGCAGTTAGTTGTTTTACCATTTTTACTCAGCTGTCCGGCCTCCAAATAAATCACACGGAGGCTCATTCTTACTTAGCTTGGTTTGTTTCTAGTTTCCAGCCTGCTTTGCTTAAATTACCCCATCTATCTTTTGCCTTTGGCTTTTATCCTTCTCTGTTTCTGAGTACTTTTCTTCCTTCTTCCTTCATGGATTGTTGGGTAGCTGGGTGACTGGCTCCTGGGGTCTTCCTCTCCTTCTTTCTCACTCCTCCATATCCTCTTCCCAATTTTTTCTTCTGTTTATTCTTTCTGCCTGCCAGCCCTCCTGTCCTTTCTCCTGCTTTGTCATTGGATGTTTAGCTCTGTATTAGATCAATCAGATGTTTTAGACAGGCAAAGTAACACAGCTTTACAGAGTTAAACAAATATAACATAAAAGATGCAACACATCATTGCATCATTAAACAAATGTCACACATCTTTAACTGATATTCTACATCAGACAACACATATTTTATTTGGAGCTCTCATTTATAAAGGAAAAGACGTACAGCTTGGTAGAGGCATATAACTTAGGGGGTATCTAAGAAATTAGGAGTGCTCCTAGGGAACAGAAGGGTGTTATTGGAGTTATTGTTATTTGATTCTTGGATGTCATTTTGCATGATGGAAACACACAAGGGTGGAGAGGGGCAGAGGCCAATTGCATCAGAGGGTCAGCCAGGGCACAGGGACATGTGGATTGCGAGGCCAGCCATTGTCTTCTGTGTGACAGGGTGCCAGGAGAAGAGGGTGAGTCAGTCATGAACTTGTCTGGAATCAGAAGGAAACATACAGTGTTTGGAAGCAGTGTCTTTTAATTAGCTACATTGATTTTAATTATAAAAGTCATATCAAATAATGCTAAAACAGTTCTACCGATGAAATGTTTTAAGTTCATTTTTTGTCCTCCAAGGTCCTATTCATTCTCTCTGCAAAGGTCTCATGCAAACAGCTTTCTGCTGACTCCCTCAGCAAAGCTTTGTGAATCTAGAAACATAGCTATGCATATTCTTTTTGGCTCTTTTGAACTGCAAGGGTGGTGGCCACTGGCAAGCTGTTTCTATGGCTTACTGTGCCTCTTGGGCTTCTTTCCCTTATATTTTAAGTGGAGTTTATATGTTCTTTTAAAATATATTTTTAATTGTTTCTGTTGAGTATCCTGCAACCAAAATGAAGGCAATGGAAGGCAATAGCATGAGACTTGGCCAGATGGTACAGGAGGGTTTCATTTGCTTCAGAATAAACTACTAAGAATCACCCAAGAAGGGATTTAGTTTGAAGCATCCAGCATCTTTCTGTCTGACTATGTTATAGAGTGATCAAATACCCTTAGCAGAATGGTTGGAATCTGTTTGAATTCCTGGATAACTTAAAAACATGAAAAAGATCTGGATTGCCATTGCTGTCTTTTTCTTTAGTAATTAACATTTTCCTGCTCACCTGAGAGCTGGCATCTGTACCTGTTTCCTTGACTGGATCTTTTGAAAGCCTGTTCCTTTCTAGCCTCACCCCTCCAGTATTGATCTATAACTCAGCATACTTGCTCCAGCTGGCTCATTTGTAACATCGCATGATCTAGTTTCCAGACCTTTGAGATAAATTACTTATTTATATGAAGGGGCTGTAATTGACTTTTCAGTTGAGAAACCCAATTCACCAGAGTGGCTAGGGAGAGACATAGTTCATTTTACTCTATTATCAAATCAATGTTCAAATGATATTTTAGGATTATTTATTTTCCTCAATATAAGAAAAATGTCAAGATTTATTTCCCGTGTTTCTTAAATGTCAGAGGAAATTGACCTGAGGCTGGAGAACTCTTCGTGCCTGGTTTTTGGCAGTGCTGGGAAAGAATAGAAAGATCAACGACTTGGTTGGATTGTAAATTGTGCTTTTGTGCCTGGTATATCTAATGTGACTGTACAGGAGGCTGGGTTCTTGTTTCTCTGGGCTAGCCTGGGAGAACACTTCAGCAGAGATGAGGTCTGTGAGAGTGAGGTGAGCCAAATAGGTATAAGAAGGTTGTTTCTGAAAGTTGAAGAGGAAGAGCTCGTTAGACTAGACTATCATTGTGTGAGGAGTGGGAATGTGTCAGTCTTATGGAAAGACAAGACTTAGGAATAGGACAGGATGAGGAGAACCAGAGTAGGCATAGGCTGGCATCATTGAGCAGGGGTGGTGGGATGCAGAGTAGGTAGAGGATGGGTCATTGAGTAGAGGTGGTAGGATGCAGAGTAGGCATAGGCTGGCATCATTGAGCAGGGGTAGAGGAATGCAGAGTAGGTAGAGGATGTATTATTGAACAGGGGTGGTGGGATGCAGAGTAGGTAGAGGATGGGTCATTGAGTAGGGGTGGTGGGATGCAGAGTAGGCATAGGCTGGCATCATTGAGCAGGGGTAGTGGAATGCAGAGTAGGTAGAGGATGGATTATTGAACAGGGGTGGTGGGATGCAGAGTAGGTAGAGGATGGGTCATTGAGTAGGGGTAGTGGGATGCAGAGTAGGTAGAGGATGGGTCATTGAGTAGGGGTAGTGGGATGTAGAGTAGGTAGAGGATGGATCATTGAGTAGGGGTGGTGGGATGCAGAGTAGGTAGAGGATGGATCATTGAGTAGGGGTGGTGGGATGCAGAGTAGGTAGTGGATGGATCATTGAGTAGGGGTGGTGGGATGCAGAGTAGGTAGTGGATGGATCATTGAGTAGGGGTGGTGGGATGCAGAGTAGGTAGAGGATGGGTCATTGAGTAGGGGTGATGGGAGAGAAAGGGACATAGTATTAGAATGCTAGTATGAGCCAGGGCAGAGCATGGAGGGTGTTGTGTAGTTGGACTTTGCCCTGTAGCCTTTGAGAAATTCCATAGGTATTTAAAGCTCGGTGCTTGATGGTGAGATGGCCTTTTAGAAGGTTTTCTGGAAGCAGAGAATGAAGTGTACATGGGAAGAGACTAGATTGGAAGCAGAGAGCAGTAGGAGTATCCTGGCTTTGAGCATTGGCATTGGAGTGGGGAGATGAGGCCAAGGTCAGTAGGTGATGGAGAAGTCAGGGTTGAAGAGCTGGGGTAAAATGGATTTTCACATGGCACCTGAGGAGTCATGACACTTACAGCCCTGGAGGTAAAGAAAGGACTATGAGCAAAAGCCACAGTCTGTAGTGGGTGATGGGTATGGAACAGGGCTGCCCAGAAAGGTGTGAGGAACAAAGACACTGGATACCTCCTTCCTACTTCAAATCCTTGAAATAATTGTGAGTGTGACAGGTCTCTGGCAAGTACATGGAATGCAGACAGTAGAGGGTGGATAAACATTGCGGCTCCAGCATGGAGAGCCGACTTCCTGAAGTTTCTATTGGTATTTTCAGTCACCAGCATGAGATTTTCTCTCTGGCTAAAGCTGAACTTATCATATACTGTATAATAGTTTTGGTGTAAAGATGTCTTTTTTTTTCCCTGACAGCTTCACTTCACAGAAACAAGTTATAAGATTCCCTGTGCAGTTTCCTCTCGGGAGCAGACAGCCCTCTCCTTAATCTCAGTGACCTACAAGTCTTTGAAAACGAGCTCAAGCTCTTGACTACAGGCTTGCAATGACAGAGAGAGACAGTGTAGGTACAGGAAATGCTGGAAGCTGGTGGTTTGGCAAGGACCTGGGAGAGAAGGAACCTGGCTGTCATGATACGCAAATGGCTTCTTCAGTAAGATCTTGCCATTCATCTTGTTTTCTCCTCTCAGTTCTGGGATTACAGGTCTATGTTGCTCTGCCTGGTGACCTTTCACATGGGTGCCAGGGATCTGAACCAAGGCCTCTCACGTTCTTGCAGCAAGCATTTTGAGCTGTCTCCTAGGTCCAGTGTGTTACAACTTTTAGATTTTTTTTTTTTTTTTTTTACATGTGGAGTGAGTCCAGGTGGTTAACACATCTTTAATATATTTCTGCTCTTCATAAATTATCATTGTTACAAGAAAGCTGTATCAGTTGGCACTTAGTCATCAGTATTTACAGTTCCTCTTCACTGATGGTTTGGTATGGTTCATGCTCTTGTATTTCCTGGTGGTTCAGTGTAGGTCAGAGGAGGTATGTGGGTGAGGTATGGATAAGGCTCTCAAGCAGTGGCCTTGGACTTTAGGCAGGACCCATCTGCCTGGACCAGCTTTAGACGTTGGGTGAGTAGCCATGATGTTAACAGAAAAGTCACTAACTCACCAGGGACAAAAGCACGATGCTGTTTTAATTCTGCTATTCCTTTTACAGACTGGGATTCCTCTAAAAGAGAAACTTCCATTTTAGTTGCCCTGAAGTAGCTGTTATTGAGGAAATATGGAATGTGTATTTGATTTCTCCTCTAACAGATATCTACTAATAAAGTTCAGTATAAGACTATGCTTTTCATCCTCTGAAAGGGAATTCTTAGTTTTTATTAATTTAGAGTTTATGTTTTGTTGTAGTTATTTTTGTTTAAAATTTTCAACTTTGACCAGTGTTAACTTTTTAGGTTGGTGCTTAATCCTCTTGATATGACCCATAGTTTAGTGGATTGCTTTTAGGACTTCTCACAGCATGGCAGCTGGCCTTCCCCATCACCAGGGCTTTAAGAAAAGGCATGGTCATAAGGAAAGAACCAGAATGGTAGAAGTTAAAGTCTTTTGCAATCAACCCCTGGTTACTTGGGCTGCCTGTGTTCTAGTCATTAGCAGTGACTCTCCGTGTTTAACCTACAGTAAGAGGATGGGAGCATCCCCAGTTGTTTGGGAACTTGCCTTCCCGCAGTCCTAGTGATCTGTAGTGGCCCTACTTTCTTGAGTGAGAAAGTCTGGGTATTTAGATTGAATACTTTCTTTAAGAAGCCTTGAGGTATTTTACTGGCAAATGGTATAGAAGGTGTTCTTTGACCATATGATTCTAGTGGACAGCACTAGAGAGCTGTGTATCCCTTATACGAAGTGTCTGGGGACTAGAACTAGATGTGTTTCAGAATGCAGATCGTTTCAGAGGTTGGAATATTAGCATACACAGACTGAAATAGCTTGTGGGCTGAGACAAATCATGAGATTCACTTAAAGGTAGTTTTGTATATTTTCATGTGTGCCTATCAACATGAGGTCAAGTATGAAATTGCCACTTGTGGCAACTTGTCGGGGTTCATGAAGCTTTCTTGTTTGTAGCATTTTGGATTTTAGATTTTCAGATTAGGAATATGCAACCTGTGATTTTTTTTTCTCCTTCCTTCCCCCTTTACTTCCTAAAATTTAGATAAAGTTCATGCTGTTATTTCCCATTTGGAATCGATTCCTCATCCATCTTGTATTTGTGTCTCTTTTTAATCCACTAGGTCTGCTGGCAGTAGCTGTCAGTGATACCAGCTTAAGTATTCACGGATTTTCTCAAAGTACACAAATAAAAATCTCAGAATGACAACTAAAGATAGTCATTGCCTAGTCAAAATCCTCCATGCCTTATGGTAATGTTCTTCCACTGGGTGGTACAAAGTTTGATTTATTGTTTTCAATGTTTTTTGAATTTTAAGTTGTTTAAGCAAATTTACTTTGCATACATTATTTTCTAAAAACAATTTATAGATCAAGTAATATTCAGAGAAGTCTAGCCCCTGTCATTGCCCTTCCATTTTATTTTATTATTGTTTTCTATATGTAACCTTTTGAAAAAGACTAAGATTGTCCTTTTGTTTTCTACATTTAAGCAGTCTCACCCGACAAACATTCTCTTTGGACTTGGGATGGCGTTTTGTTTCTAATCCTATTATAAATTAAGAATATAATAAATCAAAATTCTCTGGCTGCATTTAACCTACAGAGCCTTCCAGTTTGTTAACACAGTATGGTGTACAGTGTATACCATAAGATATGTGCTACCTCCCTTGTGAATTCATGGTGAGCTGGCATCTAAATCTTGCTGCTGCTGTTGGGGATCACTAAAGAGAAATGGATTGTGTATCACTAGCCTAGGAAATATTAAAGATTCAGAATTCAAGTTAGGATTAGTATTGAATGCATATTTCTTTCTTTCCAGAATATGAAATACTAAAATCAGACCATGAAAGGTGAGGGCTGCCTGTGTGCTTTCCTCTGCCTTTCACTTGTGACCATGCCTAATGCTGTATGGAGATGCTTGCTTTTAAATCCTTTTTGATGGGCTAGCGTTGTTTTGAATACCTAAACAATCTTTTAATTTTTTTCTTGTTGAGGCATGATCTCTCTACATAACCCAGGCTGGCCTTGAATTCATGGTCTTCCTGCCTCAGCCTCCCAAGTGCTGGGATTACAGGCCCTTGCCACCTAATATGTAGAGCTGTTCTAGAGAACTGTGCTGTTCAGAATGTCCCCGACTTGCTGCTTACTGCTTTGTAAGAAGTGTAATTCCCAGTGGATCTAACAAGATGGTGAGAGGAGGGCAGAAGCCACAGTTGTGACCATCCCAGCTTTTCACTTGGTTTTCATTCAGGCTAGTAGAGTTGCCTTTTGTGTGCTCAGCCCTTCAGGGTGACTTGTCTTATACTTAGAAATGTCTTCAGATTTTGAGAACACACTTTTGTTAGCCAGTTTCTGATGGTGGCATCTGTGTCATGTGTTCTCATGTTTATAGTCTTGGAATGGATTTGGGAGCAGTGTTATCTTGGATAACTTTTCAGATGTCATTTAAAATCAAAGATCCTTATGTGAAAAGAAGATGAAACAGGTTTATTTCAAAATAATCTTTTGTCCTCTAACCCATACTGTTTTATTTATGTTGCAGGGAAAAGGACCTAGAGGCCAAGTTTATCATTCAAATGGAGAAAAGCAAAACGACAATCACAAACTTAAAGGCAAGTTCTGCCCTGCTGTAGTTCTCAGACCTCTACACTTGCCTTTCGTGAGGGTGGCACAGCTGAATTAAGCATCTGACTCTTCTGCACCTCTGAGCTGACTGCACTAACTCAGTGCAGTTAGGGTCTGCATGCTCTCTGCTGAGACTTAGTCCTGAGGCTGAAGCATTGATCTAATCCTGGTGCCTTTGTCCTGGTTTCATCCGACCTGAATGTCAAGTTCAAGCTTTTTTACTGGCCCATGAGTTCTACCCTAGACAAGAACCTGGGATTTCTACCGTATATTCTAGCCTAATATTCTAGCCTGTATTCTGTGAAATACTGGACAAGTTTTGGCCCTGCATTTGTTTATTTTGATACAGGATCTTAGGTAGCCTAGGCTGGCTTCAAAGATGGATGAGTATGACCTTGAACTCACTTTCTTCCGCCCCATCTCCTTAGAGCTAGGACTGGAATACATACTTGGCTTATGGTATTCTAGGGATCAAAGTCAGGGCCTCACGTGTGCTAGGCAGATATCTTAACAACTAACATGATATCCCGATTTTAACATTAGAATCCATCATGTATTCTGATCCTTGAGGATCTGACAACTGTTGTTGATTATTAGCTGAGAGAAGTGAACACTTAAAAAGGAAACATTAAAACTGCATTGCTTTCAGAAAAAAAAATAGATGAAAAACTTCAGTCTTTCAAAATGGTAAATTCATCTTTTGGCCTTTAAAAATATACTGTTTATTTTATTACCACACTGTATAGGGATCCTGAATGTTTTCCAGTCAAGTAGGAAGCAAGGGTATTAGTAAAATACTAAAGACATCATATGCTTTTGGGGCTTTAGTGCCCTTCAGTTTGGAGGTGTGAGTTTCTGATGCCTGCTGCTCCATGGCCAAGTGTCTGAGGAGTAGATTTCTATTAGTTCATGATTATGGGCAGTGGATACCCTATCACTTTCTGAGTAGTACCAAGTTGATCCTCAGAAATAGGAACGGGGATAGTGCTGTCTTCCCAGAGAGCATTCTGTGGGGTGCTGTATCCCTTACTGAGAAGTTCTCTCTACAGTGCTTTCTCCCTGCACTAACCACAGTCTTCAGCACGACATGGCTCCATCTGAGAGGGAGCCTTTTGTCTTTGGCCTCCTTCATCTTCTAGAGCTGCTTCACTTCTGTCTTCCAATTGCTTGTAGTGACCTTTCCTTTGCTTCATGCATCTGTGTGCTCACAGATCTTTGGTGGGATCTTCTCTTGCATGTATATTATGGAATCTGTTTTCCTTGTTTACTCATTTTTTGTTTTTTGTTTGTTTGTTTTTTTTTGTGCTTCATGTACATTTCCTTCTGTGGTGATTGAGTAACTGAAATAGATTTAGTTTCTCAATTTTCCTTTTGATTTTTTTCTTTGAAACTTATTTTTATTATAATATTTTGCTAAATTTGAAATTTGAGAATTTTATATATACAGTGTATTTTGACCATACTCACTATTTACCCCTGCTTCTTCTAACACCTCCCAGATCCATTTCCTATCTTCCTAATTTCACAGTCTTATCTATCTATCTATCTATCTATCTATCTATCTATCTATCTATCTATCTCTCTCTCTCTCTCTATCTATCTCTCATCTCTCATTTCTCATCTCTTTATCTGTCCGTTCATCCATCCATTCATTTATTCACCTTTAAATATAATCCAGAGTCTAATTTATGCTGCCTGTATACTCATAGCTGTGGGACCTCTGGAACATAATCTACCCACCAGGTGCTACACCATTAAAGAAAATAGGCTTTCCTTTTTTTAATGGCCATAAACTCTTGATAGCTTCTAAAGAGGCCCCCATACCCCCATTCCATTTTCTGGTTGGAATCTTTGATAGGCTTGATTTTGTGCAGGTCTTGTGCAGCCAGCCGTAGCTACTGTGAGTTCATGAGTACAGTCGTCTGGTTCTGTCTTGTGTAGGAGACACTGTCTCACTCCATTTCTCCTCAGCCTCTGTCTCTTAATGTCCTTCTGTGCTTTTTCTGTAATGGTTATTAAATATTCTGTGGTGGGCATGTGGTACAGACATCCCATTTGTGGCTGAGCACTCCATAGATATCTTTTCCATACACATTGACCAGTTGTGAGTTTCTGTGTTAACCACCAATCACTGAACAAAGAAACATTTCTGAAGAAGGTTTGAGAACTGCGCTAATTTGTGGATGTAAACATATAAATTTAGAAGGTGATTTGATACTGTGTATATTTAGCAAGAGTAATAGTAAGTTTACCCTTAGGGCCTGTGAGCACACCAACTTTGGGTTCATGCCCAGATTTATAGTACCAGCTATGCATTTCCTTCTGTGGGGTTGGCATTAAATCCTATCAGTAGTTGGTTACTTCTGTGGAGGTAACATTTGTGCCACTATTGCACCGTATGGGAGATGCTAATATTTTTAATGTACTATTGTTTTCATTGTTAATTTTTTAACAACTTGTTTTAAAAAAGAAATTGTGAAAAGTATTCTCTTTGTAGAAGTTATTTAGGTGTAAGGTTTTGGGAACATAAGGGATGGTTTGGGGGTTCAGCTTAAGCTCAGAGCATGGAACATAAGAAGTATGCATACATCAGTAATAGTCTTACAGTATCATATATCTTAGGTGTATTCTCACTCAGAAAAGAGGGGGAAATTGTTTCTAGGTAGAGTATTAGGGAATATTCGTGGAATAAGAGACATCTGACTTGGAATTTTCAAGGGGCCACCAAATTACACAGCTCCAGAGGATACAACTTTTGCCAGAATCAGTGTCCAGGATCCCTAAAGTTGTACAATGTCCAGCTCTGGATGGACCTCATAGAGGAAATAGTCAAAGAGTCATGCAAGATAAGCTGACAGAATCTGATTGGACATTGTGTTTATGTGAGCTAATTAAATTAATAAAGACCATAGCTCATGGTTATAATATAAATTCTGGAATTTTTATGTTGTATTTATTTTTATTCATTCTTCAGGGAGACTAATAGGAATTAAGTGTTGATTAGAGTATACATGCTGCAAAGTTTAGTTATCTTATGGGTTTTTGTCACAGATTTTGTTTCCTAATTTAGGTCACTTGTTAAATAACATTGCTGTTTATGTTATTGTTATTATCACCTTATTTTCTTATTATGACTTCCAAAATCGCCTTTCTAGATACCAGAAGGAGGAACTGGGGACTCAGGCAGAGAACGGACCAAGACCTTCACTTACGACTTCTCTTTTTATTCTGCTGACACAAAGAGTCCGGATTATGTTTCACAAGAAATGGTACAATCTCAAAATCTTCTTGTTTGTTTATTTGTTTTTCTTATCAAGATAAAAAAATTCTGCCCTAAAATACCTAAAGTGAACATACTACTTTTTTTGCTGAATTTAAATTATATGAAATTATATTTATATATGTCTGATAATTCGGTCTTTTAGAGGCTGTTTTCTTTTTCTTTTTGCCATTTTGATTATGATGATTTTAACAAATGGTTTAAAAACTTGAACATTGATCTCATTGTGAAAGATTCAGATGAAGCATTTGATATTGAGAGTGTGATATTTGTTTACTTAAGTCTTAGAAATAAACCCCTTAGCGTTGAGTCCTCTTGTGATCAGAGCATAAGAAATAAATATCAGACCCAAAGCACAGTTTGTTTGCTTTTGTGGATCACTATAAGCTATAGAAAGAATTCTAGGAGTGCTTCTCCAGAATCTACAACCTAGACTGATGCTAATATTTGCTTAAGAAACACATGTAGATGTGGTCCACACAGGTGACAGCGAGGCATCCCTACATGACCTTCAAGACACTGATGATAGCATATCATTAGCACATAAAGACAAACATACATTCCTGGCTGGGCAGAAGGAGGACATTGGAACAGAGCTGAGGGCACACTCATACAGGTGGAGCACGTGGGCTTCATCGCTAGGCCTCTCTCTGTCTTCTCAATAGTTTCTTTAGATACTTTCTCTGGATCTTCTTGACCTGGCATATGATCCTGAAAATGGAACATGAAAATACTAACATGTTGAGCATCAGAGTCAATGTTATTTCCTGTGAGTGTGTTAGAATGTAGCATCTCATCACCTCTACCACCAACCCCTGCCTGCATATTTGGATTAGGCATGAACCAGTACACCCACCTCAGAAGCATCTGTTGTCCATCTAGATGAGTCTGTCTGTCTCCTCTCTTCCTTCTCTTCCCCTGCTCTCCCCTCTCCTGCCCTCCCCTCCCCTCCTCTCAGGTCCCTCACCTCTTCTCTTCTCTGCATGCACGTTGATATTCAGGGAGTGTATTTGGTTTAGCAGTGGTTTGTGAAGCAGAGCCTGGTCTTGTGGGCAGTGCAGATGTTGAGGTTGGAGTACTGCACTGATTATATTCAGAGGCTCTAACATTAGTATGGGGGTGGGGGTGAGTAGGGTAGGGGTGTGGGGAGGGAAAATTAAGACTATAGAGAGAGGAGTTAAGGAGAATTTGTCATGAGTTAGATATACTTGCTGTTCTGTCATGTTAAATCTTCTGAGGAACCAAATAAGGAGAATTTCAACTCCAGTTTTCTTTGTGAGGACATTCGGTGAACTTTAGTAACTGCTCAGATTTGTAGACAGATTGCCTTTCAATAGGATCTGAACTGAGGCATGGTGCTGATGTGAGTGGAGGTGGAGAAACCACTTGAAAGCTTTTGTGTGGGAGAAAAGGAATTATTCCAGCTGCCAAGTGGGAATAGAGGACAGCCTTTTATCACACCAGTAAATGAATGAGTGAAACAGGAAGGATAGCTGTGGGTTCAAGGTGGCTGTTCTGTCCACACTGGCAGTGTGTGTGTGTGTGTTTGGGGGGGGGGGGGAGAGGCTCGGCATAGAAGGCTATGGTCTTGGAACCCACCTAGGTTGATGCTCTGTTACACATATGGGAATTAAGTAACAGAAGCTTAAGGGGACTTTTAAGGGGAAAACCAATTTATTGTACTGTGTCTTCAAACACAGGGTGAATAAAAAGCCTTGAAGGATTTTCATTTCAGCTTATTAATGAACTGTTGGATGTCCTTGCTTTACTTGAATTTGAAGCCTTTGGGGACAGAGGGTTACCCAGAGAAATGGAGAGCATTGTGTGATCACAGAACCTGGCAGGGAAAGTTTGTTGGCTAGGTGACCTAGCTAACAGATGGTTAATTTGTGACAGCAGATGACAGTTTCCTGAGCTATACAATAATCAAGGTGAGGGACATAATAAATGTAGCCCTTCACTCTGGGAGTTAAAGCCAATGTCCAGAGCTTAAAGGGAGAGCTAGGTTGTGCAGAGCTTTCTGCCCACAGTGGAAAATGCCCTGTTTGATGTGACTGCACATTTCTTTTCGGTGTTTTAGGGGCTCTTTCAGAGAGTAACCTGAGATTGTTCTGTGGAATTTCCAAATGAAAACACACTACTGTTACTAAGCCATCATAGATGGAGACAAACAGTTATCTGTAAAATAGTAAGAGGCCCTCACCCTTATTTTAGTACTCTCACATGAAGGTTTCAGGGTTGTCTACTCAGCTCTCCAGGCTGCTGGTAAGGAATGAGGTGAGCAGAGCCGCCCTGAAGCCAGCACAGTGCTATCTGGCCCTATTTCCTTCCTCTTCTGCTTTAATCAGTTAAATTTAAAATATTTTGAGAAAATATATCATGTCCACTACTATAAAGCTTCCTTTGAGTCTAAAAAACAATTATTTTAGAATTAGGAAAAAAAAAAATCAATGAGCAATTTAAACCCACAGACTTCTAAATTAAATACCATTAAATAAGGTATCAATTTTCCTAATGATTCTTCAAAACTCCAACAGGAGGCTTTCATCTCTCTTATACTACCTACTTCTTAGTTCAACCCTGGAAATACCAATAATCTCCCAGTTGCCGGACTAGAAAGCAGTGTCTGTTTCAGCAGTGCCCTCTTGTGGCAAACTCCCTGCCAGCGAGGCCCTGGGGTATCTTGGGTCACCCTTGATAGGAGCTTTAAAGTGTCTCCATACTTAGCAAGGTGGCAGATTGGGGTAAGTGGACCAGTGAGGGGGGTTCAGTCAGGGTCTGGTGCTAATGGACTAATCAGTCTCTTGAGTGACCTCCCATTTAATATGGTTGAAGATGCCAAATCAGTGTGGTGGGAGTGTGACAGGGTAGCCTATAATGAAGAGGGCGGCACCTGTTTTTGCATCCCTGTCAGACCATGGGGTGGGTTTATTGGTTGGTGATGAGGCTGAGCTAGACCTGGGGTCACCTGTAGACAACCTGTTTTAGATCTGTCCTACCATTGTACCTACTGGGGCTCATGAGTCTGTCAGAGAGCCACCTAGGTGAGTGTGTACTTGCTAACAAGATAACACACAGAACAGCACTGGTTTGGTTCAAGGCCCCTGGTTTTTGGTTTACCATCATCACTGGATTCTCACAGAAACTTTTCTGGGATATCCTGCTGCCACCCTTTTGGATATCATTCCATAGGACTCGCTTCATGAGTTCCAGCAAGTCCTAGACGGGGTAGAGGTTAGAGTGGGCCAACCCAAGGCCAGGTTGTTAGCCTGGGTGATAGGTGAGCTGGTCAGTCTGGGCCATTAGGGCCATTCATCTCAGGCAAAGGGGCGGAACCAGCTTCCCTATTACCAAGCCAGCAGAGTAGGTTTTCCTTGGCCTGTGGTGAGTGGTGAGTGGGGCTATCTAACAGTGCAGGGGTCAGCTCTCCCATGAGGCTCTGGGCCAACTTTCCTAGGGTTAGCAAAGGGCAGGGCTGCATCAGCATCACCCTCTGCCCTGGGAAGGAATTAAATTGTGGAGACTTTGATTTTTGGTTTAACTGTTTTCTGTCATTTATTTTACCTTAGTTTGGGCTATGGGAATTTCCCCTTTCTTATTTTCTGAAATGTCTGTGGGAGACTTTTTGCTTTTGCTCCAGTCTGTGAGAATTGCAGAAAGAGAATTTTTACTTATAGTTCATATATTAGTGAAAGGAGACTCAAGCTCACGATCTGGATCCCTGAGTTTCCCTGGGGTTCTAGCTTCACAGAAGTTTGGGGATATAGCCTCCAGCTAGCCCAAGGGCCTTGTAAATTTAGAGGATATGGCCAAGCTTTGCAATGAGGGTGCATCCCCAACTCTGCCACACACTGGCCTTCCCCATCAGCCTCCTCATCTGAAGGATTGTAAACTCTTTCCCCTTTGAATTACTACATGAACCTGTGACAGTGCCCTGAAAATGTGAGCTGTTGTCATGGCTGGGTATTGAGTAAGTCTATCAACTTTGACAATGCAGTCAGAAAGTGACAGTGTCTAAGGCTGAAATGGGTAAAAATTAACTGAGAATAAGTTGCTGTAGCCATCTGTGGAAGAACTTTAGTTGAAATTATAGTTAGTGAAGTTTTCCTGATGGACCTGACAGAAATGCTCACGGTAGAGTGGGGAAAGCGTGAGTCCATTTGGCTATATTTTTGTTACACTGTGGATGTCAGATGAACTGTCAGCAGACTTTGCTGTGGTCAGGG
Organism: Phyllotis vaccarum; assembly: GCA_033318265.1. Classification (NCBI taxonomy): domain Eukaryota; kingdom Metazoa; phylum Chordata; class Mammalia; order Rodentia; family Cricetidae; genus Phyllotis; species Phyllotis vaccarum. Next base: position 170,725,689 of record JARWLC010000001.1, on the reverse strand, counting down.
GGAATTATTCACTTGAGAAGTTTTGTAGTGTACTGATTCCTGGGTTCACATAGAAAGTCACATTTCACTGGACTCTTGAGAGCTCTCCAGGTACCCTCATGGCCAGCACATCCTAGTATTTGCTGCCCTGGGTAGTTTGAGAAATAGCTTTCTAGGTCTCCTGATTTTGGCTCCTAGGGCTCACCACTGTAGGAGTGACTACTTTGAACTGTCCCCAGTCTTGACTGTGAACCTGATGGTGTTCATTCTCTGGATCTTTAGCTGTCAATGCACTTAGTTTTTTATAGCAGACATGTTTGAGGGGGCTTTGGTGTTCTGGGCTTACAGGTCAGTGAGAGGTCAACAATGCTTTGTCTCATTTCTTCCTAGCTTGGTATAATAGGATCTAAGTTTTATATTAGCTGTCCTCCTCGAGCATTTGGGCTTATCCTCTTTACGCGGGGTACAGGACAGACATCAGGTTGTCTATCTTGTCTCCCCACCATGTCTACAAGTATTTGGATGAGTATCTAAACAGGAAAATACATTGGGACCCAGATGTGAGAGAGCCCAGCCAATTACCACCTTGGCCACAGCACTCTGCTACCACAGGTCTACTAGATGCTCACGATAGGGAACAATGAATGACCCTGAGAAATGATGGCTGTGATCTGTCAGGATTCGGGCAATGATTTCTCGCTACTGTGACCTTTATGTTTTTAATCTTAATTCTGGAGGCACTGATAAGATGAATAACTTTACCATTATGTAGTTCTGAATTGTAACATCACATGTAAAATCTTTGCTTCTAGACACAATTGGTACTTGGCCTTGTTTACATTTTTATTTCAGAAATCATTTGCTAACTTAAGTAGGAAAAAGGACGGTGTTGCTTTTTGCTTGCTTGAAAAGTTTACTTTTGATTAAAAAATGGGGTTCATGCATATTCTATTGTTACAGCTTAGCAGTGATTTATTTTTATGCTGTAATCCCTAAAGATGAAAGTAACATTCAAGAATATTGTCAACACTGCGGGGACTTTTATTAAAATTCACAGTACTTGCATCTTTGGTGTTAATATATATGTATATATTTTTCTTTTAGGTTTTCAAAACTCTGGGAACAGATGTCGTGAAATCTGCATTTGAAGGTTATAATGCTTGTGTCTTTGCATATGGACAAACTGGATCTGGAAAGTCCTACACTATGATGGGAAATTCTGTACGTTGTTTAGTTGTTTATGTGCTGTGTGGGAAGTTTCTTATTATCTTTCTCTAGAGTGGATAGAATTATTTCTTATCTACTGGGTGTGCACCAACTTTTCCTTTTCTGATCTTCCTTTAGTAATAAGATAAAACTCAGTAATAAGTTGAACTAAATTTCCTTGGAGAGATTTGAAATTAGAAATAGTTTTACTTTATAAGCACGAATAATGGGTGCAAGTCCCAGTTCGTTTCTTCTTTCAAAGGCCTCATAATCTTATCAAGAAAGTAATTTATTCTTCTTTTCTGCCAGCATAACAGTTTGAATAAAATTACCAAAGTCTGTTCTTTTTAAAATTATTCAGAACATTTTTCCTAAAAATAGTGTAAAAAGGAAAATCTTACTTTCTGATGGAAAGGTGTTATGTAAGTTCAGCAAATACATGAAAAAGTTGGCATTACAGAGCCCTTACAGCTTATATGGTTATAAACACAGCATCTGAAATTTAAGAATTAATGTAAATTAACAGCACTATGTTGTATTTGCACCAGAATGTGGAGAAGTGAAATATAGACATAGTAAATTTGGACATGGTGGTATGTGCTTGTATTCCCAGCTTCTTGGGAGGCTGATGCAGGATTTTCACAAACTTCAGACCAGCCTGATGAATTTAGGGAAGTAAAAAAAAAAAAAGAAAGAAAAGAAAGTCTGGGAATGTAGCTACATAGCTCAGTGGTAGAACACCTACAAGGCCCTGATTGGGTCTCTAACAACACACAAAATGAACCAAAAAAGCAAAACAACCCATGAAGAAGTACATAAGACTTTGACAGTGATGTATATTTACTTTTGTTCATGTGACAGCAAGAACTCTGTTCAATATGGCCAAACCTGAGTTCTGTGTTCTAGATGGACACACTGTGAGTGACTTTAGGGGCCCCTGCCAGAAGGCACAGTGGTGTCTTCAGTGCTCAAGGTTTGGTGGCCCATGGAAGCATGGTATTGGAAGGGAACAAATCTTTTTAAAGACATCATTTTAGTGCCTGGAACCTGGCTTCTCAAAGCCAGGCTTTGTGTTTACATGGGAAATACGGAACTGAGCTGTGCATCATAATGCCGGAAGGCAGGAGACCAAGGGAGAGAGACAGTGCACCTCAAATTTCCCCTTTCACTTTGTTCATTATTTTTCTCTTCTTTATTTCCTACTGAACTTTTTTTTGGGGGGGGGACCTCTAAAAATAAAATTTGATGTCAGTTTTCCCCTAGCCACTTTATATAAGACATTTACAAAATACTCCTAAATGGCAGGTGTGCCCCTGTAGGTAAGTACAGCTTCCGTATTATACTTATTTTAAAGTAAGAATGACAGTTTGAGGTGGAAGTATGAGTTTTCCTTGGTAACAGCTTGTACCAATTGAATGGTAGATACAAAGGGGAAAATAGTTTAAAGCAGTGCCAACGAGAGTTCTTAAACTCTTTGAGGTGGGGAGTTGAGTGGAGGGGGTAGAAAAGAACTAGCCAAGAATGCATGGGTGCTCTGAGATCTGGGTTCCTAGTGAGAGCACTTTGCCTTAGCATGTCTTAGTTGGCATTACTGTTAATGTAATGGAACAGCACGACCCAAAGCAAGTTGGGGAAGGAAGGGTTTATTTGGCTTACACCTCCACATCCATAGTCCATCATTGAAGGAACTCAGGCCAGCAACTCAAGCAAGAAAGGAACTTGGAGGTAGGAGCTGAGATCATGGAGGGGAGCTCCTTACTAGCTTGCTCTCCATGGCTTGCTCAGCCTGCTTTCTTATAGAACCCAGGACCACTAGCCTAGGGGTGGCCCTACTCAAAGTGGGCAGGGCCCTCCTCCATCACTAATTTAGAAAATTCCCTGTCTGTTTAGAGCCTGATCTTATGGAAGCATGTTTTCCATTGAGGCTCCCTCTTTTCAGATGACTCTATCTTGTGTCAAGTTGACAGAGAAGTAGCCAGTGCACAGAGTGTTGCACAGAGGCTTGTTCATGATTATATACCCAAATTGCTTAGATATGGCGGATCTGCTCTTTCTAAGAGAACCACTCAGATTGTTGTACCAGCGGAGGCTGTTTCCATCATTTAATGTGCTTTTATTGTTTACATTTGAACATGCCTATCTGGAGGACATTATAAGATATTTTGGTCAGTGTTTCCTTTCTGCATGGTATATGTTATCTCTGTTTAGTCATTTAACTAGATTTTTAAGAGATGTGTTCTACATTATAAAGTATATTCTTTGATACAGAACAAGTCTCCTTTTCTTTGCAAGCCATTGTTAGCTGGTTTAACATCTGATAAGTGTACAGTATCCAGAACTTAAAAAATTAGAAGGTGCTCTTCTTTTATTTCAGAGTAAGAAACAGTCTTATAGGGCTCTTGGTGGAAGGCCTGGCCTTGGCACTCAGGCCTCTAGAGTTCATGCCAGAAAAATGCAAGTTTGTTTTATGCCCAAATCTAGTTTGAGTGATGGCTATGACACACTTCTCCATTTCAGGGTGATTCTGGTTTAATACCTCGGATCTGTGAAGCACTCTTCAGTAGGATAAATGAAACCACCAGATGGGATGAAGCCTCTTTCAGGACGGAAGTCAGGTAGGTCTATGACCTGAGGTGTAAAGTTCTGAGGGCCCCAGGTTTCTTGACTTGTACAGAGGTCTGGGAGAGAGAAAGATGAGGTTGTAGATTGCTGAGGAATAAGCCTGCCCTTTCTGACCTGAACTTCATGTCAGGAATAGGACTCAGACTACTTGGGTACAGTTTGGGTGTGAAATAGCATTGTTTGATGGGAGCTTTAGTATTTATTCTGTTTTTTTTCCTAAATGGAGTGAGCCCTTGGCCTTTGTGAGCTCAGGCAATTAGTTTCACTCTTTGGCTAACAAATATGTGCGTTACTACTCATTGCGTGGAATCCTGTGAGTCTCACCTTCTCATCATTCTCTGTGCACAGAACACCTTTTCCTTTTTGTCACTGAGTGCTCTCAAGTGATCTTGAGCAGAGCTGTGTCAACCTGTAGTGCTCAGAGCCAATCATCTTCTTGGTGACTGTGACTCTGGGGAAGTTATTTAAAGCATACCAGACCTCTCTTGTCATATCCATAAGGTGGGGATTATGAAATAGCCTCCTTTGGGCCATTACAAGGATTCAGTGAAATGTTTTCTGTAAAGTACACAGCAGAGGTGTATATGGCTCCTGTTGCAGTGTGTATTGTGCTGGTTATTATTAATGTCTTAAAAACATTTTTTTCTAAAATTCATTCTATTTAAAATTTTTAGCTACTTAGAAATTTACAATGAACGTGTGAGAGACCTGCTTAGGCGGAAATCATCCAAAACCTTCAATTTAAGAGTCCGTGAGCATCCCAAAGAAGGACCTTATGTTGAGGGTAAGAAGGAAGTTTCTTGTCTTTAAACACTTCCCTGCTTTCCTTTGGGATTGATGTAAAAATAAAATATACAAAATTGTGAAGTTAAAAATTTAAAAAGTTGTTTACTTTTGGAATTTTATTACAGTAAAGGTGACAGGAGCTGCTACTTTCTACTGATCATTCTGTGAATCTATACTTCACTAGGTATTTTGTGAGGCCAACTCATCATTTCCTTCAGTATTAAAAAACTTTCTGGAAATTGTGTTTTCCATCTTTTCCAACATGATGAGCAAGTGTGCTCCCCTCCCCCACCTGTGAGTTTTGGTGGTGATGCATTTTACTATGGTACTTTCACTGACCTTATGGTGGTGGGTTGAAGAAGGTAGTCTCAGGCCTTTTGTTGCCAGCAGAGTTCCCATAAGCATTTCCTCTTGGTTTTTGGCTTGTGTGTTGTGAGAGTAGCTATGGGGGACTGGGCACCTACTTCTGCAGTGTCAGGAAAGGTCTTGCAGACAGTGAAAGAATTCACCCTTTAGATTAAAATAGGAAAAGTAGTTCACTGAGTATAGTACAAGGGCACAACAGGAAAGCAGTAGCATTGATGTGCTGTTAAGATTCCATTTAGAAGTACTTTTATGGTTTGGTTGGGTTTATGTGTGTAGTTTCCTGGTATGCAGTGCATGCCAGATGAAGGCGCTCTATCCATATTGGCTGAAGGACAGGTCTGGGAGGTTAGCTTGAACCTCTGTGCATATAACTTTTGAGTTGTATACCCCATGCCATGCAGTTAATAGCTGTGCAAACTAGGGTGATGCAGTTAAGGTCATTCTTAGTCAAAGGACCTGGACACCGGTTTTTGGGATGCAGCTCTGTGGTGTTAGAAAATTCTGAGGTGAGCACTTTGGCGTTCCTGGGCCATACTGTAAAGATTAAATTTCTGGTCTCTTCCCAGTGGCCCTATCCCCAACACTAACTGAGGCACAGTTAGTCATGGATAGAGCTGCATGTAATTTGATGTAGAGACCTGGCCTTTGCTAGGCTGACTGTGATAGTTAATCTTTTTGTCAACTCTATGGGGTTTTTTAATTACCATGGAAATAAATATTTTTTTTAATTTATGCAGATTTATCCAGATTACTTTAGTTGAGGTAGATTTTTCAGCCTACATGCGGGTAGCAGCATTCCAGGTTCTGGGGACCCAGACTAAATAAAGCTGAACACAGCATTCTAGGCTCTCTGCTTCCCGATTGTGGCGCATGATGTGACCAGTGACTAGGTGCCTTCTAGTTCTGCCACTGAACCTTCCCCACTGCTTGACTGACTCCCTCTTGCTGGTTTTTCTTTTATTCCAGCCCCATGTTGGATTACAAGATATTGTTGTTTTTCAGTTCTTTGCGGGGGTGGGAGGGGATTTGCCCTTTCAAATAAATCGTACAGGGAAGCTCATTATTACTTATAAATGCCTACCTTTAGCCTTGCTTGTTTCTAGCTGCTTTTCTTAATTTATCTCATCTACTTTTTGCCTCTGGATCTTTTTCTTTTCTATTCTGTATACCTTTCTTAATACTTTTTGGCTTGCTGTGTAGCTGGGTGATGGGCCCCTAGAGTCCTTTGCCTTTTCTGGCTACTTCTTTTGCTATTTTCCTTCTATTTATACTCTGTCTTACAGCTCCACCTAATTCTCCTTTCTGCCTCACTATTGGCCATTCAGCTCTTAATTAGACCATCAGGTGTTTCAGACAGGCAAGTAACACAGCTTCACAGAGCTAAACAAATGCAACATAAACAAAAGTAAGACATTTTTACATGATTAAACAAGTGTTCCACAGCATAAACCTTAAGATAAGACTCTGCAACATCTCCCTTTTAATTGTGAGCCAAAATAAGCCTTTACTTTATTAAATCACGTTGCCAGATATCTTTTTATCACAGCAGTGAGAAAAGCAGCAATACAGTGGGTTTAGGGTCATGCTTGCTAGGAGGCTAGTTTTGCTGCTCCCCAGGGTGCTAAGTAACTGCGGGGAGAATAGCCTAAGGGAGTAGGGTTAGTAATGGAAACACGCTGTCTTATAGTATTGTCCACGGAGCATGTTTCCTTGCTGTCAACAATGGAACTGCACATAGGTTTGAAGGGGTGCCTCCTTTATCTCCCTCACCTCTCTACTTTTGTTTTAACATTTGAGTTTGTCAGTGTGCCAACAGGACTCCATCTATATTTTAAGTTCCCATTTGCATTTGCGGTCTATCTATCTCCCCAGAGGAAGATATGCAGCTGCCCCCCCCCCCCCCCCCCCGCTCCCCACTGCCCCCCCCCCCCCCCCCCCCCGTGAGTGTGTGTTTTGGGAGTGTTATGGAATATTTATGGCTTTCAGTCTAACATGAGTTTCGTATATTTCCTTTGTTATAGCAGATGTTAAAACCTATAAAACTTATATATGAAGAGACAGAATAATTAAGCAGGGTAAAAACATCTGGATTTATTGACCTCTATACTTATGATCCTTATAAATTTTAAATAATGCAATTATTCAAACATTAAGGAATATGAATTATAGATTATCTGAAAAGAAAAAGTAAAATGTCATCACTCAACTTTTATTCTAAATTATTTGAAAAATAAGTCAAGGCTTTACATATGAAATAATGATTTGATCACAAGGTATCACCCCCCTCCCCCCCAAGATTCTTAGAGGAAGATTTTTTTTTTTAAAGATTGACTTAAAACCCAAAAGCCATAGTTGAATAATTTTCCTCCCAATGGTGCAAGTACCCAGGGTCTCCTTGATTGTGTCAGGCAGTGCTCTAGAGCACTGGGCTATATCACCACCCTGAGCTACAGATTAATTTGAAGTGTTAAAAAACATTGCTAAGCTTCTTTTATCATAATAGAAAAACAGGAAGATAGTTAGAGTTGATGCTTTTCACCCTGAGTGGACAGAGAGGGTGCTGGGCAGGGAGGAGACAAGCTTCAAGTCCTTATTGCTACTGCAGCAGATTGCTCTGTGTGGGAACTTTGTAGCGTATGTCAGCATTTCCCATGTTCTTTGATTTAGCAGTTCTACCTCCAAGAATTTATTTTATAGTCATATTCCCATACATTTGAAATGACCAATGTACAAAATATTTTAACAGCCCTTACTTGTATTTGGAAATAAAATAAAATAAGAACAATACCTATAGTCTAAAGAGGTGGCTGGTTAAATTGGTTGTGGTTCAGAGGTACAACCATTTCTTTGTAGCCTTAAAAACAAATACCAGGTCACCTTAACTATTGCAGAGGATCTTTAGATGGACTTAAGGAAAAAGCAGGAAGCAGAAGGATGTTCATGATATGCTACTCTAAAAATTTTATCCTGGTATGTGGAATATATCAAAGGGCCTTTCTGTGGGATAATGCTCTTATACACTGTAAAGATTTGTTATCTGAATTGGCTTAATAAACCACTGACTGGCCGGTCACTCGCCAGGTAGGAAGTGTAAGCAGGGTGACCAGACTAGGAGAATTCTGGAAGAGGAAGAGCAGAGTCAGGAGTCACTTGATGCAGAGGAAGCAAGATGAAAATGCTTTCCTGAGAAAAGGTACACAGCCACATAGCTAAACATAGATAAGGATTATGGGTTAATTTAAATGTAAGAGCTAGTAATAGCCTGCCTGAGCTACCAGCAGAGCTTTTATAAGTAATATTAAGTCTCTGAGACTATTATTTGGGAAGTGGTTGCCAGGTATTTGGAAATTGCTGACAGGACAGAAACTTCTGCCTACAGGGCCTTATATGTCTCTTACTTAGTATGCTACCATGTGCATGGAGGGGGAGGAAAGGTGACTTTATATATGTATAAGTGCCTTGATATATGGATTGACTTGTAGGGTATGAGGAAACTGGAACATTGGTTACCTGGCAGAAAGAAAGGAAGGAAAGAATTTGCTATAGGGAAAAGCAGAGGAGCCTTTAGTAGTATAATTTTTAACAAACCCTATGAGCTTCTTTTCCCTTAAGAAGAGAGAGACAGTAAAACATTTTTAGAGTTTAAAAATATTTTCAGGTTTTGCACAAGGGTGAAGCATCTGTGAGATTATTCCAGAGGGTAGAGCTTTTATATTCTTTTCCCTTGTTCCATAACTGCTTCTAAGAGATTGCTGTTAATAGCTGGCTTTTATCCTAGACACTCTGTGAAGTAGTGTAATAGGCACTCAGATTAGGTTGCTGAAGCCCACTGCAGCCAAACAACTCAACCAGCTCCCAGTCTGTATTGCAGAGCACCTCTGTAGACAGCAGATCCCCAACCTGGTTGGCAGATGAGTAGTCATGTATGATTCTTAGAGGAAAGTTATTTATTTCCTTCATTACAAAACAAAAGGAGGCCCTCAACCTTCTCTTTTCTTCTTCTAGATTTATCCAAGCATTTAGTCCAGAACTACAGTGCTGTGGAGGAACTTATGGATGCAGGGAATATCAACCGTACCACTGCAGTGACAGGGATGAATGACGTCAGTAGCAGGTCTCATGCCATCTTCACCATCAAGTTCACTCAGGTAAGGGCAGCCATGGGCAGAGGCTTGCCCTCAGGCCTTTCCTTGTTGCTTAGCACCAGCTGAGCTCTGATTCTTGTTACACCAGGAGCAGCAGCAAACAAAGGTGACTGTCACTTCCTTGTTAATTAGAGTTGAATATGTGCTGTGTGCTCAGTCATTCTGTATTCACAGTGATTTAAAAGTCCTGATGTATATCCTCAGAAATATTTAGCAGGCTTCCACCTTGTTCTAGGTGTAAGAAAAATTTGCTTTGTGCCTAATTAAGCAAAAGTTTTCATTGTTCTAAGCACAAGGGGAGATAATGGATTTTGAGTCAGAGCAGCTGGAGGCCGAGGTGAGAAAAAGGTGCAGTACATTATCGCTCCATGGGCTCCAGGGATGTTGATTTTGATTAGAGCAGTATTAGAGGACAGTGAGCACACTCAGAAGCACTAGTGTAAGAATTCATTATGATCAGGTGGAGGACAGTGTCTTCAAGGTGGCTGGGAGTGGCTGAAGGGAAGTAATCCCTTACCAAAGCCAGACCACAGGTCCACACAGTTGCACATCTTCCTCGCTTCAGCGAGTGCTAGACATTGGAGTTGTCTGTCTACATTGACATTGAACACAGCAGAAACAATAGCCAGAAAGCCCTTTACTGATTTGAGGATTGGAGGGTGGGAAAATGAGGTGACTCTCCAAGACCAGTTAGAAGAGCTCCCTGGGTATTCTCCTGCTAGATGTTCAGCAGCCTCACTTGCATTAAAACAGCTTACTGGCTTTTTTTTTTCTCTTCTTTTTTTCAGTTTTCTGGTGGATGCTTTAATTAGTGTGTGGCTGACTGTAGTTTCTAAAAGGTTTAAATGTCCATCAAAATCTAATTTTTATTATTTGTTGCATTTGGCTAAAAATATAAAACATAGACTAAAGTCTTTGGAAATAGAAAGTTCTGGTAGGATTCAGAGCAAGAGAATTTACATGTTAGTATTTGCCATTTTTAAAGATGTGATGTGTTTTATTAAACAGTATCAAATGATATCTTATATAACTGTCAGTCTGTCATGTTCTAAAGAGCCTTTGTGTCTGGAATGCTGGAACTTCCAGAGGAATGAAGCTAATTACTTGTTATTTAGTTTTGTTTTCCAGTTTCCCTTAGGGGTTGGTTTTATATAGTTTTGATCTCCAATCCTGTGAGGGTCATTGTCAAGAGTGACAGTGATTTGCTAAATGGACTGGTTCTTCAGAAAGCATGAGAGTCACAGGTGGTAAAGTATAACCACAAATCCCTGGCAACTGATAAAGAAGGATATATTTTATTTAGGGGTTCTGAGGGCAAACTCACTGATACAAGAGATTAAACAGTTGTGTTGTTCCTGGAAGGCTGTACTGGTCTACATGACTGAAGTTGGGTCAGGTCCTCCATGTAAGAGCAAACAGGAAAGAGAGAAGGGGCTTCTGCATATGTCCACCTTATCTTAAGCTGACCTTCAACAATGATCCTAATTCTGTAGCCTCAGTGGTCATAGATGAATTCCAGAGCTACACTGGCCAAGAGGCCAGGCCTTGAGTCAAGATGATGGCACTTGCTCTTCACAATAGTAGAGTACTGTTGTATCAGGATTAATTTAGGCAGTTCTCATAATCAGCGTGATAGTCAATAAAATAACAAAATGGACTGAAGTCTACCTGAGAGATCACCACTGGGAGTGGAAGGTGATGGGGATTTGGTCTTGAGAAGCATGAAACTCTTTGTCCTCTTCAGTGTCATGTTTTTCCACAGGCGAAATTTGATGCTGAAATGCCATGTGAAACCGTGAGCAAGATCCACCTTGTCGATCTTGCTGGAAGTGAGCGGGCAGATGCCACCGGTGCCACTGGGGTCAGGCTCAAGGAAGGGGGCAATATAAATAAGTCCCTCGTGACTCTGGGAAATGTCATTTCTGCCTTAGGTAGGCTTGAAATCACCTCTTGCCCTTTTTTGTCTGGGTACTGTGTTAACTCAGAACATGCCTGCTGGATGTTTGTTTCACAAACCCAGGCAGCGTGCTCAGGTCCCTTAGAGCTAAATTAGAGACAACAGAGGCTTTGGAATGATTTGTTTCTTTTTTTTTCCCGGCAGCTGATTTATCTCAGGATGCAGCCAACCCTCTTGTGAAGAAAAAGCAAGTTTTTGTGCCTTACAGGGATTCTGTTTTGACTTGGCTGTTGAAAGACAGCCTTGGAGGAAACTCTAAAACCATCATGATTGCCAGTAAGCATTTAAATTATATCTCTGAGAATCAGAATTTCCTGTGAAGTAAGTGCAAATATTTAAGTTGAGAGTGTCTCACTAGGATGTAGCATCTTTTATATCTTAAGGAAAGAAATGTTGCTTCCTGTTTTGAAAATCACCTATTGTAACACATCTGTAGTTTGGAATTTGTAGTTCTCTAGACTTGGATATCATGGAGGTTGCAATGGCAGGCAGGCATGCTCATCAGCTTCTCTTTGCTTAAAGGCAGACACTTTGAACTTCACTAGCTCTTAGGAGAATTCTTTATAAAGACATAAATAAACAACCCAATTTTTTCCCCACTTAAATGTGCAGAGTTTAAAACTGAAAAGAAAAACAAAGGAGTTAAACACAATGGGAACAGTATTCTACTTTTATTTTTGAAGTTAACCAATTAAGGGAAAGAAGAAGGATGAAGATAAATATGTAGGAAAGGACATTTCCTAAGGGGTGCTCAGGTTTATGTCCCTCTGTCTCTTTCTTCTTTCCTTTCTCTCTGTCCTCTTCACAGCCTTTGCCCTGCAGTCACGGTGGCATCAAGGGACACAACCATGTATCCACCCCAGTCTTATAGGGTAGGTAGAAATGGTGGTAGACTGCAGTGTAGAAGTAACCAAAAGCTTCTGGAAGGAAGGATATAAGTATACTGACTTTTGAAAAATTGATATGCTCTGGGCTTTTACACATGATGGATTTTTATCATAAATGCAAAAGTATTTTAATTTCTGTTCAATAGAAAAGTACAATCCTGAAATTTCATGTTATCAACTGAGAAAACCCCTTCCCTTTGTCAGGTGTCTCACAACCTATCCTGAGGTTGTTCCAAGTGGCTGATTATAGATCCGAGAGGAGCAAAACGGCATTTAATTTGGTATAGTGAGCACTTTCCTAGAAACCTTAGATAATTTTTTAATATTCATTACTGTAGCAATGAATATTTAGTCTTTCCTGTGACCTGGGGTTTATCTGACTTTTAAATTACAAACCAACTTTGTGTTAAATCAAACATGGAGTGCTAGATGAATTATTTTTCATATTCATTTTTCATAGCCATTTCACCTGCTGATGTCAATTATGGAGAAACTCTAAGTACCCTTCGCTATGCAAATAGAGCCAAAAACATCATCAACAAGCCTACCATTAATGAGGATGCCAACGTCAAACTCATCCGTGAGCTGCGAGCTGAAATAGCCAGGCTGAAAACCCTGCTCGCTCAAGGGAATCAGGTTGCGTTTTTCTGAGATTTATAGATAATTTCTTTGAGTAATGGCATATATTTTTAGATCTTAATGAGACAATTATCTTGTGGTATTGATCTGAGTAAATAAGTGCTAAGTAAAGCTTTGGATGAGCAGCCAGTCTCTGTATCAGCTTCCTTTTGGCCTTTGCACTCCTTATGCATTCTGGATGTATGATTTAACCATCAGTCTTAAGTGATGAGCCATCTAGTAGTTATCAATTATGGATGGGAATTTAGCAATAGGATTAGTAGCACAATCTCCATTAGTGAAAAGAGATTTAGATGCTTAAAATGCTATTTAGATTCTTCTCATGCATTTTATGACTGTCACTATATTTTAACAGAGGGTGCGTGTGAACGAACACCTTTGGAGGCTTGTTCTCCCTATAGCCACACCCTAAGTAGTTATGGCACTCAGTGGTGCCTGTGTGATTCTGTTCTCTGGGGCCTTTCATGATTATTGAGATCTTCTGCATTCCAGAGAAGCCATGTCCTATTGTTCTTTTCTCAGCCTGAAGCATGTTTCTGCAGGGTTGTGCTCTGTGAGAACTATGGGAGCTGAGTTCCAGAGGCTCAGATACTACTGTGAAGAAATGCCACCCTGAAGAAAGTCAGAGATAGTGTTTTAAAATTGTGCTGTTAGAAATAAAATGGAGATACTTTATTTTATCCTGTGCTTTTAGGCCATTGTGTGGACACCATAAGTCTGTTGTTAAACAACCCCATTTCTGTAAGTGGGAAGTGCCCAGCACTTTCCCTGTAAGAATATTTGGTATTTCACACCCCTGATAGCCCACAAATGGTTTGAACTGTAGAAATACTGTCAAAATGAAATCTCAGTTTCTTGTGTTCTGAAGTCTTCCTGGTAGTCCTTTCCTACAAGATGATAGACTGCACCTAAACTAGACTCTTTCATTGCACTTAATATCTATATACATTTCTGATTGTGATATGAGACCCCTGATGTGATAGGGAGCTGTCAGCAGAATGTGATATCAGGAACCACAATATTTGTTTCTGTTTGTACACTGTTATTGGAACCTTCTATCTGTGTTTTGGAAAAATTATTTGTCTAAAGTAAGCTTTTTAAGTGATTAATATATGCATTTCAGCTGCTTTCTCTTGAACTTGCAAGAGACTGTGTTGCACATGGTACCCCTATTGGGGTCAGAAGACAATTGTCAGAATGTGATTCTCTCCTTTCATCATGGGAGTTCCTAGGCTTGAATTCCTGTCATCAAGTTTGGTGGGAAGTGCCTTTACCTACTGTCTTAGTTACGGTTGTTGTTGCTGTGATGAACATTGTAACCAAAGGCATCTTGGGAAGGAAAAGGTTTATTTGGCCCATGCTTCCGTATCACTGTTCATCACAAAAGGAAGTTAGAACAGATACTCAAATAGGGAGGCCAGGGAGGAGTGCTGCTTAGTGGCTTGCTCTCCATGGTTTGCTCAGTTTGCTTTCTTAATGAACCGAGGACCACCTGACCAGAGATGGCACAACTGACTAGCTCTCTCCCATCAGTCACTAATTAGGAAAATGCCTCACAACCTTGTCTACAGCCTCATCTTATGGAAGCGTTTTCTTAATTGAGGTTCCCCCTCTCAGATGACTTTAGCTTGGGTCACGCTGATATAAAACCATCCAGCACACCTACTGAGCCGTCTCACCAGCTCTGCCCTGAGTTCGCCTTCTTTGTGGTTGTGTTTGTTTTGTGTGCTTATTGTTATGTTTGTTTATTATCATTTCTTTCATGAGTTAATATCATTTCTTTAACTAAGAGAGCAACTTTGTTACTGTTTGGAAGTGAGGATGAAAAGTCTACTTAGAGTATATTTTGATAAATTTAATGTAGACCTTATAGTGAACATGGGAGTCTAATTCAAAATAGGGACCTTTCAGACATTATAAATATTAGGTTTGTGATAATTAATAAACAAATGTTCTTAAATGCTCATTGAAAAAGAGTCTCTGAATAAGGTTGCCTGGTTGGTGAGTACTTGCTTGTATAGAACCAGGAGAGTGGATAAATGCTGGTAATCCTAGCTGTGGCGAGGTAGGAGACAGAGAGATGAAAATCCTTGGGAGCTTGTGGACCTCACCTGTATTCTGGAGTTCTGGCTAGGAGAGATAGATTTCAAACAACACTCAAAATTGTCCTGTGACTTTCCAGATGTGTGCATCCACCCACACCCACACACAAATATACACACCATCATCATCCCCCCTTTTAATCCCTCTGTAAAATAATTCTTAGTAAATCCTTTTGAGAACATTCCTTTATTTTTAGAGTAATCTATTTCAATGTTCTTATAGTTCTTTGAGAGTGCTAATTTAGCTTTCATTTTTAGAATTGCTTATTTAAGCAAAACTAAATAAAAATCTCCGGTTTTATTTTTAATAATTTTGTGTATTGCTATTGCAGAGATCATGTACCAAACGTAAAAATACAATTTGATAAAACATAAAGATTCTGATATGTATTTATTTCTACTACATAGAAACATACATTTATGCATATGTCAATGTATACTTAGTATTTCTACAGAATTATATATAGTAAGAAAAATTACATTATGTATATATGTTGCATGAATTGAGAAGCTCAAGTCACCAGTCTCCCTGTACACGTCTTGAGAACAGAGCTTCACCATGTCCTAGGAGCCTCTCCGAGTACTCTAGCCAGGACCCACCCTCTCTGTCCTTTAGATCCAGTGTGTTTATAAGGTTCACCCATGTTGTTGCATGAAGGTGAGGACCCACTTACTCTCATCATTCCTGTTTGTCTTCTTTCACACAAACATTTCCTTGTTCAACTGTCAATTTTTGATTTACTTTTTGGGGGTTTCCTATTTGGGGTTATTATGTTTGTTGTGGATATTTAAATGCCTTTTAGTATACATACAAAAATATTTCTGTGGGACTTATGCCTAAGACGACTTGGTGGTCAGAGGTGTATATCTCATGTGCATAATTTCAGGAAGTGCCTCCAGTTTTTAAGAGGTATGCCATTCTCTTTCCCCATCAACAGATGCCAGTGCCAGTTTAGCCTTTGCAGATCCTTGCCACACTCGATGCTATCCACTTGCCATTAACCATTTTGATCGATATGAATCACAAAATGGTTTTACTTTATACTTTTCACACAATTAATGAAGTTGACCTCTAGATGCATTCTCTTATCACACACTTTGTTGCATTTACAAATATTTCCATTTTTAATTTTATAGGAAGAAAATATTTCAATTTCCCAGTCTTTTACAAACATATCTTGAAAAAAGTAAATTAATAAAAATAAAAATGAAATGACCAATGATAGTTCAAAAGCAGAAAAAACAGGGCAGAAAGATGGAGGAATAATGGACTCCTTATTTTTATAGCCAGGCCTGATGTTAGAATGTAAGTAGTAGAACAACTTTGTAGAGGCTTTTAAGAGAGATGTGTGTTAGACAAGAGCCCAAAGGAAGTCTTCGGTAGATGATCCGTGTAGGAATCGGTGGAGCCCTGTCTGTTAACTCATAGATGAGGATAGTGATGTAGAAAGAAAAATAAATTTAGCTCTAGAGAAGATTATTTTGCCATGACAGAGTGCAGTTCACAATTAAAATCGGACAGGACATCAACTTTTATGAAGAAAAACACAAAACAGTTGGAAATAAAGGAGACAGAGATGCGTATAATTTTCACAGAGAATGCTCTCATTCTGTGAGAGTGTAGGCAGGCAGAATTGAGTGGGGATACAGCAGGTGCAAATAACTTGATGAGTCTCTGCCGTGATGAGCTCAGTTGAGGCTAGGAAGAAGGCCGCAGCAGCTCAGGCAACCTTGCGCTACTTTTTTCTTGCTATGACAAGAACAAGTACAAATAAAGGTATCACAACCTAATAGGAACAAGAAAATATAGCGTGAGCACAGGCTGTAGAAAAGTAGTTTTAGATTGCTTCCTGAATATGTGAAAGATGTCCAATACCATGAATACCATTGACTACACAGCGTCTTGGCAAGAGTGGTAAGCTTTAGTTTACCTTTCATATCTGGAAATGTGATACAAGTGGGATGGCAGCTATATAACCAGGCCATACTTCTAATAATAAAAATAATCCCCCAATTGATGCATTTCGTTAAGATGGACAATATATAAACTTAAGATGGCAGCTGAGAAGCTATCCCTTTGGGGACTCCTGTGACTGGATGTGTCCCTCAGAAGGCAAATGGAAGGTGTGCCCCTGGTATTTTCCCTGGACTTTGGCTGCTGTGGCCTATGAATTTCTAAATCAAGGTGGGCTGCATACATGTTTTTGTGAATATCCGCCCTTCAAGTGGATTGCTGAAGGAGCACTCTGGACACTGTCACCAGGCTCCTGCCTAGTTCTCCACTTGCGCTTCCCCACTGAGCAGCTATGTTCTTTATTGATTACAGAATCCCAATGTGGCCCATAGTCATCCTGGTAGCTGTTTAGCTGAACCTACGAAGATTTAAGAAAAGAGATGGAAATAAAAGCCATTCTGGTACTGTAGGGAAGAATCACATGATGGCTAAGGAATTATCCTCTAGGAAGTTTAGTCTGTTGATATGGTCATGTATCTATAGGCATTTGGCACAAGGCTAGTTACTATAGCATTGCTGGGAAAGCAAGTCATTCGAAAAACCTGCATTTACATCACCCAGAAAAGCACCAACAGCAACTACAGGATATCCATGCGGTGAATACCACACAGTAAAAATTAAATAGTTAAAAAGAAAATAAAAGTGCTAAGTATAAACGATATATTCCTAATATATTGTTTTTTAAAACAATGATGATAATTGTTTTATGCCATTTTCACTTGGTGCTGTTAAATTGAGGAAACATGCTTGCCTATGTTGGACTCTGCTCCTGTGACATCTCTGGCAGCAAGAACAGCAGACAGAATACAGTACTTATGCTCCTGCCACTCAGGCCCAGGGTTAATTATTAGGCATGCAATAATTAGAAATCTCAGGCTGTTCACGTGTCCTAGGAGTTTGGTGTTTAGGACTTTAGTTTTTACCCTTCTGCAGCACAGATAAAGAAATAAACATAGATTGTAGCATAGCCGGGCCGTATACTAGATGCCATCAGCAGTGAAAACAAGTGAATTTTGTTTGTATATTTCAGTATGGATGAACTATTAAGCAAGACTTGGGTATCTTACTTTTTGAACTTTGTTCTTTATGTACATTAGACAAACAAATTCTGAGACCTGTAGGGATTGAAATATGTTTGACCTGAGTGAAATGCTGCTTCCATGGCTTTACCTTTGCTGATTATATTGCAGATGTAGGTTAACTTTGATGTCATGATTTTGATATTAGGACATGTATTCCATGGATTAGAGATTTAATGATAAGTAATACTTTGGGGAAATGTATGAGAAATTACTTTTTATAAACATTTAGTATTTTTTTGTGAAACTGTTCTGATAATTTGGGGGAATCCTAGAAATTTGCATCATTTCTGTTTATTAGCTGCTGATGTCTTTATGATTAAATTGCAGATTGCCCTCTTGGATTCCCCTACAGCCTTAAGTATGGAGGAAAAACTTCACCAGAATGAAGCAAGAGTAAGTGATGCTTTGAGTTATTACTGTTTCTTAATTTCAACCTACACATTTTAAGTCCATGTTTATTACAACTTGAGACTGTCACCAGGCTCTTACCACTGTGTGGAACACCTGTGCTTCCCCATTGGTTGGGACACATTTTCATTACACTTATCTCTAACCTCAACCTCATGGCCATGGTCTGTTTTTTGTGTTTGAGACCGAATATCACTATGTAATGTTAGCTGCACTTGAACTCATGTTGCTTCAGTCACATCCTGCTAGGTTTAGAGGTATGCATCACCATACCTGGCCCATGATACTTCTTAGCTTTTTATGTATTGCCTGTCCACATGTTCGTACATAGGATTTGAGGGACAATTAATGAATTGCTGCAGTTAGGGTCACAGGCAGGCCTCCTGACAGAGTGGGACCACCAAAGCAGGCAGAGACCTTGACAAGAGGTTCCAGTTAATATTCACAAGACCACAGCGGTCCCCATAACTTAGTGCTAAGTGATGTTTGGCTTCCTGGAGCTCTTGACTTTGCAGTGGGATATTCAGCATTCTAGACTGCAAGTATTCTGGGTCAGGAACTAATTAAAAGACAGGAAAGGAATAGCAGTGAGGGAACAGAACCTCAGGTGGTCTGTACAAGGCGAGGCAGGTGGTAACAGAGGGCTGACATCTAGGCTCACATTTCTTTTTTTATTTTTAAAGCCTTGTGGCTGATTTGGTTCTATCAAAGTTAATTTTTGAATGCCCTCTGGGAAAAGAGAAACAGACAATGTGAGCAGATTAGGACTCCCTATTTTTTTCTGGTGCTGAATGAACAGCCCTACAGGAAAACAAATGGTCTGATGGTAAAAACGCAAGAATAACACTGAAAGATTCAAGTTGACTTGAAGTTAATGAAATTGTCCATAATTTCTAGGGTAATTGTGTTGGCTAATAGCTGATAGTAGTGTCAGTAAAGACATCCATATATTATTTCTCATGAAATTTTATATTTTACTGCTTCAAATCCTGAGTACTATGGAATGTCTGGGTGTTGGTTATCAAGTACAGGTTTCAGGAATACTCAGCAAGTCAACAGAAACCAATAAATGTCTCAATTAGACTGCACTTGTCATGCTGTGAAGGAGATGACTGCCCATCTTATCCATAACATGCTCTAAGTGTTGCCTCATTTTTACTGACCTTCTTAATTGCTTGCTACCTATTGTATTCTCCAGTCACATTGTCCCCTGGAACATGTACTTGGATTTTGGTAATGCTTTTTAATGACGATTATTAGATTTAAGCACAATGACAAATCCAAGGAGTACTTAAAACTTTTTGAAAGCTCAGATCATATTTGAAAAGGAATGGATTATTATTACTTCTTATCAAAATTTTTTTTCTTATAAAATATGCTGATCATGCTTCCTCCCAGATCTTCTGTTGTTCCTTATCCACCAACTCCACACCCTTTCTCTATTTAGAAAACAAACAGGCAAAACCAAACAAACAAAAAAAGCAAACCAAAAGACAAAGAAACACACACACATACACACACACAATTCCATAGAAATAAATAAGAAACCATAATATGTAATCAGTTGACAAATAAGACAAAAATGTTTGAATAAAGCAGTAAGAGATAAAAAAAAATCTAAAGTACCATTGAGTTTATTTTGTGTTGGCCGTCTGCTGCTGGACATGGGGCTTGGCCTTAAGCGTGGTTAATATTCTCAGTGAGACTCTATCAGACAATACTAAATTTTCTTTTACAAGTAGGTGTCAATTACAGATAACTTCTTGGCTAGGGATAGGATCACATGCCTACTTCTTCCTCTCTACACTGTGACCTTGTTCAGGCTTGAACCTGAGCAGGCCCTATGCTTACTGCCATGGTGTCTGGGAATTCATATGTGTATTAGTTCTATTTTATCTGGAAGACAGTGTTTCTTTGGTGATCTCCATCCCCTCTGTCTCTTAAAATCTTAACACCTCCTTTTGTTCCTGACCCCGGGGGGGGGGAGTGGTTTGATGAAGATATCCCATTTAGGACTATTTCAGAATCATTCATTCTCTGCACATTGTCCAGGTGTGGGTCTGTGCTATTGATTGGCTCACCTTTCTTCAGTAAGGACATATGTGGTGGTGTAAGGGACACTTATTTCCTGAATGTTTCCTCTTCTCAGATACATTGCCAATAAAAGTCTCCTCATTGGAGACTTTTTTCTAATATAAATTAGAAAATTCAATATGCTACTCTTTTCCCTCCAGGGAGAAAAGATATCAGAATATCCCCTTCTGAGAAATTTTTAGAACAAAACACTCCAGTAGCCATGTGACTCACTCTTGTTTCCTCTGAAGGATTATTGGGTATGAATGGTTTCTGACTCACCACAGCTGTATCAAAGCATGGAGGCAGGCAGAAGTGATGGGGTGTCTCTTCACTCCTGTCTGCTTTGTTCACAAAGAAGATAGACTTCAGTGCAAATAACTAGCAAAAGAAGAAACATTTACTTGGAGCCCCATGGTTATCTGGGGTAACTTCAGTAAGTGAATGGCCACTGACTGTAAGTCAGATAGGTTTGTTTTTTACCTGAGTTGGTGATCCCTATAGATCTCCACTTCCTTGTCAGCAGCACACTTCGTTTGGTCAAGATTTTTATGCTTCAAGGCACATGCACTAGAGCAGGTGCCTTACATGGGAAGGTCTTAGGGGAGATTATTTCTGCTGTTGGAATTGAGAGGCAGTCAGGTGACAGAAAGAGTGATCCCTGAGAGGCAGCTGTCCCATCATGGACCAGTCTTTTTCTACTGTCTTCTGTAGTATGATGTTTGTGGCCCAGCCTTTCCAGCCTAGCCCAGAGGTTCAGACCCACTCTCAGCCCCAAATAGTCACACAAAATCTTACTCTAATTTCATACTGATTGACCTATGGCACTGGCATATTGCTAGCTATCTCTCTGATCTTAACCCAGCCCACTTCCATTTATCTGTTTAGCCATGTGGCTTGGTACTTTTTCTTAGAGCAGCATTTCAATTTCTTTACTCTGCATCTGCAGGTGTCTTTATCTGCTGGCGTCTCTGCTCTGCTCTTCCTGTTCCCAGAGTTTTCTTAGTCTCGTAGCCACACCCACACTTCCTGTCTGCCTTCTGCCAATCAGTGTTTTTATTAAACCAGTAGGAGGGACAAATATTTACAGTGGAACAGAGCATAATCCCACTACAATCTTCTTTTCCACAGAGCATATTTTTTTTTATTCCATTTCTTACTGGCCTTTTTGATTTAGCTATCACTTTTTTTGCTTCTCAGTGAATTAATCATGAAGATCATCTTAAAACATTTCTGAACTAGATGAAAATTTGATTATCTTCGAGAAGCACTCCCCAACTGTGTGCATTCAACTGTGTGGTGATATGTTATATATTTAATGAAACCAGTCTGGAATATCAAGAGAACAGATCCCCCCACAGTCAAGCCAGAGGGGTTAGAGAGTGATAACTCACACCTTTAATCCCAGAAAGGGGATAGACCTAGCCTGACCAGGAGTGGTAACCTTTAATCCCATAACTCCAGAAACAGAGATCTCTGTTTCTGTGAGTTCAAGGCCTAACTACCAAATAGTAGTAGCTCACACATTTAATCTTAACTCTGGAATATGATGCAGAGTTGAACCGGAAGTGAAACAACTTGGCGAAGAAAGTATTTAAGGAGGTGTAATAGAGATTTATTCTGTAGAAGGACAAGGAGCCAGGCCAAGGAAGCTGGAAGATAGCTTTTTCCTTGATAAGATGGCTGGGTAAGATTTGACTGTGGTCTGTTCCCTCTTTCTGATATTCTAGACTGGTTTAATTAAATATATAATATATCACCACACAACTGTCAGGCCTTTCCTCACTTAAGTTACAGTCCACTGAAAATCAACTGATTTTTATCAATGAAGTTTTGATGTGTGTGAAAGAATCAAATAAAGAATCATCTTTTCCCCCTTTACCCAGAGGTAGAGTGAGATTTATAACCCATCAATTATCTCCAAAAAGAAAACTGCAACATCACCATATCTAATTAGAAAATAAAGTAAATGGCTATTACTTAATGTATGGCCAGGAAAAGCAAATACACTTAATGTGGGGGTTGCTGTCCTTGGAACTGTAAGTGGTTAAAATCAAAGAAGCAGTTTCTTTAAGTCTACCATGGAAAAGAGGTCATAAAGCTATAATTTGACACATTTCTGTCTCTTTCCTTGCTGCAGTGTAGGTTGTTGATGAGACCGGCTGTTTAGTTTATATTTGGTGATTGTTCTTTCAAGGAGTAGCCGTGCGCACGCGCGCGCACACGCTTCACACACACACATACACACACACACACACACACACACACACACACACACACACACACACAGAGTTCATCTTTCCATAGGGTCTATACATTATACATTTAGAAAACTCTTCTAGTAAATATTATGTTTATTTTTAATAAAATCATTGTATATTTATGTTTTTGTTTCTAGGTTCAAGAATTGACCAAGGAATGGACAAACAAGTGGAATGAAACCCAAAATATTTTGAAAGTAAGGGTTGTGTAAAGTGTCTTAATCATAAGTAGGTAATTTTCTTTATCCTCTGAAATATGACTATTAAGTGCCGTGCTTAAGGTAAGATCAATGAAGCTGATTGGGACTTGTGGCCTATGAGCTTGTGGTTAGTTTCTCAGGTCATGGATGATGGCTATTACATATCACAGCTGAGAATCATAACGTGCAGAGGTTACTGTGATATTCCACAATATGCTTTTACTGGTTGGAGTTTCTCCATTTTGGGCTCAGTAGTAATTCCTATTATTCAAGGACATGCACTTTGTGTTTCTAATTTTGTTAAGGTTAACAGAAAAGCAATACATTAATAACAAAAATGGTTTTCATGACAACATTATGGAATATCCTCACATAGCATTGTTAGATTACAGAAATTTCTAAACTACTGATTTTCACCAGTTTTCCATGTCTGTATGGCTAGATGATGGTTGTATGTATTTCTGCCAACACTTGCTATGAAGGGGCACCTATAATAATTTTGGTCTCCATTTTTTATGTTCTATACTGCAAACTAGGAATTTTCTTGTTTTTGTTTTGGTTTACTTTAAGTGGTAAAAGACCCATACTTTACCAGGTTTGGAGTTGAGTTTGGTCTTTGTGCTTTGATGGCATCCAGTTGCTTCTGAGGTCTAGTAAAGTGCCCTAAGGATAAAAAGGAAGCTCCATGTAATGTTGGCTGGCCAAGCTCATCAGGGCTCAACTAAATGTGCCAGCAGCGTATCAAGTTGGGTCTCCTATATCTGAGTGGCTTGCTTGGTTGATGGTTTATGGGGGCAGACTTGAAGGACTGAATTAGCCACCTAGTCCTTTTCTGACAGCAGTGTTATAGAGCCAGGGCCGGTCAGCGAGATACTGTGTTCAGTTCTATTTGTGGTTGCTTGCCCCAGCTGGGGGTTATGAAGACACCTTGAGCTGGAGGCAGTAGTCAGCTTCCACGTAGGTAGAAATGAGTTGATGGTCCTGGGGACTTTTTTTTTTTTTAAGGAGCCCAAATGCCAGTGTTCAGTGAGGTCTTTAGCTTTCATATTTCCTTCTCCTTCTGTTCCTCAAAAGAAAGGCATGCTATTTAGATGTACTGTGCTTCTGCAGTGTTTCTTTTGTTCAGAATTTAATTATTCACTTCTTTATTTTGGTAGTTCTCTGGGTTCAGCCCGGAATTTTAGACATGCTGGGCAAATGCTGAGCAATGCCATAGCCTACCTTTGTCAAGAGACAGTGCACAGCTTTGAGCTGAGCAGAGGTTTCAGTCACATCTCAGAACAGTCATGTTAGAATAAGCACTGCTGTGGTGCATGTATTTGTTCCTGAAGTTTAAACACCTCTGAGTGGTGCTGTAGCAGCCTCTAAAGGTCAGGCCCTTTGACCTTCCATGGCATGATGCAAGGTTTAACTTTCTTTGCAAAGATGTAGAATTAAAGTGACCTCATTTAAAGCACAAGAGAAATTATGTCTAGTGAACACGTTGAAAGTTATTAGTGGAGTAGCACCTGATGGGACTGGAGTCACAACAACAGTAAGCTATAAGACTTACAATTATCTCTTGCTACTAGAGAATCTTCCCATGGGGAATGCACTAGGGCCTTGCATGATCAAGGATCAAGGTTGCCTCAGAGTGGACACCCCTATACTGTAACCAGTTTTATGCTGGATTTTTTGACCTTTCTGCAACAATAGTGAAACCTCCAACATTTTTCATAACAACACCTCCTCCCCCAAGTGATTCTGGGTTTTGAAGCCAAATCCTTCTCTGATTGTCATCCCATTTTAAATTCTGTGGATTACCTTTATTTTTCATGACTTTTCAGATTAGGAGAATGTGTGTTATTAAAGGTTATGAGAAAGGCAGGGACAGCTTCCTGTCTCCCCTCCTGTTTGTACTTTGGCTTCACTGGGTGCTTTAAGGGCTTTTTCATCTAATTTTGGAATATACTGCCTGTGGGTTGGGGTAAAGACCATTACTCAGATGCTTATTTTGAAAATCTTCCATGGGAATTGGTTGCTATTCCAGATATGTATTGTGTACCTGTGTGGTTTCTATACTCCTCTTCTACATTTCTACAATGTGTTCCATAAATTGATCATTTGTGCATGAAGCCACTCCTGCATATAGTGCTGCATGCTTCCCTCCCTTCCTGACGTGAGACTTCAGGATAAATTCTCAGTAGACATCATGGAGAGAGGATTCAGGAATACAGGCCTCTGCCCTCTCATATAGACATTAGCCTTAAAGTCAGTGTTGGGTGAAGGTCCTTTGAATGTTGGACTTCTCTGCATCATACCACATTCTGAGCTCTTGAATACTCAGAAGCATGGGGCAGTTTTGTTCCCTTCTTTCTATAACTAGCCTGTGACTTCCCTTGTATGGTAATAGTCAAATCTGAGGTCTGGTTGCCTGACATTAGAAGGACATAGACAGTCCTCAGACACATGTAAGCTCTAATCAAAGCTCATGATTTTTTCTTTTTTTTAAGCAGAGCTGGCAGCATCATGGCCACAGTAGCTGGAGCCTCAAGCTTTGATCTGTTAACTCAAAACTTGTATCTCAGGCTTCTGTTCCCTTTCTCTTAATGGGTTGTGGCACTAACTGATGCTTCCATATGCTCTAGTTTCCAGCTTTGGAACTGTGCTTGATGCCAGCTGATTCTCTTTGTCCAAGGTAGAAAGATAAGAGATGATGACATGTTCATATTCACTTTGCTAAAGTAATTTATTTTAGTGTGTTTGTCTTTTCTCAATCTTCCAAATGCTGATAGTCTTCCTTGCAATTCCCCATATCGTGGTGACCCCCAACCATAACATTATTTAGTTGCTACTTCAGAACTTTAATTTTCCTACTGTTATGAATCATAATGTAAATATCTAACATGCAGGATAGCTGATATATGGCTTTTTGGGGAGAGTGACCCACAGGTTGAGAACCGCTGTTTTAGGCACAGGGCAGTTTTTTGACTGTGCTCTACATCCCCTTTCTTGCTTCTCAAGCTGCCTTCTCATTTTTACTATTCTTCATTTTCTGATCTGCAAACTCTCTTTCTTCACCCTGAAAGGCTTGGGACTTCTGTACAGTTTGATCTGTCCTATTGCAGGTGTGTCCCACCACCCCAGCCATATCTGCACACCCTACTGGAAGGTGTGCTGGTCTCAAGTTTCATGCTGTCTCCTAGCCTTGCCTGCTTCCCTTTCTTAGTCTCCTGTCAGAATCCACTTGAAAGTCCGCTGCCTCTACTGTTTTAGTTAGGGTGGATTTTGTTTTCCTCTGTGCTTTACGACATTTAATAGGATACAGTATTCTCTATTGTCTGAGTCATGTGGTGTCGCTGTCCCTGCTTCTATCTCTGTCTCTCTATGCAGACTGACACATAGATAGTCAAGAGCTTGAATTAGTTT
This sequence comes from Phyllotis vaccarum, assembly GCA_033318265.1. Lineage (NCBI taxonomy): Eukaryota > Metazoa > Chordata > Mammalia > Rodentia > Cricetidae > Phyllotis > Phyllotis vaccarum. The sequence goes on along the minus strand of JARWLC010000001.1, from coordinate 170,699,554 downwards.
GGACTATATCTGCTGGTCTTTCTGTAAGCCAGCTCCCATGTCTCTGCTACTCACAGAGCAGCATGCAGCGAAAGCTTATGGGATTCATGTAGTATTAAGAAACAAAAACAAAGCCCATTGTATCAGTCTGCTAAGAGAGCCATAACTGCACACCACAGGCTGGATGGTTTAAACATCAGATTTATTTATTTTTGCTCATATCCCTAGAGCCTACAAGTCCAAGATGAAGATTTGCCATGATTGGTCTCTTCTCCTTAGCACACAGCCAGCCGCCACTCATGACCCTTCCTTTGGTGCCCATGTCCTTGGTCATCCTTTGTGTCTTAGTCAGCTTTCCTCATGAGGAAAACAGTTGCATTGGGGCAAGACCTACCCTAATGGCTTTAATTTAATAATCCCAGCTACCTAATTTCAACTTATTAAAGTCCTGTCTCTACATAGAGTCATCTCCTGAGGATCTAGAACCTAGAGCCTCAGATGTGAACATTGGGGCCACACAGTTTAGCTATTTTAGCCTTGATCTGTACAAATGTAAGGATTTGGTGAGAAACATCACCTCCTGTTGTGTAGAACTCATTCTCCTGGGCTTTCCACTGGACTTTTCTCCTCTTTGAACTCTTGTGAATAACTCTGTAGTTTTTTTCTTGGGAGGAATGTGTCTGGATTCTCTGCATGATAGACCATCCTTAACTCAGATCAGCTAGAACCTGGCCTTTTAAAAGTGTGGTATTTTAGGAATTATTTGGGCACCAGATATTGTAGGAATTATTTATTTGTAATTGATTATATAAAGGATTAATATTTATTAAAGGGACATATAAACACTGATATAAATTGAGATTTAAGGCAATTTTTAGAGAGTAAAACTTTCTCACATAGTAATGGTTCCAATCTTCTCCAAAAACACAAAAACAAACAAACAAAGTTAACATATAACAAAGTTTTCAATAGGGCTTGCTGTGCCCCATTAAGAGTCTTGAGACCTAAAAACTATTCTTCTAGGTCTCCCTTAACTATGCCTCAATCTCACTACAGTGTGCTTTATGATCAACAGCATCAGTGGCATTTGTGAGACAGGGAGGAAAGAGAGTTTTGAATCTGCATTCTAGTCTGTGTTTTCTCCATTAGAATCTGCATTTTAATCAAATGCCCAAGAGATGTCCTGTTTGAGTGCTGACATAGATCTGCCATACTGGGGAAAGGTGGAAGTATCCTGATTTTTTTACCTTTGGATCCATTCTGCTGTTTCCTGGTTTCTTTTTTGGGGGGGAAGGTGGCTGATACCCACAGGATGCCTCTTTCTAGGCTCCCTTGAACCTGTGGGAGATTGAAAGCCTCTCTAGTGGCAGCTGCCTTTTTGCTATGGCCTCAGGTCTTGCCTACAAAAACTAGCTCATGGTGGTTATGGTTCTGCCTGGCAACTGCCCTTAGAAACATCCCTTCTCTCTTGCCCTCATCTTTGGTAGTGTTGATTTCCTGTTGCCTGTGGGCCCAGAAACTCTCTTCAAGATAACAGTAACTAGTCACAGTGGAGTGACCAGTGCCTGTATTGAAGTCCCTTGGGTTTAAACCATAAAGTAGCTTCTGTTCTGTGTGTAGCATTGTCTGAAGCCCAAGTGTGTTCCTACCTGGTCTCTGATTGCACTGCCTGTTTTTTACACTGGCCTTTCTCATCCCCTTTAAAATGCAGTCGGCATGTGGCTTGCATGTTGGCTGAATTTATCTGTGACTGGGCTGCCTCTTAGGATGAATCCAGCGCCTGCAAGCTTGGCCATCAAGAGCTTTAGAATGTGCTTTCCTTGGTTCTCCTTTTGCACAGCCACAGTACAGTGCTCACTGCTGGTGTTTGGAGTCATATAAGAACCCCTGGGTATACCTTCTGGTCTGGTACATTACAGATCTCAGATGGTTTAGGGCTGATGAATTTTTCTAGCTTTCATCTAAAAGTGGAATTAGAGAATTCTTTCTTCACTCCCACACCTCCACCTCCATTTTTTTGCCGCTTTTTGGTTTATCAGTTTTGCACATGCTTGTTTCTGTCCCAGAGTTTTATAGATGGTTAAAGAAGAAAATTCCCAAGGTATGTTATCTGACTTTCAAGGAGCTCCTTGAGCTCTGCGCTTCAAAATAAATCCCAGACGCTAGGACTACAGTGCAGAGCTGGCATCTGTCTGACAGATGGTGTGGCAGAAGGAAGCATGGTCTGTGCGTGTCTGGAGCCATGCTACAGCCAGGGATTTAGAGCCAGGTAGTACTCCTGGGTGAGTCCCTCCAGCTTTAGTTTTTCTCATTTTTCTATAGACTGCATCTCTTTTGTAGACATAGTTTTTGATCACTCCAGTGTCTGGCTGGATTTTGTATTTTTGACTGCTCCACACAGGGCTTCCAACTGTGTCAGAGAATAAGCAGGGTGATCCCACAGACTCCTATACCAGCGATTTTCTAGATTAGTGTACTAATTGCATAAAAGTAACTTGAAGATTTTTTTTTCAGGTTTATTTGTGTGTACCTTATATTGTTGAATATGAGTGGGACATATTTGAACCCACATGATTCTGAGATGAGAATGCATATAGTTTAATTTTGAATTGTGCTGGTAGCTTGCTAGTCTTTCTCTGGGGAGTACAAGAAGTTTCAGATCAGGAGTTAATTGCTGAAATAGAGAGTGATAGCACTTAGATGGAGGGGTCCTTTACTTTTTCAGAGCTTTTTATGTAACAGGGAATATAATAAAATGCAAACATCTTTTCCTGGTTTAAGGTTTTCTGAGTTTAAATTCTGAGGAGAGGCATGCTACTTCTACTTTATGATAGAGTGAATCCGTTGAGCTGTTTGTCTCTACAAGATTATAGCAATCTATAAAAGTTTTTCCGTGGCTCTCTGCCGTTTCCTTGCATGAACTGGGAGTGGGGAGTAGATGGTGGTGGTGGTGGATTTGGAGCAGACTAATAACTGGGGTATCGCTCAGCAGGTCTGCGATGTCTTAGGTTTGTGAAATGAGTTTCCTGTGGTTCTTTGGATCTCCTTGGCCAGGGCACTGGATCCTCTGCTTTCTGGAAAAGATATACCATGTGGGGAAGACACCCCTTCCTCCGTATTTGGTTATATCTTTTTATATTTTTGGTATGAGAATTAAACCATTAAATCAGAAGGCAGACCTGGGATAAAAGATTTTATTTATGATCATCAACTTACCCAATTTTTGAGACATTACTGTCAGTTATAGAGTATAGATTTTCTTATCAAGAGTTGTTTTCAGTCATTCCATAATTCAAAACTCTAGCATGAGACATTAAACATCTGGGTGCCAGACCAGAAAGTGGACCCAGAGGTTCTAAGTAGTCATTTCATATATGGCTCCAAACACCATGGGCAATGGGTGTAGCCAGAAGTTTCTAACTGGTCCTGGCCTGAGGTCTGGAGGAATCTATTCCTCCTGCAGTTCCACAACCTCTTATAAAATAATTACTCAGAGGCTAATATTAATTAAAAACTATTTGGCTTATGGCTCAGACTCATTATCAACTAGTCCTTACAACTTAACTCATTCTTATTAATCTGTGTCTTGCCATGTAGCTAGTGGATTACTTGTACTTTAACATCTTGCTTCTTTTGGTAGCAGCTTCTCCGTCTGATTCTGCCCTCCTCCATCTTTTCTGTGCTTGGATTTCCTGCTTGCCTTTAAGCTTCCTCATGGGCCAAAACAGCCTCTTTATTAACAAATGGTAATCAAGTATATTTGGAGCATACAGAAAGATATCCCACATCAGATGGGCACAGTATTGTGACTGTGCAAAAGGAGAACCAAGGCATGTACACTGTAAAGTCCCCGATGGCCGTGCTTATACTGGCTACAGTTTATCCTTGCAACTTGAAAAATACAAGTGTAGTCATGTATTTTTTAATGGAGAGAGCACTTTTGAGGGGTACGTAAGTCCGGTAATTTCATTCTAGCATCAGCGTCATAACACAAACTGAGATGTCTACAGTGACGCTAGGAGATAGTCTAATGGAACCACTGTGTGATCGTTGAAGCACTGCCATGCAGGACATGACTATATTGATCATGCGCTCACTTGGCCGCATGGAAACGAGGAAGACATTTCATCCATATGGTTCTTACTCTTGTGATTTTTGCTAGGAAAACATAGTCCAAACCAGTACTTGTTTATTGGTGCAGGTAATGTTTAGATCACATTTTTGGAATCTTGATACATTTTTTGTGTGTGTAAGTTGAATTTTTGTACCTTAAAAAAAAAAAAAAAAAAAAAAAGGTTTCAAATTTTCCCAAGAATTCTTATTAGGGATAGAAGCTAATGAGTGTTCTCTCTCTTGGTGTGCTGATATTCTTACAAATATGGGTTACTGCCAATACTGCTAAATAACTTCTTTTCTTTTGAAAACATCCTGATAATGGATCTTCAGTGTTCTCAGTTTAACCTTCCCATCTTTCATCTGTTCATCTCTTCTTCCTTCCTCATTGAGTACCCGTTTGCTGAGAAAATCCTACCTTGTAGATATGATTCTTGCCAGAAGAAGCAAGCTCTTACCCTCAGAGCAAAACAGTAAGCCTCTGCCCTTGTAGGGATTGCTTCTAGAGATGAGTATTTCCCTTCCTGCTTTTGAGCATTTCTTTGTAAAGTTTCTTCATTTTGGTTTGTCTCATCTCATCCTCTGATTTCTACTGGATTCAGCCTGAAGGATATTTGGTTATAAAACATACTGGTTCTGTTTCCGAAGTGCTTGGGACCACAGACTGTAGGAGCAGCAAGTCTTATAGTTTCAATATAATTTTTTAAGGATAGTTATGTTAAATAAATGTGTAGATGCTTATGTGCGTCTATTCTCTTTGCCTCCTCTCTTCTGCCCTGTTTGGGAAGCCCTTGACACATAGAAAGCACTTTATGAACCTGTATACACTTGTCTATAAACAGTTTCTATTTGGACTACTTAGGTCTAGACATTGAATGAATAGGTAGTCCTAAGGTCCGCATGGATATAATGCAGTACATTACTGGAGAAGCTGTTTGGAAGAATGGGTTCATAAATGTGATGTGAATGAAAGGCTTTAGTCAGAAGTTTCTCTGTCCTGTCTGGCGGGTCTCGTAGACACTTATGAAATAATTAACTTGGAGGCATAATATTATAGTAACAGCTGGGCCAGTGACTCAGGCTTGTTACTAACTAGCTCTTATACTTAAGTTAACCCATAATTCTTATCTATGTTTAGCCACATGGCTTGGTACCTTTTCTCAATGTAGCGTTCTCATCTTGCTTCCTCAGTGCCTGTCTGGCATCTGCTCTCTGCCTTTATTCTTACCAACATTCTCTTAGTCTGGTTGCTCTGCCTCTACTTCCTGCCTAGCTACTGGCCAGTCAGTGTTTTATTAAACCAATAGAAGTAACAAATCTGGCAGTGCACACTTATCCCACAATTGGCATTTATGGAGATGCAAGGCAATGATGTCGAACCCATCATGGTACATGGTAGTTGTCTGTATGTTTTCATTCTCTGTTAGATTATAAACTCTTCAAGGTCTGGCACTGTTAGTTTGTTATTTTTTATACCATAAATTATAGTGGTTTAGTATTCTTCTATGTAGGGAAGTTTTAGTAAAAAATTGCTAGACTTGGTTATATTTTTTTATTTGTAAAGTACTTAAGGATAAGCTTGAGCAGTTTCCCTATATCCTTCTGGCTTAAGCAGACAGCTGTTATTTCCGGTGATTCCATAGCCCATGTAGACACCATAGAATCTTAGTGCCTTCTGTCTTGCTCCAGTGTGTAGTGTGACAGTTTGGAGTAGGCTTCATCTTCATGGTTGGTAGTTGCTCCAGGTAAGTTGGCTCTGATATGGCTTTATTTCTCTACCAATATGTTAGCTATTAATAAGATGATCTCAGCATCCTTATTGTTATAAGCACCAAGAAATTCATGCATCTTATTTGCCAGTATCGCTTTGACTAAATCTCATATGTGGCTGAAACCAGAATTAGCTGTGAACGGGTTACCTAAATCTACAGGCTCAGAACAAGCGCTTATTTATTTATTTGTTCATTTATTTATTTATTCATTTATTTAATTATTCATTCATTCATTCATTCATTTTTTTGCTCCCTTGCTCCAATGTTCCATTAACATTTTTTTCCAATCTATTTTCCTTCTCTGTCTTCCCAGGCAGCTCCACAGGTCGGAAACTGTGTGTTTGCTCCTGGTGTTCATAGTAGGGAGGGAGGACATCAGGCTGGGGTAGAGCGGGGCATGCTACAGAAAGACTTGAGAGAGGATTATTACAAACAGTCTGATTGTTTATTTCACACCAGTGGAGATGATGTTGTGCCTCTCTGACCCGAAGTCACTGTCAGTTCTCTCATGGGCAGAGCTCTTTGTCTTTTTAGTATGTGTTCACACTTGCTGCCCCGTTGGTTCTTTCTTGATCTTAAAGCAACCAAGAGAAAGATGCTTCTGCATCTTCTGCAGTGTGCAGTTAGTTTTTTTCAGCTTCTCATTAAGGTTTCACTGAGGCTGTTAATTTCCACCAGACTGTGTTCCTTCATTCCTAAACTTCTCTTGAAGCTATTCTTTAAGATGAAAGGCAAAGTAATAAACCAAGTTCATTGTTCTGTCTACCAGGACTTGATAATTAATAGGGAGGTGGTTGGTGGCACTGTGACCTGCTTGGCAGTCATAGGAAGCACCTCTTTCTGTCCGGGATGATCTGATGTTAAGAATGCCAGGCTGATCATCTATCCCATGGTGGCTCTCACCTTACAGGAGCTGCTCTCAAATAAAGGTTTTCTGGGTATATGCTGGTTCTTGCTTTTTAATAACATCCCTGCAGCAAAAGACCAAGAGTAAGTTAAGAGCACCTTGTTAAATGTTGGTATTTGATAAATTATTTTGAATATATAAAGGCCTTTTCTTTTGATCTTTTGCAATGAAGCATGTGTGCTGCTAGGCTCTTACTGCATATTTATTGCCATAGTCAGGGAGGAAAAGATTACCTGGCTATATGGAAGTGTGCTTTATGTACATCTGTACTCACTGGGTGCTAAATTATGGGACCCTGGTTTAGTTGGCAAAGAAGCTTGAGGAAGAAATAGTTCTCGGTATAGATAAGTTTATTGTCCCAATCATCCCAGTGCACATTTAACTCACCTTAGATGATTTATGAGAGCTGTGAGTTTGAAGTAGGGGGATGGCAGTAGAGTCACATTGAACCTTGGAGCAACAAGGTCCTTTATCTTTTTAGACTGATGGATGACCTTTACCCTGGATCTGCCATTTACCATTTGCTGGCCTTGGTTGCATTGACCCTTCTGTTTCCCAGACACTCTTGGTAAGATGCAGGTAGTAGTAGTTCCTTTTACATGAAATGACTTTACATGGGCAAAGTGCTGAGGTGTCTTATACGATTAGCGTTAGGTTCATATCATTCAAGGATATTGGACCACTTTAGTGAATTATCCTCTGATGCAAAACTAGGCTGTGATAATATATATCTATCTTCATAGATGGGCAGATAAAAAACACTATGCATATGAAATTGATTAAACTTCATAGCTTGATGAAGATGTAATATGGGCTCTTACATCTTTTTTCTTATCAGGTAGTGTTTTGTGTGTTTATTTTCTTGAAATAACTGAAAACTCAGTTCTAAACAGCCCAAGTAATGTAGAGTGTTAACGATGTCACAGGAAAATAAAGTGATAGGGAGGGGTTTGAAAATGACTTGACCAGGGATCTGGTTGTTTGGGACTTTTCTTGATTTTGTATTTTGGGGTGTTTACTTTATCTTCAGGCCTTGTGTTACTGAGTGCTATAAGGATGGCAGAGTGAATGTTAGCAGTTCCATCTTTATGTTCAGCCCCCACCATCTGAATCACGTCTGAGCTCCTGATAATGGGAAAGGTCTCTCTGTTCCAGAGTTAGGATTGAAATAAGGCGTACAGTAAATCCCATCTGTATAAACATGGCTTTCTTGTATTCATTGATTATGGATTTGGCATTGAAGCTTCTATTTTCCTGCCTGTTCTTTTATACTCAGTTTTGTTTTTTCTTTTCTCTTATTTTGGGATGGGAATTCAGCCCAGACTGACCTCAGAGTTCCTGTGTAGCCCAGGATCCCTCACAGCTTTTGAACCTCGTTGTCTCTCAAGTGAAAACAAGTGACAGGCTTACAGAACGTGCCACCACACCTGATTTATGGATTGCTGGTGTGAGGACCCAGGGCCTCATGCCACTAGACTATGGTTCTACAATCTGAGTTATGTTTCCAACCCTCATATATATTTCCAGGCTTAATTTACAGCTGACTCATTTGGTTTATCGTCTTTTGTCTGTGCTTCTATAGCAACAGTTACTCTGTGGTTACTTGGCATCCCCCATGTTTCTGTGGCAGCAGCAGGTTTTAAGAGATTGCTTTCTCTGAACAGCCTAGTTGGTTTTGCTTCTGTTGGTTTAAAGATGGTAGCAGTTTTACTTTATTCAGACATCAGGGCTTTTACATCTCCATGCTGAAGCCATGGTTTTGAGCAGTATGTGTCTGTGAGAAGTACAATTAGCAAGTGGGCATCTTCTGAAAAAGGGTATTGCAAAACTCTAGTTAGTATATAATGAAAACCCAGAGCCAGATGTTGGGGAAGAGCTGGAATATCAGAGAGAGGAAACAGACCACAGTCAGTTCTCACCCAGACAAATTCTCAGACTGAATAGGGTAAATGCTATCTTCAAGAGTCCTCTGCCTGCCGGGTCGCTCCTACACAATGCCTGAATATCTGCTCCTCCTGCCTTAAATATCTTCCCCGCCCAGTTCCTTCACTGCCAGGTTCAACTCTACATCATAATCTCAGAGTATACATACAGTATAGGAATTTTGACACTCATTCCCTCAATAGTGACCCACACCCAGGTTATCATAGACCTCATCCTCATCAAGTTATTTCTTGTCCTTTTGGAGTTAATGGTCACTGCAGTTCTTAGCCCCGGTTTACCTGCTGCCTCACATGGACAGAACCATATAGTGTATTTTGTTTTATTTGGCTACTTTTGTGGAATATGTCATCTGTAAGATTTATCCATATTGTATAACACTGTTCTCTCTCATCTAGGGTTTTTTTTTTGGTGGGGGGCAGTCTTATGTAGCCCAAGCTATCCTTGAATTCTCTGTGTATCAGAGGACGATGTTGACCTTCTGATTCTTGTCTGTCTCTCAGTGTTGGCATCATAGGTGTATACCCACTCCTGGCTCGTGTTTGTCCTTTAATATGAGTCTATACTACACTCTATGTCCACCTGGCTATTATCTCCAGGATTTTGTTACTGTGAGCAGTGCCTCTGAACCTTTCTGAGCTGGTTTTCCTTGGTGTCTGCATTCATAGGGTCTACCATCTTACCTGCAAGAGAATTCCTGAACTCGTGTCTACCCTGCCTTTATAGTCTGAACCTAGTACTCACCCCACCTAGCTTGCCCTAAGTATGAGCTAGGCCATGTGATTAAGACAAAGTTCTCTGCCTCTGTGGATCAGTTCTGTGGCCAGGAAGGGCAACCTATTCATCCAAAGACATCAGGAGTTTCCCTGAAGTCTGTCTATGTGTGCTTGTTGCTAAAATTCCTTACCTTGAGGAGAAGTGATACCTACTCCCCTCCTCCCTTAGTTCAAACATCAAACTAAGGTACAATTTTACCAAAGTCTATTCTGGAAAACTGATAAGAGCAGTGTGTGAAGGGTTCCACACAGGAGCCTGGGTGACTAGAAGGTCAGCATCCAACATGCATGGTGACTCCCTTATAGCTGTGAAGGAATACCCTCCCTTTCATTCCTCCCTCTCCTAGAGTTTCTCAGGCCATGCACAGTTAGGGCAGAATTGCATACAGCTTGTTGGAGGGGATGCTGGATATCCAGGTGAGGGTCCCATGATCCTACCTTCCCCCTTTCAAGATGGAAGGTCAACAGTTAATGAACCCAGCTGTAATGATCTTTTGTCAGTAGGCCCAACTTTGGCTTGGAGGATAGTCCTATACAACAGTTCTGTAGATACACCCACCCCTCAGCCTTAGTCTTATCCAAATAGTTGGTTGTTGCACATTCCAATTTCTGCTAATAGTTTTTTTTTTTAAAGACAATTTCTGAGGTTAACTAGTAATGTGTGGATTTCCCCTTTTATCGTCCCCTCTTTTAACAGATATTTAACTTATATTCAATACAACCGAGGAGATATGGCCATTGTTCCGTCTTTATAGATAGTTTAAGAATGTAGTTACATGCTGTGTTTGGCTTTCCACATTGCCTTACCACCAGCACTCACAATGTTAGTAGCACTATAAATGCTGGCAGAGGATGTGCACCGTGTCACAGGTACTGTGTCAGGGCAGCACTGTCTAACTCTAGAGTAGAGTACACAGCTTCTAATTCTAGGCACACTAAAACAGTTTAACAACACAGACCAATTTTATTAGTGTATTTTAACTTTTATGAACTGTAACAGTAGCCATACGTTATTGTAGAAATAATGTATTATGAAACATATATTAACATAATGTATAATAAATTCTATACCATATTTTATTATATACAATATATAAATAATAATATTTTATATATATATATATAAAATAGAGTATGGTATAGAATTTATATAAGTTTTTCCTAAAAAGTATTTGTTAATTCACATGGTTTTTGCATTTACAGTATATCTCAGTTCAGTTGTCAAATTGGCATTATACTTACTGGATATACATTTTGATTTTATAAAAACTTACACATAAAATGTAGTGCCCATACTGAGTTTGCTATAAATGTATTTAAAACTTTTCCAGTAATTTAAGTTTTACTTTGCAACTTTAAACTCGTGAAGTACAAATTCAATTTTCCTCCTGCACTGAAGGCTCAGCAACCACAAATATAAGGCAATTTTAATTGTTACATTGTTTGCCTCATTGTACAGTGCTGCCATGGTGGTATGCTACATTTTCCCATTTTCAGGGAAGAAATCTGAGGGATGGTGGGCAACAGCTGTGGCAGGGAGCAGCAAGAAACCTCCTGGGATGTGTGTTCTGTGTTGCCTATCTCTTACTGTTTGAAACGGACCTTTCTTTAAATCTGGGATGAGTTTTTTCCTTCATGTTCAAATACATTGATTTCTGTGTGGTTCTTTTTGCCTTTTCATTTTGTAAAGATTGATGGAGAAAAGTGGTATTAGGAAGTGATCCTTTGTAGTGAATTTGGCTGTCAGTATCTTAAAAACCAAAATGGATGATGGCCAGTGCATAAGCCCCATCTGCTCAGTTATCTCTGCAAATGTCAGAACAAGATTTGTGCTCTGCAGAACCCTGGTTCTGGTTTCCTCCTGTGTCTGCAGTGTTCTTTCCTTAATTGCAACTTTCGTTGTTGCTTTGCTCCAGTGCTGGGCTTAGTCCTTTCCTTTCTTTGGTTTCTTTCTCGTCTGTCTTTACACAGTCACGCTTGTCTGCTTGGGCATTCTTCCATTAGTGCTTGTTCTTGCGGTAGTGATGTCTCTAGGCATCTTTCAGATTTTTTTTTTCTTGAAATCACCCATCCAGCTGCGTTCTTGCCTACCTTAATGGGTAATTGTTCTTTTATTTCATGTGGTCCTTGCTTTTGGCTGATTATTCTGTTGCACTTTATTGCAAAGATGGTTGCTTATAAAAGAGACCTTGCATGTGACTTCTCCACAAGAACAAATGGTCCTGACGTACAGTGTCATGCTGATTGTGGTCTGTGGACAGTGACAGCTGTTCTCTGTTCCATCCTCAGTGTACAGGAAGCCCAAATGTCCCAAGATGACTACTTTCTCCTTCATGCCTTTTGGGGTCCCTGTTCCCTGCTATGTCAGTGTTGTGAGAAATATGTCCTTTTACTGCTTATCTGCTTTGAAGAATATGAACAAAGTCTGCCCCATCTTGAGGATCTTTTATATTCAGAGGTGTAGTGTAAAAAAAAAAAGATACCTTGATTTCACAAATAATTACTTAAAAGTTTTTTAAAATGTGTTTTTAATTGAAATAGAATTACATTACTTTCCTCCCCCAGCCTAACTCAGTTCGACTCTTGCTCTGACCTCTCTCATGCTCCCTACTTTCTTGTTTATAGCTAGAAAACATTCTAGTTTTTTGATTATTATTGCTATGTATGTATGTATGTATGTATGTATGTATGTATGTATGTATGTGTTTGTGTGCACAAATATAAATACAACCTGCTGAGTCTTTTTGTGTTGTTTGTGTGTATATGGTTTCAGGGCTGACCACTCTGCCTTGGGCAAACAATAACGGGCTCTCTCTGGGAGAGGCTAATTCTTCTTCTGGTAGTCATTAGTTGCTTTTAGTTTTTTGTCTAACAGTGGGATCCTCAAAATTTTCCTTCTACCACATTCACTTGTCCACTAATATTGCCGTTGTTCTGGTCTTCTTTATCCAGCCATGTCTAAGAAAGATTGTTTCACAGTGGACTTCCTGTTATGCTGCCTCTAAAATCCTTCCACTCTCTTCCACAGTGTTCTCTGAGCTGAATTCAGGAACTGTGATGTAAATGTGTCTTGTTGGAGCTGGGTGCCCTGTGGGTCTGTTGCCCTCTGCATCGTGCCCATTTGTGGTTCTCTGCTATAAGTAGAAGCTTCTTTTTTGAGAGATGGTAGCTACACTTATTGTGGATATGAGGATAAGATTTATAAAGTGGTAAGGAGTTACACTGGTCTAGAAGAGTAGTGGTAGCAGATTTTATTCTATGGTCCATAGCCTCTCTAGGCCTTGGAAGCTGGCTAAGTTTCCAGTGCTAGCATTGCATGATTTGGATAAAGGTGAAATAAGGGTGCTCACATGTTGGTGGTAACCAACACTATCTAATTGGACTCAATGCTCACTCAACAGGTGTGAAATCATATTCAGTACTGGAAAACTAATCAGCTTTTCAGGGCTAGTGAGGTCATATATCCTTAGAAAATAACCAGTTAAGTATCATCCAAATTGGCCTGGCTTATATTTATTTGGCTGTGTCACTAGTTAGTATGACTTTTATCAAATTGTGCCTTTGGCTCTTGGTCTCAGTTTTCTTCCCCCCTCTTAACTGGATGTTTGGTTTTAGGTAGTTATGGGGATTCTCTTTTTCAGAGAAGGACTTGATTTTCCAAGAAGCTGCAAGCAGTTATGTTGGTGTACCATTACTTGGGGCACAGACTTGGCCACTGTTGTCTATTTCAGTGGTCTTTCGCAAGGGCTTCCTTTTTTTTTTTTTTTTTCTTTGCTGCTGAGCATTTATTTGTTCTCCCCAAATATATCCCTAGAGCCTCATTCAGTTTTCAAAATTATAGGTCAATATACAAATCACAAGGGTGTAGTGATAAATCTTCACAAACAAAATAGCCATTTTTTTCTAGGAAACAGGTGAAGAAACACAATATTATCAGCGTCCTAGAGTCCTTGCCACACTCCCCGAGTCACTCATCCTTTCTCCTAAGAAGTCATTTAGCCTGATTTTTGAAATCAGGCCATGATGATTATATTTGTCCATACTGGCTTCCCTTGTTATAATATGTTTGTGAGATACTTCAATTCCTGTACAGTTAAGTCTTAGGAACTGTAAACTGTACTGGCTTGACTCATATCTGACTCTGTCGTATCTGTGTAGTGTAATATAAGGTGGACCTGCCACGGTTTAGTGTTCAATCTTCTTCCATTTGGGTTACTCCTTGTTGGGGCTGTTAGAAATAGCTCTACTCTGAGGCTTCTGATCATGTCTTCCAGTGAATGTATATGCACATTTGCAAGGGGTATTTTTGAAAGCAAATGCTGGGTCATAGAGTAGATGCATGTTCAGCTTTAGTAGACACTGCACATGATCTTCCAGTATATTCATAACATGTCTAATTTTACTTGCCAGGAGGCCTACCTAGCAACGTTTGCTCTAATGTCAATCTATCTAGTGGCTATGTAGTTGTATCACATTATTATTCTGTTTTGAATTTCTTAATGACATGGAAAAAAATTTTCATTAGCTTTGATTACCATCATTTCTCAAATGGCTTCCCCTCAGACCTTATCAAGTGAATTTTCTCAGCATTTAATGACCACATTCACTGATCATTGAGCAGTCTGTGTAGTTCAAGTTTTTGGCATCTAAACATCAAGACTTTCTGCATCAGTCCTGTGGCTTTCTCTTGTTTACCTTCTCTCTGCTGTTCTATTTTCTCAGAGTGTCATTCATCCGTTCACTATCTCATTTCATAAGGTCCACAGGGCCTTTAGGGACTGCTTTGGGGCATCCTGGGCAGTGTTCTGAAAGTGTCGCATGTGGTGGGTCTTTGGGCTCTACTTGCTTCATTTCATTCTTCACTGTTGAGATAGACTGCTCATGTTTTGGCCTATCCCTCTTCCTACTTCTGTCTTCTGCTAAGCCATTGTGTCCAAGCCACACACATTTCCTTTAGCTAGGCTGAGGTTCTTTTTTTTAAATGAGAGCATAATGACCATGACTGTAGTAGGAAACTCCAGGTCTGTTTCTAATTACTTAGAATTCATCCTCATTTTAGACAAGCTTCCCCTAAGATTGAGACAGAGATCCCAATCCACTCTGTCAGCAAAACCTCTCTTAACTTAGAATGTTCTATAATATCTCTATCCAGCAATAACAACCATTTAGGTGAAGTTATTCCTACATTCATTCATTCACTTATTCTATTTATTTATTCTATTTATTTATTTATTTACTTATTTATTTACTTATTTATTTACTTATTTATTTACTTATTTACTTACTTACTTACTTACTTACTTACTTACTTATTATTTAGACAATACATCCTCAAGTCATGAAGTGACACTGTGTTTTTTCACTAAGCCTGGAGTCGCATACGCTTTCAAAGAAGTCTTTTTATGACCCACTCTGATTTGAGTTTAAACCTGCTTTGCTGCTGGGTGTTGACTCCTTGTCCTGTCTTCAGAGTGTGATAATACTGTGTGTGATTTGAAGAACTCCAAACTTGTGGGTGCTGAAGGTGATTGATTGCAGAGATCGTCTTGTTTATAAAAACAAAGGAGGGTAGAAGAGGAGCCTGTTGAAGCACCTTGGCCATACTTCCCTCCAGCCTCTCACTTTTTCCTGTTTGTTTTAAACAAAGATATCCAAGCTAGGAGACTGACAGGCCGGCCTCAGTGTTCTGGGGTTAGAAGCAGGGCCGGGTTGTACTGCCTTTTCAATCTGATGCTCTTTAGTTGTGACTGAGTTACAAGGGGCATCTCAACACTTCTTAGAACCTGAGTTGCCCTTCACTGTGATGAAGAGAACATGGTTAGTCTGTATGTTTCATAGCATAATTTTAGTGTGTAAAATTTAAGACAAGGTATACTGAAACCAGTAACCATTCTATAATGAGTTTTATTTGCTTTTAAATTATTCTTCAGAGTTTTAAAAGTTGATTTAGAACAAATGACTTGTATTTGTTATCATATTAAGCCAGAGTGAGTTTTGCTAAATTTAACAGCAGTTATCTGAATTTCTTCAGAATAACAGTGTACTAACCAGTCTGCTGTTAGTAAGCAAAATAGTTAAACTATTTTTAAGCAAACAAAAGTATCAGAGAATAAATGTGGTGACAGTGAAATGTGTATGTTCCCAGTAAGCATATTTTATTACAATTACATATTGTATGAGGAGGCTTGTCACAGTAAAAAGTGGAAGTCCTAGGTGTGGGCAAAACCATTGTGCTTTAAAAAAAATTCACTTTCTTGTTTTATGGTATTCATTTATAAGAATAGTCGGAATAGAAGTGATGATGTTGGAAAATGTTTTGGTTTTTTAGCACTAGATGGTGCTACAGTTAGTGAAAACAAACCGTGTAGCTTACTGCAGGATCTTTGGTAGTGAAGCCTTCTGAAAGGACATACTGCTAAGAGGACTGAATAGGCCACAGGTGATTTCTGGAAACAGGGTCTGTGGGAAACAGATTGTGTGGAATTTAGCATTAGTGATTATTAGGTGGTACCTTTAGACACATTGAAACCTGATGCATAGATATGAACACATCTTCATGTTGTGAAATTTCAATTCTCATCCTTCCAGAAATAGTTTTTCTAAAGCTCCTTTAAGGAAAGAGTAACAGATGTTCTTAATAACAGATGTTGCTTTCCATTTAAACAGTGGATCTTAATCTGTCACAGGTGATCATTCTGATTGGCTGCTCTCAGACAGGGAGCCTGCTTCCCTCCTTCCCTCCCTCCCTCCTTCCCTCCCTCCCTCCCTCCCTCAGACGTATCTTGTAATGATCATTTATGTTTATTTCACACTTTCTTTATCTTTGGCTTTAAGGAGTTCTTAATAGAATTAAGAGTGACTCTGCCTTGTGTTCTTTTTCTGTACTGTTCCTGTGTGTTTGAGGACATTCATGCTAGTAAAGGTGCCCAGTAGGAGATCCGGTTCTCTTTCTTGTCTTCAGCTATTGAGATCCCAGAGTCTTCTAGATGAATGCTCAGATTACGTTTTTTCCACCTCTTTCCTCTTCACATGGAAGCAAGCAGAAGGTTCTTCCACAGCACAGGTACACTGCAAGGTGGCAGGAGATGGTGGTGAAGGCTACCTTCACTCAGTCAATTGCTGGTCATGTGACTTGGATGACTTACTTAAGAGTCTCTGTGGTTTGGTTTTATGATCTGTGAAATGGGCCCATTGTGCCTGTCTGACTAGGTTGCTGTGAGAATGAAAGCAGGCTTGTAAACCTACTTGAATGTTGAGTCCTGGATAGAGTAGGA
This sequence comes from Phyllotis vaccarum, assembly GCA_033318265.1. NCBI lineage: Eukaryota > Metazoa > Chordata > Mammalia > Rodentia > Cricetidae > Phyllotis > Phyllotis vaccarum. The sequence goes on along the minus strand of JARWLC010000001.1, from coordinate 170,682,792 downwards.
AAGGCTTTCTTAGAGCTGGAGCTCAGAAGCATCTGTTCTTGTGGGGAGATGAGACTTTCCAGACTGAGGAGCTTGTACAGTAGTTGGGGACAGAAGAGCACAGACTATAGAAAAGGTGCACATGAGGTCATAGCAGACCTTAACTGCCCAGTTAATGCTTCTCTTTCTTCATTATTGCTTCAGAGAAAATAGTGAGTTAATTTAAATTCTGGTCACATGTTCTGAAGATGCTTTTCCCATTTAGTTTCATTATCTGAGCCATCAGTATTTCTTTTGAAGTGTCTAAGTGGTGTATTGAAATTTCTTACTCATTTCTCTCATTTCACATTGAATTAATGACAGAGTGTTCAAGATGGATAGAGTCTCGGGCTGATCTTATCCGACCTTGTCACAGTACACTGAGAGTTGATCGGCCCGCTCATAGGGTATTTGCTGCATATTTTCAGGACTACTTAGGGAGCAGGTGTCCAAGCTGAGGTCAAGTCTTCTGATTCCCAGTTCAGCATCCTGCATAGCAGTGAGCACTCTGGCATATTTCCTTGTCCCTTTCTTCTCCGCAGGACGCATTACACCAGTAAATAAAAAGCCACAAGTATTAAAATCCATAAGCTTTAGATTTTGATGTTCAGGAAATGTTTGTTGATTAACTATTCCAGTATTAATTTAGGGGAGCGTATAACCTATGATTGTGAGAAATACCAGACTAAACCGACTAGATGGGGTTTTGTAGGTGTATGTCAGGGCAGGGAGGAGAAGGAGAAATACCTTGTAAATAAATTCAGCAGGCTTGTTTTAGGACTTTTAGGAATCCTTCAATGTTCTCTTTACTTTTTGCCCCAACTCATTTGTTCTCTGGGAGGATTTATATTTGGTGTTAAAAGAAATGCCTTCCTTAATTTTGTTGTCTTAAAGTTAAGAAAATGCAGGTTTTGAAGTGACTCTTGAGTTCTTTATAGGTTTTCTTCTTTTGTAGTTATTAAAAGGTGGAGTTCTCAAACCATTTAACATTTAACATCTCTCCTGGAGTAGAAGGCAGAGAGGAGTTTCCACTCCTAACTAGAAGCTCCCACCTACTTCTGGGGGTGGGCGAGTCAGTTTTCTTTATGGCTGTGACTCCTCATAGGTGAGCTATAGTCCGGGCGATAGTCCCAGACCCAGAAGTTTATGAATAGTTCACATTGGCGTCTGTGGGTTATTGAAGTATAAGAAATGGTGAAGTTTTCTGGGAAAGAGAAAGCTTACTTACTACCTTAGAAGGTAACAGCATTCAGACATGATTGGTGTGTTGAGTTTCCCAGAGCTTTCACACTGCATATTATCTACAGAGTATTGATGAGCATGATTTTGGCTTCATGGCTGGCCTCAGTATCTATTGAAAACTCTCCTCTAAGGCATCAATGACCCTTTCTCAGGGATATGTACATGGACTAGGCTGGCAAGGCCAGGGCAGGATGTAAAGTCAGTAGACAGTACCTGACCTATCTGCCAACTAAAGAGAAAAGTACACAGTAAAAAGGATGGCCATATTGGGAAGAGGGATAGTTTGAAAGGGGTTCTGTGGCACCCTGTCTCCAGTTTATCTTCTGGGTCTTGGCATGTGGATTAGGTTTAAATAGAGCCCTAGTAGACGTGTGGTCCTGCCTGTCATTAGCCCATGGTTGTTTCAATCCAGTCTCCTGCAGGACTGCTTGTCAGAACTGCAGGAACTCTTTCTGGGAAACAAGTTTTTCCTCTGTCTGGCCCATGCCTCAAGACTCCAGCACTTGCACCTCTCCTTAGTTCCTTCACTGTAGAAGTGAAGTTATACAGTATGAAAGTTAATTACCACAACCCTCAACATCCCACTCTGTAGAGCAGGGGTGGGGGTAGGGGTTCATGTACACTGTGATCTGTGAGTATGGTGCTGAAGCCTAGCCTGACCATTTCTGATCTTTATGAGCCTCAGTTTCCTACTCACACCATAGTGTAGCAGTCACTCCTCCCTAAAGTAACCCTTTGTGTTCAAAAGTCATCTATGGAAAGTATTCAGCATAGGGGAACAGAGTCTATGGGCCTCAGGTCTGTCTCCTAGTTTCTAGAGGGAGACAGGACATAGACATTGTTAGGGCATAAACAAGTGTATAGGACAATGTCAATAATAGTTTGTTTAAAAACATAGCAGAGGGTTAAATTTGGTCTTGAGACTGCATGTTAGGAAACTCTGACCTAGAAGATAAAATGCATTATCAGGTAATAGCAGAAGTGCAGAAGTGGTTCCAGTTTTTAAAATTCGTATTCATACTCATATTTATGTGAAAAGAGACATGGATTTTGAATTTGTAATGATGTTTCTTTACATATTTTACTCTATTTGAAAATAGTAAGCTGGTTAAATAATGCTTTTACCTCCCTCCAAGGTTTACACATTCACAAAAATGAATAAATATGTCTTTAAAAATACTTTAAAAAATTAAAAGTGTGTGTGTGAGAGAGAGTGTGTGTGTGTGTGTGTGTGTGTGTGTGAGAGAGAGAGAGAGAGAGAGAGAGAGAGAGAGAGAGAGAGAGAGAGAGACCTGTTGCCCCAGACCCCTTAGTCACCTGCTGCTGCTTTTCCTCCAAAAATTACTGAGATACTTATATTAAGTTCATGCTGTTTAGCCTATGGTTTAGGCACATTGCTAGCTAGTTCTTTCTCTTAATTCAACCCATTTCCATTAATCTGTCCTGCCACATGGCCCGTGGCTCACCTGTGTTCCTTACATGTTTCTTCTTTGGCAGCTGGCTTGATCTGTTCTGACTCTGCCCTTTTCCTACTTTTTCTATGATGCCTGTCATGGGCCAAAACAGCTCCTTTATTTAAAGATTGATATTCACACCATACAGAAAGACATTCCCACATCACCTCCCCCTTTCTGTCTAATCAAAAAGGAAGGTTTCAATTTTAACACAGCAAAAGTACATATAACCAAATAGCTATCAAGCAAGAATTACAGTTACAATATCTAGTCTATTTCTATTTCACAAAATTAAAGAAAATACTCTATCATCTACCTTATCTTTGTGAATCTAAAGTTTTATATCCAAAATTCCTTTTAATATAACTAAGAAAAACATCTAGAACTATCTAATCTTCAACTACATCAAAGACCACAGAAGGATATAATATTTACCCAAGTAAATAGGAAGTACAATCAACTTCCAAATTCTAGAAATGATAGAGATGACACCTATCTGCCTGGACAGTCACCCAAAGTTCCTTTACAAAGTTGAGGCATCCATCTTGAGCGTATAGGCCCAGAGTCTCTTTTTATTTCAGTGAAGTAGGAAATCTGCTCTGTCAATTCTGGTATAGCTCATCAGTCGCTTCTCCTTGAGTCCTGAAGAATGTCTGACAGTTTTCTCTGCAAAACAGGAACGTAAAGGACCATCTTGGCTTGTTCTGCCAAAGTTCAGAGATCACCTTCCTATTGAACCTGCGTGTCCAGTTTAAACAGCATACTGTCAAGCCATCAATGCAAGAACAGTTCTTGTCCAGTGGCTAATCATTGCCACAAAGAAAGTAGATTCCATATGGAGATTCTTCAATGACCATTTTTTCTCTTGAAGTAGATTGATGCTGCCAGGAACAGACCTGTCTCACTGTCCAAAAAAGTCTCAGTTATTAAAATAATTTTAAATGCCATATTTTGTATGTCTTAGAAGTGTTTGAAGATTATTTATCTAATTGAAATATATCTTTGTCTACCTAAAAAATCGAACTAATATGCATTTCTTAATTATATATTACAATTCTAAATCAGTTACATAAACACATACCTTAAACAAGAGTAGAAAAATACATACAGCATAACAAAATTGACCTTAAGTTTGTATTCGTATCAACAAACCAAAATCCATACCAATTTAAAATATTTTGAGACTAACAGCTGATTTTTGGATTAAAGTAAATTCAATAATTTTTTAGAATCACTCATATACCATATCCCCCTTTTCTTCGTAGAAAGAGATTAACTATGACCATTAACCATTTATAATGAAAAGAAACATTTATAAACAATATTTTTGGAATTTGGGCATTGTTTTCTATTACTACTTCCTGTTGATTAAGGAGTGCTGGCAATATCACAGGTTCTTGAGACTGGGTCATTTTAGTCTGCAACCCTGAAGCTGATATGGCCATCTCTTCCCATTAGAGATTTTCAGGTGGTCTTGGTTGATGAAACCATATTTGCCTGGAAGCAATCCACAGGTTTGCTCATCTTCTGTGGAAACAAAAGCAGAACTCTTCCAAAGCAATAAATCCTTAGACACAAATTTCAAAATCAAGATACCTTTGAAATATATATTCTTATTTAACTTAGTAGACTTTGCAGTCCATTGTCTTTCTGCAGTTAGCTCATTAACAGTTAAGAAATTAAAAGAAAACACAGTAATAGCCATAATCCAGATTCTGTGTCTATTTTCCATATTTATGTGTCTTATTATATTTTTATACTCTATTTTTCTCTTTTTACTGACTTTCTCTACCTTCTTTCTTTTCTCTCTGAAACTTACATACACATTGTAACCCGTTTACAGGGTTTTTTTTTTCTATCTGAATCTGTTTTATTGTGAATCCTTAGTCATTTTCCAACCAGAAGAGCTTTTAAAATACTCAAACTCTTTTAGAGCCACATAGTTTTTACATATATTGCTGAATCAGTAAGTTCTCTTAAAGGGGCCGCATCTCTGTTCACCGCCAGCAAACAGAGCAGACCCAAGAAATGCTGCTACTTAGAAACTGTCTTTGACTCTGTTTTCTATTTGTTCAATATAAACGTAAACCTTAAATCAATCACATGCTACTGAGTCTTCTTTAAGACTTCAAGAACTGGCCTGGTTGCAGCTTACATTCCTGCTGTCAGTTTGCTGCTGCCATTTTGAATGTGTCTTGAATGCCACGCTATCTCTGTACAATGACCCATTTCAGATACACAATTTGAAATCTGCTACTGGCTCTGTTTTTGCTCTAGAACCCCTTTAAAGCTTTCTCAGGGTTTATGTGGGTATTTGGTCCATGTTGGGATGCCATCTGTTACAATATAATTTCTGGTCCTGGGAGGCCAGAGGTCCAGACCCACAGACCCCCTGCCCCAGACTCCTTAGCTGCTTGCCACTGCTTTTCCTCCAAAAATGATTCAGATACTTATATTAAGTTCATGCTTTTGGCCTATGGCTTAGAAACATTGCTAGCCAGTTTTTTCTCTTATTTCAACCCGTTTCAATTAATCTGTCCTGCCACATGACCCGTGGCTCACCAGTGTTCCTAACATGTTTCTTCTTTGGGCGGCTGGCTCCATCTGTTCTGACTCCATCCTTCTCCTGACTATGCTCTGATTTCTCCTCCTACTTTTTCTATGGTGCCTGTCATGGGCCAAAACAGCTCCTTTATTTAAAGATTGATTATTCACAGCATACAGAAAGACATTTCCACATCAAAGGTCAGTATGTAGCAATTTCCTTAGGGTGGTGAGTAGCTGGCTCTTCAAGCTGAGCTTCCTTGAAGATGGATTTTGATGAGAGTGAGTAGGTCTCTTTCATGTTTTCTTTAGGTAGTCTGGATAGATACTTATCATTTTTATCCATCTTCTCAGAGTATCAGTGTTTGGTTGTTTGGTTTTCTTGATTGGTTTCCTGTTTTTATTTATATGCTAGTTATTAATATTTTAACTTTTCTACTTTTTATGTAGGTTCTTTATTTTCTTAAGGATAAACATGACTCATGTTTTTATTTTTTAGTATATTTGTGTGTACACATGCCCCTATAGGCACTCTTGTTGCATCATTGCATATGTTTTGATGAATTGCATTTTCATTTTTCTTTAATCCGGATGTTTAAGAATTTTCTTGGTATATTCCTTTGATCTATATATTCCTTCAAAATGTTTGGTTCAAGTTTCAAGTATTTGGAAGATACTATTATTTCTTTTTTTTGTATATGTTACTGATTGGCATATCTTATGTGACATTTCACATCTGTTGAAGCATGCTTTATAGAGGACATTCCATGTGATGTTTAAGGAGAATGCATACTCTGTCTGAAGTTAAAGCAGTTACTCCCACTTTCTGTTGATTGTTGTTTTTCTACATCTCTCTGCGTTCTTTTTTATTGGACAAGTAGTCAGTGACTACACTCAGATTCATTATACTGATGATGCTTTATAATACAACTGTGTCCTCACAGATTTTCTGGCAACTAGACCTATCTTTTTCTTATAGAGATGTTTTAGAGGTGTCAGCTAGATATTATGGGTCATACAGTGTCTTCTTGCTATAATAAAATATCTGGTGCTGGAGAGTATATAGAAGAAAGGAATTTATCCTATAGTGGAGAAGCTAAGAGACTAAGATTGGACTCTGGTGATTATCTCCTGACTGTGCTGTGAGAGTGTGGACTGGAGGTGCAGGCACTCACATGGAAACAGGAAGCAAGGCAGAACTAGGAGCTAGTTCGCTCTTCTTAGAACCATATTGCGGGCTTGCCATGCCATAGAGATTGTTGTGTCTTCCTACACTCTAAATTTATTGAGAATAATAAAGTCATAAGATATGGTGGTTTCATTAACAGGAATTTGTATGGTACTTTCACTTTCCTTGGTCAAAGCAAATTCATTCATTTATTCCAGTATCAGTTACTAATATTAATGACTCTTTGATCACATTATATACCTTATAGGCTATGTATTTTATTTACATTTATATATACATATATATGTGAGTATGTGTGTCTGTGTGTGTGGTAGTTATAGAATGGATACAAAGGGTTAAAGAGAAAAGGACTTTCAGTGGTACGAGTTGAACTACAGGAGCAAGGTGAAATAGAGGTTCAGATTGATTCTGAGCACATGGGTGGATTGTGAGTTCAGATGGGCACACAGGAAGACAAACAAATGGAAATTCACTTCAACAATGGCATCAAGTCAAGTCAAAGGCTCTGTGACGGTTATGTTGACCACTTGATGGATATACTGGGTGGTAAGATTATAGGTTGATGGAGCTATCCTCACCCCAGTGCTAGGTGTCTACCTCTTTTTGGGGCCAGGGTGAGAATATTAGACTTTCTTGGTCTGTAGTGTCTTCATACCTTTTTAGACCTGGTTTACTGGATATATTTTTATGTATTCGTATGCCTCTGTAGTCCCAATTCTCACCACTAAATTTATAGGATGTGCTATTTCTACCTTTAGGAACAAGTCGTTTATATCACTTTCTGATAATGTGGGTAGCACTGGACAGATAGTATGTTTCAGATGCTTCCCGAGAGCACTCATCCTCAACCCACAAAATGGAGTCCAATCTGCTTGTAAAATGGATTCTCTCAGAGCAAGTCTTAGTCTGCAATAAGCAAACAAACAGTTTTCTACAATATGGGACAACTTAGAGTGAAGTTATCTTAATTCCTTTTGAAGGTGGCTGCCCATAGTGACATAACCACCTAGTCACAAATCCCACTTCTTAAAGATTTCACATTTCAACACTGTGATGTGGACCAAGATTCCAGCACATGCCCCTTTACATCTATCTAAAACATGGTGGAGTTTTTGGTTGGTTATTTCAACTCTATCATGTTTTCATTGTTATGTCATATACAATAATGTTTCTACTTTTAGGAATAAGTCTTGTCTTTTTGGAGTGTTGTCCTTTGTTGGTAATGTTTCTGTTCATCCATGGTAACTTTCCTTCTACTAAGGTTTACTTTGTCTGAAATTAGTGGCCACACCTACTTTCTCTCAGGTTAGGAGAGTGTTACCTCCTTTCTCTCTATTTTGTCTAAATATGTCTTTGTAGTTAAAGTTGTTTTCCTATAGCCAACAAACAGGGTTTTTTTTTTTTTTTTGGCCTCATTTTGACAATGTCTTCTCAGTGGTGTATGATTATTGACTTTGAAGGTGACTGTTGCTGTAGTTGGAATAATATCATACTTAAGTTATTTTCTGTTTGTTGCTATGTTTTTTATGCGTTTTCCACACTTTTTATGCTTTGTGTTTTTAATGAACAATTTTATATAATTACTTTTCCTCTTTGTTCTTATCATATAAATTATGCTTTTTTTTTTTTTTTAAAAAAAAAGTGCTCTGGAATTTGCAACTAATTCCATTTTGAAATAACACCATGGTACTTTTCATTTACCCCATCCATGATGCCATGTATTTAACATGCACAGATGCATACACAAATATGTATGGAAATGTCTAAGATGTATTGATGCTGTTGTTTTACAAAAACTCAATTTCTTATTAAATTGATTAAGATTCATCAAAGTGAAAGATATGATCCTATCTTCACACTTTCTTTTTCTACTGCCCCTCTTTTTTGTAGGTCAGTTTCTGACTCATCATTTTAGTTCTTTCTGAAGCACAATAGTCCAAAAACAGCAAAGCATCCCCAGGTTCTCAGTTTTTGTTTGTTTGTTTGTTTATTTTAATGTGAATATGCTTTTACTCTATCCTCCTGTGGAGAACATTTTTATCTCACATCTCCCCTTAGCTTACTCTCCCAGTTTGCTTTTCCACCGCTGTGACACTTACCAAAAGCTTAAGGTTGAAAGGCTCTATCTTTCCCCAGAAATTATAGTCCATCGTGGAGGAGAGTCAGGGCCAGGGACAAACAGGAACGTGGAGACAGGAATGAAAGCAGCGGCCGTGCAAGAGCGTTGCTTACTGGCTTGCTTTCCATGGCTTGCTGACCTTCTTTTTCATCCCAGATGATTCATTTGCCCAGCTGTATTTCTGCCCATCATGACTTGTCCCTCCAACATCAATCATCAAACAAGAAGATGCGCACACAAACTTTCCCATAGGCCAGTCAGATGGATACAGTTTCTCAATAGAGCTTCCCTTTTCCCAGGTGGTCATGGTTTGTGCCATGCAGACAAGAAACTAACTGCACGTTCTCCTGCTTGCATGGAATCTGAGGAATTGTGTGGCCTGTAATTCTGACTGTTCAGCTTCAGAGAGTACTACTTTTCCTCTGACTTCTTCTAGAAGTGTTTCTCTATCTTCCATGTTTTTTTCTTTCTGAAGTTTGCACATTATTGCCCATGTTTGTTTCTTTGTTTTTTTTTGTTTCTCACTTTTTTCCATCTTGAGTTTTTTTGCTTCTGTGGTTGGCTGTCTGACGTTAGTGTGAAATTGTTGATCGTTTTCACTTCAAATATCTATTACATTCCTTTTGCTGTCTTTCCTTCTACTCTCCTTCCACAGACAGTGCATGCTCTGTGGCTCTCTCACACTGTCTGTGGCTTTCTTGTCTTTGTTTTTCAGGTTGAGAAGCTTCTGTTGAACTATGCTCAAGTTTACAGATTGTTTCTTCAGCTGTGTCCAGTTTACTAATGAGCTGCCCAAACCTGTTTCCATTTCTGCTACTCTTTGGTTTTTTGCTTGTTTGTTTGTAGCAGTTTTCTGCTGTTTTTAGGATGATAGCATTTCTGCTTTCATGTTACATGTGGTCACATACTGTCTACTTTTTCATTTGAACATCCTTTTAAATACCATAATCTGATAATCTCAGCCTTGACATATTATGGAACTCTGACTGAACATTATTAACATATACACTGAAGTCTGGATCTGATGCTTTTCCCATATTTTCAAATTGTTTATTTTCTTCATATATATTATATATGCCTATACAATTATTCTTGGTGTATTGGGTAGTCTGAAGTTTTTATTCCCCCTGGCTGGTCCCGCAGCTGACTCATGAAAGAATTATTCAGGGGCTTAATATTACAGTAATTGCTGGGCCAATAGTTTAAGCTTATTATTAACTCATTATTCTTCTCTATGTTTAGCCTCTTGGTTGTTGGTACCTTTTCATTCAGTCTAGCATTCTCTGATTGCTTCTTCTGTGTCTGGTTGACATCTCTGTCCTTCTTTTCCTATTCCTAAAATTCTCTTAGTCCGGTTGCCCTGCCTATCCACTTGCCAATCAACATTTTATTAAATCAATATGAGTATCATATCTTTACATTGTTCAAGAGCATTATCTTACAGTGTTGGCAACCCAGGAGTGAACTATGCTAAAAAGAACAATATGTTGTTCTAGGTAAGAGAAGCTGTAGTAATGTGCCTGTAGAGATGCTGTGGCACAGTTTGTGTGTGTGTGTGCGCGCGCGCACGCATGTGCACACGTGTGCGCATTCTACAGTCCTCTGGTTAGGTCTCAGTCTTGTGGTGCCCAGTGCCCTGGATGGGACCATGACTTTCCCATATCCTGCCTTGGGTAGGCAGGATGGCTCAAGAGAGTTAGATTTGTTATTCCTTTCCTCCAGGCAGATTAGACTGAGATAATCTTGGCCATTCACTCTCTGAACAATGAGTTCTCAGGGTATAAACCTTGTTAATACTCCCAGAATGCTCTGTGGTATTTCACTTGGCTCTATTTCCCCTGTTCTTGTTCAAAGTGCATGAAAATGTATCCAATTTATCCTTTTTTTTTTTTTTTCTATAAGAACCTCATGGATCTCATGGGATTAATAATGTTAGAACTTGCATTGACCCCCATGGCTCCACAACCCTCTCCCTGGAACTTCCACTCCAGGCCTTGCTTGGCACAGTGAGTTTGTACACTTAGTTACTGTTTAGAGCACCCTCTACTGTGCTGTCCCACGATAGTTCCTAAATTAGCTGTCTACACTGTGAAGTTGCAGCTCTGTACCTGTGTCTACAATTTAATTTTCTGATTGCCTTAGAAAGAGGTGTTGATGTTTCAGTTTGTTCTTTATATTTGCTGTTAATTTAATGCTGACTGGACACTGAGATTTAGGGTCTGGCTCTTTGGTTCTCTGAGGAGTGGGAGACTAGAGTCTCATGGAAGTTCTTGCCTTTGACGAGTAGACTTGTGGCCATTGTGAGTGGAGTTAGTCCCTCCCCTTCTGTGCAAAATCCTTTCCTGTATGTGGCTTTCCCATGTCTTCTCTGTTTATCAGGTGGTTGCATCTGCCTATTGTGTGCCTGGTAGGCCCTGAGGCAGAGACAGTTGATGCAGGGAAAAGCTGGGCTTTTCATCATAATTCCCTTGAGTTTAACAGAAAAGGAAAGAAAAAAAAAAGTAAAAAAGGAATGGTTTGTCTATTCATTAAAAATAACAATAAGCTTTTCCTTTTTGTTTTCTTTAAAGTGAGAGCAGGAGGAACTGTATTCAGATTTGGCTATGCAAAATTTAATACTTGACGTAATTCATGAGTGTTGAGAATATATGTAAATGCAGGTGTGAGACACTTGTTGAATGGCCTAAAAGTGTTTTCTTTTCCTGTCACCTTTAGTTGTTGAATTATTTAAAATAGTTCTTGTAGAGATTTTACATATACATTTGTGTTTATAGGAATTTGAATAGCAACTGCCACATGTTTTTAAAATAACCTGTTAAAATTCATTAAAATAATGAATAGTGCATGGGATCTTTAAGTGTCTTTACACAATACTTAAGGGGTAAACTTTACCATTGGAGGACAGAGCTGGAGTGATAGATAAGAGTGAATAATGGTCCCTTCCTAGAACCAAAAAGGCTGTAGATTTTTACTGCAATGATGTAGAGCTGTTTTTAGTTTTTATCACTAGTATTTATGTTACATTTACTTATTTATTTTTTATTTGTTTATTTATTTTTGTGGTGCTGATGATTAACTTTATTGGTATTACAGAATTTTTATCTTTCCATTCATTGCAAATAAATACCAGTACAGCCTTAGCTGTGTGGAATTTGCTCTAGTTTTATCTAGATGGGGGTACTGGTTAGAATAAATGATTCAAAACTCTATTGTTGCTGTGTTAAGTGTTTCTTTCTTGTGGGAGCAGGAAATGCTTTTCCAGTCTGGTATTAATAATTCTGAGGCCCCTTTGCAGTAGGACTGGAGCTCTTATCTTTTCCACATTTATCTTTCAATAGCTGGGAACCTGCATGAAGTAGCTGACAGTTCATTGATTTACCAAAGGTCATTCCCAGAATTCATGGTAGGTAGAAACTCAGTTCCTGACCTCTCCTCATGTAGTCTAAAGATCAACCCATCTACTCTCCTGTGTCTGATAAATATTCAGCTTGAGCAGTTTCTCAGAAAGCATGGAATTAATCTCTAACCCTTGCTTGGCAAATGACATTTTATTTTATTTTTAGAACCAAGACTTTTAGACAGTTAGGATGTAAGTGTAAAAGAGTAAACAGAATAGTTTGGTGTTCAGTTCATAGAAGAAGATCCTCACATTGGGAGTAAGGTACCCCAGGAAAATGGTTGACTTGGGACTTGGAATGCATGCTTGGCATAAGGTAAAGCATGCCAGCAGTCAGTGGGCTATGCTTTTCAGATGTCTCATACATAACAGAAGTTTGTTCTTTTAATCATACAGATGATGTTTAAACTATGATTTGGCCATACATTTACTATTTTCACAAGATGGGATTCTTATTGTATTTTAAATGTTGATTTTTTTTTAAAAATTCATATTACTTTCAAATAATATTAGAATATGAAATTGTAGAGATTTTATATTTACTATCAACCTTGAAAAAAGCATCAATAGTTTCTGGATAATTTTCATTTCTGCATGAACTTTTATATTTTATTTATTATGCAATTTTTCTAGTTTAATATGTTTTTGTGCTTGTTTTTCTTTGATCATTTTATTATCTATTGCAGTTAAAATCATGCAAATACATTTCAATGCAATTAAATTATTTTTTGTATCTATGAGGTTCTAATTATTTAAAAATTCTTCTAGAGTGAATTATGATTTTAATTATTAGTGGCACACACTTTATCAAAGCAATGTAAGTTATGATGCATTTTGATAACTAATTATTAAACATTAGAAATGCTATTGCAAGTGTAACACTTAACTAAATGAAACTGGTACATCATTCCCAGGGATACTGGATGAAAGACCCAGAATAATCCAGGATAAGCTACTTCAAGCAAATATATTGATGAGGTCAGAAGGAAATTGCTTTAGCGGGGTCCTTAGATTAAAGTGGTTTTTAGGGAGTCAGCATAGTGATCATTCTTTGGAAATTGATTTTACTATTCCATGTGTTAGAAGCTTGAGACATGGTCCTTCAGTTTGTTGAAAGCCAGGTAGTGGAAACTGTTTTTGATTTTTTTTCCTCTTTGATTCTTTTGGCTCTTTTAGGTGGCCCACCACCCAGCTCCCAAATAAATCACATGGAGGCTTATTCTTACTGATAAATGTCCAGTCTTCGCTTGGCTTTTTCTAAGCAGCTTTTTTTAAATTTCAATTATCCCATCTATCTTTTACCTCTGTGCCTTTATCTTTCTCTATCTCTGTATTCCTTTCTTCTTCTTTCTCGGTGGCTCTCTGTGTAGCTGGGGCGGCCCTGCAGTCCTCCTCTCCTGCCCTGCAGTCCTCCTCTCCTGCCCTGCAGTCCTCCTCTCCTGCCCTGCAGTCCTCCTCTCCTCCCCTGCAGTCCTCCTCTCCTCCCCTGCAGTCCTCCTCTCCTGCCCTGCAGTCCTCCTCTCCTGCCCTGCAGTCCTCCTCTCCTCCCCTGCAGTCCTCCTCTCCTCCTCTCGCCCCCCCCATTTCTCCTCCTATTTATTCTCTCTGCCTGCCAGCCCTGCCTATCCCTTTCTCCTGCTTAGCTATTAGTGCTTCAGCTCTTTATGTTTAAACACCAACAGGTGTTTTAGACAGGCAGAGTAACACAGCCTCATAGAGTTAAACAATGCATCATAAAAGAATGCAGCACGTGTTTGCATCATTAAAACAAATATCCCACAATGTAAACAAATGCAACACATCTTAAAGTAATATTCCACAAGGGGAATAATCTTTCTTCCAAAAACACCTTTAAGATATCATTAGAATCATTTGCTTTTCTAGTTCCTGGAATTTTCCTCAAAAACTTTATCTGGACTAGAGAGACCTGCTCAGCAGTTAAGGACCTGAGTTTTATGGGAAACTTAATTCCAGTTCCAGGGGATCCAGCAACACTTCAGGCCGACAAGGGAACGCCAGGCACCGTGTGGTGCACAGGTATACATGTAAGCATAACTGTCACACATATGAGTAAATCTAAAAGGTAAAAAGAAGTTTTAAAAAGCTTTACCGGGATATCAGAGTGCAGCCAGTCATGCTTGCTGCTGTGCATTTTAACCCATGTTCTTAATTCTGCAAACTCTAGATGGGTTGGAAATCTTTTCTGCTTTATTTTTCTTTTAAAAATGTTTTTATTCTTTGACACTTCATAAAATATATTTTGATCATGGTCATCCCCTTCACTGATTTTTCTCAGAACCTCCTTCACCTCCAACCCAACCACTTTCATGTCCTTTCTCAGTCTTTTAGACCCGTTGAGCTCAGTTTTGTGTTGGTGACGACACGTAGGCATAGGGCCTGAGAGTGCAGTCAAATGCCAGTGCCTGCTTTCCTGTGGAAGGAACGTTGTGCCCATTTCCTCTTCTCCATGCAGGGCTTTCATCTGAATTGTCCTGTACAGGCTCATGCAAGCTGCCATAGTCTCTGTGAGTTCATATGTGCACCTGACATTGTCTGGAAAACACTGTTTCCTTGCAGTCATCCATCCTCTCTGTCTCTTACAATCTTTCTGTCCCTTCTTTCGCATCGACTCCTGAGCCTTGAAGGAAAAGATGTGCTATAGACTTTCCATTTAGGGCTGAGGACTCCACAAGTTTCATTCTTTGCATTCTGACCAGTTGTGGGTCTCTGTTAATTACCATCTACTACAAGAAGAAGCAGCTTCTCTAATGAGCGTTGAACAGTCCACCCATCTCTGGGTATAACAGTAAGTCTTTTGTGTTTTCTCGGTCCTGGGCGGCCAGAGGCCCAGACCTACAGACCCTGCAGCCTCAGACCGCTTAGCCGCCCGCCACTGTTCAGGCCCCCGAAATGACTCAGACACTTATATTAACTTCATGCTGTTTGGCCTATGGCTCAAGCACATTGCTAGCTTGCTCTTACATCTTAAATCAACCCATTTCTATTAATCTTTCCTGACACATGGCCCGTGGCTCACCTGTGTTCCTTACATGTTCCTCCTTTGGGCTTCCAGCCTGGTCTGTCTCTGACTCCGCCCTGCTCCTCCTACCTATTCTGATTCCTCCTCCTACTTTTTCCATGGTGCCTGTCATGGGCCAAAACAGCTCCTTTATTTAAAGATTGCTATTCATAGCACACAGAAAGACATTCCCACATCACTTTAGGATTCATTTTATTATTATGTTCATTTACCATTTCATTAATAGTGGGTTTTCTCCTAGGGACTGTGACTTGTTTTGGTACTTGGCCTCATTTATAGTGTTAATTTATGGGCTTCATTGCATAGAGTAGGCCTTAAGTAAAATTATAAAGTAGTTGACTACTCTTATAACATTCATGCTGTTACTGTGCCAATTGGACATCTCTCTCCAGGCATATTGTTATTTAGCTTACAGGGTTCATAGCTTGGTGAGGCTGCTGATTATTTTTCTCCTCTGATAGTATATATTATACCTTCTACCATCATGAAAGTTAGCCAATAGACATACAAGCTCTCAGGTAAATACAGTCTTACTGTTCTATTACTGTGAAAAGATGCCATGACCATGGCATCTCTTATAAAAGAATTCATTTAATTGAAGCTTGCTTATAGTTTCAGAGGTTTAGTCTATTATCCTCATGGTTTGGAGAATGGTACACAGGAAGACATGGTAGCTGAAAGTTGTACATCTGGATCTGTATGCAGCAGGAAAGGAGGGAGACACTGGACCTGGCGTAGGACCTTGAAACCTCAAACCCACACCCACTGATACACTGCATCTAATGAGGCCACACTTCCTACTCCCTCTCAAGTAGCATCATTCCTTAAGGACTAAGCATTCAAATATATAAGCCTATGGGAGTCATTCCTATTTAAACCCACACAAATACCAGTTAAATTTCTCCATGTTTCATGACTCACCTATGTGGTGTCTTCCACAATATGGTCTTACTGTCAAGTTCTGAGGGCAAGCAGTGTCAGTAGCTTATAATGCTTGCCTATGTCCTCTCCACCCCATTCCTGTGTTGATAATTGAAAATTGTGGAGTGCAGTGTTGCTATTCTATTTAGGAAAAAAAAAAAGAAAGAAAGAAAGAAAAAAAAACAGCCTTCTTGTTTGAAAACTTTTGATTTCATTCTTCACTTCTATAAAATATGCCAATATTGACTTCTGTGTCATGTATGACATTTATCATTTTCTGATACTAAGCTACTTATATGAAGAGAACTAAGTACAAACCTTCCTGTGGCTTTGCTGGATTAAAGTAAGCTAAGTCTGTCTTTGACATGTATATTGTTCTGTTTGTCATGCTCCAAGGGATGGATTCTGGTACATCTCTCAAGTCCAGAGTGTCCTGTTACCAGCCAGAGTCCCAGATGCTACCAGCGATTGGCTCTTCACAACAGTATGTGTGAGACAGGAAAAGACCTGCCTTATGATATGCTTTGGTTATGGAGGTTTAGCTCATCCTATGATCGAGCTTTTCTCTTTGAGTGGCACCTTGAATGTCCTGGGAAAACTGCAGTATGTCCCTTTATAAAGCAGAGAAGGAACAGTGGAAGATCAGCAAGCAAGAGGGAGGAATGTCTAGGCTGCTGAGGTACTGCAGGTCCCTTCTCCCACACTTGTGTAGCAATTGAGTATCTTGAAAATAATTCCCATATAATATTCCATGATTAGTATTCTCTGTCTGTCCCAGCCCTTAACAAAATTTGAGTTTGAAGAAAACTGCTTTGGGAACGTGATTTTTAGTTCCCCATATATATTTTCCTAGGCCAAAAGCTTATGAAGGCTTCGTGTCTTCTTTTCAGAACGCTGCACAATTCTGTGGGGTCTTTTTCTCCCCATCACAGTTGTTTGTTACCTGTGTCACTAGAACTTGGCACTGATGATGTTCAGTTGGAAATTATTGGAAGACACTGACTAATCAGTATTCCATTAAGAAGCTGGTCTGTAATTTTCAGAATTCTGCTGTCGCTCTCTGTGTCCTCACTGTGCTTCCAAGTTTATTGTGGTTTCAGTCACTGCCACTTGTGGTTTGTAAATGCATGAGGGATAAGCCACCTTCACTTTGGCTTCAGTAGCAGCGTTCAGTTGTGTGGGTTTAGCCTGTCCATATGTAGTGATAGGGAGAATAATTTAGTTAAGGCGTTGTGATATGGTTTTGTCATTTTCTGATTGTTGATTTCCTTTGGCAGGAGGGAAAGGGGACTATTGGTTTCATGGAAGTTTTAGTTGTTTGTTTTAAAAGTGAAACTAAAATAAAACTAACCATGATAATGATAATAACTATGGTGATAATTTTGTTGCTTTTATGAAGTCTTGGGTGTTTTGGTTGTTACTCAGGTGAAGAAGGAAAGAAGATGGAAACTGCACGCACAGGTGACACCTTGTTATCATTAAGCTCTATTCTTATTGCGACTTTGCATAGTTTTCATTTTCTTTTTTACATTAGATTTATCTTTTATTCTATGTTTATTTCAAATATTGTATTTCAAATCTCTCTTCAAGTCTGTCATCTTCGAGGTTTTGATTCCTGTTGTGTCTTATTTCCTTATTTTGTATGAGAACATTTGTTTATATTGGGCCATTAATATAGGAATTAAGTAAGGCTATACATTTTCCTTTGAGTGTGACTTTTATAGCGTTCATATTTTGGTATGTAACAGTGATACCTGGTTAGATTTTGTATAAGTTTAAGTATTTCCAGAGGTAAAAGCAAGAAAATATGAATGAAGTTTGGATTTCCTTTGGGACTTAACCTCCAGTAATCACTTTATTGTACTCTTAGACTCTTAAATAGACCCCTCCTTTCTAAGTCTGTATTTCAGTGTTTCTGTGCCTAGACTGTGTTAGATCAATAAACCCCACTCTTTGTTTCTGGTTTTGCTCCCCTGAGTGCATTTGGCCTCTCTCTATTTCCTCCTTTGCATTCTGATGTCTCTCTGGACGGGGGCAGTATTATGTCACATAACCTCTCTTTGAATGGCAGCATGATTGCTTATAGGCTCATGATGTTTCTGTTAGGCTTAGACATGCTCTATTTTCCTTCTGAAAATTAAATCTGAGAAGGAATCCTAGAACAATCTAACCTTGGTGACTTTGAATCAACCTTGTATAATTTTATTCCTATGTCTTTGAGACATTTTCTTAAGAACAGATACATTGATTGTTTCTGTCTCACTCTGTCTAGATTCATAGTAAAACAACTTGAAATTTCCTTCCCCAGTATTACTTACTTTCCAAATTTTTATGTTTATACTTCTTTTATGATAGGTATGTGTAAAAGATGAAACACATATAACTTTGACAATTTTGATTCTCTAGATAGTAGCTAAGTATATACTAATCTTTTGAGTCTGTGTTGAAGTGTAAGAAAGCTATAAAAACAGTAATGGTTTTGAAACTTACAGGAGAGACCCTTTGGTTCTTATGTCTTAAAATGCAGTTTCTAGTCTTCGAGCCTGTAGGAGACTAACAGAAATCATATAAGAAGTAGGATAGGAGGCTGGAAAAGACAAGCCCAGGATGTCTTGATGACTTGAAGAGGAAGCATAATTTAAACTGTTTTAAATATTTTGCTGTTTTATGGCTAGGATGAAAGCCCCAGCATGAATTCCCTGTAGGATTTCCCGTACCTGGGGTCTGAGTTCTGCTTCCCTCCTATGACCTGACTCAGAAATGCAGAGAGAATTTACACTAAGCTTGGTTCAACCCAAGATAGATTGCATTGTTGCTCTTTTTAGGAGAGTTTCCCATTAATAAATTGTTTCAGATTACAGTTTAGGAACTTATGAAGGAAGGCCTAGGTTTTGGAAAAGTTTTTTTTTTTTGTAGGGAACCCTGATCACAACTCCCAGGCACAAGATACCTTGAATGTGATATCAAAGTAAAATTATTTGGTTTTATATATGTGTTATCTCCCTGTAGTTACAACCTTTTAAAATCAAGGGCTGAGTTTCATGCTTCTTCATATGAGTTAAATGTTTGTGGGTGAGTTCCTTGATGGTAAAGGCATAAGTCTCTAAAGTCACACACATCAGTATAGTTACAAATAAATTTATGTTAAATTAGTTTGGCAAGAAATCATGACTCTAAGCACTTGTTTAAAAAAATGATAATCATATCAGCATTAGAGTTGGTGAATAGGGAATTGGTTTTTGCTCAATGAAAGTTCTAGGAAGACTTCTGCATTGATTAATGTCATGTTGAAAACAAGCAGACTGGATACTAGTTGTATTATGTTTCATTCTGAAGTGAATAAAATTGCCTTTTAGAATAAGAAAACTAATACCTTCCATTTGTATAACACCTTTCTTCCAAAGGGTTCAAAGCATTTTCTAGAAATCATCTCATTAATCTTTTTGGCTTTCATTCAGAGCGCCTACCAGGATGGCTGGCTAGGAGTGCGGCTGCTGGGCATGGATTCTCTTCCCTCCTTCCCTTTGCTTTTTATTTGGTGTATCTTAAGCTACTTTTAAAATCTAGTCTTGGGTAGAATTTGGCATTTTGTTAAGCCTCATGTTTCAAAAAATTGCATGCCATTTTTAGAATATTAAACCCCATTTCCTCATGAATACTGAGTTTTTCCAGAAAAAGGTTCTTATGCTGCCCATGCACATCAGACTACTAATCAAAAAATGGTCTAAAAATGCTATTCAGGCATGGATTATAGAAGCTTTCTGTTTAGACTTTTAAGATATAATTTGATTCCTTAATAATTGCCTTTATATTCATGCCCATCTTTGAGTGAACATTTGCCTAGGTAATGAAAGCATGAGTTGGGAAAGGTGAATTTTTTCCTAGCTTAACATTTATCTATCTGTCTGTCTGCCTGTCTGTTTCTCTGTCCATCTCTCTGACTGTCAGTCATCTGTCCATCTATCCATCTCTCCGGCTGTCTGTATGTCATTTGTCTATCTATCTTTTTATTATTTGAGACCAGGTTTCTCTACATAGCTATGACTGTCCTGGAACTCACAGTGTATGCCAGAGTAGCCTCTGCCTCACAGATATCTGCCCTCTTCTGTTCCCTGGGTGCTGGGATTAAAGACTGTGCTACCATGTCCATGGATAGTTTTTCTTTATATAGGGCAGTCACCTGAAATTTGCTTGATCATTGGTCATTTCTTTGCTAAAGGTTGCTTGTTTGGGCAGTTGCTGATACTGTATCTGTCTTTTCTCTTAATTGATGCTCATCGTAAGCCGCTAGCACCTCAGCGGCATGCACTAATAGCAACTGCATTTTGGCAGTAAAGTGTTTCACACCATTTTGATTTGGATTGTAGTTGAATCTTTAATGGATTTCTTGATTGATTAAAGTAGAAAGGCCTCCTAAAGCTAAAGAAAAACCTATCTCATTTCTGAGAACACCAGTTCTGCAGGTCAGTTCCTCTCTATTCCCAGAGAATAAAGGCATTTGCTTATAGCTCTCTTGTTATGATTTTGGTCAGTGTGCATGCACAGTGAAGCTATGGGGTTGCCCTTGATTATTGTGTTGTCTGTTCCAAGTCTTTGTGAATGTTAAGGGTGAGCTCCTTAGCTGGGGAATCCTTACTGTTGTTCTTTCTGCACTAGGGATAGACTTTCTGGGTATTATTTCATAGTGATCTTCATTCTGCCCATAGATAAAGGTGAGGCAGCATTCAGTACGACCTATTCAGGCACTGATGCTGGGATTTAGGCCATACTTAGGTGGAGAATAACACTTTATCAGGCAAGACCTAAGTCACTATTCCTGTATGCTTTGTAGAAGGGCTTTAGTGACATTAAAAATGAACCTGAAGACCATTGGTTCTCAACCCGTGGGCTCTTAACATTTTGGGATCACCTAAAGACTGTGATTCATAAAAGTAGCATTAAATTACAGTTATGAAGTAGCAATGAAATAATTTTATAGCTGGGGTCAATACAAGATGAACTGTAATAAAGGATCAAAGCGTTAGGAAAGTGGAGAATCACTGCTGTCGACAGTTTTGGGAACACAGATGATGTTCATGGGAAATTTTGCAATATCACATGTTGTGATGGTTATTACTGACTATTCATTTGATGGTATCTAGAATTATCTCAGAAAAAGCTTATGACAGAATCTAGAAATATTCAACAGACAACCTTGTGCTGGACTCACGCTAAATGGGACGGGACAGCAGCATTCTGTAGGCTGAGGAGAAGGCTAGCTGAGTACTGCCTGCCGTTGGTTGCTCTCCTCTTCCTGACTCAGGCTGCCATCTAGACAGCTGCCTTACAATCTGCATCTCTAACTTCACCCCATGGTTAGACTGCACCATCACACTGTGAACAAAATAAAACCCTTTGCCTTTCTTGTCTTTTACTGCTCTTGTCAGTTTGTTACAGTAGATAAGGAAAGTAATACACAATGCCAGCTGTCCTTTTCAGTGTCCACAGGTCTCATGTGGTGACTGTTGCCACAGTTTGCTGGTTTATTACTCTTCCACACACAGAGGAATTTAAAAAGTTTACTTTGAGTAAAGATTTATTAGAATATGTATAAAACTGAATATTTTCTATAAAAGTTATTTTTATATACCAACAACTATTCTCCCCCTTCCTCTCTTCCCAGTCACCCCTGCCCCCAAATCCTCCTGCACCTCATTGACTCCTCAGAGAGAGTAAGGACTCCCATGAGAAGTCAATACAGTCTGGAATACCCAATTGATGCAGGACCAAGCCCCTCTCCCTAGAATCAAGCCTGAACAGGGTATCCCTCTATAGGGAATGGGCTCCAAAACGCCAGTTCATGCACTAGGGATAAATTCTGGTCCCACTGTCATAAGCCTCACAAACTACCCATACCTCACAACCGTCATCCACACTCAGAGGGCCTAGTTTGGTCTCATGCAGGCTTCCCAGCTGTCAGTCCAGAGTCGGTGAGCTCCTAGTAGCTCGGGTCAGCTGTCTCTGTGGATGTCTCCATCATGGTCTTGACCCCTTTGCTCATCTGATCTCTCCTCCCTCTCTTCTACTAGACTAGGAGCTCTACCCAGTGCTTAGTGGTGAATCTCTGCTTCTGCTTCCATCTGTTGCTGGATGAAGGTTCTGTTTGTTTTTCAACAAGAGTAAACAGCTTCTGGAATTGTAACCTCACACCTTTGTTTTAACTGGAAGTAGATTGTTAATGATGGTAATTTGCTGCAAAGGAGGAAGCAAAGGATTTGTCATTTGTTAATATATGTGGGTGAATTTTCAGACATCCCGGAATATCCCAGGGCTTTAGATATGCAGTTCTGTATTTTGAAACCTTAAACTTCTGTGAGGAGGTATGTGCTAGCTACCTCCAAGAGATTGGACTCTGTAACATTCAAAGGTCACTTAGTGAGACACATGGGGGTCTATTGTTTTTTAAATAAAGGAATAGAAGCTGTGGTTCAAGTGGAGAGTGTGTGATACTGAGAAGCAGAGTGTAGGGTATATTTTAATGATGTCTGAAGTCACATCACACCTTCTAACTCATTTCTGTTATTGCTTGGCTAGTTACATAACTTGAACACTTATGTTTTAGCTGGTACAGTGTTAACAGCTCCTTGATGTCTTCTTCCTTGTTTAAAACTTAGGGGATCTTATCTTTGTCCAGGGCCATGATAATTGACAAAGCACCCGGTAGTGTACATTTTAGAAAGAAGAGTTTGTTGTGCACTTGTTTCTTTTTATATATGTGTATATGTGTGTGTTATGCACATGCATGCATGTGTGTAATGTATATGATTCTTAATTGGAATAAAGCAGACCTGTGGCTGCTTTTGTAAGAAGGCATAGAAGCTTTTTCTGATAGCATTTTTTGGTTGAAAGACAAAAAATTAATCAACTGCAAGATATCATTGTCATGTTGAATTTCAGAATTGAAGTAGTAAAAAGCTTTATTTCAAATTAGTTCCCCATAGGAATGTAATTCTGCCAACTCCTTACGTACATAAGTAAATGGGAGCTTGGATGGAAGATACCCAGAAACTCTTTAGATTAGGCTCCAGACCTTCATAATTATATCTGGTCTGGCTCATTTTAGCACCCAGTAGGAATGCTTTATTGAACTTAGTTTTGGTGAAAAATAGTATTAACCTTTATTGAAGGACATTACAAGAAATAGCCTAGAAAGCAGGATGTCATTAATGATTGGAGAAACTATTGAGGGCAGGTCCTATGACAATTGGTAATTGTATCTTTGTATTGATGAATCCATTTAGAGTCAAAGGTTTGTCCTACTCTGCTGTGATGTGACACCATGACCATATAAAACTCTTATAAAGAAAAACATTTTATTGAGGTAGCTTACAGTTTGAGAGGTTTAGTTCATTATCATTATGGTAGGAAACATGGTGATATGCAGGCAGACATGGTGCTGGAGAAGGAGCTGAGAGTTCTACATCTCAAATTATAGGCAGCAGAAGCCACTCTGTGCCGCACTGGGCATAATCGAGTATTGAGTATGTATAGCTGCAAAGCCCATCTCCACAGTGACATACTTCCTATTAGTGCCACCACTCCGTATGGCCAAGCATCCAAAGTTTATGGGGGCATTCCTGTTCAAACTGCCACATTCCCTAAATAATTCCCCCTCATTTAGCCCACTGCTGCTTGGTTTTACCCTTATTTTTAATGTTCAGTGATGTGGGAATGTCTTTTTGTATATTGTGAATAGCAATCTTTAAATAAAGGAGCTGTTTTGGCCCATGACAGGCACCATAGAAAAAGTAGGAGGAGGAATCAGAATAGGTAGGGGGAGCAGGGCGGAGTCAGAGACAGAAGGAGCCAGAAGCCCAAAGAAGCAACATGTAAGGAACACAGGTGAGCCAGGGGCCACGTGTCAGGCAAGATTAATAGAAATGGGTTGATTTATGAATAATTTTTTTTTAAAAATCAATTATTAAATTTACTTAGATCAAGAAATCAGCTGTTAATCTCAAAATGTTTTACATTGGCATGGACTTTGGTTTACTGATATAAATTTAAGGTCAATTTTGTTATGCTGAATGTATTTTTCTACTCTTGTTTACGGTATGATGTTCATGTAACTGATTTAAAATTGTAATGTATAATTAAGAAATGCAGGTTAATAGTCACCTTTGATAATCAAACTTATAGTTACGTTAGTCAAGATTTTTAGGTATACAAAGATATGTTTCAATTAAATAGATAATCTTCAAAGACTTCTAAGATCTACAGAATATGGCATTTAACATGTTTTAAGAGCTTAGACTTTTCTGGACAGTGAGACAGGTCTGCTCCTGGCAGCACCAATTTACTTCAAGAGAAAAATGGGCATCGAAAAAACTCCATATGGAGATTAATTTCTTTGTGGCATCGGTTAGCCACTGGACATGAACCTGTTCTTATATTGACTTCTTGACAGTGTGCTGTTTAAACTGGACATGCAGGTTCCATAGGAAGGTGACCTCTGAACTTTGGCAGTACAAGCCAAGATGGTCATTCAGTTTCCTGCTTTACAAAGAAAACTGTCAGACATTCTTCAGGACTCAAGGAGAAGCGACTGATGAATTATACCAGAATGGGCAGAGCAGACTTCCTGCTTCACTGAAATGAAAAGAGACTCTGAGCCTGTAGGCTAAAGATAGGTGCCTCAACTTTATAAAGGAACTTTGGGTGACTGTCCAGGCAGATAGCTGTCATCTCTGTCATTTCTGGATTTTGGCAGTTGCTTGTACTTTCGATTTACTTGAGTAAATATATCCTTATGTGGTCTTTGATGTAGTTAAAGATTAGATAGTTATAAGTACAGTTTTTCTTAGCCATTTGAAAGGTATTTTGAAGGTATATATGAAACTTTAGATTCATAAGGATAAGGTTGATAGAGTATTTTCTTTAAATTTGCTAAATACAAATGGACTATATGTTGTAACTGTAATTCTTGCTTAATAGCTGTTTTGTTATATGTAGTTTTGCCTTGTTAAAATTGAAGCCTTCCTTTTTTATTAGAAAGGGGGAAGTGATGTCGGAATGTCTTTCTGTATACTGTGAATAGTAATCTTTAAGTAAAGGAGCTGTTTTGGCCCATGACAGGCACCATAGAAAAAGTAGGAGGAGGAATCAGAATAAGTAGGAGGAGCAGGGTGGAGTCAGAGACAGAAGGAGCCAGAAGCCCAAAGAAGTAACATGTAAGGAACACAGGTGAGCCAGGGGCCACGTGTCAGGCAAGATTAATAGAAATGGGTTGATTTAAGATATAAGAGGTAGCTAGCAATGTGCTTGAGCCATAGGCCAAACAGTATAAAGTTAATATAAGTGTCTGAGTCATTTCTGGGGCCTGAACAGTGGCGGGCAGCTAAGAGGTCTGGGGCTGCAGGGTCTGTGGGTCTGGGCCTCTGGCCGCCTGGGGCCAAGAAAACACATTGTAACAGTTCTCCTTTCTTCTGTTTTTTTGTATTTTTTTTTTGTTTGTTTGTTTTTTTTTTTTTTTTTTTTTTTTTTTTTTTGTACAAGATGGCTTTGAAATCATGATGCTTACCTCTCAGCCTCAAAAGAGTTGGAGTTTTAGGCCTGTACCACCATGCCTAGCTACTCTTTGCAGAATAGGTTGTATATTAGAAGCTGAAGTACGCAAATATGTGTGCAGTTTAGCTCCCATGTGATCTTGGTTTGGAAAACAGTTCTTACTTCCTGGCCAGTGATTTCATTGGCAGTTGCAGAATGATGAGCTTTGATGATTTCACCCTTCCTTCTAGATTGCCTGGCAGTTTTCTCTGAAGTTGTCACCAGGTCACATTTAAATCCACTAAAAAGATGGATAAATATGTTTGCCTATTCTATTGGTCTTATGACTACTTCAATTGAAGGATATTTTCTTTTCATTTGCCCCCCCCCCCACCAGGCTCATGAAATTTCTGGTTGTTCACTCAATATCAGACATTCTTCCTTTATGATATGCAAATTCTAATGACCATTCAGTGGCAGTTTTTCGGCATATACCTTTGCATAACCTTATCAGTCTATGCCTCTGCACACATCCTTATAAATCTTTTAAAAAGATTTTGCTCTCTGTCAAAATGGGTATCTCAAGTACATGTTGGAATTAGTTGTGTCCTCAGCTAGTTCTGGGTCCTACAGTGAGGAATGTCATTGGAAGCTCTGAATACTAGAGTCTCTTGCTTCTCGGACATTATTGCTTCTGAGCCACTAAATTCAGTGTTTGTGTTTAATTTGACTTCATAATTACAATCTTTTTCTTGACTCTGAGCATCTTAATTCCTAATGCCATTGATAAATATTTTCATCTATCAATGAAATTTATTTATGTCTTTATTTGGCCACTAATTTTTCTTAAAATAAGCAATCTAAGGATAGAAACAGCTACAAAGATTTCTAATCTTGATCCAGTACTGTTATTATCAGTGCTGTTGATGCTTATTTTAGAGAGCATCGAATGGGCAAGGGAATGGTGAGGTCATTCGTCAGTGACCTTGAGGATGACGGTCACGATGAGCATTTATGAATGCAAGTATAAAAGCCAGATTTATCTGTGTAGCTTTCCTCTTGGTCTGGACTATATATTTGTATTACACATACACACACGCAAGCATTCCTATGTTAATCAGACTCTTCATTTTGTTGATAGACATAAGAGAAACAGTTTTAAAGTACAGAAACTCATAACAGTTTATTTCGTCTCACAGTCTTAGCTGGCCTTTACTTTGGACATGAAATCAGACTATCATAGTAATGGAAGTGGGTGGCAGAGAAATTTGCTCAACCTCATATCCATCAAGAATCTAATAAAGAGAGGAATAGGCCAGGGCAAGATATACCCCAAAGAGCATGTTTCCAGTGATTGGCCCTGTCTCCTAAATTTTCTAGGACATCCCATGATAGTTCAGTAAACCTCTAACCTGTGAATTTGTGAGAGATGTTTTATATTCAAACTTTTATATCTACATGCCTCTTAGTTTATATATTAAATTTAGTCTGTATATAGTTTTGTTTATTATATGTATAACTATGTAATTTAAATTCTAAAATTGAGCACTGTAATATACTGTGTGTAGATAGTTTTTGCTATCAATTATCTTTCCAGGTTTATTTTTGAAAAACAAAATATAAACATGCATTTATAAGAAAAATAACCCTGCATTTTTGTCCTGCACTCACTATGTCTACTCTACACACCATTGTTCTCATGGGAGTAGAATTCCAGTTCTCCTTAGAGAACAGTATATCATTAGGTGGATGAATGGGTAGAGATTAAACTTTTTAAAAATAATTATTTTTAAGACTGTTAAATGTATTTCGGTCATATTCATTTACCTCCCCCTGTTTTTGCTTATCTCCCTGCCCATCTAACTCATGTTCATTGGCATTGTCTCCCTCTCTTCTTCCCTTTCTCCTTCCCTCTTTTCACATGGTATACAGGAATATTCCACAACATTTCCCTTTTGTCTAAATTAAAAGGAAAGGCTTTAACTCTAACATGATAAATCTATAAACAATAAGAATAATTATTAGGTAGGAATTATATTCACAATGTCCAGTTCCTTTGTCTTTGGCATATTGAGATAAAATACTCTTATTAACCATCTTATCTTGTTGAGTCCAAAGTTTTGTACCTAATTTACTTTCTATCATGCATAGGGAAAACTGTAACCATGACAATCTAATCTTCAACCCAATCAGAGACACAAAAAGGTTATAACATTACCTGAGTAAACAAAAAGTGCAGAGTAAGCAACTTCCAAAAAATGTGAGAAATAATAGAAACAGCTGTCTGCTTGGATAGTCACCTAAGGTTCCTCTGTAGTGTTGGGGCATGCATCTTTGGCCTACAGGCCTATATCTGACAGACTTCTCTGTGAAGCAGGAATTTTTACAGACTGTCCTGCCTTGTTTTGGCACTGTTCAACAGTGGCTTTCCTTAGTGTCCTCTTGTCTGATTTGGATAGCATTCTGTCAGCAGTCAGTGCAAGGGTATTTTCTTGCCCAGTGGCTAACTTTTGCCACAAAGAAAGCAAACTCCATTTGGAGATTCTTTGATACCCATCATCTTCTTTGAAGTAGATTGTTGCTGCCAGGAGCATTTGTGTCTCATTGTCATGAAAAGCTTTCTATTATTAAAACGTCTAAATACCTGCAGCATTTTCTAATAAAATGAGACTAATCTTAAGCTCCTGTGTCAGCTGCCAGTGCAGCTCAGCCTAGTGCATGGCACTGGCACTTGGTGCTGGTGGCTGGCTCCAGCCTGCAGGCAGTCTCTGTATGTTGATACAGCTTTCTCGGGCCTTAGGTGTATATACATGACCCCATGTTGGACTCCGTGTGTCAAGGGATTTTTTTTTCCTTTGGGTCTCAGTTCATAAAATATGACACAGAGACTTATTAATTATGAAAGCTCAGCCTTAGCTTAGGCTTGTTTTTAACTTGCTCTTATAACTTAAATTAACTCATCACTTTTAATCTTCATTCTTATGCATGCTTGTTACCTCATCTCCATCTTGCTTTTCTAGTTTCCTTTGCATCTGCCTTATGACTTTGCCTTTCTTCTTCCCAGAACTCTTTCTCACCAGATGTCCCACCTAGCCTCTTCCTGCTTATTTAATGGCCATTCAGCTCTTTATTAGACCAGTTATAGTGACACATCTCCATACTGTGTAAGGAGTGTCCCAGAACAATCAGCTCTTCGTTATTGATTTTTTTGTAGGTTTTTTTTTTTTTTCATCTTATCAATTCTACCAAAATATCGATTACTTCATGTACTGACTCTGGATTGGTTTGCTGCTGTTTTGTAAGGTCCTAGGGACATAGTTATTTATTTTCAGTATCCCTATTTTAGTATAACCGGTTGTAAGTGTCCCTCTTAGGACTGCTGGTGTTGTATTAGCTATGCTTTGGTATGCTGTCTTTTCATTTTCACTTGATTCCAAGAATCTTTTTTTAAAGTGACCTATTTATCCTTCAGTATGTGTTGTGTCACATTAATGTGTTGCATTGTGAAGGTTGGCCCCACCGCAGCACAGGCCTTCATGACATTTCCTTCAAAACTCTGGTTTCATTCAGGTATCTACCTTGTTCAATACCTCAGGGTATTGATCAGTCTTTCCTAGGGGAATTCTGAAGGCCAAGTTTCACCATATCTTCTGACACTTTCTCTGCCTTTCCCTGTGTTCACAGAGGTTGTAATGAACTCACAGAAGCTCTATACTACTGAACTCTTTTATATTTATTTTCTTTGTTTTTTTTTTTTTTTTTTAAATTTTAAATTTTATCTGTATGGTGCATGTCTATATATTATATGCATGCAGTGCCTGTGGAGGCCACAAGAGGACACTGGTTCTGCTGGGTTTGTGAGCTGCCTTGTGTGCTCATAATGGAGCCCAATTCCTCTGGGAATAACAGCCAGTACCTCTCACACCCGAAACATCTCTTCAGCCTTATCTCAGAAGTAGTTTTAATAGTTAGTTTCACTAAAATTTTATTTCAGCACTAGATTTTGTATTATATTTGTGATTATAAAGCAAAGCACTTTTATAACTTTTAAATATTTAAATCTTAATGTACTTAGACTTATTCTGTGCAAAGTCTGACTTGATTCTATCCCCAAAAGGTTATCAGATGTCATAACACATATTTACAGTTGACAGTCTCACGCTGCAATGTCATGCAGTGGTTGATGTAGTTAGATCTAGTTCTCCTTCAGATTTCTGTGTTGCATACTCATTCATTTGTGTCCCATGGTTTTTGTTATTGAACTTGATGCTGTTGAATGTCAAGAGCCATTGCCATTAACTTGATGTTGATTCTTTTTGACTCTGTTTGTCTTGGGTCCCTTCTGGGTTTCCATAGTTAACTCATGAGGAAACTCATGCCCTAACTATTGACAAGATCACTATGAATGGCTTAGCTCTTGGCTGTTGGCTTCAGTGTTGCTTATGAATCCACATGTATGTATGTATTTTTCCTTGTATGTAGTTTGTGTTTCCAGGATTTATGGAGATGTATACTTGTGCTAGAAGCTACTTTTATAATCACGAGTTTATAAAATATTCTCTGCCTCTTTTCTTTAGCCTATACCACATCTATTGGTTCTAAAAGTACACCACAATGAGATTAACTTAAAACTTTTTCTCAAATCTTTTTTTTCTTTCATTTATAATTTTGACTCCTTGTATCTAGTCTTTGACTTTGTATCCTTAAACATTCTTAAATAAAGTTTATTAGATTAAAGTGCCAGCCACCCTTGAGTCTTAAATAAAGACATTTCTATTAAAGTGGCATCCTAGTTTGGGCACCCTCTTCAGCATTGCCAGCAGACTTAGCTGGGACGTTCTTGTGGGTTTCTTCCTTCCCCTGCAGTCAGATTGATGACTACTCTAATTGTCATCATAGAACCTACATCCAATGACTGATGGAAACACAGCCCAACACTTGGCTGAATCCCTGGAGTTCAGTTGAAGAGAGGGAGGAACAACTAGAGGAGCAGGGGAGGGTCAGGAGCACAATGGAGACATCCACAGGGACAGCTGACCTGAGCTAATGGAGCTCAGACTCTGGGCTGACAGCTGGAGAGCCTGCATGGGATCATACTAGGCCCTCTGAATGAGGATGGCAGTTGCTCTAATCAAGCTATTGGTGGGTCCCCTGGCTATGGGACCAGGAATTATCCTGGTTACACAAACTGGTATTCTAGAGCCCACTCCCTATGGTGGGATGCCCTGCTCAGCCTTGATACAAGGAAAAGAAGATAGGGCCTGCCTCAACTTTATCTGTCAGCCTGTGTTGACTGATCAAGGGAGGCCTTACCCTTTCTAGGGAGTGGATGGAGGGTAAGATGGGGGAAGGTGGCGATTGTGGGGGGAGTGGGAGAAGAGAAGGGAGGGGGAACAGTGGAAGGTATGTAAAAGGAATTATATTAATAATTTAAAAATATTATTAAATTTAAAAAATAAAGTGGCATTCTTCCTGTCTTGGCTGCTACCTGCAAGGTAATCTATATGTATACACCATTCACTTGGCGTTCCTATTGTCTGGTGAGATCTTAGCTTTAGCCATTTATGATTTGTCAGGAGAAATGTTGGTGTGCTTCATGAACTTCCCATATGGCCAACCAAGTTCTTTTTTTCTCTCTCCCCATCCCTCACTATTCCATGGGATGTTTGTGTAACTCCCAAGTTCCGCAGCATCTTCTACTTTGTGCTATAAATGTTGCCCACCAGAAGACTAAATGACAAGTTATGATTACAGAAATGTCTTCCAGCTATGTGTGACACTACATGCCTGACTCTTGTGAATCTCTCATGTGTATCTTTTAGATATATTTCCCATATTAGTGCAGAAGCTAGCTTGCAGAGTATATGCTGACAAGGTTATTTTCTATAGGATGTGGAAGTGACATTGACATGAGAGTCTGAGTGACCCAAACCTGTTCAGGAATGTGTAGGAATGGTAGAAGACGATGCTGTCATCTGAGCCACACCATACTCCATTCATGCCTACACAATGCCTGTCATTTATAATAAATTGTGATAATCTTAGGGTAGATATATCCTGCTTGTCATTTTCTGTTCCACTCTCCAAAGAGTGGTGCTTTTAAGCTTTTTGAGTATTGAACTCCTGTCACCAAACTGAGGATCAAAATGTGGATCTGAAATATGACTATGTCTGTTTCTAAATGCTGCGTGTCTTTTTGTTTAAAGCTCAGTTGAACCTGACATCATCTCTTGAGTACATTCCACAGACCAGGTGCTGTGATGTGCTGGATTACAAAACTTAACTTTAAGTTTACTGAGAGGCTGTCCCTATGTTCAGAGAATCACAGCCCAGGGAGGGAGACATTTTTTAATTATACTATGTTCAGACAGAAAGAACAGTAAAATATAGAAAGCTTGAATAGAGCACAGACCTGCTGGGCAGATAAAGAAGGGAGTGTGTGTGTGTCCATTGTATAAATACCACATGAAAAATTTTTCTCTATGGGACACTGTTAGGGTGGCTATGCTGCCTCCTTTTGCCTGTTTCTGTTGTCTCTATTATGTGCCCAGACATAGTGAGCTTTGGTCGGCTCCTCTACTTAGCTGTGATTACAGCTGTGATAACCATTGGGAAAAACTGACATCAGTAGTGATGGTGGGATCCAAGTCATCAAATAAGCTAGGCTTAATGCACGAATTCTATTTAGTATATAATAAAACCT
The DNA here is from genome assembly GCA_033318265.1 of Phyllotis vaccarum. Classification (NCBI taxonomy): domain Eukaryota; kingdom Metazoa; phylum Chordata; class Mammalia; order Rodentia; family Cricetidae; genus Phyllotis; species Phyllotis vaccarum. The sequence goes on along the minus strand of JARWLC010000001.1, from coordinate 170,650,640 downwards.
GGAACCAGATATTGGGGAAAAGCTGAAATATCAAGAGACAGGGAGCGATCCACAGCCAGTTCTCACCCAGCCAAGCTGAATAGGGTAGGCTCCCATGCAAAACAAAAGAAATTGTGCCTTCTTCTGCCTTATATTTCTTTCCTGGCCCAGCTATTTTACTTTCTGGTAAAACATTCCTAGAGCTAGGGTTAAAGCTGGGTGCCATCAAACCTAACTCTGTTTGGCCTTGAACTCACAGAGATCCAGAGGATCTCTGCCTCTCAAGAGCTGGAATTAAAGGCGTGAGTTACCACTCCCTGACCTTCATGGCTTGGCTCTGTGCTCTGATATTTCTGGCTATAAAATATATCATCACATAGATTTCTTAGGAAGCTGGTTCTTCTTATCAACACTGACAACAGGGATGTGGAACTTCTTAGAAAGAAGGTGTCCTTCTGCCTGACCTAATTGCTTTTCCTCAGATACCTTCCCTAATTATATTGATGCAAATAACTTTTTCAGCATTGGCTCAGTGACACTTTGTTTCTAAATTCTTAAGTATTTGCTAAATTTTCAGCGTCTTTTCCATTTTATTAACATTTTAGCAGGAGGCAGATGAGGACAGACGAGCTGTTGTTGGTTTATCTGGTTGTGCCCACCTTCAGCCAGTGTCTTTCTTGAAGCTTTAAATAGGGTTCATTTTCAGTGGGCTTTCCCTGTCTGTCGTATACCTCCTCCCTCCCCACTGTTTGCCCCCATCCTCATCTACCCTCCCCTTTCCTCTTTCTCCCTCCTTCCTTCTTTCCTTTTCTTCTTTCCCTCTGATGCTCCCACCTCTTCCTCCAGACGGCTTACTGATGTGATTATAGGCTATGATCCAGCTCAGCCACACCCTCACTTCATGAAATTGTCAGTGACCTTTTTGGGTCCCTAACCTCCTCCTTTGCCCAAGGATCCCTGGAGTTGGAAAGCAGGTCTCTGATCTAAGTTTAAGATGGCAATCACAGGCATGGCAGTATTTTTCCCCTGTATGAATGAGTCTGTGATTTGTTCCTTGTCTGCACACTTACTGGTTACTGAGCTTGGCGTAGAGTCTTTTATAGGCATAGTAAGTTTTGTTAGAGCAAGAGAACTTAAAATGAACACACAAAATAGTTATGTGTCCTGTATCTAAGGCAAATCAAATAAGTCCCTAAAGAGATGTATTAAGCTCCTTGCTCCTTTCATATGTTCAAGCATGATCTGTGATTTCAAGGGTTTAAAAAAATGCTTGCTTAGTTTCCAAGGGAGTAGACACTTTGTGTTAGTGTGCCTACCTGGTGCTTTATACTGAGAAGACCAACTTAGAAAAGATAAAGTCCTGTGGAAGAGGTAATGTGGGGCTGGAGTTGGTGAATGTGGGTTGGAGTTAACGCAGGACAGACTCAGTTGTTTTTACATCTAGTATTTTTCTCACATTTGCCTGTGAGTTTTATATAGGTGCACATTCTATTTAATCTGCCTTCAGAAATCCAGCTCTACTTAGAAAGTCTACTATGTTTTATCCTAAATTAATACAATACCTAAGATGTAAGTGCTGTATTCTCATATAATTAGATTAGCAATTCCCCTGTTTAGTATTTTAGGTAATCTAATCTGGCAGCTATACTCCTACATCTTTTTTTTTTTTTTTTTTAATTGAAGATATACTCTATTTTAAGGAATTGTTTTAATTTTGTAAATTTCCATTTTTAATGTTTTTATATTTTAATTAGGTTGATAAAGCACAAATTGACCACATTATCAGGGAGTATGGGAATGCAGATATAAAATGTCACCATGGGCAAGAGTTAATGGAATCAAGATGGGATAGGAGAAACTCTAAGCCCTGAGGTGTGCAGTGACATTTAAAAACTGTCTTCTGAAGCCAGACAACAGGTTCATTAGATTAATTAAAGTAAGAACTAACCCCAATCTGGCGGCTTGCTAATGACCACAGGGCTGTTGCGTTTGGAATCACATGATGTTTCCTGTTAAGACCACAGTGGGGTTCCTTCATGGTTTTACCTAAACTTTTGAATTTATCTTTTAGCAAAGAGTCAAGTTTTAGCTGTCCTGCTTGTTTCCTCATAGTTTAGCTGAAACACGAAGGTAAATTTTGTTCACAAAGATGACAAACTGCTTTTCCTGTGAGATGACAGACTCTGTTTCCTGTGCCTTATCTGTCAATACGCTTTATGGGTATTGTAGACATCAGAGCGACTGCAATGGAGTCTGCATTCTCATGGGCTGTGGGCTGTGCATTCCAGCAGATTCCCATAGGAAACAGATTATCTACAGCATTGGTGGTCAGTTTCAGGTTTCAAAAGTACAAACTCTCATGTTTTATTAGATTCAATAGTTGTAAAGTTACTGTTGAATGGACTTTAAGATTTCTCCTGCTTATGTTTAATTTTTTTTTTCTGCAAGTGTCTTGCAGACCTTCTATGAGTCACTGAGTGTGTCCCTTGTGCTTGTGTAAAATATGACTCGGCACATTTGTCTATAGGAGTGCAGACTTTGACACAAAAACATCGCAGAAACATCAGTAATGACTTTTCTAGAAAAAGATCCCCTCAGCCGAGATATTTGAGAGTACTTAGAATTCTAAGGCACTTGTGACTTTAAAAAGAATTGTTCATTTAAAACTATTATTAAATTAATTCTTGTAGGGTCCTATGTGATAGTGACTCTAAATTTATTAAACAAATGTGTGTTTGTTTGTGTTGGTATGTATATCATAAGAATGAATGGATGATGGATTCACACATGTATTTCTGAGGTCCTTTATAGGGTCCTGATTTCTGAGCATTAGTCATTACATATACATTTGTATCATATTTGGGGAAAAGTGAAGATAAGGATTAATAAGTCTATATGCTCGGAACATATAGTCAGTTCAGCCATATAATGGCTCTACTTACTACTTTTCAACTTTACAATGAAATAGTAACAGTTTATAGTCATTAAAACCTTTACTTAAGTTTTGAATTCTGAATTTTGATTATACTAATTATAATGTACATTTCCCTCTCAATGCTGGACAAGAGCAGTGAACTGCAACCCAGGGCCGATGCTTTTATCTAGAGGGGAATCCACTAATGGGGTTGCGCTGTTAAAGACTAGTGCTTGCTAGGTTAGATTGACCAAACACATTTTTGATTTAAAGTTTGTCAAACATAGATGGCTTTATTGAGACATAAATCCACCATAGTTCCAATATCATCTGTATTCATTTCTTTTCCCTTGAAAACCCGTAAGTGCATTTATGAAAACTAAGTCTCCATACATTTTGTCCCACAAAAAAAATTGTTTTTGTTTTTTAACTTCAGTTGTTAACCTAAAACTTGACTAATCCAAATCCAAAGACTTTGTTGTTGCTTCTGAATATATATGTGAAAATGAAGAGGTTTTACTAGACTTCAGGTGTACTCTGTAGGACACCAATTGCTTTTTCTACATGTCTTAGTTAATATCACAAGCACAGTGGAATAGATGCTTCTAGTCCCATGTTACCAAAGCTCTGATGGAGCAAGGTTAAAAACTTATCCAAGGTCATGGGTTATAAGGAGGAGCTCAGGATGCAGTTATTTGGATAAGAGACCCTGCTTTCCCAAACCCCGTTTAGCATGAGACTTAAGAATCCTGTAAACCAACAATTCTCAAGCTTACTAAGAGTTGTAAGGCAAAAACCCAAATAACGTGCATAGCAGGACAGAGCCTTAATGGTACAGTGAGTGCTGGCCGATTTTAATATGACAAAGAGCTTACTGTCCAAAAGTATCAGAATTAGAGCAAAACGTTTCCCTAAAGGAGATACACAAACCAAGTTCACATTTTCCAGCTTCTGTTGTTCTTAGATCCTAGGAACATCCATTGTGTTTAAACCAAACAACTGGCAGTGAAGTGCTTTCATGGTGAAAAGGGTCATGCGTACCATCTTGACCACAGTTACCTATAAGGAAACTGAACTTAGTAGCAGGCCATCTTTTCTTTCACTGACTTATACTATGGGATGTTTTTAGGTACATGACTTTCTATTGGTACCTAAATTTATGCCTAGATTGTATAGAGGAACAGTATGTTTTCCTCTTATCCATGCCTGGCTAGTCCCCTGTGTTTGTCTAATATTGAAGTTAAAGGGAATAGGAGGGACAGTACATGTAGAATGCTGCCTTCTGAGTTATTTCAGGGAATATCTATAAAGTAGACATGATGAAAATGTAAGCTTAATTTCCTCTAATTGAATATTTCTTTGTATAGTTTTGTTTACTGAAGGTGGATGGACATATGTGTAGGTAAAAGTATATACATTTTTATTAATGCAATAAAAACTGGAAAGTGCAGTTTTGCTTTACCAAATTTGCTTGAAACTTAAGATTTAAAGTGTTTTTTAAAAATGGGTGCTTTAACAATGATAAATATCAGCTGCCTCAGTCTGGAAAGTGCTTGGTGCACCAGTATGAGGACCTGACTTCAGTCTCCTGTGCAATGTAAAAGCTGGGCATGACGGTGAGTCTGCAGTTCCAGCATGGGGGAAGTGGAGACAGAGTCTGTGGAGGTTTCCAGCCTAGCCAAGTAGGCAAGATCCACGTTCAGTGAGAGACTCTGACCCAAAGATAAGATTGAGACACTCGTGTACCTTATCCTTCATCATGCATGTGCGTCTACACACACACACAAGAAATTCTTCAAGTGAATGGATTTATATTGGAGTTTGTGGTAGGCAGAGTTCTGAGATGACCAGATAGATACTCATCTTGGCTGTAAATACCTTGTAGCAGCCTCCTCCAAAGTAAGTGAAAGTAGAAAGTGAGAGGTCCCAGCCCATGGATAGATTCCATCATGGTCAGACTATCATAGCATCTAGAGTCTCCTGGCAGTGCTGAAAAAGAAAGCTGACATTCAGGAGGACTGTTGCTACCTGTGTGGATCCTTTGGTACGGAGTGTTCCTTAGCAGACATCCTGAACAAAGTTGAGTCTCCTAGAACCATCAGAAACCCATTTCTATCGATAGCTTGAGTGAACTTGAAGTGACTCTCAAATGAGACTGCAACTATGTATCACTTTGCAGGGTCCCCTGAGACCCTAGGTAGGCAGAGTGCACAGATAGCCCATTTTCAAACTCCTGATCCGTGAACCTGCAACTGGAAGCTAATAACAATGTTTTATTTCAATGTACTTTGGCTTTTTAGCTTTTACAAGCTTGCATGGGATGAGTTATGGACCATAGCTTTGCATCAGCAGAGGTAATTGCCTCTGTGACTATGTGGAACCTCACTTTCTGATGTTATCCTGAGTGAAGCATTTGCCATAAGAGTCTGTTTTTCTGTTGCTGTTACAAAAATTTGCCCCTTAGAGAAAAGGATATATATACCATCCATTTGGGATGGAAGCTTTTGAGACACTAGGTAACTGACTTGAATACATAGCAGTAGAAGAGTGTGCTTGCCATGGCTGGGTTTGGGCCTCATGTTGATGCGAACAGTGGAAGGCTTTCTTAGAAGGACACTCAGCCTCCTAAAGTGGGTAGGTGCAGAGGTGAAAGGTAAGATTGCTCTAGTGCCTGGATGTCTCAACTGTTCCAGACTCATTAGATCATCATTAGAAAGCTCAGGTATATTTTATGCTCACATCTAGTAGTGCTTTGAAACAGTATTTAGTACCTCTGTCTTTAACGCCAGATTGCCTGTGCCTGCGTCTTTAGTCTGCATGTGCTCACTGAAACAACAGTGGGTGAAGCGCTAAGAAAAACGTGCCAGATGACACACTGAGCACTCGTTTCCCTTGTCCTTTGTCATCCGGTTGTCCTTCTGCACCTGCCAATTCTGGTCATTGTTCTTCTCTGCTTCTCTTCAGCTACTTTTGGTGCTGTAGGGCAAGAATTCAGATTGAATTATTAACACAGAACAAACCTTTGCAAAATCCTGCTTATTTCAAGGCATCCATAAACTGAGTGCAACCTGTAGCCAAGATATGAATGAAAAAATGACATCCTCTAGTCTGAAGTCCCACTGCCATGACCACCAATGTCTATTTCTAGTCACTCTATGAAAGGTAGCATGGTTTTGAGTTCTATGGAAAGGCTATTTGGGAGTTTTTAAAATCTTTATGAATTTTCTTATCTGTCCGCTTTATTAAAATTGTCTTTGTGTTTTCAGTAGCTGGTCTTTCTCGTTACTATATACTGTGTCTTGGTCTCTGCAAGTGATTGGTCCTAAGGCTGCTGTGTCTGTAACACCAAGCACTGAAGATGCTCAGGTTGTTTGTTGAAGATGCTGAGGCCCAGCATGATGTTTGTTCTGTATAGAGGAGGTTTAGAGAAAAAGCTGTTCATGTTCAGCACAATCACAGAAAGGCTTCACTGCACACTGTGTGGACAGACCTTGTGATGAGCGTGTTCAGCTAAAAACCTGCTGCATAGAGAGGACCTGTGAAGAAGCAAGGGTCTCATAATTGTGGTTTTTTTGTTTGTTTGTTTAATGGAAAATGGTGTAGTACTTTGTATTCTGCAAATTCAGCTTTTTAGAACTGGATTTTTCCTAAATGCTTTTGATTTGTAGTTGAATATTCAGATGTATATAACAAATGGATATGGAACCATGTATTATTTCACTAGAGAAATTCTGGCAATTTAACCATTATAAACTCCTCGCGTATATATGGGTAGTATTATAGGGGTTGGTTGAGTTTTGCTTTAAAATCAACTACTACTCAGTTTTGAGTGTATCTTTCCCTGGACTCATGTATGTACATTACATCAGCTTGAAAAACTGTTGCTACAAAGAGCCATTAAAAAGTAAGTACTCTTCTCTGCAGCCTCTACTTTGTATGTTGCCGTGGACCCCATCTGCTGACATAACTGGGATAGAATCATATACATGAAAGAACATGAAACACATATCCCAGTAAAACATCATTAAGATTTCAGTTTCACACAGTTTTTACATGTCATTTGAAAATATTTGAAAATAGAAAATGTATAGTCAGCATTTAAGCCTGATCTAGCTTATGATTGTAGTTGGCCCTCCTCTATGATAGGACTTTGGGTGAATCACATGGTGTAGATATTATTTAATTGTAGCTGATGCCACCAAACAGTTTTCCATAGTGAGACAATATCCAGTTATTAAACCTTATATTGAAATATGGTTATTTGTTTGATTGTCTGAGACAGGGTCTCATCTTAGTAAATTGCCCAGGTTAATCTTGCACTCTGGTTTTGTATGATCCTCTTTCCTTGGCCTCCTGGGTGCTGTGAGCACACCACACTCAGAGTGTCAACAGTTTTAGTGAATGGAGGTTTGAATTTTCAATGGTCTAGCAGTTTTCTTCCTTCTAAAGCTTTACTGCTCATATTGGTGAGAGTTAAATATTCAGGTAAGTGTCTTGCTCACACTGTTCTTATTAGTAACAATAAATGTGTGATTGAGACACGTTTCAAGTACACTTTGTGTTTTGTGCACTGCTTTCCGCTAATGGCTCAGACCAGCAAACACAATTTATGCCTTGTCTTTTATTTCATATATCCTTGACAAGTTCTATAATGTTAGTCACATGTGTCCTTTTTAATAAAAAACTTTCAAATGTAATTTCTTGTTTTAAAATAGATTATGTTTCCTATTTTAATAAACTTCCAAGGCCTGTGCAGCCAGTACTCTAAATTATATTTGAGCTTTGGAACACCCTTTCTTGCGTAATAGGAGTTTGTGTGTCCTTTTGATTCACTGCAGTTTATCTTGCTGATGGTGTGTTGATTTTGTTTCTGAGTGTAGTATATTGCTTCCAGGAGTACCTGTGCAAAATGCATTTGACTAACAGAGTGTTTATGCAGCCAAGATATATGTTTATTTTCTCATTTTAGATTTTCTCAGGTTGAGTTGAGCTGCAGTGTAGGTGACGTGAACTCTCAGAGGAATTGGTTTGAGGTGGTAGACAGTTCATAGAAGATGGTGTATTTAGTCAGTGTCACAGGCCTGGAATGAAATATCTCTCTGTGTGTGTCTGTCTCTCTGTCTCTCTGTCTGTCTCTCTGTCTCTGTCTCTCTCTCTCCCTCTCCCCCTCCCCCCCCCCCTCTCTCTCTCTCGGCTTTTCCTCTGTTCCTTATATGGATGTAAACTTCTTCGTTGATGTAGGTTCCCAACATTCTCTCAGCCCTCAGGTAAAGCATCTGCTTGGGCAGTTTGATTGATGAGACTAATTAGATTTTGGTAATCCAGTTGGATATTCTGTTACTGGAGGAAAGGGGAGTTATTCTTTGCCTTCTCCATTAAAAAGCTAAACATGCTAGGAGGTGGGGGTGCATGCCTTTAATCACAACACTTAGGAGGCAGAGGCAGGTGATCTCTGTGATTTCAAGGCAAAGGCTGTTACACAAAGGAACTCTGTCTATGAAAAACAAAACAAACAAACAACTAAGTAATTTTATTTCTGTGAAGGAGAAGCAAAGGGTCCATTCACCAGTGAGCTTCCATACGAGCATAGGAATGAGCAAACTTTTCCTAAGGAACATGTGGGAAGCCGGAAGGATGGAAGGATGTTATCCTCTGAATCAAGGCTGGGAGGCAGAGATAAGCCTGACATATTCCATGGTTGAGAAATCAGAGTAGGACAGTTTTAGAAGACAAGAGTTTAAGGCCCCTTTCAGATTGAGGCCTTCTGGAATACAGCATCCCACTTAAAATAATACTTGCATTTAGCCGCCCACCCTTTGCTGAAGTCAGTGCTCTATAGAAAATACCCTTACAGAGCTGTCTGTATATCTGCATGGATATTTTAGGCTTCCATTTAGGTCAAATATACTAAAGTACTTGTGATCATAAGATCCTGCTCCACTTAAAAAGTCTAGTTAAATATTAATGTGAGGAAATGTGCTCTTGCGTATTTTCACACATAATTTCTTTAATTGGTATTATGTATTTTGCATAATTTAAATAGCAGCATCTGGATGATTTGCTTAGCAAAGAGGACTGTTTCAGCAAAAAGACCTATACAGTATCTTCTCCAAACTGCATGCCAACAGTTAGGTCTTATCCTTAAATAATTTTTACAGTGGGGAGTGAAATGGAAATTGTACTGCCCTGAGACTTTCTGTTCATTCAAAGGCCAATATTAACTGCATTTACTGTGGAGGGGCAACTGCCAATCCTGCCAGGATTTTAGATTGTTAGTTCCACAGAGTAGATGATAGCTGGGCCCTTCTCCTCCCACTTCTGCCCTGCTGAATTCTGGGACAGCCTACTGTCTGTTCAAATGTGCTCCTCTGACCACAGAAGCATATGGGCTGTTTCAAAATCATGAGAAAATAGTGTGTTTGCATTTCCCTTTAGTTCCTGTGAAATCACAGGTGAAGTGTAGACATGTTAAGTTATTTTTGATGGTCTATTAGAATTTTAGCTAGATTTCGCTGCCAGCTTCTGATGTCTTCTGGCCACTTCCACTGCTATTTTGAGGCCCGTGGGTTTCTCCTGCCTGTCAAGGGACACAAACACAATTCTGATAAGTGACAATCTTGACCCTGTAGGCTGCTCAGCAGTTTGGTATTCATTGGTCCCATCCTAAAGAGGTTTCTGCTATGATAGGATGCTGGGAGCCCTATGGAGACTGGAGGAAAAGGGGCCAGAGAGTAGGATAAAGGAAGGATTAAGTGAAATGAGGACATCATGGAAGGCCATTGCAGGGTTTTAGTTTGGCTTCTTGGAACCTTGAGAAGAAGGTTCTGACTTCTATGTGTGAATAAAGTGTGTGGTGGTAGGAATAGGAGAAGGAGGAGGAGGAGGACAACTACAAATCCCCACCTTCACCATGGAAGTGTCAGAGGTGGCTAGGACACAGGGCCATGGAGAATGACAGTTGTAGGTGCTCAGGCAAAGCAGAGATGGCCTGTCCTGTGACTTGAGACAGAGAGCTGGAAGAACCTGTAGGTAAGCTCTTGGTAGATTTCCTCATGCGTTTCTTACTCTGCCTTCCTACTGATTCTCGTATTATAGGCTAATTCTCTTATCACTCTCAGAGCACTTCTGCATGGAAGGCCGGTCAGTCTGAATTTATCCAAAGGGTCCACTGACTTCTGTACCAGCTTTCCAACTGCCTGTCTCTTTATCTTTCTGTTCCCTCCTTCTTTTAAGCTCCTTCAGTTCATACATCTTTGCTAGATTCATCTTTTGTAGTTGCACCTCACTTCTGTTTCCAAGGCTCTCAAAACCTTGTCAGTCTCTAAACAAATACCAGTGCCATCATCGCAAAGAGAGCACTTTCCTCTCTGTCAGCTAAAGTGATTCTCTACTGACTTCTTGTGTTCTTACCCTTGTTTCTGCCTCTGCGTTTTTATACTCATATAAGCTCCTGTCTATAGAATGTTGTGATACTATTCTTTTCTTCTGTATTAAAGAATTAGTTGTAGATAATATTACACATTTTCAAAGAAATGAGAAAATAATTAAAAGCAAAATATACATCCCTACAGCTATTGCAGCCCCATGAAATCCTCAAAAGGAGGCAGGTGAGCAAAAGTTTTAAGCTGGCTGCTGAGGAGAAGGAGGCAGGAATGTGGTGTTTGATTTGGATTCTTCAGAATCCAAACCCATGAAGATCCTAAAAGCACTCTGTAGTGTGCAGGGCAGATGGTGGCAACTGGGATAAATGAAAACAACCGATGCTGTAAGTCGTTGTGAACAGCGAGGAAGCTGAATTGCCTTCTGCCATCCCTTAGAATGTTCCTCCAAGCAGGAGCAGAAACTCCATAGAGGACATGTAATGTAAGAGCGTGTGGAGTCCAGAGTCTCAGGGGTACCTTCAGCTGGATTTTTTGTCTCCTCTTGTTTCCTGGCTAGAGAAAAACCGTCAAAGATGCAGATCACTCAGTCTTCTGACATAGGGGATCACAGATATGATAGTACAAGAGTCTTGTGTTAAGAATATGGAATTTTCTAGTGAGGAAAGGAAATTGGGCTTTTATGTAAAAGAGGGAGGAGAATGAATGTGAATCATAAACTTTCTAAAGACAAAACGATCCTTATCTAGATGAACACATATGTCAGGGCAAGAAGGGGGGCCTTGCAGTTCCTTCATTCCATGGAATAGACTAATGAGAAGCAGGAACTCAATAAACAAAGCAAGAGGATAATAAAAAGCAGGGAAGATGAGAAAGAGAGATTGTAGACTAAAGAATGATTGTGACATCTAAGACATTATTGTGGAACTAATAAATAAAATTATAAACCTCAAGCAAAGTAATAGATGGGATTGAAAATCAAATTACTCGAGTAAATGCTATATAATGTGAGTGAACACAGATGAAGAGATGTGGATATTAATGTGGCTGGAAGCTAGAAGAGAAGGACTGAGACAGTGCAGCGTTGGGGTAATGGCTGTTCCTGGAGTAGACAGTCAGCAGATGCAACAGAGAATGAACAGGAAGGCAGGGCCATTTTCATAATATGGAAAAACTGAGTCTGCAGATTTGGATAATGCATTGAGTTCCAGGAAAATAGAAAGACTGTTCAAGGCCGAGATCTGCCCTAATCACACTATTGAATTTCAAGGATAATGGGATTTTTTTTTTAAGCATTTAAGTTGAAAACCAACTAGTCTGCTATGGTCTAAAAGTCAAATTGACCCAATACTTCCAACGAAGCAGTTTCTGGGGGCAGTGGAGCCCTGTCTTCAGTATTTCGTAGGTAAGGAAATGCAGTCCACCTTATGGCCACAAATTATAAATTGGCATTATTAATGCCAGGACAGGAGGAACCCAATTCCAAACAGAAAATGGTCTTCTCTTCAAAATACATATGAAAAAATATGTTCACAGTGAACAGAGACATTAGTTTTCTGCTTCCTATGATAAAATACTTGGCAAAAGCAACTTAGTGATGGAAGAGTTTTTGTTTCACAATTTGGGGTACAGTCTCTTATGGTAAGAAATCATGGAGAATTCACAGTGATAGGCATTTGAGACAGCTAGTTACATTGCATCCATATTCAGGAAGGAGAGAGCAATGACTGTTAGTGTCTAGCTTTATTTTTTCTTTATGTTAGTCTAGGACCCCAGTCCATGTGATGGTGCCTCCTGCATTCAAGGTAGGTCTTCTTGCTCAGTTAGACCTTTGTGGAAACACTTCTATAGAAGCACCTTGGTGCATTTCTGTGGTAACTGTAAAGGCAATCATGTAGACAGTGAAGAGGAACCATCACAACTGGTCCCTTAGTGTCTTTTCTCAACTCAGCAGGATATTTAATGAAATACTTTATAGAATAAAGATGCATTTTGTTGCAAGAAAGATACTTCAATTTATTTTCTGTTAAATTAAATTATATGCAGCTTTTCAAACTGAAAGATAACCTCTGTTACAGGCTTTTATTCCTATAGAAATATTACATTATGCTTTATATTTCACCCCCTTCCCACCCACATTAGCATGTAGGTCTCCTTCATGGCCCTGTCTGGACATCTTTATACTCTGGGTTACAGAGGTTAGCTGCACTTTCTGTGAGTCAGAGCTATATAGTATCATTAGTTGGTAAAATATATAAGACTAAATTTTCTAAAAAATTCTGACATTTACTTATTGTTAACTATTTGGGGAAAAACCCACTTTAAAATCATTACGTCTGGTACCAAATAGCAAGCACTCACTTTAAAGATGAACCTGGCGTGACTGACTTCTTAGCAGACTCAGTGTGAGCCAAGACCTCATGCAAGCTAAGCCCTTGCTCTGCCATTGAGTTATACTCCCAGTTCAGTAGGCTTTTTTATTGGTCTTAACTCATTTATTCAGTAAAGTGGTTGAATTTTCATTTTCAATTAGTGTGAGAAACTAAGGATAAAGTCATGATTTAAAAAGCTGAATCTTCTCACTGTAATATCATGTTGTGACCATAAGCTCCTCCTCCATATCAAATAGTATCCTTATAGGATCTTCTATGAATTCAGGAAGCCTTGCTTGCAACCCTCTACCTCACCCTTGAAGTCCCCAGAATGTGGCTGAGGTACTCTCTCTGATGTTCAATGCTGAACACATGTTTCACATTCAGAAATGTTTTACATGAATAGGTGTCTAGTGGTTGAAGCAAAACACATTGAGCTTATTTATTTTTTTTGCAGATGTAAGAGCAATAGGGCTTAAGATGAATTGATGCTGTTCTGACACTTCTCATCACTCTGAGGTTCCCTTTTCATGAAAATGCATTTGGTTGACCAAAAGCTTTGTTTCACTGTAAACTATCTGCAACTCTATATATTTCCCTTCTTTCTTTGAGGCCCGTGTGCCAGGAGTTATGGGAGGGAGCTAGCACCACTATGTTAAGCATTCTGTCTTATCCAAGAGGTGTTTCATAAATTATGTATAACAGTAGATGCCACTCAATAAATATTTTATATGTGATAGATATTTTTGTCTGAAATTACTTTTTCACTTGAGCAATGATTTAAACCCTCGTTTTCAGTTTTATGAGGTGACACTTTTATAATATCATGTATTCGAATGCAGCTTGAATGTCATGGAGCTTTAGGGCAGCATTAATCAAAAATTCATCTGCCCCACTCTCCAGCCTGAGAAACTTTTTTGGGTGCAGGTTTTGCCCTTGTCACATGTGTGTGTGTGTGTGTGTGTGTGTGTGTGTGTGTGTGTGTGTGTGTGTGTGTGTGTGTGTGTAAGGGAGACAAATAATGCTTTTGACTTAATAGCGCCAAAGTTGTGAATCTACAATGCTTTTCAAAGGTTATAAAACTTACTTCAAGGAAGAAAAAAGATTCTTTTTTTTTTTTTTTTTTTTGTAAAGAACATTAGAGTGAACTTGGATGTAATCCAAAATGATTTTCTGGTTTAAGTCAGAACTGTTATGACTTTTATATCTCCTTTTATTTCCTTTTAAATTTTTTTTTTAAATTTTCTGATCTCTCTCTCTCTCTCTTTCTCTGTACATATATGTATATCTGTGATTTCATGTGTGTATGTGTGTGAAAGCACATGGATCTCATTTCTAGTGAAATTCCATCATCAGAAGGAGAGGCATCGATCCTACCAGTGAGAGGTAGAAGTAGGGCTCATTCTATGTTGAGTGCTTATTTCAGCTATGATTTGCAAGGGCCTTGGCATCATAAATCAAGATTACTGAATCTCCCGACCTCAAAGCCTGAAGTTTCCAGCCACAGAATGAGTTTGCTTGATAGGAGGAATAATTGAGAAACAATGATATGCTTCATTTCCTTTTCTAGAATCTGTCTTATGCGTTGGTCATTTCTTTGCATATCTGTTTAATGGTTATTAAATTAAATTGCTTTCTTCCAAGTGCTGATTTTTATGTCTTTTTTTTTTTTTTTAACCCATCTTCCTGGGTCCCTTCATTCTATAGCCCTATTGTGTGGTTTCAGGTTTCTAGGTATGCATTTGAAACCAAAATGTCTAGAGAAGGAAATTCCAAGGGATTCCCCACTCTTCATGCCCCATCCTGAACTTATCTGGAACTCCATTAAGGTCAAGATTGGAGTTTTGCTTTGATACAAGCTTGAGAGGTTTAGAATCTTTTGCTTAGGGAATTTGAGCTAGTATGTTGTTTGCCTGACTAAATGTCACCATAATACATGGATTCTCCCCCAAAATAAAAGGTAAGAATACTTAGGTATCAGCTCCGAGATAGAGAAATATATCTTAATGGTAGGTTAGAGTGGAAGAGATATTCACTAGGAGTATCTCTGCCTACAAAACCTGGTCAGTAGCTAGGATCTGCTACTCAGTTCACCCGAGACATCTATAATATTGCCACACACTTGGATATAGTTTAGTACAGACTAGACACAGCTCAGTTTCATCTGAAATGTTTACCCTAAATTTTTTAGAGTCTGTAAGCTTCTCACCTGAACTTCTTCAAAATCTTGAATTTAGTTTTAGACCAGTTGGGCGTGGAGTGAAGACATGAGCCTCTTGGCTTCTTCTCTGGGAGGTTGCTCTGAATCCACATATGACACTCTTCCCTAACTTGTTATGTCTGCCCACATGGCAAATGGGAGTTGCAGAGCTGCTAAAGTGGGAAACAAGTAGGCATCGGAAAGGCTGGTCCTTGATGTGTTGTCATGGGGTCGAGTGGGAGACTTTGCACTGAGGCATGAAGGAAGTGATGAGGCATGTTATATATCTATATAGGGGGATGCTCCCAACCAAGGCTGTTTGTGTATACCAGGAAACACATAGGACTATCCAGAGGCATTTTTGGTTGTCTTTACCTTTGGGGAGATAAAGGGTATTGTCAGCATTAGATAATAGAGGCCAGGACCACTCCTAGGTATCCACCAGTGGTTAAGAATGGCTTATAAGTGTCAAGAGTGGTGATACAGTTGGATTAGCCAGCAAGTTTGGGGACCACAGGAGTCAGTGCCAAGACAGTATAGGTTAGGAATGAATGAGGCCAGGCTGCATATGTAAAGCTTAACTTTTTTCTCTGCAGCAGTAAGGGCCATTTAAGTATCTGAGGTGAACTCTCTGTTCTGACTTTTCTCTGGCTGCTGAATTATGAATTTAAGTGATGGTTTGGGTCTTTGCAGAAATCCAGAGGAAGGGTAATGATGATGAAGTTTTGGCTAAAATAGTACAGGAGTTTGCTGTTACTTGGCATGTATTTTGAAGGTAGATTCAACACTTTGAGGATAGGATTTAGAGAGAAAAGGAGTAAAATATTGCAACTTTTTTTTTTTTTTTAATCTGAGTAATACTAAGGAAGATTGACATTTGCTGATGGCTACAGGCTTGAGGGGCTTTTATTTTTGTATTTTTTGTTGTTGCTTTTTTTAATGTGTTAAGTTTGATCTGATGTTTATATAGAGATACAGAGTTAGGCAGGTATAAGTATGCAAGTATGGAATTTAAGGCAGAGATAAGTCCTGGCCATTTTGATTGAAGAGTCCTCAGCATGTGGATAGGTGCTAAGTCAAGAGCCAGGATGAGGTCCATCATCCAAGATATGAGTAGAGTCCAAGTTTGACAGCCTCCATGGCATAATTTCAAAATAGTAGTAGGGAGAAACGGGAGTACTACAGGGAAATTTGGGACTTGTGATATTTCTCGGGGTGGTGGGAAGGGGCGAATAATGGGGGCTAGAGGGAGATTTGCTGGCAGAGGGATGTGATGCGATGGGAATTGTGGTTTGGGTTAGTTACTTCTTTGTTGCTGTGATAAAAGCATCATGACCAAGAAAACTTGTAGAGGAGCTTATTTTGATTTATATTTCAAACGATAAGAGGCCATCATAGTGAGGAGACATAGACATGACAGTCCAGGCTGTGGCAGAGGAAACTGAGAGCTTGCACCTTCCCTGGCAAGCAAGAAGGGAGAGCAATTTAGAAATTGTGGGAAGTTGTTCATCTTAAAGTTTGTCACTTACTTCCTCCAGCAAGATTCTACTACATAACCTTACAAAACAGTGCCACCAACGGGGAGCCAGAGGTTTAAATACCTAAGACGATGGGGAATATTTCTCATTAAAATCATCTCATGAATAGAGTGGTGTTACAATAAGGTTTCCCAGTCCTGGGCGGCCAGAGGTCCAGACCCACAGACCTGCCTTCCCAGACCGCTTAGCCACCCACTGCTGCTTAGTCCCCCCCCAAATGACTCAGACACTTATATTAACTTCATGCTGTTTGGCCTATGACTCAGTCACATTGCTTGCTGCCTCTTTCAATTTAACTCAACCCATTTCCATTAATCTGTCTGCCACGTGGCCCATGGCTCACCTGTGTTCCTTACATGTTTCTTCTTTGGACAGCTGGCTTGATCTGCTCTGACTCCACCCTTCTTTTCCTACCTATTATGATTTCCCACCTACTTCTTCTATGGTGCTCACCAAGGGCCAAAACATCTCCTTTATTTAAAGATTGATATTCACAGTATACAGAAAGACATTCCCACATCAGAGTGGGAAGAACTATTACAGGTGTGTGTAGGTGGGACTGATCTGCATCCCTGAGAAGATGTTATGGAGTCTTGGGATTATCTCTGGTCATTCAGAGAGCTGCTGTCTTGAGAACATGCTCTGTACAACCTGATGACTAGTGAGAAAGATTGTCAATTAAAGAGACTTCTAGCTATTAAAGTATAAGATTTGAAGAAGGAAGAAGGATTACTTTATAGAGGGTGATTGTAAAGTCTTTGCTAAGGGAGATGGGCCTTGAGATTGACTTTGAAAGGTTATATATATATATCAAGCTAAGAGTTTAATTCATTTTATGGTGAACATTTTATATGTTCCAAGTTCACTTTGCCTACTGCCTGCCAGGTTTTCCACTTGAAATTTAAAGACCATTTTTCTTTCTGTTTTTTTTTATTATAAGAAATAAAATAAGACATTTCAAATACCTAAAGAACACTTAATGTGAAGTTGTCTTTCCCCAAAGTAACACTTTTCTTCTTTCTCTCTCCTCCTAATTTCAGGAGCAAACGCTGGCCCTCAGGAAAGAGGGAATTGGGGTGGTTCTGGACTCTGAGCTGCCGCACTTGATTGGCATTGATGATGACCTTCTGAGCACTGGGATCATCTTGTATCACTTGAAGGTAGGAACTGCTTAGGTGGAACACTCTAATTTTGTTTTCAGATTTCCCCTTAGATTCCAGCAAGGTTTATTATAATACTTTATGGCCATGAATACAACTATTAAATTAAAGAATATACAACAAAGTCCTTGAGCCTTTGGGTATTTTCCACAGTTCATTGGGATTCAGTGGTATTTGAAGTCCCTGTGTTTATTATAGAGTTCTGAAGTTAAATGATGAGTCATGCATTTTTGGCTTCTCTTCTGTGGAATCAGAAAAAAAGGAGATGGGGGAGGAGGGCAGAAAAACTGAGGAAGAAACAATTGACCCAAAACTGGGATTTATTACGTGGGAATTATAAAGTGGTACCTTCCTCTTAGATGGTCAGGATTGGTTCTGAACATTTCCTACTGTTCTAGAGAGCAGAGTTCTTTGTTCATTTTCAAGGATTGCCTCTGTGCCCTTGATTTTAATGAATATATTCCCTCTGATCTATGACTCAAAATGAGATCTTCCTGTCTTGAGTTTTGCGGTCTTTCATATTGTGCATTTTTGGACACAAAAAAATCCTTGTCCACTGAAAGAGGAACTCTGTAGACAGGATCCTTGAAATTGATGGGCTGAGCAGAGTGCAAGAGTTTGGGCTTTTTGAATAGTTGGTTCTGTAGTGGTGCTGGTACTTAGCAGACCACATAAGTGTCACTGCAGTGTTGAGTACACAGCTCACTGAGGCCATTGCATGCCCCAGATTCTGCTCATTCTGGTGTGTGGCAGGTGAAATGCATCAAGAAGGAATAGGAAGTAGAGAAGCAGGCTGTTCTTCTTCAGTCACTAATGCATATTATTGGATTTTCTTCTCAGGAAGGTCAGACCTATGTTGGCAGAGAAGATGCTTCAACAGAGCAAGATATTGGTGAGTCTCTATCAGTGATCTCTCAGTGATTTTAAAAAGCCATATTTAATGAACAATCTGCTTTTTCCTAATTTACATTGAAGTTATAAGAGAAAATGCTTGGTATATGTATACCTACAATTTTGACCACAACTCAATTAAGTAGCAAACACAGTTAATTTAGTGAACAAATTAGAAGTATGACTTCTTTCTGCCATCCCATATACACTCTCTATCCTGCTAATATAGTTAGTTAAATCACAATACACCTGCCACTCTGTACTTGTCACAGCAGACATGGATAAAGGATCCCAGGGCTTTTAAAAGGCAGCATATAGACAGTTCTCTACTCAAAGATGGTGGAAAAGTATGAGACCAGGCCCACATCAGAAAGAATGGCTTTCTGGGTATCTTATATAGTCTTCATAAGAGCTAGCCAGCAGTTGAGCCTGAGAAGATGTCAGTCTGTTCAGTATTCTGAGCATACTTTAGGCATTGTGTAGTGGAGAATATGGTGGTAGTCACTATATATGTATAGAGGGTACAATGATGATTGAGGGAAGAATTACACCATTCCAAGATTCATTTACAGTGACTGGTGAGGAAGTTGCTTTCTGTCAAGTATATGCTAATGAGTATATGCATGTTTCTCTATATACTTAGTATTTAGCAGAAATGGGGAAAGCTGAAAAACCATCCCAGAAACCCCAGACTGAGTTTTTACATCAGGCCCCTAGTTTAAATTATGCACTTAGTCTTAAGAGTAGCTTTAATAATGACAGTTGATAAGGACAGTGCTCAACAGAGACATTCATTGGTGCAGAGAACATGGAAGCTGCTCCTGAGGAACTGAGAGGTGTTCACACTGCCATTGTAAAAATGTTCGTAGATAATCAGATAACCATCAGCAATTGGCTGCTGTCAGAGTCACAGAAACATCACAGTCTGTGGCACAGTGCACCCCAGAGAAGTCTCTAGAAGCTTCTAGGACCTCCTGAGGTCCATGCCATGCCATGTCTCTGCTTTGTGCTTCTGGAAGACATTATCTGAACGTGCAGAGGTGTTCATGGCTTGTAGACCCGCAGAGGCTTTTGTTCCTATGTCTTTCTGTGGCTGATGGAAGTTTATCAGTATTCAGCAGAGATTCTCAGTTAAAAAAGTCACTCAACTGTATCTTCCTATTAGGCAGAGTAAGCTTCAGTGGCAAAGCTCACTGTTACAGGGAGGATAGACAGACCCTTTGAAGTGACATGTCTCTGCCACTTGACATTGAAGATTCGCTAAACATAATTGTCTACATAGTGTTTATGGAAAAGAAAAGTTGTTCAGTATGAAAATGAAATAGTTGGCAGTCATCATAACAGACACCAGAATGGAGACCAACTTTCTCCTTTGTTTTTTCTTCTCTTCTAGTCCTTCATGGTCTTGACTTGGAGAGTGAGCACTGTGTCTTTGAGAATGTTGGGGGAACGGTGACTCTGATACCCCTGAGTGGGTCCCAGTGCTCCGTGAATGGTGTTCAGATAGTGGATGCCACACAGCTAAATCAAGGTATCTATCCAGTTTCGCTTTTTAGAGATCTCTGTATATGTTGAGAAAGCAAGCTGGCATCAGAGAGCATATGCATCTTGCTGACTAAGGGACACAGGAGGTAAAGACTGTTTGCCTTCTTGTGTTTTTTCTTCAGGCTTGCTAGTGGGCTGCTTTAAAATGCCCACTGTCTTGTTAAATTAAACATTTATGGATATTTACAATTATTGTGATAATTAGCTACTAAAGGGTTGTTAAAGTTAAAAGTACCTCTTACAAGAAAATTTGATACAGTGATTTTTTTTTTAAGACTTTTATTTTCAATGTTTATGTCCTTCTTATGAGTAATTACAATTATACTCATAGGATAGGTGATGTGGGAATGTCTTTCTATATGCTGTGAATATCAATCTTTAAATAAAGGAGCTGTTTTGGCCCATGACAGGCACCATAGAAAAAGTAGGAGGGGAAATCAGAGCATAGGTAGGAGAAGCAGGGCGGAGTCAGACAGACTGAACCAGAAGCCCGAAGGAGCAACATGTAAGGAACACAGGTGAGCCACCACGGGCCATGTGGGCAGACAGATTAATGGAAACGGGTTGAGTTAAGATGTAAGAGCTAGCTAGCAATGTGCCCGAGCCATAGGCCAAACAGCATAAAGTTAATATAAGCGTCTGAGTCATTTCTGGGGGCCTGAGCAACAGCGGCAGGCAGCTAAGGGGTCTGGGGCTGACTACAGGTCTGTGGGTCTGGGCCTCTGGCCGCCTGGGGCCAAGAAACCATACTACAACAGATAGGTATTATTTCTTTTCTGCTTGAAACAAAGTCAGTATTCTAAAAAAACAAACAACAAAAAAAACAAAACAAAACAAAAAAAACAAAAACAAAAAACAAAAACAAAACAAAACCAAAGTGTAAAAATAGTGTAGAACTTTTAAATTACAGAGCCATGTGAAAGGAACTATTACCTGTTAGTTCTGCTTTTTTTACCTTCCTGGCTAAATTGATAAGATTATAAAGAGAAAAGGTGGTTTCATTCAGTGTTAGCCCCTTGGCTTTGGGCCTGATGTGAATTAAATCACTTACCTCATGAGCACAAAAGAGAAGACCTTTCAGGAGAGCTTACCTCTTAAAGGTTCCAGCTGTTCTAAACACAAGAGATCACATGTCCTCTAGGGGACAGTGTGGGTTCTGATTATGACAGTGTCCAGTCCTTGAGAACATTGGTGAACATTTCCTCTACCAGTGAGATTCTCCATACATCTACACCTACAGTACAGCCATGCAGCTAGAAAACTAATGGTTATTCAGACCCATTCGGTTTTGGCCATCTGTTATCTTAGGTCCAACATTATGCATGGGATTGTTGGTCACATCTCTAGGTTCTTCGGTCTACAGCAGGTCCTTGGTCTTTCTTGGACATTATGACATTGAAAAGTGTGCGTCAGATGCATTGTTGGATCTCCCTCTGCTTAAATGAGGATTTCTCTGGTGTTTCCCCAAATTAGACTAATATTGTATATGTTTGCAGGCAGTGCTGGGGCTGTACAACTGAGTAACTTACACTTTCAATATGCAATATGATATATTTCTGACATTCCTGCATTTTTCTCCTTTCCCATTTCAGATTGCCATCTGTTCATTGCTGATGGCAATCACATTGATTTTTTTTTTTTTTTTTTTTTGGTAAAGGTGGAGGTGGCTAGACCTTTTTTTTACTGGGAAGTTACTTACCCTGGCTTTGGTTTTAGATAATGTTTTGGGAAGATACTTGTGGTGATACATTGTATAATTAATAAAATAGTCTGGAATATTAGAGGTCAGAGCATCTCTCTAGCCTTTTGTGGTTCTTTTTTTTCAAGACAAGGTTTTCCTGGAACTGGCTTTGTAAATGAGATTGGTCTCCAACTCACAGAGATACTTCTGCCTCTGCCTCTGCCTCTGCCTCTCAAATGCTGGGAGGAAAGGTGTGTGCTACTGCCTGGCTTTTAGGCCTTGAACTCAAAGAGAGCCTGACAGATCTCTGTCTCCAGAGTGATAGGATTAAAGGTGTGGTCACCACTCCCTGATATTCCTGGCTTGGCCTTGGGTGACTCTGTCCTCTGATATTCCAGACTCATTTTATTAGTATCACCACAGCTACTTTGATTATTAGTATTCTTTATCTTGTCACATTTTGATTCGCTGTTTTAGACACTAATTTTTAAAATTTCCTGAATTTTTATTTGTTGGTTGCAAAAGGTGATTTTCTTATCATTTCTTCTGTATTTTTCAATAGAAATTTTAGCATAAGGAGAAGCTTATTGCTATTTGTTTATTCATTTATTTAAATTAGCAGTGTCACACAGTTAGGCATTGTACTTAGTACTGGCTTTGTTTTGCCATTATTTATTTCAAATGTTCAAATTGTCTCAGATTTGGCCAGTGTAAGTTTCTTCAAGGTAGACTCTGTGTCTTTTGGCTTGATCGCATTGTTTGTGAGCTCCTGCTTACCTTTTGAGGCAGGATATTCTAGACTCACCTTGTACTTTCCTGGACCTAACAGTTTTTTAAAGAGTGTCCAGTAGGAATTAATATTTAACTTTGGGTGATTCTTTTCTCCTATACTGCCCAGGAAGGAAAGATCACTAGTTTACTGAGTTTCCAGAAATTCTTCAGATGCTGTAATTATGTCTCTAATTCTCTTCTGATTTGAAGCTTGTTGGAAAATACCTCACACAAAGTAATTTTATTTCATTTTATACTTTATTTTGTTTTTCTACCTAACTAAATAGTTCAATCTAAAATATGCCTTTTTTGAATGGTGATTCAGGATAGGAAGTAAACTTTTGATCTTTTAGTCTATCTCAAATGGACTTTTGCTAAGACAGTCATAGAACTAATTGACATTGAAGGCTCATTGCAGGACTTGTCTTTCCCTGTGGCTGCTCTTAATTCTTTTATTATCCATGGTGCCTTGGCAATGTTTTAATTCAGTGGGATTGAGTTCCTCTGGCATTATGCTGAGTTGTTAAACTGCTTCCACCATATTTGAAGGTGTAAGAGCATTGTGCACAGAATATAAATGCCACTAACAAGCATCAGGGTGGGGGAATGCTAGATGGCATTGAGATTAAGGCATTTCATGAGAGTAACAAGATGACAGCTTTTTTTTTTTTTTTTCACCTAGACTTTCTTTAACATATATCCTGTCCATGGTA
The DNA here is from genome assembly GCA_033318265.1 of Phyllotis vaccarum. NCBI lineage: Eukaryota > Metazoa > Chordata > Mammalia > Rodentia > Cricetidae > Phyllotis > Phyllotis vaccarum. The sequence goes on along the minus strand of JARWLC010000001.1, from coordinate 170,627,497 downwards.
AGACAGCTGCAGTCTTTCATAAATTAAGGAATAAAATTATCTACTTTGGCTTGATGTGTGTTGATTTTTAAAATGAAAACTGAAACATGTTTTTAAAATACAAAGTAATATGATAAATTGTAGGTGTATGAATATATGTAGTGAAAATAAAAAGAAGTAAATGGGACTGAGATATCTCTCCTCCAGATCATCTTTCCTGACAGAGAGGAAGGAGGGGAAGCAGGCTTAGAATTTGTATACAAAGATCATAGCCTATCTCAATAAAGATTTAATTTTGTAAAGCCTATAGTAAAGTGTAAAAAACATGAACTATTAAAAACATACTAAATGAGGAGAAGGATAAAAAATACCCAGTATTTTCATACTCAGAAATCTCCTTTGGCTTTTGCCTATGAAGCAGCTTTTTAAAGTCAGTTGTGCTGAGCACTTCTGTACACTCTTTCCTGCTTAGGTGATTTTTGCAAAGTCAGGTTTTTTGAATTAACTTTTAGCAGCCAAGTTGTTTTGAAGATGGATTTTGGGATGGCTGGACAGCTGCTGTATTAGTATAGAACACTGAACAATTATTACCAGATCACTCATTATCCCTTATTATCATTCATGATTTTATCCTCTGAAACCTTTGACTTGCATATGTCATTAAATCTCTTTGGCTTTCCAGGCCAGGCATAGGTTCTATCCATAGCCCTAAAGATCATGAAGTCCAGGCCACTTTGGTCTCTCTCTCACACTTGTCGCTGGCTTACTGTGGCAGTTATTGGTCTGTCATCCTTCCTGGCCCATCACTTCTTGATCCTCAGAATTGGTCTGGTATATAAACTATTTATTAAATTCATGAAAGACATAACAGTAGAAATAATTTTCTAACAGTTTTCTGCTTTTAGAACAAAAGAAATCTAGGACAGAAAATGCAGATGGCTGTCAACCCACATCATAATGATGTCTTACCACATTGTCCTCAGCTGACTGATCTCAAGTTCATCTTGTGTTAGTCATGGCACCTTCTGCTGTTATCACTAATTTCCAGCTTATTGCTTATATTTGGTATTTGCTGTATCTTCATTGTTAAACTACTTTTATTTGGAAATGTGTTGGGCTGTGCCATTAAAAAGCACAAGTAGTAATTACAACTTCCTTATCTAAATCACTTAACACATTTGAATGCCAACTAATATATTTATCTAAATTTAGAAGGTTGTCACCATTAGGGGAAAAGGTGCTTTTTATTTATTTTTTTCTGCAATTTTAACTTGTGTCAGTGAAGTGCCTTTTTTCAAATAGCATAACTCCCCCCCCCACATATACACCAAACACATACTAATTAGTAGGAAAGGTTTCCATCCTTTAGCATTGTCAGTAAAAGGAAGAGTATTTGCTGGAACTGTAAGCATGAATGGGATGGAATATTTATTACTTGTGTATTATCCAATGCCTGGCATTAGACACCATTTCCCTTCATCTTCAGATCTTAGCATACTGATCTCTTAATGTATACCTAGAGTTCAAGTCTCCTGCCTCTTTCGATCCCATGTTAGCTCTATTAAATGAGTCAATAGAAAGAAGGTAAATACTTGACCATGATGCTTTCCAGAGACCACAGTTCTTCTTAGGAGTCTAAGCTCCTACCTCCCCACCCAAGCCACCGTACATTAATAAAAATGGTATAATAATCTAGTGTGTTGTGATTCAGTAAATACTTCAGCATTGTCTTGGAATCTCTAGTTACTAGTCTTTCTTACTTGAATTTTTTTTTTTTTGCTGTAATATATATTTTTAAAGCTAGTCACTGTTAAATGTAATTAATTTTTACCTTCCTATCAGTGGATACCTTTGGTCTTCTTGCTGGTCTGTCAGATCCATTGAACATTTATCTCCTATTTTAGAAGTGCTACAGAAACTGCATCTTGGAAATTCACACTTAGGTGCATTTGAATGTGATATGCTTGAGTGCCAAAATATATTTGCATTTATTCAAGTACCCTGAAAGAGGGAACAGGTGATTGTCTGCCGAGTGCAGCTGAGGAGCCTTTGATAAAATGTTCATCTGCTGGAGGGCTTCTGTGAGTTGCTTAGTGACAAATTAAAAAGGAATTTTAGTGGAACTAGAAAGGAGAATAAATCTTGGAGGGTTGAACCACAGTATCCAGCTACAGCAGAGAGTCTGTATGCTAGAGAGCTGGGAGATCAGAGTGTCGGTTCCCTGTGGATGCCCCTGTACTGACCTACACACCTCAAGTTTTTTTTTTTTTGAATGTCAAAGCCTGAGTTATTGGAAAGATAATGGTTCTTCAAGTGTAACCCAAGACAGTAACATCAGCATTTTCTGGGAACTTATTAGATACACAGATTTCTAAACTCTATGTTGCAAAACATCTAGGGATGAAGCCTAAGTGTTGAGGGTCTATGTCTAGAAGTAGTTTTGATGCAGGTTTACACATGACTAAAGCTAGTTACACTGAAATCGGACCCTGACAACCTGGCCACTGGCAGAGAGTAAATGTTCTTCTATCATTACTCCTTTCTTTTCTGTCTCACCCATCACATCTATGTTTAGTCTCTCTGATACCTCCAACAATTTCTTCTTCATGTTGCCTAAGATGGCTTCATGGTGGCTTTTGCCATAGATTTCTACAAGTTTACCAGTTTGGGATTTACTGAGCCTGAGTCTATTGGTGTCTGTTTGTCTTTAGAGTTGGGAAGCTTGCCACCATGATTTGTTTAAAAAACATGGTCCTCTACTGCGTACACTTCTCTTGTCTTACTGCTTTGATTCTGAGCCACAGCTTTTGTTTCTTCTTTTTATGTTTTATCTCTTGTTGAATTTTAATTTTTTTGTTTTAAAAGTTGAAATACTTGTTCAAATATGTTTATGATCACTAAAGCAAATGTCTCAGCGTAGCTTGCGTTAGTTAGTTGTTTTACCAGCTCGTTGACATTTTCCCCAGTTTGTTAAAGAAGCAATAAGAATGATTTGAATCAGGAAACTTCTGAGTGTTATGGTAAAGGACAGTGAGTTTCATTGAGATGCTCTGATGGGAAATAGTGGTATCCTTCTTCAGTGATAATGCTCCGTCATTGGATTCAGGCCTAAGTTAGGAGTAGCCTGACCTATGTAGGCTGTGGTTACAGCACCAATGCTGTTTCAGTGTCAAAGCTTTTGTACTATCCACATAACAGGGCTAGTGGATTGTATGCTACTAGTGGCTAGTCTGGGACTTGAGCAGGCTTCTGGCCCTTCGCTCATCTCTCAGGCTGAACATGAGGGCAGTGCGCGCACATGAGGTAGCGAACCTTGGAATTCCTACTGTGCTCCCAATATTGTAGTTTTCCCTTGGATCTTCTCATTTCTCTTCTCCGACTGGAAATTGGAGCTTTCTGGATTCGACTCTTTCTTCTGCATTGTTTACCCATACCCATGCTCAGGGCAAGGGATTTAAAAGACACAAAGAGGGAACATACAGCCAGAGGGACCTGTTCTACCATCCTGGGTAACTCAGAGACCCCCCCCCCAATGCCTCCACTTGGTACCAGGGACCACTTGGCTTCTTGTCCAGACTTCTTCTTACTGGTATCATAACAATAAGCATTTTTGAGTGTCCTCGTCTGAGCCAAGTGGAAGAAAGTAGTCGTTTTCAGCTGCCTTTAGTCACCCTAGCTCACTGACTCTCTCTAGAAGGCTTTAAAAGAGAATAACAATGCTCTGTAAGAGCAACATTAAATATTATGAAGCACTGGTTGTTAATGACAAGCCTGTATTGCATACAACTCTTAAATGTTTATTTTGTATTGAAATCAGCTAAAATGGTCATGTGATTGACTCCTAATTGATAGATCTTAGAACCTTCCCTGATGTGTGGTACCTTGAGTTAAGTCTGTAAGCTAAGTAGAATTTTTTAAGCTGGCAACTCACTATGCTGCCTTTATGGCAGCCCATCCATCTGTTTTAGACACATTAGTCATTCTGAGGCTACTTCAGCAGCTACAGATGCAAAGCATACTGTGACATTCTGCACCTATTGTAGGAAGCAACACCATAAGCCAGACAAGCCTTGGTGAACTTCAGATAACTCAGCAGCCATTCTCCCAACATCTATGATTTTTTTTTTATTGCTCTTGAATTTTTTTTTTTATGTCAAATTCACATTTTCCTTGGAAAGGGCAGACCTGTCTCCTATAAGAAGCAATCTGATTTCCCATGAAGTTTTAAGAAGAAAACCATTAGCCTGACTCACTCATGCACATCCTGAAGATTTAAAAACTCTGCACTCAGTTCATATACAGATCATCAAATAATTCTTGATGGTTATTTGACTGAGTACATCAATAGCAAAAATTGAAAATCAATTTTCTTTCTTCTCTAGAAGCCCAGAATACAAATTTTAATTTTACTGAGAATAGATGAGGGATGAAGTGATTTATCTAATGTTGGAAGTTATAAATCTTAAATGTGAGCACTGATAAGGGAGGTTTTACCTGTGGGTTTTTGGTAAGGTGTCATATACATTTGTCACCATCACAGAAAAAGTAGTGATGAGATGGCATGCTTTGATACTGTCATCTGCCCCAGTATCACATTGATGTCCAGTACCTGTCATTCATACCCAAGCCTGTCAATGGCACCTTCATGTTATGTCAGAATCTATTTAGAATCTGAATTAAATTGTCTCTTTTCTATAACTCCTAATGTCTAGCTTCCCAAAGCAAGTTTGAAACAGAATTACTGTACTTCTTGGGTCTTAAGTAATAGCCATTATTAGTGTAAAGCCCTAGAATATACAACTTAATCTCTTCTTATGTAGTAGTACATGTTATTGAAGATTAGATTCTATCATGACCCCAAAATGATGCTAACACTGAAATTCATTTCAATATAAGGTCTTAAGCTATTTTAAATCCCACAGAGAAGTTTCTTATAAGCAGTTTCTTTCTTTTGGAATTGGGCAACCATATGAGAATATCCTTGCCCTTCATAACCCAAGATTCTTGTTCAGCCTCCTTTCAGGACAGTGTATGGTACTCTCTGAGCCTGGATCCTCCACCCCTCATAACTCAAATGAAACCTTTCTTCCACCAAGCAAGGAACCCTGAGTCAGAATCCTGTTCCTATTGTCTCAAGTCTCTTATGTTCTTGTTACCTTGGACTGTGCACTTTGGGGGACACAGTTGTCTCATGTTTGTAACAGTTATAACTTAAGATCTTTTATATACTCACCTTTAAAATATTCATATAAAAACAATTAATAGAAAAAAAGTTAATTTATTTGTGCAGTAACAGAATTAGAAAATCTCATTAAAATCTAAGGAAGAGGGTAATTACTTGTAGTATTTATCTTCCCTAAAAATCACAAGGAATAACATATATCCTTTTTTTTTTTTAGCTTACTTGACATACTAAAATAAGATCTAATATGAAACTCTCATTTGTATCTCTAATTCACAGAGATTTAAATGAAGGAAGCTTTCTATCTTTTTTTAAGCAAAATGCTTTGTCTCCCTTTTTACAATGCCATTTCCTTCTTCATTCCTTTTTAAGACTGTCTGGGATTTGTCTGTCTTTGGATATTTAACAAGCTCTGACGTAATCTCAAAGAAGCCATCGTATATTTCAGCATGGTTTAGACATGCTCTCAAAATTACAAATTAAGTATATCACAGAAAGTCCATCTGCTGCCATTAATCACATTAACCTCAAGCAAGGAGTCATTGACAGTTAAAAAGAGCTTAAGGTCAAGAAGAACCTTAGTTCCAGTTGATGAATAGATGAGGACACTGAATTCCAAAGAGGCTCAGTCATAACTCCTCCTTCTCCTCCTTGGTCTCACCTAGAGAAGACACACGTGTGTGTGAGTGCGTGTGAGTGTGTGTGAGTGTGTGTGAGTGTGTGTGAGTGTGTGTGAGTGTGTGTGAGTGTGTGTGAGCGTGTGAGTGTGTGTGAGTGCGTGTGAGTGTGTGTGAGTGCGTGTGAGTGCGTGTGAGTGTGTGTGTGAGTGTGTGTGAGTGCGTGTGTATGTGTTCATGCACACGTGTGTGTGAGTGTGAGTGAGTGCGTGTGAGTGTGTATGAGTGTGTGTGAGTGCGTGTGAGTGCGTGTGAGTGCGTGTGAGTGCGTGTGAGTGCGTGTGTTAGGGTTTGGGGGGCTGTGTGTGGGGTTAGAGTGGATGTGGGCGTGAAGGCTAGAGAACATTGTCAGATGTCTTTGTCCGTCTTATGAACCTTTATTTTTTGAGACAAGGTTTCTCAGTGAACCTAGATATTAATGGTCTGGCCTCAGTCCTCCTTCCTCCACACCCTCCCGTCTGGGATTCTAGGTAGAGCAGCTCAGACCCTCATGATCGCACAGCAGTTACTTATTCAGTGACCCATGTCCTCAGCCCTCATCTGGACATTGTGTCACTAACCACTCATTTGTCTGCCACCCACCGATCTGCCGTTTCCCTTTAACTGTCTTATTTTCCTAAGTCTATTCATGAGTTTCCTTTTAATAAATCAAAGCTAATTAAACCATTAAATGTATTTCACTGTTTATTAATATGTTATAGGTATGATCTGAGTCCACAGGATACCCACTGAGATGGGCAGGTTCACATGTCCCGGAACAAAGAACTGAACCAAGGAATACATGGACAATAATAAAAATAGACTATTTTTGAAAGAGTAAGACACTCTTAAGGGATGGGAGAGGATGCAGCTAGAGAACCAAAGCAGTTCTGAGACTCAAAAACCCTACAGCCTGTCACAACCCTTCTTAGATAATTTATTTTCTCAGGGAGATCTAGAACCTGAGCTCTGTTTGGCACTTACAGCCCTGGTGGGGCATGGGAGGTCCTGGTCCTTCTCCCACTGAGTTTCAGGTTAATCTTGATGTCTCTGCTGCTGCCTGTCTTTCCTGCCACAGGGTTTATAAAGCACTGTTGTGCTCACTGTATCTGCATATGTCACATCTCTCTCAGCTCCTCAGCTCCTCCTCTCTTGCTTTGGCCCTCACCTGTACAGATTTCCTCTGGAAGAACCCACTGGTAATTCCTAGTTTCCATTTTAGTGTCTCACAGCATTCTCCACTAACAGTTTCCCCTCAGTTCCTGCTTCCTTCCTCTGTTTTCTAAGAGTTCGGTTTTCTTTTCCTTCCTAAGGTCACTTCCTCTGAACTGATGTTAAAAGCCAGCCTTTGTCCGGGTCTCTCCTCTCTCCCCCCACCTCTCATACTTTCCCTTGCCCTCCCCTGTTCTTTTCCTTACATGAGTGACATTTCCACAGTAGTGACTTAATTTAGTAAGGAAAACTCGGCTAGATGGATGGTGTGGTGGCTTGTATGAAAACGACCCCGTAGACCCATAGTCAGTAGCACAGTGAGGAGGAATAGCCTTCTACAAGTAGGTGTGGCCTTGATGAAAGAAGTGTGTCACTGGGTTTGAGGTTTCAGATGTGCAAGGCAGGCCCAGTGGAACTCTTCCTACTGCCTGCCAATCTAAATAAAGAACTCTTGGTTAATTCTCCAGTACCATGTCTACTTACCAAAATGCACCTCTGAACTGTAAGCCAACTCTAATGAAATGTTTTCTTTAGAATAGTTGCCATGACCACTTTGCTTCTTCAAGCAAGAGAAAGCCTAACTAGGGCAGAAGTTGGTGCCAGGGACTAGAGTATTTCTGTAAGAAGCTGTATAACACAGATGTGTAGTAGGAGGTTTCTGCCCCTGACTTTCGGGCCTAGTCTCTAGGTTTTGGCCAGCAGACCCACAGACTCGCAGAGACACACAGATGCTTACAATAGTTTTAGGCTAATCAGCCTAAGGCCCAGGCATATAACTTGCTAACTCTTTACCCTTAATCGAACCCATGACTCTTAATCTGTTCAGCCATGGGGCTCGGTACCTTTTCTTAGAGCAGCATAGTTGTCCTCTGCTTCTTCTGGCTTCTCTCTGGCATTCTGCTCTGTGCTTTCTGTTCTCAGAGTCTTCTTAGTCTGGTAGCCCCGCCCATACTTCCTGCCTGCCTTTGGCCAATCAACGCTTTTTATTAAACCAGTGGTTGGGACAATTATTTACAATGTAATAACATAATCTCCCACACAGATGGCTTTCCCACTGTTTTCTGTGTCCTTTGCCTCTCTTATCAAGCCTTGTACAGTGATAGCCCTTATTTCCTCTGCCACATCCGCATGCCTGTGTGTCTGTCTCTAGCCATCTTCTCTCTTTTTCTGCTGAGTGACAAAAGAAATATAAAGGAAGGACATGCCTGCTCTTGGCATGTATGGTAGAGGAGAAGGTTTATTGTAGATATAAGGGAGAACATAGCTAGAGGCTGAGACATCTAGGAGAGTCCAGAGTGAACATGAGCCTGAACCATGCCTTGTGAGAAGGGGGAGGAGGGTGACCAAGGAGATAAGGAAACCAAGAGGCCAGGAGGATAAGGGTCAAAAGGGCCAGTATAGCTAAATGACTGGATTATATAGAGAAGAGCTTCTGAGAGAAGCAGCCCAGGATTTGTACTGGAGAGTTCACTGTAGGGGTCAGGGTGTGCCAGCCATACTCTGTAATAGCTAAGGACTGAGTGATGCTAGAAGAATGCATCGGCCAGGTCTGCTTTGATTCAGCACTTTTTATTAATTGATTAAAATTGATACCGGGGTTCAAACCTATGGCCCAGTGCCTGTCAGCCAAAGCCCTCTCTACCAGGTATAAATATGGCCTTAGACCATCAGAACTTGTCCTAAGCAGCTCTCCCCTCGAGGACTCCTTCTTCCCCTCTTCTTTCCTCCCTGACTCTTTTGTTTTGTTTCTGTTTTGTTTTGTTTTGTTTTGTTTTTGTTTTGTTGTTTTGTTAGCTGTTTATGCTCTGTAAGGGCATTTGTTAGTTCTCCCAGCTCTGTATCTCCTGTGCTTATCACAATGACCAGTGTGCAGTGTTTACTAAGTATATATTTGCTGGCTACACAAGTTAACAGCAGTATCACATCAGCATGGCTTACAGTTTTTGATCGTGTTTCTTGGGTAAAAATGACAGTAGAGGGAAGAAGAGGAGACGCTGTTAATAAAGCCCACTGTACACCAGGCACTACTTGACACACCTTAAAGTGGCAGTAATGAATTGTCGCGGGTAGTGTTGCTTTCTTTCGTAACTCTTTAAAGGGCTTTTAACTCTGTATTTCATGCAAGTAATATAGATGGCTGGATTATTTTTAGTGAAATAATGTCTCTGAGATACTATTCTATTTTTCCATTAACATATTTTAGCAATTTTCAACTTGCTTAGCTAGGCATTTGATTAACAGAAGGAAAAAAGAGTTGGATTAGGTGTAATTAACACCTGGAATTTGATCACCTTATTAATCTCTAATGTGACTGAAGAGTATTAAATGAACTTATAACCTAGACATGACTGCTTAGATTGTGGCTCTCTGCAGGAGATACGGCTCTGAGTCTTAACAGTGAAAGAGTAACACCTTTCTTTTATAAATTTTAAATTCATTTATTTATTTATGTGTGCGTATACTTTGTTAGGTTTTGTTTTTGTTTGTTTTTTATTTAAAGTGTTTTTTTTCTCATTTACCATACCAACCACAGTTCCCCATTCCTTCCTTCCTCCCATTCATCTGCCCCCCTCTCCCCAGCTTCCCATTACCCACCTCAGAGAGGGTAAGGTTTCCCATGGAGTATTAACAGAGTCTTGCATTTCAAGTTAAGGCAGGAACAACTCCTCGCCCTGTATCAAGGCTCTAAAAAGCCACTTTATGCACTAGAGATAAATCTTGGTCCCACTTCCAGAGGCCCCACAAGCTGCCCAAGCCACATAACTGTCATCCACACTCAGAGGGCCTAGTTTGGTCCTATATTCCCCAGCTGTTAGCCCATAGTCAGTGAGTTCCCAGTAGACTAGATCAGTTGTCTCTATGGGTTTCCTCATCATGATCTTGATCCCTTTGGTCATACAATCCCTCCTCCCTCCCGTTGACTGGACTGGAAGCTTGGCCTAGTGATTTGCTATGGATCTCTGCATCTGCTTCCATAAGTTGCTAGAGGAAGGTTCTATGATGTCAATTAGGATGTCATCAATTTGGATGGTCACCAATTTGATTACAGAGGAAGGACGGAAGATAGAACTAGAGAAAAATCATCCTGAGTGAGGTAACCCATACCCAGAAAGATTGAAAACCAGTATGTACTCACTCAGAAGTGGATATTGGATGTAAAGCAAAGGATAACCAGACTACAGTCCACAACCCCAGAGATGCTAGGAGAATTGACTCCAAGAGAGACATGCATGGATCCCTCTGGGAAGGGGAAATAAACAAGTTCTCCTGAGTAAATTGGGAGCATAGGATGGTGGGGTGGATAAGGGAAGGGAGAATAGAATGGTTGAGTTGGGGGAGGAACACACACATATACACCGGGTGGGGGGCAGGAAGGGAGGGAGAGAGAAAATGCAAAGAAACGGATAGCTTGATAGAGAGAACCATTTGGGGGATAGGAAGAAACCTGGCGTTAGGGAAATTCTTAGGAATCCACAAGGATGACCCCTGAGAAAACTCTAAGCAATAGTAGAGAGGATTCCTGAACTGGCCTTCCCTTGTAATCAAATGGAAAACACTTTTCTTAATTATAGTGATGTTGCTTTTCCAGAATGGCAGAGATACATGTGTGACTTTCTGAGGACAACAAACAGATTGTTAATGAGGCAAAGACTCACTGCTTTCATGAGTCTTCCAAACCTGTCTTCTCTTCATGTTGGCTCCCATTTTCTGTGAAACAGTGAGTTCCACTGAGCCTAACTCTCAGTTTCTCCCTGGGCCTGTGTCTGAACCAGTCAGTGGTTACCTGTATGGATTTGAAACTCCTCTGAGATAACTAAGAGCATATGCTGGCTAGATGGCAGCAGAGGTGGGGTAGGTGGTACTTCCTAAAGCTCCAAAATATGTGACTTGGATTGTGTTATGACTCCAGACAAAGACCACACTCAAGCTAAAGGCAGTTGTGCTCAGATAGAGTATACATCAGCCATCACCAGCACCAAGACTTGCACCAAGGGGTGTTGAGGCTATGTTGATAGTGTCCTCTCAACTATATCTTTCAAGGTTTCAAGGAATAGTGGAAAGATACTGTCTTAGGGTTTCTGGCAGCATCAACTCTCATTATAAAGGGAAATGTTCAATTGTGGTGACTTGCTTACAGTTCAGAGGTTTAGTCCATTACTGTCATGGTGGGAAGCAAGGCAGCATGGAAGTAGTAATGGTGCTAGAGAAGGAGCTGGTGTTCTTATATCTTGATTTACAGGCAACAGGAAATGATCTTCCATTCCCTAGACACTGAGCATTACATATGTGAGACCTCAAAGCCCACCCCCACAGTGACACATGTTGTATTAGGTTTCTGGCTTGGACTTTCTGGTCTAGTCTCATGGCCTGGACTTTGCAGCCTAGCCTGGTGGCCCAAACTTTCATGCCCACAGTCCCATAGTCCCGTTGAAACACACAGACGCTTGTATTAATTGTACACTGATTGACCTGGGGCCCAGGCATATAACTTGCTAACTCTTTCTCTTAAGCTAACCCATGACTCTTATCTTGTTTAGCCATGTGGCTCGGTACCTTTTCTCAGAGCAGCATTTCAACTTCTTTCCTCTGCATCTGCTGGCATCTCACCATGGTGTCTCTGTGGCTTCTCTGTAGCATTTCTGCTTTGTTCTTTCTGTTCCCAGAGTTTTCTTAGTCTGGTAGTTCCTCCCACACTTCCTGTCTGCCTTCTGCCAATCAGCGTTTTTATTAAACTATTAGGCAGGACAATTATTTACAATGTAATAACATAATACCCCTACAGACACACTTCTCTAACAAGACCATACCTACTCCAACCAAACCACACCTTTCCAATAGTGCTACTCCTTTTCTGGGCCATTTTCTTTCAAAACACCACAGACACCACTGAGTTTTGTGTAAAGTCTTTTTAAGATTTTAGCTATTGACAATTAGTATTTTTGTTTTTGAAGTTTTCTGTGTGAGACACAAGATTTATGGGTTGGTTTTATCACTGTCTACTTGATGTGAACTCTGTTCAGTCTTTTCTTTAGCTCCCCTGGTCCACACAGCATGTGACTGTTTTGTTGTTGCTTAAAAAGAATACTTTGTATGGATTGGACTTGAATTTTTATGTTCTGAAAATAGCGAGGTAGTCTCCCATTGGTGGCTCAGGATCTCCCTGTGATACTCCATAACTCTACTTCTTGGTGTCTCTCTGACTATCCAGTCCAGTCTTGGTCTTTGATGCAGAAGTCTGCCTGCTTCTACCTGCTCCAGGCTCCTCATGGTACTTTGATGCTTGGCTGTTAGTCATTGCTCTTATAAGTCTTACCTTTCTCAGCACTAAGTCTGAATGCTGTGTTCTATCATAGGATATGATATGTGTTCTATCATAGCATATGCTGTGGCTTGGAAGAGACTGTGTGATAGTGAGCATGTGTACAACATAGCTTCTCTTACATGGCCCTTAAGGCCAGGGAGCTCACTGCCTTTTATGGCTGATGCACTGGATCTGGACAAGTTCAACTTTAGAAACTATTTGCTTATTTTTGCTGATCTTTCTTCTTGGTCATTCTTGGATATTGACCTTCACTTCTCTTGTTCACTGGGAACTTGATACTAAATGAAGATTCTGGTCCAGCATATGTAATGCAGACATCTAAATTTTATCAGTGTTTGTGATAGGAAGCAGCATATTCCCTTGAGAATAGATGTGTATGTATTTATATATGCAGCATCTTCCACTCAGGTACAGGTAGGTTTTAGCAGTAGTTTCTACTGTTTTTATTTTTATTTCTTTGAAACTGCTTGTCTTTGAGTATCTGCTTTTGTAAGCATTAATAAACATTTCCTACATTTGAAATCACATGTTTTGCTTGATGATACATCTCTTTGGGGACTTGGAGGGTTTTTATCTTTTTTCCAAATAGTCACAAGTCTAATTATCTGCATATTAAGTTTAAAAATCTCATGATATGTTGTAATGCTTAGATTCGTCACTTCTGCCCAGGTTGTTTTGAATATCATGACATCCAGCTGTAAAAGCAAAAGTACATGTTGGTTTAAAATTAGCTTCTGTAGATGGTTCTTTGAGACTAAAGCATCCTATTATTTTCTAATGCACTAGGAGGAGAAGTACCCGGTCTGCTGTTGCCAGCTGACCACACTGCCTACTGCTGATGTCACATTGCTGTCTGTCCACTCTTGTGTTATTGCAGGTGCTGTGATACTCTTGGGAAGAACCAACATGTTCCGCTTTAACCATCCAAAGGAAGCTGCCAAGCTCAGGGAGAAGAGGAAGGTGAGGGTGCGGAGGCCAACCCCAGTGGGGTGGCGCCACCTCTGAGGTTATACCACTTTACTGTTCGGGTTTTACTAAAACCTCTGGAAAGGAACCAGATCAGTTCAAGTAGGTTTTTTTTGTTGTTGTTGTTTTTGTTTTTTTTTCCCTGAGAGATGATGGAATAGGAAAGCCAGCAAATAAAGTCTAGAGTTTACAAGAAAAAGTTATTCCTTTTGAGCTCTTCTTGCTAGTCTACACATCCCCAGAAGAGTCGAGCTTTGTGTGTCATTAAGTGAGAAGTGACTTGTATCTACCATAATCTGTCTAAGTACCATAGCACTAAGTCACTCTTATTATAAGTCTACCATAGTAAATTGTGTTTTTCACTTGGGTGGGAGACAGAGTGGAATGAGTTTAGGAATGAGTTAAGCCCATTAGAGAGATGGGCTTAGTTGGATGGGGCCATTTAGAGGTCTTATTATAATGTCAATAGTGGAGGAAGGCTGAAGCCCATAGAAAGAGAGGACCATTGAATCAGAAGGTAAGAAATCTGCACCGTGGACTTTTCTTAGACTGCTGAAGACAGTGAAAACTATAGCTTGCGTTTTCGTGATCTGGGAACTATGCTCAACATTTGCAGAGACTCTGTCCTGTTATCTGTGCAGTAGCTGTTACAACCCTAGTTTACAAGTAATTGAGTAGGAAATTAGACCAAGACAGACTGTCCATAACAGGCTATGAAGGCAGGAGGCAGGCAATCAGGCTGCTCTGACATACAAGCCAGAGGGCTTTGTTCTAATCATCATGTGGCATTGCATCTCATGCCACTTCTTCCTGTATAAGGGCTGCCCAAGGCTTCCAGAACTTTTGGTGGCAAATAAGAACAAAGCTACACTTCTCAGCCCAATTCAAGTCTAATGATCTAGCCAGTAAATCTTTCCGCTCGTTTCAGTTCAGGGCCACTTCAGATGGTCCCTGTTAGACATGGTTCTAGAGAGAGTTATGGGAGAATCCTATCTGCCAAAAGCTTTCCTTGGAAGTGAATAGACCAGTCCTTACCTTTTAGGCCTCCCCTCCTCTATATCCCTTTATCTCTATCACTCAATAAATGTGAAGGCTGAGTGCAGCAGAGATACAATTTCTAATCTCTACCCAAACTTCAGTGCAATGTCGCTTAAGAGGCTTTCTGAGCTATGGAATACCTGGTTAATAAAGGGGCACATTTGGGGGTCAGGTAAAAACCTGCTATAGGGGAATCTCCCAGGAATCTACAAGGATGACCTCAGAAATAATTTCTAGCAATGGCAGATGCATAGCCTGAGCTAGCCATGCCATCTTCTATGATCATATTGATGCCTAGCCCGATTGTCATCAGTGAGACTTCATCCAGCAACTGATGGAAACAGATGCAAACCCACAGGCAAGCATTAGTTGGAATTCAAGAAATCCTTTAGAAGAGGGGAGAAAGGATTGTAGGAGCCAGCAGGATCAAAGGAAACCACAAAAGCACTCACAGAATCAACTAACCTGGGCTCATAGGGGCTCATAGAGGCTGAACTAATAACCAAGGAGCCTAAAGGGACTGACCTAGGCACTGAATATATGACAGTTATGTAGCTTGGTCCTCTTAATCCCTTAAGAGGACCTCCTAAGAGTGGGAACAGGGACTATCTCCAACCCTTACTGGCTTTTGGAACCCTGCTCCTTGTTCTGGATCACCTTAATACGTAGGGAAGTGCTTAGTCTTACTGTTTTGTTGATTCTCATGGGAGAACTGTTCTTTCCTGAGCAGAAAAGAGGAAGAAGGAGTGGACTGTGGACTGGGGTGGGAAGAACAGAGGGGCGTGAGGGACTGGGAGGAGAGGAGAGAGGGAAAATGGCAGCCAAGATGTAACATAAATAAATAAAATTATTACTTAAGTGGTCCCTGATGTATAAGGGCCCAACTATTCCTCATCTGCCAGATATTAAACATTCACATGAGTGTGTGTATCTCATTGCCTGTCACTAGTAGAAGTCAATGGATGCTGAGCACTGGCCATCTCATACCCACTAAGGTAACCACTCTGCCCTGTGTCTGCTCTTAGAGTGGCCTTCTGTCCTCCTTCAGCTTGTCTATGACTGACCTCTCGAAGTCCTGTGAGAACCTGTCTGCAGTCATGTTGTATAACCCTGGGTGAGTGAACAGCAACATCTCTTCCCTGTGATTAGTACTATGATGGTATTTATGATGCCAACTACATTATAGTCGCTTGATGGTAATAAAGCTTGGGCAAGGGCACCTCCTCAGCACATCAGCTGCAGCCATTTTCTAAGTTTCTTTCCAGCCGGTGCTGTATATACACATAATTGTACTTAGTTATAATCACAGTACAAATGGGATTATTTTCTCTGAATTTTTTGCTTAACAACATAATAAGCATTAGCAAAGATGGTTACAAGCTTCATTATCATTTTCATAACTGTCTAATATTTTAAGTTGGCACTTTGATTACCCAGTGCATGATCCCTTTGGCTTAAATGCTTTTATCTTGTTTTTATAAATTATCTGTAATAACAGAGACAGCCCTGATCTTAGGGCATCCCATAGACCAGAGAATTATCTTCACTACTTTCAGACATCAGGGGATGGCTGAAGGCACAAATGAGAACATTCTAAATGAGTTTAGCAGCGTGGTGACCTTGAGTTGTTAGTGTAAGTGCTCAAGTCCTTGGAACTTCATCAGTAAGATGGCAGTGATAATGAAATGCCTGGAAACACAGAGCCAGATACGAAGACTTTAGGGTATCCCCAGTTCTGAGGTTCTACTATTTCATATTTCTTAACAAGAGAATCTCACATACAATAATGAGCTGAATGAGTGAAGTGATGCGCACAGGGATGTCTTCTGGAGCTGTCCTTTGTTTAGATTTATGTTGTGGCAGGCACGTTGCTGAGTCACTTCAGCCCTCTCAGCCCTCAGAGTCACAGTAGCCTCAGTTTATGTGCCATGTGTGTATGAGGTAGAGCTGTGGTGGTGTCCTCATCTGTTTGACTCCCAGACCTTGCTCTCACTGCATCAGTCCTAATCCTGTTTCAGTTGGGGCCCTACTTCCATGGCCATGGCTTGTAACTGCTCTTTGGTCTGGTTAGCACTCTCTGTGGTTGAAAGCAGGTGCCTGTAAGGAATTGTTGCTTCACTGTCCTGGGAAGCACCTTCAATCTCATCTCTGCCCTGTTCCTTTTGGAGACCAGCAGGCTAAAGCCCAGTTCCTGTGTTTCTTGAGCTAAAGAAAGAAGAAATCCAGTTGGTGAGACACAGGGTCTGCAGATTTCTGGCAACCCAGTTTGTTTTATGGTATCTAGCTTCATGTTCACCATGCAGCCTTTTAAACTTCATTTTGTGTGATTACTGAGAAAAGTTATTATACTCTTTAAATAATTCTATCTTGAAATAAGCCAAATATTAGTGAGACCCTAAAATATAAGAACCCTCTCAGAGCCATGAAATAGGCAGTATTTCTGAAGGCATGAGTGCTTTTAGGTTCTTAGAACTTTGCAATGGTTTCTTTCATCTGCTTTGTATGGTGGCTAGAAGAAATGGTTCATAGGCTTCATTATTTAATATAATACGCTGGTCTTCAGCATTGATAAAAGTAGTGTGATCCCATTTGTTAATTGCTGTTTGTCTAGTTAAATAGTTTTGCTTGGATTTGTCTCTCAGCTGAAGACTCAGTTTCCCTGGGACCCGGCATCACCTTCCCCATTCTCTCTCTGTGCAGTGGAGCTCTTTAGTTTGCTACCATTTGGAAACTTACTTAATCTCTTCCCAGGCACTTGTTCTCTTTCTTTTGAATTTATATGTATGGTATTGAGTTTTCTTTCCTCCTTAAAATGTAGAAAATGTAGTCTTATTAAAAGTGGTATTATATTTTAATAGATCGGAAGTCAGTTTTTTCCCCAGTATTGATAAAATGGCACTAAAATGTACCAGTTAGCATCCTCAGAAATCTTCTGACTTCCTGTGTCTACGACTAAAATGTCACTTCGGTGACTCCTCATGGTCACTCAGCATCCCCACTACCAGTACATCTTGCAGTCTGGCACCTCACTCTCGTTTTATTTTGACACATTTCAGTGCATCCCTTCACAGGTTTGGGGCCTTCAGGTTGTGGCTGTGATGCAGATACATCTGAAATAACCCGTGCCATAGGAGCTGTTTCTTTGCTTGTTTTTCTTGCCACCTGCTCCTGCAAAGCACCAATGAACCCATCCTGCAGCTCTTCTCAGCTGTCATCAAAATGAAATGTCTCTGTTCAGCACAAACTGCTGCATTTCTGTCATCACTAGCTTATTATTCTTGGTAGAGACAATCCACCCTTTCATAGACTCCTGAGAAATTAGCATCAACCAAGCTCTAGGATAGGGGCCTTTGGTATTGGCAGTGTTCAATACACATGCCATCTGGAAGAGAGAATCAGCCTGTGGGTAATTGGAAAATCAGAGCGGTAAAGGTGAAATGAAGTGTGATGCCTTGCTGGCAGCATTTGTCAGGGGTAGGTTTGAGTAGGAGATCTAAGACTTCATCTAAGACTTGAATGGAGTGAACACGACACTTACAAAACACAAGAAAGGAACAGAGAACATTCTAGGCAAGGGAGAAGGGAACCAAAATGCTTCAAAATCATAAATTGGAAAGTGGACCAGAGTTAGTGGAATACAGGAGAAAGGATGATGCGGGGTGAGTTGGTAGTAATTGGTGGCAGCTTGTGTGGGCCCATGTGGAACACTGCAGGGAGTGGTATCCTCTAAGAGGTTGGCAAACATGAGAAGCCTTTCGCTGGGAGAGTAATCTGGAAGGCATGTACCCTGGAAGTTGTAGTGTAGAGTCAGGATATTGTGAAGAAAGCTGTTTGTTTAGACCATATGAAAGATAATGGTAGCATGCACGGGTCTGGGCTTTAGGCATAGAAATATAGAAAAGTGAAGCAAAGGAACTAGAGGGTAAGGGGAATTTCCCAGGTTTCAGATGTAAATGTGTGGGGCATGTTGTACCCTTTCCTGTGATGGTCCAAACAAGGAAGATGATTACAAGTGGACAGGTGATAAGAATTCTGTTTACATAAGCATCTTTCTTGTTAAGTTGGAGGCTTTGTGAACTTAAGGGTCTTGACTTACTTTATTTCACAGTGTCATGTATATTTTTGGTTATTAATAATTTAGCAAATAGTTTCAGATTGAAATTTTGATAAGACATCTGAGTCCTCTAGGTAATTTTTTTGTTAATTTCCCTGGGCATGGACATTATAATTATCTAGATAAAACATACTGTACAAAGTGGTACAACCTCAGAGATAATAAAGTTATTTAAATAATCTCAAGGTCATGTTCAAAAGGTGGTAGAAGGAGGGAATGCCTTATGATGGAATGGGAATGAAAGCAAAGGCAATCAGGAAACTCAAGTGAGAAGCAATATGTTTTAAGCTGAATTACAGCTGGTCACTTTTGGATGCTTCTGATATGAGCATGATACATCCTCTTCACCTGGCTTCTGAAAACAGACATATTCATGTAATACTTGTTGGTACAAATTCAAATAAAATTATTTAATACTTCATCATGCCTTCTTTCTTTCTGCCTCCCAGTTCCCTGCACTTGCTCCTGCTGCAGAGTGATTACCCATTAATTAAAATATAATTGAAGAAAAATTGCCTACTTTGACTTATAGGAAGGCAGACACCTCATTATGAAATTGTTGGCTCTAGCAAGTGGGCAAAATGAAGCATAATTAAAGCTATAGCCATGCTGTTTTTACCATCTTTTTTTATGTTGCAGGTATAAATACTCTCCGCATAAATTAAACTAGAGGAATATTGAAAGAAATATGTTTAGTACCTAGGCCCTCATTAAAGAGTTGTTTAATTCCAGATAACCCACAGCTTGGACTCAGAGCATGCTCATTTCTTGTATGGAAACTTCAGGCTCTGAGGCTTCCTCCAAGCAGTGTATATTGCTGAAGATCTGTTGTGTGCTGACAGCCTGCTAAATACCAGGCTTCCAGTGCTCCATGAAGAGCCTGAGCACATGGACTTGTCAGGTGAATGCATGTAGGAGTCCAAGACAGACTGCAGTTCAGAGCAGAAGGCAGCTGTGTCTGCATCCTTCTCTCGGATCTGGTGGGAAAGACTGATGTGACATGGTGTACCTAAGAATGTTGGGTGACATAGAAAACCAGAGGCCTGAGGCTTCCAATAGCAATCTTTATTCGGGTTGATAACACCCACAGCCATTCCCATAGACTCTGTATGAGTTTGATTCATGAGAACCATTTGTCGTCTTCTTGGAAACCGAGCGTGATTTTCTTACAGTGGCACTGGTCTCTTGTGTAGTTTAGCTCATTCTCAATGGCACAGAAGCTCATACCCTTTTATGTGTACCTGTGATAAAATAGGCTTACCATCATAACCATTTAAAGTACACTATATAGTAAAGTGTATTTATGTTACCATGCAGGCACTCTCTAGAACATTCTTCATCTTACAAGATGCAACACTGCATTCTTGAAATAATGCCTTCCTAATCATAACTCATTTTTCTGTTTTGTTTGTTTGTTTGTTTTACTTCTTTAGACATGTCATACAAGTAGGGTCAGAGCATTTTTCAATTTGTGATTGGTTTATTTCACTTAGCGCATTCCTTTAGGTTTTACTGTTTTGTCAAAACTGAGTTTTCTGGCTTAGTAGTGTTATTGTGTACATGTATCTCCCATTTTGTTTTTCTATTCATCTGTAAATAGACATCTACCAGTGGTTGATTCTACTCTTAGCTGATGGAATAATTCTGCACTTGACAAGAGTATACAGATGTCTGCTTGAGCCTTTGATTTGAGCTCCTTTAAATGTTTCAGTGAGCTTCTAATCTTTTCCATGTGGTTCTGCCGTCCTCATATTCTCACTGATAAGGGAGGTTTCCTGAGTCTGCACTCTCAGCAGACTCCCAGCATTTGATAGCCATCCTAGTGGATCAGAGGATCTGTCTTACTGGACTGCTTCACCACTGTGTTGTTCTTTTCTGCTTTCTGAGGACTGTCCAATTTGAGGGGGTTGTTTAGAAATAGAGAAGGAAGGAATTACCCACCCACCCTTCCACACACACCCTAAGTACCGCAAACAGGTGGTGAATCTATCTCTGCTGCAGATGGATTTCCCAGTGATAACAGCCAACTCATTTCATATGCTAAACCCCAACCAGTGCTGAGTCCAGAAAGTGTTCATGTCTAAGAAGGAGTGTGGTTATATTTGCACTGTAAGGATTCACTCTGAAGGGTGAATTGGGAAGAAGCAACTGTAAGAATGTGGATGTAAGGGCTTGGAATGAGGCAGTGGTGGAAGGAGCGTAGAAGGAAGGTGGGCTAGAATGACAAGTGAGACAGGCAGCCATGGGGCCCAAAAGCTTAACTCTCTGTAGATTTTAACAAAGGAAACTATGTTGACTTCTAGCTTTAGGCTTAAGCCTTTGGTTGGATGTTACGTAGCTGAAATATAAACATAGGAAGGGGTCAGCTTGTCTAAAGGCACTGGGATTATTAAGAACAAGTTTGAGTAGCTGGACCTTGGGCCTTGAACTTCTTCTGTAAGTGGTTGTGATTTTGAGTCTTCTGTCAACAGTCAGACTCTGGCAATAGTAACATTTGTATAGCCTGTAGGAAATACTCAGCCTTGCTTGTGGGATGAATAAAAGTGAGTGAATGAAGTGAAAATGATGAATGAAAAATGGGTGTGCCTGGTGTTTGAGAGCCTCTCCTTTGCCCACTTAGGCTGGAACTTGAATGCTGAGGATAGGCAGAGGCTCATTCAGCTTGGGGTATGATTTAGAAAGTACAGAAGATGCTTGTAAAGTCTTGCAGGAACCACAGAACCATAGAGTTGTCTTAATCGTACTTCCCTTAGGGAATCTTGGGATTATTCTGTAGGATTCCTTCTTCCTCGCTGGGGAAGAAGGCTCTAGACTTCCACCCCACCTGAATCTGAGAATTTTCTGCATTATGTTCCTTGAGCCCTCCTTGGTGACCCCTTCTTCTTAGCATCAGGCCTGCTCCATCAGTTTTCCCAGAGTGGCCTTCAAGCACCATCACTGCCCTCCAAGACTTTGTTCTCCAGTATGATCCTTTCTTCATTTTCCACCCTGAACCCTTGGCCTTGTTGAATAAAACAAACTTGCCCCACACCTATAAAGGCTATGTAAGCCCTTCCATCTGCTTCCTCTGGCTAGTTTCCTTTTAAGATTAGTCTAGGAATCACATTCTTTGGAGCTTCTGCTCATCTCCAGTTTGAGTTGAAATTTTGCCTTTTTTCCTGTGGCAAACATTCTGTGCATGCCTTCTCTTTCCAAATTCATCTAATGCCTGGGCCTCTTGAAGGCAAGAACCTTTCATGCCTTTCTCAGTTTCAAATACTACACATAGGTAGGAAGTAGCTTTTTGCCAATCTAGAGATCTGGGGCTGTGTCTTTCACTAGTCTCCATATGCCTGTCCTACACATGACCCTTGTGCTCTGTTCTTCCTGCCTGTCTTCTCCTGTCTTAGTGAGTGCTTCCTTCATGGCTGGTGGCCTGCTTAAAGATCACATATCTACACATCTTTGTTTCCTTTGATGTTGTATAGAAGAGTGAGAGGGAATGAGGGTTAGTTTTATAGTATATATACTACTTAATATTCCTCCTAGAGCCAAACTATCCTGACAGTGATGGCTGTTTAGAAAATGATCGTATCTGGTGACATCCACCTTGTCTTCAAAGCAGCTGGTTTATTTCATTTTTTCATTCACCTGTCTGTCCTTCCTTTCTTCCTTTTTTATTCTTTCCCTTTTGGTTCAATTGTCAACCTTTGATCGTTTAGGTAGCCCATATCAACATTAAAATCAAAATCTGAATTTAGTGAACTCTTGGGTTTGTTTGTTTTTAACATCAAATCCTTATATTCATATATCAGTCCCTCTGTCCGATTAGGTACATCCAGTTGAACACACTGTTTTGACTTTAGTTTTGGAAGCTGCTGTTGGCTTGAATCTCAAGCTCTCTGGAAACTGATTTGTACACACGTCGATTCTTAATGCCAGAGAATTTTTGGATGGGGCAAAGCAGCCTAGTGGCTTCCTTGGGGAGTTAGCTCTACTTTGGAGAAGTGCCCAGCCAGGGTCTTTGCCAGCAGATAATTTCCCTACAGGGAAAACATTCCTTCTCACTGGCACAGTGTCTTTAAGAAGAAAGCAAGCCGACTGCTCAGCCTCCTCCACCTCGCTGGAGACTGCAAACAGGCAGCTAATTTGGCAGGAGGCGGAAGTGTTCACAGCTTCTTGAAAGTGCTTGAAGCAAAATTAGATACCTTCCAAGTTCATTTCAGTATTGAAAATAAAAGAATTTTTTGCTTGCACATTAGCCTCCTTTAAGAACTGCACAGTGGAGAGCCCATTTAAATGGATAAATTTGAATAATTAAATTCTGAAAAGAGTCAACTCAGTTCCTAACCAAGTTAGGTCTAAAAATGTCGGAAGTCAGGGTCAGGACTGCATTTGGTGAACCACCTAAGGAGCTTCACCCAAGGCCATCATATACCTTGGTGACCGTGGAAAGCCTCTGACTCTGATGTGGCTTGAAGCTGTCTGTCATCAGGGAAGAGGATGGAAAAGAGAACTTTAAGTGTTTATTGTAGGAACTTCAAGTCACAAACAAATGTAAAAGAAATTACTGCAGAGCTAGTTTGTGACCATGTAGTCTGCCTTAATGGTGGTGCTCCCCTGTAAGTATGCCTCTTCTTTCTCCTCCTTCATGGTTTCAGTGTGAAATGCCCCCACAGACTCGTATATGTAAAGGGTTGGTCCCATTAACTAGCCCTATTTGGAATATTGTGGGATCTAACTGGAGGAATTATGTACCCCTCACTCCTGCTGTCAGAACCAACAAGCCACAGTGTTCCTGCCTTCTGGGCCGTGATGAACCCTACCCTTTTCTGGTCATGTGCTTCTTATCAGATAGCTATCATTTACTATGTTTGTCAAGATGGGCTCATGCTAGATTTGTAAGCTCTTTGTTTCTTTGTTTTGAGGGAGCTTGGGCATTTAATATTTTCCTTTCACAGCTAGTTCTTTTATACTCCTTTTAGCCATTAATATCACCATTGTACAGTGATATTTTACTGTGGATATTTCATGTCTTACTGGATTTATCGTCTATTGATTTATATTTTATTGTCTAGTTTCCAGTTATCACATGCCATCAGGCTGAAGAGATTTGTAGCTAATTCTTGTGTTCTCCATAGTAACTTACCTAAGGCATAGAAATGCAGCACTGGTGTTTCTAGATCAGAGAGTGGAATTTGAAGGTTTTTTGGTTTACATTAATAAATTA
Source organism: Phyllotis vaccarum (assembly GCA_033318265.1). Classification (NCBI taxonomy): domain Eukaryota; kingdom Metazoa; phylum Chordata; class Mammalia; order Rodentia; family Cricetidae; genus Phyllotis; species Phyllotis vaccarum. The sequence goes on along the minus strand of JARWLC010000001.1, from coordinate 170,603,818 downwards.
TTTCATTACCTTCCTGATAATACTGTGAAGATTTCTTTCCTTCTCCTAAACAGTTTCAAGGAATCTTCTTGAGCACAGAGTTCCAGATGCAGTTCTAGGTCATAGACCCTAAAAGCAGAGGCTAGGCTTCCTGCCTGCTACAATGGATGTCTTGAAATGCATGTCCTCCCTCAGCGTCCTGGTCATTACCCAGGAACCAAGTGTCTATGAGTGTTGCAGAGTTTTATTCTCTGCGAGAATACTGAGTGAGGCTGTTTCCACGTTCTTGCTGTCTTGAGGTTGGGTCTAGGAATAGAATTCTAGAGAATTAATCCCAAGGGATCTCAAATCTGAAGGAAGAGTTTTAAGATTACATGTAAACATTGAGAGGCACCAAAACAGTTGTGAAGAATTCTTACCAGCTAACAACTATTACATAGCAAGAGGGTAGTTCTGTTTCCTTCTGTCCCCCATTCTTTTCCTGGTTCTTGCTAATGAATTCTTTCTAATACAGTGTTGACAGCACATGGTATTGAAACACTGATAGGACCAACTGTCTACACATACTTATTTCATATAGAGTTTCCTTTACCAGCCCTGTGTGCCCCATTTTTGCCTGTTCCCTCCCACCCACAACAGTTTCCTTTGCCTTTCATCTCTCACCTGATTTTTAAAGCTTGTTTATTTCTTCCTGATAACTTCTTCCCATTTTTTCTTTCTTCACTAACTGGAGAAGATAACCGGCTAGAAAGCATGAAGTTGTCAGTGTCAGGGTAGCAGCTGCCATTGTTTTGAGCCTTAGCTTCACTGTAGGTGAAACTAACCCTGTTTCCAGGAAACGGACACAGCACATGGTTTGTCAGGTGGTCCCCAGAACAGGTTGTAGAACTTGAGGACACATGATACTTTCAGCAGCATGGAGTGAGCTCCAGGAGATAGAATCTGGTTATAGCTAAGGATGCCCCTGCAGAGATTTTCACCTTCCAACAAAGCTGTGATCCTGTCTGTATATTTTAGGAAAGATCTTCTGTGCTGGGAAAAACAGTGCTCTCCTGGCTACACATTTCTTGTCCGTTCCTCTTCACTTTCCCCTACTTTGTAAGTTGTTTCTCTTTTTCTTGCTGACCTTGAATATGTGAGCTTTATGCATGTCGTTGACAATATTTACGCTGCTGGTAACTTGGTAGTTAGTCTGTGTGTACTTGAGGGTTATTTACTGTGTTGATCTCTGTTGCTTCATTTTATGGAGCATTGCTGCACTGAGCAGAGCTGCAGTTCTGGCTTCTTCTCCAACTCTGGTCTTAGTTGCCTCACTTTTATGGGTCATTTACTAACAAAACGATGGCTATAGATCGTCTTAAATAGCTTGTTAAAATACACAGTATTTAGGAATCTGTAATGAAGGAAACTAAAGGAAGTGGATGTCTTCCTCTATTAGCTGAGTTTGGTGTTAATTACTGGATTTGCTGTTCTTCGCTGGCTTTAAAATTCTTGAATATCGTTTCACTGTGATCCACTTTACATGATAGGCTTCTGAACTTTCTGTTTTCAAAGTAGATGGAAAGATGAGCTGCTGATTCTAAAAACAAGCTAATTTCTTATTTTACTGTAGCTTACCTGGTGGGCTGGGTTGTTTCCTATATTTTCTAATCTAGAGATACTGTGAAACTCAGTTGAGCAAATGAGCCATTTTTTTTAATGAGATGACAAAAGCTGTTAAAGGCAAAAGTGAGACAGGCATTCCAGGTAGTCCTGCACGGCAGCATGATGTTCTGTTGTAGTACCATATTGTGTTAATTTATGTCTCACTAGCTCTGTTCCTTAGTAATAATGTTTAGAGTACATTCTGGTTCTGTAATAGGCTCCTGTTTGTAAGCAGCCATCTTCCTCCAGGGTCATTGCACTGTGCAGCTCTTATCCACATAGTCATCAGCACTTGGGAATCCACTGTTACTTCTAAGGTCTTATTTTAAATGTTGCTTTCTTAAAGGGGACTTCCAACTGCAGCCCATATTTCATCTCCTTAGTTATTCACTCACAGTCTGTTCTATCTTCCCTTGTTATCAATTTAAACAGCTGGGAATTGTGTCTGTTGGGGCAATTCTAAGTCTTTTCTCTGTCTCTGTGTTTAAAGGTAAACTAAGAGGGCTGGCTTCCTCAACACTATGTCCCTACTTTTGAGTAGGTGTCTGAGGAATGATCCTTGGCTGAGCATGTAGGTTTGACTTATTCCCATCTCCTCTATCACAGGCCATATTTCTAACTTTGAATAGCTATCGCTCAGCTCTATGATAAAAAGTGTTGAGTCAACATTAGCAACCCCTGTATCCGACATGTCCTGCTAATGTTAATTGTCATTGTTATAAACAAGTGAAAAGGAAGCAGAGGCTGATAGAACCCAGCCTAGGTGATTAGCTGCTACAGTGAGAGGAAATTTTAAAAGCTTAGGCAATTTTTCACCTTACTAAATGCTTATTCCAAAAAAGCAAAACACTCAGAAATGAATAAAGTAATCACAGATGTTTATAATTCTTCTACCAAGACGCAACCATTGGTTTACAGTATATTTACTTGGGCATCAGTTACTATAATAGTACATCATGTAGAGTGTTTTAAAAATTGAGGCTGTTCTAAATATATAAATCTGTCTTCTATTTTCTCTACTTACATTTCATTGTGAGATTTTCCCCTCAGGCCACTGAATGTAATTATTCATTCTTTGTTTATATCATAACTTACTTAACTTGTGTCTAATAAATAAAAACACTTTAAACCATTTCATTTTCCCATCTAAATTCTAGATAGCATTGTAATTTTCTAATTTAAATCTTTGCCTAATTTTGTATTCTGTCAGCTAAATTCATATGCAGAATTCTTTATTTGATGTTAGCTATTGATTAAATTAAAGCAAGTGGGGGAAGAATAAAGAAAACATATCAGGAAATAAAAAAGAGAGAAGACAATGGGTTTGAGGTGTTGGGAAGTTGGAATGACATGGCAGAGAAAGTCCGGGAGTGGCCCAGGCTGGCTGGGCAGAGTTCCCAACTGCTGTCAGCCCACCAGAAACATAAAAGTACACACCTCTGCATTTCCTGGTGTGTTAGTTTGAGTGTAATTGGCCTCCATAAAATCAGAGGGAGTGGCACTATTAGGAGGTGTGGCCTTGTTGGAGGAAGTGTGTCACTGTGGAAGGGGCTTTGAGGCCTCCCTATGCTCAAGCTACTCCCAGTGTCACAGACTACTTCCTGTTGCCTATAAAATGTAAATTTATCAGCTCCTTCTCCAGCAACACATCTGCCTGCATGTTGCCATGCTCCTTGCCATGATGATAATAGACTGAACCTCTGAAATTAAGGGACCACTTCAATTAAATGTTTTTCTTTATGAGAGTTGCCATGGTCATGGTATCTCTTCACAGAAATAGAAACCCTCAGACACCTGGTTAGGGCTATGTGGTATAGGTATGTGGGGATATGTTTCAAATTTAATAAAAACAGTCTAAGGTATCAGAGAGATCTACCTACAGTCAGTCTAGGAGGATCAGACAGTGGTAACTCACACCTTTAATCCCAGCACAGGGAATATCAGGGAGTGGTAACCTACGCCCATTAATCCCATCAAATCTGAGTTTGAGGTCATCTTCGTTTACAGAAGGAGTTCTAGGCTCTCAGGCTGGCAATGGTGGTGCCATGCCTTAACTAAGTGAAGGAGAAATTATTTAAGGCAGGCATAGAAAGACAGAGCAGGCAGAAGAAGCCAGGAGGAGCCAGGCTGAGGAAGCTGAAAGAGAGCTGGGTGGGATTTAACTGTGGTGTTTATGTCTCAGCCTTTCCCAGAGATCTGGCTGAGTTTCCTTTATTTGTGCAACATAGGTATGTCCTCAATAGGCTCATATATTTGAATGCTTGATAGTTATGGAGTGGCACTGTTAGGAGGTATGGCCTATTGTAGGTAGGTGTGGCCTTGTGGAGGAACTGTGTGACTGGGGGTGGGCTTTGAGATTTCAGAAGTCCAAGCTGGGCCTAGTAAAACTCTCTACCTTCTGCCAACCAGTCCACATATAGAATTCCTTCTCCAGCACCATGTCTGGCTGCATGCCAACATCATGTTTCCCAAAATGAATAGATTAAACATCTAAATTTATAAGCCTGCCCTAATTAAATGTTTCCCTTCATAAGAGTTTCCATGGTCATGGTGCTACTTTACTGCAGTAGAATCCATAGCTAAGATAGAAGTTGGTACCTGGTACTGGGTGATAGGTCTGACCTTGCTTTTGTTTGAAGTCCACACTTCAGGACTTCAGATTAGAAACGCAGTTGAATGCTTTGAGTTGCCCTAATGGGCCATACTAGTAAAAAAAACAAAGCACCAGGGTGCTAAGGGTGATTTGAACTGTTGGATCCAGTTCAGGAGGTTTCAGAAGAGAATATTAGTATGTGGCCTAGAGACCATTTCTCCCTTATCAAAAAATAAATCTGCCTGAGGCTAAGTTAGGTTATGGATTAACAGACTTCACAGAAAAGGTCTGCAGACAACCTGCTGTTGATTGTGCTTTGGCTTGTTAGTGGCCACATCTATGAAGATCTATAAGAAAGAGGAACACGCTGATCACGGAAAGTGTACAGATGTACAGTTGGAGGAGAAAAGGAGCATGAGGAAGAAATGTGAAGAAAGTCCTGACGTGGGGAGTGGTGACCTCAGGATAAGACCCCGCCCAGCTAAATTTCCACTTGATGAAAGGAGCTGAAGAAAAGTTTAGGGATGGGCCTGGTTGAACACACCTTTCATCCTAACCTTCAGAAAGCAGGGGCAGGGGCATTCCTGATTTCAAGGCCAGTCTGATAAACAGAGCAAGTTTCAAGTTAGACAAATTTAAACAGTGAAGGAAACCATCAAAAGCAGAAAGGTGATGCAGATGGAATTGAACAAGGGGGGCATGTTCCAGTGCCAGGAACAGCAGAACTTGGCAGCTGTAACCAGGTGGTTCTGGTTTTACAGTCAAAGATACAAGAACAGGATTATGAAATCTCCCTCCATGAGGAAGGAAAGCCACTGAGGCCAAGCATGTGGCAGGGATGTCCCCGTATGGAGGCTCCCAGAGTCCTTTGTGTGAACCTGGGAAGGGGACTCCTGGATTGCCTTGGAGAGTCCAAGGTGTGGTAAATGCTGTAGCCATGGGATATCGGCAGAGAAAGCTGTTAATTGGTGGTGTACCAGACACACACAGAGAAGTATGTAGCAGTCAACAAAGCTGAAAGGAGTTGGAGTTTGAAGAGCACTCTGATATCGGGTATGGAGATGCAAATTTTGTCATTTGTCCAGCTTCTTTTCAGTCTTGCTCTGGCTCAGTCTTTCCTCACTATATGCTCCCTTTAAAGCAATAAATGTACATCCTGTGCCATTGTATATATATATCTGCTTTTTCATTTTGATCTTACCATGAATTACAGTTAAGAGATTGCCCTGTGTCCCAGAAGATACTTTGGATTATTGAACAGTGTTGGTACTGTGATAGACTATGAGGACTATTGAAGCTGAACTAAAGCAGTTTGCATTATGATAATGGATACAGGCTGTGGGTGCCGTGGAGTGAAATGGTTCCCATAAGCCCATAGGGAGTGGCACTATTAGGAGGTATGTTCTTGTTGGAGTAGGTGTGGACTTGTTGAAGAAAGTGTTTAGGGGGGAGGGTGGGTAGGTAGGTAGGTAGGTAGGTAGGAAGGAAGGGAGGGAGGGAGGGAGGGAGGGAGGGAAAGAAAGAAAGAAAGAAAGAAAGAAAGAAAGAAAGAAAGAAAGAAAGGAAGGAAGGAAGGAAGGAAGGAAGGAAGGAAGGAAGGAAGGAAGGAAGAAAGGAAGAAAGAAAGGAAGAAAGAAAGGAAGAAAGAATGTATATAGATACTGTACTTAGTGCCTTTCCCTGTGTGTACACACACACACACACACACACACACACACACAGGGCTGTGTTTACTTTCAGTTGTTTTCCAAATTTGCTATAATGAGTTATTCTCAATGGCAGTGAGGAGTATGAATAACTGTCATTATTTTCAGAGAAAGAGAGGCCAGTATTGATTACCTACATCTCTTTCCTCATGGCTGCTGAGCCAGTAGTTCAGGCTAGTGACTCCTAGGCACTACCCAGTATTATCATTCTTCTGTGTGCCTTGAAAAAGGACCCCAGGATATTCAGACTCAGCCAAGATAGAAGAATCTTTGTCCTCAAGGAACTCTGGTAAAAGAAGAGACAGCCAACCTTCTATGGCCTGAAAAGCCAGCAGTCCTGGCTATTGTTCCAGCTGTTCATGGCCCTCTTCTATGACTTCCTTCACACCACCATGCTGGTTCTACCCTGCCTCACTGAGGGCCATACAAGCCATCTGTTCTTTGTCTGACTTCCCCAGCTGGCAGGAGATGGATCTCAGTGATCTTTCTCTTCATGCCTGTCCTTCTTTCCTAAGTCTCCTCTTTGCTCTACTGTTTTATCCCTTTTACCAGACCCCATTGTACAATATACCCAGTGATCCCTGTACTAGACATGGCAGAGACTCCTCAGCACCTCTGCCTATGCTGGGCACACAGATGGCAGAACCTGTGAGGCAGGAGAGTTACTGAGTATTTGACCCACCGTGGCAGATTCCATTTTAGATGGCAAGCAGCTTGTCAGCAAGGCTCTAAGCGTGGTGCCTGGACCTGATTGTTCTGCTTGCTCTGCTACTTGTCTGGCCTTCCCACCCTTGATTCCTGCTGGACTTTATACAGTGGACAGTTGAGGCCAGTGTCTGCTTTCTGGCTGTATCTTATACATGCTCTTGTTGACATTTTTTTTTCTTTTCCTCTTGATTTATCCCTATTCAGTACATCCTGGGAATCATAATTCCTCCTCTGCAGGCCTCACTGTCTCATTCCTATAACCATGCTCCTTCCCTAACCCCCGTTAAAGCCACCTTTGTTATGGTTTACTGTTGAACATGTGGTCTGCACCCTCAGGACTCCCTCACCTGTGCACAGGTGCTTTGTCATTCCCTCTTCTCCCCAGCACTTCCTTTCACATGCCAACATGGCAAAGGTTTGCTGTGTCCAACGTGAGGCTGAAGGAAGTGATAGGAAGATGGCCTGTGACACGCTGTTCTAGTGTGTTGAACAGGGAGAGTGGGTTTGAAATAACACATCAATTCTAACTTCTGAAGGCTCTCACGTCTTCAACCATGGTTTGGCTAAGGATGTGAGATGGAATTCCAGGTGCACGTGAGAATGGGTGAAGAGCTAGATGATGTTAGTTCTCTCTCAGCTCCTCTTCAGAGTGCTTATCTTACATTCTTCTCTAATTCTCTCTGAACCTCAGTCTCCTGGGCGCTAATGTTGCAGAGATGGCTAAGGTGGAGGGTATGTGCTGAGCCTGTTTATACCCACTTCAACAAGCCTGTGAAGTTGGGCTATAACAGGATTGGCTCTGATATGTGTGAATTTTATTTAATCAGGTTATAGTACTGTTAACTGAAGTAGGCTGGAAGAACTACAGAAAATGCTTACGGCACTGCTTTTTTAAAAAAGTATTATTTCTGGGTACCTTCAATTTGCAAAAAAACATACCTAACAATTTGGAAGTTTTGATGGATACTTCCTAGACTGGAGGTGTGAAAGTTTATTTAGGAGTCCTCCACAGGATGCTCTCAATATTCACATTACAAACTCTTCATTAGAGGATAGCTTTCCAGATCAATCTGTATGGTGAAAATTCCTGCTCCTGCTTCACACCTTTCTTGCCTAACACCCCTGAATTCCAATTGGATAGTGCTTGCTGTTGGATAACCCAGTGTGTAGCATGGAGGGGTTAGAAATTACTGTCAATCATCTCTACAAAGTATCACTTCTTATCTTGCCAGTGAATGTTTATATGAGTGCTGATGCCCAGAGAATAGATTTTAATGCCCTGTAATGGACCAGAGAAAGAACAGTCATCCATCACTGGATGCTGGGATTTTCTAACCAGGATTTGCACTGAAGAATGTCTAAGTATCCAGGCACTGGCCAGGGCTTACTCAGCAGGAATCTGTGATTAGAGACACAGTACTTTGTAAGGCCCAATACACAATGAAAATGTGGGGTTTCTTATTCTAATATAATAAAAATTCCGGGCAGGTCCTGTGTAGCTGGAAGAGTTCCATATCAGTTTGATAGATCTTCATAAGTATAATCATAGTTACTAATAGAGAATCCAGGTCTGTGCAATGATGAATTTTTTTTTTTTCCTGATTCTTAACCATGTACCTGTCTAGACAATAGAGTCAGACATCCAGGCAGAAGACTTTAGCAGTCGTCAGTCTCAGGTCCTCTGTTGCCAGGTAGGAGCTCCCATATAGATCTGCTGTAGTCTGGAGCCTGTACTGCTCTTGTTGCCAGCTAAAGTCTCTTCCAGCTTTTAGACCTGACTTTAGAGATACCAAACTAATCGGTATTACAACAGCATAGGTTGAAAATATTTATGGGTTTTGCTTATTTAAATTTTTCTTCATTTTCTTCTCTCTATTTTAAAAATAATCACAGTCTCACTTTCAAAGTAATGGTGTGAACTGAGAAACTCCAACCCTCTCATTTTCTATTGCTGATGATAACAGGAATGTAAATTGCAAGATGTGCAGTTATACCTAAAAATGCTAGCTGTCTTTTAATGAAGAGAAAAGTTTATTCCTGATAAAAATAGATGGTATGCTGTGCTTTTTTGTTGGACCTAACACAGTATGTACCTCCAAATGTCATTTTAAAATGTTAAAAACAGCTGCAAAAATTACATCTTTTTATAGTTTTCCTTTAAATTATAACTTTTGGGAAATTAGCATTTGGGGCCATGATAATCCCAGTAATATAAGATGGTGACTTGTACTTGCTTAAAAATGTAGCCACATTTACATACAATTATACTTGATATACTGTCTAGATACTGACAGGCTCACACTTGTATTTTACAGTCTGTTGTGGTACACTAACTGAAATAATTATGGATTGTGGAAAGAAATGCATTTTAAAGTATGATTGGTAAATATGTAATATTTAACAAGTTATACACTATCCACAATAGTTCCTGTCCCCTCATGTTTAAAGTAGGATCTTTGACTTGTGATGCTCTTCTCATATTGTTGGTGACATTACTTCAGTTAAGAGTGAGCACCAAATAGGTTGTTGTTGTTGTTGAATTTTAAATTTTTAGTCTTTTCTAGAAATGGTATTTATTGTCTACCAAGTGTACCTCTGTTTTAAATAGAAAAAAGTCATAGAAAAATCACTTCTCTTAAGAACTATGGATTAGGGGTCTTACTAATCCGTAGGTGCTGCCCTCTAAGCTGTGATCGCTACTGTCGATGAGGTGTCTCCCTTTTCAGTCCTACTCCAACATTCTAAATGGAAGATAGTTCCTGTGGAGGACGCACTGATTTCACGAGCCCACAGTCCCCTGCTGTCTCCCTGCCTAGTGAAGCACTTCTCATCCACACAGCACATAGCACTCATCACCTCTCCTTCCTGTTCTCACCTGCCCTTTACGTGTTTCTTCTAACATCCAGCATCTGTCTAGGCCATATTGTCTTGAGTGATGCAGGATGAACAGCTTACCCTGCTGTCCTATCAGGTGGTTCCCACTTTGTCAGCATAGAGACCTCTCTAATTTTCTACTTTATCTTGTAGGCTCCATTTTGACCTCATTTCTTTGCCTGTTCAGTATCTAGTTCAGTCCTTAGACTAGTACTGGAATTTTTGTCTTCCAACATCCTCAGCTGAGCTCTTTTCTGTGCTATTACCGGCCACATTTCTTGCATTTACTCAGGCATCTCTATTCGATGCTGTCAATAAACAGATAAACAAACACATAAGCAAACAAACAATATATCAGCCTGAAGAAGAGCATCTGAAATTAGCAATCTCAATGCTTGAGTGATGCCCAGAGAGCCTTTCCCAGTCATTGTTTTTATCACGTCTGTCCTACTACTAGTGTGCTTTGGGTTTCGGTGTAGAGACAGGGTCTATCTCTGAAGCCCAGTCTGGTTCTCCTGCCTCAGCCTCAGCCTCGTTATTGCTAGGATGGCACACATAGCACCGTGTACAATTCCCTTACCCACTAGTTATTTCTCCGCTTACAAATAACATCCCTGAGTTTTATGCATCTTGGTCCCCTTGTTCTTGGCATAGGCTCTTGCTCTGCCTTCAGTGAGAACCAGCCAGGCTGAGAAAGCACCCACACCATCCTTTTAGCACCTTCATCTCCTGGCTCCTTAGCTCACCTCCTTCTCTGCTGGTCTTCAAAACGCCAGGCAGGCTTATTTGTCAAGTTTGAAGACTTTCGTAAATTTAAAAGGCTTTCTGGAATGTAATTCTGATATTCTCCTGAAACTCATGCCTTGCCATGTCACCTGTGGGAAGCTAAAATCTAGTTTTCAGGAAACACAGCTAGACCTAGAATCAAAAGGCTTGCCTTAATGCCAGCTTCTCCCAAAGTCTGGGACATTTACTCCTGAATGTAGCACACTGTTGCAGACCAGAGAGGGGCTATACTGTTTAGGGTTTGCCATGTCTGCTTGTGGACCTCATTGCCTAACGCTGTGTTCACTTAACATATGAAGCTCCTGCTTAGGTGGAACGTAAAATCAGACATTATCACGTGTACTTTATGATCTCCTTGTCACCACACATCTCCTTTTGGAAAACTATGGCTTGTAATAAGCTTTGGAACCAAACTTGAATTCCGATGCTACTCAATTCACCAAGCCTCGGTTTCCTGCTTTGTGGCCTGAGGATGATAAATGTGTCAACTTCCTGCAGTTAGGGGAACAACATAAAGGTTCTGAATGCCTGGGTAGAACACAGAACCTAGGTATGAGGAACACATCTTAGATGAGTTTTCATCCCAGTCCTGGCTACAGCTCTCAGACCAGCCTGTCACACACATGTGATATTGATGCAGTGGATGCTGATCGGCATAGAGAGCTGTATCACACCAAAGATGAAAAATAAGATTCAAGGGAATTCTTTTAAGGAAGTTTCTAGTCTCAAAGGCATTTTAACAAGTCTTACTTTTGAATATGTAAATGTATCTAGGAGGAATTAGCTGTATGTTGAAGTCCAAAAATGTTTGCCAGGGCATTTTTAAGATGGTTCCATGGGTAAAATACTTGTGTCTTGTGATCTGAAATTGGATCCCCAGAACCCTCATAAAAGCCATCATTAGTAGTGCATGCGTGAGTCATCCCAGTATATCTTTACAGGGAAGTGGGAGGCAGAGACAGGTAGAGACAGAATTCCCAAAAGCTCAGGGCCCACCTAACCTGACACATACAGCAAGGACTGTCTCCAACAAGAGACAGGGACGGAGGGAGAATACAACACTAAAATATTTACTGGGATTGACCATTATCATACCCACTTAATGCATATCTGCATGGTACTGAGTTCCATGGTCGCCAGTTATCTGTCTCCATAACTGATCTTGTGTGGACACCTATGCCTATAGCTGGAGATTGATGATGTTCACTTGGCATAGCACAAATATCAACAGAAACAGCTTCCAGTGATGAGCTAAGTTCTTGTATTTTGTATCACAGTTCTGAGCAAGCCTTACAAAATGAGTCAACAGAGGGTATTTTGGAAGTAGATTTTTGTGGATTCAAATGCTGGCTGCACCACATATTATTACTACTGTAACCTAGAAGAAGTTCTGGAGACGTCCAAGCTTTGGGTTGCTTGTCTGTAACTTGGCATTCGCAGCTTTAATATTCTTGGAGGACAAAGGAGACAGCCTGTACAGATCAGCATGACTGTTCTTGCCATGGATGCACACAGTTCTACTTACAAAGATTGCCAGACACCCTCCTCTCCACATTAGCCCAAACTAAAGTAGGAGGAGATCCCTTTTTAACATATCTTAGATTATTGTAAAATCTCTGTGTTGCCAGCTTGGATTTGCACATGGTCCTTGGAGAATAGTTTATGGTGCATTTTTTCCTAGTTCAGCTTTGTAGCAATATCTGCCATCTACAACAGTATGCTTGAGCATTACAATTCATGGTGTTGAAAAAGGAAAACCTATTTCCTAATGTCAGGAAATTGGCTTGTGTTGTCAGATTTAAAAATTCTTCATGACCTGCTTTCCATTTATTTGTTACAACTGTGTGACTGTGTAGTCACTGAGGACTTTAGAACCTCTGAGTAGAGTAACTATGATAAAGGACTATGATAACTATGATAAAGAAAAGATTTGTATGCACAATGACTGTGCTCTGTAGTCAACTGTCCTAAGATTGTCACAGAAGCATGGAAAACAGCAAGCTAACTTTCTGGAGTGTTTGCTTCATGCACTTACTGGGAAATGCGATATTTGCAAAAAGACCTTTTGATCTATGCATGACCATTGTCTCTTAAGTACCTTACTGCTTTTCTCCTGATGTTTCCTCCTATTTAATTGTTTTCTTAATGTGTCTGTGCTCTCTCCCCTCTACCTCCCTGGCAGTCTTTTCCCTGTAAAAGGACCCATCTGTCTAAGGTAGATTCTCCTTCTTACTTACTTGTCAGTGACTAAACTGCATGGAATAGACATGCTTAGCATTTAGAAGTTGTGTTTAATTCTTGTTTTTAACTACAGTAATATTTTCTTTCAAAACAGATCTGTTCTCTTCAGTCTAAGTTCAAATATCTAAATTATATCTAACGTTTAATCATAGTAATAGAGCAAAGAATGCATTTTAAACTTGTTAATCCGTAGTAATTAAAGTAATAGACAGATGTGAGGCAGAGTGTGATTCTGTGTGTGGAGAGGAAGCTCCTTCATGGAAGTGATTTATTTTTTTTCATTTGATCTCATCAGACTTGAATTTGAGAGACAGCAGCGTGAAGAACTTGAAAAACTGGAAAGCAAAAGGTAAGCTGTGAGGCTGCGTGGCAGCTGCTATCTGGGCTGTCTTCTTTAGTATCTTACTCAGTCTGCCTCTTCTGTCTCTGCTCCCCTCTTGCTCTGAGTTAGCCACTTACATAGCTAATGCCTGTAGGCAGTTTCTTATAAGGGAGTGACTTTACATCATCCTTAAATTTTCACAGTAATTCTTCTTCAAGTACTTGTGTGAAAAGGGGAAGCTTCAATAAACTAAACATCTGAACTCTGTTGAAATTTAACCTTAAATCTTTTCTTAGTATTCTTGGATTTTCAAAAAGTCATGAGTCTATAAAGATTAAAAATCAAAAGCATTTTTCTTCTTAGCAGTCCATCTCCAGCTTCTTAATTTAAAAAGAAAAAAATTAATTTATTTTAATTTAAGTATCCATGTTTTGCCTGCCTGTATATATGTGTGCCCTATGTGTTTGCTTAGTGCCCATAGAAGTCAGAACAGGGCACTGGATGCCCTAGACCTGGAAGTGGAGTTACAGGTGTGTGTGAGCCCCCGGCCTCTGCAAGAGCAGCCAGTGCTCTTTACTGCAGAGCTAAGTTATCTCTCTTCCTCACCACGTTTGTGTGTGTGTGTGTGTGTGTGTGAGAGAGAGAGAGAGAGAGAGAGAGAGAGAGAGAGAGAGAGAGAGAGAGAGAGAGAGAGAGAGAGAGAGAGAGAGAGAGAGAGAGAGAGAGAGGAGTGCACAGTGGTTTTCAGCCTTTGGCTCACAACCACATTGGGGGGGGTCAAATGACCTCTTCACAAGGGTCGTGTAAGACCATCAGGAAACACAGATATTAACATTACAATTTATGACAGTAATAAAATTACAGTTATGAAGTAGCATGAACTAATGTTGTGGTGGAGGGATCACCACAGCATGAGGGTTCCAGCATTATGAAAGTTGAGAACCACTGTCTTAAGCCAGTGCTCTCCCACTGAACTCTCCCCAGACTTTGAGCTTTGTATTGTTTGTTTTTTGTTTTGTTTTATTGCTGCTTTGCTTTTATGTAGGTTTTCAATATGTGACCTAGGCTGGCCTGCTGTGTCTGGCTGCCAAGTGTTGGGGTAGCAGCCATACACCACCACAGCCAGCACCATTGTACTTTTTATACAGCTTGTTCTTTGCTTGCTTTCATTTGTGTGTGTGTGTGTGTGTGTGTGTGTGTGTGTGTACATACTTATGGCTGCCTCATTAAGATATGTTCTAAAATATCTTTTGTTTAATTCGTAGTTTTTATTTTCCCTTGCTCTATTTAACAAGTCAGAAAGTCAGTCAAGGGAAGGTAGGTTTGAAGAAGAAGCTAAGGTCAGAGAGGATCCCAAGCACAGTTATATTATTTCTGGAATGTGGGAAAGAGTTTAGTGTCCAGCATTGTACATATGAGGGTTTGGGGGTCAGGGGTGGAGGTCAGCTTTGAGCTCTGTCATTACCTCTTATGCTCTTGCTTTGGAGACCACTCCACCTTCCCATGCAGGTCTAGTGCCAGGTAAGATTCAGTTGTGTGACTCCTGTGTGTTCAAGTATCCTACCAGATTCCATTGTTTCCAGTGTTTCAGCCATTTTGATGATTATAATTTGCTCTGAAGCAGTCATTAAATGCTAACAACATCTAGGATTCTCTTGAATTGAAGAAATCTACTGTCCATTATTTTGACTTTGTCATTCAACCCAAGTGAATTGAAGACAGGAAAACAAATGACTTGATGTCAGTCACCTTGTAACTGAATGTCTGTTGCAGTTTAGTCCAGGGTTGCATAAAACTAGCCATGTTTAAATTTAAGTTGGACATGGTGTTTTTCCCTTTGAGTTTGGTGGCGTTTTTTAGTTATATCATGCACAATACATGCTTCTAGGTTTCACAAAGAAATTATGCAGAAGCTACTTCAGGAGACTAGGCAGACAATATACTGTAAGCAAAATAAAATGAAAATGAAATAGAATGTTTCTGAGAATGTGAAAGGGAAATGCTTTCTCTTCATTTGTTTTAAAGGAAGGTCTGGCTCTGTGTTGCCTTTGTGTTTGCAGAGCAGTCCCCGTTAGGGAAAGTTGGACTAAAGCTGACCGTATTGATGAGATAATGACCAATCAGCATTTGCATTGCAGGAAACTCATTGAAGAGATGGAGGAAAAGCAGAAGTCGGACAAGGCCGAGCTGGAGCGAATGCAGCAGGAGGTGGAGTCCAGGCGCAAGGAGACAGAGATCGTCCAGCGGCAGATCCGCAAACAGGAGGAAAGCCTCAAACGCCGCAGCTTCCACATTGAGAACAAGCTCAAGGACTTGCTGGCCGAGAAGGAGAGATTTGAGGAAGAGCGGCTCCGGGAGCAGCAGGGACTGGAGCAGCAGAGGAGACAGGAAGAAGAGAGCTTCTCCCTCATCAGAGAGGAGCTTCGCAGGCTGCGAGAGCTTAACAGCCCTGAACAGGCCGAGAAGGTGCAGATGTCTCAGGAGCTGGACCAGCTACATAGAGATCAAGATGACCGGAGCGCCAAGCTGCAGCTAGAGAAAAGGAGGCTGGAAGAGAACGAGAAGGAGCAGGTACTACTGGTGGCACACCCGGGGGAGCGGCTGCGGGAAAGGCAGGAGATTGTTCCGCTGCCGTGTCCTGCGGAGGTCCAGCGGACCCAGGAAGAAAAAAAGGAACTAGAGAGTATCCAGGAAGCCCTCATGAAGGACAAAGAGGCTGAAGCACAAGGGGTCAACAGCTGTGGGGATGAACTGGAAAGGGCTCAGCTGTACTTTCTAGAGTTCAAGAGAAGGCAGCTGGACAAGCTAGCAAACCTGGAGAAGGACCTGGTACAACAAAAAGACCTCCTAAGCAAAGAAGTCCAAGAAGAGCAGGAAGCTCTGGAACACATAAGATGTGAAGCCCAGGAGGAGCCTAGCTTGTTAGCAACGGATAACGGTAGCATCCCCTACCGGCCTAAAGACCTAGAGAAAATAAAGACTGTACAGTCCAGGCTACAGAGCAAAGAGCGCCAGCTACAGGACCTTATGCAAAATCATTTGCCAGCTCTGCTACAAGAAAAGCAGAGAGCGCTTGACATTCTTGACAGGGGCACCCTGGGCCAGGACACCACTCTCTATCAAGCAGAGAGAGAAATGGAAGAAAAGGAAGAGCAGACCATACCATACCAGGCTAATGCTAGCCAGCTGCAGCAGCTCCAGGCCACCTTCGAGTCCACAGCTAATGTCGCCAGACAGGAAGAGAAGGTGAGAAAAAAGGAGACCGAGATTCTGGAATCACAGGAGAAGCAGCAGAGAGAAGCATTGGAGCAGGCTGCAGTCAGGATACAGCAGAGGCACCCTGCCCTGCAGAGGTGCTCCACCGTGGACCTGGAGACCCAGGAGCAGAGGCAGAAACTTGGCTTTCTCCACAGCATGGAGCAGTCAGGGCTGCAGGCCAGTCTGGAGGCTAAACGGCTAGTCCTTGAGAAGGACCCTGCAAGGTAAGAAGACTAAGGCACAGGGAGTGAAGCATAGGGTAGGCACAAGTGATTACTTATTTTCTGCCGCTTGTGGCTTCTCATTGTCTAGAGAAGTGACTCTTGTAGGCTTTATGCTCTCTAATACATAGGCAGAAGGCTTTAAAACAATGAACAAAAACAAAACAAAACAAAATCTTAACCCTAATAAAAGCACCCCTAAGAATTTTTGTTTGTTTTCCCATAAGATCCTTGGTTTAGAGTCATTTACTTAAAGTTGGGAAAAACATATTGACAAAAGCAAAGTCCTAATCCTTCACTAAACTGACCTGTGGACTGTGTGTTCTAATGGTGTGGCAAGTGCAGGCCCTGGGAGAGCTTCAGCCTAGATTTTCACCCTATATCTCCCTCTTGCCCCTGCCCTGCCCCACCCTTCTGTTTCCTCCCTGCTCCCTTCTCATTCCTTTCCTGGCCTTCTTATCCCCCATTTCTTCCTCTCTCCCACACCCTGTCCTTCTTCACCAGGATTTCATTTCTTCTCTGTGAGCAACAATGGCCACAGTGAAGTCCTGTCCCTACGTTCATGCATTATGAATCCTGTGCTGATTCTTACAAATTGAAGAGACCTAAAATCAGGCAGATTTCGCACCCTTAAATTCATCATTTTATGAAAAAAAACAAAAAACAAAAACAAAAAAACGAACAACAACACACACACAACTGGGAAGCAAGCACTCTTGACAGAGCAAAGAAAGAATATGTATCTTTCTATTCTATTGTCATGATTATCCGGGGTAGACTGAGAAATAAGTAAATATATAAATCTAGGAACATCTTTTCTGGTACCTTGCAGTCATGCTAAGACTCTGAGAGTGGTTAAAGGCTCCTTGTGTGTGTGTGACATAACCAGTTTGCAGAGTGGAGACATTCCCTGGTTGACATGTCTCTTACTACTTGGATGACCCTGAGTTAACAACACAAAGCAAAGCTCTTACTCCAGAGAGATGAAGAAATCATTACACTGAGCCAGTTCTGGGTGGCTACACTAGAGAACACAGACTTTTTGCTTGTCCTAAGTGACATAGTTCACTCTGGAAGTGGTCACATAAATTTTTCTAGAACAAATCAAAGTCATAAATCATGCATTTACCAAATGCCTTGGTGAAGACATCAGTGGATTCCATAGACTGGGAAAAATCTCAACTGTATATTTTAGATGCTATCTGATGACATTGTTAGCTATTGGATTGTTGGAGGCCAGGTTTGTCAAGTTTAAGGACACATTCCAGGGGATTTATTCTAAGAGTCAAAAGGTTGTTGGGCCAGATATACACATAACTAATTAATGACTGTTAATGGAAATCAGGATTGCCCAAAATAAGTTTAGCTCTCTATCTGTAAAATTTCAACTGTTCATAATTGCTAGTCAATTTATTTAATTGATCAGTATGCAGAATCTTCAACATAGGTGAGGCTTTTCCAGAGAACTCCTGTTTATAGGTTGTTTTGTTGTAGTTTGTATTTTAAGACTGTTTCTCACTGTGTACGTTTGCCTGAACTTGCTACTCATGTTCCCAACTCATGAAGCTCTGCCTGTCTTTTACTCTGGAGTGCTAGGATTAAAGGCCTGTACCATGATACCTTGCCTCTGTTCATAGTTCTTAAATGAACCCATAATCAGCAGTACTCCATCTATTAGCCTTAAGACCCCAACTTAGCAGTTGGCAGAGGCATAGGTACAGTTGTGGAGACAAGGCAACAGGATCTTCTCAGAAGTGTTAACTGTATCCATTACCCATCATTTTGCTGAGAGGGTCAAGACAACTTCCTTTTAAGCTTATTCTGTGGATTCCATTTGCAGTCATGCTCTGGTAATTCCTTCAGGCAAAACAGAAACAAAGTAACAATCAAAACCATAATGTTATTATTTCAGAGATGTAGGTCGGAGGTTTAAGAAAATGATTGCAGGTATGTTATGTAAATGAAATTGCTGGACAAAGCTCTAGCCCCAGGAAATTTAAAGTAGTGGAGGGCATGCTCTCAATTTGTATCCTGCAGTGTGCAGTAAGAAGCAGCCTGAGCTTTTAGCGTGATGTCCCTGACTTTTGTCAGCCAGCTCTTCAGTATTAATACTCTGTAATAGCAGACACGGATTTGAAATTTTCCTGGAAATGATTCCTCATGTCAGCAGTCCTCGAAATAACTCGCAAGGAGGCACTTAACTTCACGAGTTCTGATGGAATAGACTTCACTACTATCTAACTCAGGCTGATGAATTCTGGGCACTTTGCTTTGCCTTCGATGCTTCAGCAGCTTTCTACAGGCATTTCTGCTATGTATTATTTTCTTTCTGACTCCTCACAGTTAAGCCAGGACTGGTTGTGCAGCCTGACTTGGCCCCATGTACAATTGACCAACTGAAATATTGAATCCACATGGCACCAGATGGCACAGCACTGGCACTGGACATGTTTTCCCATTAGTTCCTTGGTACCTTATAAACCAGTTAAGCCAATGCCACTACCTTTCTTTCCATTACCAGTCATTCCAGATGCGCCAGTGACGTGTATCAGGCAGCTCCCCTGGAAAGCCCTCATGTCACCGTAGGGAAGATAAGGTGAAAATGACTAATACTTGGTATTTGGTCAGGTCTATTATTAATCCTCACAAAAGATAATGATGATGATTTTAGTCATGATGTCCTCCATGAAGAATACTCATAATGTGTTTACAATGTCATGTTGTGTTGTCCCTGAGTCTTCCTATGAAGAAGAGACATCACTGCCAGGCAGAAGGTAGGAGATTTTAACTTATAGTGGCTACATTACTAGTGGGGACTAGTGACACACAGAAAATGGCAGATTCGGGACTTGATCTAGGCCTATTTCTTGTCCAACTGTCAGTGTGCTGTTAATGTGGCTGAGATACAGGCGGACTGGTACTGCACATAAGATGTGTTTCATGTGCTGTCCTGTTTGACCCTTGTCTATATAAATCTCACTGGGACTTTAGGGTCCCAATCAAACCTCCCTGCTAAGTCACCTCTCACATATTTTCTAAAGTCTTAGCCTGGAGGAGCACCTGTAAGGAAACCCAGCAGGCATCCAAAGATCAGGAAAACTGCTATCTTCTGCTGAGTCCTGTTTGCCACTGTAGGTGTTTGGTTTTGCTCTTTTTGTTTTCCTACCAGATTTCTCCTGTTTATTCTCTCTGCCTGCCAGCCCCTCCTATCCTTTCTCCTACCTCGCTATGGGCTGCTCAACTCTTTATTAGACCATCCGGTGTTTTAGACAGGCTAAGTAACACAGCTTCACAGAGTTAAACAAATGCAACATAAAAGAATGTGACATCAACTTTACATCATTAAAGCAAGTGTTCTGCAGCATAAATGGATATAACACACTTAAAATAATATTCTACAACACATGAATATTGCTGTCTTCTGCTTGCAACCTGCTTGCTATTGAAAGCAGTCCATGATTCAATGTCATCTGTGTGGTCCCTCACATCAGTCTTATTTGGTGTTGGTGATGGTATTTTTGAGATAGATTCTCATGTAACCTTTACTGGCATCAAACTTGTTACAGAGCAGAGGATGACCATGAACCCTCATCCACTTTCACTTCCCAGATTTACAGACATGGGCCACCATGCCAAGATCCTTATATCCCTCCTTGATGCTAATTCTTTCCTCTCCTGAAAATACTGGATTTTCTGCAAATAGATGTTTGGGAAACTTTTCCTCGTCAATAGATAAGACCTGAGTTGAACTGACCTCAGGATCACATCTCTGAAAATGAAGAACTTGGCCTTCATGTTGAGGATGAGACAGTCAGTTTACTGATGGTAGCACCAGGAAGTTGGCAACATCAAGATGTATCAGCTTTTAACACTAAGATATCTGATTTGGGATTAAGAAAATGAAAGAGATTACTTTTGATCTTTGGAAAAGTAAAAATTCAGATCTAATACTTATCTGTATTCACACACTGAGTGGGCTATGGTCTTCAGCTGCTGGGTCTTATGTTCCTGGGGTTAAATCTACCAGCAAGCCTTGGCTCTTTAGCCTGATTGTTCAAGATTCAGGCTCATCTGGCTCAGCTTTTCATAGAGAGCTTATAAAATATACCAGTTATCATCTGCAATAATGCTTTTTGATTTCACCATTTGTGGCTCATTTAATATCTCATGTAACAACTTTATTTCCTAGATGTGTCTCCCTTGGCTCCTCTTCCCATTCCCTCTACCTTAGCCAGAGTGCCTTCCTGGGTTCTGTGGCAAATATCTTTGCTGTGATTGGTTTCTGTCTGTGGAGCATCTTCCACTGTCAACTCCAAATGCCCACAATTCTAATGACCTTTGAATTTTCAGTTCTGACTACTTTGGATAGATCGTGTCAAGCAGAAGTATTTAACAGAATTTGATACATAGTCCACAACCAACTTCTGTTGAGTCAAGGTTTAAGGGATTCAGAATCCTGGGCAGTACCTCTAAGGGCTTGCTTACAACACAGCAGAAGTGCTATTGTCCTTCGTATTCAGGTAGTGGCCTTGGATGTCAGAAACTGTTGTCCTGAACCTTTTTCATGGCTCATCTTCACCATGTTTCTTCTGTACGTGACTGATACCTTTTTCTACTAGAAGGGAAAATTCCTCAGACTAAGGTTCTTTCTGGCTCCCCCAGGTTTCTAGAGCCGTTCCCTGTAGAGAATGTGATCATATACTATTAATTAATGGAGTTATGTGATTCAAATCTTTTTAGGTTAGAACATGAAATCCACCAGCTGAAACAGAAGATTTGTGAGGTGGATGGTGTTCAAAGACCTCATCATGGGACCTTAGAGGGGAAGGCTGCTCTTTCCAGCTTTCCACCCAGTGCTGAAAACTCTCATCTGGCTCCGCTGATGGATGCCAGGTACTCAACATTCAGCTAATGCCGTGGTTTGCTTTGATCCCATGTAATGACTCATTGTACCCCTATTGGCTAGTTTACCTATAGAGGGATTTATCAAATGCAATAGTAATAATACTATGGTTGAGATGTCCTCTGCTTTGTCAGCTACTCCATTGCCTATAGCTGGGTTAGTCACAGTGTGGAGAGAGTCAAGGATCTCAGAACTGGTCAACCAAGCCCAAGAAACCACCTTCAAGTAGTTTGTGTGAGATGGTAGAATTAAAAGGTGCAGAGAAACCAACCCGTCCACAACAAAGTGCCACAGAGGCCAGGTTGGAGAATTAATTGAATTTTTGCATGGAGGAAATATCCAACTGGGCAGCCTTATGCTCTAGGTTTAGGAACTCAGTGTTTGTTATCAAATTATGTTCAGAATGGCGTGAGCCTCTATTCCCTCTTAGTATGGATCTGTGTTTTCCATTGGACCAGTTTAAAAATGCCCATAAAGTTGCAGGGCTCATCTGTAAGTGGCCTTGATGAATGGCCAGTTGTATATGACTTTAGTTTCAACACTGAAAGATGCATATTGCCTTTTGTTTAAGTTACTCTGCTGAAATATTAATATGTTTACTCAGAATAGAATTTTAGAAAAATGTTTTTCTGATGGTCAACAGTATAAAACACTGATAAGATTTTGCAAATATTTATAGAGAATTGTTTATTTAGTTTAAAAAACATGGATATAATTTAGATTAAAATAACCTATCTGGTGCCAGGGAGATAGCTCAGTTAAAATGATTACCTTAAAATCCTGGGACCCACGTTAAAAAGAAAGCCAGACATAGTAAAACAGTGTAATCCTAACACCAAGGAGACAGACATTAGTAGATCCCTGGCTAACTTCTATCTTAGACTACTTGTGAAGTTCCAATACAGTAAAATGACACTTTTTTAAAAAAGAAGAGTGACACCTAAAAAAATGACAACAGCCAAGGTTGTCCTCTGTTTTCTACCACATGTGCATCCACCGACACATGAACATGTATAGACACTCAAATACACATATTATGCATGAATGAATGAATGAATGAATGAATGAGAGGGAGGGAGGCAGGGAAGGAGAGAAGAAAGACAAATGGATTGATTCCTCTATGGAATTGGAAGACACTGTTCTATACTTAAGTCATTGTTTTAGGCATTCTGACTTGCTGAAAATTATATTATAATTTTAATATGTCTCTCTTAACTTTCTCCCTCCAAGTCCTCCCATATTCCTTCCTGCTCTCCTTTAAATTCATAGCCTCTTTTTCACTAATTTTTATTGTATGCATATGTGCATATACCTATATATTCCTAAATATAACCTGTTCAGTCTGTATTTTGTTACTTGTATTAGGTTTTCAGGACTGACCATTTGGCTCTTGACAACAAATTGGTGTGCTCTTTTCTGGAAGGACTGTCTCCTCCCATATTTCCTCAGCTGCCTATAACTCTCTATGCAGTGTCATGGGCTCTCCCCATCTTTGGCATGTCTACTGGTGTTGTCGTTGCTCAGCTCATGTTTGGGCAGTCATGTTGATGAGTTTTTATGGGTGTAGGTTCTGATGTTACCAGGAGACTCAATCTCACCAGACTCCCCAGTCCCCTGGCTCTTAGACTCTTTGTACCCACCTCTTCCAAACTGTTATCAGAACCTTAGCTGCAAGAGTGTTTTGTGGGTATATCTATTGGTTGTAGTTTTCTGTAGTGGTCTCTGTTTGTTGGAAAGAGAAATTTTCTTGATGAAGTGAAGAGTAGTTTTATATGAGGGTCTAAGGACAAATATTTATAATGTAGTTAGGGGTTATGATAGTTTAGTAAACTGGTGCAGATTCTCCTCCAGTAATCATGCCTCATTAGCACTAGGTAGTTAGTTAGGTCTCCATACCAGCCATGATTTCCCACTTCTTGAATGAATCTTAAGTCTAATTAGACGGCTCTTGGTTATCTCCAAGCTGTGTGTGCCACTCCTGTACCCTAAGGGTTATATTGCAGTGCTGGTTCACCATACTAGTTCATGGGCATCACAGCTAGGTATATTGGCTGCCTCCCTCCTTTTGGAAGCTTGCATGATGCTTCTAATATCATGAAAGCTAGTCTTCACAAGGGGCCATTCAGCTTAGTTCCAGCTCAGGGTCTCTGGGATCTGTTTCAGAAGTGCCTGGTGTCTTCAGCAATAGGAACGTACTTTCCATCTCTACAGGCATCCAAGTACAACAGCAATAGGCTATATATAGCCCTGGCTAATAACTCATATGAAGGCTTCTCCTGTCTGGTATTGGTGTTTTTGTTAGGTAGTCTTGACTCTTGGCAGGAGTTCCATTAGCCCAGATGAAAAAAGTTTATTAAAACTTTATATTTGTTTATTCACAGAGTAAGATTATTCTAGGTTTGTTTTAGGTAAATAGATAATCGTATACTTGTGCAGGCCTTTTTCAGAGTCCTTGTTATTTTATGTACTTACCTCCTTCTGAAGTCACCTCCCTCCACTTTGCCCGAAGACCCCCGGCCCTGTTTCCCACTGTCTTTATCAGATCTCTTGTATCCTATTATTCCCCAACGAGAGACTGCATTAAATACCATTTGATGGTCAAGCTAATGATGAGATTTTTATGCATATTCAGGTATTTCCTATGAGGCACCAGGTAATAGTTGGCACCTGCTTTACAAGTCAATAGTTTCTGATGCCTTTCTGTTTTGGCCCCATGCCAAGGAATCCACATGGCCTAAACCATTCGGATGTGGTCTCAATGGCCATATATAGATAACCTAGTTGGAGTTACGAAATAGGTCAGCAGAATGCAGCACGTTGTTCTAGATGGTCAGTATTCATTATGTCTTCTACCTCTTTTCAGTTTTTAGTAATCATCATAACTGCATTGAGCATTAGAAATAACTGTCATTTATTTCCAAATGAGGAGACCCAGTGGTCTGTCTTCGTGGAGTCTGAGCACAGAGCCTCCTAGTTCTATGGCTGTGATTTGCCTTCATCCTGCAGTATATTGTTGATGATGAGCTCCATCAAGGGTTTTAGTGGAACAGCCTACTCAGTGTCAGCTCCCTCTTACTTAGATTTGCAACCCTGCCTTACTTGGGGAAGGCCGAGACAGTGAGTACCACATTTCTTAGAAA
Organism: Phyllotis vaccarum; assembly: GCA_033318265.1. NCBI lineage: Eukaryota > Metazoa > Chordata > Mammalia > Rodentia > Cricetidae > Phyllotis > Phyllotis vaccarum. The sequence goes on along the minus strand of JARWLC010000001.1, from coordinate 170,579,443 downwards.
GAAGAAAATGTTAGAATGCCCATTTTTTTAATGGAATAAATAAAATAAACAACCGGATTTTCAAGTCATGATGGGGCTTTGCTGTTTTGGTTTTCTTTTTTTTTTTTTCTTTCAGTTTTTCTAAATAGTACACATCAAAGAAAACACATGACACCTCTTTTTCAGAGTCTGGAGTATTTGGCTTAATGTGATGATCTCTAGTTCCATCATATATGTACATAGATGGCCTTAGCAATGAAACGACCCCTATTGTATGGGGCATCTCAAAGACATACATAGGGACCATATGTTGCAGTTAGATGAATTCAAAGCTGTCACATTTTCATCGTTTTCAGGATAAATGCTTACATTGAGGAAGAAGTCCAAAGACGCCTTCATGATTTGCACAGGGGGATTGGTGATGCTAGCCATGAACCTGCTGATGTGATGAAGGTGAGCTAAAAGATCCCAGGTTATATGGTCATATCTGCTGCTTAATGAAAATTTAGGCGTGGAATGTTCCAGAAAAAGCACTAAAACTCAATTGATTGTAGTTGAGTAGTTTCCAGATAGAATTAATTGAAGAGAAGCTTATTTTACAATTTTGCAATTCTGAGGAAACATTCATTAAGTACACATGCTGAGGTCCTTAAAATTCTTTATTTGCCTTGATTTCTAAAAATTCTGCATGTAATATTTTCTGGTTTTTCTCAAACAAAAGCAATTTCCATAGTATGTAATTTACTTTCTAAGTTATTCCAAGTAGACTTATACTTTTCTACTTGAGATGTGTACTTTCATAAGTTCATTTTTATCAAGTGACCGTTCATGTCTTTTATATTAGCATATATAAATTTTTCAATGTAATAATTTTTGTGCATACAAGATAATTTTACATATTGAACCATCACCCTCTTTCATCCCCCTCCTCTTGATCATCATCCACATCCTTAATTTTGCGTTTCTTCTGTTTTTATGCCCTCATAGGGATTATCTTTGTTTTGATTTGATTTTTTTTCTAAATTCCTCATTTGAGGAAAAAACAACAACAAAGACTTGCTGCCTCCTTTTGCATCTGGATTGTTTTGTATAGTATGTTGATTAGTTCCATCCATTTCTTTGTAATTGACACAGTTTTGTCTCTCTTTATGGCTGAGTGAAACTCCATTCCACTTATGCACATATGCGCGCGCGCGCGCGCGCGCGCGCGCGCGCACACACACACACACACACACACACACACACATTTTCTTTATTCATTCACACATTGATGAGCACTTCTCCCATTTCCTAACTTTCCTGTCATGAATAGTGCTGCATAACTGTGGCCATGTGTATTTCTCTGCTCCATGAAGACCCTGAGTCCTTTGGATGTACTCTTAGAAGCAGTATACCTGAGTCATGCAGGACCTGTGTGTAGTTTTGTTGGTTTTGTTTTGAAGCACCATCCTACTGAATTCTATACCTTGCAGGCTAAGGAAATCTTGATTGTAATCTTGCTGTCTAAACTTAACATTAGAAGTTAGTGTTTAACTTCTCTGCCCTGCAAATATATCAATAAGAGATTTGTTTACTTTGGGAATGTAAATCCTAAGAAAAGGTTGTTGTTTTTGAATGACAGATATGTTTCTTTAGAATTTTGTTCTCATAAATACTTACAATGGAATCAGTTTTTACTCCCCCTGTGAGCATGCTATAATTTAATACAGAAGCTTTTCTTTTATTTTCAGAGTAATGAGGAACTTCACAATGGTGCCACTCAACGTAAACTAAAATATGAGGTAGGTAGTGATTTTCAGATTGATAGGGTGGCTTAAATTATGGCATGCTTATGTGATTAAATTTTCTTAATGTTTAGTTGCATAATTAGAATTTTGAAGTCCCAGTGAGATTAATGGCTAATGGAAAGGCAAACTATTATATAGACATAAAATTAAAGGGAATCCTGCAGGCCTGAAACTGCTTTGGCTTTATTTGAATGGCTTGTATGTGTGCCCAGTTTCTCATTAGCAACAGTATCCTTTCCCTTGGTCTGCATGTAAAAGGCAGAATTATATAATCAGGATCATATATGGGGGATGGGGCTGGAAATAAAACTGAAGTCTCCAAGTTTTTTTAAAACCTATTCATTTTATAGATGTATAGTTGTCAGTGGTACAAAGGAAACCTTTGGTCAGTCTGCTTATCTTGTCTCTCTAGTGGACAGATGCTATCAGAACATACAGATGGTTAAGAATTCACCTGTGTTTTCTTCCACCAAGGAGGATGTCATTCTTAGATAGCCCAAGTACCTTTTTAATTTTTAATTGCTAGATGCCACCATATCTACTGTTCATTACTAAGCAGGGAGCTAAAGGGTGGGTGTTTCTGGTTTCTTGACTGACTTGGACCACGTCTACTACCCCCGGTAGTCAGCCATTAATAACATTAGTCTCCTCTGGACATCCTTCTAGTGGGTACCTCTGGCAGAGCAAGAAGCTGCCTTTTATTTCTTTGTTTCCATGTCTCCCGACCAGTTATAAGCAAGCAGAAAGCTTTCCTTACTGAAGGTTTGTAGGTATCAGTAATGGTATTCTAACTAGGGAGAAGATGATTAAAGACTCACATGAAATGAACCAAAAAAGGAGTTGGGCATGTGTGCACATATAGCTAACTGTGATCTTTTAAACAACAAATCAAAAGTTTTGGGGAACTGCAGAGAAAATGCAATCATAGACCAAGAAATGGATACTGTGAAATAATCCTACACAGTGTTTTTCTATCAAAATACCTAGTGATTTATTAGATTGTGTAAGATGGAAATTGATGTTCCATGCATGAATCAATAATCTGTTCTTAAATCACATGTCAATCAACACAAATGACTTAGGCTTTCTATCTCACCTCACAATTAATCCACTTCAATGAAAGCAATGGATGTGAGACTCTCCATGTGCAAAAGAATCCAAGAGTCACAGCATATCCCCATTTCAACCTCTTTTGACATCCTAAACAGAAAAAGCAGCCTTGGTCTGCATGGTGTGTTATTCCACGTCTGCCCAAAGATGACACTGACTCTTCCAACATCCTTAGAGAAGAAGAGAATGAGGTAGATCCAAGCAGCTACTGGAGCCATCCAATGTCACAGAACAGCTCACCCCCCACAGCTTTATTCATGACCTCCCAAGAAAGAATGGTTCTGTCCCCAGGGCCTGAGGTGCACAAGGACACTGGTGACAAATTTTGCTACCTTGGGAGCTCTGGCCACCTTGAACCAAAATGTGTTCATCTGCCTGAAATGACTTTCATTAATGGGAGTGACACTAGAGATGTGCAGAATTCTCAGAGTGAATCACAAAATGGCAGTGGGCTGAAGACTCATGAAAAGAAACAAAGCTGGGGGCTCAAGTCCAGCTGGATATTGCTGCAACACATGTCTCAGCAAGTACCAATAGACAGAGGAAGCCAGCAAGAGATGCAAAGCAGGGTGCAGTGCTTTGTTCTCTCTGAAAGCATTTCTCAAAAGGAGCATCCAACTGGCATCTCTCCTCAGAGCACATCAGCCTCCACATTGTGTTGTGAGCAACAAAATGAGAAAGAATTAGATGTTGAAAATACTCACTTTCTAGCTCCGCTAGTCAATATCAGGACAGAAGCAAAAAAGGGATGGGGATATTTTTACCACAAGTTCTCAGACCTGTACAGAGATACCAGTGGTCACCTGATACAGGCTGGAACAAAAGTCATGAACCAAGCCAAGCATGTGGGGAGTATGTGTGACTCAGGTGAGCTAGCTTCTCAAGTGACAACCTTCATTAGAGGCTTGCCACTGTGGGAGCACTTACCGCTACACCTGCCTCTAAGGTCACTCATGGTGCCATCAGATCTTTCTCCTCTTCCAGGAACTCAGGTTGGAAGCCTTAATAGTAAAGGTAGAGGGAGACCAAGGTCAGCCAAGAGCACAGCATCTTACACAGACTTGGCCTTCACATCTACAGACTCAACAGATTCCTGGCCAAATTCAGTTTTCTCTCTTGATTATGAAGATGCTTGGAAGATCACTGCATTTAAGCAGACCCTTGTATCATTCCCAGAGCAAATGCTGAGGCTTCAAGAATACCCTCTCACAGACCTCCTTGAGCATATGACCTGTTCTCTGCCAGAGCCTTTGGGGCTGGTGAAGGCAGTCAAAGGCATCTACTGGCTTGAAGTTGCTAATTGCACTCAGCCGAACCCTCAAGCAGCATGCTTGTTGCTGCTGCCTTCAACTCTTTATTCTCTGGTCCTGTTAGATAATTGCCCAAACTCCATGAGCATCTTTCATGTTCTCCCTCTTGCTGCACTGCAGGAGATTCAGGTCGGCTTTGGTGGGCAGAGCATTCGATTCTTGGGCTCCACACAGGACCTCTTGCTTACTGTGCTTACTTACAATAAGAGTCTCACTCAGCGGCTCTGCCAGGACCTCCTGGGTGTGCTAATGGCTGAGTCTGAAGGTGCTGCCCACACAAGTCATCCTTTGCTCCAGCAGGATCTGGTTCAAATTTCTCTTGATTTGAAAGCAGAAATTCCTGCTCTATCTTTGACAAATGGAGTTCAGTTGTCTTCCAATTTCCAGACAACCTTAGTTGATATAATTTACTTTCTTCATGGAAATATGGAGGCTAGTGTCCCTTCTCTGGCTGAAGTTCAGTTACTGCTCTATACCACAGTCAGATTAGAGAGTGAAGCCAGTTGTGCCTCCTGCCCATCATTCATCCTTCTGAACACCCACATGGCACTCTTGAGGGAAGACCGTGTGTTTTACCCTCACACCTGCTCTCTCAACACACTCCCTCCGCATGGGCGATTTGATGTAATCAGGTGCCAAGCTCTGAGTGAATTCAGATGTGTCATTGTTCCAGAAAAGGACAAAGTGTCAACAATAGAACTGGTCTTCCTAAGGAAAGATGGGCTTCCCTTGAACACAGAGAGTGGTCTGTCTGAGCAGTGTCAAGTTGCCTCAGGCACCCAGATGCTCTCTCCCTTGTGTCTTCAGGACGTACAGAGTCAGGAACTTGAAATCTGGAAACTCACTTTCAATTCTCAGGATGAAGCTCTTTGGCTGATCTCCTATTTAAGAAGACTCTAAAGAGGAGACTTTTAAAGATACAGGGTCTTTTGTTTTAGACCCTTAATAAAATAAGCATTATGAAAACAGTCAAGAAAATATGAATATCTCAGTGTAGTTAATTGAATGGGAATGAAGCAGGACTTTAATATTGGAAATGTGAATATTTTGAATAAAGCAAAAAATGAAAATAGCTTCTAGCAGAGAATTGGATCCTCACTGCCACCTGCTTCACTGTCTTGAAACTCAGACTGTAAATTTGGATCTATGTAATGTGACAAAGTGATTAAAAAGATCTGACTGCTTGGCTTAGTATCTGTTTATGGTGTGGTGGTCTGGAATCTGGTGGTGCCCACTGGCATCAGTGGACTAATTTGTGCTGACTGTAAAGATGCTCAGCCTGGTAGTGATCTTCATTGACACCCTCCATACTGGCCATAAGTAGCATAGCTGTGAGACAGAGCACATCGCTGCTTCCTTTACCTTCCCCAACCCATCCCCCACACATCACATTCTCCTTCTTTCTCAGAACTTCCATATCTTTATCCTAAGAAGGGCTTTTTGTCTTCTTGCAACATTTTTATGAATTATTTCTGCTGTTTTGTCAAATATATAATTGCTTTTGGTGACAGTCAGCCCTCTGCTGTGTCTTCCATTCTTCCTGCCCCGTGACTGGCCATTACTCAGGTACTCTAAGACAGGCACTTTTTGACCTGAGATAAATTTGAAACTATCCACCTTGCTTTCTTCTTCCTTTACTTCTGTGTGGCAAACTATGAGCAATCAGAAAACATGTTTTGAGTTAATTTATACCATCTACTTACTTTGCCATTGTCCTTTCTCTTGGATGCATGTCTACTACATTCCAAAGTCAGAAACTGGAGGAGGGGAGGGCCCTCTTTTCTTCATTTGCTCACCTTTCTTTCTCAGCTGGGTCCAGGATCAGCACACTGTGGGCATTTGAGTGAGTCCCTGATTTCATTAAACCACTCATTTTAGCTTTGGCCTAGAAGGGCTCTTCTGTTCTGGTCACATTGTTGGCTAATGTAAAATATAAATGTGGGCCCTTCATTTATGCTTTTAACATGATAGGGATGAGTCAAATCCTAACCCACCCAGAACCTTTCCAGATATTTTTCATCAGGATTGCCAGAGGAGAGTGATAGCCTATTGATTGAGGTGTGTATACTTCTCCATCTGTTTTACTCTAGGTGGATTCTGGGAAGTGAATAGGAAACTCAGAACTGCAGAATGTGCTGTGACCTAGCAATCTTGTTTCTGTGGACCAACAGCAGGCTCTTTATTTCCAGGCAGTTTATTTCTTGTACTTGGGGATGGAGTGTGTTTTTGTCACTTCTAAAATACTCCTCCCCTGTTAGATACATACCTCATTGCTTTACAGCCAAAGGCTTTTAACTGTATAAAGAAGATTGTGAAAATTGCTACCACTGAATTGACTGACTGTAGCTATAAGTCACCATCTGTCTTGGAGCAAAAAGGAAAGAAGGAAGAAAGGGAGGGAGAGAAGGGGAAAGGGGAAAGCCTGAAATGTACCATTGTAGCTGTCTAGTAGTTCATCAATACCAGTTCTTCTCATTTTAATTTTTCAGCCAATATAATTTTCATTAATTTTTCTTAAATAGTCCAACCACTCTTTTAACATATATCTTGCGGGGGTGGGGGGACCCAGAATTAATAGTCATGTAGAACTGAGAGTAAAATTGAAGGTGCCAACAGAGGGATGTGATGTTCAGAAATAAGGAGCAATATTAAAGCAATCTATCATTTTAACAGAGGCTGTCAACCTCAGACAGACAGATCTCCATTATTCTCCAATGCTACAAATTATAGCCTTTATGGTTTTTTACTATATGGAACATAAATATAGGCATTATGTAAAATTATGGTATTTGTCCTCACATTTTGAGTTGCTGTATTATTTAAAGAACTTGAAATGGTAACGCTGTTCTGTTTAGATGTCACCATATAGTGGACTCACCTGCAGAATCTTGAAATTGTGCTTGTCACAACTCACACTTGGGTATACTTTGTACCTTGAAATATGGTTCATGGGAGTAAGAGTTTTATTGATGTGCTCTATACAGTAGAAGTCAAGATTATTCTAATATTCCAAAAGCCTGTAGACTTTCTTCATTGTCCACCATAGATTCCTTTTTTTAGGAGTTCTCACCCTATGATACCCCCTCCTGCATAAGCGGGTATGAGACTATATAATGTATACAGCCAAGGTAACAGCTCAGCTGTAGGCAGTTTCTAGGTCAAGAAACTCAGGTTTCTGTGTACTTGGTTCTCTGGATTTAGAGTTGTTAGAATTGAAGCATAAACCACTTGCATTGTGGGACTCACTGATACATTCTAAAAAATAACCTCTTTGAAGACTTGAAAAGGTAATTTCATCTGAATTTGTTATAAAATACATCTTGCACACAACTGCCTGTTTGAGACTTATACTTGGCAAAGTAGATTTATTTTGATTTTGTTGAAAAACATCTGGAAAAAGTTTGTCTCTATAGTCTGAGTTCTCAGAAAATACTCATCTTTCCCTTTGGAAGGCACACTTAAGCCTTCCAACAGTAATAATTACAGTAAATGTCTCTTAATTCGTATTTTTGCAGATGACATATATAATAAATAGATCTGAACCACTTTTTAATTAATGGTTCATTGATGGCTAGGCTGTTTTATTGGATTGTCTAGTTTTTAGTGAGATGATTTTACTAACGTTATTATACAGTCTGTAGCTTAGGCATCTTCACTCTTCAAAATGTTTGTTGTAAAAAATGTTCTAGCCATCATTTATTGCCAAATATCAAACAACTCTTGATGTTTTTGTAGAATAAGAAACACAAAAGGCTTTTATTTATCACTACTGATTTGCAAGCCAATAGAAGTGACTCTACCGTTGCCTACAGACCCATCTGACCATCATATGTCACACATGCCTTATTTTGATATCCTGTACTATAGGAACAGTTATCATCATGGAGGTGATAGAAGCATCCACGACAGCCATGCCAGCCTCTGTTGGTACCATTGTCTACTTACTGCTCCCTGTAATCTCCATTTTCAGTGCGTCGTCAAAGCACTATCTGTAATAGAACAAAGCATGTGGGTTTTAGAAGTTGCACTGTATCACAGCCTTAGAGTGGATGGTTCCCTCTCTCCCTCCTCTCCTCTCCATTCTCCCCCAACAGTGTTCAGGGCTTCTACTCTTCCAAACCACTGCCATCCAGTCTGTTCAGGATGCACCTTTGTCATATTTGAAACTTCCTAGGTAAGGAAGGTAACTGAATGCTCTAGTTGATTCAAAGAAACCAGTTCCTATTGTATATCATTATCCTGGTCCCTGCTTTGTTAAAACTCTTTATTACCAAAGTAGATTACAATGATAATAATAATTATAACTTGTTACAGTGAGGTTTCTTGGTCCTGGGCAGCCAGAGGTCCAGACCCACGACCTGTAGCCCCAGACCCCTTAGCCGCCCCCGCTGCCCAGGCCTCCAAAATGACTCAGACGCTTATATTAACTTCATGCTTTTTGGTCTATGGTTCAGGCACATTGATAGCTAGCTCTTACATCTTAACTCAGCCCATTTCCATTAATCTGTCTGCCATGTGGCCCATGGCCCACTTGTGTTCCTCACAGGTTTCTTCTTTGGCATCTGGCTCGATCTGCCTGACTCCGCCATGCTTCTCCTACCTATGCTGTGATTTCCACTCCTACTTTTTCTATGGCGCCTGTCATGGGCCAAAACAGCTCCTTTATTTAAAGATTCATATTCACAGCTTACTGAAAGACATTCTCACATCAATAATTACCTTGTGCACTATGGCTTTCAAAATGTGGATCTGTGTCCATATGTTGTTTCTTTATCCTGGAAAGATGAATCTATCATCATTCTTCATTTCACATTTGAGGATTTGAACCAAGCAATGATTGCTGTAGCATGCTGGTCACATAGCTTAGCAAAGTCTGAATGAGATATGTCTTCTCAGCTTTATAGACGGTGTAGTATTAAGACAAGGTCCTTTCTGGCACAGGGGAGCTTCCCTTAGAGTAAATGTAAACCTGCTTTGGCCATTTTGGGGAGTAAGGACATTTGTCATACTTTTATTCTCTACCTGATCACAGTCTTTATTCCCAATTTTTTATGACCTGTCTCCTTTTTAATACTGTAACAGATTGGTCTTCCTGGGTCCCCTTTTTCAAGTTTCTGGGGCATAACAAGCAAGGTGACTGCTGTGTAATAGCTCCAACTAGAGCTATCACCCTGGCAAGTGCAATTTTAGAAAAGAACAATTATAATTATATGCTATGAATGGAGCAGATACAGGAGAATTGGTAATTCTGATTTAAATTGAACAGAGTTTAATCTAATTTAAAAAGGAGAAAAAACAAAAGCCAAAATCTTGGTCTTCCTGTATTTTTTAAGAAAGCTTTTTTATGGGTTCCAGGAGATTAGATGACAGTTCTTAGAGCTGACCTTGTCATGGTCAAGCGTGAACTAAACCATCTGGTACATAATTGGTGATTAAGAGGATGTTGATGACTCCCTGTAGAATTAGGCCACTCACTGCCCTTGCATAGCCTACAGTGAGCTGCACAGATACTAACGCCACTTCCTGTTCACTTCCTCAATGACTCTTTTGAAGGAGACCGCCTGAGTAGGAAGAGAAAATTCTAATCTAAGTATTTACAGTGCTATTTTTATTTAATTTTAAAGATAGTATTTCTTATATAATAAACATGTCATCCAGTTACTGATTGTTTGCTCTTGACTTTTTATTTTTAAGTGAAACCATTCCACAGTACATTTTAAGGGTTTCATAACATCTTACATATTTACCCACTTTGAATTTGCTGCTTTCTCACAGGAGGCCATTTTATTTCTCCATATCTTTTGCTGATGTGTTACTGGCTTCCTTGTTGAGTCTGTGAGTCTTGTCCATTGCAAGAAAAGTGACCGATTCCAAAATAAACAATGTCATTATATTTAAAAGTATTCATAAACTATGTGATGTGATATGACTCAACATATATTCATTCTCATGTCTAGGGTAAAACCATGTATTCAGAATATAGCCACATTCAAATCAAGAGTATATTTATGAGCCATTATATTGGGTTTTCTTATTGCCCAAGACTATTTTTAGGAGAATGTTAAGAACCTTTCAAAACTGTATCTGAGAATTCTACATTTCTCATAAAAATTAAGATAAAATGAATTTGCAGCAATGACTTGGTGGAAACATTCATTTTTTTTGTTTTTCTCTCTAGTATATATTTCTTCAGACATCTTCAGATCCCTGCCTTTATTATCACATGAACTTAATAAACAAACCAACAACCTCACACTAAACAAAGCCTCTCCCAGCATCTTCTGAGACCAGGTGCATTTAGCGTGGTGTTGTCATAGACCCCTATTCTCCTCTGTTGTAGTTTGCTTCTGTGTGCTCATTAATAGCTTTTTTATATGAAAGCAGTGGATTTAAACTATAGCCAATTAAACTGTATCAAGGGTGATAGCAAATCCTTGTAACATTTATCTCTAGCATGCTGAGAGATGAGGAAAATTATGTCTTTCTTCCTAGCAAAGGATCTGTTATGCTTCAACAACTCATTCTGACTGTGTCAGAAACCATTGACTAAGGTCTATATACAGGAATAGGTGTGACTTAGAGTTCCTGTGGCTGTGATGATCACCATGAACAAAAGCAGCTTGGGATGTAAAGGATTTATTGCATCTTAAAACATGTAGTCCGTTATTCAAGGAAGTTAGGGCAGGAACTCAGAAAGGGACAGAACCTAAAGGCAGAGGCCATGGAGGAGTGCAGTTTACTGGCTTGCTTCTTGTGGCTTGATCAGATGCCTTATAGGACCAAAGAGCATCAGCTCAGTTGGTGGCACTGCCCACAATGGGCTGGGCTCTCCCACATCAATGATCAATCAAATATACCAGAGGCTTGCTCAGGCCCAATATATATGCTTAGGGCATTTTCTTGATTAAAATTTCTTTTTCTTGGATGACCTTAGCTTGTATTAAGTTGACATAAAAACAAGCCAGTACAGGGCCCTAAGTTGATGTGAACTGTATAAATATTTAAGAACCTGCTGATCCACATAATGCATCCTTCCTACTCAGTGCATATACCTAGGTTATTGTCAAAGACAGATGGGTTTTGTGGTTGTTTTCTTTTAGTTTCTTTTTTAGGATGTCTGACCTGAGCTTTAAGCCAGCCTGCTTGCATTAGAAATTGATTGCACAGCTGCATTCTTAGATATGAAAAACTTAAGTAGTCATAGGATAGACTGTTGTAACACTTGAGTATTTGGTTCTATCTCATTTTGAACCTGAACTAGAAATAAAGGAAGCTAAGTGCTGCTGTAGAGTCTGGGGTGCCATCCCCTTGCTAGCAGTATTAGCAGTTGTTAGTTCCTATTGGAATTTCACAGTAGCAGTTCCTATCTACAAGTTTGTGACCAGTACAGGACATTTCTCACCCTGTAGCTTGCAGCCTACACATGGGCACAGTTGATCCTTTTGGATCATTTTGGGTCTGTAGAAGAGATGTTTTCTTTACTTGGAAAGTTGAAGTACTACATGTTACATAGAGGGGATTAAAGGAAACAAAGCAGGAACCTCAAGGCTAAATAAATAATTGACATACTATAGATGAGAGCTGTTGCTTATCATTAGACGTTCTTAATAAATAGGCCAACTAAATTCATTTTCCCCTTTCCATCTTTAATGTATAAGCATGTAACATGTCAGGGAAGGTCTATACTTAATTTGGGCATGGACCATCGACGAATAAAAGTGATTTGCAGAGCTCATATTAAAAAGCATCTTCCTCTAAGCATTTCTGTTTTGGTTTTGACATCAATGACAGATAGTTAGACAGGCCATGCCATAAACAGTGGCCCTTGCTGTGGGTGACAACCATCAGGGAAAAATCTTGATGCTGTAAAAAAGGCCTTGGCAACTTCAAGTAGTGCTCAGAATTGACTCTATCAGCTAGATTAGAAGCTACAGTAAGAAATTGCCCATCTCTGTGACACCCATTGGTCTGAGTTGTCAACGAGGTAGTTAGGTAGCGCCAAACTTATGAGTACCTGCCTGGACCTCAGATCCCCCTTTCTCCCTGGTGAAGGGATCATATACTGCTCACTGCTTTATTTTTGGTCAAAATTTAAATTTATTGCATATTTATGAAGTGTCCAACCCTTTAGTCTGTGCACATGTGATGTACTCATTTACCCCATATATCTTGGATGGCCTCACTTGTGATGTTTATACCCTGAATTGTCAGTCACTTGACACACAGAGCGAGGTTACCCCCTTGTCATTTCATAGAATTCATAATGGTAGCTCCTCATGGAAACATCATGAAGATTGATAGAATTACTGTATAAAAACTGGTTAGCACACCCACAGTATATGGTAAGTATTCAGCAAATGGAACTATAAATGTGATTCTAACTTTTTTACCCCTGCTACCACTTCAAAAACATTGTTTCATGGTTTCTAAAGCTCTGGGCTAGTGTAAATTTTGAATATATGGAGATTTCTTCGTGTTTATACATATTTATATTCAAGAACTCATTTTGAAAATTAATTTTTTATACTGCATCTTCCCCTGACCCCTCTGACTTCCTGACACCCAGAACATAAATACTTGTCAGCCAAGTCAATTATCAATCAAGTGGAGCCTAAAGAAAATACTTGAGATTTGTCTTAATTGTGGCTTGCACAAATTTCCACACTACAGTGACTTCATTATAAAAATGGCTAAATGTTGTTAAAGATGAATTGCATTTGAACAAAGTCTCTATGTTTTGCTGCCTTATGAACAACAGTCAGATATGTGAAGGAAAAAATCTTTAGTTGATAAAGACTTTACAAAAAAAGAAAGTGATTTTTTTTAAAGTTAGAAAGTGTGATCCGTTCCTATGTTTACTTGATCTTATAAATTGGAAGGAACTTCAAAGCCAGACACCTTTGTGAAGTGTCTTTGTCCTAACTTTCTAGAGTGGTATGCCTATAGAAATGGTCTTTTGTTAGGAGAGAGGCTTAGCATGTCTTTTTAAAGAAAGCCATCATTTCTTTAGATAAACCCAATTGGTCTCCTGCTCTTTTCTCTATTCGAGACACATTTTGACTCTTCTGCGCAAACAGGGTATTGGCCACAGCACAGTGATGCTACATTCTCTTTGTTCTCCTTGTCTGGTGTGCCTTTGACAGCGGATGTATTCTCGTTCTTTGGGAGCAAATCCAGACGACCTGAAGGACCCCATTAAGATTAGTATTCCCCGCTATGTCCTGTGTGGTCAAGGGAAGGATGAACACTTCGAGTTTGAAGTCAAGGTAGGTGTTCCTTCCTCACCCTCTCGAAGTGCGAAGTTGGAAGCTGTGAAATACTTCTTCTGTGTATGAAATTACTGATAAATGTTATTTTGTAAGACATTGGTCATATAGTGCTTTAATCCAGTCTGTGAAATGGTACACTTCAGCACATGGTGGTAGGGGGTGACCTGAAAAGATAGGATCATGTCAGCAAGCAGAAATACACACCACCCTGCTGGTGAGCAGAGAGTGTCATTCCATCCATCTCAAGGTCCCAACATTTTTCTGATTTTAGCTCCAAAAAAAATCAGCATTCATTCATTGCTTATGAACAGTCTCACACACGCACACACACACACACACACACACACACACACACACACTCACACACACACACACACACACACACACCAGGACAAAACAGTTGATAACTCCACCCATGGCATGAGCTTTGGCTCAATTTTTTTCATCTATAAAGATAGTAATATCTATGTTGTAGGAATATTAGCTCATGTAAAGTCTTGTGTCAAGTTTCTAGAATATAATAAATAATAAATTGTCATAACTATTACTGTTATCACTATTTGTGTGTGTATGTGTGTGTGTGTGTGTGTGTGTTCTATTAATTTAGTTAGAAGCTTTCTTAACCTGTTTTAGGTATTTTATTTATATGACTTTTAAGGAAGAGATGAGCTTTCCAAAATAATGACTTCATCTTATTTTTTAATTTATGTGCATTGACTCATAACAGTTAAATATTGCTGGCTGCTACCCCCTCCTCCTCAGTGAATTAACGATTAATCACATTTTCTTCTTTCAGGGATGGGCAAGGATGTTCATGTAGTACATCTTCAGTATTGGGGTGTGGGTACATAAGGGTTGCCTTGAAAGTAGTTTGGTTCGGATAAACACTAGCCTAAGAATCTGGACACTAAGTTCTGTAGACTTTTATTCTGCGGTGGTTTGCTTAATAACCTAGGTAGTTTTTGATCTTGTCAGAGTCTCAAGTTTCCTCTTTGGCAAAGTGGGGCAAAGTAGCACTAATTGGTTTCCTGAGGTCAGTGTATCAGAGAAGACTGTCTGCCCAGAGAACATCTGGTAAGGAGGGAGCTCATGTGGGGCTTGTAAGCCTGGAACTCCTGAGGGAGGAAGCAGGTGGGGAAGAGGGAATAAGGCTAGCCTTACCACCTGCTTGCTCCCGAAAAAGGTCCCTCCTGTTAGGCACACAGTTTCAGTCTTCCCAGAGAAACAGTATAAATAATTTATTATCAATCAGGGTTTTTAAAAATGCTTGTTTCTTTGTACTGTTTTTTATTTTTTGTTGTTTTACTAGAGCATCCAAATGGGCCATGATTTATATATTTGAGGTTTAGGTTGAAAAAGCATGGTGCCAGTATAGTGGTGGTCTTTAGCTTTCCTGAATGACTTCGTGGTGTTGTACTAAAGTGCTAAAGTATGTTTTTGTTCTATATTAATTCTTATTACCTCTGAACCAGTAATGCCCAAAGCTGCTAAAATCCTCTTCATTTTTCTCACCATTCCATATTGTATATGTTTGTGAGACTATATAATATTTGTAGCATGTATAATGTATACAAAAATAATTTCAAAGCTATTTGTATTGTTTTCATATTTTGAATTCTGATCTGGCTTTCTTTTGCTCAGAATTATAATTTACTAAAGTGTAGAAGTTGCAGAAGCGAAAACCTGCACTACTTTTTATTGGTCCATGTCTATGCTTTACTCTATTGATGAACATATTAATAAAGGTTAACTATCTATTGATACCATGTATAAAACTCAAAAAGACTACTGCTTAAATAACTGGGTTAATTTAGATCAAGCTTATAAATAGATAGTAGCCCAGTTAGGATGCAGATCTGGCCCAGCTAGGAAGATGCAACTGCCAAGAAGGTTAGAGAGAGCAAAAGCAGAGGACCCCTCGGTGCCAGTGCTAAAGGCCTGCATAGTTCTGCCTCCTTCAGTGCTTGCAGTGAGCTCATCAGGACTGGCTGTTCGCACTGGCCTGCTGGGAGGATTCTTCTTTCTCCAATTAGGAAGATCTCCTGATGTTCTCACAGGCACCAAGTCAGGGCCTGTGCCCTGCTGAGGACACTCTGGGAAGGCATCGGGACCCAGTATTCAAAGGATGACTCTGCTGCCCCTCTCCAAGCAAAGCAAGAACAGACAAGCTGCAGGCTAATGCACAACTACTGGAGTAGCTCTGAGTGTATCAGTGTGTGGTGATATATTTTATATTTAAAAAAATCAGTCTGGAATATCAGAGAACAGACTCACCCACAGTCAAGCCATGAGGGTCAGAGAGTGGTTACATTTTTAATCCCATCACAGGGATGACAAAGTGGTAACTCCCTCATTTCTATAAATACCTTTTTTTCTTTTAGAAATTTTTTTTCTACAAAAATTCTGTAGCCTCAGTCCTCATCTTTGTATAACGTGGACAATAAAACCCACCTGACTGGGTCATTGTGAGGAGTACATGACCTTGCATTTCTAACTTACCTCAAATGGTGTCTGATGCTTCCTGACTGCTATGTGTATTTGTTATTAAAATTAAATATAAATAGACAGGCTTAGGTATTTCAATGGGATGGTTGTTCGTGTGCACTTATGTCTTTATGAGGCTGTGTTTTGATTGCTTTCTTTCTGAGTGGGTGTTCACTGCAGTATCCCGATGCATAAAAACTCACAGAAAATAAATCTACCAGTTGCCACTATTGAAACATAACCTCAGCTATCTTATACTTGTTGCTAAAGTCTTTGTAGACTTTCCTTATTGGGAACATACTATTAATTCTGTGGATACTCATGAGAGGAAAATAACTTAAGTACCATTCAAAGCTTTAAAAATGATTTTGAGTTTGTCTCCATTATAAAGCTTTACATTGAAGATCTTATGTTAAACCAACGTTCTCAAAGTTCTCAGCTTTTTCTATCAAGTATTTGAATATGTCATGCACGTGCCATATTATATAGTCTAGTCTCATGTCTGAGATTGTGCTACTATTAAATTATCTCGGTGATCCAAGTGGCTTCAAGAAAACAAAGGCTGTTGATTTGAATTTTGATAAAGGACAGTTCTATTTAATTTTAGGCTTTTATAAGGAAAGTGTGGTGTTCGTGTGCACAGATGAAGTGTTATAGTCTATTCTTTAGAACAGTCATTGCTGCCACTTTTCCAAAGCTTGTTTTCATTTCCACCTGTATACTCTGATGGTGTTGAAGGCCCTCTAGGGCTGTGCATGCATGGGGGCTTGATGCTGTTGCTCTGGGGTCCTGCCTGTCTTACTGCCTGTCACTGGCCATTTCACAGATCATTTCAAAGATAGGCAAATTCCCAAAGCCTACCTACTACAAGTCTTGACTTGAATGCTTGAGAAGATGGCAATTACAAAAAACAAAAGACTCACATCCATCAAGTAAGCAATAAACACCCCCTGTGCAGTTGGTGAGATGAGCATGTGAGTGTAAGTGTCTGAGTGCCTGAGCCACTTCAGGCTTGGCTCCTAGCATCCCCACCCCCCCTTAAACAACCTCTATCTCCTACCTCCGGCCAGTTTCAGCCCACCCTTCATCAACGAGGATTCCATAGTCTTCAAATCCAGTCCTCCTACTGAAATGCACTGTAAAGTGAGTTAGTGAAGAATGTGCTGGTGTACAGAGAAGGTTAGGGAATGCCCGAATGTCCCTCATCTCAACTCCTATGTGTCCCAAGGAAGCTTTCATTGCCCGTTTTTGAAATGACAATAGAACTTTTTATCAAACTAGAATTATTTTCTCTCAAAAGAATGATTTAATACCTGTTTTATTTGGGAGGACCAAACCAAGCTTATTTTGTGGGAAAGCTGAGAGTTGGTAAGTAGATATGTTTGAGTTTTGGTCTCATTTAATTTCTTCAGACCACTTTGTAGAGGCTTCATGTACATGAAGCAAGAAGTACATACTGTATCAGGGCACAATGAGCCACATTGCTTTCTGGGTCTGAGTGTTTTGACAGGGCCTGCTCTTGGAGCTTCATCTTAAGAGGTGGTAGATATTCATTGACTGTTTTGATGAATAGCAGCTCACTGTGTGGACATCCTCAATTTGTTTATTCCTTTCTCTTATTGCTGCTTGCTTTCCTGTTGTTTCCTGAAAATGTATGAAGCTATCCTCTCCATGTTGTAGCCCACACTCACTACTAGTTTTTAGAAGCCACCTGACTAGGAACCCTGAGTCAGAGTGTTAGTTCAGTTTCATTTGTGTTACTCTTTCAAGGAGTCCTAAAAGTATATTCTCCTGTGATTGGATCCTCAGATACATAAAGAAAAATCTCTGGCTGCCAGGTGTCACAGAGAGGCAAGAGGTTGAAGGTGTACCAGCCTGGCTCATCTCTGAATATCACCTGCTAGTCAGGGAATATGTATCTATAAGGTCCCTCCTTGCTCCAATCACAGTTGCTTCAGTAATGCCACTCCCTAGAAAACAGCTGTCACCCCAAACTCTTTCAAAGCTTTTTAGTGATTGATACAGAAAACCAATTACCTTGAATCATGCTTGCCATTTTCAGTTTGCTGGGTTTAGAGTGGGTGAAATTTAATTTTAGAATTACATTTCAGCATGATACAAAACAGCAGCCAGGGAAATCTATAGTTAAGGCTAACAGAGGATGCTGTACTCATTTGTCTTAGAAACAATGACATTTTAAAGTCCTTATATTTTAATGGACGTGTCAACACAATAGTATAAAGAAATGAGCCAATGCTGTTGTCTGTTTTGTCATTTTGATTTTGAATTTCTGTTATTCTTTAAGTCACCATCTCACTTCTTTCTGGAATGGCCTTTTGTATTCTGTTCTCCCAAGTCTTCATCCATATCCCAGGGTTCACTCTGCTACAACTTCCTCAGCATGTTTTCCCAAATGTCATTATCCCATCTATTGCAGGACTCCTGGAGGTTTCAGCTGACTGGACCTGGCTGATCTTAGACAGACCTGAGTCTCCAGGCCCCATGTGGCGCCTGACTGGAAGCTCAGAACTACAGGCATGATTGAAGAACCCTTTGCTGTCTCATATTTTTCAAGTTAGAATCTTGAGTACCCTTTGTGAATAGCACCCCACAGGTTTCTCAAACTTGGTTTTCACATGGGGCACAGTGCAGCTGCCTTGCTCATAACCATTCAGGGAGGGAGTGCAAGATGGGGGACACAGTACCTCACACTTGAGCAGTTCTGCCTTCTGGTACATGGGCACACAGTGCTGTGGCACTGTGCAGTCTCAGTACCTAGGTTAATTTCATTTTATTTAGTCATTTGTTCACATAGAAACACATGACTGAGTTCACTGCTCACCCTTCACATGACCCCAGAACCTCGGCAATCTCCAGCCTTCTGCTGATAGAGTCCTTGTTACCATCTTCTCTGGGGAGCCTACCAAGGTTATCCTCTCCTCACTGCTCTGTTCAGCGCACAGATGCTGCCCATTCACACAGAGGTGCAGCTTAGCCCTTCCATCAGCTCTTTCTTTCGCTTTCACACCACAGCAGCAAAAGTACCAATCTTTCCAATAAGCTCACTCTTTTTTTTTTTTTTTTAAAGCTCAGGGAAGCTCTCTGTTGCCCTAAAATCCTGCCTCATTTTGTTCTGTCTTCTGACTGATGGCTTGGAAGGAGATGAGAAGGAGCAATAGGAAACAATGGCAGGGGGAAAAAATGACATCTAGAAAGCTGCCCAGCAAAACTACGTATATCATCAGTGCATCCGTGGCAGTACTGCTCTTGAATCATGTGGCTTAACATGTTGGAATCCTTTTCCAATGTATAAAATCCTCACATATCCCCTGATCTTCCAGCTTGATCCATCCATGTGCTTAACCCTCTTGTGAGCATCATCCATCCACATGGCCAAATGTTCTCAAATGATGGGGTTGACTCCACCATGTTCCCTGTTGTTTTTACCCCCTGGTTCTCCTCTAACTTGCTTCTCTGTATGCCATTGATGTTGTAGCTCCTCATGAAAAATAGAAAGCTAACATCTATCCCAGAATCATCCATGCCCCCAAGCATTTTGCCAGACATTTTTACAAATACAGAGAATGTTCCAAAATGAGGGTGTTTGTTGTAAGAAATCATGAATAACTTGCCTAAGGCCACTTAGCTGTCAAGCAGGCCCAAGTTCCTATCCTCGTGGTATCTGTATCGAGGAAGCCTTGCTCATTCCCTTTCTTGTTCTCATGTACCTTCTAAATGTCAGTAATTGCTGTACCTTTTAAAAGTTGAGAACATATTTCAGTTTTATCTTAGACATGATAGCAAATCTCGAGTTCTTGTCTCCTTACAGAATTTATTGTTGTGTGTGTGTGTGTGTGTGTGTGTGTGTACGCATACACATTTAAATGTTTTGTCTTGAATTCTGACCAAGTCTTGCATACTTTGTAAAGTGGAGTTCCTGATAAAGCTATGACAAGCTAGAGGGTTTGGTGGTGGGCAAACCTGACAGGAATCTGAAGAAATGCCCAGGAAATGTGCAGAATAGGAGTTGTGGTAATTACATTTACAGTCAGAGAAACTTTCTCTACTTGGCAGAACAAAATGAGAACCATTCCAGTCTGTTAGAAAAACCACACACACATGAATCTTTTAGAAGTACTTTCTCCCGACTTGATAGAGTATAAATGTTGAGAGTGAGTTGGCATCTGGTCCTGTGCTTATTAGTTATGTGATAGATTATCTCCCACATGTGGATCGGCAGAGATGAGACAAATAGAATGCCGCAATGCTATGGTCATCTAGAGCCAAGATCTAGCATGCCTGCTGTTTCACAGCATAAGTAGCAGCAAAGGAAGTTATATCAGGCCTTGAAGAGTCACATTTACCCCATAATTTTGTTTCTTAAATACCATCTCAACTCTTTAAGAATTTTGTTTTATATTGAAAAGATAGTATAAGGGGCAGGGTGAACAAGTAAGTGAACAACAAAAACATTGTTTTTCCCTTTTCAGGTTTTTGTTACAAACCAACTAATCTTTTATATTGCCTCCTCCTCTGTTTGTTCCCACAAAGTAAATATTCAAGGAATGACTAGAAACAAGATGGAATCTCAGGAACAGGAGAGAAGTGGTCACATCCTTAGGGACCTTGACTTGCAGCCTCACCTAAGTGTTTCTTTGAAAAATGGGTTCCTTTCCATGTTTCTTAATTTTACAACTTTAAGGATTTTCTCTTTTCCTAGAATGTTTGTTACGTGAGTCAAATGGTTTGCACTTGTTGCTCATGGAAACACTCACCTTTCAGCAGTATATCAGAGAAAGATTTTTTTTAGGAGCAAACTTTTTTAAAAAAATTAAACTAAAAAATTGTTTCATGCAATCCCTTTGGTCCTGACCCCCACCCCTTTCCTAAGTCCTCCTCATTTCCTTACCCATCCAACTTTATGTTCTTTCTCTCTTTCAAAACAAACTTTAAAATAGATCAAAATAAACAAAAGAGTAAGAGAAAAAATACCAAAACAAAGCAAAATAAAACAGAAAATCCACAGAAGAAACTATTACTGATTATAGGGCCTATTCTGCAGTGTAGTTGATATACCCAGTGATGCTCCATTGAAAACAGATTTTCTCTTTACCAGCAGGTATCAATTGCAAATAGCTTCTTGGTTAGGGTGGGACCCAATATCCACGGTCCCCCTCTCAGTGCTAGAACCCCATCTAGCCTAAGTTTGTGATGGTCTTATGCATTCTGCCAAAATCTCTTCAAGGTTATAGTGCATCAATCCAGTTGTATGTGGAGAATACTGCTTCCTTATAGTCATGCATCCCCTCTGGCTCTTCCAATCCTCTTTCAGCCTTGAGGGGAGGGGCTTAATGAAGACATCTCATTCATGACTGAGTGAGGAGTGGCTGTGTCTTGAGCCTCAAGCACTGTGCTTTAGCCTTACCTTATCTTTCTCCATCCATGGTTTCTTATGAGTCCATGTTAACGTATTGAGAAAGTTGAGGTGTGAAAGAATTCTGCTGTCATTATTCAACTAGTTAAAGAATTAAGCTGAAGTTGGGATCAAATCTGTGCTCATCCATAGTCATTCATTTTCCGTTCTCCAGGGATGGTTGCTATTTTGTTCCTCAGTGTGCCTCTCAGTGTCTAGTTAACTTAAAGGAAATAATACATAGTTTGTCACCTTTGGCATTTGCTGTACTTTTAAAGAGGAGTATTTCTCACCTCCATGGAATGATCTTGGGTTTAAATCTCAGAGCCATTATACATTCTATCAAATTTACTTTCAACCCACTATAAAGTAAATATACTAAAATAAGCAGTATTATCTACTATTTTGAAGATGTTAAATTTGAACCATGAAGCAGTTAGTTATTCATGAAGGCTGGGTTTGTGCCAGCTAAAAAGTCTCACTTACTGTAGACCACTTCACAGTTGTCTAGAACTTAGGGTTAACTCAGCACACAGCCCCTGTGTTGTTTTCATGGTTCCACAGATATGAAGGTTTGCCTGGGATTCTGCTCTAGGAATCACCAGTCTCCAAGCTCCATGTGCTTCCCACCAGTGTTATCAGCACTAGGACAGAATCAGACTTCTTTTTGCTTGTACATTACACTGTCTTGGGATCAGAACCCATCCTCTACTGCTGGCTTCTTCATTCAAGTATCTTAAGATAGAATTTTAGCAACTTCCCACTCACAGGACACATTGCTCTGGGGAACCCATTCCTGCTCAGTTCAGGGCTTACTTAAGCACTATAAAATGAGACACATGGCAGCTTGTTGCTTGCCTCCAGAGCTGCTGACACTGTCTTTGCCTGTATATATATATATATTCAACAGGCTGTAAAATAAGTGAAGGACTCCAAGTGTCCATGATGAAGCCAGAGAAGTGCTGTATTGCATGCCAAGGCAAGAATGTTAAAACTCTACTAGATAGTGTGTTCTTAGCCCAGCACAGCTTCCTAGGTCTTCCTTCCAGCAATAGCTCGCTGCCCTTCAGCAAGCCAAGGAATGCAACCCCTGCCCACTGGTTTGGCTTTGATACTCAGGTGCCAGTACTCTGAAATGAACTAAATCACTCTTTAAAGGCCATTTAAAGATTACCTTTAGATAATCCTGTGTCATTTTGGAGCCTCATACCTACCTGCTCTTATCCCAGTCTCCCAAGTCATTTATTTATGTGTCCTTTTAAAATCAGTGCAGTGTTCTCTCTAAATGACCTTTTTGTTTGCTTTACTTTATAATTCCTTAGCCTCTTCCTTATCTCTCCCAATGCCTACTTGTCAAATAGTCTACAGAGTAGATTTATTGACAAGTCAGAATAACGACAGATCAGGTCACTTCTGCCTTCAGAGAGGAAAGGAACTAGGAAATGTAGCCAAAATGTAATTTATTGGAAAGAACTTCTGTGCATTGAATGGAGAAACAGTTGTCCTCATTACCACATTTATTATTTAACAAATATTTGTGTGGCCTTTTGTAATACACATAGACATACACAGACTCCTGGACAATTAAGAAACAAATACACAGAAAAGATGATAAGGATTCCTATAGCAGCTGAGTGTGGGAAAGAAACATACACAGAGATAAAACAACAGAAATGGGGGCCTCTTGTAAGGTTCTCAGGAAGATGTTCAGGAAGATTCATTGTGAGTCCTTTGAGAGGGATGAGTGGATTTGGTGAATGGGGTAGGGGGAGAAAAAGTGTTCTGAGAAGTAGGAACACTGGTCACAAAGAAGCACACTTGGTATATTGGTACTAGAATGTAGTAAAGTTTGAGATTCACCTCAGAGAGGGACTCAGACATGATAACAGCAAATACAGAAGACACAAAGGGTTCTCAAAGGCTCAGGAAGGATGCTATGGCAATTGTTCTTAAATGACTCTAGTCATTCTAGAAGATCATAAAATGATTGTGGAAACTGAAAAGCTAGAATATTTTAAATGTTCATCACAGAAAATTTAATTGGAAAAGATTTCCAAAGTGGAGTTATGATCCAAGTTGATATAGCCTGTAGTTTATTCTATCTACAAGCAGAGAAAAGAAACATCATGGTTTTCCTGATGTGGGGAGTTATTCTGATGGGCCCCATTATTAGGCTGAGGGATCCAGAAATGTTGAGGTACTGGTCTGTTGTATTAAGTTTCTGGTCGGGACTGGAGGCGCAGACCTGCAGACCCACAGAGATGCACAGAAGCTTAAAGTAATTTTACACTAATTGACCTGGGGCCCAGACATATAACTTTTTAACTCTTTACTATTAAACTAACCCATGATTCTTATCCTGTTCAGCCATGCGGGCTTAGTACCTTTTCTCAGAGCAACATATGCAGATGTCCTCTGCATCTTCTGGCTTGTCTGGCAACATTGTGGCATCTCTGCCCTGTTCTTTCTGTTCTCAGAGTTTTCTTAGTCTGGTAGCCCCACCATACTTCCTGTCTGCCTTTGGCCAATCAGCATTTTTATTAAACCAATAGGAGGGACAATTATTTACAATGTAACAGCATAATACCACTACACTGGTCTCTGGGCTCAGGAAAACTGACCCAAGTCCAACTCTTGGAGGGTGATTAGTTCTGTAAGGAAGAGATCAGCAGGAGGCTACAGTGAAGGTGACCAGCACATTCAGCGTCTTTGAGCCATTTGTCCCTACCAGAAATCAGCACACATTGGTCTTTTGGTCCTTGCTGACAGATCTGGTGATGCTGGAAGGAGATAGGAATTAAGAGAAATGGGACATCCACTGTGTTCAGTACAGAATATTTCTGTGCCTAATGGGATGTTGGCTTTAGCTAACACTCTTGGCTAGTTCTTTCTGCAGTGGTTGTCTGAAGAGATTTTAATTAAAGCTAATGCACTGATGCATCTTTCTCCACAGATCCATACTTTCAGAATATATGTCATGTTTTACATAAGACATTGAGTCTAATTAGTGAATTAGATTCTGTCATCTTGTGAATAGTGAGACCTTCAGGAATTTATCATTTTCTGGCTTCAGCTTAAAATAGTTAATAGCGCCACCTGTTTTGTTGTTGTTCTGGGAATGGAACCCAGGGCCTAACACATGCTACGTATGTGCTCTACCACTGAGCTACATCCCCAGCACATATGAATATTTGTAATCACAAGTACCTAATAGGAGAAAAATTACTAAGCAGGCATAGCCCTATGACTATTCTTATTTTTTATAAAGAACACCATTCATTAACTGTACTTACTATGTATTATATCACACCAGCAGAAGTAGTAATATAAAAAATACGTATAAGAATCAATGATTTCTTTCCATCTTGACCAAAAGCTTAGAAAGTGCTAATTGGCCTTATGTTCTGTGGTATAACATATTAATGAAGCTCCATGCATTAGTGTTTCCTATTGTACACATCCACACATTAGTAATGTATTTAAGGTCACCACAAGTATATTTAAGAGTTATGTCTAATGTTTATATTAAAGATCCCTTCAAGTACCCTTCAAGTAAATTATTTAAATGGGGCTAGTTAAGAGTGTTTTTCTTTGGATGACAAACTCTTGATACTGCTCTTTACACAGATGGTTGTATACCAACAAATGTTCCTGATGACATACCTTAAAATCAATAATCCCTAACCCAGAAAAATATGTATATAAGATAAACTTGTGAGAAGCACTCATCTGAGAATTGTTTATAAGTAAATGCAGTCCATCTCATGGACATGTTTATGGTGTTTAAGATGCACTTGATCATTTTATGGTCCAGGAAAGATGGATTTGTATCAGCGGAACCATTCAGCAAGAGAGAAGTAATCAATTTGCTCCTCAGAAGTGTGCAGCAATGATGCCTTCTTAGCACTGAAGGAAATAATTGACTGACTGCTTAAGTTTGACTTACCTGTTTTGCTGATCTGCTGTCCTTCCTCTCATGATGAAAATCCTGTCCTATGCCTAGTTTTAATTTAGACCAAACTGGGACTTCAATTTGTAATTTGCATTTCTCTGTGTCTATTTCTAAACTTCACACGAGATGGCTTCCATCCCTCAGCATAGTGTCTTTCCATCAGAGAGAAGGGTTTTGGCCATGTTCATACAGTGATGTTACACAATGTCACACAGAGACTTCTGAGTGTCATTTCACATCACCATTGTCTCAATTTGGTTTACATATTGCTAGACAAAGCAAGTCTTAAATACGTGATATAGGAAGCTTGACACTTTCCTGTATTTGTCTATAACCTCTGTTCAGATAAAAGTCTCAGGGTAAAGAATTTGAAAATTTCTGTATACCTCTCTATTAACTTGTGTTTGAAATCTTCAGAAGATGTGCCGTATTCTCAGTACAGTTAAAAATAAAAAGGTGTGCTATTGTGATTACGCCAGAGAAATCATTGAATGAGGTAACACCTAAAGTCACCAGAGCAAGGCCATTACAAGCAGTGTTCCAGAAGTCCCTGATCTGCATTCTAAAGGGTTAATAAGGCCTCAGTTCTCACCTGGTTTGTAAAACAGAATAATTTCGTGTAAATTTTAAGTTCCCAATGTAAGTTTCTTTGAAAGGAGTCCGAGACTCACCCCAAATATTTTCAAAACAGACATCTTACTCCTTTAGAAGACTTAAAACTTTGTAAGATAATTATATATATAATTGCATAAATTAGTGTGACATTAATTATGTAACTAGTATCTGTGACATGAGCTTTGACCATGATGGGAACTAAAT
The DNA here is from genome assembly GCA_033318265.1 of Phyllotis vaccarum. Classification (NCBI taxonomy): domain Eukaryota; kingdom Metazoa; phylum Chordata; class Mammalia; order Rodentia; family Cricetidae; genus Phyllotis; species Phyllotis vaccarum. The sequence continues at coordinate 170,553,320 of JARWLC010000001.1, read as the reverse complement.
GTTAAAGAACCAAAGTGGAGATTAAATGATTTCTCTGGGGAGAAAGAGAGAGCAGGATGCCATGAAAGGAGGAATTGTAGAGGAAACCCACCTTGAAATCCACATGATCTTTCCTGTTAGGGAAAGGCATGTGTGGCTCATGAGGCCAATTCACAACATCCTTAGAAATATGCCATAGTTTGTGTTCCCAAGTTCTCTGTGGGGTGAGATTGTTCAGCACTGGGAGCTCTCATTAGATTGTAATGAAGTTATCTAGAAGAGGCTCTGAATCCTGGCTGGGCGTTTTGGTGCTGGAAGGTAGATGGAGTGTGCCAATACCTATATCAGAATCCTGTGGGCAGTGGTGGTAAAGCCCAGTGGCTGTGTTGAAACTTCTGAAAATACATTTCTAACAAGTTTTTAAGTGAGGCTTATGCTTCCAGTCAGTTCCTTCTGCTCAAGGTAATGAGCCTAAGTATAGAGGGTAAAAATCATTGACACATGTATGTTAGATTATTAAATCTTTAGATATTGGGCAAAAAAAAAATAGTCATTGCTGAGAATCTGCCAATAATGATCTTCATGGCAATCCCTACCCCTTTGTTACTGTTCAGTTTGAGGGACCAAAGCAATGGCAGTGTGCATGTTGGACAAGCTCTCTACTACTCAGCATCTGAGTTCTATTGACATTTCTGCTGTGAGAGGATCCAGACTCACTAGGTAGCAAGCACATAGGCAGAGATCTCTCTGGTACATTTATGACTTCATTAAGGCAAGTATGAATATGAAAATATAGATAGCATGGTCCTCACCACACTGGCCCACCCCTTTCCACATGCACACCATAAAGCACACTACACTGGTTAGTTTTTTCTCCTTTTACTCTTTCAGGCCTGTCACATAGCTCTCAGATAAACACACGGAGGCTAATTCTTATTTATAAATGCTCAGCCTTGGCTTGGCTTATTTCTTTCCAGCTTTTCTTACCTTTGCCTCTGAGCTTTTTCCTTTTCTTACTTCTGTGTACCTTACTCTCACTGCACTGCTGTGTATCTAAGGCAGTGATCACAAACACAGTGAAATACTTCCGTTTATTCCCATGGTCCTTCTCTTTCCCCTTTTATCTTTGATTATCCTCCTTTCTTTTCCTTCTGTCTACTGTGGTGACCTCAGGTGACCACACTAGATATTTTACATGGAACACAGTGCTTTACCCGAAAGGGTATCTCTCTGAAATTCTACCAGCCAGATGGAGAGTTAAGGGACTCTCTCTGGTAATATTTCTTGTGTGTGTGTGTGTGTGTGTGTGTGTGTGTGTGTGTGTGTGTGTGTGTATCCTGGTGTGTATGTGTGTGGGGGGGGTGTCCTGGGGATAGGACTCAGGTCCTCAGACTTGAGGGCAGGTTTGTTTACCTCTGAGCCATCTCATCAGTATATTAAGGAACATTCTTGTGACCCTTTAAGGTGGTCTTCTGCCCCTAGCTTTATATAGATCCCTCTTACAATAAGATATATAAGACAAGGGAGCAGAAGATGCATGTTTAATAGGACAGTTGCTATTTATAAGTTGTATTTATGCAACTAGGCTAATGTTTTCAATTGTGAAGATACTTTACATGCTAATCACTTTTAATTTTTAAATTATGTTTTTAAAAGTTTAGTTACTTTTTTCTTATAATTAATGCTGATTTGTTTTTGCTTCCTTGCTAATAGATTTCTGTCCTAGATGAGACATGGACTGTATTCAGGCGTTACAGTCGTTTTCGAGAAATGCATAAAACATTGAAGCTAAAGTATGCAGAGGTGAGTTATGAAATCATTACTTCCAATTAAGAGCACACATTTTATGAAGTGAGTGAGATGATTGCATTAGCAGTACCCTCCCTCTCCCACTCTCCCAACGCTAGATCCCGTCACCAGCTTTTATTTCAGTTACTCATCTGTCACACTTGCCATCTCCATTCTGTCCTTGCTTGATTCCTGTTGTACAAAAGTAAAGGTTTTCTGAACACAGATTTTGAAAATAGTCGACAGAAACTGAAGTTCATCTTTTATATAAAGCTATGGTTAACTTGAGATGTTTTAAGCAATTTATAATTGTTAAACAATAATGTCTACTAAAATGAGCCAATCATGGTGGCACATGACTTTAATCCCAGAACTCAGGAGGCAGAGGGAGGTGGATCTCTGTGAGTTTGAGGCCATCCTTGTCTACAAACTGAGTTCTAGGACAGCCAGGACTGTTACACAGAGAAACCCTGTCACCAAAAACACAAACAAATTACAAAAATGAAATAGTGATATGTTTGTTGATGGATCTATGGCTCCCTCTCTTAAAGACTCCATTCCTGCTTAGACCCTCACTTAGTGAGAAGTCAAGTCATGAGATTTAGTTTGCCGTCAGACAATGAAGGAGATGATAAACAGTAACATGAAATTATCGACAAGCAAGAAAGTATTACATAGATTGGATATCCAGACTGTATTAATACATTAATAATTTCTTTTGGACAAATACTGGATTTTAGAATAAGTTTAAGTGAAGAAAAATTTTACTAGTCTGAGCTACATTCCCTGGCCTTCATGGTGACTTTGAATTAGCAGCAGAACCTGTATGGAAGTTGAGCTCTGCAAGAACTTAGGGTTGAACTGACTACAACCTGTCACAGGCATTGTCCACTTTATGGGCTTTCACTGACTACTTTTCTACCACTGTTTACAAACATTCTTTAGTCAGAAATTTAGTCCAGTTTAACAGTACCATGGCCTTTGCCTTCTCTTAACAATATAAAATGGAAGGAAACTTTTTTTTAAGTGGAATTGCTTGATTTGAAGACTCAAGCTAACCCAGATAAAATCAAGCCATCTTTGAAGTCCTGTTATTCAGCTGCCCTGCTAACCAGCTTTAAGAGATTGGTTAAGGAGAAGCTTTCTGTGTACATTATATAGTTCAGTATTCTCAAACGGTTCTTTTCCAGAAGTAAGCATATCATTTCAAGTCAAGAAGTTTGCTTCTGAAGTTTACCTTCATGTTCCAAAATTATTATCAAGAGTAAAAAGAAATAGTGATTACTCATACTAAATACCCAGAGTAGCTTGATTTTAAAGTAAACCTTGAAGCTCATTAGCTTACTGTTTGAGTTACTCTATCAGTTCTTTAATAATGAGTAAATTTGTGCATATATTATTAATGTCACTAAAGCACTAGAGTAGTAAATAGAATAAGCACTGTATTTGAAACAAAAGATGTGAACTACAAGAACATGTGCATGCCATTTATTCCATGATTATTTTATTTCAATTCTTTAATTAGTTGAACTCATTTTATATCTTAGCACTGTAGTGGACAAGAGTAAAAGTGTATTCTCTTACAAATCTTAAACGATTGTGGAGAGAGACGGACAAGGAAAGGTAATGACTGATTGTCTTGAGGACGGCTGTGTTATAGGAGGCATTTTAATGAAGTCTTCTGCCTCCTATAAAGAATACCAGTGAAAAGTGCTGGGGACAGAAGGTACTTGGCATGTTGACAAAAAGTTATCTCACATTTGGGATCTTTGGACAGATGGAATTCAAGTTCGTGTGGAGAGAAATTCAGAGGAGTTTAAAAGGGGACCAGTGCACATCTCTGCTTGGTGTGCTTTTATTTTAAAGAAAACTCTACAACAAAAGCCATCTATCCATTTAGAAATATATGACAAAAGAAAGCTTACCTGCTTGGCATGAGAGACTCTTAGATCAGTGGTTGCCTGGTGCCAGGAAGGAGATTCGATCAGGGACTGTTTCATGTGGAATTCTTTCTGTGGAGAAAGATGTGTATACAGACAAGTTGACATATTATATAATCTTCCAGTGAAAAAAACCAAAGGTAGAAAACCTGCTTTACTTGTTGACTAGCCTCTTCATTCACAGATCTGTATTTAGCAACTCTATTGTAAATAGCTGAGAATTAGATAGTGACATTCTGGCTCCTCATGAATTACAAAGAATTAATAATAAGCAGGTCTCTTAGGCACTTTCTGATAACATGAAGTTCCACAGAGTAAATAAAACAGGATACCAGTACTGTGACGTAAGGGCTAGGCAGGTCAGGCAAGACTGAAAGAGATAGACGCTGAGGTCTGAGTAGTGTGTAAAAGATAAGCATGGATGTCTACAGCTAAGCACATCTTAAGTCAAGGAAAACAGAAGCTACAGAGGTCCTGGGATGAGACAAAGTTGGATATGATCCAAGGACAAAGGTGTGTAATAAATGGCACACGTGGTCAGGACGAGGGCAGAGGTGGACATCATTGTGATGACTTAGTGTCCCGAGTACTTACTGAGTACTTAATTGTGGGAAGCCATGGGTCAGTGAAACAAGGCAACAGAGTCACGCAGTGTCACTGTTTAAAGGTTATTTTAACACTTCTATGGATCATGGATTCTAGGATGGCAGAACTCAGATCCACAATTATATTTTATAGATTAAATTTTAAAATGTTCTTAAATACCCAATAGAAATGTCAAGAAAGATGAAGGGTAAGTCTTCAGTTTGTACAGGAAGGTATATAAACTTCTAAAGTAAAAGTTGGCATTTAAATCAGCAATAGTGAAATCATCCCCTTTCCTTCTGTTTTAATTACTAGCTACAACTCAGCATTCAGACCATTATAATCCTGACTTGTGCTCACAGAGGCCCCTTTCTAAACACAGCCTCAGGATTGAGATGGTACCAAGAGCAGAAATTGCTTTTTCATATCGAGTTCAATTTTGTGGCTTATAATTATCTTATCCTGAGGACAAAATACATTAGTTATGAAGGAGGAGCCTGAGATGCCTGTATGAATGTATTTCAAAGCAGATAACAGCAGTGGCCTGAGAATGGCAAACATGGCATGTGGGAAAGGAAGCCTTGATGATGCCATGCTAGACATTCTGTAAGTGCTCACCTACTGTGGGCCTGGAACAGTGCTTCCTACCTTCACCTCCTGTCCCTTCTGTCTGACTGCACTGTGCACCGAGTGAAGTTCATGACAGGAATCAGTTGCTTCCAGTTTGGGATAGGAAGTCAGGTACTCTGATTTCATTTCCTATTTTTCATTTTGTTGTTTGCTTTCTTCATTGGTGACTTGTGTGATCAAGTCTCACTCTGTAGCCCTGGTTGAGTATGTACCACTATACTTGTATTTATCTCCTGTTTCTAAACTAACACTATAAAAAAGAATCGTATTACATTTAAAATCCTTATAGACCTTATTGTAATTCTATGTTGATCTTGAGAGTGGAGCAGTAGTCCCCATTTAATATTTAAAGGAGGAGCCTTAGGATTGAGTTGACTGTCTGCTCTGGACCCTCTGGTAAATGTGGATTTCTTTTGTGTGGATCAGCTTCACATCATGTTACTCCTGAAGTATCTGTCTCAAGATTAGTACTGTTTTCTGGGTTCTTGTCACGTATTATTTCTGTCACTAGACTTCATGTTGTTTTATCTCTGTTTGTAATGCTAATCTTTATCTTCTACCTCCAAATAAACGCTGTGGCCTGAAAATGCATTACCAGGCACATGACTTTAACGTGGCTTCTTCTGGTAAACCGTAGGATCTATGCATGGACCCTGGAACTCTCCCTCCTGGATACCTGTTTTATAGACAAGTGGAAATGCCCTTTCTATGTCCTACTCTGTCTCCACATTGGGCTCATTATTCTTGTCTTCATTGCATGAGTAACAGTGATCAATGATAAGTTTTTGGACTGATGTATATGCACCAAGTTTACTCATTACAAGGCTCCAAGTTTTTTATCAAGTTGGAAGAAAGTTGAAAAGCACAGTGGAATTCAAAATATACAGAATCTATAATATGCTCACTAAGATAATCTTTTGACACCTAAAACTTCAGTTTTAGTTACAGCCTTTAATCTTTTGGAACTTTGTCTAAAATTACATCCTGTTCTTTCGCATTCCCTTCTGGAGTATATTCTCTTTGAGGACAGACTCTAAAATAGTTGGATGTGACAGTTTCCTTTATGGAGATTCTGATGTTGTTTCAGTGATCTTTTTCAGACTTCAAATAGCTCCTAAGCCCAGCTTAACGGTTGAGGAAGGTATATCAAAGAGTTCCGGGGGGGGGGGGGGTGGTTATAGGGTTTCCCTGCCATGACTGGCATGGAATTTACTATATAGACAGAGCTGACCTAAACTCAGGAAGATCTGTCTGCCTCTGTCTCCCAAGTTCTAGAATTAAAGCTGTGCATCACCATATCTGGTAAATACCCTCAATCTCCTCTAAAGTTTGTCTTAGTTTAAGCCTCAGAGATATATATTTGCACTATCTCTCAGGGTCCCCTTGAGTCTATTTATGGCTTTAGACTCAACAGGCTCCCAGGGCCAATACACAGCATTAAGGCCCCTGCCTCTCCAGCTCCCACTGGCCATCAGGGCAGAAGCTGAGTGAGAGCCTCCAGAACCATGAGTCTGTCTGGTAGTTATTCACTTTGTCTCACATTTTACAGGTAATGGCCTAAATACTTAGGAGATGAGGCCACCATGCGCAGATCTGAGTATAGCTGACCTGGGATCCCATGCTACAGTGGACCCATTGTTTTCACAAGCAGAACTTCCATAGCCCCAACAAAAGCCATGTGAGTAGATTCATCTAGTACAGAGGAGAAAACTGTGGCTTCTCACTTAGATAGCTGTCATTCATCTTGTCCAGAAGTACCTTATTTTGTGGAAAAATGTCATTTTTACTCTGGGCAGGATTGCCTAGTAACTAAGTTGACTTAGAAGCTTTTCAGATTTCCAGAATTCTGTAAGGCATTGGGCCAGTTTCCAGATGTTTTCCTGCTGTGGGTCTTCTCTGGACAGTCATGAACACATCTGTGTGTCTTCTGATCCACTTGTAAGATTTTTCCTGTTAAGAAATTTTGCAATTGCTCAGTTGTCCTTAGTTATAACATATATATATGTCAAGAAGATTATACTGAACACAGGTAGGATGAGAGCCATGTAGACTATTCCCGAGAGAGCATTTTAGAACTTTTTACACTCATCATTCATCTCTTCTCCTCATATATCCCCATTCCTGTACCCATTAATGTTTCTTTAAGAACTCTATCCTAATCACCTGAGACCCCGTACAGGGGTAAGCTAATGACAACAGTAAGGATCTATTGATCTTTAAAAGCATGACATGTCTCCAACAAAGCAGAAGGAACCAGCGGCTTTCACAAACAAAATAACTTACCCAGTTAAGCCACTTGGCTCCATAAATCAAGAAACAGAGGGGTTGAGGGTAGGAGGACAGAAAACAAAGCTTTAGGCCTTTTCTTACAGGATGGTGACAGCATACATTTTCCAAAGGAGAAAAAAAAAAAAAAAAAAAAAAAAAAAAACTTGAGTTTTTTTTCCAATTAGTTATTTATCTATTTTTTTTTTCCAAGCTGTAATAGCCTTTGTTGTCCTGGAACTCACTTTGTAAATCAGGCTGGCCTCAAACTCACAGAGATCCACCTGCCTCTGCATGCCAAGTGCTGGAATTAAAGGCATGTGTACTGCCACTGCCCAGCTTCTCTACCTGCTTTATTACCGAAGACCAGTACATGTTATAGAATAGATACCAGGTGGTTCCTGGTCTTCTCACAACAAGTGGGCTTTCTTCCCACTGAAGATGTTGCATTATTCCAGGATTGTAAACCTGTCATTTTGTCTTTATTTATGCATTTTCTTTAATATTAGCAGATTCTTCCAGATTCTGCACAGGCTGGCTCTTTTGTTTTGAATTAATTTTCCCCATGATGTACTCATGTGTATTATACAGGCCAACAATTCTTCTGGTTTTCATTCCCTTCTTCTCCCACTGACCTTGTACAGAATCTTAATAAAATTAAACCCATGTTTTTAGATCTGTAAAATTATAATGCCACAGTTAGTCTGTAACAGGTGGTGGCAGTCTCCCACAGAAGGCAGGCAGCTCTGAAGGACACTTCAGCATTTGCCAAACTTCGTGTCTTTCAGATTCCACCACACAAATCATTTCCACAGTACTCTTCCTGTGTATGTATGAAAATCATGTTCCTTTATTTTACTAAAATGAATGTGTCTTTTAATTATCAGCTAAGTTGTGTCTTCAGAAACAGAGCTAACTTTATGAGTTTTCTCACTCCTCTGAGATGGAGATAGAATTACTACTTATGTCTAGAGTCCAGGATGTACATTGATAGGTCCTGATGCAGGCCAAATCTGATGGGTCCTGACACAATCAGAGTCTGGTATGTACAGATGGGTCCTCATGCAGTCTGAGTCCAAGAACTAGGTTCAGCAAGAAGCTAAAAGGAAAAAGACAAACATTTAAAGGTGCACCAGTTTTCTGCTGTTAGAATGAATAGCAAAGTCCTAGCATGACCCCATCCTGGCTTGTTTTGCAACTGTGCTGGGCTCTGATTCTGTTTAATGAACGCTTTTTTATAGATCAGAAATTCATAATCCCAAGAACCATGAAGAAATGCTGTTTGCAGCAGGTTAAAAGGTGAAAGCCACTGCCTAGCATTCTAACAGTCTTTGTTTAAGTTCACTTACCAAATAGGGCTGCCTTCAGGATGCCTGGGCTTTCCGGACACTGCCTCGACTGGATATTTGTGCCCTTCAACATTCATGTGTGAAATTTATCCCATATTTGTTGATATTATAGTGGGGCCTATGGGAGGTGATTAAGTTATCAAGGTGAAAGTCAGTTGACAGTACTTAGTGCCCTAATAAATGGAGCCTAAGGTTGCTTAGCCCTTCTCTGCTACCAGAGGAGGGCAACCAAGATGGGGTTTGTGATGAACAGGCGTTCACAAGACAGTGGATTTGTTTCACTTTAGTCTTGGGTTTCTCCACCTCCAGAAGTGGATTTCTCAAAATTTATTCTGATTAATGTAGTTTCTTCCAGCAGCAAAGACTAAGGCATGTGCCATAACTCAGGGAATCTTACAATGAAAGCAACTAAGTTTTGCAGTTGATTGAGGACTATTTTGTAACGTTCTTGCCTAGAAATAATTCTAAAGCCAGTTTGTGTTGTGTGGTGAGTTTAGGTATTATTGGGGGTGACCTAGAGACGTGGCTTTGAGGTCTTTGAGGACCCTAGATAGGGTGTGGCCAGCCTCTTTGAAGACCAGTTGAAGACTGCCTACCCTGCTTGTTTTTGCGCTGCTCGCTCAACACTTTGTGTGTGTGTGTTTGTGTGTGTGTGTGTGTGTGTGTGTGTGTGTGTGTGTGTGTGTGTGGGCAAAAGAATGAGCAATGAAAATTAGACATTTTTTTTGTCTTAAAATGTATAGTAAAGGAGCTGGAGTGATGGCTCTGTGGTTAAGAGCACTGGCTGCTCTTCCAGGGAACCAGGTTCAATACCTAGCACCCACATGGTAGCTCACAGCCATCTGTAATTCCAGCCCCAGAGGACTTATACCCTCTTTGTGCCTCAGTGTGCACTAGGCATGCACCTGGTACACAGATAGCTGTGCAGGCAAACTACTCATACACAAAGAGTAAATAAAATTACACACACACACACACACACACACACACACACACACACACACACACACAGTATCAAGGCAAGTACTAGGGAAACTTCAGCTGTCCGCTCCTGATGAAAATAAGTTACATGGAGTAGGTCAGGCTGCCTATCTGTACCATAACAAATTCATCTCTTGAAGATCAGTGAGTCACAGAAGTTCTGGAGTATCAAACATAATCCTCCTCTACCACATACATCCATAAAGAAGCTCCTTTCTCCTTACAAAATTGAGCTTAAAAAGTATTTTTATAATCTTCAAGTAACAATGGTAGGTTACTGTGCTAGAGAAATTGTTTTGTGTCCCATCTGCTGTTCTTGGGTGCCCAGTGCATACCAGCGGGAGAGAGTAAAACACTTAGACAAGAGGTCATTTCATTTGTTTGTGGACTTTCAGTTTGTGCTTATAGAACCATTTCTCACCTTTATCTTCCGAGTCATTTTCCCAAAGCAGCACCAAATAAAGATGAGAAAGGAAACTAGATATTGCCCTCATATTTGTGTTGGAGAACTATTTACCATCCATCACTGCAGTACATTCTAAATAGGTTTATATCCAGCATTCCAAATTTAATATAAAAAATTGCAGATGTACTCATTTCCCAAATTATAATGCTACCAACTGTAGCCACAGGAATATTCAGTAAGTTTTCAATAAATTCAGTTTTACAAAGCTCTCTGCCTCCTTGAATTTTTAAATAGTAAATAGCTATGTAGACAGAAATAGAAGGCAGCCAGCTTGCTGACCTAGTATGTTATCATTGAGGCCTAGGTAACTCACTGATTCTCTCTGCTTGATGGATAGATTGTGTTAAATTCACTTCTTTCAGGGGTGAGCAGAGAAACAAAAACCAACAGAATTACCAGGAAGCTTTTTCCAAAATATGTGGAAAGAAACTGTAGACTAGAAGATCTTGATTTTGTAAATTATATGTCAGCTCCAGGAGTGTGTAGTGATGGGATGTCCTCTCCTGAATGGTGCTTTCTGGGCCACTAATTAAGATACTGTCTGGTTTTTTTTCTTCCTTTGCATCCATCTTGACAACACTAGTTGATCTTTTTTATTATCATAGGTGTCTAATGCTGAACACTGATAGTGGGTGAGGCATAGCCCTGCATAGTCTCAACATTAACAGCAGAGACAGACAAGGCATGAACAGTGTAGAAGTCTTGAGTCACCAGAGATGTGCCCTTGCATTTTCCTGTTTTCTGTAGCAAGGAAGGCTATTTAGATATGAGATAGGAACTGTTTGCAGATATGAAATCCACATTTGAAGGGGCCTTCATGACAGAACAACCCAGCCTTTCATTTTAGAAATAAGAACCCAAAGATCTAGAGAGAAACTTGTTGAAAGTCATTTGAAGAATTTGAAATAAACAGTTTGTGACTGCTGACTGCTGGTTCCATGTTCTTTGAGAGCCTCTCTCCAAGACTATGTCTGCTGTAGAAAAGAACATTTGCCAGATGCTGTAGATGAATTCAAATGTCACAAAATCTATTCTTCTTAAAAATTTACTCATAGCAAGTCCCCATGGATACTAACGTAGATAACCAGAAATTGTGCCCTTCTTTTGTATGTCATTACAGTGACAAGTTCCATCCTGTTTCAGTCCTGGAAAGAGATTATTTTCATCATAGCAAGAGCTGAGAAATACAAGCATTGAAGTTAATTCAACTTCTTGTTTATTCTGGAAAACTCAGTGTTTAATATTCACAGATCTGACTGTATTTCTTACTTTCAAAAATTATTGCAACATACATGAATGTTACCGGATCTGTCTTCACTGGTTCATGCCTGAACGAGATGGACATGAGGATGGGAAGAGTGAGACTGTGTGGGAAGTAATCTTTATACCAAGTGTAGCTGGAAGTCATGCAGCCCAATTTTATAGCAAAAATGTCTGAGTGTTGTAATGTTTTGGTTAGAAGAGAGTAGCAGTTTCTGTTAGTGATTTATCCTGCTTGGGATTGTTTGTTGGCTGACCCACCCACAGAGTCCTGCCTTGCTCTTCCTTCTCTGGGTGTTTCATGAGAGTCAAGTATGTGCCAGAGACAGAGAGCATGGGTCAGGTGCTCATAAATCTTGTGCATTGGGTACAGGTCACCCTATCAGAGGTCTGCAGGTGGCTCAGTGATCCTGTAGGGCCGATGCTTCATACCCTAACAAATCAAACAAGCAAGAGAATTGCTTATTTATTTGTGAGTATATTTCTCAGTGACAGCTGTTTATATAAGGCCTTGGGAGCTGCTATTAATTTTGAGTAGTCAAAAATGCTTTTGTCTAGTCAGTTGTGAGAATTATGGCAACCGTTTGATGAGTTTTCTTTATTTGCATTTCTCAAAAGCTTGGAAGCTTGAAATTTACAGCCATAAGCCTGCAGGGTATGGTTGTTTCAAAAGCTGCTGGTTATATGCAAGCATGCCTTCTGGCATAAGGTAGGCTGGAGTTGACTTCACCAATGAGAGGGCATGCTCCATCTCTAAAACTTGAATGGTGGGTGAGTAGCTAAGAATCACTGACTAGTAAATGAGGAATGGCAATACACATATTCAAAGAATTCTCATAATTTTCTTGTATTAGTAAAGACTACATAATTTTCTTAGTACTCAGTTTTCTTTCAGTGCTTTAGATTTATCTATTTTTAGTTTTATCTAATTTTGCTGGCAAAATAGCATGAAAACATAAGCAGGGCTTTCAGTTACTTATTTTTTATATTTTTATTTTTTATATTTTAAGGCTGCTGTTATTTCTATCTAAAGTAATAATAAGGCCACTTATCAAACAAACCCTTCACTGTCTTGTTGCCTACAAGGCTGCCTAGACCTCCCAACCTATACAGTGGACTTGGTCAAGAGGGGAAAGCTTTTAATGGAAGCAGACTTTTCCATTGCATTTAGTTTGCCATCAGAAGGCAGCAGGCTGGCCGACCTGTCTTATCATGATGTAATATACATTGAAGGCAGAGTCTGAGCTTGAAGACTCTGAAGAAAATTGGGCTAGATCCGTTCACTGGAAATCACAAAGAAAAGCTAAAGCCAGCATATAAATGGAATTTTTCACTCTGATCAATAAGAAACATCACAATGTAACAGACAGAATGCTGGCTTTATTTCTACTATGCCCACATATGTATATAGGTATAAGTACTTGATGGATGGATAAAAAGATACTTACTGCTTCTGGTCTCCCAAACTATAGTTAAATAACTACATAAAATGTCTGTGCTGGTTCTGGGTGCCTGATCATTTCACTCTTGCAAATGTTCTTCATATAGCTCTGTTTTACACTTAGAGTCGCATTGGTTGCCCATCCAGAATAAAGCTAATTATTTGGTTTGGGGATCCTGCGTGTATTACGAAAAAGACAGATTCCATGGGACAGCAGTAGACTTCAACATACTGATTTCATTTTTCTAATTTTTCTTCTTTTGTCTCTAGAATGTTTTATTTACTGGATTGCGGAGCATGTTTGCTGTTAATGTTTCTCTTAGACCAAAAAAAAAGGGGGGGGTACTATTTTAATCCTCATATGTTTGTTTCCAGTGTTTTGCTCTGCATAATCAAATTTCATAATTATGCAAAGTAGGCCATAGAGCTGTTGTTAAATTTTCTTCCAGTACTCTCTAGGCCTATCATATCTCCCACAAACACCCAATTTATTTGACCTCAGTCATCATCTTTAACTTTAATATACAGTTTTCACGGAAGAGCTCAAATACTTTTACATAATTTCCCACTCGTGCTTGGAGGGTAAAAGCTATAGCAGGAAAAGATGCCATTTTGAGGGGTTCTCTTGAATACTGAGTCCCCATTTGTGCCTGGCCTTTTTCTGTTCTTTAACATCATAAAAAATAACATGCTCTATTATTATACAGGATTTCATTCTTCCTCACATCTGAGCCTCACTTCAAATGAGAATGCTGTGAGGGTTTTAAAGGAAGTAAGATGCACTCCTGGAAAGCACTACAGTCTAGCCAAGATAATAGATAAACTCTCCCCACAAATCTGAAGAGCTGCTTGTAGCTCGGTGTAGAGAAATTTTAATCACCAGAACCTGAGTTACAGGGTTTCAGCTGAGAGGAAACATAAACATCCTGCTTAGGCCCTTCACTGGACAGATGATGAAACCAGGACTTAGAGTAGAGTTTTCTGCAAGTTACTCCCCAGTATATAACCTGCGATTTGCTGAACTGAGATTTGAAATCCTATCACCTCAGATCATAGGTTATTAATACAAAAAGACATATGGTGTTCATTTACCCATTCCATCAAACTTATAAAAAGAATAATATTTTTATCGTTTCTATAAAAATGCTGTATGCTTATTTATAAATATTGTACATGATTTAAGAAAAAGAAAAGAACAATGAGTTACCCAGCATAATGAATGGTCCTGCCTACTGAATGCAATTTTATTGTCGAAATGTGTAGGCTCAGATAAAGGGATGGATACATAGACTGATAAGGAGTTACAGAGAATAGAGCAAAAGAATGAACCATTTTTCTAGATACTGTGTTTATTTTGGACATGCTGCTGTAAGTCCAAACTTTCAGTTGGATTTGACAGAAGTGAGAGAAGAGAAAGCAAAACTGAAGATGATGGTGGATTTCAAAGTCTCCACCACAGGATAGAAGTCCTCCAAAGCTGGTGTGACTTCAGGAAACAGATGACTACAAAGTTAGGTTACCGTTGCTAGTTTTCACATATTACGTTTATATTTCCAAATTATCAATTGACTGTCATAAAATAAATATAATTTATTTATGCCTACCTCCCAGTTTTAAAAGTTATTATTTCTAGATCGTCAAGATATTTAATATTTACATTCTTTTTGTAGTGACCCTTTGGTAAACCATATGTGTGAGTTTTAATGGAGCCAAATGTCCTTTATCCTGGTTTTCTACTTCTGAGATCTTCCTAAGCTGATTCTTGGCTAGATATTGTCATCGAGTGTGTTTGTGAAGTCCCAACCTGATGGGTTTTACCTTTCTCCTTGCCTGTTTGATGATGCCTCCCAATGGCTTTTTGTTCCCTGCCACATGCTAGGGTGGAGAGGATTTTTTTTCCTTCCTTGACAGTGAAATCCTAGAACTTAAACTCATTGAGAGCTGACCCCTAAGACTAGCCCTGCTCAGACCTTGTAGCAATCATACAAGGCTGTGCTGAGCCTACATTGCTCTATCGTAGAGTTTAAGGTTCAGTGTCCATCTGTCCATTTGGGGTTCAGTGATATGATATGTGACTGCACTTCTCTTTCTATGTGGGTGTAGAGTATTGCTTTCCAGATTTCTTACATATAGAACTAGAAACTATAAGCCTCACTGTGGAAGGTTTAGAACACAGGAAACAGTAGTGAAGTTAGTATAGAGTTCTCAAATGGCTTACTAGTTCCCCCTCTTTACCCTCTCCCCATTAGGGTGGCATAGTCGGCACCACTAGCCAGCATGGGTGTGCTGTTGTTCACCATGGGCTGCACAGTACTTTTCCCTCTTAGGATCCCATCCCAATACTGCACTTATTCCTTGTTTCCCTCGACATCTCCTGCTGTGACAATTTCAAGTACTTGCCTTTTCATATAATAGCTTCAACACTGGTCGGGAATTTTACAGAATGTTCTCAGTTGAGATTTCTGTCCGATTTTGTTGTAGTTAGGTGAGGATTATGGGTTGGGGAGAGGCAGGTGACAGGAGTGAGGTCTCATGGCATCACTTCCTGTCAGTCTGAGCCATCACTTTCGACACTGACCTGATGACTTTGCTGAGATTACTCCACAGTAAGTTTTGTGCCCACACACCTTTCTACACTGCTCTTTGGATCATGTTACCGTGTAGCCAGTAGCTGTTTTAGGAATGGAGACACTGCATCTCCCTGAACATCCTGTGTCTTCACGAATCATGTAGAACTCCTCATGGGAGTTTACTTATCTTTATGAGAAGATACTTCATGAGAACTTGACTTACTTAATAAATTACTTAATTATATTCTTGATTCTCGAACAATGCTATTATTTTCCCTGTTTGGCACTTCAGTTTCCTCCAGCTGTGGTCGCTAAGAGACTTTTTGTGGTAATGGCAGGTTTCTTTAAAATGACCATGCTGTGGCTTTGAGTTCTTTGGGCTCATTGTCTAACTACTCTGTCCCAGACCTAGAGCAGCCATTTCTCCTGGGCTGGCTAGCTTTCCCTCCCCTTGTATTCATCACCCTGCATACCATATACTTCTTGGGGTTTTGATGATATTGTTGTTTTTAAAGACATGATTTGTGTGGCTCATATGTAACTGAATGGTCATTTGTCTGAGTTCTCCCAATCATTTAGCCATTCATCATGTCATATATGTTCATCATCTGATATTTACTTATGTTTTATCCAACATAATCCAAAGCCAGGGCCTCGATTTTATGGGAAAGTTCCATTATGTAAGGTACTAGAGAGGAGGAAAGCAGGGTTTGCCCAAAGTAGCCTAGAATTCTAAAATGTTCCCATCATCTCTTTCCTACTATAAGCCGTACTGTGGGAGGTTTAGAGTGTAGGAAACAGTGGTAAACTTAGTATAGGGGGTTCTCCCTCTCTGGCTTTCCCTCCCTCCCTGGATTCCCCTTCCTCTCTCAGGTGTTAAGGACAGTAGAATCAAAGGCTGTGGGTGGAAGAGCCTCACACCTGCCCTCTGGCCCTATCTCAGTTGAGCTCGATAGGCCTAGGCATCTTCAGACTCTTGTTACAACCTTAGCTTCTTCTACCTCCCAGAAGGCATTCTATACCTTTCCCATGTACACAGACACATAATCTGTATCTCAGTAAAAAGTTTCTGTGTCCCACCTGGCTGGTCATACAGTCCCTTAGTCCCAAATAAACATACAGAGGCTTATATTAATTACACACTATTTGGTCTATGGTTCAGGCTTATTACATGCTCACTCTTATACTTTAAGTTAACTTATATTTCTATTTATGTTTAGCCACATGACTTGGTACTTTTTGCTCAGTGCAGCCTTCTCATCCCTCTTCCTCTGTGTCTAGCTGTCTTCTGCTCTGTGTTCTTCCTCTTCCTAGAATTCTCGTAGTCTGTTTGCCCCACTTCCACTTCCTGTCTAGCTACTTGACTAATCAGCATTTTGTTAAACCAGTATTTACAATGGCAAATATTTACAGTGTACAAAAGCATAACCCCCACAGCACAGTGTGGTTGGAATGCCTGAGCGTATGGATAATTGATATGGGAATGTCTTTCTGTATGCTGTGAATACAATCTTTAAATAAAGGAGCTGTTTAGGTTCATGACAGGCACCATAGAAAAAGTAGGAGGTGGGTGGGTGGTGAGGTGTAATGATTCAGAGTGACCTCTTCTACACCCTGTCCTCTCCTCAGGATGCTAACCCAGAATTCTGCCTATTGGTGCCTTGAGCTGAGGCAGTCCCTGAATTACAGGGTTTTGGCACTTCTCATTTTTTTTTTGTTTTGGGGTACATTTGGAGGAGGTAAGATGGGGGACACAAAGATGTTTGTTTTCATCTTTAGGCAGGACCATTTTGTTCACTTTTGTGATTTGTAGAAATTGTTCTTGGTGCCATTGTGTTTTCAGCATGAGACTGTCCATATGGTACAGTGGAAATGCAGTGCTTGTTCTTCATGAAACCAAGTAGGGAGAAGGAGGACTTTTCCCCCTTGCTACTGAATGCCAAGTATCTCCAATTTTTATATAAATCAGATATGATGCCCAAGCCCCCATGAAATTCAGTTGTTCTGAGGACTATAGAACTTCGGAGACTTTAACTTTATTGAAATATAAGGCAATGAGCTTCCTTTATCAATGTTACAAAGGGAAGTAAGGTGGAGTTTGCCCACCTACAGTTTGTTCCTGACAGGATTTCTTATGAAAATCAAATTTAAATGGTCTGTTTGATTATAACAATGAGGCCCTAAAAACTAATGTGAAAATACAAACTACTGAGAGGCAATGGAAAAGATGTACCTGATAAGACTGTTATTGGATTTGAGATTTTCTTTTTAGCATGAGAAACCAGAACAAGAAAGAAAATCCAGTGTTTCTGGGTCATGTGTGGAGACTGGAAGGATCACTAGTGCCTGTAGGGTTTTGTTTGTTTGTTTGTTTTTAATTGGGGGGGCCTGCCACCCTGCTCCCAAATAAATGTATGGAGACCTAGTCTTACTTAGGAATGCCTGGCCTTAGCTTGGCTTTTTTCTAGCCAACTTTTCTAACTTAAATCATTGTGTTTCTCTTTAACTACATTTTGCCTCTAGGCTTTTTACCTTTCTGAATAACATCTTTCTTTCCTTCTTACTTACTCCATGTTGCTAGGTGGCTAGCCCCTGGCATTCTCTTCTCCTTTTCTCACTTCTCACCCTTTTCCGTAGATTTCTTTTGTTATTTACACTCTCTACCAATTGGACCCACCTATTTCTCTCTCCTGCCTAGCTATTGACTATTCAACTCTTTATTTTACCAATCAAGTGGTTTAGGCAGGCAAAGTAACATCTTTACAGAGTTAAACAAATGCAACATAAAATAACGCAAAACATTGTTATTTCATTAAACAAATATCTCAGCATAAATGGATGTAATACATTTTCAACTAATATTCCACAACATTTCCCCCTTTTGTCTAAATAAAAATGAAAGCTTTTTTTAACTTTAACATAGTAAAACTGTAAACAACAAAAACAGTTATCAAGTAAGAATTACATTTACAATATTCAGTTCATTTGTATTTAGCAAAATACTCCACTGTCTTTATCATCTATTGATTCCAAAGTTTTATACCTAATGTACTTTTTATCATAACTAAGGAAAACTATAACTCTATTTAGTCTTTAACTCCGCCAAATACTCCAAAAGGATGTAGTATTACCTACCAAAAAAGACATCTGGCTGCCTGGACAGTCACCTGAAGTTCCGCTGAAACTTTGGGGCATCCATCTTCAACCTAGAAGCCTAGAATGTCTGGCTGATTTTTCAGTGAAGCAAGAAATTTGAAGGACTGTCTTGCCTTGTCTTGACAAGGTTCATCCATCTTTTTTCTGTGTCATGCTTGTCTGAGCTGTACAGTATACTGTTAGCAGTCAAGACAAGAGCAGTTTTTTGCCCAAATGCTAGCTTTGCCACATTGAAAGCAAACTCTATATGGAGTTTCTTTAATGCCCATCATCTTTTTATGAAGTAAATTAGTGCTGCCAAGATCAGATGTGTCTCATTGTTATGAAAAACTTAGGTTATTAAACATCTTAAATGCTATATACTGTATGTCTTTGCAGTGTTTGCAAATCATCTGTTTAAATATACCTGTTTAACTTTGAAAACATACCTAATATGACTACAAGTTTGACGATTGTAGATTACTAACTTCATTCGTTAATTCTCTATTGCATTTTTAAGTGAGCTGCATAAGCACAACACCTCAAACATGAGTAGAAACATATATAATAAAAATAACTTTAAATTTTATCATTATACTAAAATCCATGCCTGTGCAAAATATCTAAGATTAATAGTTGTATTTTTATTATATATTCCTGTGTTCCCTAAATGATTACAAACATCTCTAACCCATAAAATAACCCAAAACCACCTACCCCATCTTGGGAATGTGATCATCATGTTTTCCAGACTGCTTCTTGTTATGCTTGGGTAAAAACATCTTTAGGGTTCTCTGAGAAAGTTGGGATAATGGTCAAGTCCTGGGAAGACCAGTTTTAATCTTTGTTTATATATATCACCTGTCAAGATACAGGAGGTCTCCCCAAGCAAACCTGATCTATATTAGCCCTGAAGAAATCCATAGCCTCTTGTTTCTTGTGGAAACAAAAGCAAAACTTCTTCTGAAGTTTTTTTTGTTTTGTTTTGTTTTGTTTTGTTTTGTTTTGTTTTTAAGTTAAGACTTTTTTAAAGTTAAGCTGACCCTAAAGTAGGTTGGTTCAATTTAGCTGTCCAGTTTACAATCCCATGCTGGTCAGCAGGTATCTTTTGCTTAGAATCAACACAATACTATATTGGATCCACACTCTCTGTTTATTTTCTAGCATTACATGGCTTTTTTCTTTTTTATATTAATTTTACTATTTCTTTAAAGACTTATTTTAAAGCTATTTATTTCTTTCTATGACTATTTATACCCATTTTCTTTGTTAAGTCTACATGCATTATTAAACATGCTGTAACCTGTTCAGATGGTTTTTTTTTTTTTTCATATGAACCTCTTTTACTGGAAATCTTTTAGCCTTTTTTGACAATGTAAGAAAACCTTAAACTGCTAAGCTACAGATAAGTTCTCTGTGTGGCTCTAGAGACTGGCTCTACCTTCTCAGGTGCCTGAAAGCCAACTCTTAAGCTCGAAGCCCTGTGACCAGGAACTGCATTCAACCTTCTTAGCTCCAGGAAGCCCTTGTCTCTGCTCCAAGTGTTTTTACTTAGCTTGCCCTTTGTATTTAGTGCTACCAGTTGAACAGCTGTGCCTCTTAAGGAGCCATGTCTGTTTCTTCCCCAGCTTTCTCAGGCCCTGCATACATATCTGAATATGCCAAAATGTAATTGCTTGTTGTTTGTTTTTACTCTTTAGGGGCTCACCATCCAGCTCCCAAATATTGTTACGAATGCCTGGCCTTAGCTTGACTTGTTTCTAGCCAGTTTTTCCAACTTAAAATTATCTAGTTTCCCTTTAACTACATTTTGCTTTTGGGCTTTATACCTTTCTTTACTCTATATACCTTTTTTTCCTTCTTACTCCATGACTGGCTGGGTCATGGATGGCTTGTCTCTGGGATCCTAGAATCAGTTTTTACTGGAGTCTGCTTTGAATTTTTTCACTATAGGAAAAAATTTCAACTTCCCTTTGAATGGGTCTTTGCCCTATGATTATATGCCCAGAACTCATTGGAAGTCAGTATTTTCTATACTCAGAATGAAAATTTTGCATATAATTTGTACATCATTTCAGAGGCTGGATATTAGCAACACAAAATATTGGGGGAAATATCTGAGGAAGTATGAATAATACTTGAGTGTTACTATTGGCTTGTTCCAGCTACCTGCAGCCTTCTCAGTATGTCATTTCTGACTGGGGATGTGAGATGACTATAAATAATTTTCCCTTACTGAAACCGCATTACCTTATAAGGAAATGACAAAACAACCAACTGTGAAAGTATGTATCCCAAAATTTCAGTATCAATGTCAGGGGAAAACATTTGTGTATGATGAAGTTGAGGATGCGTAGGTCTCAGAAGACAGACTCTGATGGCCCATCTATTCCCAGATGCAACATGGGGAGACATGTTTGTGCCAACAAAGCCAGCTTATAAATAGGTAGGTAGGTGGGTGGGTGGGTGGGTGGATGGATGGATGGATGGATGGATGGATGGATGGATGGATGGATGGATAGATAGATAGATAGATAGATAGATAGATAGATAGATAGATAGATAGATAGATAGATACTAAACTTGGCTCCATGAAGCCAAAAGTCTAACCAATAGATCTAGGGCCTGAAGGCATGTAGGTATAATGTTTGCTTATATAGTGAATTACCAGACCTCAAACAACTAATAATCATGTGGCTACATTCCTTCAATACTGTTTGCTAAATCTTCATAGAAGGCTGTCAAGTTCAATATCATTATCTGTAGTATTTTCCAACAGAGGATATTTGGGTCTAGAGAAGTCCAGCTAGTTATTTACTTAAAAGACAAACCAGATTCATATTAAATCTTCCTCACTTGGTGCCTCTAGTCTTTTAGTATGCCTTGAGCAGCTTTAATGTTGAATGATAGAAACAAAATTGGAGCATTTGGTGAAAAGGGAAAACAGGAGATCCCTTCTCTAGTACTGAGCCTCCCACCCCAAGGATTCTTTGCCTTGTCACACAGCTGGTATGTGGAACTCTCCTCCCTTAAAAGAAAACTTTAAAAGGAGACTATGAAGTCATCCGTGACATCTTTATTAAAATAAAGGAAGAATTTAAAAAAAAATAAAAATAAAATACAGTGTCCTTATTCTAAAAGGGCAAAATGTGCGTATAATTTCAGGATTGACCACTTGGTATTGGATAACCAGTTTGTGGACTCTCTTCTGGACAAGACTATTTCTCCTACTCCCAGCATTTCTTAGTTGTCTGTTGTCATTTGTTTAGGGTTGAGATCTCATGAGGTTTTCCCTTTATATTAACAGGTCTACTAGTGGTGCCCTTGTTCAGCCCTAGCTTAGGCAGCCTATTTGATATGACTTTGTGGGCATAGCATCTCTAACATTTCTAGAAGATGAAATATCACAGTGCACTTCATGTTCCTCTGGCTCTTAGAAACTTTCTAGACCCTTTTCTGATATAGTCCCCAAGACTTAGGTTCAGGAGCAATGTGTAGATGCACATACAAACATGCATATGCATGCAGCATGCACACGTAAGTACGCATATAACAATAATTAAATATTGGCCATGAATTTTAGGTGTGCAAAGGAATGGTACATGGCAAGGGATGGGTGGAAACAGGAAAGGGGAGAACTTATATTTTAATTTCAAAATGTTTAAGAAATAAAAATAGGTGAATGGCCAAGAGGGTCAGTGAAAAGATATTCAATATATTATATATCAGAGAAATGCTAATGTATTGCACATCAAAAATTACTACTTACCTACCAGAATTATTGATAAGGAAATGCCCACAGATCCAAGTGTTGTCTGAGACCTGACACAGCTAAGTTTCAGTAAGAGGGTCAGTTACTCAAACCATTTGTACAAGCCTGTCCAATAGATTTTAATGTAGCTGAACACATAGCATGCCATGTAACACAGCATTTCTACTCTTAACAGTATTTTCAACAAAAAGTGCATGAATTTGTTCATCAATAGACCTAGGGGGAAATATTTAGACTGCAGAGTTTCTGTAATTTCCAAACTGGAAACTAAGAAAGAGCTCAATAATTGCAACAGAAAGAAAAATATTAAGCAAACAAGGTATAGAAAATATTTTACAACTATGGGAATATGCAAACTATCACTACATGTAACTATGAATGAGTCCTCCAAGCACGGTGCTCAGCAAATGTAGATTCAAACAATATAACCTGTATGGTGCCATTTACATAAAGTTCACAAATGGAAAGAATCTCAGCCTAGTGTTGCAGACCTATAGTCCAGCTGTCCAGAGGGACAAAGGATGATGATTACATGATTACAAGTTCAAGACTAGTCTCCAAAACTTAATGAGCTCCTGTCAAAAGCTCTGAAGGTAACAGGACTGAGGGTAGAGCTTGATGGTGGAACCTTGACTAGTTGCACAAGAGCCAATCAGTGGCAGGACTGCACAGACAAAATAAAAACAGAGCCACGGTCTGCCATCAGCTGGGCTGACCTTAGCCCTCCTAGAGGGGAAGAAGGAACTGGAAGGGCAGCGCTTCCTGGGGCAGCCATTGTCATTCCTGACTCCATGTTTTCTCTTGCGCATCCACTTCTTACTATTTCTAGCATATTTTGTTGTGTTTTAAAGTCTTAAATATCTAGAAGTCATTTTTAATTTAATTTTTTAGCTTCAGCTGTGGTAATATAAATTTAAATCATCTTACTGATTTGCATAGGTATAAATTGAAATTCTGTGGCCTATTTGCCTTACTTTGTTGAAGAAATATTTATTTATTTTTCTTAATAATGCTTCATTGACTTTAATTTGTCCACCAAAGGTGAGAAATAAGGAAACAGTGGATTCTACCCACAGCATCAATTGTTGCAGCTGACCATCCATTCTGCCAATGCAAGCCTGAGCAGTTAGGGTCTCACCAGATTATGCGGTCCTTTCTAGCCTGGACTCGTAATAAAACTTGCCTTCTTATTATGATCTGTATGCCTTCAGGAGGAAGAGCATTAAGGAAGATAACTCTGGGCATTAAAGACAGAACTAGAGAACTAATTCCAAACCTTCATTTTTTAGGAAATGGGATGATGGATTTAATGAGAAGCTCCTTTTTCTCTGGGTAATCTTCACCTGCAGTAACCTAAAAAGGCAGTGTGAACTATTTAGAGGACCTTAGTAATAGTCTAAGAAATATTTAACAAAACAACCAGGGAGCCTTTGTAGGTAAATTTTTCAAATTCTCATTTCCATAGAAAAGTAATAATTGCCTGGGCTGCTACTATACAAGTTTAATAATTAGGTAAAACAGCAAGATCATGCATCAAGAAGGAAAAAAATAAAGCAGTGTGATAGCCCCTAACAATAATTTCCACACACGGAGGTGTAAATCAGGAGGATCACATGCATTCAAGACTAGCCTGGGCTATATACTTAATTATAGGCCATCTTGGGCTCCAGAGTGAGATTCTATTTCAAAACACAAAAGTAACAAACAAAATCAGCGGTAGGCAAGACCTCAGTGATGGACGGACACTGGCTCTAGTCTCATCATAGGGTTGGTTTGTTTCTTTCATATAAGATGATAACATAAGTCTGTTGTTCTAATTCACACTTTCCTGTTTTCTCATTTGACACTGAGGAATCTAATCCACGGTTACCTGACCTCTTCCGTGTTAATGGCATCCAGAGGTAGAACCTACCCCCTTTGCTCCAAAATAGGAACACTAAAGAAGTTTAATTAATGATAGATAAAGACCATAGGCATGACCTTAATGTAACTCTTTCCATCTGTATTTTAGCTTGCTGCTCTTGAATTCCCCCCAAAGAAGCTATTTGGAAACAAAGATGAGCGAGTGGTTGCTGAGCGGCGGACACACTTAGAGGTAAGCCTTGGTCAAGCCTTTCACCTGTCCATGGAGAACATTCACCATCTGACTGCTTGACAAGAACCTTTGTTCTTATTGGAGACTGTGAAGAGCTGCTTTATCACACGGGAGACAGCAAAGTAGACTGCAGGGGAGTAGTATTGTTTGATTTCAGATCAGGTCCTTAGTCTCCTCTGGTTTGGCTAGCATTTTTCTGAGGGTTAGGAAACAGGATGTGAGTGAGCATTACATATTCTCCACAGCCAGATGGCATATGATACAGGATGAGAGCACAGAGCTTGCTGAAGAAAACTTGGAACTGAACTTACAATATGTCATCACCGTTGCTTTTTCAAGAACCTTGGGGCATTGGGGGGAAGATGGACTCAGACCTCAATTAGCCCCAGTTCAGCATCTTTGATCTGATTTTGACTTAACCTGCCAAGCCAGCTGACTAACGTCACTAGTTTGTGGTTTGAGGAGTATACAGTTGCTTATTTGTTTAAAATATGAGTGCTTTAGCCAGGACAGTTTAGGGGAGTTCCCAAAGCTACCGCCATTGTTAAGTCTTATTAGAAATGGAATTTTAACAGAACAGGCCTTTCTAAGGTATAAACTACAAAACTCTGGTCAATAGTCTTGTTCCTCTGGGCTGCCAAATTGGACATGGCTGCCTGTGGGCTTCACTTAGTGTCAGTGAGCCAAGGTGTAGGGAACTGACAGGAAAGGGGAGGCATAAAGAAACTGAAGCAGTGGCAGGTGACTAGTGTTTTGAGACCTGTTCTTAGAGAGAGCACATTTCAGTGAAGATATACTCTACAGTCACACTGAAGCTACAAATTTGAAGAGGTTCCGAGTCCAGAAAGACAGACACCAGACTCTAAAGCATATCCTATGATGCATGACCCTAAAATTTAATGGAAGAAGAAGCAGCCTCAAAGTACAAGCTTATTTTGGCATATCTGCCTGAGCAGGTTCTCTCAGAGTTTCAAAGAGCTGTTTAAGTGCTTATAAGTTTTTTAAAACAAACAAATAAAAACATAACATTTAAGGTAGTGATAATTTTCTTTCTGTGCACTTTACCTGCCTTGACTATGTAGCCTCATCTTTAATGAAAACATGGAGAATGGTGGGCTGTAAATCTGTTTTAAAATATATTATTGGCTGTTGTCATCCCTAGCTTCCCAGACCTCTGCATGAGACGAACTCTGCCGTAACAGACTGGTGATTGTCGGTGACACATTTCAAGAGCAAAACTTGGTGGCCTCTGGCTTCCTATTCAGTTATGGAATAGTCTTTGATGTGTGGTGTTTTTCAGTGAGAGCCCGTATTTGTTTCCTCAGTGTTTCCTATTCAGGGTGCACAATCTTTTGACCTAACATGACTTTACCATCTAGTTCATGCTCAAGAAATATAGTTGAGTCACAAACAAAAGCTAGGGAGAAAAACTTTAATGTGTTAAGGAAGCTTGCAGTTTTGGGCATTCATGGCTATTACCAGCCAGGAAGACGGGGAGGGATAAAAATTCCAACATCCACTTCCAGAGTATGTCCTCAGTGACCCAGTTTCCTCCACTAGGCTCCACTTCTCCCAGATTCCTCTACCTACCAGGAACACCAAACTACACACTAAGTCTTTAACACATATGCCTTTGGGGCACTTACCCCAACCACAGCACTGTATGTATACAAGCATCCCTGTGCTTGCCTGTGACTATTCAGTACCAGTGTTTTTATAAGATGTTTCATACCTTGGGGAAATAAGCGCTTGTGTTTGAAGATAAATGTGTTTCACCTAACACTGAGTGTTAAATCCTACAGAGTTATCTTCTTTTGCAAGAAGCAAGTATAATTCACCTTCACTTTAATGGAAAATTAATCTGAGATGTGGGTATATTTTCAAATATAATAAAAACAGTTGGAGATATCAGAATATCCCCACACTGAGATTCTTGCATTAATTTCCTGTGGCTATTAAGACTTTTCATTTGATCTATAAGCATCAGAAGCCACTACATGAGTTAGTGTATGTTTGTGTGAAAAATAAAAGTGACTTTCTGTTAACTGCTTATGATTTAACTCAACAAACATTTGTTTAAGTTCTCTCCCGTGCTGGAGCTAAGTGCTTTATAGCACACAAAGATTAATGGCATATTTCTTTACTTTAAGAACATATGCTTAAGTTTCTCTTTTAAAATTTATCTGAAGATGTCATAAAAACATAAACACATAAAGAAAATTGAATTCCAGTAGGAAGTGCACCAGCTGATATCCATGATGTTTGCTTAAAGGAATGAAAATTATTACATCTAGGGGTACAATTTTATAAACACAGTCACCTTCATAGAGCTGTATAAAACAGTGACTTTAAGTGAGTTTTATTTGTATGTAGCACTTTTCCAAGTTATAAAAGTTGTTAATCTGTTAAAATAATTGTTTCCTAAAATGCTGGATAGGGATGAAAAGTGTGGTGGGAAGAGATGTTTCTGAGGTGCATTTGCCTCCTAAAGAATCTTAGTCCTGTGTCTTGTGGAGGTGATGGTGGGAAACTAGTGTTGTGGCATGTAACATTCTGTGTCATAAAATACAGGGGTAGGAATGAAATGCTAAGTGAAGGAATGTAACCTCCCCCCAGAACCTTTACTGATAAATGTGTAATGACTCAGCCCAAACAGCCTCTTGTGGCCATCGCCATCACTTGTTCACAACTAGAGCCTGTTTTGCATTATCTGTCCTGCAGATAATTCACATATCATATTCACATGCTTCCTAGTACTTTTGTTCACATAGAAACTAGAATCTTAAAATATTTCTAACTTGTGTCAATATTGCTGCCACTGTTGCCACTCAAGACTGACAGGCAATTGACCACCCCTCCTCAGATGCCGGCTTTCTTACACTTGGTGACTACTAAGTGCTGAGCATGTGCATGAAGACATTCGCTTCTCACAGAGAGCTTGGGGGGGGGGGGGTTCTCTTTTGTTCCCAGGTGAGGAACTGTTTCTTGAGATCATAAAGGTTCCACAGCTAATGTGGAAGTGGCAAAGCCTCAGCTCACTCTCAACATGGCTTCCAGAATGAACCCTTTCCTTGATCATTCCACTCTTTGTTTTTCCTATAAAGAAGTGTTACTTTTGGATAAATTCAGGCTTGTTAGAAAGTTAATCAAGCATTGCTGCCTGTTTTTAATCTGAAATGTCACTCCATTCATCAAAATTAGGAAGAAACTCCTCCATGTCATGTAGTGTTCTAAGACTGAAGAAGTTCATTATCGTTCTTGCTGTGTGACTAGGGTGGTTAGTGTCTCTCTGACAAATCTAGAACCTCCTGGGAGACCCTGTAAGCATGCCTTCATTGCAGATAGAAAGACCTGGCCACTGAGAGTAGCCCCGTTTGCTGGCTGGTATTTTGTTCTGTGTACATGGAAGAAAACAGCAGCACACCTTCAGCCTTCTCTCCTTCCTTACTGTGAATGTGATGGAACCAGCTGCTTCAAGCCCCTGCCATTCTGACTTCCTTGTATGAAATATGAGCCACATCCTCCCTGAGTCTCTTTGGTCAGGGTTTTTTTGTCACAGCAATAGAAAGAGAAATTAGTGACTGTGGCAATGATGGACTTTGGTTATGATGTCACATATATTATTCTGTTGAAGGGAAGGTGCATATTGTGATTGCTGACTTTCCCTGTGGCAAATAAGGTTTCCAAATCTTAATTGCTTATAGTTTTATTGATTTTTAAAGATATGAATGGTACATTATTTTTATGTAGACTTATTTTTAATTTTTTTTCATTTTCACACACACTTTTGTCACCCTCCGACCTCCCTGTTCCTACCCCCAGTGAACCTTCTCCTATCACCCCCCATCTCTCTGTTCATAATGAACTCTTTCTTATCACCCCCCACACCTCCCTGTTCTCATCCCCACTTTACTCACAGTAGACTCTTTAGCTATGTACAGGCAGCAGAGTCACAACTGATTAAATTCTTTTTCTTCCCTGATCCTTCACAAGTGCTTCACCTCTGCTGAATTACCAGAAAATCTGTTCAAATTATCTTCTAAATTAATCATATTTTTTGTTTTATTTTTGTTAATTGATGAGAGGTACATTTTAGATGACTAATTTCAGAGAGCATTATTTCCTACTTGAAAAATTTTCTGCTAATCATCCTAATAGTTTATTACTTCAGGGAATAACTGTGATGAAATAAAATATCCAAAATTTTCTGAAACTATTAAGTCTTCAAGATTAATAGAACCACCTTTAGTAGTAAGAACATGAGAAATTTCTAGAACATTTTCTTCAAAGTGCAAGGGCAGACATTTTTGTCTCCTTAGGTAATGCACTAACAAGGTAGAAAAGGAGTAGCTAGGAGTGTAGGCCTAAAGTGCAGCATCCAGCCCTGGGTCCTGCATCTGCTTTTTATAGCTAGTCACTAGTTCAGTCCCCTTGTTTGTAAAGTGATGTCAGTGCAGTCTTCCTGCAATTACACGGTGTAGAAAGCATCTACAGAACACCCAAATGTTCTGTTTGGTGAAGATTGTGATGTACACTTAGGTGATGGTGGGTGGTGGTGGTTGTAATGATGGTGGTGGTGATAGTGTTTGTGGTGGTGGTAGTGACAGTGATGATGGTGATGAGACAAGAATGATGACAGGGACAGTGGTGAACATTGATGATAAGTTAGAGCCACTAGAACTATCTTGGTGTGATGAAGCCCTCTTCTTTAGTCTACTAATTTACAGTCTGAGAAGTGGCTGTCTGAAATTTTGGATTATGGTTGAACCATTGTTCAGTATAAGAATGACCAGTAGTGCAGGATCATTGTGGAAATAGCACAATTCCTCACAGTTTTACTTGTCTCTTTTATGGCTTGTTAGTTCTCTCTGCACATGTACCATGCCACTGACTACAGACCTGCCCACTGTGGAGTCCAGCTGACCTGAAGAGTACCCTGAGCTTCTTCATGTAGAGAAAAATAGCCAAGACTCAGTGGTTTTCATTCAGATCTTACAGGAATACATCCACTTTTTAAACAAGGTTTAAAGATTTATTGGCTCAAATCAAGGGAATATATATACCACGGGGAACCATGAGGACACCTCAGGGGGAAAAAAGAGTGATATAAAATCACTTTAGGTTCTGAATTATTTGTGAGAATGTGCCAAAAAATATGAGCATTTGCTCTAGACTAGTTATTAAAGCACGTTCTATGACTGGGTATACTAATAACTCTTACCTAGAAATTCAAATCAGTGTGTTTTAAAATTTGATTGAATTTAAAAGGTGACAGTCATATTGTATTGGTAAGGGAACATTTACTTTGTCTGTGTTCAGATGTTGTTATGGAGAATCCTCTGATTTTGTTTTCTATTTGCTTGCCTGTCTATAGTCACAGATAGCCTTATCTGATGTGCTTACAGTCTGCAGGAGAACACTGGGGCTTAGTTGTGAACAGCGGGACAATTCCAGGGGATCTTTAAAACATTCTTTCACTATACAGATGCCCAGAGTCTACAGGTATAGTTCTTTATAATTGGAGCAGAAAACTGAATGAGGAGTTATTTTCCAAACCTCTTTTCTGCTGAATGTAGGACTTAGTAATGGCTAACAGTATTCATATCTCTTAGCCCTAAGTTCACATTATTAACTATAATCCCTACACTACACACCTAGTTTTTTCTGCCAATAGTGACTCTATCTACTTCATTTTATTTTTAATCTCAAGCATTAGCATTTCAACAAAAAATTTTACTTGGCTTATATATTGTATAGTCTGAGTCCTTCCCGTTTCAGAGTAAAATTCAAAAAGGAAAAGGAGCTCTCATTTTCTATTTCCTCAGACATTTAGCTATCTGAATTCTTTAGAATCCATGCTTATTTAACATTTTTTCATCTATTTTCTGCTGATCATATACAATGTCGAATGCTAGAACTATTTTAAAATATAGCCAGAGATTAAAGAGATACCTCCTACAAAGAGCCATTTCTTCCTCATCAGGGTTTTGTGTTTTTCTTCTGGTCATCTGCTTATTGGTATTAGCCGGGGCTATTGTCGTTATTAGGCCATTAGCATCACTGTTCACAGTAAAACATCTTGAATAGGGTTAAGCAGCTGTTAGAGTGTGAAAAGAAGCTGAACATAGTTTGAAGGCTATCACATACTTGTGCTACAGTACAGGCCCCAATGCCAGGGCTGACCAATGTCAGAAAATCCCTTTCTGTAATTAAAATCTCATCAGTTTGAGTTGAAGCTCTTTGGTTTCACTATTGTTCAGTAGAGGGAAAGTCCCACTGTGGTTTCTATGAGCAGTCAGAGTAAAGCAAAATAAAAATGAACATTTCCAGAGAGAGTCCTCATAGAGAGGCCTTCAAGATGAGGGGAGTGCCTTCCTCACTGCTTCCAGATGGTGGCACTCATCTTTCTCTTCTTGCCAAGTTGCATTCTGTCCTGGCTGAGGGTGACAGGTAGGGGGCTTAGATACCCTGCTTCAAGTGTGAACAATTGTTCTTTACCCATCACCTCCCAGTTCAAACCACTGAACTCTGGTTATTTATCAATTCTTTCTTCTCTTGGAGTCCATTTTGTCTTTGCCTGCGGTCTTCACAATTTGTATAAATGGAGATTTCCACTACTTTATGTCCCCCTGTGAATTCAAAAGCAACTATATGAGTGTCCCTTGGGCAGTGAGATACAGTGTTCTTCTTAGCCTCAAAGGGTTTATATTTATAAGCTAAGGATATAATAGAAGCCCACCCATATCTTTCCCAAATCCAAGTCTGGCACACGGCAAGATAGAACTGCCCTATCCCCAGCTGCTGGGACTGGGGACTGACAAAAGCTCTCAGCTCTCAGTTCCTCAGAGCTGCCATTCGTTAAGGAGAGCAACTTGACTTTCTAGTGACTGGTTGATTTGCAGGATCAAAATTGGGTGTCCTTTTCTTCTTCAGTACAGTTCCATAAGTCCATCTTGGCTTGAGAGCTTTATTTCAACTGACTGATCCTTTATTATGACCCAAAATTTATTTTCTTCTGCCTAGCTTGCCTTCTTTCAGTCTTCATGGGCATTAATTCATGGTACTGAGTTGTAGTACTGAGGTTTCTGGCCCGGACTTTCCGGCCTAACCTCAAGGTCTAGGCCCACAGACCCGCAGTCCCACAGAG
The DNA here is from genome assembly GCA_033318265.1 of Phyllotis vaccarum. NCBI lineage: Eukaryota > Metazoa > Chordata > Mammalia > Rodentia > Cricetidae > Phyllotis > Phyllotis vaccarum. Next base: position 170,521,917 of record JARWLC010000001.1, on the reverse strand, counting down.
ACACACAGATGCTTCCAATAGTTTTAGGCTGATCAGCCTTAGGCCCAGGCATATAGCTTGCTAACTCTCTACCCTTAAGCTGTCCCATGTCTTTTGTTCAGCCATGCGGCTCGGTACCTTTCTTTAAAGCTGCATGGTTGTCCTCTGCATCCTGCAGCTTCTCTTTGGTGCTCTGTCTGGCGTTCTGTTCTCAGAGATTTTCTTAGTCTGGTAGCCCCGCCCACACTTCCTGCCTGCCTTTGGCCCATCAGCGCTTTTTATTAAACCAGTGGGTGGGACAATTATTTACCATGAAACAACACAATACCCCTACACTAAGTAGTATGAGGTTTCTGGCCTGTGGTCCGGACCCACCTGCAGCAGCTTTTCCCCTGCAAAATGACACAGGCACTTATATTAATTTCATACTGTTTGGCCTATGGCTTAAGCACATTGCTAGCTAGCTCTTTCATATTAATTCTACAAATTTCTATTAATTTGTCCTGCCACATAGCCTGTGGCTCACTTGTGTTCCTTTACATGTTGCTTCCTTGGGAGGCTAGATTGATCTTTTCAACTCCACCCTCCTCCTCCTCCTCCTCCTCCTCCTCCTCCTCCTCCTCCTCCTCCTCCTCCTCCTACCTAAGCTCCTGTTTCGTGCCTATAGCTATAGTGTCTATCATGGGCCAAAACAGTCCTTTACTTAGAGAATGATAGTCACAGCTTACAAAAGACATTCCCACATCACTTCCCTTTTTCTGTCTAATCAAAAAGGAAGGTTTCAATTTTAACATAGCAAAATTACATATTCAAAATGGCTATCAAGAATTATAGTTACAATATCTAGTCTATTTGTATTTAAAAAAATTAAAGAAAATATTCTATCATCTATTTTATCCTTGTGAGTCTAAAGTTTCATATCTAATATACCTTTTTAAATAATTAAGAAAAACTAGTAACTATAACTATCCAATCTTCAACTACATCAAAGACTACAGAAGGATATAATATTACCCAAATAAACAGGACATGCAAACAAGTTCCAAAATCTAGAAATTACAGAGATAACACTTGTGTGCTTGGACAGTCACCCAAAGTTCCTTTGTAATGGTGGGGCATCCATCTTCAGCCTACATGCCCATAGTCTCTGGAATACCTTTCAGTGAAGCAGGAAATTTGAAGGACTGCTCTGCCCATTCTGACATAGTTTGTCAGTTGCTTCTCCTTGAGTCCTGAAGGATGTCTGGTAGTTTTCTCTGCAAAGCATTAACCTGAAGGACCATCTTGTCTTGTTCTGCCAAAGTTCGGAGGTCACTTTCCTATGGACCCTGCATGTCCAGTTTATACAGCATACTTTCAAGCAGTCACTACAAGAACAGTTTCTTGTCCAGTCTGTTGCCACAAGCAAAGTAAATTCCATATGGAGTTCCTTAAATGCCCATCATTCTCTTGAAGTAGATTGGTGTTGCCAGAAGTAGACCTATCTCACTGTCCAGAAAAGTCTAAGTTCTTAACATATTTTAAATGCCATATTCTGTAGGTCTTAGAAGTACTTGAAGATTACCTATCTAATTGAAATATATTTTTGTATACCTATAAAATCCTAACTAACATAAGTTTGGTTATCACAGATGACTATTAATCTGAATTTCTTATTTATACATTACAATTTTAAATGAGCTACATAAACATCATACCTTAAACAAGATTAGAGAAATATGTGCAGCCTAACAAAATTAACCTTAAATTTGTATCAGTAATCCAAAGTCCATACCAATGTAAAATATTTTGAGATTAACAGCTAATTTTTGGATTAGAGTAAATTCAATAATCTTTTTTAAATCATTCATATACCGTATCCCCCTTATTTTTCTTAGAAAGAGATTGACTATGACTATTAACCATTTGTATTGAAAACAAACATTTCTAGACAATACTTTGTGAATTTGGGTGTAGTTTTCCATTACTACTTGCTGCTGATTAAAGGGTGCTGGCAATCTTACAAGAGTCCTGAAACTGGATCATCTTAGTCTATAGCCTTGAAGCTTATGTGACCATCTCTTCCCATCAGAAAATTTCCAGGTGGTCTAGGTTGATGAAACCATAAGCACCTGGAAGCAATCCACAGGTTCTCATCTTCTATGGTAACAAAAGCAGAACTCTTCCAAAGCAACACATCCTTAGATACAAATTTCAAAGTCAAGATACCTTTAAAATATATATGTTTGTTTAACTTAGCAGCCTTTGCAATTAATTGCCTTTCTGCAGTTAGCTCATTAACAGTTAAAAAAATAAAATAAAACACAATAATAACCATAATCCAGACTCTGTGTCTATTTAACATTTTTACATGGCTTATTAAATTTTTATACTTTATTTCCCTTTTTAGGGACTTTTTATTTCCTCTTTCTTTTCTCTCTGAAGCCTGTGTATATTTTGCACACATTGTAACCCGTTTAGAAGGGTTTTTTTCCCATCTAAATCTATCTTATTATTATTAATAATTTTCTAACCAGAAGAGCTTTTAAAATGCTAGACTGTGCAGTGCTGCTTTGCCTACAGCTTTTCAACATGGTGGAGGTGCCAGAGGCACACTTACCTTCCCAATTCTAAGAAGCAGTATTAAAAATCATGAAACCTTTTACCATCCCAACTCTGTTGTATTATGTTTCTGGCCAGAACTTTCTGGTCTACTCTCACGGCCTGGACTTTCTGGCCTGGCGTGATGACCCATATTTCAGACCCACAGTCCCATAGTCCCACTGAAACACACAGACACTTGTACACTTGTATTAATTATACGCTGATTGACCTGGGGCCCAGGCATATAACTTGCTAGCTCTTGTTCTTAATCTAACCCATGACTCTTATTCTGTTCAGACATGCAGCTACCAACCTTTTCTCAGAGCAGCATGGTTGTCCTCTGCATCTGCTGGCTTCTCTGTGGCATTTCTGCTCTGTTCTTCCTATTCCCAGAATTTTCTTAGTCTGGTAGCCCCACCCACACTTCCTGTCTGCCTTTGACCAATCAGCATTTTTATTAAACCAATAGGTGGGACAATTATTTACAACATAACAACATAATCCCCTTATACAACTCCAGGGAATCTTGGGAGTTAGATTCAAGTAGAGCACTGCTGCTCATACTCAATTCCATTTAAGCATTTGGCAGCAGCACCTCCTTAAAGGACCACACAGTTTTTGCCACTAATGCTAAGTTAGGAAGTTCTCTTAAAGGGGCCATGTCTGCTCACTGCCAACAAACAGAGCAGACCCAAGAAAATGCTGCTATTAAGAAGCTGTCTTTGACTGTTTACTTTTTTCTCAGTAGAAAGAGAAACCTTAAATAAACTTAAAGAATGATATTCACAGCATACAGAAAGACATTCCCACATCCTTAAAACTATGTGCAGATCTCTCCTCAAGTGTCCTTGACTCTCCACCCAAAACATTTTCTAGATGATAAGGTCAGGATAATTTTACAGTGTACTCTGTTACACTGTAATTGATATAAAGAAATTAGAAAGGAACCAGACTGAAGTGGGCAGAGACAGTTAGGGCTCAACTACAATAGCATGTATCTTACAAATTCTTTATATTTTTATTTCTTAGGAATTTTGTACAAAAAATTTTTATCATATTCTTTCCTTTAGTTCTTTTTTTTAAAAGCAGCTTCCAAAGAAACACCTAAACACATGCACAGACACTAACACACACACACACACACACACACACACACACACACACACACACACAGACATACACACATATGGAGGGAGTCCAGTCTGTGTTGGTCAATTACTCTGGAGCATGGGGACTGTCCTGGAGTGTGGTTGTTATATCTAGGTGTAACTCCCCTGAAAAACACTGGTTGATCTGTTTGTTTGTTTGTTTGTTTGTTTTTTCCTTTCTTTACTAACAGCTATCATTTGTATATGACTGCTTGGCTAGGGGTAGACTCTGTGCTCACTATCATTCCATACTGGGCATTCCTCTGGTTTGAGCTTGCATGGGTCTTGTGGGGTTTATGGTAGCTATGGCAGTCTCTGTGTGTTCATGTGGATAACCTGCTATGTCTAGAAAATGCTATTCCCTCAAAGTTTTCCACTGCCTCTGGCTCTTAGACTATTTCCACCTCTGCTTCCATATAGACCCCTAGATGTCAAAGATGACTCTTTTTAACTATTTTGTTACATTACAGTTATCATATAGTTTAAAAGTAAACTTATAAAACCTTCTAAATGATAATAATGCAGTAAGACATTGCTGAAAGGAAGCTTTGAACTATGGTTTTCACAGGTAGTGTTTTATATGTAGAAAAATCTTAAAGACTTGGCAGGGAGGGAGGGATGGAAGGAAGGAAGGAAGGAAGGAAGGAAGGAAGGAAGGAAGGAAGGAAGGAAGGAAGGAAGGAAGGAAGGAAGGAAGGAAGGAAAGGAAGGAAGGAAGGAAGGAAGGGAAAGAAAGAAAGACAGAAAGAAAAAGAAAGAGAGAGAGAGAGAGAGAGAGAGAGAGAGAGAGAAGAAAAAGTTATCTTTCTGTGGGCCTAAAACTACATAAAAATAGACTATTAATAAAGATAAACATTTGAACCATATGATCTTTGTGTGTTTAGATCTTCTGTGCCTCATATGATATAGTATGTGTTTTTATGGTTTTTCTCCTTCCTTCTCCTTTCCCTTTCACTTCTGTCTTTTCTGTTACTTTTTTCAATGCCCTCTTATTGCTTGCTAAAAGCAGAAGGGAAGAAAACTAAAAGAATGGTTGGGTAGGTTTGATTCCGTTCATCTCTTGCCTTGGACGAACAATGTTAGGCTACTGTGGAAAGGAATGCAATCTTCATATAAGCAGGCTATACTAGAAATAAATGTGAGCCACTGCTAAAAGCCGGATAATTTGTGTCCTTAGCATTGACTCCCCACTATTTCAAAACTAAGTCACTATTGCACCTCTCCTACCGAGCATTGTCTTTACCCACTCATTCTTTTTAACGTAAGTTTAATGTTTCCAAATGAAACATCCAAACCCTAGTCTAGTAGCTAAAGGAAACTGCCCTGTAGCCCTGTAATCACATTTAGGGTGACAAAGGCCAGGTGGAGCACTCTTCTATCAAACAATTGAAAAGATCCCCCACCCCAGTTCCCTTCACGGCTAATAAACCTTTATCTAAACAAAGAGACCACAGAACTACCACTGAATTTGTTTTCTGTTGCCCGACTATGAGGCATGTATCCTGCCCTGCAGTCTGACTGACACATTCTGACTTTCCTCCTAGCCATTGGGTATCAGTTGCAGATAGATTCTTGGTTAGAGGTGGGACCCTGTGTCCACTTCGTCTCTCAGTGCTGGGACCCCATCAGGCTTGAGCTTGTTGAGGTCTTCTATGTACTGCCACAGTCTCTGAGTCTGTCTTTCCACCATCAGTCCTGTGTGTCTGAAAGATCCTGTTTCCTTGGAGTTATCCATCCTCTCTGGCTCTTCAGTCTTTCCTTTCCTCTTCTGCATGTTCTACATGGATCCTCTAATCTTGAAGGGAGAGTTTTGATTTTCATTTTTTAGTGGGTTGGCAGGAAGGAGGAAGTTTTATTTATTTTTTCTTGTTTGCTTCTTGATTTTTCTTTTTGAAAGAGAGAAAGTTGGGTAGAGAGGATCTGGAACGGGAGAGAGAAACATAAAATATGTGTAATTTTTAATAAAAATAATCTTCTGAAATTCAAAAGAGAATCCCTTTTCACTGTGCAGTTTGGTTCAGGAGGCCCAATGCATTCCCTTCTGTCCTGCAGTATCAGGTAGGGTATTAGAAGGACCCATTGTTATAGTTAATTACACTGCCCACTTCAAAAATATCCCTCATTGGTCACTAAAGTCTCAATGGAGCTTACCCTGCCTCTGTCTTTATGTTTTATAGCATTAAAAATTGATCCCTCTAGGTCTCCTACTGAGTTGGAGTACAGAGCTAGTAGTTGTCAGCCACATCCATTTTTACATTCAAATATGTCTCTCTGAAAACATGGCCCATTTTCTTAGGGTTCACAATGATCTTCTTTGACAGACCTTTGCAAACTTTTCAGATTTTGAAAAACAATTCAAAATAAAACAATACAAAAAAGGAAAAAGAAAGAAAAAGAACTTTTCCTTCAGAAGGTTCTGTTTGTTGAGCCCAGATGCTGATAGAATTCTGCTAGGAAAGTGGTTCACCTCGCTCGTGTGTTTCTGCTGTGGCAGATTAATACTCCTCAGACCTCGCTGGACTAACAGGACTCATATAATGCCCTGACATAGAAGCCATAGACTACCTTCCTTTTTATTCGTTTTATGACTATATAAAACACATAAATCAAGAAAGTACAATTTTCTAAACCCCAGTATACCCTTCCCATCACCCAACTTCAACATTTAGTGTGCATGTGTCATAGACTCAAACACACACACACACACACACAGACACACACACACACACCCACACACACACACACAGAGAGAGAGAGAGAGAGAGAGAGAGAGAGAGAGAGAGAGAGAGAGAGAGAGAGAGAGTTCTGCTTCAGTAAACACTGGCATAGGGCATTATATAGTTATATAGTTTCATTTATAAATATTATAGGATACATATTCTCTCTCTCATATTTGTATGTGTGTGTGAGAGAGTATTGTTTCATTCATAACCTAGTTAGTATTCAGACCACACCAATGGTCCCAATTTTATCCAGTGGGTGGTTTTGACGAAGGCCTAAATATGCTCACACAGTATAAGGTATGAGTCTCTTAGTGTCTGTGAGCCACCCCCCTCTTTGTGTTTCTCACCATGCTTTGTGGGTGGTGCCATATCACTTACCTGCTGATCTCTACATGCCCTGAGTTTTGTTGAGTGTGTTGCTACTTTTGACCCCGTATATTCTAAAAACCTAAAGCTTGGTCACTGACCCCTGTGGCTTCTTGGCAGGAGTGTTTTAAAGAGAGTGAGGTCCATGCCTCTGAATTTCACATCAAGTCCTTGATATCTGGTACTGTCTTTGATGGGGTCTCTCCTGCATTTATTACTCAATCTAGTGACTATCTATTGCCTTTTATGCTTGGGACCATTCCATGCTTTCACTGTGAACCCGTCCTGGATGCACTGAGCACTGTCATCTGTGTATTCTGATATCCCAGCTCAACAACCAGTTATGGGAAACTGTCCTAAGTACAGGGATATCCACTGTATTTCCCCCTCTGAGATCAGAGATATCAAAGCAGTGGTTCGATTTCCCAAGCTGTCAGGCCAATATTTAAAATTCTCTGAGTAATTTTTTTTTAAGTACAAATTCATTCTTAGGCCTTTCTTAAATAAATTCAGATTCCTCTATCCCAGGATGGGACCTAGGAGTCTGGATCTACTGTGAGAGTACACTGGTGTTTTGGTCATAAGAGACAGAAGAACCAATTCCCTGGCTTTGAACTTGACCTTGAGACAAGTGAGGAGCCAAAGGAAAGGAAGGACCGGATTTCCTGAAGTAAGGGTAATGGGAACAGGACAACAGTGCTTGAGCTGTTCTGTCCTCAAGGTGTGATGAGGAGAAAAGTCAGAAGATACGAACGATGGTTTGTCACTCAAATGAATGGAAGCTGGGACATGGTGATGGACTTGGTGATGTTTCGTAGCAATGCAGCGAAATCCATCTTAGAACCAAGAGCACATTAGGTCAAGTTCTACTCCAAGAACCAGGAAAGCCATTTAAGTTCAAAGGCAGGAAAAGACTGGTTTCCCAGCCGAACACAGAAGGTTTTAGCCCCTCCCTGCACTTTCAGGTGATAAGAATGTCAACAGTTGAGTTCTTTTAAATATAGTAAATATCTGGGAAGGGAGACTAAACAATACATTATTGTGAGATGAGATAAAACACAAGCATATACATATGTAAATATAATTATAGATTATTGCATAGGTTATAACTATTATAGATTGTAGGTGTGTGTAGAAATACCAGTTATAAAGTCATATATTTATTTAGGAAGGCTAATTATATAATAATATTTGAATATACTGTTATGGGAAAACATAAGTTCCTAGAAACAAAGAACCCAGACCCCTTGGATTCTTTGGCACTGGCCACCATTTTAACTATCTGGCTGGAGATGCCTGGCTGGCCTAGCTAATACTGACTGTGACAGCAGCTATGTGGAACCAGTAAGCTTCCCTTTATCCTCTCTGATTACTTTTAAACCATTTTGATAAGTGCTTAGGCTTGGTGTATGAGCCACATTTATGCAAGTTCTTATTGCCTAGGGTTTCAGTAATGCTTAGCATTTTTATTACATTTTGGTGTGTATTCATATGCATGTGTGTACATGCATGTGCCACAGTGCACATATGGTGGTCAAAAGACAGCTTAGGTGTCCTGCCAATCAAACTTTGGTTGATAGGCTTGGTGTAGAGAATCTGTATCCACAGCCTCACCACTTAGTACATTGAACTGTACAAGACTATTCCCTATTTAAATCCTTTAAAGTGATTGTTTATTTTTTAAAGGTGTGTGAGCTTGCTGTGAATCAAAAAGTTTGCATCATTGAGCACAACATTGGTCCAGCAAGATGGCTCAGCTGGCAAATACACTGGCTGCCAAGCCTCATGACCTGAGTTCTTCACACTAGATATAAAGTAGAAGGAGAGAACCGAAAAGTTGCCCTCTGACATCCCCATGTATGCCATAGTACATACACGCTGGTATCATACATGTGAATGCACACCAACACAAGATATTAAAAAGAAAATATGGTGCTCTAAGACAAAGCAATAGCGCCAGACAAGAAATGCAAGGGAAACTTTGTGCTTACCATCCATTGCCCTGCCTACAAGTCCTACTAGGGACTCAGCTCAGCAATGTGCTTAGCAAATGCATAATCTTCACCAACAAACTTCAAATTTCAGCTATGTGAACCTTACACCCTTGGTGTGTCTTGTGAGTATAGCTTCCCAGCAGAGCTCTGTCTGCTGACCTCCCTCTCTGTCTCCAGGTCCTTCTTGATTGCTTTCCATGTTTCCTGTTCTCCATGTCTTTCTTTGTTGATTAACTGCTTCTTTTTCATGGAGCAAATCCTTAGTAGCTTCTTCAGAAAGGATGTGCAAAAGACAAATACTAGCCACATGTTTGCACATGTCTTCATCTACTGAGACACCCCCTGGATTTAGAATGTTCATTGTGAAGTTGTTGTTTATACAAATTTCCTAGGGATGACTCCATCATTTTCTACCTTCTTTTGGAGTCTTCATCTTTCTGTTTAGTATATCCGTCCTGCTCTTTAGAAGCTTAGGGAATAGCCTTGTACAGCTCAATGTCAGCCACTCACCCATTCCACTGGACTCTGGGCTTTGTCCATCACTCTAATTGCCTTCATTTCTGAGACTTTTCTGCTCGTCCTTCAGATACAGCTGTCTTGTGGTTCCTTTCTGGAATATTCTGTTTTGTCAGTGCTGAACTTCTTGGTCTAGTCTTCACTTCTCCATCCACTCTGTTTACCACCTCTGTCTCTGTTACCTGCACTCCTGCCCCGAAATGATCCTTTTCTGTAGATCCTTTGAGAAGCCATCTTGAGAGTAGTCCTCATTCTTTTATTGCACGGCTTAGCGTGGCCTTGTTACCTCTGCATTCACTACCATTGTTAAAACCCTGGGTCTAACATGACACCTCCTAAAATAGGTGGTTTTGTTTATTTCCACCCATGTCAGCACAGATCCTCCTCATACAGTTCTTTTGTTGCAATAGCTCAAAAAACACATTTGGGATTTTCATACATTCATATATTTTAAGAGCTGTAGCCTCTGTGCAATTGCCACCAAGCCCTCTGCTTACTATTAATATCAACTTTCAGGAGCCATCCTTTCTCTTTTATGGAACCCTGTCCAATTTGTGTTAGATTTCCTTGCAGATGCTACAGTCCCCATAACTCCATTTATTTAGATTTAGATTTGTGTCCCAAAGAACTGGTGTTTTCCTTTGAAAAAGATGTCTGCCCTGGCCTCTACTGCTAAACCCTATTCTGTCTTCGAAGCTTTCCTACAATGCCTCTTCATTTTAGAATATAGCTGGCTCATTTCCCCTGACAATCCTTTCTGGATCTGTGTGTGTGTGTCACTTACACCTCATACTGTTAATGAATCAGAACATATGCCACAACCCTTTGAAATAATATTGAGGGAGAAACTAATGAATAAAAACATCAGTTTGTTCTAATTCTACATAACTCTTTATTGTCAACTTTTGGTCTGTGTAAAGCTCTCATCCATTTCCAAATAGATTTATTTTTGTTGTACTAGTTCTTTGTAATGCATTAACATTTATATATTTAGTTTCTATTCTATATAACTCAAGCTTTCTTAAGACTTTACCTAATGTCTTTTTAAATTGAGATTACCTGCTTCATATTATTTATAAAATAATCTTGATGTTCAAATAAAGAAAGTACTTGCTAATCAGTGTTGAACATGGTAGAAATTGAAAGCACTCTCATTTTCTCAGTAGACTTTCTGGACAGCTAGAAAGCAACCTCTGTGGGCTCCAGGGTTTTGTGTTGCATAACTCTTTGATTAAGCACTGTGAGCAGTAAGATGTCTGCTTCTTTTGGAAGTAACTCCAGAGTCTGGGTCTATGCTTCTTGGTGTATGTTTACCTTTCCTTGTCTGTTAATGTATAGCATTTGTCTTGCAGTCCCCCATACTGTATTTGTGTGCAGCTTTGAACGGATCTGGGCATTCCAAGTAACAGTTTACGTGCTGTACACTGACATTTATTGGCTGAAAAATTAAAATTCCAAAGTGAGCATAGAGCTGGATGGATGGCTCAGCAGTTGTTAATAATGCAAACAGGAGTAAAATTCCCAGCATCCACATTGATTGACTCTCAGCTGTTTGTTACCCTTAGTGTAACCTCTAAGGGCACTTACACAAGTGTGCTCAAACACACAGAGAACACAGACACAAAAATAAACATAAAATAATTTTTAAGAGGGTTTCAACTTAGCCTCAGTATGCTCAGTCTCTGGTGAAAGGGCCCACGGCTCTCTCTAGGATCCTCTGACTGGCGCACTTCCTCTGATTGGGAACATCATCATCCAGTCTCCTCTGTCTCCAGTATTGCCTTACCCTCCCTCCACATTGCAGCAGAATGAGAGCTGAAGGATGCAATCCCTAAAAGAGTGGAACTCATATGGCAACTTAACATAGCTAGACATAGTATGCCTCAGGAAGGATATTTGTCAACTAACCCGCATGAGTCTTCATTGTTCATGTGCTTATTTCTCAGACTTGACTTAGTGGCAAGGACAGTTGAGTTCTTGAAGTTTGGCTTTGAGACACAAATTCAGATTCAGTGAACTTCTTTCTATCAAAAGAGAAAAAAAACATAGTGCCTTCCTATGGTTAGGAAAAAGAAGCCACTGTAAACTTATGGGATTTTGATAAGGACCTTGGGGAAGAAAGCCTGTGGGCTTCAATGTTTGTCATCTTATTAGGGCTTTCTGTCAGATACCCAGTAACAGTCACTCATCTTCAGTGTCTTCTGTGAACATACTATATGTACGCATGTGTGCACAGACATACATATGGTACATATATGCATCAATCAGTAACTGTATAGAAAAGAAATTTTATCTGCATTTTCCTGTTTGAAATACATACCCAATTCTATTCTTTTCTGTTAGAGATGTTGTGTTTGAGACATTTTGATCCAGCATCCTATCTGCCTCTCCTTCCCCTGCCAGTCATACCTCAGTCATTGTCCCCACTGAAGAGGACCATCAGTGCAGATAATCCAAATCCCTGGTTAATCCTCTCTGTTGGGTTGGGTCATAGGCCTACCACTGAAGGCCATGGGTCTCCTTGCACCTGGGGTTTAGTCATTGCTTCCCCCAGGAACAGAGGGGCTGTGGTAGACACTGAGAGATAAAGCCCAAGGAAGTAGGGTAGTCTGCAAGGCAAATAGTCCCATGGAGATTGTTAGGAGCTCCTTGTTCAAGAAACAAAATGGGGCAGCAGGTCTTCACTCCCTGAGTCTGAGAAGCTTACCCCCTTGCCCTGAATTCAGAAACTAGTGTTGTTCAGATGGCAATGGACAGTTGAATTTTAGCCAAGGGGGCGCTACCATCTAAATACAAACTATCATAGGCCAGTATTAGGGGAAAGGCATGTTCTATTCACTCAAAACCACAGCAGGAGGAGAGAGGGCAAGATAAAGTCTTCAGTGTTCCTATTCAGGGACTATCTCTATCCTGAGTTCCACTGCAAGGGAGGCTTGGGCTTCCATCAAGTCCTGTGCATTGGCTTCCTAATCCTCTCATTGTTTAGCACATAATTATTAGAATTTCTGTATAGGAGCATCATAGCCAAGAGATACCATGCAGCAAGACATTCACTAAAAATTCTATCGGTCAGCATAGTAATTTGAAGCAGACATTTTATCTCAGATTGGCAAGAATCTCAGTGAGTTTCTATAGTACTGAAAGGAACCCCAAGCTTGGAAACAAAACAATAATAGTTGCCTTCCCCCAGATGCATTTGTTAGAATATTAAGATATGAAATGTGCCTGAAGTAAGCTCTTACTTGATATTGGTTGGTTTTCAGCACATAATTTAATCATCATTCCCCACTTTGAAACCTTTCCTTTTTCTGGCTTGAGAGAAGTTCTTGAAATGGAGATCTTCCAATGCCTGATGAGAGGTAGTATGGGAAATGCATTCCCATGCATGCTGTCTTCTGTTATTTCTTGCAAGAGAAAGCACTTATTTTTTTTTCCCACATATTTTAAGCTCATATGCCTTAAACACTAAAAGAGGAGAAAATTAGCATATTTGTCTCCTAGCTCCCTGAGGACAGTGTAGTATAGATAATAATATTGACTTTTTACTATGGATATGATGGGAATTGGATTCTGCCTCAAGCACTTTACAGGCAGGAGCTCATAGAATCTTCTCTTCCTGAGAAGGTGTTATAATAAGGTAGGTAAAATGGGGTGAACAGAATTGATGCACTTACTCCAACACTATGTACCCCCAGCCTAGAAAGTCCCCTGTTCCCATGTGGTGGTTGTACAGGACTGGGTGCCTAAGGGTATGCCCACAGGGCTGGGAGAGAGTCCATACATAACAGAATGTGCCTCCAAGGGCTCTCTGCTTTCTCCCCCATGCTGCTGAAGCTGTTTATCTGTGTCTGTTTTGAACCACTTGCTGATCCTCACTGAAGCCAAAGGGGAAGACCCATAGGAGATTTGGGGATTTCTCACAACCCTCCTCCCAAGCCTTGATCTCCCCCCCCCTTTTTTTTATTTCCTTTAGCAACTGTGTGAAGTAGAGAATGGAACCCATCAGAACTTGATAATATGTCCTATAAGGTGCCAAGTGTCCTTCTCTCTGGCTGGCAGTGAGAGGATAAGTATCCTCTTCTTCTTCTCCATGAGCAGAAAATAAAAGGTGGTTTTGACTTGTGCTGCAAGTCTAGGCAGGTCCTGATCTTTCTAATATAGCCTGCTCACTTTAGAGTTTGCACCAAAGCTTGCTCCTCATTCAGGTAGGGTCATCATGGTCACTGGAGCTGTTTAGTACCCTGAGCAGGACTGTCAACCTGTAAAAATTAAATATCACATGGACTTTAAACACACATCCCTTATAAAATTTTTAAAGCATTCTGGATTTTATTAGAATGTGTGAACCAGACTGAGTATATTAAATTTATGAATTCAATTGATGCAGTACCATAATAATTCAATACAATATGCTTATGTCATTAAACTCATAAAGCAGATTCTCTGAATAGCTATAATGAATAGTTCTGATTCTGTAATCACAGACTAACATTTTCACCCTGATGAATTTTAACTGAGAGCTCTCAGACTTCTGTGTAACATCAAGAAATAAATGTCATGTTTCAAGTGGTGACTACTTATTTCAAGTATTTACTTTAAAGCCCAGGGTAGTAAAGGTAGCTGGTAGAAGAGAAGTGTCACAAGGATAGAGCTACCACTAGGACTGCTAAAAGGATTGGAAGTCACTGACTTGAAGTGGAATAGGATAATAATTTATATCTAATCATAAATTATAGATAGAAACCTTCAGTCTACCTTGATTAATTTCATTCATTTCCTCTTTCCTTGCCTTATTCCCAGTCCCATGGGCTATCTGGAGTCTGGATAGGGCAAGTCTTGGTGTTTCATCAGCTCCGGGCCAAGAGAGTTCAGGCCACTGCTATTGTATTCTGGCTTCTTAGGAATTGAGCTCAGTCAAAGCCCCAGAATGTGTGAGCATCTACATGTAAGCATTCTCACAAGTGTATCTAGTAGTTCAAGTCTCAGGTTTGATCTAAACTCAAATGGCGGTAAGAAGCTACAAAAACAAGGCTTATTGGGGTCAATAGTATAACAAACTATAAGACATTCTATTTCCCATTCAATTTCCTGCCTGGCTAACTTTATCTCTTTTCAGAATTTGGAAACTTATAATGAAGAAAATGGATTCAACAATGTGTGGTCATAACAAGGTGGTTGCAACAAAAGGTGGTCATAATAAGCTTTTGAAACAAAGGCACGGTTGCCATTTCCTAGAACAGGCAATAGAGGACCATTTGTAGTTAAGGTTATAGATGAGCATAGGCCAGTCCTTTAAAATTGATCAGATTTAATTATAAACATGAATGAGCCTAGTTGTCTTTACTATAAAATGGTGTCCAAGCCTATATAGAAGCAGGTTGGTCTATCATTACCCACCTATGAGTAATGATATACCTACCACCTCTGTGTGATCTATCCAGAAAAGTGGCAGTGTGGAGCAGGAGGGCCATTATTTGTAATACAAGTACCTACATCATAACATTAATACTACCTTTACCTCTTGGCCTGCAAAGCCCAGCCTAGATGGAGACTTGTGTAGGCTAGGGGAAGTATCAGGGCTGGACATGCTATCGGGAACCCAAGAGGGGTCTCAGTTGTAGATGCCAGTAAAACTATCCAGCCACTTGGGATATCTTATGGTAGAGAGAGAAAAAGCTGGGAGTTAGCAGGTATTTGGAGAGTTATAACCTATAAACAGCCTCGGTCTCTTCAGAGTCACTAAACCAACAACTGTGCATTACAAATAGCCAAAACATGCTGAAGGCCTGGCAGGATATCTGGGTCGAAGAAGGGAACACAGCCTAGTGCTAAGACCTCAGCATGGAGACTGGTAGAGTGTCTACCCAGGCAGCAGCTCCTCATTGAGAGTGTGTCCACAGAATAGTCCAATGAAACTGAGCTATTGACTGTGCCAAGCTCTACCTCCTGCATCTTCCTCCACCTTCTCCAGCTGTTAAATTCTTACCTTTCAGGCTTGAAATTCATTCGCCACCTCTGAGGTCTAGGTGGATACCTTTTGTTCCCTGGTAGGATTGCCAGTGACTCAGGACAAACACTGACTCCTGTCCTCTGCTGAATTCCTAGCTAGCCCACCCCAAGCAGGTAGAAAACTCAATTCTGAACAAAGTCAGGCCAAAGGAGCTAACAAAAAGCAAACTTAAACTTAACTCTAGAAGATAAATAAGATCAGGTATGTAGTAACTGTTGGGTGCATGCATGTGTCACCTGGACCAAGTTTTTCTCATTTCATTAGAATATGCAGGTCATTTAGGTTAAGTTAGGAGGCATAGCCAGCATATTTGATGATTCAGTGCAGCTAAGTTGTAGTTTCTAAAATGCCAGTCAAAAGTGATCAGACTAATATCTGTGGGAGTTTGGAACTGGGAAGGTTTGGACAGGGGGATCTCATAGAGCCTATTGGATTGATTTATAATGCAGTGAAAACCAGAATTTTATCAGATCTGGAGATATCCCAGGGTATCTCCATATGTACCTGGGATGTCTTCAGAGCTCATCGGTCAATGACAAACTCTCTAAGTTTCTCTGCCAGGTGAATGGATCCTGTAGGTCTTATTAGATGGAAACTTGTCTTATGTTCCCACCAAATGACTTCTGGGGATGAATAATGCCCTTGAACTCTCTTCCCTGCTAAATGTTGCAATAGAAAGGCAGATGAGGCCTTATTACATTTCTAAGAACATTTCATTTCAATTTTAATGATCTCAATAATTTTAAATTACAGATTTATGTTAAAGTTTTGTAAAAGGAAGAAAGTTCCACAACAATGAGATAGCTGAGAAAATCATTAGAATGACACAGTGCCGTGATGTATTGCACATGAAATAAGGAAGGCCCACAGCTACAGTTGTGAGTCCTATTAAAATACAAACTTATTTATAGCATAAAATGGCATGACATCATCCCCTGCTAATTAAAATGGAGGGTAAGGAGCCAACAGATAGCAGAGCTAAGACCTCTGAACACTTCTGAAGGCCCTAATTACACACACACACACACACACACACACACACACACACACACACACACACACACACACACACACAGATTGAAAGTCCAAGGGTAGTCCAGGAGCCTACTTTAACATGGCATAAGCCACATTTTATCTTTAGCTTCAGGACATGATCCTTGAGGGTCATATGTGAATATTCTGATTTTCTCCCAGATCGGAAGAGCCAATCATCCTGTCCTTCTGTGGCTGTTGACCTTGGCTAAGTCAGGGCCTCTTGATGTCAGTGTACATCAGTAAGCAAAGGATGTCTCACCATGCCTATTACTGAAAAAACTAGGAGATGCTCTTTACAAAGCTCTAGTGATATGAATCTAGATTTGGATTCTTCACACATTACATTGCTACATGTGCCAGCCTGACTCCTTACATTGTTTGCTGAATTTAGACTTCATTCCCCTTCTCTATTTCTGAACCTTTCCTTCCTTCAAAATCCCAGGCCCAAAAAGGACCAGCTCCTAAAATAAGAAGGGTGTGGCATGTGGAAATGCCCTATTGGCCCTAGAAGCTTTTGCTCAGGTAGGCAGCTGAGGCCCTGGACTGTATCTGAGGTCACCTATACATGTCATTTGAAGGTCTGGAGTCTGATCAGAGACTGGCAGAGACTGCCTGGAGGCTAGACTTTACTCAGTTCTTCCAGCCTTCTTTCCTTAATAATCCAAATGAGCTATCTTCAAAGAATAGGTGTCTCTTCAGAGAGGAGACCTGGATGTTCTCTAATAAGGGAAGCAGAAGCAGAGAAATCAGGAAAATGGCCAGGGTCTTCGAAGTCATTTTGAGTGTCTCTGCTAAAAAGCCTGAGAGATAAAGTGTCCAGGGTACAGCAGTCCCCACCATTAAGCCTAGAAAAGACAGCTAATGAGACTCAAACAGCTGAGACACCTCCACACCCTATGTAGATGGCTTCACTCTTTGAAGACAAGATGGGCTCAGCTGTTTGGGGTCAGCCTTTAGGTGGAGCCCTGGTCTTGAGTCTTGACTCTCTAGCTTATACGCCCATGGACCTTTGTAGTATTACTTAAGCTTCCTGGGTCTGCATCTTCATTGATAATTCAGACTTGACAATAGTCCTCCTTCTTATTGATAGGAAATTATTGAACACCTTTAAGAATTATCACAGTGCCTAGAACTTTGCAAGTCTTTGATAGATGGAACTTGGCAGGACAGTCTTGTTTTGCTGGCGAGTGAGGTCTGCTAAAAACGGCATTCAGAATCCTCATTGTTGTGTGTCTGTGACAGTCACACATATACCACCTTCTTCTATCATATGTCATCTTTAAAAGCCAGACATGGTAATGTGTGCCTAAAATTTCAGCATTGGGAAGACTGATGCAGGAGAATTGTTTGAGTATGAGACTAGCCTGGACTTCATAATGAATTTGAAGTTTACCTGAACTACACAATAAAACCCTGACTTAAAAAGTGAATAGTAGTCCTGAAATCATATATATGTGTGTGTGTGTGTGTGTGTGTGTGTGTGTGTGTGTGTGTGTGTGTGTGTTATATAACATCATATAGACTGAGAAAGTTGTGTTTATATATTTAGAAATATATATAATAAAACAACAGAGAAATAGAAAGCGTGAATTTGAGTGAAAGCAAGGTGGGAGGTTAGTGGAAGGAAATGATATAAACATATTTTAATTTCTTAAATAAATAACAGTTAAAAACAAAGGCATGAAGTTCCTTACAGGATATTGTCTTCATTTGTTTGTGGGAATTTTTTAAACTACATGGCAGACATACAGGGGTCTGTCTCTCCCGATCACCTCACCTGCTTGGGGTCCATGAATTGTCAGACTTTTCCAGACTGTAAACTGCATTGGAAACCTTTGAAGAAAGTCATTCTGTGACATAAGGTGCTGTGTGTTAGTGCTGAAATACTCCTTGAAGATTAGCTATCTAAATTTGATTTTCTGAAAACATTGGTAAGAAAGCTCTTATTTATGCCTTAATGTTAGTTCAAGTGGCAAAAAAAGTACATAGCCTGGATAAATATGTCTGATATATTTCTTGGTATTCTTAAGTCTTTTCAGCCAACTAGGCACCCATCCTCTGTCGTCATGCTTTCTACCCCACTCTGCCTCTTTTCCTCTCATCTCACAGTAACCCTTCTTCCCCATTGCTCAGACATCCCTATCTCCTCCACCCCCCACCCCCAATGGCCATTCTCATAGACCCGCACTTGCTCTGGCATCCTTCCTTGTTTCCTACACCGCAGTCTTGCTGGGAGGATTAGACTGACCTGCTTTTCCATCTGCCCCTGTGGCAGGACTGTAATGGTACCCGTCTCCATGGGTACAATTGCTCTTCGAGGTGCCACTGAGCCAGGCATTAAAAAGTAAATGATTCATTGTGATACCACTCCAGGCAGAATGTGCTGGTCCTCTCAGATCCTAACAGGACACACATTTTTAAATATCCCACTTCTATTTTATTTTACAGTGGAGAAAGCATTCGGAGAAAGGCAAACACAGTAGTTGGATATTGGATCTTACAAATCCTTTTCCTGCTTTGCACTTCTGACCCTGATAAGTCACTTAAACTCCTAATGTCCTTCCGTTTTTTCAATTCTCTTCTTATAGAATCTGCTACCCTTGGGATGCGGCCTGGTTCCTAAACTTATTTCTCACATGCTGAGGAATGCTAGGATGTCCATGGGTCTACAAAAGAGGGATGCCTTTGACAGAAGAGCTTTTTATTTCTCCCTTCAGCTGCAGATGTGATAGAAAAATACTTTGAGTCCAAGCAACAAAAATCATTAATGTAATTATGTGTTAAGTAATATATATATATATGAAATCATAATTATGTGATCTATATAGGATACAATGAAAGTAGATTTCATTATTGAAACAGAACTCAGAAAGACCAAACAAGTCATCATTGTCAGTTCCCCTTATTGGTCACCTGTAAAATCAAACAGTGAGGGGTCCTGAACTCCACAGCTACACACTCAGAGCAAATGCATTGTACACATCACACAGTGGAACTCTGACAGAGGGTGAATCAGACACAGAAAGTGTGTTTATTAACATGAAGTTTAAAATAGACAACAGTGTTCTAAACTGGTAGAAGTTCAGACAGTGAACTCTTGTTACTCTTAAGAAGAGGATTGCCGATGACAGGCACACAAGGAGGGTTGTTGGCTGGATGGAAACTGTTAACATTATTTATAACCAGGTGCTGATCACATAGGTAGGCTGATTTGGGGAAATTTATTAGGTTATATGCTCATAGTATGGAATGTTCTCCAGGCATATATTAAAACTTAAAATTAACTCATGAAAAACAATTGTCACTGCTATGTCTCAGCGAATCTCCTGAACTAGACTGTATGCATGTGAATTAGGGATTGCAGAGAAGAATGTAATACCATGGACCTAAGAAAGTATTGGAATGTTCATTCTGTCACTTCCAGCTCTACCCACAGCCCTTAATTTTGTCCTTCACTTGAATCTGACCAGCCCATTTCAAACATAACCAGTAAAAGTCATGCCTTGTTGTACGGTCCTGGGAACACCATGTGTTCACTGCAAAGAAAATTTCCTAGCCACATGATGTCTCACCACAGAAGTTGTCTGTGTCAAAGAAGCCAACCGCCCCATACTCCTGCTGTGCAGAGAGAAAGCTCTGCAATGTGAAGAAGTAGCCAGATGAGATCTGTCTGGGGGTTTCATGAAGCCATGGTAATGAGTTTATTTGAAGAAAAAGTCATTACCTTCAGCAGATTTATAGCTCTCTTGTAATGGCCATGCTTTGACAGGGAAGGTGTCTCCTATACTTTCTCTTTTACTTTATTATCTTTTTAACTTTGCTTCTCATTATACACAACTTCAGGCTTTATTGGCCCTTTAAAAGGACACTACTTTGTGAACTAATTATGACAAATGTTGATACAACATCTGTTTTTGTATTCCAATTGCCTTATAGTCTGTCAGAGTTCATCCGGAAGGCAAGCTTGATGTAAGCAGTCTGTTGTTGGTGCCCTCTGCCTGGGTTATGGAGAAGGAGATGCTGAGGTGCTCCTGAGATTGTGCCTCTACCCAGAAGTCCCCTCTCTGTCCTTGCAGGAAACTGTGGATGTCAGTCACAGTTCAGTGCACAGCTGGGCAAGGCCTCATCTTTTCCATTTGAAGTAATTTTCCTGTTTTTTTTTTTCAAGTTTTTTTATTAACAAATATTAATTAGATATGACAATGGGTTTCTTTATGATCAAATTTATTCCTTATAACCCACCTCTCATTTTTTGAGACAGGGTTTCTCTTTGTTGCCCTGATTATCCTGGAATTCACTTAGTAGACCAGACTGGCCTCAAACTCACAGAGATCTTGCCTCTGCCTCCCAAGTGCTGGGATTAAAAGTGAGCGCCACAAACACCTTTACTCTTTATTCTTTTTTTCCCAGATGGTCTCTTTTCCATTACCATCTATTTATTTATCCGTCTGTCTATCAACCAATTAGTTTAATTAGGCTTGCTTACAGAAATGTGGTAGAAAGATTATTTTTCAGGGTATTAGTAGCTTACCAGTGACTATGTCACTTAAGGAAGTGTCACTTTGTCTCCCAGCAACTATGAACTGTCTGTAACTCCTCTGGGAGACGTAAGGCCTCCTGAGCCCCTCTCCTTCCGTGGTGGAATGTTTCTGGGCCCAGTCTTATTGCAGGTCTTTAGTGTGAATAATCACAGCTGCTGAGACAAGAGTTCTATGACCATGTCGTGCCCAGAAGACAGAGTTTTATACACTCTCCACCTCCAAGCTCTTACATTCTTAACCCCACCACACACACAGTGTTCCCTGATCCTGGGAGGGGATGATATAGTAACTCATTTAGGTACACCAGTCACTTATTTTCTGTGTTTTGATCAGTCATGAGTGTTTTTATCTACTGCTAAATGAAGCCTCTGTGGCTCTCCTAGTTAACTGCATCTGTAAGCTTGGCATAGCTCAGATTTATCTGAGGGATCTCAAATGACGGTACCCCAGGCATTGGCCTGTGAGCATGCTTGTGGGACACCTTGATTGTTTATTGATGTAGGACAGTCATTGGCCTGTGAGCATGTTTGGGGGACACATTGATTGTTTATTGATGTAGGAGAGCCCATCCCATTGTAGGTAGATACCATCTCTGAGCTGGGCCTGGGATCTTTGAACATAAATATTTAGAAGGCAATTTGATAGATGTGCCATATCTATTTAGCAAAACAACTTCAGTAGTTTCCTTAATAGGGCTTTCTACCTTTCCAGCCATGAGCTTTTGATTAGGTTTACAGTATCAGAATCAGTTTCCGTCAGTGGAACAGGCCTCAAAGCAGAAAAGGGGTTCATTACCCCCAAGCTGTGGTACTGTGCTTTTGTACACTCCAAATGTTTGTCACTGTAAATATTGGCTTAATAAAACACTGATTGGCCAGAGCACAGCAGAGACCATCAAGGCACAGAGAAGGGAAAATGAGAATGTTGTACTGAGAAAAATGTACCAAGCCACATGGCTAAACATGGATAAGAATCTGTAGTGGATTTATGATGTTACATTGTAAGTAACTGTCCCACCTATGAGTTTAATAAAAAACACTGATTGGCCAAAGGCAGACAGGAAGTGTGGGTGGGACTACCAGACTAAGAAAACTCTGGGAACAGGAAGAGCAGAGCAGAAATTCCACAGAGACTCTAGAGTTGCCAGACAAGCCAGAAGGTACAGAGGACAACTATACTGCTCAGCGAAAAGGTACCTAGCCGCATGGCTGAACAGGATAAGAGTCATGGGTTAAAGGATAAAGAGTTAGCAAGTTATATGCCTGGGCCTTAGGCCAGTCAGCCTAAAATTAATGGAAGCATCTGTGTGCCTCTGTGGGACTGCGGGTCTGCAGGTCCAAACCTTGAGGTGAGGCCTGAAAGTCTGGGTCAGAAACCTCTTACTACGAGAATCATTGGTTAGTTTAAGAGTAAGAGTTAGCAAGTAATAAGCCTGAGCCAGAGGCCAAATAGTTTACACTCCTTTGTGTGATTATTTGGGATTAAATGGCTGTAGGATTGGCCAGATAAGACAGAGAAACTTCTGACTACACCTCACCCCCCTTAACACTCATGGTACTATTGAACTAGTTGGTATGTCTTGCCTGCTGGCAATAGTATACTGCACTGGATCCACAGCTAAGTATCATTCTTCTTTACAGCTAAAAGCATTCTTCTTGGCCTATGGCTCAGGACTCAGCACCTGAATTCAACCCATTTATAAAGATAGCTGAACTTTCTTTTGGGACAAACTTTAGTTGGGACCAAATAATTCATTATCCTATGGTCCTAGAGCATCCCTGCTTCTACGTCCTTTAGTATCCCTCAACACATACATGACAGTTACAGGTCTCCACACATTGCCTGATGGCCTGTCGAGCTACCACCCCTATGTGGGCCACTGTTCCAGGATTAGGCTTCTGTTTTGTTTTGTTACAGCCAAGAATAATAATGCTTAATTTCTGAAATCGTGCCAGGATTATGTGTAGTTTTAAATGAGTGAAGACCTGAAATGTGGGCGTTATCCTTGCACATTCTTGTCTCCCATAATTTTCAGGCACCCACATCTGAGTTCACATTCTGCATCTCAAAGCCTTGTCTCAGGCATTCTTCCTCTCTCAGTACCATAAAGGCAAGTGATGTTGTAATGAGCACCTGCCATGGGGGAGAGAAAGGTAAAAAGGCCAGAGCAGTTCACCTTTCACCCTAAGAAGAATATTTTTATTATTGGTGATGATTATAGAAGTTTTTAAGTGTTCTATAAATTATTATTATTATATTAGTACTTGAAGTTGATTTTATTTTATACATAGGATTCAGAGAAGATACAAATGCTAATGTTGCTCAAATGGGCACCACCCCGTGTGAAACTTGAGAGGAAAGTGCCATTTTTAGTAGGGTAAATTTGCCATAGGCAGTATGCCCTGTGCTAGCTAGCACCACTGCTCTTCCACATGGCACTGTTTACAGGTAGACCTCAGGTGACATCTCTGTGGACTATAGCCCTGAGCCAAAGAAATTTCTACTGCAGGCTGGGACATTGCAGGCCTGTCCACTCTTCATGGGCTGACAAGGCAGTCAAGGACCTTTGGAGCATTCTCTTTTCGGTTTTGTTTATGAAATAAATGTATGTGAAGATCAGTGGTATATTGAACATTTTCTCTCCCCTCTTTGACTCAAGCACTGTCTTGACCATATTCTTCACTCTTGTCTTTTCCCAGAAATACCTCAGGGAGTTTTTCAGTGTGATGCTCCAGTCTTCAACATCTCCCCTCCACATAAACAAAGTGGGGCTAACCCTGTCGAAGCATACCATTTGTGAGTTCTCACCGTTCTTCAAGAAAGGAGTCTTTGACTACAGCAGCCATGGAACGGGATAGATCTGAGGTGACAGAGGAACTTCCAACACAGTGCCTTCTCATCAAAGTGTCTCCAATGCAGGTGGACTCCCGCACCAGAATCCCAACCTGCCTCCTCCTGCTGGGGCAACTTGCAGCAGCCAGCCCAGACCACCTCACATACCATATCTAGTGCCTGAGTTTGGGAGTGAGCTGCTTTGCCTGCCAAGGGTGACCCTGACCGGCAGTTGTTACTGTACCTCTGCACTTGAACGTGGCCTTTCCCATAGTGCTTCCTTCTCATTGTGCAGCAAGTCAGTCCCCCGTAGCAAGATGGGTTTGTGGCTTGCTTATCTTGGAGTTCCCAGAGCCAAGCCAACTTGGGACCTCCCAGAGTGGGTGGCTTACCAGATCATCCTGAAATGACTTTCATCTGGTTTCTTCTCTCACCAAAATATGCTTGTTTTTTATACTCCTTTCATGTGGCTAGCTAGATTTCAAAGATGTTTTGCTCATTTGGATTGGGACTAATATTCCTAAACACTGAAGTTTACACCAAATGTCCAGTTCTCCAAAAAGGATCTGTAGGCCAATCATGAAAAGTCTTCCATGCCTGACAAATTGGATGTAGGCAACATCACTTAATACTTGTAGAAACCCCTACAAATAAGTCATTGCTTAAACGTTCAATATCTTAGGGCATTTTTCCAAATCTCAATAAATAATGTCCATTCTTGAGCTTTTTCTGCATAAAACAAGTGCAAAGCTGGATGCAGTCTTTTAAATATTCTTTTGTTCATGTTCTAGTACAGAATCTTCAGGATCATTAGCTTAAAAAAGAAAATTTGCAGTAGTTTATTAATAATCTCTCAATTACTCAGGACATAATATAGTATTGCACATCTGTGTATAGTGAAACTGCTTCGTTTATCAAAAGAATTGTGAGTAGGAAAAATATGTGGTATATATTGAAATGTACATAATTCGACCTACAGATTTTTATGTATACACTCCTATACAATAGTTCAACATAAGGCTGTATAATCATTCACACCAAATTTATTAAAGGTGTTTGCTTTTTCAACTGTTAAATTGAGCTGCTATCAATATTAAATGAAGTCATGAACTCTACCCTGTAGCTCAGTTTGTTTTAAGTTTGTAATGTGATCATTGCTACTGGTCTGTTTAACAATTGAACTGATATGCTTAGAACGATGCATAATGTATAATTTAGCATTTATGTTGCAGAAAATGCAGTCACAGTAATGATTGAAGTCATAAATGAATGGCTAATAGAACATTTTTGCATTCAGTCTTCTAGAGCATACCTGCCCAACAGAACTCTCCAACCATAAAAGTACATTTAAAGATGTAGCTAGTCTTATAAGGAGGAAACTAGTATTCACTTAATGAAATATCATAACTTAGCATGAAAAACTAAAATGGACTGTTTTTTTAATTGCTGCAGAAAGACCTGCTTCTCTCTTGAGTCATGATTGCAGGCCTAGGTTTCATAGTAGTTGAACCTGAAACTAAAGACTAAATATTAAAACTGGGATATGATAATTAGCTGCAGGTAATTTATTTAAAATAATTCTACATGCTGAAGACTAACCCTTGTTCACTTGAGTAAATTTTTTTCCTTTGACCAAATAATCTGTATCTTGCCCTCTGGGACCTATACTAAAAGCTCAGCTCATGGCAAGTATTTCATTAAAAGTATACATAATATTGGCAAGAATAGTGTATTTGTGAGAAGTACAGTCATGAGATGATCCTCCTCTTATAGTTTTCATGGTAGTGCTTGGAGCCCTAGTACTAACTCGCTCTGGCTAAAGCCAGCATCACTCCCAAGACCTTGGTCTCCATCTGAAAACAGATTGTAGCTTCCATTTGAACCTATGGTAAGTAAGGGATGACTTATTCCAGTTGGCCCAGCTATAATTGTTCATGTGTAGATGAACACTACATGTTTCTCACCTGACATAGAGGCTGCTGAATCTGAACTAAACATGAGGGGATATTGGAAAGCAAGCGAAGAATTATATCTAAACAAATCATGGAATATAATGGGTCTCTCTTTATATCAATAGTTCTGTAATAATGCCATGGAAACTTTTTATTAATATGAAAGCTTGGCCTTAGCTTAGGCTTGCTCTCAACTATCTCTTAAAACAAATTAACCAGTTTATATTAATCTGTGTTCTGCCATGTGGTTCATTACCTCTCCTCAATACTATACATCCAACTTCCTCTGTCTAGCTAGAAAATCTCCTGTATCATGTCTCAGATTCTTTCCCAGACTTCCTATCTTTACATAGACAAGTTCCACCTATCTTCTCCTGCCTAGTTATTGGCCATTCAGCTCTTTATTAGACCAATCAGAAGGTGATTTAGGCAGATGAGGAAGGACAGTCACATACAAAATAAATTAACAGTGGAATTCCTCTCTGAGATAAAGATAAGACACATGACAAGTCTAGACTGACAAAATGGAAGCCTCAATAATTTGGACTAATTTAAAGAAGAAAAATAAAATTAACAAGTATGTATTGTATTCCTGTATTTTTAGGCAAATACCAACTGGCCACTTCCAATTCAGACTGACTGATAACTCATCCTCTTATACCCTGTTGTCATCAGAACAAATCTGAGGAATTTAGTAGATTTTTTTTTTAAAGTAGGTGTCACGCCTTCCTGGATATTGTTTATAAAGTAAATGCTTATTAATCTTGTTAAAATTGCAATGTATCAATTCAGTTCCCACACAGACTTTGCTATCTCTGAATTAGCTTCAAATTCAACCTTGTGGTTAATTTATGCAGATGATAAGGAGCCTATGAGCATGTTGACTCAGTAGTGACTGACCACTTAGGAGATTCTCTGCTTATGGTGTAGAAATGCTTAAACATGCTGTAGAGATACATGAACAGGATTCCCAATCCCAAGGTTCTTTCAGACTTAAATTTTTGTACAGATTTATATCTTCAGCAGAAATTTACACTTTGATGTAAATAAGAGTTAGTTGTACTCAGTCTGGCTTCTGATCAGCCTACATAAGCTCCAGACATGACATTCACCATCTGACCAGAAGCTTGCACAGGTTAGCACATGAATGAACCCAGGGGGCATCTACTCCACAGAGTTTCTAAGGAGTTGTAACTCCCAGCCTCAGGTCAAGGCATATTCGTTGATAGTCCAGGTTTAACTTTATTATATTTTAATGTGGATTTTGCATTACATGAACATGCTATGCCAATAATAGACATTTATGTCTTTCTACAATGTCAGAATTTATTGAATAACAGTGGCTTCACAAGGTTAATGGTTTCAAAGATAGCAATTTGTTATATAATCCTGCCTTGACTTGGTTGCCCGGCTGAGACAAGTGAAAGTTCTTTTATTTCTATCTGAATTGTTAATATTAATTTACACAGCACACAGTAAATATATCTATGTGCTATATATGTATGAATGCAAGTTAAAGAGTCTGTTCAAGAGGTTTCAGAAGTGGGCTGAGTACAGAAGAGACCAGGGCTTATGGGGAACTGCTTCTGGAGTTAGAGTTTGGGAATGAAGCTGTAGAACTTTGAGAAGGAAGTCCAGACTGGGTCTGCAGCCAGAGATGGATGAGAAGCAAATCCAAGTGAGATAATAGATAGATGGGCAGGCAGTCAAGTCAGCCACATCAACAGCAGCAGATAGAGCCAAGCTAAAGCTCCAAGGACATGTAGGAGAGTCCCCTGCTTGTCAGTCTTGGAGACACACTTAGCAGGTGTCAAATGATAGTTTTTCGTGGGCTATGTGTTGGCAGCATTAGTTGTCCAACACTTTATTGGGTTCACCATTTCCTCCGTCCTGTGTGCCTGATAAAGCTGTGGAGCCTAGTTTCTGTGGTCCACCCATGTGCCCCTACAGTCTCAGTTCTCCCAATAAACTAGGATGATGGCTTCTTTCTACTCCCAGGACTAAATCATGCATTAGTTTGTGCTGTGGGTGTGCCTGATGGATGGTGCAGTTCCTCAGGCTACCCAGTAACTACAGTCATCCTTATTCCTCAAGATGGAGTCAAACAATGGTTGTCAAAATGGAGTTTCCTGGCATTTGAAGTAACTCGGGAGGCAGAGGTAGGTGGATTTCTATTAATTTAAAGCCACTTTTCTACATACCAAGTTTCAAGACACCCAAGTCTACATATGGAGAACTTGTCTTAAATAAAATAAAGAAGTCTCCTAAAGCAAAACACTGACTAAAACTCTACAATTTTGTCCAATATGGAGTAACAAGGTAAAACATAGGCTGACCATAACACTGCTAGAAAGGCTAGTTTTTTCCCATTCATATGGGAGGATGTGTTAACAGACATAGGACAGCCCGCCCTCCCTCCCCCCCCCCCCCATCAAACTAGGATAGTGTGCCAGGTACAAAGTGGGAAAATATAGAAGACAATGCAGATGGCCCAATAGGGCTGCTGTGTAATACTGTGTGTTTACATGAAGGTGGGTCACCAGGAAGAAAGAAGCCTGTCTCCAGAAGAGAAACTGAAAGAACGGCACATACAGGAAGGCTGAACTTAAGCCACCCTGACTGCTTGAAAGCAACTTGGCCGTTAACTGTCACACATCGTGTGCGACTGGTGATCAGAGACGTGTGTCTTTCCAGCTGAGCTCACAGTTGTGCCTGAGAGCAGCTCAGGAAAGAGCTGCCTGAGGCTTTGCTATTCCTGAGAAGCCCGCCTTCCTTCCCAGGCTTGTTGCAGGAAAGGAAGAAGGGAGGAAGGAAGGAAAAGAGGGAGGCGGGAGAGCTAGGAGTGAACACTGCAGCTGTTCCTTCAAAGCTGCCAGGACTGTCTTCAGAGGAAATAATCACAGTGAATAATAACAGTCTGTGAAATTAAGTTTGTTGTTGGTTAATTTGCACTCGGGTTTATGTCTAAACTCTTACCAGCTCTTCTCCTATAAACATAAGCTAGAAGCCTTGCAGGGGGTGTGGAGCGTGCTGCCTTATGCAACTTCTTCAGTGTATGTTTTAAGCTTGTTTTCAGTGGATATAAAAAGAAATGCCGACATAGGATGCAAAGTAATTCACATCCTGGATGCTTGTCCTTTTCAGGTAGAGAGGAAGGTCCAATTTAAATTTAGAGAATGTTTCCCTTGCCTTCCAACACTAGTCTGGGGTGAATCTTTGCATAGAGATGTGGTTTTGTTCTATAAAAGAACTCTTGATTAAAAAGCACAGTGCTCCCTTGAGTGTAGGGGCCATCAATGTCCCTGAGGGACACCTTGTCTAAAGAGCTTGCTATTACAGGTACTGCCCACGTGTGCATCTCTGACCAGAAATCCAGATGGCACTGAAGCATTTTTCTCCTGTATACCTCAAGAAAGATCCTCTGTGTGATATCCTCCTGCTCGGCCTCCCTTGTCACATAAACCCACCTATTTTACTCCTTACACATTGGAGTGGAAGAGAGTCTTCCACAGGAAAGAAACATAGCAAACAGCCATGCCAGGTTGTGGCAGCTGAGAGAGCTTTGTTGTGTTGTTTACACTGCACTTTGGTTAATAATTTCTAAGGTGTTTCCTATTTGAAGTCTCCTACATAAATCCATATGATGACCATCTCCCCAGTACTCTTCTGGAATGGGGGTGGGTCAGAACAAATTAGACCATTAATGTGGTTCCATTGGCCAATGCTTAATGTCAAGGACCACACGGAACAAGAACAAGGGACAGAACGTACTCTGCCTGCAGTTATCAGTCGCCATCTCTGAAATAAAATGCTCTCTGTTTTACTAAAGGTTAAACAGGTTAAAGAGGACTCACTCAAGAGAAAGAGCTAATTGGGACTTGAGTCTTGTGTTAACTCCATCCCCCTGCTACAGGATACAGAACTCACACCAGTTATTTTCATTAAAAGGAATTTCAGATGATTACAGGTAGCTAAAAAGATGAAGATTTCAACTGTGTCATGGAGATAGTAACTATGGTGAGCAGCTGCCTTCACTAGAGTAAGAGAAATATGTGGGGGAAGCTGAAATAAGACTTAGGGTCATGGGGAGAAAGCCCCATTGTGCTGAATCCAGCCACCACCGAGGAGGAGCATGTGAGCAACTGTTCTCCATAGCAAGCAGTTGCTTTCTTAGACATCCATCTTTGCTCACCGTAGGTAAGACCATCCCACATAGGCTTCTTGACAGTTGACAACTCTCATCCACTTCCATTCCCATTCACAAAGTAGTCACTGCTCCCCTGAACAGGGGCATGTGGTGTGTGTGTGTGTGTGTGTCCATCTGTGTCGCTATGGGAGAAGCCCTCCTTGATATTTCTGCTGGGTAAGGCCTTCCAGGTTGAATAGAGAGTATCCACTTCCCTGTAAGTAATCCCTTACTTATGCTCTGTAAGGAAGTCCAATAAATAACTCACTGGTTCCCCAGATTGCGCTTCAGTTTATTGAGACCTTAGGAGGAAGGGCAAGGAATTTTAGCAACAAGGGAAGGTGGGAGAATGGAGCACTGGTGCTAGCTTCTGAATTGGAAGAGGGTACTTAACTATAGAGCCCCTGGACCCTTGAGGAACTGCTGCATCTCTAAGGGTAAGGATGAAGTGCAATTGGTTGATACATGGAAACTAGCACACTGGATCTGGATGCTGTCCCTTGCAAGTACTGCTATCACCACCAGGGGGAAGAAATGAGGCAGAGGTGATACTGACAGGAACGGGAAGTTTCTGGGAAAAGGAAGTAGACAGGAAATGTTGCTGGAGAGAGACAGGAAGAGCAGTTTCTATCTTCTCAGTGCCCTCTAGGTCTCCCTCTAGTATCCTGACTTGGCAAAGCTTCACTGGGAGCAGCTGGCAAAGCAGAATTAGAGTTTGCATGTGCCAGCCCCACAATCCCAGAGCAGAGCTGGCAAGGGTGGAGATGGACTCTGGAAGGAAGTTTTACTAATAGGCCTGCTTGTCTTTTACTTCACCTGCAGCCAGATCCTAACTCTCACGAGCTGTCAGTCAAGTGTTCAGAAGCCATACAATGTAAAGTACCACTATGTATCCATAGTTACTCTCTGTTTAACTGCTGGGCCAAATACTATGCCCTGAGCTGGGGCGGGGCAGTAATCTACATGACTCTGCCCTTTGAATACTTAACTCTACAGATAATCTGTGTCTCAAAAGCCTCAATAGAATAGATATTCTCCAGAAGCAGCAGCTATGGCCTGAGCAGCACAGTGCCCATCATCATGGGGAAAGCAATGAGCATCTCCTACATCACTAGACTTCAACATGGGTTAGTTATCCTGAAATGGTAAGAAACAACCACCTCTAACTTTTCTAGTGCGCACGCACGCACACACACACGAAGGAAAAGAAAAGGAACCAAAATTTGTGAGGCAACATGATAGTTGGCTTTTTCTCTATCTTCCCCCAATGAACAAGAAAGATGCTTAGCGACTGAGAAAATGGATCAGGGGGTGTGTGCTCCAGTTCCTCAGCTATGTTGGGCAGGGCAACATTTTAGATATGCTGCTATGGCATGAAATGAAAATATTTCTAGAGCATCTGGCAAGGGAGTGAGCTTTATGGGCTGAGTTTGGAGACAAGTATTGGCCATAGGTGATTCTGTCCCCTGATATTCCAAATTAATTTTATTAAATATATATCACCACACTGTACTATTGATTAATCCAGTCATTTTGTGAGTTTTGGGGTTTTTTTTTTCTTTTTGTTTTGCTTTGTTTTGTTGAGGCTAGCAGAGTACCCCTATTACTCTGTACTGGGTCATTGCTAATTCCCATGGACTCTATTTAAAGTGGACAGCTTTCTCTCTTCTCTCAAGTGACTTGAATTGCTGCTCACTTGAGAAATTACTTTTCTGCTTATCCGCATGAGAAGCATGCTCAGCCATAACACCCCTGGCCATACCACTGACCTTAAGGGTCCCAGATGGCAGATTTGAGCCTCAGAAACCAAGAAAAGGTATGTCCCCCAAACCAATAAGGCCCAATGAGCAAACACGAGAGGACAAGAGGTACGGTCTTTTTTTTTCCTACTGTAGCTGTTGACCTAGTTGGATTTTTGAGACAGGGTCTCTCTTTACCATGTAGCTCTGGCTGACCTGGAACTCATTCTGTAAACCAGGCTGATCTGAAGCTCCAATTGACTTCTCCCACCTCCTTACCTCCAAAGTAAATGGATTATAGGTGTGTACTCAAATGCATGAGCCTGGAATGCAGTTTTGAACTTGCTTTCCCAGTCCCTAGGTATCTGGCAACTACTCAGGAGAGAATGTGATGCTGCCTATAACTAAATCAAAACCAAGGATGCCTCATTTCTAGTGAAATAATGCCACCTTTCTAGGATCACAAAGTTGGAGCCTCATATATCAAACAATCATTTAACACTGGCTTTATATCTCAACCCCTGTCCAGCCACAATGTCTGGGCTTGTGTTTGTTGGTTACTTTAGAAATGGATGTTATCCAGGTAACTCAAAGAACTTCATTTATTTTTGTTAAATCTCCTGGCATGAGTGACAGAATATTTGACAAATATTGCCTACAAGGTATCACATTTCCAGTAAGAGGAGTCCAATCCAAGGAAAGCCCAATTTTCCTGCCTCTAGTTTACAAAGATGTCTCATAATCCAAGGCAGATGTGAATTTTTTAAATCTAGAAAAAGAGGTTGCAAAAATGCATTACTTGGCCAAACAATAAATAATGATGAGTTAAATTATTATAAAACCCAGTTAATGTAACAGCATTGAAAAGGCAAGCTCCTGGGGACATAAAATAGTTTAAAGCTTGCCAGTGAGTTGGGGTGAGGTTGGGAAGAGAGTATCCATAAAGGGTTAGTAGGAAGGAAAATTGAGGAAAGAGGTGACTGGCTACTCTATTTCTTAATATGAGGCAGTGGTGGGTGTGGGTATGTCTTTACATACAACCACAGATGTTCGTCCAAATGCACAGAACAGTGCCCTGGGAAAAGGAAATTGTACTGTGAATTTATTTTACATATGTACATCCACAAACACATGTGTGCACACATGTAATTTAATTTAATCATGTTGAATAATTTGATTCTCACTGGTTAAGTACCAGACACTTAACATAGTCCTGTGAGAGAAAAGTTAGACAAAATTCCAGTCTCCACAAATGAGGTTATGAGCTTAGACCTAGGGTGAGAACAGGAATTACTTCTCACCTCTACTTCCTCCTTCCTGCTTTACTAACCTAACGATCACAGGGACCATCATCGTTCAGGACACATAGGTACTCAAAAATATAGCAGAATAGATGGTCAGCTGGCAGCTCACCCAGCCACATCAGGTCCAATCCAAGGCTTTTCAGCTTTTCTCCCCAGACCTCCCCCTCTGTCTCTCTCTCTTTCTCTCTCTCTCTCTCTCTCTCTCTCTCTCTCTCTCTCTCTCTCTCTCTCTCTCTCTCTCTCTCTCTCTCTCTCTCTCTCTCTCTCTCTCTCTCTCTCCTCCCCACTGCCCCCTTCTCTCTTCATCATTCCAACCCTGTATCTAATGGGTTTCATCTAATGACTCTCAGAGACAGAGGGGAATACACACGGGTTTCTTTTGGCCTTGAAAGTGCCTAAGAAGGATGTAGGATATTGTAATTCAGCTGGATCCACAAGGAAAATTTCACCAGAAAAGTGACAGGGAGGGAGCGGCTCACTGTGTGTTCTAACCACTACGAGTCAGAGCCAGGGAGATGATCCTGGTGTGCTGGGGTCAGCAGAGGTCAAGTGTGCAGGGGCTGTGTAGTGGAGAGGGAAAAACAGAAGCTGTAATGGCCAAATTAGGTAGGATTGAGGTTAGAGGTTAGACCTGGACTCGGTGAAATATCTTGACATGTAAGAACTGTGAGTTCCATTCCCTTGGCTGAGTCCTCCCTAGTGTGAGTTCTTGGAAGACAAAGCTACATTTTTCTTGTCTACTTTGGCTCTGCTGTGGCAAGGCCAGCAGGGTCACTGGTTATTTAGTAGACTTGCTGGATATATTTAAGGGTGACAGGAGAGGAGCAGTGATATTTTATTTAATATTCTAGAATGATTCTTAAAGCTGCTGCTCAGAAACAGACTAGAGAGGGCCAAAAAAGGGAAGGAAAGCCAACGGAGAGCAGGTGACAGGATTTTCAGGTGTGCATATCAGTAGCAGGAAGCAAGAATATGCATCCACAGGGGACACCCTTGCACCCTGCAAGACTTCATGGTAAGAAAGGCTGATGTGGTTCCAAGGCAAAGGGGGATGAAAGTGTGCAGCCTTATAACAGTGAGTGGCCTGAAGCCTAGCATAGCCTGAGGGATGCTGAGGACGAAAGGGAAGATCAGAGACTGCAGCCTACCTTTCCAGAGCAGCCTGAGCAGCAAGGGGCCACTCCAGTCCCCAAGAAGGGAGCTGCTGCCAGGCTTTTAAATGCATTGCTGTTTCTTTCTGAAGCAAAAGACCAGACCCGAGGCTCCCAGACATTCCAGATGCTGGTGTGTGCATGTGTGTGTGTGTGTGTGTGTGTGTGTGTGTGTGTGTGTGTGTGTGTGTGTGTGTGTGTGTGTGTGTGTGTGTGTGCAGGGCATGGAAGAAAAGAACCAATTGAGTTTGAGTTTCTAGGAAGTCTGGAAACTGGAAACCACAGCCAGATGGGCCCAGCCTGGGGATGGTCATGGCACATTGGAGCGTGAAATCAGACTTTGGAGGGAGATGAGGGTATGGCTTGGCAGAGAATCAGGCAGAGATTCTCAGCCAGACATTTATGTGTGATGGGATGGCCTAGGTTTACTAACAGTGAAACAGATGCAGGGTAAAGCGAACATGGGGATGCTTCCATATAGTTTCTCACTGGATGTATTTAACTCCTGATCAGCAGCAGCCTTGGCAGGTGACTCACAGGGTCAATTATCAAATGTCCTGTCAAGCTTTCAGCCACCCCTCTTTATCTCCTCAAAAGGATTATGGTGAGTTTTCCACACAGCCTAATTTTCCTCTCTCCTTGCTATTCACTCTCTGCTAACCCAGAACCAAATGTAGATCCCAGATCTACGACATCTCTTGAGTACAGATTTCACAAAGGAGAGATTTCAGAGGCTAATACAGTGTCAGAGAGGTCAGAGTTGTAACACACACACACACACACACACACACACACACACACACACACACACACCGATATACTTCACGGGGAATAGATATAGGTACTATGTCTAAGGGAACCTTAACTCTATCAGATGGCATTAAAGAACAGTTTCAGTTGGGTATACCAAGGCTATCACCTAGAGATGAAATGTCCCCCTCCTTCCTCCCCCACCAACTTCCCCCCTAGTAAAGTCTTTCAATAGACTCCCTCAAGCCTGCTCAGACTCTTCAATATAATATCTTCCACTTAGAACCATTTGAAATGCTCTCACAACACCAACCTGGGCCAAATTAGTATTGAATTGAACTGCTGAGGCCTGGTCTGTGATATTCAAAGCATCATGTCACTGAATACTGAATACCCATTCTGAGTTTCCAGGCCTCTTGTCCAATAAACATACTGAGGGGTCTGCTTCACCAAAGGCCAGTGGACTATATCCTGAGATGCTGGACTGAGCTTGGACCCTGGAAAGGAAAGCTTATTCAAGGTCAGATCCATGAGCATGACCAGAAGTGGGCGCTCGTGATTCTAGGAACTAGAACACAGACCAACTCTTGACTCCCTACCAGGTGATAAGGTCTCTGAAGATGTTATCTCTGCAGAGATACACCAAGCCTGCTTCCTTCCTTCATGAACATCCTTCTGTCTGAACTATAAAAATAGCTAATGTTATTGGAGGAATGTTTGACTCCATAAATGTCTTTCATGGTGAGCTGAGTCACCCAGCAGGCTCTCTGGAACAAACCTTTTGAAATGAAGCTTTATCCCCACAGCAGAGGTGAGATATGATTCATTTGAGTGCAGCTTTGGGGTGACTAGTAGCTTCCATTCGCCCTCTTGGAACCCTGAACCACAGTTTTATTCCGAGAATTTTCATGATGATTAGATATTTTATTTTAGTAGCCATTTCTACATTCAAGAGTAAACCAAGCACGTTTTCTCTGCAGTCCAGGAAGCTGTCTCCTGAGGTGCTGATCTGAAGGGTTTCTGATGACATAGTTGTGTTCCTGACACATTTCTCTACATAATGGGTGTTTGTATTTTTCGCAGATAGTCAGAAATATGGAGTCTTCAATTGATGATAAGATCAATGTGTTGATATATATTACCTAAAAATACTGAATAAATTTCTTATTTCCAATTAGAGTACATATTAAAATTTCTTCTTTCCCTTAAGTCTGGTGACAAATTGCTTATGAAAATGCCATGTGCCAGTTTTTAAATAATTAAGTCATCTGTGATACACAAAATGTAAAACATAAGTGGATAAAAGCCATTTTTTACTTTAATATAGAAAACTGAATGGATTAGAGGAGATTCCTAAAATATCAGAGATCTTTGGGAAAATTTAAGGATACACTTTCAACATTGCTAATCTCCCCAAGATAACAAGGAGCGATCCAAAAATTGTGAACATAGAGATGTAGCAGGAGGTTTCTGGTCTGCCTAGTCCCAATGTTCAGACTTGCTGCCACTGCTTATCTGGCCCAGAAATCCCAAAGAAACACACAGACACTTAATAATTTCACTCTGTTTGGCCTGTGTCTCAGGCATATTGCTAGCTAGTTCTTTCATCTTAATTCAACCCATGTACATTAATCTGTCCTACCATGTGGCCCGTAGCTTACCTACTATTTCCTTACATCTTGATAGCATCTCTGTCGACTCCAACCTCCATCTCCTACTTATGTTCTGATTTCCCTGCCTACTTCTATGTAGAAAGACATTCCCATGTGTAGCATGAGGTTTCTGGCTCAGACTTTCGGGGCCTACCCTCAAGATTTTGACCTGCAGACCCGCAGGCCTACAGACCTACAGAGACACACAGATGCTTACATTAATTTTAGGCTGATCAGCTTAAGGCCCAGGCATATAGCTTGCTAACTCTTTACTCTTAAACTAACCCATGACTCTTATCCTGTTCAGCCATGGGGCTCTCAGTACCTTTTCTCAGAGCAGCATAGTTGTCCTCTGCATCTTCTGGCTTGTCTGGCAACTCTGGAGTCTCTGTGGTATTTCTGCTCTGTTCTTCCTGTTCCCAGAGTTTTCTTAATTTGGTAGCCCCACCCACACTTTCTGTCTGCCTTTGGCCAATTAGTGCTTTTTATTAAACTCATAGTCGGGGCAGTTATTTACAATGTAACATCATAAATCCACTACACCCATGTCATAGAGATGGATGTGAAAAGTCCTGGGGGGGTGGCAGTAAGTATGTCTGCATACCACATGTGCGAAGGGTCTGCAGAGACCATCAGATCCCCTCATACTGGAAGTACAGGTTTATTTGCTGCTTGTGGATGCTGGGGATTGAACTTAGGTCCTCTGGAAGGGCATTCAGTACTCTTCATCACTGAGCCATCTCTCCAGTCCCATGAGATCTTTACATGCTTTCCCTAATGTAACATTATTTTTGCCTAACATATTTCCGAAATCATAGGATTATAGACCCCCTTTCATTCAGTTCTTAAACGTGGGAATGGAAATGGTTGTTGGTAGAAACAAGACCTACTATTACTTTACAGAATGTAGTTCTTAAGAACTACAGAGGGGAGGAGAAAAAAGGGAAGGAAAGAAGAAATGATGATGTGAAATGAAAACAAAAATTCCATTAATTCTTACAATTCCACTCCCAAGGATGCTCTGAAGTCAACCCCTCACTCCCCTCCTTTTTAAAATTTGATGCTGTCATCTCAGAGGAAAAGCTGATCTAGAAGTGGCATAGCTCATCCTCACCTGCCATCCCCTCCATCAGCGTAAAATCCCTCTATCTCGTAGTTGAAATATCCTGTTAGAAGATAATGAGGTCTCTCCCTCGACCTTGGGTAGTTATCACATAATCCAAGTTACTGCATCCTGGCACCATTTTCAAAATCAAGAGCATTCTAAAGTCACCTGGGTCAAAGCGATATTAGGGAAGGACCAGGAATTTGCTTTACTTCAGGATCTCATACTCTTCTTCAACACCATATCTCATCTCATACAGTATTGATGCCCATACTCTTCAAGTTGATTGCCTCATTTATGCAAGAATAAAGGTGGGTGAGCAGCTCCTGAGCTTTCTCTGTGGAGAAACCCCAAATGCTTTTGAACATAACACATGGGCCCCATGCCTCCTCTTCCTCCCATGCCTCCCTTCCCCATTCCGCTGGCTTGCCCAGCGCCATGGGTTCACTTGGTCAGCTCTGTGCTTAGCTGTCTCTGTTCTCTGTGACCTCAGGTGTAGGTGCCATGAGATCAGGCAGAAGCTACAAGTGGGTCTCTGTGTTTCTCTCCTGCAGAATCCCTGGCGTAATCATGATGTGAGTCAATTCTGCCATCCTGGGCTTATTTGGGTTTGCTTCATATAGCTTTAAAACATAGCATTTTGAATTTACAATTTAGAGGAAGCTCTTCCAACAGTGTGAGAGCACCCTCAGTTGACAATCACTATATTTGACATAAATGGTCATATTTATTTGACATTCATTGTCTACAATTAGTGGAGGCCATGCAAATGTTAGGAACCTCAGTCTCCAATTATAGGTCGTGGAGTTGAAAATCATATGACTAGGCCAAGTATAGCCTGATTGCTGCTTAAAAACTCAAAATGGCCTATAGTGTTATTTAATGGCACTGGACTATTTGGGGGAAGGGAAAGGCAAAGACATTCAGTCACATGGTCTGTTTGAATCTTGTGCTGAATCCTTCTTGAGGATTAAGGGCAGAAGAAATAGGATCACAAGAGAAATTATGGCGGCACACGATTTAATAACAAGAGGAAATCTTTGTGTTAGTGGTATAATGGTGAACATATCTGCCTTCCAAGATTCATTAGATCTTGCTCATGTTAAACATTAGAGCTTTTAAAGAGGAAATCCTTAGTTAACAAGCTACTTTGAGCTTCCTTGGAGCCACAAGAGGAGCTGGGGAGTTCAGAATCTCAGAAGCTGAACAAGAGGGTCCTAGAATCAAGAGTAAGGACCTCCCAAGTACGCTCTTCTGACCCTCACTGCAAGGATAACTCACTCAGACAGTGTGCATCTTCACCTCTGACCTCAGACTGCCTCTCTCTAGTACAATCCTGTGTATTCAGTAGACAGTCACTGCTCAGCTCCTCTGTAGGGTTGTTCTACATTTAGGTAACAGCAGCAGTGGCATCAGTTAAAAGCATGTAGCCACTGAAATTTTGGGATGATAAGCCAGGCTTTTGCTATCTCTATTCCACTTGTCCCATTTCTTTTTAAGTCTTGGGGAACCAGATTTACTTTGTTTTGTATCTCTTACTAATTATATTCTAGATGCCTAGTTGTCCATAAAAGTTTGTTTCCTGTTTCCATAATAATAGAGTTGTAGCTGGAGAGTGACTGCCCAGCCGGGCTTTTCAGAACTGAAATCCCCATGTAGCTAGCTATACACTGCTGATTCCCTCTTCCTAATGGGGTATAAGTAGCAGTGATGTGGGCCATTTCAAAGGCAATGCTTTTAGGAAGTGAATAATATACTAACTTGGGTTAGCTTTTTGTTGCTGTGACAAAATGTCTGAGATAAAGAACTTAAAAGGAGGACTGCATTTTGATGCCATTTAGAGGTTTTAGTCCATAGCCACCTGGCTCTGCTGCCTCTGGGCATGTGGTGAAACAGAACATCATGATGGAGTGTATGGTAGAGTAAAATGACTCACTTCCTGGTGATCAAGAGGGTAGGGCAAAGGTAGAGAAATGGGAGGTGAGGGAGGGCTGGGGAGAGTAGGTTGGGGATAAAATGGGTCCTCAGAGCCACATCCCCAGTGTCCTGTTTCAGTCATCTAGGCTCCACTCCAGACATTCCTATCTCTTCCCAACAGCCTGTGGGCTGAAGCTAAGGCCAGGAACACTAGTGCCTTGGAGGGGGCACATTTTCAATGCAAACTATAATGCTATTCCATTTCCAACAAAAGGATGCAGACCACAAGAAGACCCCAGAGAAAGCTCTTGAACTCCCTAGACAGTTCCTGGCCAAGAAGGAAACTGTTACTCTCTTTAATCAGTTGCATTTTTAAAATACAGTTACTTCTGCTATTTGGCTTTTTAAGTTAAGGTTTATTTCATTTTCAATTATGTTTATGAATATGGGAGTATGTGCAAGTGAAGTAGGCATAGTTCCATACGGGGATGCCAGAAGAAGACATTGGATCCCCTGGACTGGAGTTACAGGTGGTGATGTGGCTACTAAGAATGAGCTGGAGTCCTCTGTAAGGGCAACTAGCATCCCTAAGTGCTGAGTCATCTCTTCCACCCTATTTAGCTCATCTCAACAATACACATCTCTACACAGTCCGTTAGGTTATCACTACCTCTCTTTCCATGTTTCAGCTTTTAACTCTCAGTGCCCTTTGGTCTCCCTCCCTGCTGAGTCCTTCCAGTCTATCCTCTCTCTGCTATATTCCCAGTTCCCTTGGGAGACATTTACAGCCACTTCCTCTTCATACACTCTTGGAGTTCCTTAAGCCCCCTGTGACACACAACCCAAAGAAGTGAAATCTACAAACCCAGGCATACAAGTCCACAGAAAATGTGAAATGAGTATAAAATATTGGTTAATGGTAAAATAAATATAAATAATCCTTATTTTAAAAGGTGCCATTTTCTCTAAGTAAGAGCAAAGTGACTAATATTCACTGAGTTATTCTTACTATCATAGCCAGGAGAAAGAGTTCATGAATACACCACATTGACAAAATCATGATGAAACAGGTGCCCTTATGTAGGCGGAGCTTACCCACAAGGACACAAATACTCTATAGATATTTATTAGAATATAAACCAACACTCACGGTACAGG
Source organism: Phyllotis vaccarum (assembly GCA_033318265.1). Lineage (NCBI taxonomy): Eukaryota > Metazoa > Chordata > Mammalia > Rodentia > Cricetidae > Phyllotis > Phyllotis vaccarum. The sequence continues at coordinate 170,481,276 of JARWLC010000001.1, read as the reverse complement.
TAACCAAGTACAATAGGGACCGAAGTCTGCAGACGGACGGACGAAGGGGTCCTTCCTCCAGCAGCCAGGAACCAGGAAGAGAGTGTGTCGTATCCGCAGACCCCTTTTAATGGGGCTTTTCCCCCGCCCCCTTCAGGTCGGGGGGCCCGGTGCTCTGTATAAATGTCCCTTGACCTTGTCAGCTGACACCTGAATCCCACAACACCCTTACATATTGCTGTAGTGTTTTAATTAGCATAAACGCACACAGGAATTCAGCAATATCTATCAAAGTTATAAACACACCTACATTTTTGACCAGCAGCCCATTTAAAAGAACTTTTCTTATAAATGAGTTTACATGTGCCAGTTTATGCGTGGTTAACTTTATTTATTGTGGATGCCACTGAATGGAATAATGTTAAGAAACCAAGACATTTATCACTAAATGCACCCAGGAAGAAAAATATTAGAATCTCACTATTAATGAGAAAGATCTTTATATTTTACGGAGGAAAAATGACCCCTGTTCTTCCCTAGGACTATCAGCTGGGGTGAAACAGATTAAGAGGCCAGAAAGAATTCGTATTTACAGAAGGCTTGCATGTAACCCTGGAACCCTCATAAGAAATTAAAACCCAATGAGCAGAACACTGAGGTGCCAATGAGAAATATGAAAACGAATAAGGGGGGCACACAGGGAGGCTAACGGTAGCTAAGAGGCATGGTCAGTTTGTACAGAACCCTAGAACATCTCACCCAAGCATGCTTCTTGTTTTCCTGGCATATGAAGGGCATCTCTCATGGAAGAGCTTTCAGTTCATGCTTCCGTGGAACAGGGCTCAGAGACTGAGAGTGCCCCTCTTATAGCCACTGTTTCTTGGATACTTTTCACTAAAAATACTCTTTATGCCAGACTGGTACACTCTGAGGTAACATGTCTCGTCATCTATTCTTCAGTGCTATCAATGAGTAAATAGATACATATGTGTATAAGTACAAGATAAATATTTTAAATACATATATATATATATATATATTTGCCTATACAGTGCACATGCGTAAGTGCAGTAATGTACTTCTCTGGATGTATATGTCCATACGAAGAGGATGCATTTGGGGAATTTCAGAAATATAATGACAGTCTGGTGTGGGGGTATAATGGAGACATGGGCAAGGGAGGGCAGACAACTTCAGTGAGATCTAATAAAACTTTTTAAGCTTTTGAACCATGAAAATGAGAATTGTTAAGACTTTTCTTCCCCTTCTGTGCAAACTCTCACTCGTCAGAGTTATTGCTGTAACTGAAATAGTGGGCCTTCTTCTAAGTGATTGTTTAATATATTGCACAATTAGAAGAAACAATTCAACATTTGTATGTAAATGAATTATTCCATAATTGATAGAATGTCTTTAGTGATTGAGTCCCGCAGCACAGGTAGACAACAAAGCAAGCAGTGACAGCAGCTGTTTTTGAGATGGGTCCCTTTGGCATTCAGGAACCTATGAGGGCTCTCCTTGGGCTGTAGAAGTTGAGCTAGTAGCAAAGAAAAGACAGACACAAAGCAGAGACCTTAAATCAGTGCAAAGACAAGAAATCGAGGCCTGCCCATGTGAGCCCCGGGAGTGAGCAGAAGTGTGCGTACTTCTCCAAGTGAGTAGGGAAATGAATTCCCAGGAAGGAGTGGGAAATCAAAGTAAAGTTTTGTGATTTTTGTTTTTGTTTCTGTGGGGTTTTGTTTTGAGTGTTTTTGTTTATTTGTTTGCTTTGTTTTGGTTTTTATGTCTAGTCAGACTCCTGCCCTGCCATCGTGCCTTCTCTGCCTATTGCTAGGTTTTCAGCAGTGTGATAGACTGAATCTCTTGGAGGCCGTAAGGATGCTAAGCCATAAGGATCCCTTCTCCCCTTCAGTGCCTTTAATCAGAGAAGCATCACAACAACAGAATTGTAACTAAGACAACAGATATTTGAGCAAAATCCTCAGATTTTTTTGATGCTTTAAGTGCATTACACTCTAGGTATGCAGACATTAGATATTAATGTGCCCATTCAAGTCTGGTCATTTTGTGAAACTTTGTGGGGTTTTGCTGTTGTCTTTACTTGTCATGGGGCATGTTTCCAATCAAGGAACGTGTAGGCTAAAAGACTGTCATGTGTGATATTCAACCTACAGCCATAAATGGTCATTCTTGCTAGATAGCCTGGAACATGCGATATTGTTTTATCTATAATATTTTCAAATGGACTCGATGCACAAAACAAGTTAGCCTTTTAGGGTCAGAAAAAAATTGAAAGAGGACAGTGACAATAAACACATCTATGTATACACTCAGTGTTTTCTGCAATCCCATCTGGCCCTTATGCCAAAAGATCCCTGACTGTTGTATATTTTGGAAAATATCAATTAATAACTTTGGATAACCTGTAAGTAAATATGTCCAGAGACAAAGGTGGTGTCTAGCATTAATGTGATTTCTAAAATGGACTTTGAACTTCCAGGATATTGTAAGTGTTGGACCCTACGTCTAACAGGAACAGCAGACGCTGAGAACAGGAGAGCACGGGTCCGTTGGTGGGAAAGGACAACTTTGTTTCTGCGTTTCCTTTTTAGTGCAGAGCAGAGAACAGGTGGAGGAGGAAAATGTCAAGAATGAAAAAGTCTGAGGATGCCAGCCACCTAGTCAGGCATCCTCAATTAGTGTGAAAACAGCATCAATTATTTTTACACAAAGGGAGCCGCTTTGCCTGTCCCTTCAGCCCCTCTTTATCACTATTGAGTGTGTTTATTTTGACAATTTTTATTTATTCTTTTTTTTTTTTTCCTGGTGGTATATCAGAAATATGGCCCCATCTGGAGACAGTGCACAACTTGATGCGTTTCATGGCCCTTCCAATCAGGAGTAACTACAGCTGTCGTGGGAGCAGTGAAAAAATGTCAATTAGCTATAAAAGTTCCACAAACAAGCATTATGTCTTCCTCTTATGAGTCCCTGGGCACAGCTCAAAATTGAGCAATAATGTCCACAGTTAAAAATGGCTGTTGGGGACCCCAGCACTCTCTCTCTCTTTTTTAATAATTGCTCAGCACCAGTACTGAGTCACTATTTGTGTATTGTGGAACACAGGCTCCTAATTGGGGTGTGTGTTAAAAATAGCTCCAAGTCCAATGATATTGACAGTGGAGAAATGACATGGACTCCCTCTCATTCTCCTGCGTGGCCAGTAGGACAGCGCCTCTGTGGAAGCTAGGATGACACCTGCACTACCCTGCCTCCTGCTCCCTTTCTACATCCCCTGCTCTTAGCTGTTTCTTATTCAGATTTATAAACCACATCAGGGTAGTTCTGGCTCCAAAGAGGAATTGAAGAGCAATCAGCCTCCTGGTGTCAATCTTGGTGAGGGACCAAAACCTTAATTTGCATTGTAGCCTTTATTTACAGACAAGTTCTCTGTCTTCTGGGTGAATAAGGCGGAGGTTTCCTTTCATTTAAAAAAAAAAAAAAAAAAAAAATCCCTGGAGCCGGCGCCTATGACCTGTAGGAAAACCTTGGTTATTGATCACAGGCCCCTGACCCACTGTACCTTGCCAACTTTATTTTTCAACTAACGAAGGAATATGTATATACATATGCGTTGGAAGTGATGACACAGTCTTGATAATCAACGTTTACATCACTATCAATCACTGCCCAGTTAACATTGTTTATGTGGGGTGTTGGGGGTTGTAAGGATGAAGTGGTGGAAGGAGATACATTCTTTTAGACAGTTTCTAGTCTACATTATTTCTATTAGAGAGTCTGTCCTATGCAGTAGATCTCTAGAGCGTATTCATCCTATACCTGTAAAGCTGATTGTGGCTAGAGAAAATGAGGTAATGTTGAGTATATACTTATACTTTGATTTTTCTAAAAAATACATTCAAGTCTATTTATTTTGATAACTGAGGTTTTTAGTAGGTAAGACCAGTACCCTCCCCTCTTTGCCCTAGTCCCAGCTCTGGCCTCAGCCAGAAATGGATGTGTCTTTGATCACTGCCCCAGCCCTGTGTCCCTAAGGCAGTGACACATATTTGATAGAGTAGAGGTTTTCAAAAGGCATCCATGCCGCACATGGAGGCATCATCTGGAAAGGGTGTGTGGCTAGACCTTGGCTCCATCTCTTGTCCCATAACTCTGTGACCTTAAGCAAGTCCCTTAACTCTTCTGGGGCTCAAGTTTTTATGTACTAAGCTGGGGTCAGAATGTGGCCATGAAAATTACATTAAATGAGTTATGTCATATGGCTAGCAGCAGATATTTGTGGACTGAATAATCAATGCATGAAGAATGGGCTTAAGGCACGAGAGAATTTACACCCTTAGATTGATTGTTTCCTGCACTGCTACAACTAGGTTAGTTATTTTATTTTCTATATCAAGTCATGATAATAAGTGCAATTGTATGTGCGTTGTGCTAGACCCAGGACTCAGGGAAAATGTGTGAATTTTCTCCACATCCTCTGTTCTAATGTGCATAGATGAAACCTCTAATGAATGTTTCTTGCTGTACAGAAAGCGATGTCATTAAGAAACTAGTATGAACTGATTGGTATGGTTGTGCACCCACTAAGTGTATCTACATCACCCAAGTCTTTTACACTGCCAGCCACAGGCTTTAGGGCAGAGCTCAAGGATGAAGCAAGGAGTCTTTTATTCTAATATATAATATATATATATATTATTAGAATATATATTAGAATGTATATATTGTATTCTCTCTCTCTCTTTGTGTGTGTGTGTGTGTGTGTATGTGTGTGTGTGTGTGTGTGTGTGTGTGTGTGTGTGTGTGTGTGTGAAGGTACCTTCAGGGGCCTGAAGAGAGTGTTTGATTACCTGCAGCTAACATGGGTAAAGGGAAGTGAACTCTGGTCCTCTCTAAGAGCCAAAAGCCTTCTTAAGCCCAGAACTATCTCTCTAGAAACCCAAGGACTTTTAAGGAGACGGTCACACATACCTATGGTTGTTTGAGTCCTGTCTCTAACTCTCCAGGGAGTTAGAAATCAGAGACAGCAAGAAAACCTGGGTTTAGATCTGTTCTGTTTCGAGGATTGACCCATAGAAAGTAGATTGATTCAGAAATTTAAAAGTACCAAATGTTCTGGAACATCAGGGAAAGCCAGGTTGGACCTATGAGGGGAAAATAAGATGCTAGAAGTTTATGTAATAGCTGACTGCTCATTCTCTGGGTAATTGTGAGAATAAAATCAGATGCTATGCATATCAACATTGGAATAAGGATGCTAATCCAGACTGCCCTGAGTTCAGCAGGATGGACATTCACTCTCCTTTAAGGCGGTCCTGCTAAGACTCCCCTGATTCCTGTTGGAAAGAACAAAGACCCGAACACCTCTCTGCCCTGTGGACAACAGCAGCAGCTTGCACAGAGTGGTCATTCTCTTGTCTGCTCTTCAAAGCTGGTGCTCTCCTCATGTCTGCCTATGATGATGGGGCAATTGTTCTCCACTTCCGTCCACAGAAACTCTTTTTAGTCAAAGGAGGGTTACCTGAGAACTGCCTGGCTCATCTTCGGCTACCAGCTGCTTCCCGATTCCGCTGAGCTCTTGTTCTGAATGAGCAAGGTCTAGTACAGGCCTGACAAATGATATCGGATGTGAAGAGGCCAGCAAAAGCACACAGCCAAAGACTGCACCTTGCAGGATGCTGAGCTGCCATTTAGATAAATAATAGCACTATCACAGGAAAGACTTGTAGAGGGTCCGTTCTAATAGCTCAGCTAATCTCCACCTCCACCCTGGTTTACTGTTGGGGAGATAAAAATCAAGAGAGAAATAACATGCTGGGGTTTATTAGTTCCTTCAGATTTATGTCTCTTGCCTACAACTCCTCAAAGGATTTCAGAGTTCAATATCCTATAGTCTATTTGGCATCTAATAGCAATATCAAACTCAACCTGTGCTTTCCCTGGGATTCTAGCCCACAGCTCCACAGCTCAGCCAGCAGCACCCCCCCCACACACACACACAATTGCTGGCCAGGCCACTTCTGCTTTTCTCACACATCACATCTAAGCTGATGATGCTGTGCCAAACTCATTTGAAGTCTGACTACTTTCCATCCCTTCTGCTGCCACCTGTGGCTCTGGCCACCATCATCTGTAGTGCAGGTTGTGATGGCTGATATTTAGGGGCTCCCTTTCTGCAGCTCTATCTTCACAGATAGGAATCGTCAACCAGCCCTTTAAAAGAATAAGATGGGTTATACACACCTCCGCTCAAAAGTCCTGACAGTTAAAGCTTGAAATCCTTTCTTGTCTGTTAAAGGATGACTTTGTGTTCACACAGATACAGTCATGTTGGCTTTTTGTGCTGATTCCCAGCCCTACCTCAACCTTAGGACCTTTGCATGGATATTTTCTGTGCCTAGAGGACTCTTCTTCCAAATCCACTTGGGTAAGTTCTTTCACACCCTCCAGCATTTGCCCAAATGAGCACTTTTAAGGACCTGCTTCTCTCTTTACTTCCCCTTGTCGGTCTTCTGCACAGCTTTGTCGCCTTCCCAGAAGCTCTGGCTTCTACTTCATATTTTGTGTTTATTGTTTGTTTCCTCTCAGTAGAAATTAAAATCTCCAAAGGCAGAAATGTATGTGTTTGTTTCCTGCTGTGACATCAGAACAAGTATCTGGCACAAAGTAGAAATTTGATAAATATTTGCTGGAAACGTGGGAAGGAGTGCATCTTTCATAGTCTCCACATGTCAGCTGCACACGAAAGGAATGGTGTGAAGGCTCTCCATAGGTGACCCTGAGTCTGTGGATCACAGGATTGATATAAAGCTGTGCAGCTGTGGAAAGAATGCAGGTCCAAAGCTGCTTTCTTACCACATGGGGAGGAGGAATTATAGTAAGCCATGTTTTACCACAGCAAAAGATGCTGGGACTGGATCTTGGTGAGTGAGTGGAATTTTAGCAGACAGTAGAGCAGGGTGACACAGTTGTCCCTAATATCTTAGCAGGCTCTTTTCTGGATACTGATTCAAGAGACAGGCTTAATCCCAGAGAAAGGCACATCGGGATTTATAATCATGCCATTCAGGCAGTGCATGCCCCTGACATATATAAGAACAGTCCAATGGCATCCCAGAATACTGGAGTCACCAGAGAGATCAGCAGGCTGCTCACCTACTGATGAAGTGAAAAGCTGTTTCCCTTGAGAGCTGCCTGGGCAGATGACCTTACAGCTCCAGAGCCATCATACAGAGCACCATCTGTGGAGCCACATGACTCCAAATCCCCTTGGATTTCCAAGGAGCTCTGGTTTATAAAAAGATCTTTGTCTTGTGAGTCAGAATAACATCCTTTAAGCCACAGAATTATCTGTGGAATTAACTTGGCCACTTTTCACTTAGCACAGGTACCTGTGGAATAAAAGGTCCACCAGGTGCTTGTTAACTACTTATGTCCTAGAGCAGGAGAGGGCAAGAGAAGGTGGGTGAAAGGATAGAACCAGAGAGAAAGAATAACATTGAACAGGTCTTTCTTTCTGGCTTGTGGGCCTCTGGGCTTTAGTAAATTCCACTGTTATCTTTCTGGAAACGTTCTGATAGTTCTCATGGTGGAGAAGGTATACCAGTTAGCTATTTTTTTTGTAATAAAAAAGCATTTTAACCATAGTAGTTTAAAACAACAGAAATCTATCACTTCTTGTAATTTTCTGTTTGCCTGTGTTGATTGCCAGTTTTGTCTGAGCACACCCATTCAACTGAAGACTCAGGAAGATTTAGATGTCCAATATGGTGTCCTTCACCTCTTTCACACTTTTACTTAGAAGATGGTACTAGTAACCCAGAGACACTTTTATTTCTTCACTGGTTCCAGTCTGCCAATGGAGCAGCTTCCATAGGCAGGATGGCAGTAGATGCTGCAGATACCTGTAGACCATACACAGGGCTTCCTCACTTTGTTTCTTCTCAGTTTCACTGGCAAAAGTTAGTCCAAGCCCATCCCAGACTTGAGGGTTAGAGCCCATGAAATCAGCTGATGGGAGGAGCTTCACGGGTTCTGTGGCCTCTGTGACCTGCATGACCTGCCACAAGTTTTTCTATGCCTGCCATTAGTGATATTCTTCAAATACAAAATCTATTCCTTTCTTCCTGAAAGGGCCACTTCAGAATCAATATTATGAGCTCATGCTTGTAGGAAGGAATCCACAGGTACACACGCCTAATAATCACTTGTTTGTTTTGAGTTAATCTCAATTCTAGGGAACTCATGAGAAATATAGGTCTTACTATCCTTGGTGTATGCACAGAGAAGAGGAGATGGTTAGGAGAAAAGCACTGATGCCTTAAATCTCAGAGACAAGACTGGTCCTGACCAGAGGGGCACAGCTAAACTTCGAAATGATTGACTACCTCCTCCTTATATAGTCTGCTGGGTAAAGATGAGATGGAGGACAGATCTTTAGGATGTTCATTGACTGTCTTCTCAGAATGCCAACTCTCTTTATAAGGTATAGTTTAAAGATGCAATTTCTGGGCTTCCCCTATATGTCAGATGACATAATCACAGTAACTTTGCATGAGCTTCAGAGTCATTCTTGGAAACCTGCAGAGTTTGCTTTCCATCTGGTGTAGATTCAGGTGGAGCCTCTAGAGACCATCCCACCTGGAAAGAAATATGTGAGGTTAAAGCACCTAACTATCAAGGATCCTCCACCAGGGGTTATAGTAGGATTTGCATTTCAGAGGGGAGGGGTACCTAGCCATGGCTAGAGCCCAGCAGTCCTGAAATCTAATCATCATAGTTAGTGTTTCTCTGCCTCCAAGAAGAAGCCTGGCTCTTCTCTTAAAACAGGCAATGGTTTAGGTTGGCTCTTAAATTCATGTTATGGGCTCTTTGTTTTACCCTTGGAACTTCTCTTTCCATAGCAATGGCCCATATAAGTAACTTCCACAACCTACTTTCTAGACATGGAATGGGGGCCCAAAGCCTACTTGTGTTTTAAACTTTCTCTGTCCTCTGTAGTCTAAGTTGCTGAAACACCTTAAGAAATAGGCCATGTTTTCTGTGTATCACATAATAATCTATTAAACAAAAGCCTTGCCATAAACTATATTTTCAAGTTTATGTCTATTTTGAGTTTGAGTGTGTTCTGGGATGAGGCTCTTAAGAAGCTTTCTGCCCTTTTATATAGTTGAGAAGGTCCATTAGCTTATGTCTTATACATAGATTCTTGGCTTCATTATGATTCATAATGCCTTCTTTCCTATGAGTTGTGCCTTTGGTTTAAGAATAGTGGTACAAGAAATCTGTTTGCCAGCTCAATATATCTGGGCTCTCTGGATGTTCTTCAGTTCTGTTTGAAACCAGTTTTCTTCAATAGATCATCACTCTCTGGTTTTATACCTAATTATGCTCACCTAGAAAAGCCAGTTAAAGTCGTCACCATTGGCTCAGACCTGTTACTTCCATAAATGGATCTACAAGATTTTGCATACTTTTTGTTTTTCAAGTTTGACAATAATTTTGTCATTTTCCTTCAGTTGTTTTTTGGTCCACCATTTTCTGTCCCCTAGTGATAGTTTGCTTCATGCCTATTTAGTATCTGGCCGTTGTCCAGTCACAAGGCCAATGCTGTGTCTTTTAAGTATTTCTTTTTTTTCTCCAGTAACCACTTCAAACTGGGTGGATTAAAATAATAATTATATTTTGGAAGCTCAGGATTGAATGGCTCCATTTATTATTTTTATTATTTTTATTTTTAGCTTCTGTGTCTGCACACTGTGGCAGTGGTACATGGCAGAGCAAATGGCTCACTTAATTTTCCAGGAAGCAAAGAGAAAGTAAAGAAACCAGGGCCCAACATTTCCAACCAAACACATGCCTCTTCTGTTTTCTCAGATTGCTACCTCTCTGAATAGAGTATGCTTTACAGATTCCACTAGCCCCCACCACCTACAGCTTTGGTTATCTGTTGATATTGTCCCCCTGGGAAGCAAAGCGCATATTGGAGATATGTATCCAAAGCAGAGTTATACTTCATGGGCCATTCAGTCTGCTTTCTCTGGTTGGCCTGGGATCACTCATGCAATTTTATAGGTTGCCTTGAAGCTAGGCCCATATGGGATGGCTGTGACTTCTTCTCCCTATCACTTTTTATGTAAATTATATCAGTAGTCTTCACAGCATGCTTCTCTGAGGATAGCATTGTCTGGGCCAAGCCCCACTGTATAAGCACTGCCCAGACCTTCTCAGTGTCCCGCGCCAACTTCTCACCCACAAGAAAAGGCACGACACACGTAGGATCCTTCTGCAGCAAAGCTTTAATGCGTCTTGAGGGAGAGCATCAGCTTACAGAAAATGGAGAGAGCGAGGTAGGAAAAGCCCAATCCTTATATAGACCAAAGACCTCTGCCTTGGACGTGTCACCTCTCTATAGGCTGCAGCTAATCACCCCACATGATGCCACGGGAGAGGCGGAGAGACCGGTCTCGGAAAATTACCAAAGGCATGTGCCCTTGCCTTGTTTACTGACTCAGGCGGGTTGGCCAGCACCGGATATCGGCGCCATCTTGAAGGGCTGGGGCCAGCGGCTCCCAACATCTCAGTCCAGTTTTTAAATTTCCTCTCCTTTGTTTTATCTTTGTCTTATCTGATGTCCCATACATGTTATTAATACAGGTCCAGATTGTGTGGCCTATAAGCACGGAAGCCAACAAACCCAACCTTAGTCCCCTGATCATAGTAGGAAGGGTGAAGGAAGTCCCAGTTTTCAACTCTGATTTTGATCTTAAGCATTGATAGCAATTATGTGTACATGAAAACACACAGTTGTCCTTCCCTGGAGCCATAACAGAAATGAACCCCTAGCCGGAGCCTGGTTCAGGTATGTATAGACTCTGCATCCACCAGGACAGCTCCCCCTCCTTTCCCATGCTCAGATGATTTCTCCCCTGGAGGGCATGTCCTTCATCTGCTATGATGTCTCTGAGTCAGTCTTTAATGGCACGGCCCCTTGCTGTTCACATTCCCTGTCTTCTTCCCTTGAGTGTGAACAGGACTTAGCAACTTGCTTCTAACTGGCAGAACAAGCAGAAGTGATGCAGTGTCTGTCGCTTTAGACACTAAGCTATTAGAAGCTGTGACTTCCCTCCTGGGCACTGTCATGTTCTCCTGAGTTTCTTATCATGGGAGAATTCAATAGCATTATTTAGCTTTCTTGTTATTGCAACACAATACTTGACTTAGACAACTTAAAGAACTGTACTGGTTAGTTTTGTCAACTCAGTACAGGCATAGACATATCTAGGAAGAAAGAACCTCAATAGGAGAATTGCCTCTATCACATTGTCCCATGAGGAATTACACGGGACATTTTCTTGATTAGTGATTGATGCAGGAGGGTCACACCCATGAAATGTGGTGGTCCTGGTATATGGGAGAAGATTGAGCAATCCGTGGGGAACAAGCCAGGAAGCAGAATTCCTTCATGGTCTCTACTTCAGTTCCTACCTCCAGGTTCCTGCCCGAAGCCCTTGCCTTGATTTCCCTCAATTGTGGTGTGTGATGGGTAGTTGTAAGATAAGATAAACCCTTTCCTTCTCAAGTAGCTTGGGATCACGCTGTTTATCATAGCAATAGAACTAAACTAGAACAAAGAAGAAAGATTTTGGTTCATGGCTCAAGATGACTCTGTCCATGATCATCTGGCCCCTCACACTTGTGCCAAATATGATGGCAGGGGAAGCTTGTGATGGCACAGACATGTTGGCCAGGAACCAGTGAGCAGAACATAGGTAGGGGCTAGGAACCAGGAACCTCTAAAGACCTACCCCAGTGACCATTCTCTCTACAGTGAAGCCCCACCTTCTAGAGCTTTCAAAACCACCCAAAACAGTACCATCAGCTATTATAGAATATTATTATGAGGTGTGTTACTTTTGTCTTTGTTGCATTTGTTTACCTCTGTGAAGCTGTGTTACTGTGCCTGTCTAAAAAACGGGATGGCCTAATAAAAAATCGAATGGCCAATAGAGAGTCAGGAGATGGAAATAGGCGGGTCTGGCAGGCAGAGAGGCTAAATAGAAGGACAAATATGAGAAAGAAAAAAGAGCAAGAGAACAAGGAGAGGACACCAGTGGCCAGCCGCCCAGTCAACCGTGGAGTAACAGTGAAAGTAAGATATACAGAAGAAAAGGAAAAATCCCAGAGGCAAAAGGTAGATGGGATAATATAAAGTTAAGAAAAGCTGGCAAGAAACAAGCCAAGCTAAAGCCAGGCATTTATAAATAAGAATAAGCCTCCATGTATGACTTATTTGGGAACTTGGTGGTGGGCCCCCTGGAAGAGCAAAAACTACCAACAACAATCAGCTATGGACTAAGCATTCAACACAAGAGCCTTTGAGAGACATTTCACTTTCTAATCATAATAGCAGAGCTGTGAGGCAGCTTGGTGGGAAAATGCACGTTATCTAAGGCCTTATAGCAAAACAAAATTTCAGTAATTATGAAAGAGAAGAGTTTAACCAAAATGGTCATTTTGAGAAGATGGAATTTTGAGATCCTGATATGAACTTTGAGCTTACAGGATTATTGGTGGGAGATGTGGAAAGTTCAGCAATTTGGGTCCAGTTGTCTCTGGTTGATCCTATTGTAGCACTTGTTCTACAAGATACCCTTGAAGAGGTCCTCATTGCTTAAGGGTTCCCCAGAGAAGGGTGCCTGCTTGTGAGTGAGCTCACAATGGGCCGCATCTGTGTAACTCTCTTGTTCCTGGAATCCAAGGCGTCTTAGGCCAGAGAGACCACTCAATGGAGACTTTCAGTCACCTTTCTTGAGGGCAGGGACAGGATAACATAAAGCCAATGGTAAAATGCCCCAGCTGTTCTTATCTCTGTGCATTGAGCCTTGAAGGAGGATGAGATGGGTCAGGTATCACCAGCTTTTAGACAGACACTTACTGAATGATTAACATGTCTACATGCAGAGTTAAGCAGGAGTCTGTCCCAAAATAAAAGAGACAGATATAGACCTGCTTAATGAGGCATGTCTGTGATCCCAGAACGTGAGGATGAAGGATCACTTCAAATTCATAGCTGCCAGGGTTATCTAGTGGGACCCATCTAAAAGAACAGCTGAAAGAAAAAAAGAGTGTAAAAGGAGACAGATATAAAATGAAAGCAGAGATGCTATCTTATCTTATCTTGCCCTTAGTTAGCTTGTGGGTCCTGTTTTTCAGGTCCAGTACTGAAAATTAAGTCCTGGAAATAAGTAGAGATGGTGGCAGGCTTGACTGATGGTCTGATCACAGCCTTGTGAAAGAGTTAGCCAGCACCCCTTGGCTAAGATACTCCTGGGCTCCTGGCCCCCAGGATCCCTGAGATTACATATGCTTACTCTTTCCAGCTGCTGGGGGAGGGGGGGGGGAGGCAGGTAGCTTGTTACACAGACCTAAGTGACCGATATGGCATCCCAGCTGCATTTGCAGCCACTTCCTCTGTACATGTATGTACATGTATGTCAAGGAACACCTCTGAACAGCTGCTATCAATAAAGCTAGAAGAGGCAAGAAAGAGAGAGGGTCGTGGGGTGTCTGGAAAAACGTCCACGGCCATTTGCTCTGCTATCCTTCCCTGGAGGCTGAGGTCTTTCAGAATAATCGGCCAGGCTGAAAACAGTCTTCTCAGGGTTAAGATGGCATCAACAAGTAATTTAATGCCTTCTTTTGATTGGATTAGTGGCTAAGCCATTGACTAGTCTCTCCAGCTGAGACAAGGAAAGTTTAGCCCAGCTAAATTAAATCTCTTCAGCATCATTGGTTCAAACAGCCTACTCACTTCTGCACCAGATGCTCAGAACATTTTTGTTGTTGTTGTGGAATGTGAAGAGAAGCAAAAAGAATGAATTCCCTTTGCTTAGGTAGGAGGACTGATTGCCTTACCTACCCAGCGTGATTATTGCAGCGCATATGGTTTAGAGCCTCTGAGAAAGGTAATGGATCTGCCAGAATTAGTACCTGACTTGGGCAAGCACCGGAGCAGAAATTCTCTCTCCTTTTAACACGCTGGCTCAGTGAGGCAGGCCAAGCCTCATAATCATCATTGATTATCTCATTCAGCATGACTCCTGGGAAATCTTGGGTGAAAGCAAATTGAATCGGATATTTGCTGCCACTGTTGTCAAAGAGACCTCTTTCAGATTAATTCAGGGATGACAGCAGCCCAGACAATGGAGCCCTGCAGTCATGTGGCCAAGAGGGCTGTCAGGCACAGGCCTTGCAGCTCCAGCTCTTCTGAGTGGATGTATATAGAAGGTGGCTTTGGAGCAAAGCACCACCAGAAGAACATAGAGGATTAGTCACAGAGGGTGGCTTCTTCATAGATGAGCTTACCCCATCATGCTGGCACAGGGCAGACTAACTGTGAAGAAAGATTAATTAAATGAGACCCAAGCCCCATTGTTCCTGTGGGGGTCTTCAGCTCCCCAAGAAGGAAACTACCACCTGAATGCTCTGGAATAGGACTTCAGACACAAAGAGAGTAAGTCCTATAATGGCCTCAAAGTGGATCTTTCCAAGGAATCTCTTGATCTTAGGGAAGGAACAAGAATAGGCAAATATGAAAAGGTCAAACATTTGTTTAGTGAGAGACAATTAGGGGCTGCCAAGTCCTTCTGGAGGCCCAGTGGGATCAATGATTGACGGGTCAGCTCTGAAGTCTGCTACGAATCTTCTTATAGAGCATCCCATGGCAAATGTAGACTCTCTTGATTTATATTGTTTGTTTGTTTTTTATTGTGCGTGTATGTAGATTGTAGTTTGATCCAGGGCCTCATACATGCTAGACAAATACTCTACCAAGTTCCCAGCTCCATTTTAATGTTCCTTTTTGAGAGAAGGTGTTGCGTAGCTCCCTAGGCTAGTGTAAACCAACTCTGTAGCTCAAAGCAGGACTTGGCTTTGCACTCCTCCTGCCTCAGTTTCCCAAGACACCAAGACCAGAGGCCAACGTCAGTAAGTCCAGGCAAGCATCATATTTCTGACCCTGATGGCAGTTACACACCCAAACCAAGCAGAGTCAGCAGAACATCCAGCTGATATTATTTACCAAATACTAGACATTGGAGCAGGCATATAGATTCGCATAAATGACTGTAGCTGCTCCATAAGAGAGGAATTAATGTTTGGTAACCCAATCACTTTAGGTACCTGTTCTCCCATTTTTCCACCCTCAGGCCTGATGTGAGCTCCCACTTCCAATGACTAGCACCTGTGGCCCTATGCTATTGCTTATTCCTTGGACTACCCAGCAGGGCTCGCTTCACAGAACGGAAAGTAGCTCAGAATTCATGCCCATCCACCTTCCCTTCCTGTAACCCTTGACCAACAGCTGTCAGATATAAATACAGAAGACCAGCTTCTGGGTGGGGCCAACATTGTACATACAGCCTGCAATCCCTGAAACTGGGCTGACGCTGTATTCTGTGGGGCTTTGAATGAAATCACACACCAGCTTGGCTTCCTACATCACTTCTCTCTTGATTTCCAGCTTATATGGGGGTGCTTTGCATCTCTTGTGTGTTTTCTATAACCCACATAGCCTTTTCAGAGGAAGGAGGGACCAAATAGAGGACACTTGAAAGAAAGCTCATGTTCCCTGTTACACTTGTTCAGGAGTTTCTTGCTTTCAGAGATAAGAATTGGCTAAAAATCACAAACCCTTTATCAGCCACACTCAGAAGTATGCCATTGATGGGTAGGGAGCTCTAACTAGGTGTATTCTATTCAGTGAATCCAATGCAAATGGATTTGAATTTTTGATTATCCCAAAGACCACATTCCTTGTAGGTATATTTTTACCATCTATACTCAAAGGATCTTCCATGACATGGGATGGACACACAGGAGCTAATCACAAGGAGGAGAAATCACTCTGTTCCTCTGACCATAGGTAAATCAAAGTTGTGATCTGACAGTGTTGCCTGCCTGAAAAACAATAATTGGCCTGAAGTAGGCCTGGGTGATGAACAAGGTTCAGGAACTGGCCTTCGGTATATTGCCTACATTTGGAAGAGGACATAAGGAAAGCAACAATATGGCTGATGCTTTTTGGCTGCTTTAGATTCAGAAAGACCCAGAAATCCTGGCATATAAATTTTATCTGAGCTATCAGACACATTACTTAACCCTTCTCACTATAATTATCCCTAAATTATAGAATTACTGTGACTTTTTAACGAAATTATGCATACAAAGGACCCGCTACAAGGCTTGGTACACAGTAGGTATTCAATGATGGTACTTATGTGTTAATGAATTGCTTAATTGCAAATTGTTTCTGTTTGTATTAGGAAGGAGGGAAGAACCAGTGGGGGAAATTACATGAAATACAACTAGTGTAGCAGTATAGTTCAGCGTATCCTTGAAGCCTAGGAAGCTGTGTGCTCACACAATGGTAATTCTATATCTTGATCAGGAAGAGGTGAAGACAAGGTTTGTGTAAGAGAACTCGATTGTCTCATAGAAGTGGTGCCTCCCCCCCAGACCATTTAATGATCAAAGCACACACACACACACAAAACGGACCTAGGGCTGTGAAATTCTATATTCTCCTGGGATTCTGTAACCTTCAGAATTGCAGACAAATAGTTTTTTTTAGGCAGGAACTGCTTGCCAAGGTTGGGCTCTGTTGAATTAAGAGGCACTCTGATTTATTCTTTTTATGAGGCCAATTGGCTTTTCCTTCTTGTCTTAAATTCCTTGAGCTTTCGCTGTGCACTTGGGACAAAGACCACTTGCTTCCTTTAAAGAGAACCTAAAGTCTTTTTCTCTACGCTGATGATTATAAGTATAGATAATAAAAAAGCACCGGTGTACATATTTCGAGTTATGGATTTGAAAATGATTCCTCTAAGTCAATGGTTCTCAGTGTGTGGGTTGTGACCCCTTTGGGGGTCAATATCAGATACCCGGCATATCAGATATTTAGATTATGATTCTTAACAATAGAAAAATTAGTTATGAATTTGAACAAAACAATCTTATGTTTGGGGGTCACAGCATTAGGAAGATTGAGAACCACTGCTCTTAGGTGAATAGACTACCATGACCAAAGCTGGGGAAATGGCCTATAAGACTATGGGGTGCTGAGGATTTTAAGGTATAGTTACAGTTCTGTGTAAGATTGCTGTGCTGACCTTTTTTATTGTTGGCTTGTTTTTTATCACTTGCATTATCTGAATGCAGCTTTTAGTTAAACACTTTTCTTGTAAATACACTCGATTGCATTTATCTTTGAGCTTTCAAAATTTTGGGAAATTAAACCAGTTAGAGGATGTATTACATGGCTTGGTGCTCTTGGGTGACGAGGACTTGAACCAGGGAGGAGTCCTAGTTGACTGATGAGGCTGAGATAGGGATATTGTCTTTCCCTCTTCCCCTGAGGGTAGAACTCTGCTGGCTATGGGAGACAAGCAGTTTTAAGTGATGGCATTCTTGGGAGAACTGCCTCCTGCACCAAGACAAGTGAGCTGGGCAAGAAGCCCTGAACGCTTTCTGCATTTCTTCTCATATCCATCCAGTGTTTAAAGGTCCTGGAAAAAATAACAGTTGTATTTGCATCATCCCATCACTTACAGAAAGCCTCAGCTGCCTCATGATGGAGTACTTTGGGGATTTAGAAATGCTGACTCCCCTGGACTGCAGGGAACAGGGACAGGAATAAAATAAGCTTTGACAACATTGATCATGGCCTTTGCTGATGAAAAATGCAACACTATGTGGCCAGCACATACCTTGAACTGCAGTTCCCTATCTATCAGCCCTCATTTTCTAGAGGTCAAAACATGGCAATGCAAGGCTTATTTGGCCAAAGGATGTCTCTGAGTGTACCAGGAACAGTGGAGAGTTTGGGTACAAGAGAAGTCCTCTATGGTTTGCCCAATCCTACCCTACTGCTGCCTCAATTTTCTCTCACTTATTAGTCATATGTTTGTTACATGATCTTCTTGGAGTAATATAAGGCTACACTCACCCTTTTGTGATTTTCCTAACCTTCCCATTGTGAATGAAGTCAGGTCCACAGAGCCAGACTCTTAGGCAACAACATAGTTCATGTACCCAGTATCAGTAAGACTCAATTTGTTTCTCTTTACCTTCTTGTGTCCTTTTTTTCCCCTTTTTCTGTTCTCATCCCCCATTCCCTCTTTATTTCATAATTCTTTGAGAGATGGTGCTATTTTTAGGAGGTTTTCTTTCTTCTGGGGGATCCTAGGTTATCCAGGCTTACCTTGAAGTGAGGCATAGTCACTGTGTCTTCTGCTTCCCAAGTTTCTGGTTTGAAAAGAGACAGAGCTGAAAGACAGAAATGATCTGGCATGGTTAGTCATTCTCTGGGTGAAGATGAGGTTTACCAGTTGTCTGAATTCATACAGAAAGTGGCTGAAGGTGAATTTGCAAACATTCTCTCTGCACATTTTACCGGCAGTAAAATTAAACTACCAAATCAAGAGTATGTAAAATATAATCTGGATGTCTTGCTCCCCACCTAAACAGGTGTATGTGGTTTAGGGACTAACATAGCTATAGAGTACCATCAGGAACCTTCCAAACCTGAAGGGGTCATAGTGAAAAACCCTTCTACCCTTTTCCTGTACAGTGAGGAAGACAGAGGTTTAGTAGTTTAAGGGAAATATTGTCCAGGGCACACTGGTGTTTAGTGGTGAAGACCTTTTTTAAAACTCGCTGCCTTTCATTTCTCAGCCAACAGCCTCACTGCCTATAAGATTCCCAAATATTTTTATTGTCTACATTTTGAGTAACAAGAATTGAGCTGAGGATTATTAGAATCAAAGGTTATATAAATAGTGAAGCCATTATTGAGTCACAGTCCTGACCTCAGCACTGTGAAAAGTATCAGGAAAGCATGGTAATGGTGCTCGCATACCTCCACACGGAGGAAAAGATATCTCTCTGAGTTTCTTGAGATCTGGGCATAAGCTCTGATTTAGATGCTTACCAACTATAATCTTGGAAGAGTCTTTAGTCTCCTCATGTGTAATGCAAAGATAATTATTTCTGAAGCTCTTCCTTCAGAATTTTATTGTGCATTTCCAAATGTAGATGATTTAATTAAACCAAGGTTTTAATGTATACCTCCTATGTATAGCTTATATTATCCCAGGAACTAAGGTAATATATCATGAGGCAGATACATATGATAATGGAGCATCATATTTGCATAAAGGAACAGAGAATGTTTCAGTCTCAAAGGCTACCCTTCTCCTTCAACATAGCCCTAGAATTTGTTGTTTATGGTGGGTATAGTGACACATGGTGGGTTGTTCAGTAGTAATGTCTAAAACAATGTCTTTGAAATAGTATGAGTGTGTGTGTATGTGTGTGTTTCAAGGGTGGCCAATATATTATTTTTAAGAGAAAATCATGACCCACAAGTGGAAGGATAAGGAAGAATATTAGCATGTAAGGGCTGAATTAACTAGTTTCAGGGGACCTGGAGTACTCACATAATTTTTTTTTTTTTTTGTCTTGCTTTACTCGGCAAAGAAACTTGTCCTGACTATGCAGGCAGTGAGGCCAAGATAGCAGTAGGCTTTGAAACATGAAAAGGATTTCTCAGTAGTGGTGTAGGAAAATACAGACTTACGTTCTGAAAGTTCAAAGGCTGAGTATGCTGGAGTAAACTGACAGTTGGCAGGGTATCAGAAGAAAAGGTACACATTCATCACCATGCACACATGCATGGGAGCTTCACAAAACAAACATCAAAGCCAAGACCAGATGGTTGAGGCTTGAATGCCCTCTTAACAAGGGAGATGAAATGGAGATGCAGGCACTTTTGGAAGAGGGCTAAGTGAATTCTTTAGAGGCTGATAAATGGCTTGAAGAACAGACACAACCTCGGACCAGGTTCTACCGTGCTGAAAGTGAGGAATTTGATTTTACTCTCCTGTTTGGGAATGAGATGGAAAGCAGTTGTCTTTGAAAGATAAAAAAACTTCAGAGATGGTCCTTCCTGCATGTGCTTCGCCCACACCCCCTGGTGCTGTCAGTTTGCAGTTCAAAGTGGCTGCAGTGATTTGAATGAGAAATGTCCCTTGTAGGTTTATGGATTTGAACCCTTGCTCGGGATGAGTTTTAAGGGTGTATAGGCTCATCATATTTGCTGTGCAATCTCTCTGCTTCCTAAGTGTGGATGAAAATGGGATGAACCAGCTTCTGGCTCCTGCTGTCATGCCATGCTTTTCTTGCCATGAGGAATCCATCCCTCTAGGACTGTAAGCTAAAAAATTCCCTTCTTTTTGGCATGACATTTTATCACAGCAAGAGAAAAGTAACTAATATAGTGGCATATTTGTGATTTAATATTTTTGCTTGCAGCTTCTTTGGTTTTTTGGCACAGTCTCCCTCTATAGCATTTCTACCTTAGCCTTCTCAGTATTGGAGTTATAGGCATGAGCTACAACACTGGGAAGCAAAATGTTGGCAGTGAGCCTGCCATTTATTTGTGCAATTTACTTGGGACATCTGGAAAAGAAAGATGGATAAGAAAATGCCCTTACAAATTACTAATAACTAGACTTCATAGGAAACATCTAAGTGGTATTTATCAGTAGAAAGATAAAGAAAAGTCATCATCCATAAGCTACTTTTAGCAGATGTACTTGGCTAATGTCAATAGCTTATTATAAATAAATCTGACATTCATAGATTTATGGGGTATACTCACAGGAAAATGTCACATAAGCTTTATAATTAATTTGCTAATTGCTGTGTATTGCTATTGTGTGTAAACTCTGGAATGGAGTAAACTTTATGCCAGGTAGCACCAACGATTTGTGTTGAATTGTTTGCATTGTCCTGTGCTGTGTCAGGAGCTCTTATAGGTAAGATATAAAAGGTCTAGGTATGTGCATGAGGTGTTTTACAGCTAAAGCAGATCCTCTCACTAGGCAACATAAAAAATGCAGTTGTCAAACTTATTGTGAGATACACAAATCTTAGCCCTCCAAATGTGACAGTGTACATGGTGGAGGCAGGCAGTTTCAGACTTCCCTGTAGGAAGGTGCTTGGCAGAATCTGGTATTTATGGTAAACTCTGAATTGCAAACAAATTCCATTCTTGGTATTAGTAATTGTTTCAGAGGAGTCCTGTGCATGTCATCTTTGTGCTTTCTTAGATGTCAAAAAAGGCAAGGCATTGCCAGTACCAATATTTGACCCTCTATTGAGGCAGCTTTTTGTAGTAGATTTATGATGTTACATTGTAAATAATTGTCCCACCTATGAGTTTAATAAAAAGTGCTGATTGGCCAAAGGCAGACAGGAAGTGTGGGTGGGGCTACTAGACAATGAAAACTCTGGTAACAGGAGGAGCAGAGCAGAATGCCCAAGAGAAGCCAGAAGAAGCAGAGGAGAACTATTCTGCTCTGAGAAAAGGTACCAAGCCGCATGGCTGAACAGGATAAGAGTCCTGGGTTAAAGTTAAAGTTAAGGGTAAAGAGTTAGCAAGTTATATGCCTGGACCTTAGGCCAATCAGCCTAAAATTAATGTAAGTGTCTGTGTGTCTCTGTGGGACTGTGGGACTGTGGGTGTGTGGGTCTGTGGGTCCAGACCTCGAGGCTAGGCCCGAAAGTCTGGGCCAGAAACATCTTACTACAAATGGCAGCCCAATGTGGGTGATATACATGATATACACCCACCCACGTAAAGCTGGAGAAAGCTTACAAATAGTCTAGAGCATAAAATTGAAACCAAAATAGCTGAGTTGAGATTTGTATATGTGTGATAGAAGGAAACAATGAAGAGAAATCCAGACTTTGCATGATGATAGTTCAGGGCAGTGAACTAGGAAGCTGATCAGGAATACTGTTGGTTTTGCTGACTCTATATGGAAACAAATTAGAGATAACTTTTGGGAGGCATATTAGTAGCTTTCTTCCTACAATGGATGTGGTTCCCACGGTCCCCTGTTTCACCCTGTCTCTAACTTTCTGGCCAGATATATTTGACTTTGAGATTATTTTTCCTTTCCGGTTATCCTTTACCAACCCAACTACCACTTAGAGTCTCCTTTCCTGTCCTTTAGCCCAATAGCGGTCTTCACAATTTCTTTC
This sequence comes from Phyllotis vaccarum, assembly GCA_033318265.1. Taxonomy (NCBI): domain Eukaryota; kingdom Metazoa; phylum Chordata; class Mammalia; order Rodentia; family Cricetidae; genus Phyllotis; species Phyllotis vaccarum. The sequence goes on along the minus strand of JARWLC010000001.1, from coordinate 170,459,166 downwards.
CCATTTCCTCATAAGTGACTTTGATGTACCAGCTGGGTTCTCTGAGCTCCAATAATAAAATCATCCTGAACACCACTTGTATCCGTTAATTTTCTGTTGCTGTGATAAAATGCCATGACTTAAAACAGCCTAAGGAAGAGTCTATTTTGGCTTACAGTTCCAAAGGGCTAGAGTACATGATGGCAGGAGGGCAAGGCATAACACCATGAGCTGGAAGTAGGCAGTTACATTTTCATCCACACATGGGAAGCTTGAGAGTAAGGGTGGGAAGTGAAGCTGGACTCTAAACCCTCAAAGCCCACCAGCAAGGTTGGATCCTTCCAACATGCTACCAACTAGAGACCAAGTGTTCAAATACATGAGTCATGATAGGATACATTTCTCATTCAAATCACCAATCACCAATCTACTCTAAAGTGTCCCACTTCTTGACTTTTTATTTTTATGCATTGCCCATCAGTATTTTGAAAACTAAGATGATTATTCACTTTCATCTAAATAAAAAAATTCATAGAAGAATAAGTGAAAAAAGCACAATATAAAAACTACTTCTTATAATAAAAAAAATACCCACTATGTCAGAGAGAGGAAGAGAGAGAGAGAGAGAGAGAGAGAGAGAGAGAGAGAGAGAGAGAGAGAGAGAGAGAGAGAGAGAGAGAGAGAGAGAGAGAGAGAGAGAGAGAGAGAGAGAGAGAGAGAGAGAGAGGAGAGAGAGAGAGAGGAGAGAGAGAGAGAGACTGGACAGAGCAATGGTTTTTCCACCTTAGCACTCTTGAATTACCTTGGGAACTTAAAAAAGTATTATACCTGGGTTGAATTCTGATGAAATTAGAGTTTCAGAGAGGGAGTTCTAAGCATGTAATTATGTAGTTGTTTCTCAGGTGGTTCTAATGGATAGTCATATTTGCAAAACTCCAAGGTAGGAGTTTGGTGGTCATTTGTTATGTTCCTTATGAAAACAATCAGGCAAATGCATTTCAAGATGTAAAATGCCTCGAGGCTCACATCCTCTCTGATTTGAGACCAGCCATATAAAATGGCAACCCAGCTATAGACAATAGCATTTAGTCAGGCCATGTACAAAACGATCTCTTTTGATGTTTATGCAACTAACAGGTCCCATGATGCTATTTTCAAATGAGAATGTGCTTAATGAGCTGAGTATATCAATGAGCCAGAGAAGGCTCCTGACTGGACTTCTCCCATTCTGAGATTATCAACTTGAATAGTATGTTGTTATTTTTACCATTTAATAAAATGGCTAAAAATTGGCACCTTTTAAGAAAGTGTGAAATCCATATCTTTTTAAGGGTATGACTCTTCCTTCTCAAAAATGACTCCTTTGTCCTAAAGGGACAAAACCACTCAACTTATATATTATTCCAGAAATCTTGACCACTATAGACACTTGAATCACTGTAAGGACCCAAGTGGGAGACATCTCTGCAGCCAGTGTGTGCACATCAGAAATTTCTCTCTGCATCATTTTTATTGTAAGAATGATAGAATGAGGTCCACTTTAATTAAATGCATAGGGAACACTAATCCATTTTGAAAGGCACCACTAATCTACTTATTCTGAATGGTGGCCATGCTATGTAGATACTAATGGGATTTTCAAGGGAACAGGCATAAAAGAGAAACCAGGGCTAAGAAAATCTATAACGAACTATATCTGATCATAATACCCAGTGGTTACCAAGCAACCCTAAGCAACTCTAAATCTGGTTCATATATCTTGTCTAGCTAATGAATGTGTCTTATTAGGAGATTATATACATAATATAATTAAAATCTGATAAACAAGGCAGAGTAAAAAATTATGGGTCTGTTTTCAGTTTGGTTCCTATGCTCAGTAGTACCTAAGTTTGGTATTCTAATCAGCTCTGAGTTACTTCTGTACGTATACCTATGGCTTTGCATTTCTATATTGGATAAAGCTATGAAATACATTATATGCTACTATATTTATTATTGCTATGAAAAGTTTTGTGCTACTGTTACTGTGTTCTTTAGACAGGCACTGGAACTTTTCTATAGAAAGTTGCTCACTCATAGAATATAGTTGTTTAGGAAATCTTGGAGTATTTTCAGCAGAGCAAAGTAAAATGTGCCATTATCAATTTGACTGACAAAAGAGCTGAGCTCTCTAAGAAACGATCCTTGGGGAAGGTCATTAAGAACACTGCAAAAATGGGCTGGGGAGATGGTTCGGTCAGTAATGTACTTGCTGTGCAAGCATGAGGACCTGAGTTCCATCCCTAGAATCTATTAAAAAAAAAAAAAAAAAAAAAAAAAAAAAAAAAAAAAAACCAGACATGAGGAAATAGAGAAGGCAGATCTCTGGGGTTCCCCAGCCAGTCAGTCTGCCATAATTTGCAAGTTCCAAGCCAGTTAGAGACTGGATTTCAAGAGACAAAGAATAAAAACAAAAGTAGATGTGCCTGAGGAATAATATCCAAGGTTTATCTCTTGCCTCCAAACTCATCACACATGCACACACGCGCACACGCACACGCACACGCACACACACACCCTACACACACATAAGCATACATATCTACAAAGATACTGCAGAAATATGAATCCTATACAGCAGAGGGCTGAGAATGTACAGTGGTGTAGCATTTTCTCACCATACACAAAGTCAAGTTTAATTCTTGCTACTAGTTGAGAAAAAGAACTTGAGATTAAAACTGCTGTCTATTGTAGAAAGAACATATGAAGTTTGAACATGGACAGATTAATTACTATCTAAAGAAAAATAAAGAAATTAAAACAACAACCTCTGGAGAATTAAGAATATATTTAGAAATATAAAACCCTGAATGTTTCAAAAACAGTCCCAAAAGAGACATTCAAAGAAACAGAAAATCATTATTTATGCTCAGTAGAAAGTTTTCAATTGAATTCAACCTCAAGGAAAATGAACTTTGTGTTTCAATATACTTAGGTACAAGCACATCTGGATATGATATTTGAGCAGAGGGACGAACCACTTTTGTATGGAGGGTTGTGCCCTAGGAGGAGATTGTCTCTCAGAATCACAAGTTCTGTGCTTGTGTATTAGGATCTTATTTCATATTTTCTATTGTTTCTCCCAAGGGCAAAACATAAATCTCTCTAGACAGAAACAGTTCTGTGGTCAGAAAGGTACAAGGATTGGATGGCAGAACCTCCTTGGAGGCAGTGTGGGTGGCAGGCTGACCATGTTTCAAGTTACTTCAGTGAAAAAAAAAAGTCAGGAGTTTTGAGAAATTGATCATGGTGATCCTTTTGTCCCATACTGTTATTGTTTGTGAATTGGACAAAATTCATATTATCAGCTTGTATTTAGCAAGCATGGTCTATAAAACATCACAAACTCTGGGCCAGAGCAAAGGTTTCATACACTAAACGCTTAATTCTATTCTAGCATATTGATAAATTCTTTTAGAAGCCATTACTCACTCCTATAAAGGATGTGTTGAAATCATATATGCGCTCACATGCTTTAGGATCTTTCACATTTTCATATTTGCACATTTAATTATATTGGCCTTTGTTTTACCATCACTAAAAGCGTGAGTTTTCAGAATTCACTCTGCTTTTTCTCTGAGCCATAATCAACCTCCTTGTATAAATGAACACGTTAACATCAACACCCAGTCCATGTGCTTTTTAAATGGCTTTTGGTTTATGATCCAAAATACAGCAGAAAATTTCAATTATTTTAGCATGTCTGTGAGAAGATTTAGTTGTAAGGCCTATGCATTCACACAGTAGCCCCTTTTTATGCTGGGCTGGAGATTTTGCTGCCAAGTCTATCCATGAGAAGACTTCTTTTCTTCAGTTCTACTTGCACTGTCCAGACTGACCGGCTGGTTAGGCAAGCCATGGCCTTAACCTTGGATCTAAGTAATGCAGATTCTGTAACTTTTGCATTGCATTGCAGTCATAGGAACTCTGTCATGGCTGAACTGAGGTAACTCGCCATTTTGTCTTATAACAACCTTCTTTTCATGGGCTTCCAGGCTTTTGTATCTTAAAATCTTTGAGCTTTCATTGATTGTACAGGATCAAACACAGTGGAAAGAACAGCAGCCCAAATGAAAACAATGTAGCGAAAAGCTTTCTGATGGCTATTAGTTGGGGCAAACTATCACAGGACCTATCTGGGAGGCAAACTTCCACCACACTGGGGCATTTCCGTTCTTCCATGGTGGCAGCACTCTAAGAATTCCAGCTTTCCCCACCACCCCTTTTCTCTTTCCAAATGTTGGTCTGGGAAAACACATTCAGCCAGTGGTGTGTCAGCTTTTGAGATCTGACAGTGTATGCTCATAGAACACATCTGCACAGATGAATAAAGAACCCACCCATGATCTGACTCCTAAATATTCCACAACCCTGGAGGTGTAGGTAAGCTTCTCAGGACAAGCTAGCCCATTTTGCATCTTAGGAGATGTAAAGTTTGAGTATGAAGGGTGCTTTGTCATATGTGAAAGGATAATGGACAACAGTGAGACAAGCACAGGAAGCTTAGTCACTGAGACTCTTGGTTTGTTCTACACAACTCACTCTTAGAACAATGTACCTGGCAGGCAGCTCCTTCACCTGCCCATTTCATGCTCGCGCACCCTCTCTGAACAATGCACCTAGAAACGTTACATCCCCACCTGTATTACATTAATCTCTAGAAAATGGATTGTTTCTCATCCCCTAACAACAATCAAACTGAAGCTTTGTCACAGCCAAAGATTCACATCTGTCTTCATTAAAGGCAGTGGATAATTGCTCATAGACTATTTCTCAGCCTCTGAAGCTTAAACCTGTTGCCAGCTATGGTTAGATTCTCTGTCATAACCTTGCAGATTGCATAATAGAGTTGCTATCTTTTCTCATAGGTTTAAATTTATAATGTGCTATTATTACTATCATCATTTATCATTGTTATATTTCCATGGTGCTTATAGATAAATAATTTAACAGAATGTTTTTGTGAGATGGTATGCATGCCAACTTGACATTTCTATTTTTGATTTTTAAGCTAGCTCAGACGTGAAACTAATTGCGCAAACATTGTGGTCAAGGTATTTTGTTCTGCAATTAATTTGTCATATTTTTAAGTCCTCTGTGGATTAAGAAAACATGGTTGTGGGAAACTCTTAGGTAGAGCAGGCTTTTTTTTTTTTTTTAATATTTGCCAACCCTTTTACTTGACTTCAAATGTCATTCCTAAGCATGTGTTCATACATTACCCTGAGGCTTTGCTTGAAGGAGAAGCCCTAGGGGAAGGTTCCAGGCAATTCTTTATCTGATTATATTGCCCAAATTTGCAGCGTGAGTCTGGAACTTGTGATCTGATTTTGTTCTCATTGGAAGATGTGACAATTATCTCCTTACAATCGAAGAAATTTTTTTAGAAAAGCAATAATAGGAGCAACTAGTGCATTTTAATAGAAAACATTCTCAACAGGAATTATGACTTCATTATTGTTACGGCTTTCATTCTTTTTTATTGTTATGTATGTACACAATGTATGTGTGTATGTGTGTATGTGTGTATGTGTGCATATGTGTATGTGTTTCTGCATGTGAACATGAACGTGCATCCTACAAGTGTGGCGATCAGAGGACCACTGCTCTGTGGATGTGGTTCTCTTCATCCACATATGCATAGGTTGTAGGGAGCAAATCTCAGCCAGTAGGCTTGCAAAGCAAGCACCTTTACCTGCTGAGTTGTGTCACCTGCTTTTCCACCAGCACTTAATCCAGCCATTATAGAGCTGCTACTTCAAAGAAGGCCACTGCCAACCAAACTGTGTGATCTTAGAGAAGTCACATTAATTGCTCGATCTCATTGAGAAAAGATGTGACTATTTGTTCTCTCTCTCTTTTCAAATATATTGTAGCTAACATAGAACTCAAAATTACAAGGGCCACTCTACTGTATTGCTCTATTTGTGTTTGTCTTCTTGTAGAACACTTTGTTGATGAGCTTGAGTCTATATTGTGCTAGACGTTACACTTGTTAATCAAGCAGTACTTTTCAGTTTCTTGTTGAATGTAGACTGCTTTGTGTGATTTGTACGTTACTACAGTGCGATGAGAACAATGTGTATAATTACCATGATTTACAGTGATGATCTCTCTCTCCTGCTCATCCTCCCTCCTTCTACTTCATTGACTAGTTTGGGTTCTGAGCGAAGCTGTGTGGAGTAAACCTTTCCGTATATAAGCAGCAAATGTGTATCATATATAAAACCTATTATGTTCACCCACAGATAACAGGCAATTATTAGTCACTGAAGCATAACTTAACCTATTCTGGCAAGAATAACTTCCTCCATCCATTTCAAGTAAATTATTGACAAGTAGCATTTTGGGGACTTATTAATTGTCATTTAGGTCAGGATTGACAGATAAGCCATTTGCTGACTTGTAAAGCTCCCTGGGGGAAATTTAACCACTATAGATCTTTATCCATCTCTCAACTGAAACTTACAAGTGACCTGAACTGAAGAAACTGTTTATTTCAGCTAGTATCTTTTCTTAATTTCCTTTAAAGTCATCATTAAACCACAAATTCTGGTCTGTATAAAATTATAAAGGATTATTGGTGTCCTTAAAGTATAATACATTTTTATAAAAACAATAACCTACTATGGAGGTTGTGTTTCTTATGTGTTAATATGCCTTGTTGATAGAATAACATTTGCTACAATGAATTGACTCATTTTGAAGGTGAAATGTTTGTTTCTGAAGTCAGTTCACCAAAATGATCCTTTCTTCTTACTTCAGTTCTCATACTGCCCTCAGTTTCCAATATAAAGGGACTCAATAAAAGAAGATTAAAGTATTTCTTGGTCTTGTCTTAGGAACGGACTATAAAAGAAGGTGTGTGTTGCATTTCAAAGCAGTCCTGAGGAATTTGCTTTGGAGGAGCTTAACACATTTCTCAAGTGGATTTCCCAGGGCATGGATTTAGGAGGGCTTTTTAGGGAACAGGAAAAGGCCCCATGGTTCAGAGGTACAAAGGTAGATTTGAAAGGCAACGCAGTATCATGTGAGGGTAATAGAAGTGCACTTGGCACTGTAATTGGCAATAAAACAGAGGCTGCTTTTTCTACTGGACATTGTTCCTGCAGCTAGTACTGGTGTGTCCTTGCTCCAGAGGTGCCTCAGAGGCACAGCACAGACTGGACAGTTCAGCTGCTGCTCTGCACCTCATAAGTCTAAGATATCCTCAAGTTTTTCTAACACCTCTCCCATATCTCTGCCTGGCCATCCCTCCCTTATTCACCTATCAAGGAACCAAAAGCCTCTTTATCCATTTGCAGCCTACTGCAGAATCTCAAGCGATCCTTAGCCATGAATTCTTCCTTACTCTCTACATCAGATCAGTCCTATATCTCAATATATATATAATCTATATATTAACCCAAAAATAACTGTTGAATATTGTTTTGTCACTGGAGTTTGGAGACAAAAGTCCATGCTCTGTAAGTGCCAACATATTAGGCTTGACCATTTCTCATGAAAAAGATAAACTATTGTGTGAAGCAGGGAAAGATTTAACCATGACCTTTGTGGTAATGATATAATTTTTGGTTTGAATATATGAAAAATTGGAGCAAAGGATATAGGTATTTACAGTTAAGTAGTTTTGTTATTATACTTGGGGATACAATGTATACCAAGGAAGTCAGTTCAGTCACCCAAACTTCAGAAGCCAATGGAAACAGTTAAATTAATAGTAAAAAACATAGAATTAAGACAGATAGGGATTCTTTAAGTGATTAGTACACCAGTGTGCAGAGATAAACAGGTGGCCCAGAGCAAAGGAGGCATTACTGGAGTTTAAAGCCTGTACTCTGGCAGTCCTAACAAGCTGGACATAGCCATATGTCAATTAAAATGACAAATCATACTGAAAAGCGTATAAAAGAGATTTAGTCAATATAGCTGCATGGAAAGAGAGGGCTTCAGTGATGCTCAAGTCCATTTTTAGGTTACTAAATGAAAATTCGGGTGTTTTAAAAAATATTTAATATTAACTCTGTGTGTGTGTGTGTGTGTGTGTGTGTGTGTGTGTGTGTGTGTGTGTGTGTGTGAACATGAATTCAGGTGCCTATGGAGACTAGAGGTATTAGCTTCCCTGGAGCTCAAGTTGAGGGTGATTGTGAGCAATCTGACATCGGTTCTGGGAACCTACTTGTGTCCTCTGCAAGAGCAGTATGCACTCAACTGCTGAGCCTTCTTTCCAACTCCAGGTTGAAGTTTAAATAAAGAACAAGAGGTGTGCATTTCTGGCCAAAATATGGCCAGCCCGCTATTGGACACATTCTTGTTAGAGACCTAATCTGACCTGTAGAGCAATGACAAATCTCCAAGGAGGTAGGCTCCTCCTCTAGGCTGGCAGAGGGCTTTACTTTTTCCTTCCTCTAGATTCAGCCTCCAGCAGGAGAATTTTGTGTAATTCCAGCTCCATGGGGTCAATTGTTTCAACAGTATTGTAACCAAAGGGAAGGACATAAATATCTCTAAAATAACTTCACTTCTTCCAAGATACCTATAAAGGCAGATAGAAAATAAAGTCAGAGGTTCCAATCCTGCTTTTTATTGCCATGTGGCCCCAGTATGGAGCCAATACCTTTTAGCAAAAGCAGCTTTTAAATCTGTTATATTCCCCATGGACTCTGGTGGGATTTCCCTATACCAGACATTTCCTGCTTTGTTTCACTTCATATAAATGCTGGAATTAATGTTAATCCCAAAGATGGGAGAAGAAAGACCACTGACCCAAATCATCATGGCCAAATTAATCAAAGCAAGCAACTAATTAAAGACATTCTTTTATTTATGGAAATGGCTTGTCTCCTCCTAAGGCTCCTTTGGAGAGGTTAGCATTGAACATGGGGAAGATGGGGTTTTTACAGTTCATGGCTAGGGAGTTCCCAAAGGGGGAATTTGACAGGCAAATGGATAGATTTACAGAAGCAGAACATAACACACGTGGTCATAACAAGGTAGGCATAACAACAGGTGGCTATAATTAACTTTTGAAATACAGGTAAGTTTTGAAGATGGTCATAACAATAGATGTTCATAATAGAAGGTGGTCATACTAATCTTTTGAAACAAAGGCATGGTTGCCATCTCCTAAAACAGGCAGTGCAGAACCATTTGTAGTTAAGGTTACAGGAGGGGCATCCTTAAAAAACAGATTTAATCATAAGCAGGAATGAACCTTGTTTATTTCTTTTTTCTGTAAGAAGGTTTTCAAGCCTCTAAGATGGAGGAAGCCTGGTTCATCATTCCCCCTTGGTCTTACATCGCCCTGTAAAATCCTTGATAGGGTCTTAACATTCTTTATCTTAGGGGAAACAAAAATTTTAATGCATTAAAAATAGTTTATTTATAAGTTTCACCTGTTTGGTTAGCATAGAAATAACACATTTTTAAGGCCATATGTACTATAGGAAGCCATATTGTCCCCTCTGTCAGGGAGTTTGCTTTTGTTCTATATTTCAACTTTCTGTTAAGCACGAGAGGCAACATACTCTCTTCTGTAAATACTTTCTGCTGAAATGAGGACAGTTATTAGGGCCTAGGAAGACTAGAATGTTAGCCAAAGGCTGGGAGGGGAGTCGGGTAATGGGGTATTCATGAGAACCATCTGGTTTGCTGATCAAGCTGAAAAGACAGACTCAAGTGAGTCACACCAGCTTTCACCAAGTCTAGGATTTTCTGATTTGGTAGGACCTCTTGGGGCTGTTGTGGTTCCGGTCACCTCTGGATCACTCTGGAGTCTGCAGCTGATTTCTAGATGGTGTCTCCTAGCTGAGTGGAACTCTGCTAAGGCAGAGATAGACTAGGGACAGAAGTCAGTGAAAGAACTTAAAGGAAACTTTTATATTTGAATCTTCCGCTTCAGGATAGGGAACAGGTGAGGAGCTTGGACTGTTGATTGGCAGGAGTACTTACTTGGAGTCCATTTGATCTGTGACAGGTCTTAGTTATAAGATCTAAGTCTTATAACTTTCTCAGCTCCCTGAAGCTTCCATTATAATTGTTTGTAATCTGTACTGAAATCTACATTGTAGGAAAAAAACAGCTAACAGGTGGCTGTAAAACAGCTGGAGTAGACTCGTGCCTTTGAGTCATAGCAACAGCTATGGCTTTATTTTAAAATCATGATTTTTTTTTTTTTCTGTTCAGAGGGCTCGATATATATAGATTGTACAGAGATGTTTTTTTACCATGATGAGAAATATCTTTAAGTTTATTCTTAAAATACAACCAGACAGAATTTAAAATCTTAAGCTTGTGACCAATAATAGTAGTCAGTGCTTTACCAGCTTATCAGAAATTCATTGATTAATGTTAAAACTTTAAACCTTTTGAAATTTTAGTATAATAGAAAAGAATGTGTTTATATATCTTAAGTCATTCTTAGACCCTTATAATTTAGATTTTATATTCTCAGATGTTTATAATTTATTTTTAGAACTTTATAATGTATATAAACCTTAGACATTTTTATCCAATCATTTATCATTAGACATACATAGTGTTTGATTACTGAGAGCAGTCTTTGCAAAACAAGTTTCTTTAAATAGAAAACCTACATCTGAACCCTGTTTATCTTTTAATTGAAGCCTGTTAGTAAGGCAAACTGTCCGTGAGCTTGTCTTTTTCATCAGGAGACCTAGTAGCTCTAGAAAAGTAAGAAGACTTCATTTTTATATGTGAAGTGAAATGCATTGACCAGGAAGCTTCCGCTAAACTGATAAGCTACAATTATCTGTCAACACTATCAGAGATCAGAGAAGAATAAATCATAGCAGAACATGTAATCCAAATGCTCTATGCATCAATTAAAATGACAGAACTTTATTGCTACCTGGGTGGTTACCCCAGGCTCCTGTGGTCTTGGTGACTTATTGGGGGCAGAAGTAGTTCGTTTTCATAGGACAGCATTACAATTTCAGTTGCTTTATAGGAGAACATAGTCCTGAGTCTACCAGGCCCCAAAGATCTGAGAGATTTTCCTTTTGGATGAGTTTGGAAAAAGTTGACCCGCTGTGATAAGGAAGATCAGGGCAGTTAACCTAATAGTGTCCACAGAGTAGGCAGAGACCTGGTGGCAGGGGAGGTTTCCCCCAGTGGTTAGTTACCACAATTACCATATATGCTGTTATCATAATATCATAATGAAATTGTCTCCACCTCATTATCTTCTTTGGAAATCTTAAGAGTTGCTTCTACGAGGTTTCTGACTATCATGGGAAACTTTTACCATTAAACATTTTAAGTGCAATATTATCTGAAAAGTTTTGAGGGCCATCTATTAAGTATATCTGATTTGAAATAAACTTTGCTTACTTTTAGTTACTTGTTTTAAACTTAACCTTGGACACATATACAGGAGCCTAGGTAAAGATTATCAAATGAAACTTTCAGTCATAAAGTTATGTCATATAAGTCATACAGTCAATAGGGAGATTGGCAACTTTACTTTCCTGGTACTTTTACAGTGCTTCATTGTAGAATATCACAGGTTCGTATATGACTCACTTCATCAAAATAGCTAAAGATTTACAAAGTTAGCCAAGACAAGAAGGCTAGACATATATACTTGTCACTCTCTATTAGCCTGAATAGATCTTAGGTAAGGAGATACATTTTAAAGGCTTGTTTTCCAGACTGTTTAGGTCACTTCTTGTTACCTCATAAGATCGGGATATTCCAATTTCTGGTGTTTAGTGTTAGGTGTTTGTAGTTTGGGGTCTAACTTTAGCTGACCAGCCACTACATTGGGAATTTGTAATTTCAATATATCCTTTAACCTTTCTCAGGATGAGTCCTTCAACATAAAATCTATTGTTGTGCCCTGGTTGAGACCCCTGAAGAGACCACCAGAGATGTGAATTCTCCAAAATTCAAAAGCAAGATTTATTGAAAAGTATGAGCTTTGGCAGGGACCCTGTCACTAGCACACCATCATAGTGGTGGCTGGTGGAGGTACTCGCCCCTCTGCAAGCTGAGTTTTTTTTTTTTTTTTTTTTTTTTTTTTTTTTTTTTTTAAGGCAAAATCCATGAGGTTACACATCAATTAGGGGTCTCTGTATGGACACAATTCTGATTATCATGCTCATTTCTTAGGGGCTTTCCAGAATTCCCTTGTTATCTTAGCCAGCTGTTTGTCAGACTTTCTTCTATAGACTATCTCCTGTACTGGGACCTTTCTAACTATCAGATGGCACCAGGCTATCTCCTGTATTGGAACATTCCATGGTTGATTAGTTGCTATCGGATATCCCTAGACTATCTCCTGTTTTGTACTTTGTATTCAGCAGAACTCAAGCCTGTTTCAAGCTGGGATTCAGGGACTTTTGCTCAAAATGGAGGAGCTTCTCTGGTTTTTCACTATGTCTTGGTTTAACATGTTTTAGTTAACAAGAACAGATAGAACATTCATGGCTAGTATGTTTAGAGACTTTCTCAGAACTATAGACTCTGTTGGATTAGGTCTCTGTTTTCATTTTGGCTGGTGGCACTGTCTACATGCTGAGTTTTGCAACCTGACTGGTAAGATTACTGTGGTAGTTAGGATTTCTATGGTGAAGAGACACCATGACTATGAAAACTTGTATAAAGGAAAACATTTCATTGGGGATGGCTCACATGTTCAGAGGTTTAGTCCATTATCATCATGGTGAGAAGCATGGCAGTGTGTTAGGCAGACATGGTGCTGAGGAAGGAGTTGATGGTTCTATAACCTGATCTGCAGACAGCAGGAAACTGTATGCCACACGGGAATACTTGAACACAGGGAATCTCAAAGCTCACCCCTACAGTGACACAGTTTTTTCACTAATACCACACCTACTCCAACAATGCCACACCTTCTAATAGTCCCACTCTCTATGGGTCAAGCATTCAAACACATGAACCTATGGCCATTCACCCAGATCAAGATCTCACAAAATCAGATGCCAGATAAATTATCTGTGACTTTTCAGGGGAGGCCTCCATAAACAGGTACTTACAAGGTGCCCCTTAGGGAGTAGCTCTTCAGTCTCAGAGGACCTGAGGGAAGAGTCTGGGTCTTGAATTTCTGATTTGGGTTGGGACTTTGATTTCAAAGCTTTGACACAAAGACTTTTGTGCTCATGGCCAAATTAGTTAAAGCAATCTTTTTTATTTGTGTATATGGCCTGCCTACCTCTAAGGCAGGATTCAAGAGTTCAGTTTTAAATATTGGAAAGATTAGGTTTTCATAGCTCAGGGCTAGGGAGTTTCCAGAGGAGGAGTTTGAGAGGCCAATAGGAAGGTTTACTGAAGTGGAATATAATAGTATGGTCATAACAAGGTAGTCATAGCAACAGATGGTTAAAATCAACTTTTGAAACAAAGATAGGGTTACAAGATGGTCATAACAATAGGTGGCCATAACAACAGGTGGTCATAAAATTTTTTGAAGTAAATACATGGTTGCTTTTTTTTTTTTTTTTGGAACAGGCAGTACAAAACCATTTGTAATCAAGGTTACAGGGGTCCATAGCCCAATCGTTGAGAAACAGAAATGTAAACATAAACGGGAATAAACCTAGTTTATTTCCACTATAAGATGGCTTTTAAGGCTAAGGTGGGGGCAGGCTTGTTCATTATTGACGTGTTCTAGAAAAAAAAAAAAAGTAGGTTGTTGGGAAGCAGATATAACAGGATAAAAGAAAGGTGGGGTCTTTTATGTGAAGCTCCTGGTTTTCCTACAAGGTAGGGGACCATTTTTCCTTTACTTTTCCAAGTCACCACAGGCATAGTGCACATCTTAACTGTCCTAGCCTAATACTCATTTATACACTGAGGCATTGCTGGGTGCGGCCTAAGAAATATTTACATCTTGGAATACTCTATGTCAGAAATACCTCCTTAGTTCATGAAGATTCTGCTTCCTTCAGACAGGTTTTTGGTGTCTGCTGGATAAATGCAGTTGACCAAAATTCAGTAAACTTAGTACCTGCACAGATGACCCAAAGAGTATTGAGATGTGAGAGGAAGAGACAGGAGAAACTCCTAAGGTGTTAGTAGTCACAATATGAGAATACATAAATACGCATTTATTAGCCATCAGGATGACAGCACCACATGACCTGTATCATCCTAGTAAACCCATATCATACAAGAACAAGTAAAATTGAGAATAAAACTGACAGAATCTACACTGTGTGAAACTAATTTTAATTTTTTGAGGATCATCTGAAGGGTGTCAGAGAGTCTCCATGGAACTAAGACAAGCTCTGAGACTCACTAGATTGACTAAATGTTCTGAGGTGACCTATGACGTTGGTATTAGAGTATAAGACTTTCTGACACTGAAACCAAGGACTGTCCCACCTCCCTGATCATCAAAACTTATATTTTTCATAGTAAGGAATTCAGTACTTAGCATTATTTGAAAGCCCAGGAAATAAACAACCTGTAGAGCTCACATAGCAGGCCATAGTTGTCCCTCCCAAGCCATCTTGCTTGGGTTTTCAAGGTGGTCTCTTGCTGAGTATGAAAAGCTACAGCCTAATGTTTTGACTGTGGATCCTGAGAACTGGCTGCTGAGGAAGACACATGAATCAGTATGAGACAGACCCACTGCTGCTTTAGCCTGCTGCTTCTGACAACCATGGCTAACCTGATTTTCTGAATCACCTTTGGCACTAACATGTTTGAAATTAAAAACATTTAAGTAAACCTGACTGTTCTTTTTAAGCACTTTCTGAATTGACTGTGGGAAGAGGGATGATCCTGTGCTCTCGCCCATCTCTGGTGACCTTAACAAACTTGTTGGTAATGAAACTTCAGTCAGCTGGGCACAGGAAGAGAAGCTGAAAGCAGAAGCTAACTTTTCACTGTACTGCTAATGTTGGGTCAGCCAGAGATCAGCCTCTGGGCTATGGTGAGGAGGGCTGTGTTTTGAGGATGTGAGAGTCTTAGCCTTCAGCTCAGGAAAGCAATATTCATCTTTAGTCTGCAGGTAAAACATACTTGTGTCTTTATTTTATAAAGATTCTGCCCCCATTGTTCAGAGGATATATTTGCCTCCTATCTCCTTTGGCTTTGATTTTTCAGCCCATAAAAATCCATTTCTGGAGTTGTCATTTACATCTGTAAATGCCTGGAAATCAATGTTGTTTAGCCAGGGCAGTGACCTTTCAGACACAAAAATGCCTTCAAAATGGCACGTGAAAGATAACATTGAACAATTCTAGTACAACACTCAGGATTTCCAATATCACTTTAACTACATTCTCCTACAGAAGGGAGGCGGCACAAGCCCAACTAGCTAAGCTAAGAACCTAAGCTATGTTACAGGAAGAATGTTGTATGCCAATACCATGTATACTCCTTTGTCAAAGGTGATTCCAGGAGATCCAGCCTCCCTGAAAGATAAGAACACCCATGGATACCATGGATAGGAAGACTAAGTCCTGAGTTCAAGTCTTCATTCTACTTTGGGATCCTGTGGGAATATCTGCTTTGTGTCTCAACTTCACTGTGTGTGCAATGGAATAATACAAGCATATATAATGAAGACAGACATTTTAGGTCAAGGCTTTGAAACAGGTAATAAACTTTGCATTCCTAAAAATCACCTCCTTTCAAAAGCAATTTACATGTAGTTAAAAAATAGTTCATGGAGATTAGCTAAAATAAGAAACTAAAAATAACTTGAAATCCTATCACCCATTTTTCTCTAGATATACATGTTGTTATTGTTTGAATGTGAAATGTGGCACCCAGGCTTGAGTTCTGAAATCCTGATCATTAAATGGGAGTCTGTTTGAACTTTTGGAGGCAGAGTCAAGATGGAAGTATCATTAAAGGTGAGTATAGTATCTCCCAACAGTAACTTACTCTCTGATTCCTGTTTGTATGAGGTGATGTCCTGGTTAGTTTTGTGTCGATTTGACATAAAATAGTCATTTATGAAGAGCAACTCTCCACTGAGAAAATGACTTTATAAGACTTGCCTATAAACGTTCTATTCATCAATGATTGGTATGGGCTGGAAGAGAGCACAGGTCAAAATAAGCAGCGCCATCCCTGGACTGGTGGTTCTGGGCATAACAAAGCAGGTTGAACTAGCCAGGAGGAGGAAGCTGGTAAACTTCCTTCTTCTGCAGCCCCTGCATCGGTTTCTTCCTCAAGATTCTTACCCTGACTTCCCCGGATGATAAACTACAAGCTGTAAGATGAAGTAAAACCTCTCATCCCCCAAGTTGATCTTAGGCACGATGTTTTATCACAGCAATAGAAACCTAAGATGGGTGAAGAACTCTTGTTGGTCACATGTTCCCATCGCCATGTGACATAAACCAAGTTCAGGCCAAGTGACCATGAACCAAGTTTTCTAAAACCATAAACCAAGCCAAATCATTCTTCCCTTATGTTGGTTCTGCCAGGTATTGAGTCACAGCAACAAGAAAGGCAATGAAAACTTAATTTTTTCTTAAATTGGACTTACCATGGCCATCCATTCTTTGGTAAGATACTTTGTTACTTAATGCCATATTGAGTTTAGCATTCCAAGGTATTAAGTGTTTTGTTCTTATAGCATAGGTCCTAATGATTGCATAACATTTTACTGTGTGTTACAGCATCATTTACTCTTTGTATTATACACGTCTGTGGTTTTATCTCTGTGCTCTTCTGCCCCTTCTCTCTTATCTTCCCTCTCTCTCTCTTTCCTCCTCTTTTCTCCCTACCCTTCCTTCTCATCTTTCTATCTCTGTCTTTTAGTCTCTCCAGCTCCCCTTTCCTTTATGACTTGGCTTGTCTCTTTCTTGTTAGCTGTTGTGAAGCTGAATGCTTATCACTGGGCAGTTCTGATAGAAGTACTAGGTGGCCATGAGACGGAAGCCTACATGTGCTGCTCTAGCCCTTCCTGGGATTTTGAGCTCATGCTGAAATGCTGAAGAAAGACTCTCTGTCTTGCTTTCTCATCCCTTTCAATCATTGTTCTTGGCATCCTCATCCCCTTCCCAATAATCCTACAAGATCCTGCAAATCCTTCTGTTGAGTTTCCATACTGCCTAAGGCAGCCATTGCCCATTCCTGTTTAGTATCAAAAAAATCTCTACAAAATGCAATCAGGGAGCATGTGTAGGTGGTAGAATACTAATCTGACATTTTAACATTTTAAACTAATTAAAGGAATGACTTATGGACTTATTAAAATTAAGAGTAACTATAATCTTATGCAGAGATTTAGTTTATTTTTATCCTTTATGAATACATAATTGTCTTTGGAAATTATAAACATTTGGAACATTTTAGCCTGCCAAGTAAATTGATATTTGCTTAATTTGTTAACAAAGTCTATGGTGTCTTGGCTAGAAATGGTTGGGAATCGGTTTTAGCTCAACCTCTGTTTTTATGGGCTATTTATGAACCTCAGAAAAGAAGGATTTACTATCATTTTTATGGAAATGCTGGCAGGACTATAACTATGGTAACACAGATGGCCCAGTTGTAAAACATAAATGTAGTGTGTATACAAGGAAGCACGATTAGATAAATGGATGCTTAGATGGTCTATGAGACAGAAAACTCTCTGTCAGGTAGTTTCTGTGTGTTCACGTGGCCTCGCGGATAAAGGAGCCAGGAGAGCTTTCTCTGTAGACTTTGGCTTCTTCAGGTTTATGTCTAGCTAGCAGCCCCTCTCTCAGACCAGCTCATTCAGAAGCAAACTATAAGAGCTTGTCTTGAGGCTTCTCCCAAGAGCTAGTCAGTGGCTTTGTACTGGACTGAAATCCGCAGTTAGCACTAAGGCCAGTTTAGGACTTGTCATCTAAAACCCCATCTGGCTTTGGTGAATAGTAAGGATGGTGTACAGGATCAGAACAGATCCGAGCAAAATGTGTTCAGGAATTACAATGTTTAAGGGTTTAGAATTCAGTAATCCTAGTTTGGGATCTAATTCAGCCAAACTGGCCTGACTTTAAGCAGCCAGTTCCCAGACACTAAGTATTCTCTCTAAACAGGCTCCTCATTATACATTTTTATCAATTATGAGGATTTATGTTATAGGGCTCACCTGCGGGAAGGTAGCCACTGTTATTCTGGAATCATTGTCTTTTCAGTAAGATATTTTGGGGTTCAAATAACTCCATTTGTTTCAGGTAATGAGTTTATTAAAAATACACTCAGAGGAAATGGAGAAATAAAAACACTAGCCACATTAAGTGAAATAAAAATGAGTAAGTTCAATAATCAAAACAGGGAGGCTTATAGGAGTTCTAAGATTCCAAAGGTATGTAGCATATTTCATTCAAAAAAATCTGAGGATGCGAAGTTTCCTCACTCAGCTGATGAATCATTCTATATGTGTCTTCTTCTTTCATTTATGTCAAAGAGGCATTGAATTTCCCTTTATATTGCTCATTTGTTTATTTTATTTTAAAATGAGATAGTTCTCATAGGAATTTACAAAACACAGAGCCATTAATATTAATGGCCCATGGTATCCCATAATATGGGTATAATCAAAATTGTTGAACCAGTATTTTCCTACTGATGGCTTTGTGATTATTATCAAAATTTGGCTGATAAAACAATGTCCTACAAAATAATCCTGGTTGTGGTCGGAAAAAATCTGACAGATAACAATTCTGATTGTTCAAGATGTGCAATTTGATTTATACATACATTTCCAGTCAAGTTAATTAACACATCCATGCCATTTGTACTCTTATATGTAGGCATGAACACTTAAAATCTGTTCTTTTATAAAAATGTCAAGTAAACAGTCTAACATTAATTATAGTTACTATGCTGTATCTTAGTGCCTCAGAAATATTCATCATGTCACTAAAAGTTGGAGCTTTTGTACTTCATTAAAAACTTCCCCCTGTTATTTTTCACCTGATAACTAGTTTTCATGCCCTACTTTATGTTATTGTTCTACTTCCTACCTTTCCTCCGTCAGGTATTTCCTGCTTTCTACCGCTTTAGCTTATTTGTGACTTTGGCCCATTCAGTGCCTCTTGTTTCTCCTGAGACATCCTTGCATTCCTGCTGACTTTTTTTTTTTAAAAACCATTATTCACAAAGAGTTCAGGTAACCAGAGTCCAGTTTATCCATGTTCAGGGAGGAATTGCCTTTCTAGACTTTAATAAGCCTGCCTGACTACTTAACTTAGCTGCCATTCCTGGTGAAGGTGGCCACAGCTGGATGGTATTTTAGCTGCTTTCAGTGAGCTTGTCTCAACCCCATACACTGTGCAGAGAGACAGAGAGAAAGAAGACTGGGGTGGGGGGAGAACATTAGAATTCAACCAGAACATAGTGTGCCCTGTGCTTCTGCTGGTGACCTCATACTCAGAATGACAGGGAAGATGTGATTTTGAAACCTGTCAGTTGCAGTACATTACCTGTGGGTGGGAAAACACTGAACTGCAAGTGAATTCATTGTTTTCCATACCACATTGTCTCAGATCAAGGATCCTGGAATCAGCTCTCAGATGGAGCCCTGTGGGTTGGTTGGTGGTCTTGAGTTCGTTAGAAGGTGAAGGGGCAGAACTCAGGAAGGAGCAACTAACCCTCAGCAATACAACTGGCCTCCAGGACTGATCTATGCATTCCCATCAATCACACACATTCAGAAATGAGTACCCAGCTGCCAGGAATATTGGTTGCTAATGACGTTAAGATGTTGCTTTGTAGTGATGGCTATCAGGTGGATGGAGCTTTCTTGTCCCCTTGCTTCCAGAAATTGATTGAAGCACAGGAACAAGGAGGTTCCATCCAGTTCAGCTTGCTTATGACTTTGCTTTACTTAATGCTTTTTGGATTTCCTGATCAAAGTGTTTGACAGCATTGTCTCTTCATTTAATGTAACTAGGAAGACAAATAAAGAGGTCAATTTTAGTCTGAGTCGGGGGATGAGAGGAATCTAAGTAGAATTGCAGAGAGGAACCTCCTAAATGCTGACAAACTATTTTGTTTGGTGCTCAGAAAACTAAGCCAATGATCATTTTTCAACAATTGATGCAAAAATAACTGTGGTGGGCTTGTTGTCAGTTAGATACAAAGAGCTTTCATGGTATACCATTTACTAGCAATCTGGTCTCCTGCCATCCATTCATCCACCCTTCCTGCCTTCTTTCATTAAGAACCATTCTAGGAACTGAGAAGACACAAAAGTTCAGAGCTAATGAAAGCCATGGCTCACTTCCTTTCAAGAAGCTACACTTTAGTTAAAAAGGCAGATAGTCAGTTTCGGGTAGGTGAAATGCTATGAGGAAGCATAAGTTCAGAAAGAAAGGGCAGAAAAATGAGAGGATGCTGTTTTATACACCATGGACCAGGAAGAGCTATCTTTCCAGGTTCTTTTTAAGTAGTAACCAACATGACATGAAGAAGTTAATAAAACCAACTGAGGATTTGGGTGGGGAATGGCCCAAGCAGAAAGAGCAGGAAATTCAAAACCCTGAGGCATAAGTGGGGTTAGTACACAGGAAAAAGAAAGTTGTCTGTAACTGGTAAAACCTGATACTAGAGAAGGAGATGAGATTGTACCATGTGGAGCCATGGGCAAGCATTTGGGTATGTTTTCAGTGAGGCAAGCATCAGGTAAGTTTTGAACAGAGGACTGAAGTGCCCTCTACTCCTACTTTAGCTTAAGAAGCTTTACACAGAAGTATCTTTTGAAAGGAGTGTTAAAATATGCACCAGTAAGCTTCTTTGCTGGGTTTAAACTGTGGCTCCCTGAGCTTTATAAGATGAAATATGAATGAAACTCTCTCATGACACCCCACCTTTGAGAATAAGGGATAATGCCTCTTATCTATGCATCCACAATAGAGCCCATAACTATATAACTAACACACACACACACACACACACACACACACACACACACACACACACACACACATATGATGAATAGATGGCAGATGAGAAGAAGACAGTAAACAAATATGTGATTTATGCAGGCTCTTTATGGACAGTGTACTTTCTGGACATTCTTTTTGAGAATCATAACAGAAACTTAAAAAAATGAGAATTTTTTCTAACCAATCAAATTCTGTTTGAATTGACATTCTTGAAGGTCACATGGGGTTTAAAGTTCACGATGCATATTGCATTTGTAACTAACAACTCATAAGGCTTAAGGAGACAATAAAGTCATTCTTCATGGTCAGGAAGTTAGATCTCTGTGGCTGATTTTTTCCTAAGGATTCATTCCTCATATGCAGTACAATTTGTCAAGAGTCTCAGGGGAAAACTCTTTTCTCTTTCTCTGAGAAGAGCGTATACTATACTTACTTTGACAGCATATGGGAGAAGAGACGCTGAGCAGGAACAGGCACATCTTAGCTTGCGTGATGGTGTCCTGTTGCTGACCCCTAAAACGTCTAATCCTGGGTAGTTCTATATAAGCACCCTAATGTGATGCTCTACAATTCTGAGGTTTCATGTACACATTTCACATGAAAGTTCTTACCTATCTGCAGCTCAGGTGACCCGTCCAGGAGAGCGTAGGTCCTGTCAACCTGACCAAAGTGCATGAGACACAAGCGAAAGCTATTCAGCTAAGTAACCAAAGGTTAGTGAGAGGTGACGGTAACTTGATTCATTGTCCAAGTTCTGGAGCGTAAGGAACACTGAACAGTTACGTTCACTAACATCAAATCACTTCATGGGCAGACGTTTAGGTAGAGTGAATGTGTGTCAAATCCCATTTTCACAGGAAGATCTGGAGCCTTCCTCCTTGCCACCCACTCCACAGGCATGAGGAGAGGGAGTCTGCAGTGGAAATGACCTCATGAAATGGTGAGTGAGTGATTCTCTGCTATCATCTCAACCCATGTTACTTCTCTTTCTTCTCTCTGGCTCCTCAATTCTCATAAGAAATGAATTTTCTTTACTTATAGAATCTAACTTCCTTCCTGAACATAACTTTCTGTACTTTCCCCTTTTTATTTTTATTCCCAAAGTGTCCCCTGTACTAATGTTCCAATACTCTCTATAAACCCACATGGCCGTCAAGTTCTTGTCTTTGAGGTTCTCTTTCGGTGGTGGATAGTTGATGTTTTTGTCTTCTTGGTCTCCCTTGATTTTTATTTTGTTACTATGGAAGAGACAATCTTGATAATCTGAAGATAAAGACATTTTTCCCCAAAGAAAACTCATATAAATCAAAGGTATATCATCTGATCATAGATAGCACTTTGTCTTGAGGATTTGATTGTTTGGTGGGGTGTTGATAGAAAATGATTCATGCTGAGTGTAGATGCCAACAGACATGGCCAATGTTTCTCTGTTGCCTGGGGCCAAGGTGCTGAATGTTTCACACCTGCTGTGCTCCCAAGCCTGCTTATTATTACTTGTGTCTGACTTGTTTTGCTTATTATTTTGTATCTTTCTTTTGTCTTATGAATAACTATTCTATGGACTAGAGTATTTACCCTCTATCAGTTTTTTTTTCTTCCAAGGTCTCTTTTCTTTTCATAAACAAATTATTTATAAATTAGAATCTTCTGTGCCTTGCTTATGCTCAGTCATTCCCATGTGGCTGTCTTGCTCTGGCTGGTGGCCTATGGAACTGTAGCGAAGCTGTGCACTTCCACCATGGCTCTGCGTGTGCCAAGTTGGAACTCAGCCCTCACAGAAAGTTGACAGGCACTTCTGGAAAACAACAGCATGTTCTGAATGCCCAGACTCTCCTGCTGGGTTTATAGCACCGATTGCTCAAAGTCTGGTATCAACATGACACACTTTTGGCGTTGCTGATTGTGGGTGATCGTCTAGAAATCTAGCTGATAGAGTTGGCTCATAGAAAATATGTTCTAGGTTGAAATTAATTTGGAATAGGAAATAGGAATCTGTGTTGAGTTCCCAGCTGTGAAGCACAAACATCTGTGGCTTGTATAGCTTAAGTTTCCTTATCCTAAAAATCCAAGGTTAGAAATGCTCAAAAATCAGCAACTTTTTATTTTTTGTTTTTGAGACAGGTTTTATTCCATAGCATAGGCTAGCCAGATCTTATGAGGCCTCAAATTCATCACAATCCTGCTTCAGGCTCCAGACATGAATTGAATTACAGGTATGAACCACTATACTTTGCTTAACATTGGCAACTTTGAGTGTCAGCATGATGTTATAAATGTAGAATTACATATGATGTAAATTTTGTTTCATGCTCAAAATTATTAAACATATATGAAACTATATTCAAGCTATATAGACAAGGTTTACATAAAATATAAATAAATTTTATTTTTAGTCTTGGCCCTATTCCCAAAATTCTTCATATATATGTATTTCAACCTCTCCAGATACCTAAAATCCCAAACACTCCTGATCCCAAGCATGTAAAATGGGGTACTCAGCCCCTCCCTCCTCTCCTTGTCTGCTGTATGCACCTGCCTGTCTTTGATTTGCGACTACTTGTCCCTGTGTATGGAAACACACAGGGAAGATCTCTGGTCTCTGAGGCAGTTGACTGGTTAGGAAGAGCAGCCAGTGGTAAAAGGGAGACTTGGATGAATCTGGGTTTGTGTACAGCATGAAATCAATCTTGTTGTTCCACTGCCCACACCGTACTTGGCATGCATGTGCATGGTAGCCTCCATTCCCAGCATCTGAGAAAGCCTGAGCGCTTTTTACAGCGTGGGAATGTATTTTGGGGGCAGGGGTTGGAGAGAGGGCTGGAGAAGCTATGGAGTGGTGACAATCAAAGGCTGCTGGACAAAGGCCTCTAAGCCTTTATAGTCTTGATGGTGTGTTCCATGCAGTCTCCCAGCATCACCTCAGTGGGGCTGAGGTTCCCCTGCCTACAGCAAGTGGCCTGTTTATCGAAGCTCATATTCTCATCATCCCTGTAAGAAGTTGTTTGCACTCAGATCCTCGCTTGGACTGTTTTCTGTGACAGGATTTCTTAAACTCTGTTCACTTTCTACATCTTTCAACTGATTTTTTTTCTTTTTTACAATCATAATATATTGGTCTGTGCAATAGGTTAAAAAAAAAGTCAAACAGTGACAAGTCACAAGCAAGTGATCTTGAAGCAATTTTTACTGTCCATATAATTCGATTATTTATTAACATGGAGGAACATTTGCAGGCAAGTGATGGAAGTGTTTATTTTTATATAAAGAATAAAACCTTGGATGAATATTTGATGCTACAGGATGTGGAACATCTTCAATATTTTGCAGAGTTGACTGATACTTTGATTTTATAATAGTCAGTGCCAACAACTCTGTGTATGAATCTGTAGTACAGAACAGCAGAAGTGTGGTTAGGGCCGCTTCAGAAATGGTTGGAAATTCTGTTCCATTCCCAAGCCAAAATTCATTTAATTTTTTTTTGAGATTGAAGTTAGCAACTCAAATAGTAATTTTAAAATCAAACATTATAACACAATCAAATTCAAAGTTGTTCTAATTTGATACTTGCTGAGGAATGGCTATGGGAAAATATGAAAAATTGTTATTTTCTGTAATTAAATCATTATGTTTCTACAGAAGCAGACTCTTTTGTATGTACAATAGAAACAATACAATTAGTAACATACAAAATAATCTTGAGGCTGAGCCAAGGTATCTGAAGCACGTTCTCTAGTGTGATGAGGCATGCATAGTGCAGAGGGCATATATTGCATGTTCATAACTAGTGCCTCAGAGAAGGCACATGATAAGACATGGTGGAGCACTACTGGAAACATGTTAGATTCAAATATATTTGAGCTTTCATCATTATGTGCCATGACAGATACTTTGACTCATCAATTTTCCAGACTGTCACACTGGTCATGTTCCATAATTTAAGAATCTATGGTTTAGGAAGCCCCAACCTGAGGATAGAATTCTCAAATTGCAGAGCTAATAGGTCATGTGAGGGATGCTCATAGGTAGAAAACAGGTGGCAGTACTATCAGGATACAAGTTACACCTAATAGTCTTCTCTCCCCAGTGTGTCAGTGTATGTATGTGCATGCATCCATGTGTGTTTGCCTGTCTCAATGCTCATGCCTGTTTGTGTATGTCTTGGTAGGTCTGAAATTGGAATATTGTAAAAATGACTTTGGACTGGAAAGTGAATGGTAGAAAGCAGTCTAGATTTACCCTTGAAATAAACAAAGCTGAGCTTTCTACATCAAGCCATTTTCTGCAGAAAGCCTGACTGACTTCCCCACAATGCCATAATAAGGACACATTAGATGATAGCACAAAGCATTTTTAGCTGTTGAAAAAGAAAGCGATGCTCAGATACTTAGTTTCTTTACTTACTAAAGGATCCTTTGGTTTTAATAGTGCAACAGTTTTTATATCAATTTCTAAAATGCCAGCATTATGTGCGAAGCTATGGCCGTGAATAGTGGTGGTTTTCAAGCAGCTTTGCTCATTACAAATTCACTGATATAAAAAGCGCCACAATGATGAACTCGTGTGTCCTGAGCTCTGAAATCATGAAAATTTAATGGTTGCACTTTTGTTGCCCTGAATCCGTTTCCATTGTTGATGTTTCATTCCTGTTTAACGTGCTTGAAGCATCCCATAATCTAGCAACCTGATCCTTTCAAGACAGCTTGTCTCTCACTGTGTCCACAGACAGGCTATGAACTCTCTTACATGGCCAACAGGCTATTGTGAAGTACTGGGGGCAGCAGTGATGTTTTATTTGGGGTCTGAAAGAAGGGCGTGGTTTTGTTCTCAGATTCAGAATTTCAGACTAAGATTTCTATGGTTAAATAAAAAAAAAAATCAGTAATTTTGGCTTTTTCCAAATCTATTATTCTTGGAAGTAGATCCAAAGAGTGGAGAGGAATAATTAATTAATCCTAAAAGTGTAAGAAATATATGGCTGTGTGTGTGTGCATTTTTTTCTATGCATATACTGTCGTGTATGTTTTCCCCCATGCATATCTTGGCCAAATTGCTTAGGAAAATTGTGAATATTCATCATAATCACTTTTGCAAATGAATTAACGAGTTCAGAGATATGAGATGACTTAAGGTCACACCACTTAGATGCAGAATTTATCTTATATTAGTACTGTCCTTGTCATTTTGTCTTCCTGTTCTTCATCATCATAGTCTATCCTGAATTCTGAACCCATCTTTGTTTATCACTGTACAGCAGCTTGGGAGAGTTCCCATGAAGGTCCCAGGGGTACAATACTGCCAGGGGTTAGGAAAGAGTGAGCCTGTCTCAAAATGTTCATCATCTTTAATTTCCTTGTTCCTACTAGAGGATGGATTTACCTACCTCATGAGATAACGTGTAAGATTATGAATCATCTTTGCAGATGTTTCTTTTGAGATCTCCTTTTAGGATCCATAGAGATCTCCACCATGGTGTGTACAGCAAGGCATACCTTGAGATGGGTGGCCTCCAGAGAGAAAGTTAAAGTTCTTACAAACAGATGAACACATTCACGGCTTACCTTTCCAGATATAAAAGATAACCTGTAGACTACTTTTCATGGAGCTATTGAAGTCTTGCTGTGTATTTTCTTTTTCAAACCTACATGCTAGGACTTTGTGAAAATTGAATCACCGTGGAATCCTGAATCTTTCAAGGATTCTGGAAAAGGTACATTGCTCACCTGCTAAGCCCAAAGTTGCCTATTGTACCACTGCTTTCCCCAGAAACTATGCAGGCTTTCTTTCCTTTATTTTGAGTCTCTATAGCTGGTTCCTTCTCAGGATACTGTTTTACTGGGACTCCAGTTTTGTTCTGTCTGTAACATCTATTTTTAAAATATTGACTCCAAATCATATTTCTGGGCCTCATCAATTAGCACCATGTTGTACAGAAGACCCTTCCTTTCGTTGTTTTTTTCAAGTGCATCTCTCCATGGGACTCAGTGCATCTCTGAACCTTCCCTGCTTGTGCTCAGAGAAGGGAGTCTCACACCCCTTTCCATTTGAATCACTAGAGTGAGAAAAGGTAGTTGGATCTCTGGTGAGAAGTGGGGGGTAAAGATGGAGACTCAAAGACACAAATGTCATTCTCATTGCATTAACAGTTGACTTGGCCCCAACATACTTTTGCCTGATTCTTTCTGGAGCGTTTATTTTTTTGTTTTTAGACACTGATACTTCCCATATGCAATTTTCTACTACACTGTAAAAATTTGCCATGAAAATAATGGCTAGAAACAGGACAAGCCACTTTTTCAGTTTTCATGTTTCAAAATGGGTATATATTGGCTGGTTTCTTAGCTCAAGGTTTTACAGGGGTTGAGTTAGGTTGCTGGCCAGGGCTGTGGGCCTGGCTAATGGAAGAATTCATTTCTTTGTGGCTCTGTCACTGATGACCCTTTCTTTTTGCCCTTTAGTGCTAGATTGAATCCTAGGCTATTGAGTATTCTGCCATGGAGCTAGACTCTAGCTGTAGCCCCTCCCTCCCCCAGTTTCTATTTAGCTATGACGCCCAATGCTTAGAGGACTCCACAGTTCTGTGTGAGGCCCCTACTTCTAGTTCATAGCATGACTACTTCCTTTATCTCGGTCCAAGAGCAGGATATCTCTCTGCTGATTTACGTTCTTATGAAAACTGAGTCCTTCCTACCAGATATTCTCTTTTTTTATTAACTCAGCATCACCAGGAAGCGAGGGAGTGACCCTCCCCCTCCCCCCACTCTGTGTCATACTTTATGTGTCTTTGCAGAAGGATAGTGTAATGTTCATGGCTTGTAAGTTTAATTGGGAACTTGATACATGGCATATTGTATTAATACTATAAATTTGGTCATCAGATATCAGGTCTTACTGAGCTCAGCCCTTGGTTCTGTGACTGGTCCTTACCATTTACAAATTCTCACCAACCTAGACTGTTCTTCCTTTTCAGTAAGCGAAGACTGCTGGCTTTACAGCATGGTTATTCAAAAAAGACAGAGTTCAGACTCTTTTTTTTCAGTAAACTTTCAGCCAAATCTCCTTACCGATTTGCCAATACCACCTCATCCCAAAGGTCCTTGATGCAAACTATTTCTAAATCTTCAGGGAGTTCTTCGAATGTGTTTCATGTCTCCTCGGCTTAAAATTCAGACTTCAACATTTAATTAACACCAACCCATCTGCTTTAGAGTTTATAATGTTTTGTTTTTTTACTTTTCTTACTGTTGCTTTAGAAGAATTGGAGGAAGAAATCTAAAAGATTATCGTCAGTGTAACATTTATTTCATTAAAATGTATGTATTTAAGAGGTACAACATGTTGTTTTGATAGACATATGCTTAGTGAACGATGACTATAGTCAAACATATTAGCATATCCTATGTGTTTTCTTCAACTCAGAGCCAGTTAATGTCATTTGAATATTTAGGAATCTTTAAGTGACAAGTAGGCATCCCACTAGAAAGGTCAGTGGGGTTACTGGATATTCTGTGATACAGCTTTGGCAAAGCTACACAACTTTGAGCCTATGTAGTAAGCCACAGGAATGGATAGACTTGAGTCCTTGTTAAGTTTCTAACATGCTACAACTTTTTTTTTTTTTTTGGCATTCTAAATTGATTAAAACCACGTTACTTCATCAGTGGAGGACTAAAGGTCAACACATACACAGACATCCTGGACTACAAGGTGAACGCTCCTTCTTATTGCCCAGATCATCTGGGATCTCTTATGCTGAGCTCTTCCCACTGTGGCAGCTACTAACCTGTAATCGCCATGGTTAATTAATGAGAGAGAATCTAGAATCATGTGGGAGACGAACCTCTAAGTGTGCCTAGAGGGGAGTTTCTTTATTTGGTGACCTGCTGTGGAAAGATCCATCATAACTGTGAGTTATCAATCCTGGACTGTATCAATGAAGGAAAGGAACTGGGTTCTAGCAATCATTCATCCCTCTCTGTTGCCTGATTTCATATGTAGTGTGACTTGATGCTTCAAGACCCTGCCACCTTGATTCTCTGCCACAATGGACTATAATTGAGTTGTGAACCAAAATGAACTCTTCCTCTTTTAAAAGCTTCTCTGGTGCAAAGATGTTGTCATCTTGCCTACTTTTCTATCACAGTGTGTACAGTAGGATAGAGGTCATATTAGGTTTCAGAACAAAGTGTCCAAATCTTGAGGCTCATCTCTGATTTAAAACCCTATAGGCCTGAAAAACATTTTGAAACATGACATTTGGAGATGGCAATGTTTATTAGGAATCGTATGGTTCACATAGGCCTGGGTGCTTTGTTATTTTCAAGGCTTCTTCATGGTTCCTTGTTTGAGAGACCACTATAAAAGGAAATGTCCAAGTCGAAGTCCAAGCCTTACTGTAATGTAGTTTATTCCTTTATAGGACAAGGCCTTTGAATAATGCTTACTGATGGTAGATTTCTTTCATGCCAACATTCATGCATGTAGTCATCCAAACAAAATTGAGAAAGTCTTTTATTAAAAACACGAAAGTGAATTATTAAAAGTAAAAAGAAGGGGGAGGAAATAAACTTTTATTCATCAACTTAAATATTGATTAATTATAACCTGACAAGTGCAGTTATTTCTTATCTTATGTATATTGCTATGAATCACTAAGAATAACTAGATTTAGTAATATAACCAGGTGGTGGCGCATGCCTTTAATCCCAGTACTCCAGAGGCAGATGCAGGTGGATCTCTGAGTGATAGAGTGAGTCCTAGAACAGCAAAGGCTACACAGAAAAACTTTATCTCAAAAAAACAAAACAACAAACAAATAATATATATTTACATATATATTAGTATTTTGAACTCTTTAGAAAAATGAGATAACTTATTTATCTGTATCATGTATATGCTTGACAACATACGTACAACATGCATATAAACATTTATATATACCTGCAAATATGTATAGCTTAAATACATATATGAATCAAGCCCATCTGCTTGATGAACTGTGGCTTATCTAATCAAGTCTCCTGAATTTCCTCTCCCACCACATCAGAGAGATGGCTGATGGGATATTTTGTATCCTCAAACTCTTTCCAAATTCCATATGATGCAGGCAGCAGGCAGGGCAGTACTTTGCAGTAGAAAGGAAAGAGAATATCAGACATTGAAGGAGGGTGCCTTGTCATTGATTTTTACATTAAAAGACACACTAATGTCCAATGTCTAGAAATTGGAGTAGAACAGGAAAGAGTTTCAGTCTTGAAACTGACTGAATCAGGAAACTTCCAAAAATGCTCTGTATCACTTATCACTTTGAGGAGGCTCAGAGTAGGTTTTTGTTGTTATATTTCCTTCCTTTCTTTTTCTTTATTTCTTCCTTCCTTCCTTCCTTCCTTCCTTCCTTCCTTCCTTCCTTCCTTCCTTCCTTCCTCTTTTTGAAATCAAAGACAAAAGCTAATAAAACTTAAAGTAGTATCATTCTTTGTGAACATTTATGAATATATATGTTCAGACTAATTGTGACAGAGAAAACTGTCTTCTCCCATTATTTACCAATTCTCTAGTATCCAAATATGCTGCTTGCATGGCAATGGAAATTAACATTGCAAATGTGAGGAATATTCTAACAATTGACTTTAAGATAGAAAAGAAAACATGGATATGCAATGGCCACAATCAATAACCTCTTGAAGAAGAAGAGAAAGGCAGAGGATGGATTAGGGAAACATGATGGGAGATACAGCCAGGTTTACTATTTCTGGCTTTAAAGACCTAGGAAGGCCACATATCAAGAACTATGTTGTTAGGGGATGAACCTACAGACCCAAAACTGTAGAATCTCCATGACACAAGACGACAACAGGATATTCAAGAGTTGTCCTAGAGAGAGCCTATTATCAATAGTGTTGCAGAAACCACAGGCCTTGAACCAGACCAATAACTGAGCCCTGAGCACTTTAAAGATGAATGGGCTAAGGGGTAAACTGTGACTCAAGGGACCACACTAAGCTTCCACTGGAGGCTTCAGGTTTTTGTTTCTTTGTTTTGTTCTTGTTGTTTGGTTGTCTAGTTTCCAACCTTTCTTTTAAATTTTGTTTTGTTTTGTGGGGGAAGGCTGCATGAGCAGAGGGCAGATGCAAGGGAGATAAGTTGTTTCAGCATGCATGATGTGAAATCCACAAAACATCAGTAAAATCAAAAGAAAGAGGAATATTGTTTTCTGAAGTTAGGGGCTCAGTTTCTAGGCAGTAAGACAAAGGGAATGTCAGTCTGATGACCCTTTAGTCTGATTTCTGTCAACAGCACAAATCCAGTAAAGAAGAATTGCTGGTTTCTTCCTGATATTGGTCTACTGAGGCCTTTGTTGACCTCTGACCTATGAAAGTAAAAGTCATAAATCTCGGTTACCTCAAACAACAAAACTAAATTTTTAGTAATTTGGCAGCAGCAGGATACTGATATGGCAGTCAAAATGTAAAAGCCTAACAGTTCCATTTCCTTTTCATCTTTAAACTCTCTTCTTTGCTTCATGTTGGCAGTTATTAACTTTACAATTTACTTACTTACAACTTAGGATTCTTTATGTTGAGTTTAAAATTTGAATGTAAATGGACCAATAAATCAGAAAATATGTATAATTTCAAGTAATCACAAAAAAATTAGACATAGTGAAGATTTGGCCCATCACATGGCAAGGATGAAAAGACTGATAACATGATGTATATTAAGAATTGCTGCTGACTTGATACTTGGTCCTACCTCAATTGGATATGCCAAGCAGAACCTACTCCTCTTGGGATTCCTTGCCCTCCCTGGGGAAAGGATGGGGGGGATGGGGTGAGGATGGGTGAGGAGGGAGGCTGAAGGAAGATGGGAAGGAGGGGGGAAGGAGGAACAGTGGAGTGTATGAGAAAAAAATCTTTTTAAATAAAAAGAAATTACTGCTAATAAAAAAAGAGAGTGATGCTGAGTGGGAAGGGAGATGGAACCTTGAAAGTCTAAGCTGTTTTTCCAACCAAGCTAAGGGTAAAGTTACTTGGATCACAGGAGGTTATGGTAGAGCAGTTCATGTCATGGCAGTTGGAGAGGACAGAGGAAATGCCTCTGCTGATGGACATTTTCATATTCTCTCTTCTTATTCTGTCTTTCCATCTGCCTCATCACAGAAGTTCTATATGAAAAGACAACATAATAGTATTCCTCTGAACAAAAATGTGACTTCCATATGGCCCATAGATGTGCACCAAGCACAACATGTCAATTTTGGTCATGCTTGAGATCTTGTAACATGGAAATAAATGGCCAAGAAAGCATACTGGACATAACAGGACAGGGTATTTTCAAAGGATAAGATGTAGGGAAGAACAATTCAGCTTTTCTCTCTTAATATTTTTGTACCAGTTGAATCTTGTACAATTAGGTTCTCTCTCTCTCCTCTCTCTCCTCTCTCTCCTCTCTCTCCTCTCTCTCCTCTCCCTCTCCCTCTCCCTCTCCCTCTCCCTCTCTCTCTCTCTCTCTCTCTCTCTCTCTCTCTCTCTCTCTCTCTCTCTCTCTCTCTGTGTGTGTTTCTATCCTTGGAGTTATTTTTAAAAGGTAAGATAGTTCGTTGAATGTCTTCCAAGAAAAATCCAGATCTACTTCCACTTTTCAAAGCAGAAATGAAATCAGCACATTGTTAAACCCCAAAAGTTCAGGCAGCAGGTGGATAATTTAGTCATGGAGCTGGCTGGTTAGTTATTTGGATAATTGAATTTAGGACACCACAGATAATATAATCCAGTTTAATTTGCAAAAATGTCAGGCCTGGAGACAGATCAGAAGGAAAGCATTTGGTGATGGCAGAAATGTCACTGGAGAGATTTACATAGTTTTATGAGATGTCTAGGAAGCAACCCTTTCACAGCATCACGGCTACATCGAAGAAATTTGATTAAGAGCCTCAGCAATCTGGTGCATGCCATTAATGTTAGTGTTATATAATGAATGTTGATAATTTATTTATGAAATGTTTATTTAGTAGTCCATTTGCCCCTTGTCAGAAGCATCTTGGAAAACCTTCATTTTTCATTTATTTACTTGAAAAATAATTTGATTTGGCAAATTGACTTTGGTCCCAATAACATCTACCACAAGGCTTCATGATATTTTGTTATGGAACGTCTATGCTTCCTGTATTTGAAAGGTAAGACATAAATAAACTAACAAATCATATTGATCTTTGCTCCGATATCATTTATGCTCATGAGTATATTTTGAAGGCCTGGGCATGGCTGGTAGATGTGTAAGGGAGACCAAATGGCATTTGCTTGGAATCTAGGAAGAAAATTGATCATTTCTGGGATATGAGTGCTAGATGACATGAGAGAAAAGTAGACATTATAAGTGAATAGATGGCTGGAACTCAAACTTAGTGTGTATCTGATAGAATCATGGGTGCCCTAGTTCTAAGAAGTTGAAAAACTGGATCGTAAAAAGACATAAGCAGACATGCTAAGTGATGCCTCTAATTATCAGGTAGCTTGGTACCTGTGATCTACTTAGATTGTGGAACAAAAGATTCCAGTCACTCAAGGACAGAGGACAGTGGCTCTTGGAATACATATGTTCAGCCTTTATTAGAAGTCTCAGAAATACAGCCTCAATGTCACTCCAATGTTATGAGCCCAATCTACATGATGCTGATGATAATATGTTAAACTTTGCCTTCCCAGAGAATTTTGGGTCTAACTTCCATTGAAACCAATCTTTCCCATGGTTTCTTTCATAAAACATGTATCAGTGAGGTAGAATATGGATGTTGGTAGAAGTCTCACTATGACAATAAGCCCTGTATTCATTGTTCCTCAGCAGAATTTCATCCTTTAAATGCTCATTTAGTATATTCAAGGTTATTTTATGACTCAATAGTATATATATAATCTATATCTATCTATCTATCTATCTATCTATCTATCTATCTATCTATCTATCTATCTATAATATCTATATATATTACTGCCCAGAAGAAGTTTGCTAGCTGCCACTAGATTGTATAATAATGAGGAATAACTACAACTACAAGACAATCTTCTAAAAGTTGTTCAGCAGAGTATCATTATTGCCAATTTCCAACCTAAAGACTAGAAGTGTTAATTTAACCAATGACTGCTCTGAATCTAATATCTGTTTCCCCAACCATGTTCTCAGCAGATAGTATTTTCACCATGCACTTATTTTGTTGTATTTATGTTCTTTGCAGTGTATGTTGAAATCTTGATAAGTCAAACAGTATGTTTTCACAGGTGGGAGTGATAGCTCGGGGGTCTCAATAATTTGGTGCTTCCCATGAAGATCTCTCAAGATTTTGCAAAATATTTAGTGTGTTTGTGCTGTTTCACATTGTGCATAAATACTGTTGCCTCCAGCCCTGCAATAAAAGTATGGGTTAACTTAAAATTCTTTCTCAAATTTAATGTACCTGAACCTTTCTTTCCAGAGCAATCAGGGAAATACATAGTCATCTCAGAGTTTTTGGTTTATGATATTTATATGAAATAAAAGATAAACCTCCAGGATTCTCCTATGGGATTCACTGACTCAAATGAGCTGAACCTAAGGTAGGTAGTAAAGGAAACTATATCACATGTTTCACAGGGTCATATTTATTTAGGTAATAGGTGACATTGCTAAAATGCAAACTTATAAGGGTTTCTATCAAAGCTTTCCAGGAGGAAAGTTGGCAGAACCACAGACTTTGCTCTCAAAGAGCTTATAGCCCAGGCTTTGCATTGGTGAGCAGCTATATGTCATGCAGTAGGTCACAGAGTCATCCCTGAAGCTTTACTTTGGGAGCATCTGGGGTGCTTTCACATGCCTATGCTAGCTAAATCACTCTGCAAACCAACACAATAGGAATCTCTGGGGTAGATCTGGAAAACTGTATTTTTTTTTTTCCAGTTACTGAGTGGAGCCCAAATTCAGTTTCCACTCTTCCAAATGTGATCTTTGGAGCAGTAATATTGTCCTCACCGAGGGACTTATTAAGAATGAGGTATCTTAGCTTTTTTCCAGACCTGCTGAATCAGGTCTGAGAATGAATTTGCATTTTCAACAAGATTTCCATGACTCTCTTTGTGCAGATAATTTCCAGAGCAATTGAGTCCAGTGTGGTGGCTTATACCTATATTTCCAGGTCACAGGAAATAGAAGAGATAGGTTTGTCACAATTTATGAGCCAGCCTGAACTACCTAGTAAATTTCAGGCAAGCGAGGGCTGTAGAGTGAGAGCCTGTCTCACTACTCTCTCCAAAGAAAACTTCTATGTGTTGTGATAATTTGTTTGTGCTCTAACAAGTAAAGCCTTCCTAATGATCAGAGGGCAGAGCTAACCATAGAGGTGGCACGTACCTGTAATTCCAGCATTTGGGAAGTGGAGAAGAAAAGTGATGTGGCTTGGTGGAGATAGGACCTCCCCCTTTTCAGGCAGAGGAGTTGGAGAGGTAAGAAGCGGCTGTAGCTTGCTCTTTTGTCTCTCTGATCTTTCAGCATTTGGTCGATATTTGGCTCCAGGTTTTTATTATTAAGGTCAATTAAGACTGATATCTCACTCTGAGTTTTTATTATTAAGCCAATTAGCTACATCTATTATGGTTAATCTTCATTGTCAGCTGGACTTAAGATCACCAAGGATATGTTGAGGCATACCTGTGGGTTTTTATAAGAAGGCATTTCCAGAGAAGGTTAAGCTACGGTGGAAAAACCCACCCTGACTGGGAATAGCATCATCCCATGACTAGAAGCCCTGACACATGATAAGTGGAACAAGGAGAAATCCAGGTGAGAGCTATTCTTCCATTCTCTCTGTCTCCTTCCTGCCGAGTGTGAACTGAGCTGCCCTATCATCATGGACTGAACCTCCTGAGGTCCTGAGCCAAAGCAAGGCTTTCCTCCTTTGGGTTCTGTGAGAATTTTATCCCAGAGATGCAAAACTAGTTACTTCAGTACTTGAACCACCTAATGAGGTTTCTGAGACAGGAGAAGGCAATCTGTATTTTTAATTTTAATATGACAAAGAAATGATTCCCATATTGCACGCTTAGGCAATTCATTTCAAATACCACTTACATCATTTGCAGTGTAGAGATGACTAACAATTTTGCAGATAAATATGATTCAAAACTGTAGCCAAGATAATGCTTAAGACAAATGACAAGGGTTGGACCTTGGCTTAGCAATGCCCTTGGAGGTGTCTCACAAGTAGGGCATCAGGTGGGAAAGGTGGTTGTTTATTGCTTTTCTTTTGATAAAGGCCTATATCTGTTGGGAGATACATTATTTTTGCAAGAGGAACTTAGAATGGAAAAGGTTGAATATAAATGAGAATGGAAAACAATACATGCAAGCGTTGGCACTCATGGAAACACAAACACTGATGAATGCAAAGTGTATTTTTAAAGCAAAGAAAATATTCACTCTGTCGGCAGATGGAATTTACATAGAACTTGATCAAATACACCGTCCCATCCAAAGTTTAAGACTGCAGCATGGCCTTTTCATATGGAGTGTTAGCCCTTTGAGATAGTGGGAAAGAGGGATCAGCAGATGCAGAGAATGGGCACAAATATTAATCACTCCTGTGTGAGGAGCTGGAAAGGGTAATTATCTGTTGAATTAATGCTGTCACCATCCATTGCTCCATTTACCGGAATAAGAAGGAACACTGAGGCTGCAGAAGTAGGCTCTTCAAAGAGAGAGATTTGAACCCAGACTGCTTGGTTTTCTGTGATGGTCCATATTTTCTAGACGTTGTTGAGTACGTTGGTAACCACTGTCATGTTTTCTTGGAGGTCCCAAACCTACCTGACTGTATTCCAGTGGCCTCTAAAACATCAGTGTCCTATTTTATCCACTTCATCCCTCCTTTCTACTCGTTCATCTTATTGTTCTTGTCAGTTACTCACCCCTCCATTCTTAAACTATCGTTACTCTTCTATCAGAAACAGCATCAAAAAAGCTATTTATTTTGTTCTTGCAGGACGCCCATTAATCTTTTAGTGGATATTTAGGATAATTTCCTTATTTAATTCATGTCAGCTTGCCCAATAACAAGAGAAACCATGCTGCCAAAATTGTTCCCAACAGTTTTGATTTGATCAGACCTGTGTGTAGGGGGATTAAGTCCTTGTAAATAATTTTCCTGCCTACTGGTTTAATAAAAGTGCCAATTGGCTGAAGGCAGACAGGAAGTGTGGGTGGGGCTCTCAGACTCAGAAAACTCTGGGAACAGGAAGAGCAGAGCAGAAAAGCCAGAGAGACACCATGGAGACACCACAATATGATGCCAGCTGACACAGAGCAGAGAAAAGAAGTTGAAATACTGCTCAGAGAAAAGGTACCAAGCCTCCTGGCTAAACAAGATAAGAAGCATGGGTTAATTTAAGAGAAAAGAGTTAGAAAGTTGTATGCCTGGGCCCTAGGTCAATCAGCATAAAATTAATACAAGCACCAGTGTGTTTCTGTGGGACAGCAGATTAGAACCTCAGGGCTAGGCCAAAAAGGCCAGGCCAGAAATTTATTACACCTGTGAAACATCCAGCATCCTGATGTTCATTTACAATGTGATGGCTTTCCCAATGCCTTGCCACAAAGGTTCTGCTTGGTTTTTAAAGGGACTATTTGAATTAAGCACGTTTAGATAAAGGTCAAGGCCAACTTATCCACAGGGAATCAAACTTTTATTAAACTCTCCTAGCCATTAAGGATGTGCCAGACCAAACCCTCAGCTCTGCATCTCTGTCACACATACACATACACACCCAAAAGAGTAGCTGCTTAGATCCCATTCTGTGCCCAGACTTCATCTGTAGTGACCTCAGCTCTGTGTTACCTCTGTCCTGTCCTAGAGTTCTATTCTTCCCTGTCACTAAAAGTACTTTCAGCCTCAGGTCACCAACTAGAAGCTGGGTTTGCAAACCTGCATGTCTAAATTGAATAAGTTTCCACAGAAAAAACATGTATTTCTAATTTCTCATTAAAGTAAAGTAAAGCAGCCCATCAAAGAATCTGGGCTCAGATGGTAGAGATGGCTGAATCTAGGCAGTCTCCATGAGCTCCCACACCTCTCTTTCCTCCTCCTAGGCCCATCCCCTTGTACCTTTCAGTGGAATGATAGACAATTTTATCTAAGCTATATTTTTCCTTATTCTCTTTTCAAGGTATGTCACTTTTTTTTTGTTTTTGGTTTGATTCAGTAAAAATTTTCAACCATTGTTTAGCCTGAGTATTCTATATAAAAAGCAGTTGGGACAAGGATTGCTTCTGGTTATTTTTTGGGAGGATATTTTTTAATTTGTTTTCTGGTCTTGGAATATTTCCTCATGTATAATATCTTGGGGGCAGAACTCAGATCTAAGTATGAAATTCATGTGTATTTCAGATATACCTGATACACTTAGCTAGAAGATAATTTTATACAGTGTTTATAGGGTGATTAGGTTTTGAGGGGCTGTCAGTGAGGGTGGGTATGAAATTTTCACCTTGGCATCAGGGAGATAGTGCTCAATGTATTTCCAGCTCTGGAGCATTTCCAATTTTGCATTTTCTATTTACAGATGCCCAACCTATTATTTTCATTTGGAGAAGTATTAATTAGTCAGTTTCTAATAATTTTGAGTGGTCCTTAGAGTACATGGTTCTCTCCTCCCAGCCCACACTCAGGGAATTTCTCTTCACATTTCTCTCACAAATACAAACATCTGTTACTTTTTACTGTGAGTCTATTAATTTCTAGAAATACAGTCCTGCTCTCTGTTGTTCCTGTGGATGGCAGCTTGTCTGTGAACTGCCTGCTCCCATTAGAAGTTGAGATCTGAGAACTGTTTGAGGCCTTGGTGGAAGCTGAGCTCTTCCATAAAGGATTTGTGCCCCCTTTCTCCTCTTAGCTAGGGCATACCTACCTTAAGATTATGAAAATCAAATTCCTCCTAAGGTTTATTGGGCCACAGAGGTGTTCTGACACTGGTGAAGTAAGGCTGTGTAAGTTGCACTGGGTCACTTGCTGTCATATGCTAATCTCTCATGCTTCTGGCCTTTGGCAACACTTTAGAATCTCATCACCAAAAATAAACATTGTTCTTTAATTGTGGATCAGTGGATGAGATCAGAGCAGAAGGTAACACCTGTCACTGTAGTTTTGTGATAATGTTTGGGTTTATGATTTGTTATTTGTTTTGATGGAGGCTAGCATCTTACTTAGGGTTACTTTTGCTGGGATGAAACACTGTGACCCAGAGCAACCTGGAGAGAAAAGGGTTTATTCAATGAGGAAAGTCAACACAGGAACTCAAACTGGACAGGAACTTGGAGGCAGGAGCTGATACAGAAGCAATGAAGGAGTATTGCTTACTGGCTTGCTCCTTGGCTTGTTAGCCATCCCAGGGATGTTCCCACCCATAATTGGCAAGACCTTGCCTCATCTATCTGTAATTGAAAAAAATTCCCTGGCTTTTTTAAGACCTGATTTATGGAGGTCTCCTACTCAGTTGAAACTCCCTCCAACTCCTTCCTCTCAAATGACTTTTTCTTGTGTCAAATTTGACATAAAACTAGCCAGGATCGCTGGGGAGATCATATGGTTACAGTTTATAAGGTTGGTCATATAGTTAGAACATATATATGAGATACCTTCATTACTAATCTGACACCAATGTGTGAACACACATACACACATAAAACAAAGCTGTGGGATCCAGCCTTGGGCAGACCTCTCTCCTTCCAACACAAACCCTTCTGTTGCTACGGTGCTAAATTCTTTGTAATAAAGCTGTTGTGAGAGGATCAGTCAGATCTTAAGTCCTTCAGTGGTGAATCCAAAGATGACTGACATGTGTCCACATAGCAGCGACTCCTATTCGCTTCTCCAGTGTGCTTGAGCTGAAGCTTGGCTGCCTCCTTCAGTTATTTCCTGTTGATCAAGGAAAGTGATGCACCTCATGTCTGATGCAAACCTAAAGAGCATCACTTTTCATTCAAGGGTTCTTTTCTGCAAGCCAACAGAGAACTCATCTAGCATATCCAATCTTCTACATGACAAGAAGAGAAATCCTGGAGTAAATGTGTGTGATATATGCACACACATTTATAAAGACATATATGTGAATATGCATGAACACCCACCTATTTAAACTTACAGATATGTACACATTTACAGGTGGATACACATGAACATAAACATATACTCATGATGCTGTGGTCATCTTGCTTTACTCCTATGCTGACCCTGGAAGATTTGCTACCTTCTGTGTCCTGCTCTAAATATTTTACTATGTCAGGCTAATGGCTGGTCAAATACTACATGCCCACCACACACACCTCAACCCACCAAACTTTATTACCTGTTTTAAAAATAAACTTTTACAAGCACATAGTCATACCCGTGTGTTTTTGGAATCCTATGGCTGCTTTTCTGCTAAAATGGCAGAGTTTCATAGTATAGACCAAAGTTTGACTCTCTTCCCTTTATAGAAACAGATTATTGATTCCTGCGCAGCTTTATCCCCAAGATGCTGATTGACACATTGTGTTGGGATAAACCATTCTCTTGTGTGCCTCCTCTTTCCATAATATATACACATATATGGATGAACCATGCTAGGATGGTGGGGTAGACAATTTTTCTTGAGCATACTTGGAGACACCATTAGGAATTGACTTTGTAATGCTATCCTCTGCAGTCTAAATTATTGAATTTCATCAGTGGCCATGGTTACTTTCCTGTGCTCAGCTCAAGTAGTAGGTCTTGTATAGGCTGTTTCTGTTCCACGGAGGACACAAACCAGGGCACCTGTAATAAATCATGCTATAAACTGAACACACTCCTATTTGAAAAAAACATGACATTTCAAATAACATCAAATACCAAGTATATGCACACATATATCCTATAGATACATGGAAAGCAAGGAGGCACACTAGAGAATGTTTAATCCCAACATAATGAGCCTGTC
Organism: Phyllotis vaccarum; assembly: GCA_033318265.1. Lineage (NCBI taxonomy): Eukaryota > Metazoa > Chordata > Mammalia > Rodentia > Cricetidae > Phyllotis > Phyllotis vaccarum. The sequence continues at coordinate 170,418,314 of JARWLC010000001.1, read as the reverse complement.
ACAATCCCTAGAACTAAGGGATGGAAATTGGAGAATCTACAGGGTACTAAAACCAGGCTTCTGTTTTGACAACTTGAACATCAAAAGGTTTAATTCAATCACTTGCTGAGCAGATTAGCAGGGATGTGAATAAATCGCTCCTGCCACAATTGGCTTTGCCTTCCAGTTCAGGAAGGACCTTGGTGATTCTGATGCTTAGCCACTGGGAAAAATCAGAGCCCAAAGTTTTTTCTTAATATTTGTTTTGTTTTTAATTATGTGAATATATTTAAGTTTGTATACTTGAATGTGGGTGCTCATGGACTGTATGAGGACCCTGGATCCCCTAGAGCTGGAGATACAGCATTTGTGAGCCAGCCAGCCCATCTGGGAGCTAAAAATCAAACTCCAGTCATCTGCATAAGCTCTTAACTGCTAAACTATCTCTTTAATCCCAAACTTTGAATCATAAGTAAACTGAATTCTGCCCCAGGACCAAATGGACCCAATTAGGCTATGAGCAGTGAACAATTCCCTGATTTCAGGGCCCTCTTCAGACTTGTGGCTCATGGCCCAGTGTCATAACACAGCACACACTGGTGGGCCCACAAGGAAAGCATAGCCATGTGCACAGTATGACTCTCCAAACATCCCAGGAGGCACTTAGGACAGATAGTAAACTTGAATTTGTACCTTCCCCCATTGCTCTTCCTTATGTGAACTCCAATCACCCCAATTCCAAGATTGTTGTACTTTGAAAACTCCACTCCTCAGAGTTCCATCCAGGTGGCCCCTGAATTCTATGCCTCTAGATGCTCATCTACTCTTTCATTATTTCACACTTTGCATTATTCTGAAAGCGGCTCCGAAGGCCTCCTGCTCTGCTTCTGCTGCTCTTCCCTGGTCAGTTTTCTCTTCCCACTTCTCTCATGACTGCTTTTCTCCCAGGATGCAGGAATTTTCATAGTATAACTGCAAGCCTCTTCATATCCTGCTTTTGCTGAAGTCTGCAATGTCCTTTACAGTGTGCCTATGCTACACTGCCAAAGAGTATGCTATATCCTCACTATTCTATGACCATAGTTGCTATTTACATTGAACCACATATTCAATTTAGGGTAGCCGAAATGCATTATACTCACATTGTACTGTGTTCACAATGCACCATACCCACACAGGCCTATGTTTACTATAGTGATCCCATATTGCATTACACATATTCTGTTCCATACCTACAATGCACCATTCTGCCATTGAACCCATACTACATTGTACTAATCTATAGTGCACTGCACGCATAACTAACTCACTGTATCTACATTGCACTGGCCTAGGCCACACTGCACTGAAACCATAGACCAAACAGCATAAAGCTAATATAAGTGTTTGAGTTATTTCTGGGGGCCTGATCAGATACAGGTGGCTAAAGGGTCTGGGGCTGCAGGTCTGTGAGTCCAGACCTCAGGCAGCCAGGGACCAAAAAAACCTCATTACAACAGATGCGCACTAGATTATACACATAATGCACCAACTCACACTCCATTGTGCTGTACTCATGAAGTACTGTGCTAACACTGCATTGGCTCACTCTGCATTCTACCCTTGCTGATGTATAGCCACAATGCCTATACCCATAGCATACTGACCCATGTTACATTATACACACACGAAAACTGTACCCCTATATTATACCCACATTGCTTTGACCAACTTGTATTTTTCTCATTACTCATAGCCCACCCCATTCTGCACAGTACCTTCACTGCACCACACCACACTGCACTGACCCATACCACCACTGAATCTATTTTGGGATCAGGTTCTTAGCAGCTCCTAGCTGGTCAAGCCTCATTTATTTGATGGCCCTCAGACTGGAATTTAAGCCCCACTTAGCTGGGGATCTTAATTTTACCCACTAATCAATCCTCTTAGCACAGAGCAATGCTTATCACATTGTGAGTGTTCAGGACGCATTTGCTGAAGAACAAATTTGCAGATTTTTTTTCCTTTCATAATCCACTGCAGTTCCTAATAACCTTTCCTATCAGCAAATTTTTCCCTCTGTCCAAATTAAATCCCTTTTGCTCCCAGGCAAATGTATTTCCTTGTCTGCACTTTTGATAGAGCTGGCAAACCAATTAGACTCCATTTGCCATAGAGAACAGCAACCTGGGCTCAGAGCATCTGTGAGTCCTTGCCAGCATTGTTCTCATCTACTTTAGGCATTTCAATTTCATGAATATTTCTTCTGAAATATTCCATTATTTTCAAAGGACTGGGAAGCGGTCCCCATTAAGAAAGCAGTTTCCGATGTTTACAAAAACAGTATAAGGCTTGGATTTTTCTTTCCTCAAATGCGCAGTGCCCTTGAAAGCACCTTGAAACAATGCCTGGCTCTCAAGTGGGCTCATGGTGTGCCTTGTTGGTCTGGAAAGGACCAAATGTCCATGCTTTTGGAACTTTTTTGAGTGGCTGTCATCGGGGAATAAAGTGGCCTATTTCTATTTCCCATTGACAAGAAGCAATTTGTTGGCAAAAGCAGTCATTTGAGATTTGTACTCCCCTTGCTGGTTCAAGGCCAGCAGGATTCTGATCCCTGAGGGAGGGCTGTCTTTGGAAATGGTGATGCTGAGAGAGAGATGGTGATACTCTGTATCCTTTGTCCACAGTGCCATCCTTCTCCCACTGTGCCCCTGGCCAGAATAGGGAAAGGACCAAGAGAAGGGGGGGCACTTCTATACTCTGCAACAATGTGCTTCTCCAAAATAGTGTGTGGTCCTTGAGATGAGAGAATGAGCTATTTTGATCTTTCTTGCCTCAGGTGACCTTGGAATGGCAGAAATGCTGTTAGGTAGGGCTGTGTGCCTGTGGGAGCAGAGAAAGGGACTCAGGATGGCCACAGCGCAGGGTCTCTTGTCTCTTTCATTCTAGCTGGACCTCTTGTGTACACTTCTCTGAACTGAAGTCTAAATCTGTCCAAACCAGACTCCTCTCAGAACCTTCCTGTCTTCTCCATGGCACGAAGAAGACTGAAGCCCAAGCTTTATGACCCTTCATGACCTGGCTGGTGCCTCTTCACCTGGCCTTCATCTGCCATCAACCAACCGTCGATATAGCACTATTAATCTTAAGGCACTAATTAATCTTTAAAAACATGGGTGTCAAATATTAGAGTAAGAACAGAAGCAGTTCCCTGACGTGGGAATGCCTTTCTGTATGCTGTGAATCTCAATCTTTAAATAAAGGAGCTGTTTTGGGCCATGACACGCACCATAGAAGAAGTAGGAGGAGAAATCAGAATAGGTAGGAAAGGAAGGGCGGAGTCAGAGGCAGATCGAGCTGAAGCCCAAAGGAGCAACATGTAGGAGCACAGGTGAGCCATGGGCCACGTGGCAGACAGATTAATGAGAATGGGTTGATTTAAGACGTAAGAGCTAGCTAGCAATGTGCCTGAGCCATAGACCAAACAGCATAAAGTTAATATAAGCATCTGAGTCATTTCTGGGGGACTGAGTGGCAGCGGGTGGCTAAGGGGTCTGGCACGGCAGGTCTGGGTCTCTGGCCGCCCGAGACCAAGAAACCGCACCATTACTACAGTTCCCTACCTCTCCTACTCTTCCATACAAAAGGTACCAAGATTCCCTCTCTGCCCTGCCTTGCTACTTCCTGTCTCCTCTCTGTCTACACTCCTCCAAACCTCTTCAGTTAACTTAGGTCAGCTAGTGGCTAGCTCCACCCTTGGACTCCAATAAAACTTTTCAGAACACAATCAAAACATCACACAACAGGGCACATAGCTTCCTGTTTCTCCTGCCTCCTTCCTGGTAGGTTCTATCTGGCATACCAGTCTCTCTCTCTCTTTTTTTTTTTTTCAACAAAAGCATCATTTACTTCCAGTTTGTCGGTCTTATTCCAGGAAAACACTTCACACTATGATGGTTGGAATATTTTTTCCCAGAGTTGATGCATTCAAAACTTAACTCTCAGATTCATGTTAATGATAATTGGAAGTCGGTGTTGGGGCAATTGAGGTAAGTGGGCTTTATGGTTTGGGGATCTTAAGGGCATTGGTGGCTTTAGAGGAACAGGGAGAGAGACCAGGCTAGTACACTTGCTCTGAGTCACTGGGTGATGTCCTGAGTCATGCCATGATGCAGGAAGGCCTTAATTTACCACATGCAGAACAGATGTCAGCACTATGCTCTCTGATCTCCCTGGCCTTGGAATTGTGGATTACATCAACTCCTTTTATGTAAATTACCCAGACTGGGATATTTGGTTATAGAAACAGAAAATAGAACAAGACACACTTCATTGCCATTCAGTGTGCTTCACTGTCAACAAGCAGTATTTGTTCAATTTCAAGCATTGACAGAGAGCCTTCAGTGCTGCAACCTGTGTCCCTTAAATCTGGAACGTATCTAGGGGCGGTGAGGGAATAAATAGCTGGAGCACATGTGCACATGCACGTGCATATGCACACAGACATGCATACACACACATATGCATGCATAGAACAACTAGGGTTAGGTACAGTGTTAGGTACTCTGATGAAGTGGCTCCTACTATCACAGCAACCCCAAACCTCACTGTGTTTATCATGTATAGCACATAGGGAAGGGCTGTCCAGAGTCAGGAGGCCTCTGCAGGTAAGCAGTCTCCAGCTGTAAACATCTAGGTGAAGGACATTGCAGCTGCTAGTTTTTGTATATACTGACTATTGTACTTGGATAGCCTGCCTCCTACAAACACAGAAAGCATTGTCATCTCTCTGAGCATGGGCAATGGCTTTGGCAGTCCATGGGGTTTAGGCATCATTAATATGGCTATGCCCATGTCAACTATACACACAGGACTTCACTCACCCAGGGCTTTCTTCACTCTCTGTGCTACTGTATGCTAAGTGTTGGGACATGAAAACACGCAAGCAAACAGAACCTCACAAAGATCTAGGCTTTAGTCTTCAAGAGCAAAGACTGCTCATCCACATGCCCTGGCCCTATTCTGTGGGTCACAGAGAGTGAGACTATCAGGATATCATCCGTTCTAGGTAGTAAGCATTTAATCATTTTATGATAAATTTTGTTTAAACTCTAAGAAAGAAACATGAGCTTTCAAAGCCACAGTATATGCTATCACCCTGCTCGCAAAGTATCCCTGCATTCATTTCTTTTACAGTCAACTCAGATGCTGGTATTATCACTTATATTTATTGGTACAATGTGCTATTTTACCAGCAGTCTGGGTCCAGGGGGAGCAAAACTATGTATTTTTTCTTGAATGAACATTTTACCATACTCTAAAGAAAGCATCTTCTTCTGAGCTCTTGATAAACCTTGAAAGTTTAGAATTTATGTTTCACATTACCCTGATGGCTTGCCAAGATTGCTATGGAAATCATGACATTTTTTTATTGCTAAATGACAGTGAGAGCAAACTCTGCAAATGAACCTACAGTATTAATATGAAGCAGTCTAGAATGCTGCTCTTTTGTCTTTGCGTCCCACATTTGTCAGAGGCCAATTGAAATAAGCCTTCTATTTAGTGGAAGGGCACAGTTTATTTGTGTGTGTGTGCATTTGCTTCATGAGGTAATTCATCTCTGATAATAAAAAGGAACATTATCTAATTCAAGCTTTTATTATGCTGGTGTGTTGGACAACCATAAAATGTACCTGGGAAAGTGATTTATTGATCGACTGATAATGAGGAGACATACCTAATCTGCTCAAACCTTCTCCTAGGTCTGAGGAGAGTGATGAGTAGAGTTGATCAATGCTTGGGTGGAATGTGGCAGCTGTTTAGGATTCTAAATCCATCCCATTGAATGCTTCCCTTGTTATTCAATAGGAATTTTGTTAGAGAGGTTTACCTAGTAGAAGATCCAAAACTCATATTTTAAATATTTTCTATCATCAGTGTCTTGTCAGATTCTAAAAGCTCACGAAGAGGTGAAAAGTCTCAGTTGAAAAAATGCATATAATAGTTCTCAGGAAATGTGTGTGTGCACACTGGCATGAATATGCAAACTCACACACATGCTCACTGAACACAGAGGGACGTTTGGAAGTGTTTTCAGGTCTAAATAAGTTAATTGGATTTGAATGACATGGACCTATTCTACAGAAAATCAACTTAATTAGTTTTAGGATTCATCTATTGCGAGAAATGTTCTGTGTCCAGCGAGAATGACATAAAGCAAACTGTGATCCTTGCAACAGCTTATCTTTTCACACACCTTCCCCATTTGAAGAAGTCACCCAGAAAGGCACAAGAGGGTGGTTTTCTGCTGTCCTATAGAGGGAAGCTTTAAACAACTCTAGTAATACCAGTGCTCCTGTGAGTCAGATATCCAGGCTGATTATTATGTGAGAATCTAAATCATGTGTTTCCCTTTCAGTCCTATAAGCTTTCAGTATTTATCTTGAGCATAAAATTCAATTAGTCTTCTTTATATGAAAATTTACTCACATATCCAGTTTTATCAACATATCACCTCATAGAATTTATGTTCCAAATAACACGTTTCCATTTCATAATGATATAAGAGCACATGTGCACATACACACACATATGTGCGTGTGTACACACACATGTGCACACACACACACATAAACACATCCACACACACACACTGGTATAATATTGAGATTGTCTTTTGGAATTCTGGCATAAAGAAAAATAAATATTATATAGGCAAAGCAAGTAATAATACCTAGATAAAATTGGCAGGGGCCTCATGTTGTCTTCTCCTGGGAGTCAGATGCTGACACTGCGCTGCAGTGTGCCTGAAGACATGGCTTATGTAAGAGTGAGGTGAAATGAGGGCAGGAGGGTAGGACCTTAAGCTGATAGAATTAATGCTCGTATAAGAAGAGACAATGAGAAAGATTGATCTCTTTCCCCTTCCCCACCTTCTCTCTTCCCTCTCTCTGTCCTCTACTTGCCCTCCCTCTGCCTTTCCCTTTTCCTCCCCCTTTCTCTTGTCTCTTCCTTTTTCTTCTTCACAACAGGATGCTGTCTGTAAACCTGAGAGAAAAACTTCACTACGTAAGTATTAGCACCTCGATCTTTGCCTTCCCAGTCTCCAGAACTACGGAAAATAATTTTCTATTGTTTAACTGTCTAACCTGGGATATTGTTAGAGATGTCTGAGCAGAATAATAAAGTTTTGTTACCGTAAATTAGAATGAGATGTTGGTGGGATTTAAAAACAAGCCATTTTGGAAATGAGTGACAGGTAGAGGATGGAGAAGTTTTTAGTGTGTTCTAAGAAAGGCCTAGATTATTCTGGAGGGATGGTTGATGGAATTATGATGTTTAATGAGATTGTAGTGAGGCTCAAAAGGCAGTGAGAACATATTCTCATTAGAGAACACCAATTCAGTGAAGAGTGTGAAATTATGAGAAATAAATTTGTTCTTTAAGCCATCCAGTCTATGGTGTCCTGATAGCCTGAGAGCATTAAAGAGAGTTTCAAGTAAATAGAACTGTCAAATTTATTTATATATGCTTGTATATCATTTATTTACATAATATGAATGTCTTTTGGCTTAGTAGCCCCTGTGGTAGTCTGTATGGCTGATTGTATCTTGTCTATAATTACTCCCACATGTTCATCTATGTGACTTTGAAATTTCACCAATCATGATGTGTAATTATGGTCTCTCCTTTTCAGGTTTTGCAAGTTGTGTCTCATTGGTGACGAATAAGATGAGGCAAAAGTGATGATGCTTTCCTTTTGAGACTAGGTCATAAAGCAATGCACTTTCCAACTAGATAGCTGCTCTTGCTTACTTTTAGAAAACTGACCTGATGTGGAGGAAATTTGGGTATCTTGATGAAACATTATATAAGAAAGCCCAGACGAGTGGAGAGGTTGTCTTCATGTTATCATGCTATCAACTTCAGTGAGTCAACAGTCTAAGAAGAGGTTCAAGATATCAGTTAACACTCCTTAAATATGTGAATGATGATGCTTCTTGATGATTCCACATTCCAATCATCAGTACACATTAAGTATCTTATTTCTAGATAATAATCCAAGGACCTATTACATGTACCAGTAAAATGATTTTTGCTAGTATGGCACTTTGAATGCAATTGGCTCCCTTAAACTCAAAGAGAATGTTACTATTGGGAGGTGTGGCTTTGTTGGAATATGTATGGCCTTGTTGGAGGAAGTGTGTAACTGTGAAGGCAGGCTTTGAGGTCTCATATGATCAAGCCATGTGCAATATTTCAGACAACTTTCTGTTGCCTGCAAGTCAAAATGTAGGACTCTCAACTACTTCTCCAGTACCATGTTTGCCTGCATACCACCATGTTGCAACAAAATGATAATGAACTAAACCTCTAAAAATGTAAGTCACCCCATTAAATATTTTTCCTTTATAAGAGTTACCATGGTTATGGTATCTCTTCACAGCAATAGAAACCCTAACTAAGATAGAAATTGGTACCATGCTGTTATAAAAGGCTGACCATGCATTTACTCAAAGGAATGTGGATCTTGGGACTATAGACTAGAAATGCTTTAAATGAATGCTTTCAGTGCTGGTTAGTGGTCCATATGAAGGGCAGTGGTACCTAGTGTGATTTGATAAACTGTGGAAGCCTGACTCAAGATGATTCAGAAGAGAAGAATATGTGGCCTTGAGATTGTTCTTGTGATATTTTGGTGAATAATATGTCTGTAGAGTCTGCCTGAGACTAAAGTGAAGAGTTCTGGATTAATTCCATTGGCAGAGGAAATCTCAAAACAGCCTTGTCTAGACTGTGTTGTTATGTGCTTATTAATGTTAACTCTAATGAATATTTCTAGTGGAAAGCAGCAAGCTGAGCAGGGAAAAATACAAATTATAAAATTTGTGGAGAAAAGGAACACCAGAAAGTGCAATAGAACTAAGTCCTGTGTTCAAGGAGATGAACAGATTAATAAATGGAATGAAGGAAGGTGATCTCAGGGCAGGACTCTACCTAGTTAAGTTTCCAACTTGTGAAAAGGAATTAAAGAAAAGCTTAGAGCTGGTTGTGGTGATAAACATCTTTAATCCCAGCACTCCAAAGACAGAGACAAGCAGATCTCGGAGTTTGAGTCCAGGCTGGTCTACAGATCCACTTTCAGGACAGCTAATCCAAGGCAATGAAGGAAACCATCAAAATCAGAAAGCTACTGAAAATGTGATTGAGAGAAGAGGCCGTGCTCTAGCTCCAGCAAGCACTTGGCGACTTCAGCTGTGTGATTCTGCCTTTAGAGTCAATGATAGAAGAAAGACATTATTGAATCTCTCTCCATGACTACAGAAAGCTGCTGAGGCCCAGCCTATATCAGGGGTGTCTCTAAATGGAGGTCTTGAGAGGCTGTTGTATGAAGTTGTGTGAAGTTGAAGCCTGATTACCTTGGAGACCCCAAGATGTTAGAGATGCCAGAATTGTGGGATATCTGCTGAGGGTTTTCTGCTAACAGGGAGTGGAACCAGATCAATAGAAAGAAGTATGTTTCAGTCAAAGCTGAAAGGAGTTGATGATTTAAGAGCATTTTGACACGAGACATAGAGATACAGAGTTTAGAGTTTGTCCATCTGGTTTTTGGTCTTGCTTTGGTCTAGTATTTCCTCCACTAAGGAATCGCAATGAATATCCTGTACCATTATATGTAGACGGAGTTTCACTTACAAGGCACCAGTCCAAGATAAATACTTATTAGAATATAAATCAACACTCACGATATTAGTAACAGCTTATACTAACACCTGAACAGGGATTGGAGTATCCGAGCGATGGACGAGCGATGGATGGACGATGGATTCCGATCCTATCTCTCAAACAACCAGCAGCCAGGAACCAGGAAGAGAGTGTCCTCATGTCCCAGGAGCCACTTATCAATGGGGTTGGCCACACCTCCTCCAGGTTGGCCACACCCCCTCCAGGGTCCTTATCAGCTGACACCTTAATCCCGCCACAATTATATATTGGAATTATGTGATTTTTTTTTTGATTTTGATTTTATAGGGGGTAACAGTTAAGAGACTTCATGAGTCTCAGAAGAGACTTTGAATTTTGGATTTTTAAAAATTGTTGAGACACTGATAGACTATGGGGACTTTTGAAGTTGGACTGAATGCATTCTGTCTTATATTCTTAGAAGCTTATGGGGGCCGTAGAGTGGAATGTTGTAGTTTGTATGCAATTGACCTCATTATCTCATAGGGAGTGACACTATTAGAAGTGTGGCCTTGTTAGAGTGAGTGTGGCTTTGTTTATGGATGTGTGTCACTGTGGAGGCAGGCTTTGAGGTCTTATATTTGCTTAAGCCTGTAGTAAGAGGTTCCTGGCCCGGACTTTTGGGCCTAGCCTCAAGGTTTAGGCCCGCAGACCCACAGACCTGCAGAGACACAAAGATACTTACAATAGTTTTAGGCTGATCTGCCTAAGGCCTAGGCACATAACTTGCTAACTCTCTACCCTTAATCTAACCCATGACTCTTATTCTGTTCAGCCATGCAGCTCAGTACCTTTTCTCAGAGCAGCATAGTTGTTCTCCGTTTCTTCTGGCTTCTCTCTGGCATTCTGCTCTGTTCTGCCTGTTTCTAGAGTCTTCTAGCCCCGCCCACACTTCCTTTCTGCCTTTGGCCAATCAGCACTTTTTATTAAACTCATAGGCAGGGACAATTGTTTATAATGGAACAACATAATCCCCCTACATAAGCCAGGTATGGTGTCTCAGACCACTTCCTGTTGCCTGCAGATCAAGATGTATTAACTCTCAGCTCCTTCACCAGCACCATGTCTGCCTACATACTGTTATGTGCTGCTATGACTAAACCTCTGAAACTGTAAGCCATCCCAATAAATGTTTTATTTCGTAAAAGTTTCTGTGGTCATGGTGTCTCTTCACAACAATAGAAACTCTGACAGCTGTCATCACAGACACTGATGTCTGTCTATTGACACTGTCCTTCTTCTCCTGTCTAGGATGAGGCCTGGACATTCTTCATACCTGACACTATCTTTCTGAAACTCTTACTTCAAGGGCTCTGACACAGGAGAAACATCTTGGAGATTGTACTTCATGACCAGTTATGATTGGTTAAGACTCTGTGCATTCTAGCCAGGTAGCTACACCTCTCAGCAATTATGCAGTAGTTAGTCTAGGACAAATGCAGTTAAGAAGTAGTTAGTTGACCATCTCAAGAGCCTTTGAATTTTGTTGCAATTTTGTTTTAACACATGAGGACAATGTGGTGGGATAATGATAAGTCATTTTATGGCTGCATGGGGAACCAGCCTCCCGCAGTACAGGGTTCAAAGGGAAGTCATGGAGTCAGTGCATACTATGCATTTTTTAACTGAGAGGGTTAGAGAAAAAAAAAAAATCACTCACAACTGGCTTCCTTCAGGCCTTTTCTTTATCCTTCTTTTGCATTTTCTGTTATTTATTCTCCTGGTGATTTTTTTCTCTCATTCCTGATGTTTTTCTTCTAATTCATTTTAACTCTTTATTCCTTTTCTTACAGATTATATACCTCAGCAAAATCGCTTAGGCACTGTAAAAATTATGATGTGGTTACATTCAATGTTTCAACTGAATGATTACAAGGAATAAAAAACAAACAATAAAAACAGCATGGTTTTCATATCCTATACATGATTAAACATTGTATTACTGATTAAATATGCATTACTGGCGAATAACAAATTATCCCAAGAACTCATATACATTCATACTCAAGCAACTTGTTATAAATTAACCATGTAGGCAAGCAGAATATTTTTCTCAGTCAGGTCTTTTACTGGCAGGGTACATTTCGCAGTTATGAAGAAAGGGCCGATTACTTTATTACTTATCTACTTGAAAGGTAATGTTATAGGAATTTTAAAGAAATCACAAATATAGACTTTTATGTATGAAAAAAATCTCAGCTCTACCTTAACTCTTTAGGATACATACCCACTCATCAATAGTTTTTTAAATCATGAGACTGAAGGCAAAAAATGGGCACAAGAGAGAAATCATCACCTTTGGCCATCTATTAATCCTAGCAACAAAGTGCATCAGCTAGTAGTGATTGAAAGGCTTTTTTCTTGTTCCCTGTACCTAAAAAGTTCTGCATTCAACTTTGTGTCTATCTAAGACTTTTGATTATCTTCTTGGGTTTTTGAAGGCATTTGACAAAAGCATCTTAGTCTAACTTAAGTTATTTTCAGAGTCTTGTTTCAGTTGTGATGCTCTCCAAAACCTGTGAACACACCTCCCAACATTAAGGTGAAAGAGTTTAAGATAGCTGGGCTAACTGAAACTGAATGTTTTCCTTAATTACTAACCTAATCCACAGTCTATACTGCTCCTTAATAGAAACACATGTGTTATAGCAATGTGACCCTTCCTTGTTTTAAATATTATTTAAATATTATAAATAATGTTATTATTGTCATTTAGACAGTACATCTTAGGAAGAAATTATCTTGATATAATCCACAGGTAAAAATGCCCAGTAGAACGGAGATTTTCCCTGAGACAAACATACTGCATTACAGGCAGTGGGGATCTCCCCACACCTGTTCACACTATGCCAGGTATCAGAGAAAGATGGCAGCAGCAAACGTGTAAAGGCCCAGCAGAAGCAAAAGAAACGCCTGGGTCTGTGGTCTCAGGACCTTTCCTATCCAAGATCCATCAGGGAGTTGCCTCCTGATTGGCTGACATCCTGAAGTCAACTGCCACCTGCTGATCCTCTGAAGTGGCCACCAGCATCACGCCTTCAGGATTATTCAGGAAGAGGTGACAGTGCATGGATATTTTTAAACATGCAGTGGTACCATGCACATTTAATCCCAGCACTAGAGAGGCAGAGGCAGGTGAATCTCTGTGAGTTTGAGACTAGCCTGGTCTACAAAGCAAGATCTAGGTCAGCCAGAGCTGTCACGAAACCTGTCTCAACAAACCAGAAACCAAACAAATTAAAAATGAACAAGCAAACAAACCCCACAACCTTTTCTTTAACTGTTGCTTCTCATTGCTCCTTATTAGCTTCCAATGTCATTAAAACAGACACCACAGTGTCTGTGTCCCCCATGTCACTACCAAAATGATCTTGTCTCCTTTACACAAGTTATGGCACAAGTTATCATGTTGATTCTCTTCTGTCCTGTGTGTGTGTGTGTATTAGTGTATGTGCATGCACATATATGGTCTTGTGTGCTTGTGTGCATACATACTGTGTCTTTCTTTGCTGTGTAGTGAAGAGAGGTTTTTTCTTCCTGTGCCTATGGTTGGAGGTAAGAGCAGATGTTTATTTTGAGAGATAAACAATTACTAACCTAGCCAAGCATAAAGGCTTCTGGGGTTTTCAAAGCATTTCAGACCTTTTGATAAAACCTATCAGGCCAGAGAAATGACTCTGCCACTTGCCATTCATTTTCACTGGATTTAACGAAGATAAAGGGGTTGTCTTTACATATCTATGGGTTTAGCAAATTAACCGAGCTGCAGAAAGGGTGTGAAAGAACAGACCCTTTGTCCTCATAATGCTCATTAGGATGGAAAAGGTTAACTAACCTTTCTTTCTGTATTGGCATTTCCCAGAGCCTAGTGAAAGCTTTGGAGCCCCAAGCCTGTTCTGATGGGCCTTTTTCTGACTTTTATGATCATGTCACAGCTGCTATACTGGCATCAGTATCATTCTAGGTCTAAGAAATATTATGCTCAGAGCCAAGTGTCCAGAACTACATGTTCTGTCCTTTTCTTAGGGAACAGCATGTCTGTTAGTGAGCTGAGCTGGGTGCAAGTTTGTTTCTTTCCTCGTGTGTCCACTTGGCTGCTCCTGGCAAATGAATGAAAACTGCTCTTCTCAGAGTTCGGGCTACAGGTTTATAGTATGGTTGTCAGCAGATCCTCACAGTCACAAAAAAGGCTCAAATTCCTGTTCCACGTAGGAGTTACTCTTCTCATTGCTGTGGCCAACTATCTGACAGGAAGTAATTTAAGGAAAAAATTTCTCATGGCTCATACAGCAGGAGACTGCCATCCCCCATGGGGGTGGTGAGGATTTCTCATGGCTCCTGCAGCAGGAGAGTACCATGCACTATGGGTCAACAATAGGGGCATAGACAGATTCCATGGCAGCAGAAGCATACAGTTGGCACTCCGTATGCCTCAGTGGGCCAGGAAACAGAAAGAAGAATGTTGGCATTTTGCTGGTGTTCTAGCTGTTCCCTTTTTATTCAGTCCAGAATGCCAGCACATGGGGTGGTGCCACTCACGTACAGGGTGCTTCTGCTTCCTCAATCTTCTCACAGACATCCCCATAGACATGCCCAGGTGTGTCTCTCACGTGGCTCTGAATTCAGACAAAATGGCCAAGAAGATTAACTTTCACACTATCCTTGAAAATGCACCTTTGCAATATTTCTCAATAGGAGATGGAGTCTCAACTTCATGCTTTCTGGGCTTAGTCATGTGATTTGTTTTGTCTAAATGGGAGGCTAGCCAAAGCATGAAAAGTGGGATTTTTCTCTCCTTTTCTGCAGCTAGAATCTTACAACTCTAATGTTACCTGTTCTGGGAAAGCCTGGTAGGGGGTGGGAGACCATAGGAGTAGAAATGAGATTAATTTCTTTTTTAGTTCAATACTTGGACAACTGTCATGGTAGGGATGGAGCTTTGCTTGGGCCTTTGTGCAGGAGTGGTATAGCTGGAACTTGAGGTAGATTGATTGCCAATTTTTGGAAAGGGGTGTTGGGGGATCAGGTATGTGTTGGGGGGGAGTAGAAGAGAAAGTACTGGAAGAAATAACTAGAATTGGGGGGGGAGGGTATGTGGGGAGGGTAGAAACCTAGCATAATGAAAAGTCCCAGGAATTTATGATGGCAACCCCAGTTAAGACTCCTAGCAATGATGGATTGGAGTCTGTAACCAGGCAAGACTTGCAATGGAGAGACTGGAATGCCAACCCAGCCACAAAACCTTCAACCTACAATTTGTCTTGCTTAGAAGATGTGCTTGGTAAACATTACACAGACTTGTGGGAATGGGCAGCCAGTGACTGGTCCAGCTTAAGACCCATGCCACAAGAGGGAGTCCATGCCTGATCCTGCCTTGAGGGCCAGGAACCAGAGGCTGGATAACCCAGAGACTTAAGGTTGAACCAAACATGACCATAAAAAAAAAGAAGAAGAAAAAAGAAAAAAATAGTCAATGAAATGATAGTCTGCTATACTCATAGATCAGAGCTTAGCATAATTGTTATCAGAGAAGCTTCATCCACAAACTGATGGGAGCAGATGCAAAGACCCACAGCCAAGCATTAGGCAGATCTTGGGAAATTCTGCAGAAGAGGGAAAGAAAGGATTGTAGGAGCCAGATGGGTCAAGAACAGAGCGCGCGTGCACACACACACACACACACACACACACACACACACACACACACAGAGAGAGAGAGAGAGAGAGAGAGAGAGAGAGAGAGAGAGAGAGAGAGAGAGAGAGAATAAGCTAGCCTGGCTCATTGGGCTCACAGAGGCTGAATGGCAATCAGGGAGCCTGTATGGGTCTGATCTAGGTCCTGTGCATATATTTTATGGTTATGTAGCTTAGTCTTCTTGTGAGAATCTTGTGGGAGCAGGGGCTGTCTCTAACTATTTTACTTGCTTTTGGACCCTTTTCCTCCCATTAGGTTGCTCCATTAAGTCTTAATATAATGGAATGTGTCTGATCTTATTACAACTTGATATGACGTGTTTGGTTGATATCCCTGGGAGGCCTGCCCTTTTCTGAAGGGAAATAGGAGGTGTAGATATGGGGGACAATGTCCTCTTCTCCCAGCTGGGGAAAGGGACAGGGAGGAGAGAAAGGAGGGGAAACTGGTTCAGAGGTAATATATGAGAGAAGAGTAAAGAAAGAATCTAACGAACCACCCCAAATCGTGAATTGGAATCCACCTGCAGCACAGTTGGAGAAAGGCCATCTCACTTTGAACTAATCTCATAAGCATCTTCTCACATATTTTTCAGAACTTTTATCACAAATTGATCAAATGTCCATAAACCTTCCATAAACTCTAGGTTCATAGCTTCTAGGGAAATATGGGGAAAACTAGTATGAAAAAGAAAATAAAATGAAAGCAGGGTACTGCCCAGCTACGTGATCGTGAGGACAGCTAGTTTCCCGGTTACAGAGTAGGAAGACAAACAGAAGGAAAGTCTCATGGGTCTCAGTCTCCAAGACCCCTTTCCAAGGCTTCTGTAGAACCTGTGAGAACAAAGCTATTCTTTATGGACTTTGCTGCTATCGTTCCAGTGTCCTGGTTATACTCAATTATTTCAGTTTTTA
This sequence comes from Phyllotis vaccarum, assembly GCA_033318265.1. NCBI lineage: Eukaryota > Metazoa > Chordata > Mammalia > Rodentia > Cricetidae > Phyllotis > Phyllotis vaccarum. The sequence continues at coordinate 170,402,003 of JARWLC010000001.1, read as the reverse complement.
AAAACATTCTGATCATTTGGAAAATGCTGTACGTTTTTGAATTTGTTTTCCAAATAAACACGATTTAAATTCTTAGCTTTCTAGAAAAACACCCAAACAAACTATTCTCTTGTGAACAGTTTTTGAAAAGCGGTATGAACCTACGTCTAAGATGAGCACACAGGAACTTAGCCAGTCCCTATAAGAAGCCGGAAATAACATCAAACAGGTGTTTCTGGAGCGGTCGTTTTCCTTTGATTCAGCCGTGGGGAGGCTTCAAGTGTTCAGTGTCTTAAGTACCAAAGTGGTCCTGGGAGTTCTCTGTCGCCATGTGGTGCTTTGCAATGAGCCCCTCCCATCCTCATGCACCTTTGACCTTGAGGCCTTTTCCTCTGGAAACCAGACCTAAATGGGCTTTGCTTGGAGCTGGGGTTTGTTTTGCTTCATTTTGTTTTGAGCTTTCTCAGACATTTCCAAACAGCTCAGTGCCCTCTACGGAGTTATAATGCATTAAAAATCCCTTTTCCTCATCTCACTTATTATCCGAAATTACACAGCACTGAAAGAGTGGAAGATCTCTTCACCCTGATAGGCTAATTTTAATGATTAGCTGAGGAACTGTTAAAATTGTACTTCAATGCTCCACTGTCATTATGGAATTAGTAATAACAGTCGTGGTTGGGTAGAATTCTAATGAGACTGAGGGTGTGACATGGGGCTGAGCAGGAGTGTCTTTGCTTTCAAACCAGCTGAGGCTTAGATTTTCTAAATACTGATCTTCAAATCTAGTTATCGAATGGCTCTTCAGGAATGGGAGTTTTCTTAATGAGGCTTATATTCTCTCTGGTCTCCAATTTGTGCTGGGATGGAACCTGGATATAGGGGCAGACTTGGACAATGTGCCATTGTAGAACAGTCTAGCAATTCACCATATAAGCTGTATATAAGGATGAACTCAAGTGGCTATGTACCTTGTCATAATAAAAATTTAAGAGGGCAGAGCCCTGGACATACGGCTTCCTAGGCCAGATATAGGTTCTGTGGAGGCCTTTCAAATAGGCTCTTTTTCAGGAATGCTCTGGTGGTCTGAATGAGACTGCCCCCCCCCCCATAAGCTAACATATTTTAATGTTTGGTTCCCAGTTAGTAGACTGCTGGGGAGGACTAGAAGGTGTGGTGTGGCCTTGTTGGAAGAGGTATGGCCTGGTTGGAGGAAGTATCTTACTAGGGTGGGCTTTGAAGTCCATGCCAGGCCAGTCTCTCTCTGTCTCTCTCTGTCTCTGTCTCTCTCCTTCTTGCTTGTCAGATGGAAACCCTCAGCTACTGCTCCAGCACCATGCCTGCCTACTGCCACACTCTCTGCAATGATGGTCATGGTCTCATTCTCTGAAGCTGTAAGCAAGCTTCCAATAAAATGCTTTCTTTTATTAGTTGCTCTGATCATGGTGTCTCTAGCAATTACACAGCAATTAAGAGAGGTGCTCATTAAACACACTGTAAAAAAAGATTTAAATATCAGAATGGTGAAGCTGGAGAGATGGCTCACAGCTAAGAGTGCTTGCTGCTCTTGAAAAGATTCAGTTCTCAGCATCCTCATTGAATGGCAAACAATTACCTGTAACTCCAGTTCCAGGGCATTCAGTGTTCCCTTCTGACTTCTGTAGGCACCCGCACAAATGTGATGTACATAAGCTCACACATGGACACACAGATGCTCATAAATATAAATTACAAGTAATTGGAATGACCAGAAAGAGGGTTTTAATATTGCTTCCTGTGAAGATATCTACTGTTTACTTTCATCAACTGTACCCCAATTTCTCTCTCCAGTTCTCTACCTATATCCATATTCACTATTCCTACCATAGTAAGGTTTCCAAAGGGATTTCTTTTTGAGAAAAGGTGTCACTTTTTAGGTAAGGCAGACCTGCAACTCCCTATGTATGTATGTAGCCCAGGTTTGTCTTAAACTTAATCTCCTTTGGTTCTGCCTCCAGCGTTCATAGACCTATAGACAAATGGACTTTGTGGTCATCTGCAACAGGTACTTTCTTTTTTTCCCTTATTGCAGGATATTCCTCTGGAAGCATTTTTTTCTCCATGACCTGCATAGCTCCAGCAATTAACTGGGATGGTAAGGAAATGAAGATACACATATACTCACCTACATACACACATGTGTGGGGGCAGGGGAAAGGGGAGAGAAAGTGTAATGACTGGTTGACAACTTGATCATATCTGGAGCTAACTACAGTCCAGAAATAGAGGGCACACCTGTGGTCCAACTGTTGAGGCAGGAGGACAAGGACCTTTGCTCTGGAATTGGAGGCAGGACAAAACGTGTCTGTAATCCAGATCTTGGGTTAGGAAGGCACACCCTTAATCTGGGTCCCACTTTTTGATGGAAGCTATATAAGATCAGTGGATAAAGGGGTTGTCTGTTCTTGCCCCAGCTCTTGCCTTGTCAGCACATTCATTCCTTCACTGGTGCTGGAGCCTACAGCTATAGGACCCCATCATATACCGAAGACCAGCAAGGTACTCAGTCTAGTGGGACTGAGCAACTACTGGATTCTTGGAATTTCCATTCACAGATACCCATTGTTGGACTGCAGCCTGCAAGTCATTCCAATAAAATCACACACACACACACACACACACACACACACACACACACACACTATAAATTCTGTGACTCTAGAGAACCCTGGCTAGAATAGACATTGGTACCAGTGTAGTGGACATTGCTGTGACAGACCTGACCTGACCATGTTTGGGGATAACTGTGGAAGGACTTTGGAACTTTGGGTTAGAAGAGTCATTGAGTATTAAGAGTTCTGTGGGATGTTCTGTAGGAACTTGGAAGATAAGATTGCTGAGGACAGAGGCCTGGCTTGGGAAGTTTCAGAGGGAGTTTAAAAACTTTATCAGAACTATTTGTTATTTTTAATTGAAATTCTGTGGTTCTGGTTAGCTGGGGCTAAAGAATCAGCTGTGATTAACAAGGTACCAGAATGACTAAAGGGAAACCAACTGATGTAGGTTAGTTGGAGCTAAGAAATTAGCAATGGTTAAAAGACAAGCAGCTACACTGAGGTAAAATCTTCTGGGAAGTGTTTCCTGAGAGTACAGAGAAGCTGTGTTTCAGAGGCAGCCATGGTTATACCTCATGCTGGCAGCCAGACTTGGTTATGTGTGTCATTAGGTAGTACTGGTTTGGGGCATGAAGGGGGTCATGAAGAGCAGCTAAGGCTTGGCATTATGAGAGACAGGGAGAGGCCATTGGTGAAGGCACAGAGTCAGTGGCAGTCAAAGGCCCAGGACTAAAGGGACCAGTTGTACTGGCTGGTTTTTATGTGTCAACTTTACACAAGCTTGAGTCATCAGAGGAAGGAGAGTCAGTTGAGGCGATGACTCCATGAGATCGGCTGTAAGGCATTTTCTCAATTAGTGATCAATGGGGGAGGGTCCAGTCTATTGTGGGTGGTGCATCCCTGTGCTGGTGGTCCTGGCTTATATATATGGCTGGCTGAGCAAGCCAGGGGAAGCAGGCACAAGTAAGCAGCATCCCTCCATTGCCTCTGCATCAGGTCCTGCCTCCAGGATAGTGTCCTGTTGAGTTTCTGTTCTGTCTTCCTTCAGTAACGAAGAGCAATACAGAAGTGTAAGTCAAATATACCTTTAGCTCCTCAACATGCCTTTCGATCATGGAGTTTTGTTACAACAATAGAAGTCCTAACTAAGATAGATGGGATGGAATGGGGAGGGGAAGGGAAGGTAGGGTAGGGAAATCTGGGATTAAGTGAACTGTACTCTCTGACCAAGAAGTTGCAGCAACGCAGAAGCTCATTGCATTTACCACATGTGTTGAAAAGGAAAGTGAGTTATTGCTTACAGTTGTATCAAGGGGGCAGGGCTTACGGTACATATTTGAATCAAGGAGACAGATCTAAAGAAGCAGGTGGTTTTGAGCCGCCCAGCCTGGGTATTGGGGACTGAGTTCTGGTCCTCCAGATGAATGGGAAGCACACTTAACTACTGAGCCATCTCCCCAACCGTAAGATTCTGAATTCCTTTACCCTCTAGTCATTCGCTGAGAATTTATTCAGAGCCAATTCTGTTTAAAGTACTTTGCTGTGTGCTGTGGAAAGATGAGAGGTAAGCACTCTCTTTTCCTCTTCCTTATAACTGACTTAAGCAAGGGGAGGAGTAAATTTCTGAAAGCCCCAGAGGGATTATTTTGTCCCCTTAAGAGATTACAAACAAATCATGTCTTTTGACCTTGCCCTGCTCAGTGCTGCACCTCTTGGTTCTTGGTGTGTCTGCTTGGTTTTGGGTTCTTAAAGATGTTTGTTTCTGAATCCCTATACCAAATTTAGAAGCTTTTGGAGCATTCTGTCAATACAAAAGGTTAAACCCTATCCAAATCCAAGAAGTCTTTCTGAGCCATCTTTCCCTTCCCATAAAGCATGATTGTAATTGTGACTGCCCACAAATATATTTTATCTGCATTATATTTTACTTTATTATTTGGTTATTTAGGTTTGTCTCAAATACAAAGCTCAAGAATTCTGGTTTTGCTTTAAATATCAATGCTTATGAGGTTCAGCCTGTAGTTTATATATAATTACACATTGTCTATGCTCATTATTGCATATTATTTCAGTGTGTGAATACACCATGATTTTATACAGCCATACTATTGCTGCTGGGAAGTTGCATGGTTTCCAGCTGGAACCCACTATGAACAGTGTTATAGTTCTTCTATGGTATATCTCTTGAATACAAGAACACAGTAGGTATGTGCTCAGCAATGGCTTTTGGGCCAAAGAGTCTGTGGGTATGTTCTGCATCAGTAGGTGCCAAATTGAGTGACACTCTCATTAGGCATATTGCTAGAAATATTTCAGCAAATGAAAGAATTCAACTGTTGGCCTCACTAGTATTTGGTTTTTCTACACTGGCGCTTTGGTTATTCTGGTGGGGGTCAGGCTAGGTCTTTCAAATTTTTCTACAGTGTTTTTAATCCCTGAAGCAAACCACAATCATTTCATGTGAGCATTTTAATTACTTATCATTGTTGCTGCTATAAACATCTATGTTTTGCACAATTTTTATCCATTGTTCTTTAAAGTTATGACTTGTGTTGGGAGTGGCCTCTGGTTTAGCCAGTTGGAATGGATCAGCCACTTACCCTCTTTCTCACTTGTTGAGAGGTGGTTCCATCACCCATTCTAATAAGATATGCTTCACCCCAGAACACCTTCTTCTGCCAGGCTTTTCTGCCTCATTGTCTTTCTGACACTCTCATTTTTCACCCATTTTTCTCCTTGATCTCTATAATTCTTTTTATCTTCATTTTTTAATATACAAAGCATTAAATATTCCTCCTCTTACAGTTTCTTTGACTATGTGGGCATATTTCTCAGACAGTCCTTCAGAAGACACTGGGTTTGCATCCTTAAATACTCTCATCCTGTTTCTAAGCATGAACTTGTACTTAGAAGTAAGATGATGTTTAGGAGTGTAAGCTCTGAGGTCAGATTTTTCTGGGTCAGATGCCAGTTTTGCCACATGTTAACTCTGTGACCACAGGAATCACTTACCTACTACAAACCTTAATCTCCTCACCCATAAAATGGATTAACTCACCTCACCCATAATTAGCTCTCTCTTGTGTTTGTTGGAAATTGAGATTTTACCTTACTTTTATGTCTGATGTACTGTTATTCAGTGGATTAACTGTTATTTGACTCCTACCTCAAACTCTTGAACCTTGTCTCATATGGAATTCCCTTGCCTGCTCTGCCCCACCTTGATAGTTCTTTTCTTTCTTGGATATTTAGTTGGTCTCCTATGTATATGATTCTGTGTCAAGAGGGTATTGATAGTGAACAAAACAGGTGTGGTCCTTGTCTTCAGAGGATAATGAATCAGACATCAGCAGAACTTCCTCATTAACTATTGTGCTATGTATCTAGAACAAAAGGCATGGCATTCTTATTGTTTAATAGGAAGATGCAATATATTCAGAGAGAACTTTGCAGATTCTTTCTTTAATTTTATTTTCATTAAAAAATATCATCTCCATCAATGTATCCCCCTGCTTCCCTCCCTTTCTCCCTCCCAATCCCTCCCAGTAAGCCCTCAGCCTCACCCCTCCCATTCACTCATCCCCTCCCCAAAAGGGCGAGAAGTCCCAAGGTGGGCCAGCCCAGCACGGCCAGGCATATCCGATTCACTCATCCCAAAGTCAGTGCTGGGCTGGATGTTCCTCTTTAGGGAATGGTTTCCAAGGTGCTAGCCCATGAACAGGAACATAGTCTGATCCCAACCCTCATGGCTCCACACACTGCTCATGCCAGTCAAAGGTTCATGAAGGTTGTATTCCAGACTGCTTACCAGGTGGCCTCAAGAAGCCATGCATCTTGACATTGATGCCTCTCTAGTCTGCTTCCCCACTACTCTGGGCTTGTGGTATAACTTGCTTTCACCAATATGATATTTGCATTCAACACAAGGAGAAGCTCTTAGTCTACCACATGGACTCCTTTGTGTGTTTCTGTCCTTGTATGATGGTTTGTACGGCAGAAACTCTGAAAGGCTGGGAGAGTCGACAAAATAAAACAAACATTTAGACAAGTCTAGGCAGCCCCTGATGGTTCTAGGCACAGGCTGGAGAACTGTGAGTAATCTGTCTCGGTTCATCAGTACCTCGGCCAAGGCCAGGGGGCCATTAGCACACAGACAGATAGATAGCCTTTGTACCAGTATGCTGCTTGAACAGTACAATCCTGACTGCACATCTTTCAAGACACTAAGTTCTAAAATGATTGATTATTTTATCTAGTAATAGGTACCTGAATTGTAGAACTCACTTGTCCTGTCTGAATTAGATTCATACTGTGTATAAAAAAGATGCAGAGTGAACTAAATATTCTCTCTCAACATCACTGAGTCAGTCTGAGGCATCTGAACACCAAGCCTATGAACCCTCTGCAGGCTGGTCCTATCTCTTTATCATTTGTGCACGTATGCTTTTTCCTGGGGCTAGGACTTAATAGTTTTCACTGTGCTACTCTCCAAACGATCTGTGTTTCCTCAAACACAAGAAATCAAGATACTTATTATATTCTCTAAAGTTTTTTTTTTCCCCTGTAAAGTGCTGAATAGGAAGAAAAAGAAAGCTGTGGGTGGTCTCCAGAGCATAGGGATGTAACTTCTCCTAAAGACTGCTTTCAGTAATGTGGAACCTAGAACTCTTCTGTCAGATATATTATTTCTCCTCCTGGGCACAGAGTGTATTACACTTTGAGTCTTTTTAACTTGGGCCAGTTTTGCCATATTTTCCCTAAAGACAAGTGTGATTTTAAAATAAATAGTAGAGTAAATAATAAAATTCAGATTCATGTTACCATTAGCATTTGTGGGACCCTTTGCGGGAGTTGAAATGGATGTTTCCATGTGACACATAAATATTTTAAAGTTATTAAGTAGATTAACAAAGTTGTGAATGAAATGCAACATGATGTTAATGCATTATGAGTGAATTCTTTTTTCTTCCCACTTACTAGTACAATAACAACATGCTGGTTTCTTTTAATAAGAAAAAATCAGGTAGGGGATAGAAGAATTTGAAAAGATGAAATATTATGCATTAATTCCAAAAAGTTAAGAAGTATTTGGATTCAATGTGTTGTTTCCATACTTTCCATGTAGGGAGTTAGACCCAGGTAACCTGGGGCTGGGGGTGGTGTCTCTCAGAGTTGGGCAAAATGAAGGACAGTGTGGAGCTGGAAAGGAACAGGCAATTGTCGGGTGAAACCTTGCTTTGGGGAGGAGAAAACTGGATGGAAAGTCACTTGTGCATGGCCATACCCCTATTTAGTGGCAGGACCCAACCTAGAGCACAGGCCTTGAGTCCATGGCTTCTTCTGTACATGCTGCCAACAGATCTGAGCTGACAGGCGCCAGCTGCCTGTGCCTTTCGAGGGGACTGACATATTTCCACTTGTAGTAGGCGTCTTGCCTGCAGTGCTGTCTGTTCTGAAGACTCTTGGATGATTCTGGCTTGGGGAGTGGGTGTGATTTATGGAAATTAGTCTAGTGTTGTGATGAACTCAGCAGTCACTGGTCACATACAATGACAGGTGACAATTTTATTCTGAAAGATGCTAACTTCATAGTGAGGAAAGGAAATATTTTTAATGACAGTGAACTTCCTCCTCTAAAAGGAAGAGATAAGAACCCCATTTTTTTTAAGAGTTTGGAAAGGAGTCTCACAATTTGGATACTTTTCTCTAAATGTTTTTAGGTGGGGCAGATGGCCTTGGTACATACATAGGCTTCTGAGAATGAATTATCTCCTCTGTCTAGCACATTTTCCTTTTGTAATGTCAGACACATACTCTCCAGAACCTGCAAAGCAGTAAGATTCAAGTATTTTGAATTAAAATTTCTATCTCGTTTGAGTAGTATTGTATAGATGCTCTGGACAGACACATTTTTATTCATCTATTAATCTAATAACATAATAATAAACCAATGTCAGGTTAAGAAAGAAATATAATAGGTGATAGTGGGGTTGAGTGAAGGAATCAGGAAAGAGGAACACCATAAACTGGACTTAGAAGTTTCGGGGCAGGGGCAAAATCATTATGAAAACTACTTGCAAGTTCTCTAGTAATTAATTCTTCTGCTGTAATGGATAAGTCCAAAGGTAGATATCCACATCCCACCTCACCACCACCACAATTATAACCTAGCCAGCTATAACATCACACAGACTATCTTCATACTTTCCCTGCCCCAGGAGACTAGTAGAATTTCCAACAATGAGGTGTCAGAAGGCCGGGTAATCTGACCATGTTCCCTAACTCTCTGAGAGCATCCTTTGGACTGTTCTGTAATTCAGGGGCTGCCTTTTGTAGAGTAATAGCTCCCCCCCTCCTTGTCCTTCTTCTCTTTCCCTCTTTCCCCGTTTCTTCTCCTTTCCTGTGTGCTTTCCAAGAATTGATGTATTTTATAGATTTTTCAGTCTTACTAGAATTTATAAGAGTATTATAGTTATTATTACTTTAGATGATGTTTCAAAAAGCCAGGTACTAATACAAATGCACCCAGCTACTGAATTACTGTGGTGGCAATTAAATTTGTAGTGTATAATGTATTAGCTTCATGTTACTTTAATAAAATACCCAAGACAATCAACTTAAACAGCAAAAAGCTTATGTGGGCTGATAGCTTTAGAGGGTCCAGTTAAAACTGTGAAAGGTGTGTGTAAGGTTTCTCACAAAACAGCATGTCATGGCAGAAGTGTGTAGTAGGGAAAGATGTTCTTCTTATCAGACTGGAATGAAAAGGAAACAGGAAAAGACCAGGGCTCCACCATCCCCTTCAGTGCCTGCAAAGACATAAGCATGTCCAGGCATCATCCCAGTTTCCAGCTCCCAAAGATGTCTTCCTGCGGAACAAGACTTTACTACATATACCCTTCGGAGACATTTTCCTGAGCAGAACATATAGCCACATTTTTAGTGCTGGGGTAAGGAACTGGCTATTTTGAGTAGTTAAGGGTAAGCTTCCCACATAGAATAAAGGTAAGTATGGTATACAGATTCAGCCCAATATCTTCTCTAGCAAAATCAAGAGGTTTCTTCCACTTGAGAAAAACTCATGGATATCTATGACCACAAGGGCCAGTCTAAGAGAACATAAGTGAACAGAGTTGGTATGGGGAGAGGGGACATATAGCAAGGTGACAGTGCCCCTGACAGTTTATAAAGCTACATCAAATCCTACCCCGCATCGAAGTCACTCAGAATTCAATCCTCTTTGAACTTAAATTTTTATTGAAGTGATAAAACAATTAACTTTTTAAGGCAAGTGAGATTTCACCTTCACCAAACAATTGAAATTCATATTAACTAGCCAAAGATACCCACAAGGACACATTTTCAGAATGAAGGCAAATCTGCATTTAAAAGAAAAATAGCTCAAAACCTGTTGGAAAATTTAAAACGTATTTAAAAAATGAAGAGACAAAGAAGAAAATATGAGAGGCAATAGGAAACATTCCAAGAAGGATCAACCATTAATCATTAAGCTTCAATGATTAATTCAAGATGCTAAGTGTTGTGACACAACCAGTCATGATTTGGAGGCTGAGACAGGAATGACATGAATCCAAGTTTATTTTGGGCTATAAAGCCAGTCTTGGGCTAGCCTAGGCTATATCATATGTTCATGTTTTTATAAACAACAAAGTAAACAAATAAAAAATAAATAGAAGTAAAGGCTACACTAGTCAGAAAAACTGGTGAGTGGCCCACTTGCCAGTTGAACTGCCCCATTTCCTAGATTGGTTCTCAAAGACCCATCCCACCTCATTGCACACCCCATGAGTGTCTGGCCTTTGCCTCCAATACTGGCAGACTTCTGCTGCTCACGTGCAGCTATACCAGTAAGAAGAACATAGACACCCTGCTGCACCTAAGGCTAAACTAGCCATCAGAAGTCTAGGCCACAACTTGGACAGACTCCCTTCAGGGTCAGAGGTTACACTGGTTGCCACAAATCTAGGACACAAAGACCATACAATGAAAGAGGAAAACAGGCCAAGGGATGAAATGCCCATCCAACAAAAGCAAACTCAGAAATTAACATCTAGACCTATGATCATCTCAAACCCAACCAACCTACCTAAATGCCAGTGAAAGAACACAGTCAAAACAGAAAAGTCAACAGGGCACCACCAGAGCCTAGCTATCCTATAACAGCAAGACCTGAATATTCCAACACATCTGAAGCACAAAAAAAAAAAAAAAAGCCTTAAAACCAACTTTGTGAAGATGATAGAGGTCTTTACAAAGGAAATGCAAAAGGTCCCTTAAACAAATTAAGGAAAGGACAAACAAAAATTAGAGGAAATTAATTCTTTAAAGAATGCCAAGAAAATTAAAAAAAAATGGTGAAGGAAGTTATTCAAGACGGAAAAATGGAAATAGAATCATGAAAGAAGCAAAAACTGAGGGAATTCTAGAAATGGAAAACCTGAGTAAGAACAGGAACTAAAGATGGAAGTATCACCAACAGAATACAAGAGATAAGAGAGAGAATCTCAGGCATTGAAGATGTGATAGAAGAAATAGATTCATTGGTCAAAGAAAATGTTAAATTAAGAAATTACCAACACAATATATCCAGGAAATCTAGAATACTATGGAAATACTAAACCTAAAATTAATAGAAACAGAAGAAGAATCTATTTAACAAAATCATAGAAAAAAATTCCTAACCTATAGAATATACCTATAAAGGTGCAAAAAGCTTACAGAACACCAAATGGATTGAACAGAAAAGGATTCCATACCACATTATAATCAAAACACTAAACATACACACAACAACAACAAAAATATTAAATAATGCAAAAGAAAAAGGCCAAGTAATATGTAAAGGTAGACTTATTAGAATCACACTTGATTTCTCAATGGAGATTCTAAAAGCCAGAAAGGCCTGAACAGATGCCTTGCAGACTCTTGGAGACCACAGATGCCAGCTCAGACCTGCAATCACTATATATGGAGAAAACAAGATATTTCATGAAAAAGTCAATTTAAATAATATTTACTCACAAATCCAACCCTACAGAAGGTACTAGAAGGACCATTCCAACCCAAGGAGGTTAAGTACACCTATGAAAACATAGGGAATAAATAATCACACACCAGCAAAACCCCGAAAAGGGTAACACTCACACCATACCACCACCAGTACCAAACTAAAAGAAATTAACAATTATTGGCCATTAATATCCAATATTAATGGACTCAATTCACCAATAAAAAGACACAGGCTAACAGAATGGACATGAAAACAGGATCCATTCTTCTGCTGCATCCAAGAAATACACCTCAACATCAAAGATGAATATTACCTCAGAGTAAAATGTGAGGAAAAGATTTTCCAAGCAAATAGACCAACACTGATGTAGCTATTCTAATATGTAGCAAAATGGTGGAGAAGTATATTTTTATATTCAACAAGGGAAAAATCCACAAAGATGACATTTTAATTTTTAATATCCCTGCCCTAAATGCAAAGGCACCCATTGTAAAAGAAAGACTACTAAAACTTAAACCCCACACCAGATTCGCACATTAATTATAGTAGGAGACTTCAATACTCTACTCTCATGAGAGGTTGTTTAGATAAAAATTAAATGTAGAAATAATGGAGCTAACAGATATTATGACTCAAATTAACATAACAGGTATCTACAGAATATTTTACCTAAACACAAAAGAATATACCTCATGGAGCAGTCTCCAGAATTGACCACATACTCAGTCACAAAGCAAGTCTCCAAAGTTATAAGAAAATTAAAGTAACTTCCTGTATCCTATCATCATGGAAAAGCTGGATATCAACAACAGAAAGCCTACAGGCTCATGGACACTGAACAGCTTCCTACTGAGAAACCAAGGTGATAAGGCAGGAATAAAACAAAAAGAAATGAAAAACTTCCTAGAATTCAACAAAAATGAATGTGAAACCTACTCAGACTTATGGAACACAATGAAAGTCGTGCTAAGAGGGAAGTTCATAGTATTAGGTTCCTTCATAAAAATTTTGCAGAGATCTCATACTAGCAACTTAATAACACAACTGAAAGCTCTAGAACAGAAAGAATAAAACACATCTAAGAGGAGTAGACGGCAGAAAATAATCAAACTTGGGACTGAAATCAAGTAGAAATGAAGAGAACAATACAAAGAATTGGTTCTTTGAGAGTCAACAAGATAGACAAATCTGTCTCCAAATTAACTAAAAGACAAAGAGTATCCAAAATGAACAAAATCAGAAATAAAAAGGGGGAAATAACCACAGACTCAAGAGATATAAAGAGTCATTAGGTCGTACTTAAAAATTCTATATTCCACAACATTGAGAAATCTAAAAGAAATGGCCAAATTCCTTGATTAGATACCACTTACTAAAATTAAATCAGATAATGATTTAAATAGACCTATAACCCCCAAGGAAATAGAGACAGTCATTAAGTCTTCCACCCAATAAAAGCTCAGAGCTAGAGGGTTTTAGCCCAGAATTCTATCAGATCTTCAAAAAAGAGCTCATACCAAGACTCCTCAAATTATCCCACAAAATAGGAACAGCAGGAACATTGCCAAATTTATTTTCTGGGGCCATAGTCACCCTGATTCCCAAAGCTCAAAATGATTTAACAAGGAAAGAAAAAATTAGATCAATTTCCCTCATGAGCATTGATATAAAAATACTCAATAAAATACAAACTAAATCCAAGAATACATCAAAAAGATTATCTAGCATGATCAAATAGGCTTCATCCCAGAGATACAGGAATTATCATATGAAATTAACATATGAAAATCTGTCAATGTAATCCACCATTAAAAAAAACTAAACTAAATGAAAAAACACATGATTATCTCATTAGATGCTGAAAAAGCATCTGACAAAATCCAATACCCCTTCATGATAAAATTCTTGGAACGGTCAAGGATACAAGGGGCATACCTAAGAATAAAGGTACTTTATAGTAAACCTATAGCTAACATCAAATTAAATGGAGAAATCAAGGGTGTCCACTTGTTGGGGTGCCAGTCAGGGTCAGGAGTTTGCTCTATGCTTGGGGAACCTTGGTGGAGGGGGCAAAGATGGTGCAGAAGCAATGACACAGACTCTGATAACTTCTTTGCCAAGAGCTCCTTAAGAGTTCTATTAGCTCTTTCCACAATGGCTAGTCCCTATGGGTTTTAAGGGACACCTGTTGAGTGAGATATTTCAGGGAGCTAAGAATTTACTAAGCTGTTGTTACACATATGCAGGACCATTGTCAGTTTTAATGGCCCAGGGTACTCCATGACTAGCATGGGCTGACTTAATTGCCTTTATTACATTGGAAGCCTTTTCTCCATGCAATGCTAAACTTAGAACAAGTGTCAATCATTACACGCAAATACCTCAAATTACCAAATGGCGCATAAAGTGTCACATCCATTTACCATATAGCATTAGGTATCAAGCCTCATGGATTGACCCCCACCCTCTGTAAGGGCCCTAGGGGGACCAGCACTGTGCAAGTGGCACAGGTTCTGGGTAAGTGTTTGCATTGAGAAAATGGTAACTCTGGGAGTAATTTGTGTAAATTTTGAGGGGATAAATAAGACCATTGGTGCAGTGTTCTGGCTTGTTCTAGCAAATCAACCATAGCTATCAGTATAATGGAGTCAGTTACTTCACTTCCCTTAGCTAATATCCCTGGTAATTTGTAATGGAATCTAATATAAGACGAAGACGAGCACCATGGCTCTGTCAATACTCAAACAGCTTGGACTGTGTGTATTGTATGTGTATTGACTGTCTGAAAAGATATTAATAGGCTCATTTTAACATTTCACTAAGACTTTGAGAAGGGCTAACATTTCTCCCAGTTATACAAAACCAGGACTTGGAATCATAAATGTCTCATTGGTATACCTTTTCTTTGAATGAGAATTCCATCATTAGTTTTATTGACATCTGAGAAAGCTAGGGTTGCATGTAGAATAGGATTCAAGGAAAGAACTGAATGAATGGAAATCTCAATGGGAAGAGATGAGAGTTCAGGCAAAATCTTACTTTTTGACAAATAATTGTCAATTGTGCCAGTAAATCCAGCAGCCATTTTTTTTTTGGGGGGGGGAAGGAAACGCAATCAGCTTGTAATGTTTCCTGAGTATTCCTTAACAAAAATGGAAGAATAAGTTTATCTGGTTCTCTCCCATATGTTCTTCGAGCTAACATTCCTGCCTCCAGTCCCATGTGGCACATTTAGTTAAGTTTGAAAGTCACTTTATGTAAGTCAGAATAGGCCTGATGAATAAAAGTGTCCATTGGTACCGGTTAGCTAGTGTATATTGGGCTCCCATACTCTGAAGGCAAAAGGTCCTCTATCTTGAGGTGCCAGGGAATTTTGAAAAAGCAATCCTTGATGTCCAGCATCACACAATGAAATGGAAGAAAGACACTGGCATGTAGAAAGCCAGACTGTGGTGATCCCATCTTCTCCATCTGATCATTTACTGCCCTTAGATTTTGTAAGAGATGAAGTTTGCCTGATTTTATTGGAATAACAAAAATGGGAGTATTGCACCTGCTTGTCTTGGTCTGACAGCCAATTAATGGGAATAGGGTTGGGCTTTTTAACAATTTCTGACCTCAGGCAGACAGTGGCTTAGAACTGGGGGAACATCTAGGGTAGAAAATGGAGTGTTTCAGTTTTAGTGAATATAGTAGCGTCCATGCTCGTGTCTGTCAGTCCCCTAACTGGCTGGCCAGCACAGGTACAGCCTTGTCCAACATAGGGAAGGCCTATGAAGCCGCCATGGAATGAGCTACCTGCAAAAGCACAGGGGTAGGCTCAAGCCTCTGTTTCTGAGCCAGGGAGGTTAAACTACGCACAAGGATAATTTGGGGGCTAGGTAGCCACCAGAGCCACAGGCTGGGAAGACAAGGAAGTTTGTTAGGATCATGTGTGATCTGACATGATATAATAACAAATTACCTGGTTAGTTGGCAGCAGGTGAGAGGCCTCATGTCCTATCCAGGGGATGCAGATGGAGGCAGCTGCAGACAGCAAGAGACACTTAAAATCTGTTCCTACATAAAACTTTATTATTATAACAAAGATATGATTATGATAACAGAGAATGGGGGGAGAGAGAGAGGAGGGAGGGAGGGAGGGAGGGGGGGGAGGGAGGGAGGGAGGGAGGGAGGGAGGGAGGGAGGGCACTCCTAGGAGAATAGAAGCAAGAGAGTATCAGCAGTGGAAATTCTTCTTAAATGGGGCTTGATGTCAGAACTCAGAGGAGGGCATGGCTTCTGAAACTAACAAGTTACTGGCCTCTTTTTTTTTGCTAGAAACAGCATTTTTATCTACAGATACAGTTCCCATATGATCTCAGAAGGTATTCATGAGGCCAATACTGTAGACTCACACCAGAATTTTTCCAGCTCAACCATTTTTTATGCTTACAACGTGTCTTGGTTGGGAGTCTGCTTATTGCGAAGCCAAATCCATTTCAGGTTCCTTAGAGGTTAGTCTTATGTGGAAATGCCAAGTGACCCTGCCTAGGAATTTTATCCCTAACAACTTAAACAGAAAAACACAAACAGACAAACACTAGGACAAAGGAAAACAGGGCCTCAGAAGAGAGAGATTAAAGTAGATGGAGGACAAACACCAAAGTCATCTTACCGATTATTACTGAGAGGGTGCGAACTTCACCACCACACTGAGATGAGAGACAGCAGGCAAAAATAAAAAGCATCCCCCCCCCCAAAAAAAAAGACTGCAGCAATAGCACGAAGGGCCTCAAATCAGGCACAATCAATAGCGAAACCAAAAAGCTCCATGATGCTGACACCATGCCTCTATGCTCATGATTCCCCTTTTCCATTTAGAAGAGGCAGCAAAGATGGTACAGAAGCAACAGCACAGCCTCCAGGAACAAGTTTGAACAAGCTAGTTAAATTTTATTATAGAGGGGAAGACCTCAAATACTTTTTTCTCAGACATCCCCACCCCCCCTCGACCAAGGGAAAGGGCTTAGATTTGCTGGTTATCTGCGGCTATGAGCAGTGGTCCCTTGCTGGTCTAGGAATGTTGTATTTAGACTCTGCCCTTGTCAAGACTCCCAGCCTCAGATCCCAGGTTGGTTTATGTGGAAATGATTAGGAGAACATGTCTTAAGGCACTAGTTATTACTGGTTTGTACTGGCTGAGACCATGTTGGTCCCCAGGCCCCTTAGAAGTCAATATATCCACTCTCCCATGAACTATTTAATAAAGTACTTGAAGTTATAGCTAGGCCAATAAGAAACTAAAGGAGAGCAAAGGGATTCAAAATAGAAAGGAAGAAGTCAAAGTGTCCCTATTTATAGATGATGTGATAGCATACATAAGTAACCTCAAAAATTCTACAAGGGAACTCCTATAGCTGACAAACATTTTTATCAAAGTGCCTGGATACAGGATTAAAATAAAATCAGTAGCCTTCCTATTTACAAATGACAAATATACTGAGAAATCAGGAAAGCAACATATTTCACAACAAGCCATAAATAATGCAAAATGTCTTGGAACAACTCTAATGAAGTCAAGTGAAAGACCTGTATGATTAACTTTTCAAGTCTTTGAAGAAAGAAATTGAAGAAGATAGCAGAAGATAGAAGATTTCTGATACTCATGGATAGGTAGGATTGATATAGTAAAAATGGCTATCCTACCAAAAGCAGTCTATAGAGTCAATGCAATTCCCCATCAAAATTCCAATACAATTCTTTACAGACATTGAAAAAACAATACTCAGCTTCATATAGAAAAACATTCCAAGAAATCTAAACCAATCCTATACAATAAAAGAACTCCCTGAAGTATCACCATCCGTGTTTTCAAGTTGTACTATGGAGATGTAGTTATTAAAAAAAAAAAATCACACATGGTATTGGCTTAGAAACAAACATAATGATCAATGGAATCAAATCAAAGACTCAGACATCAATATACACATACATTAACACTTGATTTTCAGTGAAGAAGCTAGAAATATAAAATTTTTAAAAAAGCATCTTCAGCAAATGGTGCTATTCCAACTGTATGTTGGTATGTAGAAAAATGCAAATAGACATATATTTATTACCCTGCATGAACCTCAAGTCCAAGTGGATCAAATACCACAACATAATACCAGATATACTGAACCCAGCAGAAGAAAAAGTGGGTAATAACCTTAAAAACATTGGCATAAGAGACAATTACCAATCATATAGACATGATGAGCAACAACTAATAAATGGGACCTTCTAAAACTAAAAATCTTCTGCAAGGACAAAATGTCAGCCTACAGAATGAGAAAGATTTTTTATCAACTCTACATCTGACAGAGATAATATGTAGGAACTCAAAATATATAGGAACTCAAGAAACTAGATATCAACCAATTAAGTAATTCAATTAAAACAATGGGCGCATAGATTTAAACACAATTCTCAGCTGAAGAAATCAAAATGGCTGACAAACTTATTAAAGAAATGTTCAACTCCTTAGGCAACAAGGAAATACAAAACAAAATGACTTTGCCATTCCATCTTCTACCTGTCAGAATGGCTAAAATAAGAAAAAAAAAAAAATACAAGCGACAGCTCATGCTGGCAAGGATATGGAGCAAGGGGAACATTCCCCACTGTTGATGGAAGTACAAACATATACAGCTACTTTGAAAATCAATATGGCAGCTTTTCAGAAAAATGGGAATAGATCTACCTCAAGACCTGGCTCCTATGTGTATGCCAAAAGGATGCTCCAACCTATCACAAAGACACTTTCTCAATTATGTTCATAGCTTTATAATAACCAGAGACTGGAAAGAACCTAGATGTCCCTCACTGAAGAATGATTAAAAATAATGTGGTATATTTATACAATGGGCTATTTATTACTCAGGTGTTAAAAACAATGACATTATGAAATTTACATGCAAATGAATAGAACTTGAAAGAAAATCATCCCTAGTTATGTAACCCAGACCCAGAAAGATAAACATGGTATGTATCCACTTATAGGTGGGTATTATCTACAAAGTAAAAGATAATAATGTTATTGGTTCACAGACCCAGCAAGGCTAAGTAGCAAAGTGGGCTTGAGCAGAGATGCAAGGATCTCACTGGAAATGAGTAATAGAATAGATTTCAAGCATGCACCTGAAGTGGACAAGGTTGCAAACAGGGGGAATTAAGTGTGTGTGTGTGTGTGAGAGAGAGAGGGGGGGGTAGGGAGAGAGAGATTGGGAGAAATGTTTTAAATTGGGGAGGGGGGTAAAGTGGAAACCTAGTGCAATGAAAACTCCATGGAATCTATAAGAGTAAGCTCAAAAAAAGACTTCTAGTAATGGGGCCACAGAGCCTGAACTGGCCATCTTCTCTAGTAGGCAATGCCTCAAGTGGAGGGATTGAGATACCAAACCAACCACAAAACCTTTAACCTATGCTTTGTTCTGCTTGTAGAGTGTTCTGGGACTAGACCCTAGCAGAACTGCCATCAAGGAGACCAGGGAGACTTTATTCAGCAATTGATGGAGACAGATGCAGAGTCCCATAGCCAAACATTAGGCAGAGCTTGGAGAATCCTGGAGAGAAAGTAGAAGAAATGGAACCAGAGGGGATAGGAACATCAAAAGAACACATCCCACAAAACCAAATGATTCACAGGGGCTTGCAGAGATCAGGGTCTGCAGAGTATCTGACCTAAATCTTAAATCCATAAATATATAATGGCTGAATAGCTTGGTGTTTTTGTGAGACTCCTAACAGTGGGAGCAGGACCTGCCTCCAACTCTTTTGCCCATTTGTGGAACCCCTCTCCTCCTATGGGGTTGCCTCATACAGCCTTGATATGAAAGTATGTGCCTAGAATTATGGTAGCATATTGTCATGCTTGGTGGCTCTCCCTGGGCCACCTGCTCTTTTCTGAGGGGAGATGGAGGTGCGGATGGATCTGGGGAGAGGATGGACAGGAAACTTGTTGGGATGTAATATATGAGAAGACTAAAAGAAAAAATAATAAAATGAATTTACCCAAATCCAGAAAGATGTCATGTAGTAGCTATGGGACCTTTGAATGATATAGAGCATTGCATTATAGTGACAAAATCCATAGAAATTATACTCTAGGTGGAATCATATTGCATGAAAAAGTAGAATAACATCCATTTATAGATGTTTATTATTTTTCTAAGCATCTTCCAAAGCAGAGAGAATAAGTCACATAAGAAAATATAAATTAGTGCATCACCCCTCCCTGATAACTGAGTCAGGTGCTAATGGGTGGAGGTAATGGACATTTGGAATTATGTAGCAGCAAGAAAGACTATGAGGTGGTTCCTGGCAGCAACTAACTGAAAGACTTGGCAAAAGGGTAACCTGAGAGATAATTTTTAGGAATAATCCCTGCCCTTGTGACACCATTTAAGGAAGTCTAGAATAAAATCAAATGTTATTTATTCTTCAAGCTTCTAAAGGTCAGCTTTGTTGTGTTTTGACAGATGCAAAGATAATCCTCAAGGCTGCCCGGATAGATTCTGGTTATAATCTGTTGGAAGACTGGTAGTAAGATGTTTGCTAACATTTTATCCTTTGAATTGCTTTTTTCTGTATGCCCAGGGCACTTGTGAATAAAAAGTCACAGGTGAAACAATATGATGAACTTCTAACAACCTGGGAATGAGTATGTGGTTGTTCGATGCTTTCCACTGAGGTAATTATGAAGCAGAGTTCCTAACCCTGGCCTATTGATGAGTAGTTAGAGTTAGTCCTTGTGTTACTGTTTTTTATTTTATTTCATTGAGTCAAAAGACAAAGATCTAGGAATTTTATATTAAACTTGATTTAAAATATATGATTTAAAAAACCCTGAAAGATATGAAAATTACTTCCCACATGATACAATCTGCTGAACCTGAGAAGTGATGGACTCCTTAAATAAAACGTGTGATAACCTCCAGCAGTTCATGGAACCCTTAGACCTTAGTTTAGAAGAACCAGGTCCATGACTTGGTACTCAGCCTCCATAAACTGTTGGGTGTTGGGCACCAAGTATCTAATAGGCCCCAACCAGGCAACTCAAATGCTGATTTTGGAGCTCAAATGTCTTCTTCTGAAAATGTTACTGAGTATGTGAGAAACAAGGACCTCCACTAATGAAACTTGAGATTGGCAGTTTTGTGCAATGGCTATGGAGGAAGGCAGGGGGTATGTGTGGGGACTGAGGGAGGGAGCAGCTTTCATGAAGTATAACACACTATTAGGGGAATGATAAAATGAGATCCAGCTAGGAAATGTACACATATGAATATTTGATGCCATGTTGCCAAGGCAGCAAACAGGTTGAGAGAAGACAATAAATAAAGGTAAGAAAAGATAAAGGTTCTTGGGAAATGCATGAAAATCAAGCCAGCCATCTTTGGGACTGTTACACAGCATGAAGACAGGAAATAAATGACAGAGCAAGCTGAGAATGCGATGCACGGAATTGAAATTTTTCCTTGAGCTTTTATGAGAAAGCTAAGACACCTTCAAATGTTACCTTTTTTCCCTTTTTCTTTTCTTTCTTTCTGTTTCATTTTGTAAGTCGCAATGGAAGACTGGAAAGGACAAAAATGAGGTGGGAACAGCAAAGAAAAGTCTCCAGAAGAGTCATAAATCAGAGTGGCCTGGGCAGCTGGAGAGAACCAGAGCTCCCTGGAAACACCAGCTGTTTCCTGAGTTGGGGTGGACGTGTGTCAGCACGTTGAGATTGAGCTCTTACCCCAGAGTCCTGTTTCTCTATCTCAAAGAAAGCTAAAGTCCCTTTGAAGGCAGTAAACATTCCCCAGGCCCAACCAAGATGCAAGCATGCCTGTCTCCAGAAGGCAGCCCCAGAGAGACAGGATTCCTCTGTAGAGATTTGGGCTCTCAGGCTTGAGCATGTTGCTCCAAAAGTATTAATTCTATGTTTAATCATTTGGGAACTGGACAAATCCTCCTGAGAACAGTGTGTGGCGGTCAGGCTACTTAAAGTCAGAAACTGCTTAGATGATTTTACTGAATGAAGAAGGCATGAAGATGAATTGTTGTTAGAATATTCTGCCACTGCTTGCTTCTATTATTTTATCTCCCTGTGAAGACATAAAGGTTAAAGGTTACTTGGGTTAATAAAAACTTCCAACTACCTGCAAGGGGACAGAACTAAAAGGTCTTTGGGGTCTCTTAAGTCACACACAACTAACCAATCCTGCTATTCTGGAAGAATTTGTGAAAGGGGGGAGAGTTACTGAAGTAATTCATTAATTCATTTATTGACATATTCACT
This sequence comes from Phyllotis vaccarum, assembly GCA_033318265.1. Taxonomy (NCBI): domain Eukaryota; kingdom Metazoa; phylum Chordata; class Mammalia; order Rodentia; family Cricetidae; genus Phyllotis; species Phyllotis vaccarum. Next base: position 170,380,093 of record JARWLC010000001.1, on the reverse strand, counting down.
TATTCAAACTATGTCCTTCCTGGTGTACTGCTGATTTCCCACTTTCATTTCCAGTTTAATGGGCCTTGCAGATTCTACCTTTGAAAAAACTCTACATCAGTTTCCTCTTTTCCAGCATCAGCAGTCTCCTTTCTACATCCCAGCCATTGTCCTCCTTTTTTCTAAATGCAAATCTCTCCCTTGAAGTCCCTCAAGAACTGTTAATGACTCATTGAATAAAAATAAAATAACTTAGCTCTTCACACAACCTTGCTATGCAAGTGTGGTCCCTATGCCCAAATGTGGACAGCTTTTGGAAGTTTGTTGCAAGAAGTACAGTGGTTTGTGAAGCTCTGAGTACAGGGTTTTATGTTCTTTGGACTACCTATCTATTTAATAATCCTTCCTAAAATTTATGCATCCCAGGGGTGCATAATAATGGATACCCATGTGCCCTAAGCCTAAATATTTAAAAATAATGAACCAGTCTAGCTGTTAAATAAAATATGTTCTATCCTTTTCCCTTGACAAAGATATCTTCCTGGTGGTCTAGAAAGTCAGATTTTTCTTTATACTTCTGAAATTTTTAGAATTGTATACCATACATAGCAAAGAAGGCTTTAACTGAGTAAACACTATACTCACAGGCCCAAAATGTATTAAAAGTTCTGACTACGGAACCCTTAGACAATCTGACTCAGGTCACCCCATCCTTAGAAGAAGGGTAAGAGTCCTTTGAAGAAGGAAATCTGTTCATTTTATATTTGAAGAATGGCTTATAATGAAGGAAGTATGGGATTCTGGGAGGAAAGGCAGGATCTTGTTTGCTCCAGAACCTCTTTCTTTATAGGTAAAGGATACTGATAACTATAACTCAAGTGGGTCATCTACAATCAGGCCTGCTTTCCCTAGCTATCTACCTAGGTCCAAATTGCTACTTATCTTCTAGTCCTGTGCCTTCATTCCAGTTGACACAAGCATCCTAATCTTTAATTCTTGAAGCTTGCTTCCTTTTCCAGTGTAGGATATTTGCATTCTTTGATTCATTTTCCCAGAGAGGTACATCTTTGTGAAGTCCTACATGTTATGTGATTGATCCTCAGACAAAGGCTTCTATAGCTTTCTAGTGAGGCCAACATCCCTGACATGAGATTTGATTAACAACATGTGTGGCACATACAGCTTGTTCCATGAATTTCTTTTTTCTAATCTTTTGAAGTCCAGCTCCTCATAAGAATATAAAATCCATTACAGTGGGAGCCATAACAGGCAGGGCTCTAGCATCAAGGTTCATGCTCTGTCATACAGTCTGTATTGATGCATTTTGTGGAGTGATTGAATAAATGAAGGTGAGATGCTTTTGATATTGAGAACAACTTAATGATGTGGAAAGCTTCATTGATTAAGCAGAAATTTGTTTTTTTTTTTCCTGTTCTTCATATACACACGATCTGATAGGCCCTGCGATGCTGTGTTGTCTAGACTATCTTAACTATAATTCTTGATACTCCTCAACATGTTTATGCGGTCTTCATTTATTTCAGGAATAACCATTTGATAGATCATAGGAAGCCATTTTTGTAGCATTTCCAATTGTTTCATCATTTTTACTCTAGGAAATATATTAGATGTGTGTATTAAGAACCCAATTTAATAACATTCTCATTTCTGTAAGTCCTCCTCCCCCAGTACTGGGGATTGAACTTAATACTTCAAACATTGCTAATTAAGAGGTTGGCCATTAAGCTGCAACCCCAGTCCTGTGAGACTTTTAAATTGATGTGACATTAACTGCTCAGATTTTACAGTGTACCTATATTTTTAAGGTACTTGTATGTTTGTAAGAGGTGTCTCATGTAATCCATGCTGAGCCTCCTCTATTTATCAGCAGCCTTATCAGAGTTCAACATTCTTTACAGTCAATGACCTATGATATAGTCACTATAATATCACACAAGCCTGTAGCTTTCATTAATGCTCATATTTTGCATAGTGCATTCTATGGGTAGAGAAATATAATAAAACAGATACACAATTCATAAAGAGTATATTTTACAGTTCTAAAATTTCTCTATAGGAGTGGGGAAATAGCTAAGTCAAGTATTTGCCATGCAAGCTAAGGTTGATTCCCAATACCTCTGTAAAATTCTTGGGTATAGTGGCATACACCTGTGGTCCCAGTCCTGGGGATATAAAGACAGGAAGATCCTGGGGGTTTACTGACTAGCTGGTCTTGGCTAATGAGCAGCATGCTCAGGGAGAGACCATGTCTCAAAAACAAAAACAAAAACAAAAACAAAACAAAACAAAACAAAACAAAACAAAAAACCCGAGGTAGCTAGGACTAAAGAATGACAGGATTGACCTATGGCATGTGCTCCCACACATATGCACGTACCTTTCCACACACATTTGTGCTCTTTCTGCACATCTTCACTCAAATCCCTGTGAAGTGCTGAGGGCAAATCTGATCTTACTTGTATTACTATCAAGGTCACGTGTGAGTATGTAGGGGTAGATACACACACTGCAAACACCTGCAGGCCAGAGCTGGACATTGGTATCTTCCTCTATCTTATCTTATCTACCTATCTATCTATCTATCTATCTATCTATCTATCTATCTGTCTGTCTGTCTGTCTGTCTGTCTGTCTGTCTGTCTGTCTGTCTATCTGTCTATCTATCTGAAACAGGATCTCTCATTGAACATGGAGCTCATCCTAGCTATGCTATGGGATCTGCCCCCTTTTGTCTACTCAGCAATAAATTTGTCCATAGGTGCTAGGGTTATAAATTCAGGTCCCCACTGAACGAACCACAGTCTCCTCATCTCTGTCCCATTTCTTTTAGAAAATTTTCTCTAGTTTTGATTTTCTATAACTTGAAAATCATGTGTGCAGGGTGTTTTATAAAATAATAATTTTTTATTCCTTGAGAATTTATTGCGTGCATCTAATGTTTTTGAATCAGAATTACCTATTACTTTCCTTTAGCCTCCTCTCATTCCCTCTGGAGTCCTTCCCCACACATCCTTCCCCTCCATCTCTCTTGTCTTCTTGAGTTTAACTAAAGTTGCTTCCATGTACATGAGTGTGGGTTTTAATGCCTGAAGAGAATGACTGTTTCTCCCCCAGAACCATTAATCACTAATAGTTCCTCATCTGGATGAAGTTATGAACTCTCCACCCCAATACATGTTGTAATGTTGAATTCTGTGCATCTCTTCTGGAGGTAACATCAATGACCATGATTTTTTTTTTTAATACAATAACCATGTCATCTAGAAGACAGAATTTCACAATACCAGCACCCTCCCCCCCACATCATCTGGCACTTGTATTTCTGCCTCCTCTTCCATGATCTTAGGGAGAATTAGATCTCCCTTTTAGGGCTGAACACTCAACAGTGACTTATTCTCAACAGTTTGATTGTTATGAATCTGTTTTAATCCCTACATAGTAGAAACAGAAGCTTCTCTGTCTCATGCTTACAGGAATACTAATCTACGGTTATAAAATATAAGTATTTAAAAGCAGATTGACAACACATTCATTTAGCAAAACAACAGTAATAATTACTCCACTACAGACTCTGACTGCCCCAGCCATGGGTTTTTGATCAGGCATATAGTATCAGGCATGAAATTCTTTCCTGGCAATGGGTGTTAAAGCCAAATCAGAAATGGTTTGGTCAACCTCATCCTCACAGCATCCATACCACAATTGCACCACTAATCACATCTTTCTTGGAAGATCAGTAGTACAGGATACATGGTTCACTGCTGGGAAAGAACATTGATAGCTTTCTCTACCAGTAGCCAGTATAGCACCTTCTAACTCTGTGGAGGCTGATGAGCTCATTAGAAGTTTCCAGATCAGTTCCAGCTCACTTTCTCGATGTTATTTAGGTGATCTCTTATTTGTTTGTTTTGGTTTTGTTTGTGTTTTTTGCCAGCTGTCTCACTGAATGTTCTCTCTGATTTGAGAAGTTAAGTTGGGTTTCTGACATATGTTTAGATAAATTCTTGATAAATTATTATTACAAACTTCTTCCCTTTCTTCTAAAATTCTCATCATGTACATGCTAAACAGCTTAATCTCTTTCTAGAATATTTTACTCTATTCCTTGAATTTCCTGATCTCTTTGTGTTCTTGGTTAAGAGTGTTTTGTTGATATATATTCAAGTTCAGAAAATTTTTTTTAATGACATCTGTTATTCTAATGAGTCCTTGAAGACACTTTTTATTTCAGTTACAGTATTTTTGATTTCTAATACTGAATTTTGGCCCTTCTCAGGATTTTTTTCTCCCATCTGCCCTTGCATATCATCTACTGTATTTTTTTAAACTTTTAGCAAGTTAATCATACTCATTTTATATTTCCAATCTGTTAATTTCAGCATCCTTACTCTATGGTTAAGATACTTTCTCTTCTCTCTCTCTCTCTCTCTCTCTCTCTCTCTCTCTCTCTCTCTGTGTGTGTGTGTGTGTGTGTGTGTGTCTGTATGTGGGTCTCTGTATGTGTACACATGTGTGTGCTCTCATGCATGCATGCACTCTGACAACTAGGCATTGATTTATTGAAAAAAAAAAGTAACGTGGAAATGAGCCTTTAGTAATGTGATGGCAATAGGAAAACAGAATATCCTAGTCTTTTAGTGAGCCAACCTCAAGCTGCAAAGTTAAATATTTCTTCCTTTTTTATTATTATTGATCTTTCCTTTAAAGTAAACATAACATCTACTATCCATAGTTGAATATTTTTGATCTCTCAGGGTATCTAGGTATGGGTATCCAAGCATTTTAAACTTTGTCAAGCGGTATCTTTTGGGGCTGGGTATTGTTGAGAATGACAGCATTCTGGTATATTTGAGAATCATTCCTTTTTCCTTCTTTTGCTAGAACTTCCAACATTTTTTTCTGTAATGCTCTGGTCAATCTGCGAGAGATAAAATTCACAGAAATGTGAGATTCAACCTATGACTGGATCCTTCCGTAAACTTTAACTTCTAGAGCTGTTTATGCAGAGCCTCCAGCAGTTCATCAATATAAAGTTTATATTTTTTTCATCCATGCACTGGTTCTCAGACCTCTATCCCATGAACCATGGTTTCTAGTCCCTAATCCCTGGGGCAGTAGTTTGCCTTATGCCAGCACTTAGTTCTCTGGAACTAAGAAGTACAGTTGATTCTATCACATGATTAGTTTTCCATTTCATATTACAATGGAACTTCCAAGATCTTCATATATGGAACCAAGAACCAGAATGCTCAGATTTTTCAAAGCTTGTTGTGTTTTATAGTTTTACCTGTATAACAAACCACCTGAAGCTTAGTGGCGTTAAATACCAACCAACATCTTCCCATAATCTTTTACTCTGAGCTCGATGGGATGTTCTTCTGGACTGAGCCAGCGGGTCTTGCCCTGCTGGGCTTCATTATGCACCGGTAGGTAGCCAGCAAATCACAAAATTGATCTCAGACAGATTCTGTCACATTCATCACAATTTGTTGCTACTGATTGGGAAGCTAAGTTTTCCTTTTGTGGCTCTTATTGCTGTCAGGCTAACCAGGGCTTATTTTTATGAGTTTCAAATATATCAGTACAGACAAGCTTAAGAGTATACTCTTTAATCTTCAATTTGTATCTTATATATTAGTGTTAGTTGTTTTGAAATTTGTCACATGAGTAAGAGATTAAGGAAGGGTAGAAATGAAGCCACCCTAACCTATTGACTGGAGGACATGCAAAATGTGGGCTTTTTAAAAAAATTAACTTCACCATTCATCAGACATGTCTTCTCATTGGAAAAGTACCATTTATCTCTTCGGTATTTGACAAATAATCCAGAACTAACTGTATATAATAATAACTAAAAGTGACAGGGTATGAATGCTAGTGGCCTTGTGTGGTAGAATCTGGAGCTGATTCTGAGAGAGAATGGATACTCACCCAGCCACAGTTCAAGTGACAGAGTTCATGAAACAAGATGGCTCTCATTGACTTATTTCAAGTGGGCTGCCTGAAAATGATGGGGGCATCTGTGCTTCTCTAGGAATCTGTTACAGACTATATTTCTGGAAAATTGTTCAATCTGCTCTGTCAGATGGCAGCCACCATGATTCATGCCCAAAGGCTATGAAACTGGAAATATCACATTCCATTGTGTTTCAAGCCCAGAACACTTTCTATAGAAACAATGCATTCTATCTTCCAAAGTGTATCTGGCTTGGCTGTCTATTGCATGTGACATGCTGAAGCATGTATAATCAGCTGAGGACACAACTATGGACCAAAAAGTATGAAGTTGACAATAGATTTCATCACCAATTTTCAGCATAGCACTATTCTTATTGAGTCAGTGAAATAATCTACCACTTCAATTTTTTTATATAAAAGTTGTGATTATGGCATCATCTGCCCCACTGGTTATTTCGAAGAAACACATATATAGAACACTTATAGTTGGGTTTATATATGTAAAAAATTCAACAAATTCACATTTAAAAAATTACTAGTGAAATAAAAAGAGAAATATGTATCAGTATATTGAAACTCCTATGGAATGGGTTATTTCTGTATATTACTTGGTATTTTCTTCTTTACCAGCTGAAGGCTTGTTTAAGCATTCTCTTCTCCTTTATGAGAAACCACTGTGAGTTAGCCAATTTTTCATACACTTAGAAGCTCTAGTAGTTATTAACATTCTTTTATGATTGAAAAGGAGATAGCAACTGAATCCACCATATATGTGGCCCCCTGAATTTTAATTTTACATACTTTCTAAATGATTATCAAATGTATTTATGAAGACTTAAAAGATGACTGAGCATGGCTGTTCAAGCTTGAGGACGTGAGTTCAAATACTCAGAACCCACACAAAATCCCAGGTGTGGGTGCACGAATGTAACCCCATCACTATGGGGGACCACAGAGGACTTCTAAGGATGGTTGTCCAATCCCTGGCTCAGGGAGAGATTCCACCTCAAAGGATGAGTGTGGAGAATAGCAGAGCAGGATACCCCAAGTTCTCCTCCATCTCTGTGTGTGTTCAAGAGAGTATAGCATACACACATACCACACAAACACACACACACACACACACACACACACACACACACAAACAAGTAAAGAAATATTTTTTAAAGTTATGATATTGCCAAAAGACTTTCCAGATGAGGAGTGAAAAAAACCCCAAAAAACTAAAAACCCACCACTGTTTTCTGTTCTGTTTTGTTTTCGTGTTGTTTGAAATAGGGATTTGCTCTGCTGGCCTTAAACTTTTCTCCTTCTGCCTCAGTTTCCCAAGTTTCATTGTTATAAGCATACCTTCATGGCCAGTGAAGTGGAAAGCTAGGTTTTAAATATGGTCTGTTTTAAGCTAACAAGGAGGTTTGGGGAATCCTAATGTTCTGAATGTTGTTAAGGGGAAGTGATGAGACCTCTCAGGGTGGTGTAATCTGTGCAGCACAATCGTCTTGGATGAGGAAATGAAGGAAGTTCATAAGTGAGTAGTAGAAGGTTGTGGTAACACAGCCATTAGGCAACACCTCAGTTTCTCTATAAAGATAGGCGAGGCTATGTTGGATTCTGGAAAATATAAAAAGAGTTTTGGGATACTAGAGGCAAGAGGATGTCACAGACTGAGATAATCAGTGATGTATAGGAAATTAAACCTGGAAACTAGTAGGGAACAACTAAATTTATGAAGTATCTGTAACTTTTGGGATATTGATAATTGCAACATAAGATTTGCTTGATAAGACTGTGGCTGGCTCAGTCATTTAATTTAATTATTTCCAGAATGTCTCTTGGCTCAGGACACTGTGTAACAGAGTGGCAGATGGAGCAGACACTCGTTGGAATTTTCAGTTGTCCATGATGCTGTGTACCATGTCCTTTCAGGCATTATGCAGGTTAGGGTACTAGATAGAGATTTTCTTCTTCCTTTTTAATGTGTATGTGTGCTGCCTTTATGTTTGCATTATATGAGTGTATATGTGCCTGTATGTGATTTTTGTATGTGAAGGAGAAAGATTGATGTCAAGGTAAGTACGTATCTTCCAGCTTCTACTTCAAGGCAGGGGCTTTCAATAAAACCTAGCACTGTCCAGTTTGGCTAATGTAATTAGTCACTTGCTTGGGAACCCCTTGTCTTCTGTCTCCTGAGGGTGAAATTACAAGCAAGCTTCCACATACACCTAGCATTTACATAGTTTCTGGTCAGTATACCAACCCCCTTGTTTGCACAACAAGCACTTTAACTGTTGAGGCATCTCCCCACCTCGCCAGATGGAACATCTTAAATATAGAAATGATTATAGATAAATAGGTCTTGATTGGAGCTTTGGCATCCCTTAACTAGAGCTGGAGTCTATCTTGGTAAATAAAGATTAAAAGACTATAGGAGTATTGCATTATGTACTATTACTTGTACAAATCTGAGGCTTTGATTATGGCTCTAGAGGTGGCCACATGGCAAAGATGTAATAGTCTAAAGTAAAACAGCCTTTGAGGTTGCAGAGATGAATTTTTTTCCAGTCTTGTACAGTAAATTCTGTAATATACCCATAGTTCACTCCTAAAGAAATGTACATGTTTTTCAGGACATAAAATGTCTTTATATGATTGACATGCTTTCTACCATCTTATTCCTTACCTGTATGGAACTTATTACACCAAGGATGCAATCTGTACTAATAGACAATCAACCCATTGACTCACTGTGGTCCCCAACGCTGTTCTGAGTAGAAAGCTGGACAGTTTAATTAAGAATGATGATGAATGAGTCTTTTGGAAAGTCTCATGGTCAGCCAAAATTAAAGCCACTGCTCTGTGAATGACCTTCTCAAGATCTTAAAGAGTCAGAGCCCAGAAAAACCATCAGAAAGGCCTTGGTAGATTTGAGTCTCATCTTAAGGAATGTATCTCCTGGGAGCTTACATACAGAATTTACAAGAACTCATCCTCATGGTCTAGCCTCTGTCTCTCAAGCTAGGTCAGGAATGTAAGAGGCAGAGACTTACAGATAGCTTAGGTGTATAGTAAAGGAGTAGGATTGGAAATTTACCAAAGATAGAAAGTTTGTCTCTATTTTTAAGATCTTCTATAGAGGGTAAAGTCTGAACTTTACTTTTATTGTACAATAATCCCAAGTCCTTAATTCTGAAGCTTTAAGTCAAAGATTAAAGATCTGAGCCTTTAAAGGTAGGCAAGAGAACTACTTTAAGATTGTGATTGCTTGCATTTAATCTAAACCAATGATTAATTATGTGTGTTTCGGAAGTACAAGAAATGAATCACTTCTTAAAGTTCCCTAAATGGGCAAACCAGTACATCCATCTCACAGTCAGTTAGGAGGACTGATCACATGAAATATTTAGGTGGTATCTGATGAATAGCAAGTTCTTGATAAATGTGATTGTTTCTTGTTATTGCTCAGACTACTGAATGGTGTAGGTTTTACTAGGCCTGAGCTTTTAATTGGTTAATATAAAACATTGCACAGAACCCACTATCTATGGTGTTAAGAGAGCATTTTGCCCACATATACGATGCAATTAAACGGATGCTTTGCTAGTCAATTCTCCATTTTCTTTCCAGGTGGTATAATGAGGTATTTTTAAAGCAATGGATGAAAGTTACTGAGCTATGGACCAACTCAAGTTATTAAGATAAGCAAGGAAACATCTGTGCATTATCCTAGTAGAATAAGCTCTACCTAGACTTCCAGGCACTATCTGAACATCTCCTTCTGAACATTTTTGGCTTCTCTCATCTTCTTCCACCTCTGAACTCTCACTCTTTTCGAAGAAATCCAACTCATGCAGAGACACTGGTATAAGAAAGAGAACGTACCAGTGACCTCTTGTTGTATATAACAAACCACCCAAAATTTAATGGCCTGAAATATCAATGGCTATTCTGTTGGCCAGCTGCTTGAACTGGTTTTTGTTGTTGTTGTTGTTGTTTTTGAGTTGCTTCTGCAGGTCTTGCCTTGGGTCATTCTGACAACAGTGATAGGCGAGCTCAACTTAAAACTGAAGTTTTATGGTTTCCTGCTGACCTTTCCTATATGTCTCATAGGATAGTGCTGGCTTCAGCTGGGCCATGTATCTCTAGTAGGCTGGTTTGGGCTTCTTTATGTGATAGACACATGCTCAAAGAATAAGGGCTGATATTACAAGGTTGCTTGTATAACATTAAAATAAGCTCAAAGGACCAGACAATGTCAAGTTAGGAAACCCACTCTAGGGTTTAGTGAAGGTCTGGGAAGTATCCCATTCAAATTTAACACAGGAGAAGAAGAGGCAGAAAAATTTAAGAAAGAAACATGGGTGCTGACAATATACCACAGCAGACATTTCCCTACGTAATAGCACTTGTTGAGGAATTACCATGTAACCTGTGTGATGATATATTTAATATTTAATAAAATCAGTCTGGAATATCAGAGAACACCCACAGTCAAGTCACAAGGGTCAGAGAGTGGTAACTCATACCTTTAATCCCAGCCGAGGAAAGACCGAAGAGTGCCCTATGCCTTTAATACCATAACTCCATCGACAGAGATATTTCTGTGTTCCTGTGTGTTCAAGAACTAGCCACCAAACAGTAGAGCTCACACTTTTAATCTTAACTCTAGAATTATGTACCTGGAAGTTAAACATCTGGGTGAAGAAGATATTTAAGGCAGGTGTAGGCAGACTGTGTGGTATTCTGTAGAAACAACAGGTCAGACTGAGAACTCTGGAAGATACCTTTTACTCTGAGAAGTTGGCTGGCTAATAATTGACTGTTTCCTCTCTCTGACATTGTGGCTTTCTCTGCAAAATCTGACTCTGAATTTTCATTAAATAACAACTAGAATTTGTGTTTTATTTGGCACCCAACATGGGGCCCAAACCCACAACCCTGAGATTAAGAGTCTCATTCTCTATTGATAGAGCTAGTGTTTCCTCTTTCTGATATTCCAGATTCCCCTCCCCCAATACCTGGCTTGGAGTTTCTATTAAATAACCAACTAGAATTCATGTTTTAAATATACAGTCAAAATGATCCAAAGTCTTATTTAAAAATGACTATTTACCTCAAACTTCACTCATGTATATGTTGTGGTTGCATTCTCATGCTTGGGCCATTTTTCCATTTCTTTCTTTACTTGGAGAAAAACCAAGAGTGAAATGTCTTGTTAATTGCATGTACTTCCATCAATTTGTGTTCTACACTGCAGCTTGTCGACATTCCTAGTCAGACTGTCTTTCTGCTGTCTGAGATATGTTTTGTCAGTAGTGTTCTTCAGTGTCCCTTTCTTGAAGGGTAAGTTGGGTGTGGGAAGTTGTCTGTGAGCCTCTGCTGACATGGTATATCTCACAAAAATTGTAGGACTTTTTGATATATAGTAGATGATTCTCTTTATGCACAGTGATGCTTATCAACTCATTATTAAAGGAAATGTGATGTGTAGGGACTCTGATATTCTTTTCTACTAGCTTGCAAACATAAGCCTACTAGCTTGCAAACATAAGCCTCATGCTCTAGTCTAAGTGTACCTACAGTGTTATAATACAGAGCCTGTGAGTCAGTGTGCTTCCTACAGTATCAACCATGTCTTACAGCTATATCTTATGTCCACATTAGACATGTCAGAGAAATCACATAGGCACAGTAATCTGTGCAGCTCTTGCCTGAGGAAGAAGTTAATTGAAATTAAAGACTCAGAAGAAAATTGATTTCTGACCATAAAATAAATTAAATATACCACTTAATTCACAAAGACAGTGCTTATTTGAGCTGTTGAGGTTAATCAGATTCTATCAGGAGCCATTTATTATGGGCTTGAAATATGATGTGTACATATGAATAGAAGAAATCCCTGTGCAGGCTATGCTAGCATTTTAAAGAAAATGTGTGGTCAGGTAAGAGCAGTATTTCCATGATGTGGCGACACACCAGAATTATATGTGATTTAAAAATCCTAACTTTCTTTACATTAATTTATTATTTTATGTGTGCTTTTGTGTACCACAGTACATGTGTGGAAATCGCAGGATAACCTATGTGAGTTGGTTCTCTCTTTATACCATATGGGTTCTAGGGATCATACTCAGGTTGTTAGCCTTGGTCTTAATGGCAAGCATTTTTACCTGATGAACAATCAGAATTCATTTGCTGAGCTAAAATAATTTATAATCTCATAACTAGTTAATTTTGAGGTATTAATTACATTAAAATATGTCAGATCATAAATGTCCAATTGAGGAGTGAGAACTTTTCTATGTAACCACATGACTCTCATCTCAAATAAGACTAAAAAGAGATGATGATATGAAAACATATAATAGCAAAATTTTCTGTGAGGACAGGGTGACACCTTATCCATATGTTAAAGTCTAGAAGATTATTTAACATTGAAAGTACTTCAAATATGTTACTGGGTAAATGAAGAATAATTCTTTTACTTTGATTCTTTATTTTCACTTCTTCAAAATATGAGGAGATTGGAACAATGGAAAATAGGAAAGAGGAGAAAAGTAAGAAAGGAGGATTGTTCCAGAAAATACCAGAACCGGGGTTATGTTATCCACCTCAGATAGCACCCTTTCCCCCTTCCATTCTCTTCTCTTGAGGAGATCTCTCTTTTCTTTTAAGTGAAGATTTTGATATGATCATTTTTTTCTTTTTGTGTTTTCTTTTTCCCCCTTCATTTTATCATGTTTTTATAGAATTTTTTTTATCCATGTATCCCTCTGCTCCTCCTCCCTTCCCCCTCCCAATCCCTCCCTGTCAGCCTTCAGCCTCCCCCATCCCCATCCACCCATCCCCTCTCTCAAAAGGGCAAGAAGTTCCAAGGTGGGTCAGCTCAGGGTGCACATCTGCTCCAGGCAAGGCCGACTGAGATCTCTTCTAATGAGTGTAGTGGGTGCTTATGCTGCATTTGTTTCACCTTCTTAGGACTCACATAATGTTGATAAAATTAATCTTATTACTATTGTAAATAGTTCATTTTTGCTGCTTAGCATAGTACCGCTATTTAAGTATATGTAATAATGTAGTGGTCCTTTCTCTTGTATATGGGGTCATTTCCAGTTAGAGCTATTTTGCCAAGGCTTCCTTTTATCTTTATTTTTAATATATTTTTATTGACATGTGTTAATTATAAAAACAATAGACTTAATTGTGGTATTCATACACGTACAAAATACATTTTGTATAAATCAGCCTTACCCACCTCTTTTCTCCCTCTCCCTGCACAGGCCTTCCTCTCCCATCAAAGGCCATTTTTAACTTTCATATCCTTTCATTTATATACGAGGGATGCAAAATATAAAATAATACATGCAATATTTGTCTTTCTGAGATGGGCTAAATTTGCTTCTTAATACTATGAAATCCAGTTCCATCCAGTTCTCAGTCACATATTTTTGTTGTTTTATGTCTCAATAACTGTATTTTATACATACACACATACTTTGTCAGTTCATCTATTGACACACACAGTTGAACCAATTCCACCACCTGGCTCTTGTGAGCAGCATCACAAGAAACATAGATGCTCAGTTCCCATGCATATGCAGACTTAGCTTCCCTCTGCTACACCCAGGGGTGGGACAGCTGTATGTATGGTCATTCTATTTTCAGTTTTCGAGAAACATTTTTTGCTGGGTTTTTCAGTGGCTGTACTGATTTACATTACTGTCAGTTGTGTATAAGGATTCTTTTCTCCAGCATCCCTGCCAACATTTGTTATTTTTTTGTTTTCTTGGTGGTAACCACTCTGAGTTGAGATAGAATTTGAATATAATTTTGATTTGTATTTTACTGTTGTATAAAAATGCTGAATTATTTTTGATATATTTTTTAGCTATTATATTTCCTTTTTCTGAAAAGTATGTTTTTGTTTCATGCCAATTTGTTGATTATATTACTTGCTGTTTGGATATTCAATACATACATATATGTTTGTATGTGTATGTACATGCGCATACACATATACATATATAAACACACACACATATATACACAATTATATATATATATAAGTACGTTTTACACACAAATTTTATATACAAATACATACACACATATAAAGTGTTTACTCTCCATTTTATAAGTAGCTGCCAAAGATATTTTTCCATATTCTGTACACTGTCTCTTCATTCTGGTAATCGTTTCCTTTTGATTATTTTTTTCAGTGTTGTGACCAAATACTTGAAAAGAATAACCTGGAAGATTGATTAATTTTGACTCCCAGTTTGATTGAGTATAGCCCATCATGATTAGTGGGGCATTCAGGAGGCAGACAGGAGGATCTTCATAAGTTTGAGGCCAGCCTCATTCCTATAACAAGTTACAGGCAAGGCAGGGTTATGTGATAAGATCCAGTCAAATGAATAGATAGATGATAGGTAGGTGGGTAGGTAGGTAGATAACAAAGTGTTCATGCTTTTTCTATTGATTTGGCACTTTTTCTGTTGAGCTTGTTCTTTGTATGTTAACTTTGTGTATTGCTACTTCATTGACAGTATCAGTTCTAAGGCTTTTGGAGAAGTCACAAGGAGTTTCTAAGAATAAGATTACATTACCTGCAAGTAGGAATAATTCGACTTTTTTCCATATTTGTGAACATTTTATTTAGTTTTTTTACCTGACGTATTAAACTTTCTAGTGCTATATTGAATAAGAGCAGTAGGGGTAGACATTGACTCATTCCTGCTTTTGAGGGGTATGGTTTTGGTTTTCCCCATTCAATGTGATGTTCGATAAGGGTTTGGCATAGATAGCCATATTACACTGGAATAGGCTTCTGTATCTTTTTCTTTTTGTCTACTACTGTAATAATTGATACTATTTTTTGATGTGGGAATGCCTTTCTGTATGCTGTGAATCTCAATCTTTAAATAAAGGAGCTGTTTTGGGCCATGACAGGCACCATAGAAGAAGTAGGAGGAGGAATCAGAATAGGTAGGAAAGGAAGGGTGGAGTCAGAGGCAGACTGAGCTGAAGCCGCCCAAGGAGCAACATGTAAGGAGCACAGGTGAGCCACAGGCCACTCGGCAGACAGATTAATAGAAATGAGTTAAGATGTAAAAGCTAGCTAGCAATGTGCCTGAGCCATAGGCCAAACGGCATAAAGTTAATATAAGAGTCTGAGTCATTTCTGGGTGTCTGAGTGGCAGCTGGGCAGCTAAGAGGTCTGGCACTGCAGGGTCTGGGTCTCTGGCCACCCGGGACCGAGAAACCCCCACTACTACAATTTGTAATTTTTAAAAGAGTTTTATAGAGTATACAATGAAATATTACTTCTACCTCCCATTTTCTCCCTCCAACTTTCCTCGTGCCTTCCTACAATGTTTACCTCTTAATTTTATATCCTCTTATTCTTTTAACAGTCCATCGAATCAAATTAATGCTGCCCATATGTGAATGGTTGTGGAATTACCAATGCTAGAGCATGGGTAACCTACCAGCAACCACACTCTCAAATGAGAATAGGTCTCCCTTTTCCAGCAGCTATCAATTGCCAATAGCTCCTCAGTGAAGGGTGGTGCCTTTTAAGTGCATCATCTGTGCCGGATGTTTGGCTTGCTTGATCTAGCACAGGTCTGTGCAAGTAACTATAGCTGCTATAAAATTATGAATGCAATTCTCATGTCATGTCTAGAAGACAGCACTGCATAGAACACTTCTCCATCCTCCAGTTCTTTAATTGCTTCTGCCTTCTCTTCTACAATGCTCCCTGAACTTGGTGCTATTTATGACTAGGGTCTTACAGTTACCAGTTCTCCACACTTTGAACAGCTCAGTAGTATTCTGTTGTGTATGTATAACACATTTCCTTTATCCGATTTTTTTCTTTTGATGTCTGTATTGATTCTATATCCTAGCTATTTTGATCAAGGCAGTGATTGAAATGGGTGTGAAAGTTTCTCCGTGAAAGAATATAAATTCCTTTGTGTACACTCTTCAGCACTTTTACCATGGAGTGTTAAATTTCTCATCATTTATTGAGAAAATTGTGTGAATTCTTTGGTTTTATCTTGGTGCTGCCTTGCATTCATTGACTTGTATGTTTTCAACCACATTGGGATCTGTAGAATAAAACCAACTGGATCACGGTGTATGGTCTTTATTAATGCATTGTTTAATGTGTTTTGTATATGTTTGAGTATCTTTTGAATGTGTGTGTTCACCAGGGTTAGTGATTTATATGGTTGTCTTCTCCTCCTTCATTTTTTCCCTTACCTGATTTTTTTTTATTAAATTTAAAGCAGCATGATCCTCATTTTATATAGTGAGTTTTGAAACATTCCATCCGTTTATATTTTATTGCATAGATTCAGAGGAATTAGTGCCAACTCTTTACAAGTCTGGACATTTTTTCAGTGGATTCTTTTAGCCCTCCATATTTTCTTTGTTGGGCAATTTTATATACTGTGTAAATTAAATTATTGTTTGGTAAGTCACAGAATCAAGATGTTTATCCATTTCTTACTTTCCCATTTGTTGGAAAATAAGCTTTTGAAGTAGTAAGAAATTATCTCAGTGTTTTGTGTTTGATAATTCTTAATTTGTGGCCTAAACTATGATATATGTTGGATAAAGTTCCATGCACTATCAAAAAAGAATTTCTACTTATGATAGATGCACTGTTCTGGAGGTGCCTCTATGCCTGTTTGCTCTCTAGGGCAGTGGTTTAATTATGAAGTTTGTTGGTTTTTCTTTTGCTTCGGTGATCTGTGTTTCAGTGACAGTGAAGAACTGTCATCACTCACTGTTACTGCATTGGAGCCTAGATAGCCTTAGAGTTCACTGGGGTTTTGGAAACTCGAGAGGCCTACATGTTAATGCATACATGTTTA
The DNA here is from genome assembly GCA_033318265.1 of Phyllotis vaccarum. Classification (NCBI taxonomy): domain Eukaryota; kingdom Metazoa; phylum Chordata; class Mammalia; order Rodentia; family Cricetidae; genus Phyllotis; species Phyllotis vaccarum. The sequence goes on along the minus strand of JARWLC010000001.1, from coordinate 170,363,253 downwards.
CAATTGGTTTGTAATCTTGATGAATTGTTCACTTAATGGTATGCGTTGAGCTCCTCTGTCTCTTTTAACATTTTTTGACTCAAAGTCGGCTTTGTCATATACATGAACATCTACTTTTGCCCGATTTCAGATTCTGTTTGCTTGGAGCTTCAGTTTATGTGCTTTAAATTTTATTTTACAAGTTGTTTTCGGTGTTTTGTATCTTTTGGCAGAAAATAGTTGGATTTTCTTTTTAATCCAATCTGCCAGTATGTGTCATTTAATTGGCTTCTTAAGACCATTAACATCTAGAATTGTAATGGAAAGAAATACACTAATTACTGCCATTTTGATGTTTCTCTGTGTGTAGTTCTTTCCCACCTCTCATTGGTTTTTCTAGTGCTCTCATGGGATTTCTTATCTCCTGTACCTCATAGTTATTGCCTTACCTTCCTGTGTGTAGTGCTCCTCTAAGTACCTGCTGTAATCCTGGCTTAATGATTATCAATTCCTTTAACTTAGGTTTTAGCTTTGAGGGGTTTTTGTTTGTTTTCTTTTGTTTTTCGAGTTCTGTAAAGTAAAGGTAACTGTTCTGATATGGTAATCTAGCTTGTGTTTATTTTCTTTCAGGATGTGAAAATATTTTATTATATAATCTCCTGACTTTAAACTTTCTGTTAAGTAATGTCGTACTTTGCTACTCTACAGCACCTGAATACAACTTGGAGAGGAAAGAGTTTATTGCGTTTACATCCTTGTGGGAAGTCAAATCAGGAGCACGAGGCAGGACCCTGAAAGCAGAAACTGAAAGAGTGTTGTTTATTGGCTTGCTCTGTATGGCTTCCTCACCCTTCTTTTAGCAACTCGTGATTGTCTGCCCAGGGGTGGCACTGCCTACAATGGACTGGGCCCTCCCACATCATTATGTGAGACATTTTCCTCACAACTTACCTACTGGCCAATTCTCAATTGGGGATCCTTTTCCCTAGCTGAACTGTGTAAAGTTGACAAATCTAACCAGAACGAGGAATCTGCTGTTATTCTAATGGGTTGCTCTTCAAAAAATACATTTTTTCTGTTGTAATTTTCAATTCAATTTATTTTTGCTAAAGTTGTTTTTATTATAACACGTGTGAAAATATTATTTTCTGAGAATATCTGTTTAGAGTCCTAAATGCATCTTATACCTGGGTTGTCACATGTTTCCCAAGATTTGAAAAATTTTATAATATTTTACTAAGTGTGTTTCCGGGCCTTTAGCTTGTGACTTGGTGCATTATTATACACTAAAAATAGATTTGGTCTTTTAATTTTATTTCAAAATTCTCATGGTTCTGTTAATAATTTCTTATTTTTATAATTACTGAATATTTTTATTCATTAACCTTAAGTTTGAAAATTACATCTTTTCCTTGTTCTAATCTGTTGAGGTTTCTATTTGACTCACTGAGCTTTTTTATTTCCATGACTTTTGTTTGGTTCTTTTATCTAAACCACTCTCTTTCTTAAACGCCTGTTTATTGAAGTCATCATATCTTGTATTGCCTTCTTTAATTTGTTGTTTTTTTTCTGTTTGTTCCTGAAAATCATTATTTTTCCAACCACTCTTTTGAATTTTTATCTCAAGTTTAATCTACTTCAATATATTTGGAGTCAGCTTCAAGAGAATTATGAACATTTACAGGAATCAAGTTGCCTTGGTTTTCTACATATGTATTTCTGTGTTGATCTTTGCATATCAATTAGAATATATGTCTCTTCCATTTATATGTAAGAGGGTTTTATTGAAAACCTATCTCTCAACAATGCTCCTTTAGAATAACACATTGTTTTCAAGTTTTGAATATATTTCCAGATGTTTACTGTTGTATAGCTTCCATGGTCTTTGATGGTGATTAGAGTATTTTGACACTATGTATACTGTCAGTTCCTGAGGGTCCTGCTTTCTCTGTAGGTATCACAAAAATGGAGTGTTCTAGACAGCGTGTACATGGGTGGGATAGACCCTCCACGATGACTTCTCTACTGTTGTCAGGAATGGCATGTCTAAAAAAGCACTGAGAGAAACCTGCGCTATAGGCCCTCACAGATGTGGCTTCCACTGTTGTTACTTTTGCTGTTGTTTCTCTCTGTGGCCCTGTGGGAGGATGTCCCAGAGACTCTTCTTGTTTATGTTCACTGTTCTTTGAGGTGAACTATGCACTGAACTGTGAGTGAGAGAATCTGTGTAGATCAAGATATGCTGATCATTCGATGGGTCTGGAGTGTAGCTCAGTAGTAGGATGTTTATACAATATACTATAGGGGAGTTAATTCCCATCAGCATGTGTAGAGGATATACAAGCTAATCTTTGTCAACTTGACTGGATTAGGAATCACCTTGGAGACATACTTTTAGATACGCCAGTAAAGATGTATTCAGAAGAATGGAGGGATCAGGGTGGAAAACTCAGTCTGAAGGTGCATGATACCATCCCTTCGGTTAGAGTCCAGCACTGATGAAAAGGGGACAATTAGTGCATGAATTCTATGTGGTATTATAATAAAACCTGGAGCCAGATATTTGAGAAAAGCTGAAATATCAGAGACACGGGGAATAAACCCTGGCCACCTCTCCCCCAGGGAAATCCTCAGGATGAACAGGGTATGTCCTGTCTCCAAGGGTCCTCGCACTGACCGGGTATGATGGCAAAAGGGAAAGAAGTTCTGCTCTCTCCTGTCATGTACGTCTTTCCCTGTCTATTTCACTTCCTAGTCCAACATTTCTAGAGCTGGAATAAAGGTGGTGCCTGGCTCTGTTAGGCCTCGAACTCACAGAGATCCAGAGGATCTCTGCCTCCCAAGTGCTGGGATTAAAGGCATGCATCACTGCTCCCCGACCTTCGTGACTTGGCTCTGTCCTCTGAAATTTCAGGCTATTTTTGTTGAATAGACTACCACAGACAATGAAAGAAACCAATTGGGTACCAGTGTTCATTCTGCTCTGCTTCTTTAAGGCAGTAACAATGTGATCAGATACCTTACACTTCACATACCATTCCTTCCCAGCCACTATGAACCTTGTCCTTTGAGTGAGCCATGACATACCTTTCTTTTATCTCCTTAATCACAACAATAAGATCAACACAGAGCAGCAAAAAAGGAACCAGACACAGAAAGAAAGTAAAAGCTGAGTAGTAGCTGTGATGTCTCTAAGGCTCAAATCATGAACAATAGAAATGATGGAGACTGACGCAATACAAATTAAAACAGAAGATGATACGAAAAGATAAAAAAATCAAGAGAAAAAAGAGATAGACAAAAAGTTAGAATATTCAGGCAAGATAGGTCTGCTGGGGATGCTGTGGCTACAGACCAGTTAGCACTTTCAAAACACAAAACGGGCAAAATCAGAAGGTAGAGAGCCCTGAGAGAAAGGAAGGGAAGAAAGAAGGTAAGGAGGAAGAAAGAGAAAAAAAGAGAGGGGTAGAGAGCTTGGATGGAGTGAGCTGGAACTAACCTAGAAGCCTCTTCCCCAGGGACTGATTTTCAGTATCGATATATATATATATATATATATATATATATATATATATATATATATATATATAGAGAGAGAGAGAGAGAGAGAGAGAGAGAGAGAGAGAGAGAGATAGAGATAGAGATAGAGATAGAGATAGAGATAGAGATAGAGATAGAGATAGAGATAGAGATAGAGATAGAGATAGAGATAGAGATAGAGATAGAGATATAGATATCTCAAGGGAGAAGAGCAACTGATACTCCCATCTAGCTGTAAAGACTAAGAACCACATCAGTAATTGTACTGGCAAGATTTCTCCAATGGTACAATAGTGGCACTTTTACCTTTAGGGTAATGAACAGATGTTTAATTGAACTTAAGGCTCTCTCAGTGGGAGGGATTTATGACTGATACTGTCTGCTTAGCCAACTACCCACAGGTGGAGGGGTCCTAGATCCTAGAGGAGAACTTACTGCTGCCATTTTCTAAACTAATGTGGTTCATAAATATTATCCTTATCGCCACAGATGACTGCAGCTCTTACCCCTCACCAGGGAGGCTTCTTTTTGCAGAAGATAGAGAGTATTAGATCTACAGTTGGACAAAATGCAGAGGGTAAGTGGTTGTGGGATGTTCAACTCCAGTTGATGCATTGGCAATGCAACCCTAACAACCAAGGTTCAGGAAACATAATGGAAGAGAGGACAGAAAGATTGTAAGAACCAGAGGACCAGGATGGCTGCAGCTTGTATTCCTTAGATATACTATGGAAAATGCCCCCCCCCCACACACACAGACTCTCAAGAATATGGTTATCTTAACAGAATCAGTAGAATGGCACCAGTTGGCATGCTAACACATGTGGGGGGAATTTCACAAGGTCTTACTTACATGAAGAGCTGCATTTGGCCAAAGACTTCTGAGAGAAAGAATCATTTTCCTCTAGGCATGAGCTCCCACATAGGTGTCCAACCCCAAAAGGTCAGCCCTAGATAGATGTAAATATAAGCAATGGACTCGTGTGTGTGTGTGTGTGTGTGTGTGTGTGTGTGTGTGTGTGTGTGTGTGTGTGTGAATAATAGTTACAGAAGAGGGAAGGGGAACACAAGGAGAACTAGAGCATGAATGGCTGGAGTGGAAGTAGATGCAGTTTTCACATATGACGTTCTCAAAAAGTAACTAAATAAAATTTAAAAAATAATTTGACTATTAAATGGAAAGGATGAAAAGTACAAAATCCTCCACAGAAAATAGTAAAATGAAAAAAATAATGATGATGGAAAGAATTACATACACCAGTTAGTAAAATTAAAAAAAAACTTAAAGAAAAAGAATCTGAAGAAAATATTGTCTCCAATGGAATAATCTTGCTGGCAAAATGATATATCCCTAATCAGACCTCTCCCCCCCCCCCGTTTTGTATGTGTGTGTGTGTGTGTGTGTGTGTGTGTGTGTGTGTGTGTGTGTGTGTGTTACTGGTCAGTCCATCAGTTTCAGTGGATTAGGACCTGAATTGGCTATGATGTCTTATTATTCAGTCACCAGTACAAGGTAGAATGGAATCAATGTTCTCCCAGCTGAAGTTAACTTAAGTTTGTGTAACTGTAGGGCTGGACGTGGCACCTAGTTCTGATCTGAATCTCAGTCCTCCTTGTGCAAATGGTGTGGATAGGGAGGAAAGGAAACAAAGGTCACCATGTAGAGAGAGTAACAGGTCAACAATTCCCACTACCCACAAAAATGGCCTCCAAGGCGGATCCCAGCATGCCATTGCAATTGTACCATTCTTTTCTGGCTCTTACATGCCTTTTTTTCATATTAAGTTCCTATATAATTTCTATATGTTATAAAGTCTTTTATCCATGTATCCCCCTGCTCCCCTTCCATTCCTTCCTCCAAATCTCTCCCAATCAGCTTTCAATCTCCCTCCTCTCCATCCCCATTCCCTCTTTTAAAAAGGGTAAGAAGTCCCAAGGTGGATCAGATCAGGATGGCACATCCACTCCAGGCAAGTCAGACTTCCTCATCGCAAAGTCGAGACTGGGTTAGGTGTTCCTCTGCAGGGAATGAGCTCCAAGGTGCCAGCCCACATACAGGAACACAGTCTGATCCCACCCCCTCGAGGATTCACATACTGTCCATGCCCATCAACAGTTGCCTACCCTTGGAGGGCCTACCTCCTTTTCCCATGGTTCCCTAGTGGCTGTTCTTGATTTAGTGAGCTAGGACTTCTCCTCATAATCTTCCCTTGCTCATACAGACTCTTCTCCCCTGCTCTCAGCTGGACCAGGAGCTCAGCCCAGTGCTCAGCCATGGATCTCTGCCGCCATCTCTATTCATTGTTGGATGTAGATTCTGTGATGACACTGAGGGTGGTTACTCATTTGATTATAGGGGAAGTCCTATTTAGGCACCCCCTCCACTAGCCAGGGACATCCTCTGAGTTCTTGGAGGTTTCCCTAGTACCCGTTCTCTTTCCACCCCACCTTGGCTTCCTCTATCAAGATATCCATCTCTTTTATTCTCCCTTTTTTTGCTTCTCACTCATCCATCACCTCCTCTCATGTTTGTTCCCACTTCTTGGTTGCAACCCATTATGACCCCAATTTGCTAAGGAGATATTCTCTATTTTCTCTTCCTATGTGAATCTGCAGATGTCTCTCTTTAGTTCATTCTGGTCCCGAACTGTTCTGGGGTTATGGTTTGCAGCTTTGATATTCTTTACCTTTTGTCTAAAGTCCACTTATGAGTGATTACATCCCATGTCTAACTTTCTGGGCTTGTGATACCTTGCTCAGGAAGTTATTCTCTAAGTCCATCCATTTGCCTGCAAATTTTAGGATGCCTTTTTTTTTTTTTTTTTTTTTTGGCTGAGTTGTACTCCATTGTGTAGATGTACCACAGTTTGTTAATCCATTCTTCAGTTGAGTGGCATCTAGATTGTTTCCAGGTTCTTGTTATTACTTATAATGCTACTTTGAACATAGTTGAGCTAATGCCTTTGGGGTATATGCCCAATATTGGTATTGCTGGCTCATTGGGTAGACTGTTTCAAAGTTTTCTGAGGAACTGCATTCCAGAATGGCTGTACAAGTTTACACTCCCACCAGCATTGAAAGAGTGTTCCCCTTGCTCTGCATCCTCTCTAGCATAGACTGTCATTTGTGATTTTGATCCTAGTCCTTATGAAAGATATAAGGTGGTATCCCAAAATTGTTTTGATTTGCATTTCTCTGTTGGCTAAAGTTGTTGAGCAATTTTTTAAGTGCCTTTCAGCCATTTGTAGTTCTTTGTTGAGAGTTCCCTTTTTAGTTCTGAACCCCATTTTTTAATTGGGTTATTTATGTTTTGGGGCTCTATTTTCTTGAGTTCTCTATATATTTTAGAGATCAATCCTCTGTCAGATGTAGGGTTGGTGAAGATCTTTTCCCATTCTGCAAGCTATTGTTTTGTCTTATTGACTATGTAGTGTTTCTTTTACATATGTAGGTACCCTTGTGTTGAGGGTATAAATATTCAGGATTGAGACATTATCTTGGTAGACTTTTTCCTGAGATGAATAAGGAATGTACGTCCTGGTCTCTTTTGATTGATTTTAGTTTGAAGTCTATTTTGTTAGATATTATCATGGCTACACCAGCTTGCTTCTTAGGACCATTTGACTGGAAAATCTTTTTCCAACCCTTTACTGTGAGCCAGTGTCTGTCTTTGAAGATGAGATGTGTTTCTTAAATGCAACAGAAAGATGGATTCTGTTTTTGTATTCATCATGTTAGGGTGTGTCTTTTTATAGGTGAATTGAGTCCATTGATATTAAGGAATATTAATGACCAATGATTGTTATTTCCTGTTTTTCTTTTCTATTTTTTTTGGGGGGTGGTAGCTTGTGTATATTTGCCTTCTTTGGTATTTTGTTCTGTGGGATTATTGATCACTTGTGGTTTCATGGGTGTATCTGGTTTCCTTAGGTTGGAGTTTTTCTTCTAGTGTTATCTTTAGGGCCAGATTTGTAGATAGGTATTGTTTAAATCCAGTTTTGTCATGAAATATCTTGTTTATTCCATCTATAGTGATTGATAGTTTTGCTGTGTATAGTAGTCTGAGTTGGCATCCATGCTCTTTTAGTGTCTGTATAACATCTGACCAGGATCTTCTTGCTTTTATTGCTTCCATTGAATAGTTGGGTGTTATTCTGATTTTATAGATAATTTGGCTTTTTTCCTTTGCAGCTCTTAGTATTTTTTCTTTGTTCTGTAGGTTTAATGGCTTGATTATTATGTGGCGAGCAGACTTTTTTTGGGGGGGGGGGGTTAGCCTATTTGGTGTTCTGTAAGCTTCTTGTATCTTTATTGGCATTTCTTTCTTTAGGTTGGGAAAGTTTTCTTTTATGATTTTGTTGAATATGTATTCTGTGCCTATGATCTGGTATTCTTTTTTGATTCCAATTATTCTCAGGTTTGATCTTTTCATGGTGTCCCAGATTTGCTGGATGTTTTGTGTTACGATTTTTTTTGTTTGCTTGTTTTAGTGTTTTCTTTACCTGATATATCTATTTCTACTATTGAATCTTCCACTCTAGAAACTCTCTCTTCCATCTCTTACATTCTGTTGGTTATGCTTGCATCTGTAGTTCTGATTCATTTCTTCAGGTTTTCTATTTCCAGCTTTGCCTCAGTTTGTGCCTTCTTTATTGCTTCTATTTCAATTTTTAATTCCTGGAATGTTTCTTTGACTGGTTTGTTTTCTTTTTCTTGGTTTTCTATATTTTCTTTCAGGGGTTTGTTCATCTCTTTCAATTTTTTGTTTATATTTTCTTCTATTTCTTTAAGGAAGTTTTTGTAATATCTGCTTTTAAAGCTTCTATTATCTTCATAAAGGTGTTTTTAAGGTCGCTTCCTTCTGTTTCCTCTTCATTGTTACGTTCAGCTCTTGATGTAAAACCACCAGCTTCTTCTGGTGGTGTCTTGTTCTTCTTTATAATGTTATATGTATTCTTGCACTGGCGTCTGCCCATAGCTTCCTCAGTTCACTCTCAGTCAGCTCTTGGCCAGCCCTTAGTCAGTTGTGGGCCCAGAGGCTGTGTCTCTCCAGTAGTTGCAGGGGCTGCTCTTAGTTGGCTCTTAGTTGTCTGTAGGCCAAGGAGCTGTGTGTCTCCAGTTGCTGCAGGGGTCAGTCTTAGTCAGCTCTTAGTTGGCTCTTAGTTGGCTCTTAGTCAGCTCTTAGCCTGCTGTAGTTCTGTGGTGATATTTCATTTGTGCTCTAACAAAAAGATTACCTAAAGATCAGAGGGTAGAGCTAGCCACTAGTTAACCATAGAGATGAGGTAGTAGTGGCACACACTTTCAATCCCAGAATTTGAGAAGAGGAAGCCAGAAGATCAGGCGTTCAAGGCCTTCATGGGCTACATAAAATTGAATCTGTCTAAAAGAGAACAGAACAGGATCTCAAGCCCATTCAGTCTGAGTATTCCTAGAGACAGCCTCCCCACCTTTATGTCTGATTAGTCATAGTGGTCAGAGATGGATGTGGCTTGCTCCTTTGTCTCTTGGATCTTTCAGCATTTACCTGGATATCTGGCTCTGGGTTTTTATTATTAAGACTAGTTAGGATTCTTGCTACAGTCCCCCAAAGGCTTATGTGTTGAAGGCTTGCTCACAAGCCCATGTGTTGCAGTGATGAGGTAGAAACACTATGAAGTAGAGATTTGTGGGAGGTATTACTTTGAGAAATCCTTTTAGAGGGATTTTGGGATGCTGGCTCCTTCAGTACCACTTGCTTACTTCCTAGTTGCAGTAAGTTGTACAGTTTCTTTTGTTTCTGCTTCCACCATGAGGAACTGTCTCTGCATTGGCCCAAAGCAACTGGCCAATCCACCACAGAAGCCTCCAAGGTTGTGATTCAAAATACCTTTTTTCTTTTTAAATGTTTACCAGGTATCTCTTTATAGTGAAGAAAGGCTGCATCTGAGGGTTTCAGTGTGAAACATCACCACAGGCTTGTGTGTCTATATAGTGATGAGCTGGTGGTAGTTTTAGAGGACACATGGAACCTTTGGAAGAAAGACTGTAGGTGTAGAAAGTAGGTTACTCGGGGCATGTCTTTGGCCATCTATTGTCTGATTTGTTCAAATGTGTGTGAACCTCTGATGTCATAATCACAGACCACTCCTACCATCAGGTCTTCCCTACAGTGCCAGACTATATGCTCTCAAACCATGAGTACAAATAAGCCCTTCATTTCCATAGTTTCCATCAGGTATTTAGTCATAATGATGAGAAGAATAACATGAAAACCAACGTTAAAAAGTGGGGCTGCTACTGTGACAGACATGATGGTGCTGTTCATTGGCCTTTAGAACTGATTTATAAGAGGAATAAAAGGATCTGGGAGCTGCAGACATCCTAAAATGCTATAAAGAGAGCTTGGTAGCCAGGCTCTGGTAGAATCATGGAGCCCAAAATGAAAAAAAGTGAGCACCAGAGGTAGCACATGAGTCTTCAAGGACAACAGGAGTTTATCAGGAATTGGCTCCAGGCCAGCCAAGCTGTACTTCCACAGAGAATCTGGCCTCACTGGCTCATGTACCTTCTGTACCGTTTGCAGAATTGTCAGGGCTTCATTCCAGCAGCACCACTGTTTTGTGTTACTCCAGGCTAGAGTCTCTCTAAATCTTTCACAATATTTTTGATTTCTTCCTCAAAGCTACCAGAATGAGTACAAGGTGCTATCACATCAGACTGAGGCTTGCATTGCTATGACATGTACTATCCGGCATCTTTTTCTGGACTTACCATTTATCTATCCGTCTGTTCATTCAAATCACTGGTTTCTCTTTTGTCACTGGACTGAGTTCCTTAGTTGAGGCACAAACCTCTTTCAGATGTGTGCTTAAAATGTTGTTCTTCTATTTTGTGGATTATCTTTATCCCTTCTCACTTCTTTCTTTCCATTTTAGTTATTAGGAAATATGGTCATGCTAAAGTTGAGGGAAATCACCACATAACCCAAGCTAACCCTTGAATTCATTATCCTCTGTCTCATACTCCTAAGTGTTGAAATTTTAGGTTTACACTACTATGTCTTCTAACTTTCTTAAAAGAATTTTTTTGAAGTATAAAGTTTTTTAATTTTTATGAAGCCAAATTGGTGTGTGAATATGTGTGTCTGTGTGAGTGTGTGTGTGTGTGTGTGTGTGTGTGTGTGTGTGTATTTATTGTTGTTGAAGCTTGTTTTATCTGTGACGGTTAGTTTTAAAGCCAACTTATAACAAATGAAAATCACCTGAGTAGGCTGACTTACATGAAGGATTGTTGTGTTTGCTTTAATTGGTGTGGAAAGACTCACCCCAAATGTGGGCAACACCTTCTGGTGGCAGCCCAGATAAAATGGGAGTGACAGAAAGGACATCGTATTGTTTTAGCCATGTCGCTATTGTTCTATTCACCAATAAAGACTCGGGAGTTTATTGTTGAGCTGAAAACCTGTAGCTCAGAGAGGCCAGGAAGCAACCAGTTGACCTTCCACTTTGGCCGGAGACACATGAGAGCATATCTCCAGTCATCCTAAATCATAAAAACCTTGAAACTCCAAGTCCCTCCTTACTTCTTCTTGTGCATCTCTCTATCATCTTCCTGTCTTCTACTCTCTATGGCTAATACCTATCAACTAGTTGCTGGCTCCGCCCCCTGATTCAAGCTTGATTTTTATTAACACAGACTGGGTTTTCACAGTACAATCAAGTATCCCTCAATGGTACTTCTTCTTCTTAGCCTTTCCTATTGCTGCTGAGAATTTTACCCTGTTGTTGCTGCTACTGACATGAGAGCCAACATTTCAGGCTTCCATCACGTGACTCTGCAGAAATCCTCAAGGGTTTAGGTACTAGACTGGCATTACTGAGGGAGCTAGCAAATGCACTAAGGGACCAGTGTTGTGGTCTAAGCAACTACAAGGTCTTCGGCCTCTCTAGTGTGATATGAGCATTGCTGGACTTCTCTGAATGACAAGGCACCCAGGGCCAAAGACAAAGCAACTGCCAAGCTTCCAGACTTTGAGGAGTGAAACAATTATTGTTAACTATTTTTAATGTAAGATAATTTAATAACTTACATATATATTTTTCATCCTATAGTTTTGTGACTCTATATAATTCTGACTATTATAGTATCTAAGAACGCATTGCTTTATCTAAAAACACAAGTGATTTATATTTAATATTTCCAATTTTAATCTTCCATTTAGATCTCAGATACATTTTGAGTTCGTTTTTTTGATATGATGTAATTGTAAGGATCCAATTTTACTCTTGTCATTGTGAATATACAATTTTCAAATATATTACTCTTTATTAAATTTTATTGACATTGTTAAAACCAAACTATGAAAGGGAGGTTTAATTTTTGAATTATGGTTTTACTCTTGTGCTAGGACTACACATTCTTGATTATTTTAGCTTAACAATAAATTCTGAAATTGTGAAGTGTAAGCCATCTAATTTGGGTTTTTTATCTTTCTAAGTTCTTTTGATTATTGTTTAATTTGATTATTTTGAGGATATTGTATTTCCACAAGAGTGTTAATTTGTTGATTTTTATAAAAGAATCCAGCTGTGCGTTTAATAGTGATTACACTGATTCTACTAATCAATCTGGAGAGTATTTTTGTCTGAGCAGTAATAAGACTTTTACACAGTGAACCAAAGATGGCTTTTTACTCATCTAAATTTTCTTTATTTCATTTAAGTGATGTTTTATAATTTTGAATATGCAAACTTGCATATTCTTTATTAAATTTATTCATAAATATTTTTGTTTTTTATTTGTGCATGTGTGTGCATATAAATGTATGTGTGTGTGTTTGTAGATTTACCTATGTCTGTGCCATGAGTTCATGAGTGTGGAAGTCAGAGGTCAGAACATTTAAGAATCTGTTCTCTCCTTCTGCTGTGATCTCCAGAGATAAAACTTAGTTGTCAGGCTTCCATGGAAAATTGTTTCACCTGCTTATTTATCTTTCAGTTCTATTACATTATTTTTGTTGTCAACATTAATTATATTGTTTACGGATTTGCTACTATTTAAAAATACAATTGTCATTGTGTTGATCCTACAGCAAGAAAGTTTGCATTCCTGGGTTAATGGGTGATCTTGTCTGCTGTTGATTCTGTTTCTTGGAGTGTTATGAAGGGTCTTTACACCTATTTTAGCAGGTGATAGTAGTCTGCAATTAACAAAGCTGTAGTCTATGTCTGGGTCACAATCAGTGCAATACTAGTGTTATGTAATGTGTTCAGGGTTAGTTTTTCCCTTGGAAGGTTGATATTAATTATTCTCTAAAGGTTATGTAAAATTCACCAGTTTTTTAGGACTGTTCTCAATTCAAGTTGGTTATTCTCTATGGGTATATGTAAAAAAATTCTCTGCATTCTTTTAAATTTTGTTTTTATGTATTTTTAGTTTTTTGGGTTTTATTGTATATATAAGTCTATGTCTGTATAGGGGTTTATGCATGTGAGTATAGTGCCCGTATATGTCAGAAGAGGGTGTAAGATCCTCTTGAGTTAAGGTTATAATAAGTTGTAAGCTGCTGATGTCTGTGCTGGGAAACAAACTGAGATTCTCTACAAGAGCATTGCATACTTTTAACTATGGATCCCTCCAGATTGTTTGATGCTTTTAATTAGTGTACAAAATGATATGTTTCATTTTAACATTTTAATGTATGAATCATTTATGATTATTATATAAATTTATACCAAATAATTTGACATCTATCATCTATCTATCTATCTATCTATCTATCTATCTATCTATCTACCTACCTACCTACCTAATTGATTCGTCACTCTATCATCTACCTGTCAATCATCTGTCATTAATCTAGGTTCTATATCAGAGAGAAAACATATGTCTTTCTGTGTCTGGTTTATTTTGCCCAATGTAGCAATCTCAAGTTTTACTTATTGCAAATATGTAAATAATTCTGTTATTTGGTGCTAAGTAAAAAAAAATGGCCATATACACCATATTTTCTTTATCCATTGATCTTTCTGTGCATTCTTAAGTTTTGATAATTTATGTCTTTTTAGGAAACTTTTAATTTCATCTTTGTTTTTTAATTTTTTGACATTGTAAGTGCTTTTGATCCTGAATTTTGTTTCTGTACAAAACTTTCTTATCAGCTCTTGTTATTGTAAAGGAAAGAATTCAAATAAGAGTCCCAGACAAGTTAAGCACAAGTTTATTTAGTAAAAGGCAAGCAAGTGCCCTCCAAAGAAAGTTTGGACTGGGCTGTATAAATGAATTTTTATTTGGACTACCAGTTCACCAAAAAAATGACGTGGAGATATAGTGCATTTATGATGTTACATTGTAAATACCTGTCCTGACTATGAGTTTAATAAAAAGCACTGATTGGCCAAAGGCAGTCAGGAAGTGTGGGCGGGGCTACCAGACTAAGAAAATTCTGGGAACAGGAAGATCAGAGCAAAAATGCCACAGAGACTCCTGAGCTGCCAGATAAGGCAGAAGATGCAGAGGACAACTATACTGCTCTGAGAAATGGTACCAAGCTGCATGGCTGAATAGGATAAGAATCATGGGTTAGTTTAAGGGTAAAGAGTTAGCAAGTTATATGCCTGGGCCTTAGGCCAGTCAGACTAAAATCAATGAAAGCAACTGTGTGCCTCCGTGGGACTGCGGGTCTGAAGGTCTAAACCTTGAGGCTAGGCCCGAAAGTCTGGGACAGAAACCTCTTACTACAAAGCTTGGCCTATATCTTGGGCTTGTCTCACTAGCTCTTATAACTCATATTAACCCATTTATTTTAAGCTATATTTTACCTCAAGACTTTTTACCTCTCTTCCATTTTGTATCTCCTATTTCCTCTGTGTCCTAGACTCTTCTTTTTTCTCTGCTTGGAAGTCCCACCTAACCTTTTCCTGCCTAGCTATTGGCCCTTTAGCTCTTTATTAAATAAATCACAAGATACTTTGACAAAGATACATCTTCCCAGTATACAAAAAGGTTATTCTACACCATGGCTGCCTAGAAGCAATTGGTAGTGTGTTGAGTTCTCTATGGATTTTAAAAGCTTAGTGGCTATTTCTGAAGTGGGTCACATATTCAAAGGAAAGAAAAAGCCTTACACCCCCCTGAATCCTCCTCACTCCCTGAATCATAGTGGATCCTGATTCCCCTTTATCATGTTTACCCCGATTGTCTTGAAAAGTCCCTAAGTGCTGTGTAGTAGGGGAGGGTCAAATCCACTATGAAAGTGATATTATATACAAATTTAGGATTTTTTGAAGACCCAGATCCTTATTCTGTAGCACCTGGGATAATTTCCTATGCTATGGTTTCTGATATAGAGTAACAAACCCAACTATAGTTTCAAGGAAGTTCAATGACAAAGAGGTGTCCTCTCAGGGGGGATGCTGTGATTTTCATTGGTGTCTTCCTACCTAATTTCTTCCATGCCTAGCTTCAAGGTGGGCATTAGTGCCACCTTTGCATTCTTTGTTTTAGAAACATAGATTGTCCTTTTCTTTCTTTCTTTCTTTTTTTTTTTGTTTAGAATAACCCAAGTTTGTTTGTAGTAGGACAGGCCTATAGTGTCAAGAAATTTGGCTCAAACCAGTTGCCAAAGCATGCACATAATGTACTTTCTTATGGGCCAACCTTGAGTTTGCCTGAGGGCCTAGCAACAGCTGTTGTCCAGTGTTTCTGATTGCTCTGCATCTGCCTAGCAACAGCATTACCCAGAGTTCCTAACTGTTGGAGACCTGCCTAGCAACAGATTCTGTCAGATCTCGTGATTGTGCTCAGCCAATGAAGGACAGCCATGCAATATCACCAGATTGTGACATAGCTTTGTTGCTAGGAGGAGGATATATTAGGCTTTCACCATTGTTGAATAGTTCTTTTCAGCTGACTCCCAGGGTCTGTGTTGTTGACTCTGTGCCTTCTTGCCCCCCTCCTGCAGGGAACTGTTAGGACCCAGTAACATCTGTCTATTTTATTGAAAGGTCTAACTTTCTCCTGGCCATTTTTTTTTTTTTTGTAATGTTTATGTATCCTATCCCTTTTATTTTTGTTTCAGTCTTAGGGTGTGTATTTATAAATGTGGATATTTTTCATATGAAAACTCTTGTAGAGTATTGTTTTAAGATGTGGGGTTTTTTGGTTTTTTTTTTTTTTTTTTTTTTTTATCCTTTGGAGCATTTGTTTAATGATGCAAAGATATATTGCATTTTTTTTATGTTGCATTATTTAACTCTGTGAAATTGTGTTACTTTGCCTATCTAAAACACCTGATTGGAGCCAAATGGCCAATATCAAGGCAGGCGAAAGGATAGGTGAGGCTGGCAGGCGAGAGAATAAACAGGAGGAGAAGTCTTGGAAGAATGGATTGTAGAGCAAAAGAAAGAGAAGAGGAGGAGTACTTGAATGGCCAGTCACCCAGAAACACAGCCATACATAGAATAAGAAGAAAATAAAATATATACAGAAATAGTGAAAGGTAAAAACTCAGAGGCAAAAGGTGGACTAGAAGGGATAATTTAAGAAAAGCTTGTTAGAAACAAGCCAAGCTAAGGCCGAATATTTATAAGAAAGAATAAGCCTCTGCCCTTACAAGAGCATACAAGAATATGCTTTAGCAGCATCTTATACCTTTTGAAGTGTTGTGGTTTCATTTTCTATCACCTTATTTTCTAATTGCCCCTTGAATTCTTCATTTGTGGTTATTAATTGGTGTGTTATTCTTTGTTTATCACACCTTTGTAAAATTTCCAAATTCCTTGTTTTTTGTTTCTAATATAGTCCATTGTTTCTCTGGTGGCAAATAGCATTAAGACAAGGGAATATTTTGTCCCTCATAAACAATTGCAAAGCTCCAAGCAGTTTCTCCTGCAGTAAGACAGTTGTTTCTCTTGCTGTGGAGAATACTGTATGTACCCATTTCACTTGTGAGTCCTCCAGTGCCAAGGAACATTAAAATGCCCATCTCCTTGTGATACTGGCACTGGCAAACATCAGCTCATATATTTTCCACACTGAGTGTGGAGTAAGTTTGCCTACCACACCAAGAAAAACCTCACTACACCTGCCTAGTGGAGACAGAACTGGTATTCCCTAGTGGCCAAGTGGTATTACAAGAGCTGTACTTTCATGGAGACCAGCTGTGCTCCAGCAAGTGATAAGAGTCCCCAAAGGCAGTGGGGATTGATGAATTTTAGGACACTTCCTCCCAGCTGCTCTAGTCTTGGCACTGCTACTGGGACTCTAGACTGTACATTTCTGTACTTGGGGGAGTAGCTGCCACATATGTGCTCAGCAGAATGAAGTACAAGGCTCGTTTCACCTCACAGCATGTGCCTTTCAGAGCTCCCTAGATCCTGTCATCTGGCAAGTTAGTTAGCATGGAAACCTGTGCAATTAGATGTCAGTTTGTCACCTGGCTATCAGAGGACTCCTCAGGGCTGTAGATTGTTGTCTGTTAGGCAGGGGAGTGCGCTCCACCAGCCTTGAGCATTCCTGGGGCTTTAGAGACAGCTAAGGACCTGCCATGCTTTTACAATACTGTTACCGAAAGAACTGGGACCTACTGTGGGCTACAGGGATACATTATTATGCTTCTTATAACTGCTTAAAAGTTTATGAATGTGTATGCGTTTATTTTTCTGACAAGAAAATTCATGGTTTTCATTACATTTTTTAATTAATGCTAACTGAGATTCCCCTCAGTATTGCTTTAAGTACTTTACATATATTTATGACACTTAATTTTTTTTTTAACAACTTACTGAGATACCATTGTTATATCAATTTTGCAGATAGGGAACTGAGGGCTAGAGAAAATTAAGTAAGTTGTTTAGGTTGCATATTGAAGAAATTAGGAGAATTAAAAATTGAAATTCAAGTTCATCTATGATTTAGAAAGGGATCAAATATCTAATTTGAATAAAGCCATTTAGAAAATAGCATTACTCTCTTTTCTCATCCTTGTAACTTTCATAAGCTCCTCTTTCCCCATCCATCTATAGCACATGGTATGGCTGCTATTTCTGCACCTTGAAGGTTTCTTTCATTCTTTTCCACCTTTATTCCCCCCATTATGCCTCCTCCCATTAGTATTAGAATAGTTTGTATATTGGTAGATGTTCATGGTTTGATGAAATTTCTCCTCTACTTAAGTATGCATATTACTACTCAGATCATGGCATAGAACAGTGATCAGCAATATTTTTCTGGTGAAGATCTGAGATTTAATGTCTCAGGCATAAAAGCACTCGTAGATCATATGCTAATGAAGGGATATGTTTGGGTTATAATCAGGTAGTGGGTTATATCTATGTCATGGCAAACTTTGCTGAATCTTAATGCATCATACTTCTAATACCTTCAAGTAATCCATCATACCCTTTTCATAGTCGATACCCTTCTCATTGATCCAGAGATAATCACTGTTCTGTTAGTAATCACAACATATTTCTTTTTTTATTTGGGTCTTGTTTTATTCATTTAGTATCATATTGTAGAATTCATCTACATCTCTCGTGTAGCATATATATACATATATATATTTGCTTTGCAGACTTCTATTATATGTTTATATCATAATTTATGCATCTGTTCTGTTGCTGATAGGAATTTATATTGGTTTCAGTTACGAGCTGTTATGAAATATCCTGGAGGGGAATAAAGGCTTTATCTCTTGAGAACAAACACAACTTTGAAGTAGATGTGTTCCTGGTCACAATGCTAATGCATACACTGATATCTTGCCCTGCTGCTAAGTTTGAGAATATATACCCAAGTAGAAGTAAGATAAAAGTTGCCCTATATTATGGACATTTTCAAAATTTCCTATACTCCTGTTCAGAAAGGATAAAAATATATTTTCAGCAATGATGAAATAATGAACTTGTAGCTGTACTGTTTTGTTCTATGGAATATCTATAGCCTCGACTGTGTTGAGGATCCATTCTAAACCTCTGTCCTTATCTATGAAATAGTGAAGAACAATATATGAGAATATGTTTGTTAACTGATAGGTCTCTTCAATAATGAAGTAGTAGCATTGTTGTACAATAATACATAAGTAATTATCTATGTCCTTGGGGACTACCTGGTATAGTAGAATTAAAGACATATTGAGAATCCCTTCCTTATAATTTTGGAGACCAGGGTATTTCAATTATTTGGATTTTGAAACATTTGCATATATATAATGAGGTATCTTGGGGATGGAAGCAAAGTCTAAACTTGAACTTCACTGTGTAAAGTAAATACCTTAAACATGGAGCTTGGAGGCATTTGTTAACCTTGTTTTTAATGCGCCCATGCAAAAATTCTATTGTGGTCCCATATCAGCACTATAAATTTAGATTTGGAGGTGTTGTAGATTTTCATGTTATAGAAGCACAATCTCTATTTCAAACTATTGTATGTGGCCATGCTGTGTGACAAAATGAATACTACATGGGCTTTAAGTCTTGGTCAGTCACACTTTGACTAGAGTGATCAAGGGCTGAGTCAGATACATTGCCACAGAAAAACTAGCTGTGGGTTATGAGGAAAAATGGTGTAGATGAATCTGGAGATTTTTGCTTGAGCAATGAGACCAGTAAAATTCCATTGAGAGCTTTGGGAAGATGGAAGGGTAGTACTGCCCTCCCCTCATCTGATTGCAAGAATGAACAAGATATCTTTAAGAGGAAGATAAATGGAATTTCAATAAAACATGCATCTTGAGGAAGTAGAGCTGGGGACTTTGAGGAGAACTAGTTGCTAAAGATGAGAATGTTTACAAAGGAGATACTAAGAAATGTTATTTGTTGAATTTTGCTGAGGAATGTGTGGTTTTCTTACTTACATGGGAAGACAGTGGGAAGTTTTTGAGTGACAGCAACTGATGGTCAAAGAGACCCTACACATATCTTATTCAATCTGTCCTTCAGGCCAAATTGCTCAATAATTAATTCTTTCAGAGGATCCAGCAACATTTGTAAAAAGTAGAAACAAGAAGTAAGAATTGTGTTGATTCTCAAATGCACAATTGTGGCTGCAAAAAGTCACACAAGGTATCATTTTTGGAGACCTATTTGTAGCTGTGGGGACTAAAGTGAGGAGGCAGATGGTACCGTGCTTAGAAATGCATATTGCCTCTAATTCCCTAGGAATTCAGGGTATCCAAGGAAGGCCAAACACAAGAGAAAATACAAAGAAAAATAAAACAGAAATTATTCCAGAAAACTATGATTATTTCTCATCTAAGCTGTCTACACCTAAGTTATTTGGGAAAGTTATCTATGAAGTATAGCACCTTTACCTACAAAGAAAATTAGTGGTCCTTCCTTCCCCTTCCTCATCTTCCCTCTAGGACTGTAATAAAAGCATAAGAAGATGCTGAATCCAAACATCATAAAGTACGGTGGATTACAGCAATACACTTGCTCTGCTTCTAATCCCAGGCACTTGGTAATACTCCATGTTTTATTCTGCAGGTCATTTCTGGAAGAAGGCTGGAAAGATGCAATGCCCTTACCTTAGGGGAATCTGTTTGGTGGGCTTTGATGCAACAGTAGCTTTCTCCCTATCATGGAAATTGATAGACAAAGGCTTTGGACTCTTATCCAAGTGTTCCTAGGACCTTTTTACTTCCTGTGCTCTTTGGTTAACATGGTTCCTTCCTCCATTTTCTGTTGTTGCAATAAAATAACCTTAAATGAGATGATTTTTAAGGAAAAGATATCTATCTTGGCTCTTGATTCTAGAGGCCACACCCAAGAGCACAGATCCATTGTCTCAGCTTTCAGTGTAGTTTTCTTGCTGTGTCATAATAGAGCAGAAGACATAATGTGGCAGAACAGATCAAGGGAACCAGGGAGAGCTGGCTTTTAATAAAAAGTCATTTCCATGGTAACCCACTACTTCATTAACTTATGAATGGATTAACTATGACTCTCATACCTCCCTGTCTTAGTTAGGGTTTCTATTGCTGTGAAGAGATACCATGAACATGACAACTCTTATAAATGCTGTGATGAAAACAATCTGAAGAAGAATGGGTTTGTTTGGCTTGCACTTCCATACCACTGTTCATCACTTAAGGAAGTTAGGATAGGAACTCAAAAAGGACGGGAATTGGAGGCACAGACTGAGAGAGGACATGGAAAAGAGTTGCTTCCTGGCTTGTTCCCTGAGGCTTGTTCAAAGCCTGCTTTCTTATAAAACCCAAGACCACCAAGCAAGGGATGGCACCACCCAAGATGGACTGGTCTCTCCCTCATCAATCACTAATTAAGAAAATTATGTACAGGCCTGCCTATAACCCAGTCTTATGGAGGCATTTTCTTAATTGAGGTTCCTTCTCAGATGATTGTGTCAGATTGGCATAACTATCCAGAACAAGTAGATATGAGAAAAGAAAAAAAAATACAGTGAAAGATGAGCATGGACTCAATCCATATCTTATTAAAATGAGCTTAAGATAGTAAGAGTGTAGGTTGCTTTAAACCAGCCTCAAAAATCTTGGTTATCCCTTAGGGTACCTCTTGTACTCACACCTTTGTCTCATAGGGGCATGGAGTTTGGCCATATGCTTTGCTTTAACCACCAGGACAAGGTCAAAAATAATACAAACTATGGTTGGAATAGTGCTGTATTGAGTGCTTACTTTCTCTAGTGGCTCTTGGAGAGTTATTGAATAGGTTGGAGAACATGTCAAGGTTAGTCAAGTTAGAGACACATAGAGAAGATTTATATTGTCTCGGCAAAAGTCATTTAAAGACATCCAACTTTCAAGTGGCCTCATGCTTGCTGATGTCATCACATGTATGAGTGAGCCCAGGTAACAAAAACAGAAGAATCAAGAACCAAGCCCAACCAAACTGTCAGTCTCTCCAATTATGATCTAAATAAGTGGTGGTTGTGTTCAGTCACTTAGTTTTGGGTGTTTTATTGTGTGGTTGTAGGTACTTCATTTACTAGTGCCTAAGAGTCTGAGAGCATTAGCTGACAAATAGATTGAACCTTCTTCCCTTTTCAGGAACTCATAGACTCCTTATCTTTGCAGACCAATAATCCAAGTTGGCAAAGTAACCTGGACTTTGACAGGATACATAAAAACCTATCAAAGACCACTGGTGACAGACTTTGTATTTCTTAACACTCCTTGCTTCCATTTCCATCATTTACATATTCTGTGAAGCATTATGAGGCCTGGCTCATTGGCTTCAGCCTGAAGCAGAAATACTAGCTGGAATGATTGATTAGTATTGAACTGAGTGTAATCAATAAAGTACCGCCTATAGGAGATCATCATTCTAGACTTAATTAGAGGTGGCTTGGTTGTTACAAAGAGGCTATTTAGAGGTTGTAAATGAGTTCAATTTGCTTTTTATTTGCAGCCTAGAAGGTTGGTCTCTGTCCTTTCTTATCCCCTTGAATCAAAAGTATATTTTAAGTAGTTACACTAGAGTGCATTTATGTGATAAAAGATAGAATTAGGGACACTTAAAGGACATCAGGGACTGATGAATGAGGTGAGAAGGTAACTATCATGCGTTCTCAGAGGCTTGTATGACCAGACACTACTCATCATTCCCTGCCTGTCATCCAGAGGTTGCTTCTATCCAGGGTCACTTTCTAAGCAGAGTAATTAGCACAGGCTTGTCAAGATGGAGGGTCAACCTAAAGACTGTTTATGAATGTGCCATGTCTCCAAACATGTCCGTAAAATGTTTTGAATACACCTAATCTTTGGGACATTCTAGCTTTGACATATAGCACACTGAAAACTTCCGGTTGGTTCTTCGTGTGCTCTCACACAGTCTGGAAGCTCCTGCGTGCTAGCACTCAGCTCTGTAAAATAGTATGTTACTGTATGCTCCTAGACCAAGAGGAGACCAAAGTTCCAAGCTCAGTTCAGGTTCTCTGCAGAACACATATAGCATTTGCACCATTGTAAAGTGAAAAAAAAATCATTGAGATAAACCTCAGATGTTAAATAATTCACTCACATTTATACAAATAGTAGGAGTTGGAACCAGGAATCTCATGTACCTTGTGCTGACTTCTCTTCCCAAAGAACTGCCTTAATTTCTTTTTTACAACTCTGACAAAATACCATGATAAAAGTTACTTATATATTTTTAAAGATGTTTAATTTGGCTTATGGTTCTAAAGAATTAGACTTAATGATAGTGGGGTGAAGACATGGTGTCGGGAACAGCTGTGTGATCACATCTCTAATGGCATTCAGGAGGCAGAGAGCTCAATGGAAATAGTAGGAGGCTTTTTGAAATCTCAAGCCCGCTCTAAGTCACACACCTCCTCCAACAAGGCCACACCTCCTAATCCTTCCAAACAGTTGTATCAACTTAAAACCAAGTATTCCAATGCCTGTGACTGTTGGGGCTGAGGGTCAAGTGATGTGTGGCATTTCATTCAAATCATAAACCAAACAGACCAAGCAAATGTAACCAAAGGTCATGTGATGTGGGAATGCCTTTCTGTATGCTGTGAATCTCAATCTTTAAATAAAGGAGCTGTTTTGGGCCATGACAGGCACCATAGAAGAAGTAGGAGGAGGAATCAGAATAGGTAGGAAAGGAAGGGCAGAGTCAGAGGCAGATCAAGCAAGCCACCAAAGGAGCAACATGTAAGGAACCCAGGTGAGCCATGGGCCACGTGGCAGACAGATTAATAGAAATGTGTTGATTTAAGATGTAAGAGCTAGCTAGCAAAGTGCCTGAGCCATAGGCCAAACAGCATGAAGTTAATATAAGCCTCTGAGTCATTTCTGGGGGCCTGAGCAGCGGACGGCTGGGCAGCTGAGGGGTCTGGCGTGGCAGGGTCTGGGTCTCTGGCTGCCCGGGACCTAGAAACCACATTATTACAGATGGCGCTCCAATGTGGGTCGAATATCCACTTAAGGCCTGAGAAAGATTAGAAAGAGTTCTAGATCACAGAAACTGAGCCAAGGCAGCTTCCAAATTGTCTATATGAAACGGTTCATTGTACAAAGAAAGCATGGCGTCCAGGTCACATTCAAAATGGTGCCGGTGGACTGGCAGCAGGAAGTGTAAGCTGCAATCAGATGGGTTCTTGAAATCTCACAGAAGACTCAGTAGCATGTGATTGATTTTAGATTTCTGTTTATTTTGAACAAAAAGGAACCAAAGACGGTTTCTTAGTAGCAGCATTTGCTTGGGTCTGCTCTGTTTGCTGGCCACGAACAGAGACACAGTCCCTTTAAGAGAACTTACTAATTCAGCCTAATGTGCAAAAACTATGCAGCTCTTTAAGAGAGTGTATTTTAAAAGCTCTAATTGTTAGAAGATGATTAAGGATTCACAATAAAACAGATTCAGATGAAAAGAAAAACCTGTAAACGGGTTACAATGTGTGTAAAAGGTATATAGGCTTCAGAGAGAATAGAAAGAGGATAAAGTCTTTAAAAAGAGAATAGAGTGATAAAAATGTAATAAGCCATGTAAAGATGAAAGATAGACACAAAATCTGGATTTTGGTTGTTATTGTGTTTTCTTTTAATTTTTTAACTGTTAATGAGCTAACTGCAGAAAGACAATGGATTGCAAATGCAAAGGCTACTAAGTTAAACAAGAATATATATTTTAAAGGTATTTTGATTTCAAAATTTGTGTCTAAGGATTTATTGCTTTGGAAGAGTTCTGCTTTTGTTTCCACAGAAGATGAGAACCTGTGGATTGCTTCCAGGCAAATATGGTTTCATCAACCAGGACCCCCTGAAAAAAATCTCTGATGGGAAGAGATGGCAGTATCAGCTTCAAGACTACAGATTATGATCCAGTCTCAACAATCCGTGAGATTTCCAACGCCCCTTAATCAGCAGGAAGTAGTAATAGAAAACTACGCCCAAATTCCCCAATTGTTTCTAGATGTTTGTTCTCATTATACATGGTTAATGGTCATAGTTAATCTCTTTCTAAGAAGAAAAAGGGGATATGGTATATTAATGATTTTTTAAAAATTAGATTATTGAATTTACTTAGATCAGAAAATCAGCTGTTAATCTTGAAATGTTTTACATTGGTATAGATTTTGGTTTATTGATACAAATTTAAGGTCAAATCTCTTATGCTGTATGTATTTTTCTACTCTTGTTTAAGATAGGATGCTTATGCAACTGATTTAAAATTATAATGTATAATTAAGAAATGCATGTTAGTTGGATTTTTAGATATACAAAGATATATTTCAATTAGGCAGGTAATCTTCAAATACTTCTAAGACCTACAGAATATGGCATTTAAAATATTTTAAGAACTTAGACTTTTCTTGACAGTGAGACAGATTTGCTCCTGGCTGCACCAATCTTCTTCAAGAGAAAAATGGGCATCGAAGAAACTCCATATGGAGTCTATTTGTGACATTGGTTAGCCAATGAACATAAACCTGTTCTTATATTAACTGCTTGACAGTATGCTGTTAGAAGTGGACATGCAGGTTCCATAGGAAGATGACCTCTGAACTTTGGCAGAACAAGCCGAGATGGTCATTCAGGTTCCTGCTTCACAGAAAACTGTCAGATGTTCTTCAGGACTCGAGGAGAAGCAACTGATGAACTGTCCCAGAATGGGCAGAGCAGATTTCCTGCTTCACTAAAATGAAAAGAGACTCTGGGCCTGTAGGCTGAAGATGGATGCCCCAACTTTATAAAGGAACTTTGGGTGACTGTCCTATCGTGTCATCTCTGTCCTTTCTAGGTTTTAGAAGTTGTTTGCACTTCCGCTTTACTTGGGTAAATATATCCCTCTGTGGTCTTTGATGTAGTTGAAGATTAGATAGTTATAGGTACAGTTTTTCTTAGTCATTTGAAAGGTATATTGGATATGAAACTTTAGATTCATAAAGATAAGGTAGATGATAGAGTATTTTCTTTAATTTTGCTAAATACAAATGGACTAGATATTGTAACTGTAATTCTTGCTTGATAGCTATTTTGTTATATGTAATTTTGCTATGTTAAAATTGAAACCTTCCTTTTTGATTAGACAGAAAGGGGGAAGTGATGTGGGAATGCCTTTCTGTATGCTGTGAATCTCAATCTTTAAATAAAGGAGCTGTTTTGGGCCATGACAGGCACCATAGAAGAAGTAGGAGGAGGAATCAGAATAGGTAGGAAAGGAAGGGCAGAGTCAGAGGCAGATCAAGCAAGCCACCAAAGGAGCAACATGTAAGGAACCCAGGTGAGCCATAGGCCACGTGGCAGACAGATTAATAGAAATGGGTTGATTTAAGATGTGAGAGCTAGCTAGCAATGTGCCTGAGCCATAGGCCAAACAGCATGAAGTTAATATAAGCGTCTGAGTCATTTCTGGGGGCCTCAGCAGCAGCGGCGGTGGCGGGTGGCTAAGCAGTCTGGCTCGGCAGGTCTGTGGGTCTCGGACCTCTGGCCACCTGGGACCCGAGAACCCTCACTACTATAGTCATGGGATTCTCCTACTTCCTCAGAGTAAATTAGATGAATCTGCATACATAGTGCATACCTCCTTTTGTTCAAAGGGCAGAGGAAACTCAGATGTTCATAGGGAACTGTAAAAGCATTTTTCCCCTGGAATAGAGGTTTTGCTTCATATTGTTAGTCAAAATATCCAAGATTCCTTTTTCCAGTTCTTCTCTCAGTGTGGGATGGAAGAAGTGGGGAGCTATCCAATTCACCTTGACCTTAGGAGAGAGCCAATAAAATGGCAGCTTAGGCAGCATGACTATGGCATTATTCATGAGCTCATTCTTCTCTGGGACAGTTCATTCATTTGCTTGTAATTCTCTGTCCATCCTTAAAATTATTGTTATCTTAAAAGTCTCAATTCATTTTATATAGTCTTTAAAATTGATACAATAAAATAAACTAGTAGAGCCCCCAAATTATTCCTGTCTCTTGGAAACAGTATTTTTTCTGCAACCTGGGGAATACCTATGTATACAAGAGAGCCAAGACAATCATGTCCGGAGCAGGTGAGATTCCTGGCTCTGAGAAGAGCAGCAGACATCAGCTGTAGGACTTTTGCAGATGCCAGGACATAGCAGGTGTTCAATAAAGTCAACTGTTAAAATCACTGCTCAGTTAAGTTGCTTGAGCTGACTCAGTATGAATTCATTGAGTCTTGAGAGATCCAAAAATAAATCTGAGACTTTATATGGGGGGGAAAGTCCCCAGAGTCCTGTGAGTTAAAGAAGGGATTTGAATGCTGTCTCCAGCTTTATTAAATTTCTGCCCTTAGGCAAATTTTTTGGCCTTTCTGACCCTCAGTATTTTCATGTCTCCAGTGGAGCAATATTTGCTGACCATTTCTGATGAACTCATTTTTTTTTTGCAAGGTTCTAAACAATGTAAAAATATTGTAATAATAAGATGTGATTTCTGCCTCAAGGATTCTTCTAGCATGGCTGGAAAACTAATGGGAAATGACCACAGGTGAAGTCTTAGGAGGTAGATGGATGTGGGACGGAGTGGTGACTGGAAAAAGCAAAGACAAAGCAAGAGTTCATACTGGAGACTCCAACTGGGAGTCTAGGCTAAGACTGGAGGTGGGTACAAGTTAGTTCAGAAAAAGCCCATTTCCAAACAAGAGAAGAAAGGGGAACAGTATGGATTCCAGTTGGAACTGCACAGTGTATTTTGGGTATCTGAGAAGACTAGCCTAGCCAGAACAGAGTGCCC
The DNA here is from genome assembly GCA_033318265.1 of Phyllotis vaccarum. Classification (NCBI taxonomy): domain Eukaryota; kingdom Metazoa; phylum Chordata; class Mammalia; order Rodentia; family Cricetidae; genus Phyllotis; species Phyllotis vaccarum. The sequence continues at coordinate 170,336,060 of JARWLC010000001.1, read as the reverse complement.
CCGCTGGCTATGACAAGGACCCACTGAGGAGCTGGGTCACTTTACAAGGACCCTTAAATGTGACTAAACAACCTTTTCTCTTTTTGCTCAGATAACTTTCAATTGATGGAGCCGTGATGGCCTTGTTTACTTGGCTTTGATAAAATAAAATAGAAAAAGAACCTTCCAAAAGGAAGCAAGAAGGAAGTTGTTCCAACTCAAAATGTTTTCTTTTCTTGGGAGATTAATAGAAAGCAGCCAAGCTGGCCAGAAGCAGGCTGCCCACAGTGTGGACTGCGGGAAACAGTGCCCAAGGAACACAAAACCCCTCTGTGGTGTTATATTGTGAATCAAATAAAGATTGCCTGAAGATCATATATCAGAGCCATTCACAGAGTTAGTTTTAAGAAGTCAGGCCACATGCCTTCATTCCTAGCACTTGGGAGTTAGAGGCAGAGATCCATCTAGATCCCTGAGTTCAAGGCCAAACAGAGCCAGGAAGTGGTAGTATATACCTTTAATTCCAGCACTAAGGATCACACACCTTTAATCCCAGTACTTGGAAAGCACACATGCCTCTAATTCCAGCAGTAGGAACGTTGAAACAGGAAGTGATATGGCTGGGCAGAGAAAGGAATATAAGGCAGGAGAAGACAGAGTTAGGCCCTCAATTTCTCCATTCAGCCTGGAATTCTTAGAGACACGATCTTCCTCTTTCAGCCTGAGTAGTTGTAGTAGTGGGGTTTCTTGATCCCAGGCGGCCAGAGGTCTGAGACTCAGAGACCTGCCGCCCGAGACCGCTTAGCTGCCCAGCTGCTCAGGTCCCCAGAAATGACTCAGACGCTTATATTAACTTCGTGCTGTTTGGTCTATGGCTCAAGCACATTACTAGCTAGCTCTTACATCTTAAATCAACCCATTTCTATTAATCTGTCTGCCACGTGGCCCGTGGCTCACCTGTGTTCCTTACTTGTTTCTTCTTGGGTGGCTTCAGCTTGATCTGCCCCTGACTCCACCCCTTCCTTTCTTACCTATTCTGATTCCTCTTCCTACGTCTTCTATGGTGCCTGTCATGGCCCAAAACAGCTCCTTTATTCAAAGATTGAGATTCACAGCATACAGAAAGGCATTCCCATATCAAGTAGTGGTGAGAACTGGCTGTGATTTGTTCTTTAGTTTCTCTGACCTTTTACCATTTGCCCCAGTATCTGGCTTTGGGTTTTTGTTATAACAAATAAATTAAGATACATGAAATAGCCTTCTCAAGACAGACTTTGTTCTCAATTAAGTTATGGTTCCCAATATTCATTTCTGTTAAATCCTGTTCAATACTTACTCAAATTTAAAAGTACTTTGCCTCAGCATTCACTCCCCTGAGAGTTTCTGAAGGCATGTCTATGACTGTGTGTTTTCCCCCTTTTCATATTTTTGGAACTGTATTCTTTTGGGTGTGGTTCTTTAACTTTTTTTTGTTAGTATCTGCTTTACATCTTTCCAAGTGTGCTAGGCAAGAGTTGAACTTGACACATCAGAATCAAGACTTCTCAAAATCAAGGCAAATGCTTCTTCAGCCTCTGGTGTATGGAACTGTCATTGTAGGAGGCATCTTAGATGAATTCTTTTGCTTAACACTCCCTCTAACATGTACCAACTCTACTGTCTTGTGTCCATCAGTGCATATAAAAGCAATTTCCATGCCAGGTTGCATTTTAGATATGGGATTAATGATGATCAATGTTACACTGCCTGGCCTGAAAGGCCACATTGCCAGCTCTGTCTGCCAAGAGGACCAGGACAATATTACAGGGCGAGCAAAATAAAGCAGATCAATAGCTGTGAGCAGTGGGCTTGCCTTTCCCAAAACTCTCCTTATAATCAGCCAAGAAACGATTTCTCATAGGCTGAAAAGGCAGGAAAAATTTTAGTTACTTGGGTGAAACCGTAAATCCAAGAATCTAATCCCTAGTGTTTTTTTTTTTTTGTTTGTTTTTTTGTTTTTTTAACAAAGATGGATTGTTTGGTTCTCCTATTAGAAAAAAAATAGTGGTCCTTATTAGGGTTATCAAAAGGCTGTTAATATCCAGTCATAGTTGCTTCTGGTCTTCTGTTCTTGGTCTCTTTGGGCCATTTGAGAAGAGGGTACAGAATGTTCTCCAAAAAAGTGCAATCAAAAATTCATGAGTAAGGCAAAGGATAGGTAGCTGTGGGGACTGTATCTTCCTCTGTGCATCCTGGGTGCCCCTTCTCTAGTACAGAGAGGTGTATATTCTAAAGTCACTTCCATGTGCTGCTGATGAAATAGGAGGGTTAGATATATGCATTTTGTGCCATGAGTTTTGATTATCTACTTGAAATAAAAGTGAACAGCTCAAGTTGTGGCATGGCCACATAGGTAACACTTACCAATAAGTTGAAAGGAATTGGCAAAAGCGAGGTCTAGTTAGTTTTTTATGGGCAATCCTACTACCTTGGAGAATGCAGCAGGTTGATCCCTGCCTATGCAATGGCTATGAGGGGGAAGCACACTTGACAATGGAGATAAGACTCAGGCAGTCATTGTCACATTCCCTTTCCTTACAGGCAAGTCACAATAGGTTCAGTGATGTGAGGCCCTTTGTTCTGTTTTGGATGAGCTCATTGTTCAGATTTTTAGAAACTCTGTGAGCCATAGGCAGCTTAAAAATGATCATGAAAGAAGTGTTCACAGCACAGAAAGTGGCAGATTCTACAAACAGGAGCCCCTTCTGCCTTACCCCAGAAAACTGTTGCAACACACTGATTCAAATAGTCACTGGAATAATATTCCTTGCTAAGGATATTCTAGGAAGCCAGGAATACTGGTGCATACCCTTAATCTCAGCACTTGGAAGGCAAAGGCAGGAGGAGCTCTGGGAGTTCAAGAACAGTCTGGTGTGTATCACAAACTCCAGGCCAGCCAGGGATTACACAGTGAGGCCCTGTGCCCCTGCCCTCAAAGCTACAGGGTCAGCATGATGCCTTATCATCTAAAGACACTCCTGAATTTAATAATCTGAGTTTAAACCCTAGGACCAACTAGGTAAAGGTTGGAACTAATTAATTCAAATTGCCCTCTGATCGTCACAAGTATGCCACTACATGAGTGTACAACACACACACACACACACACACACACACACACACACACACACACACACACACACCTCACTTAAAATGTAATTTTAAAATATAATATGCCCCCAAAGCACTGTAGTTCTTTGGAAAGTGTCATACAGAAGTTTTGCTTAGGCATCAATGAATCTTGTGCACATTTGTCCCTTTGATCTGCTTGTGATAGGTCAGTTTTGAAACCGTTTGTTTTTTTTTTGTTTGTTTGTTTGTTTGTTTGTTTTTCAGTGTGAAATGCAACTTCAGGGCAATAAGAAAAAGCTATGTACTAAAAGTATAACCACAAAGCATCAAACAGGAAATACAAATACCTCCTGCTTATTTATGCAAACTGTCCTAAGCCCCAGAAAAGAGCTGGTCACACAGCATTTGAGAGTAAGGAGGCAATATTCATAGTCTGTAGTAAAAGATATCCCACTATCTCTGCCCCCTATATACTCTGTTAATATATACCAGGTAAAAATCAAAGGTCCAGGCCCAGAGCAAAATATGGAGCACTTCTTTTTGAGATGAAAAGGAACAGAAGTTTTCTTGTTTGTCTACAAATATAGATACATCAAAATTGAGTAGAGTTCCTAAACACAGATATTTTAATCAGGATGTTTGCACCCATTTTCCCTCAGGATGAATGTAATAACAGTGTTATGCAACATTTCTTGAGTATACAATGTTCTAGACCCAGTTTTTATGCTACATTACACTACACTACACTACACTACACATACACACACACACACACACACACACACACACACACACACACACACACACACAATCTATTGAATGCTGCATTATCATTGCCTAAGAAACCATGTTCTTGAAGTGCCGAGAAACACTGGCTGGAGGAGCTGCGGCTAGCCAGAACTCTGGGAAACTTTCTCTCAGGGCATCCCCATGGTCCTGCTGGGTCCTCTTAGCTTTTGCTTCTCTAACAGAGTTGATTTTCATGGATTCTTAAGTAAAGAACCTTACACTACACTCACTAGCTTGATCATCTTTACCTTTCCACACATCTCTGTGTCTATCAACGCTTCTTGATGACACCCTTCCTGAGGCTTGGAAATGGGGCCAGGAAAGCCTTCCCACTGGAGGAGGGTGACTCCAATACACTGTTTCATAGAGCCTTCTCTATAGTGGAATAGTGTGTCAGTGGTCCAGCTTAGAGCCCATTATCGAGATCTTTACAGCTACTTTCTTACATCTGAATCTCTTTGGAGATTCAGGAAGATGTCTGTCTCATTCTTGAAACCTGGGGTGCTTGATATGTACCCCAGGACTGTTTTCCAGCCTCAACAGTGTCACCCCAGTGTCGGTGTCCCTCTACTTCAAAAGCAATGATCTCTTTGATCAAAGTATAGAAATATCATGGGGCAATCCACTATCCCTCACCACAGATGACTTCATTTCATTGAGCCAAATCCACACTTGGATCTACCAACAGAACCACTTTCATCCTCAGCAGCGTTGCAGACCCAGCTCCCTGTGTGGAGCCCAGCACATAGCACAACCATTCTCTTGGGTGGTGTCACCTCACTTCACAAGGAAAACTGTATGGTAGGTGGAAAGCTGTGTTGGCTTTTCTCATTACTGTGTGGAAATGCTTGACAAAAGCAGCTTTAGAGAAGAGAGGTTTGTTGTGGGTTTCCCAGGTACTGCTAGCTAGCACTTTGGGGATACAATGTTGACAATCACAGGGAAAATACATCAACAGAAAGTCCATGGTGTCAGAATAATGCAGTTGAGACTCCTTACTTCCTGGAACCGAGCCAGAGGGGTGGGGGGTTGAGCTGGAAAATCCATGGCCACCCAAAAACCCACTCACTCCAAAAGATCTTGCCTTCAAGGTGTTTCACAGCTTTTCAAAGCAGCATCACCAGTTGGGAGACAAGTAGCCAAACACACAAGACTGTGAAGAACATTTCACTTTCAAACCATAACAAAGCCTTCCTATTAAGCCAAGTAGAAGACATGAAACTTGAAGACAGTGCTTGTTTCCACTCTCACCAGGGACTTCCTTGTTCACAGTTCTCACACCACTCTATTTCTTAAGTTATTGTGTAAGGACTTGCCCTGTGTGGTTCCATTCTTCAGCTAATTCTCATGAACTGTAGAGCAATACTCTCGTATTTTATAAATTTAAAATGTGCACACTTTCTCCTGTGCTAGCCCTTGATTTTAAGGAGATATTCATATTACCTCCTTTGTCTTTTAATTTTAGATTTCTTTGCAAATTATACTGTACCAGATACTAAGTAGTTTTGATCAATCAATTAAGCAGTTAGTATTTCTAAATATTGTGAGATTCTAAGATGTATAATTCACAGCTTTGGATCTTTGAAATTTCACACGTGCGTCATTTCTTGGGTATAGTTGGAGGGCTCTGAAAGACAAGTTGGGAAATTAAAATGTGGAGTTATAAAATGTACCTAAAAACGGCTATTATCAACAGATTTCAGCAGACAGACTAAAGGAATCTTGAGGAATGGATGTTTCCATTTATACTCAGGACGATGGTGCCTGAGGCATTTAGAATAGTTTGAAGTTTCCTAGGTGACAAATGGTTGTCAGGATGTTAAAAAGGACAGAGACACAGAGGGGGCTACAATTTCAAAGATATGCTAGAGAGAATCAAAGCTCTCCACAATGGTCATGTCAGAATCCCTGGGAACCCATTACCTTATGTGGTTCTATAGTTTGAATCTTTAGCCTCTTTCAAAGGCCATGTGGACCAGTCTAGCTTCCCAGGGTAGAACATTTAGGAAGTAATGAGCCTTTAGGAAGTGGGGCTGAATGGGGAGTGTCTTTAGGACATTGGAGGAATGGCTTTGAAGTATATTGTAGGACCCAGATTGCTTCTTTTTTCTTTCTTGTTTGTGTTCTAGCTCATGATGAGGTGAAAATGTGTTGAATCATACATTTCTTCCAGGATGTGCTTCAAAATTATAGGCCCCCACAGCAACAGGGCCACCTGGTCATGGACTGAAACCTCTAAACCGGAGCTAGAATGAACTTGTTCCTTTTGTGAGTTGATCATCCCAAGTAATTGTTATACCAATGGAAAGACAACTACCACACACATGTTGAGACTTCACAGATATTATTAGCATAAAGTTTTGATTTGGTGAGATTTTCTAAGGTTGGCTGAGAGGACCTTATCTAATCACATGACTTTATAAGGTTAATTTATTTTTTCCTTGTTATGGTAAGGAAAAGGATAATGATGGATGAGATATCAGAGAGATGATTCATTGCTGGCTTTGGAGATCAGAGAAGGGCTAGGAGAGAGGATTCTGATGTCTCGAGAAGCTAGAAAAGGTGAGGGTTGGGTTTTCCTGTGGAACACCCTCCCCCCCACTTCCTTACTTACCAACCACAGTCCTCCTCCCTCTCCTCCTCCCATTCACTCCCCAGCTTCACCCTCAGCACCCACCCCATCCACTCCTCAGAGAGAGAAAGGCCTCCCATGGGGAGTCAACAAAATCTGACACATCAAGGCTGAGCAAGGTATCCCTCTATAGGGAATGGCTCCAAAAAGCCAGTTCATACACTAGGAATAAATCCTGGTCCCACTACCAGAGGCCTCACAAACTGCCCAAGCCACACAACTGCCATCCATATTCCGAGGGCTAGTTAGAAGGAAGACTTTTGTTTACCGAGGTCCATGCTTAACTTCTTATCTACAAAACAAGAGGGTAATAAATTTGAGTTGTTTAAAGTTCACAGCTACACATCATAGAACAGATGAAGACACTCACTAGGTAACGGAGGGGGAAGTAAGTGGAGAGCCCTGACTAGAGATTAAGGGGATACCAACAAGGTGTTAGAAGGAAGTTTACAAAGGACTAACAGGTCTGTGAAGGTTGAAATGACTTCTGTGATTGTACAGGAACTGACATCAGTGGAGTCTAAGGTACATTTGTCCTGAGGGCTTCTGAGCCCCCATTTTATAGATGAACTTTACAATAAAAATTGGTGAAAGCAAAACCTCAACTTATAACTAAAATAGGTAAGTTTTATATGACAAGTTCCTGGACAACCACTGTTTATAGTGGAGAATTTAGATAGCATTTCTAGGGTCTGATGAAAGGATTAGATTATAATTTTGATCACAGAATAAGTTAACTTTTCAATTGTTTTATTGATATAAATTCAATTAAAAACTCTAGATTAGAAAAGTGTCTTTGTACACACTCTTAGTACTAAATGGAAAGCAGAAGAATGGCTTTCAAAGGGGTGAAGACTTGAAGCATACTCCAGGTCACAAAGCCTTTGAGTGACAACTAATGCTTGGGCTTTGCTAGCCTCAAGGAATAAATTTTAGGAAGAAGAAAAGGTGCTGTTCTCTGGATCATGGAAATGGTCATTATGAGTTCCAATTACTGAGCCTACTGATGACAGTCTGTGAGGGCCTTGTTCAAAAGCACACTTGCTTGGAGCTGGTAATAACAGACATCACTGAGACCTTCTTTCGTTACAGAAGACCCCTTTAAAGACCCTGTCTACTAGGGCCTACTTTCTGGGATTTAAGAAAGAAATAGTAAGTGCAACCCTCTCCAATGATATTTTGATAAGTAAATAAATTCAGGAAATTATACCAAATGATGTGTGGCCTAGTTATATCACATTTGCAGACTACATGGGTCTTTTCTTCTTTAAAGCATAATAATTCCTTTAGCTTGTATGACCTGTGTTGGTGGAGGTAGACGGATGGAAAGTGACATGCTATCTGTGTTTGGTGGTAAAACCTAAGTTTTCTGTAGAAAACTCAGGCAGTGATTTCACATACTACCATATGACTTTCTTGTCATAGGGAGCCAGATTTCAAGACAATTTGAAAGGAAAGTGGATGCCTGTGTTATATCTGAAACTGACATTTTTAAAAATGAAAGGTCATCCCTTCAAAGGGAGAACTCAGAAGAAAAAGAGCAGATTTTTCTTAGACTTTGGTTTAAAATACTTCTGTTGCTATATGTAACCTGATAAGAACATCACCACTATTGAGCAGACAGTTTAGTGCTACTGATTATTCATTAGAAGACAAAGCCACCCAAGTGGAGAATTCATTTCCTGACACTTCAATGGTAAAGATGTGTTGACAATTATTTTATCCTGCTTAGAATTTATATAATTGCTTCACATTGCCTTAAAAACTAATCTTAAAATTAGTAACTTTAAATAGCATTGTTCTTAGTGGACTGGTTGGATGGCCTTGATAATATTTTCTTAGCTGTTGTATGTATGTGTGGGCAGATGAATACATGATAGGATGACTTCACTTTGTACTGGTCAATTTGTAGGCTGGTGCATCTTGGCACACCCAGATGAGGTCCTGCCTTTCTTCTCTTTTCTACTTCAGGATGTCTGCTCCATAGGCAGAGGAGGTTAGTTTTCATTAGCAAGCATTTTCAAACTCTTATTTACATTTTACATGATGGCATCCATTGGCCAAGCCTGAGCCACAACTTGATTAAAGGAGTTTGAAAGTCTCATTGTGGAGGCACAAGAATGGGAAGAACTCAAGGCCACACCTGTGATCTGTGATGGCATACAGTACTGGCCTATGGTCAGACAGGAAGGCTGCTTCATGCCTCCTTTGCTTGTTTGTCTGACTCAAGCTGTTCCCTAGGTCTAAGGGCTCAGCCTAATAGTGATGAAATTTGTACCACGTATCAGAGCCACTGACATTTTCTAATTCTTCGCCAAAGGAATTCTACTTCTTCATATGTTTTCTAAGTAAATAATCTAAGTATGGGGAAAAGTCATATGCATAAAGTTATTCCTCGAGGTTTATTTATAGGAATGCAAATTGCAAATTGTAAATAATTGAAATAAACAACCAAAGAGGAGTAGTTAACAGTATATATCCTCTTGAGGGAATGCTATAAAAAGTAAAATTATGCCTATGTGTCTAATAATAAGAAAAATTCTCCTACTATAACAATACTTTTAAAATAGGATGTCAAATGCCGTGCAAAACAGATAAAAAATACACAGAGATGTAAAAAACCTCTTGCATGCATTATTGCTATTCTGGGGATAATGAGACTATGAGTAATTATTTCCCCTCCTACCATTTGTTGTTTTTATTTTTCTTCAAAAAGAAAAACTATACTTTTAGTTGAACATAATCTTTTGATTAAAAATATCTTAAAACATAAATAATAAAACTCCTGGATGCATTTTTTTATTTCTTTATATTACCATGATGATCTGACTTCTCTGAGATTCTTACATATTAACTAAGTTCTTTTTGAATTCATGGGTTCTTGTCTTTAGGCTATGACTACTCTAATCTATATGTCTGTCTGTCTGTGTCTGTCTGTCTGTCTATCTATCTAAATAATATACTACCATATAATCAAGAATACAAACCAGATGGTGTTCCTTAAGCTAGCTCTCTTCTTCCATGCTTGAGTTGCCTTTTACCCAGATCATCTCTATGTTTATAATTTTGCTGGAATCTTTAAAATGATGAGGTTAAGCAAACAAGGCATCTCTGTTCAGTTCATCTGACTTTGGCCAACACATACTATAGGCAAGTATTTGTGCAGCCCAGTGCAGCTCAGATAGAAAAGATCAGGCAGTCAGGAGCCAACGAATTCTGAGTGGAATGTATTGAATGGAAGTATTCAGGCACTCAGGAGCCAATGAATATTACAGGCCACAGTAAGCCTAGGCAGCAACTTACAGCCCTGCTTCAGGGAAAGGCTTCCCCAGTGTTAACAGCTCTGCTCCAGCATGGGAGGCCATCCTGGGCAAAGTTGCTACAATGGCAGACTGAGGGCTGAAGGCTTCCCTTCTCCTTCTCCCTTCTCCCTGCTGCTCAATGCTCTCTGCTCAGGGAAGGTAACAACTCAACCCAGCCAGGGAAGGTTTCCTGGGCAGTGAGAGTGTTATGAACTCCCTGGGCCACTACTTTCTGTTCAGGAAGTGTTAACAACTTACCCAGCCTGTGCTACTCTGGGAAAGAAGAAGGTCGTCACTGAAACCTCATTCAACAGATTTATTGGGAGGAAGAGGACGGCTGCCTCAGCCCTGGTGGGAGAAAACAGCAGGAAAAGGACTGTGGGCTCAGGACTTATATAGGAATTTTTGGGGGTGGAGCTTTCTGGGAAGACTTCCAGGGCAGAGATTGGTCAGGATTTTTCCCTTCTTTTTACCCTGATTTGGCTTTTAATTTCAGGGTCAAAGTGTGTTTCTTTCATTGGCTCTTTTGGGCTTTGGGACTCTAATTTCAGGGCCAGGGCATATTTTTTTCACTGGCTCTGATTCCAGGGCCAAAGTGTATTTCTTTGGTGCTGGTGTCAAAGCCAGGGAACATTTATTTTTGGTTCTGGGTTCAGGGATAAATATATTTCACTGGCTCAAGTCTTAGATCTAGGGTGTGTTTCTTTCATTGGCTCTGGTCTCAGAGCCAGCGTAGGTTTCTTTGGCTGGACACTTTTCCCTATACGTATGAAGTAGCTGATGAGTTTGCCTTGGTCTCCTTGCCAGGGCTACACAAGAATGATTTCCAGAGGCTAAAATCTAATTCAAGAGAAATATATGCATGCTGGTTCCTGGCTTTGGGGCCTAACAGTTGGTGAATATTATAGGACCGAATGAAGCTTAGTTTTTGTTAAGGACTGGGGAAATGGAAATCGCTCCCAGAGTGGTGAAATGTAGAAGCTAACCCCAAGACTAGTTTGATCCAAGTGAATGTCAGGTACCTGAGAGGCTCGGGAGGAGAGGTTTGGATTAGAGTTAGAAAAACTTTCAGTGATAAGTTTGAAGTTTAGGCTGTATTTATAGATGATGAAGAAGGGTTCTGGAACAGAGGTGAATGATTCTCCTAAAAGCTCACTACTGTAGACAATACAAAAGGGAGCCCATGGTCTGGGTGAGGTTCACAGGAGGGGTGAGTTCGAGTTCACAGAGTCACATTCTTGATGAAAATTTTTATTAAAAAGTTTTATTATCATAAGAAAACTTACAGTTTAAAGGCACTTTTTAGATAATAGAATAGAAGAGCCCTGTGAGAGCCTGACTTATGTTCTGAGTCCCTTCCATACTTCATGAGATGCATCCACTTCTGTGTATCTTATCACCTGTCTGATAACTCCTATAAGCCTTTGCTGCTAAAGACATAAGGTAGAATAGAAGTGTAGAAGACACTGCTGTGCATAGTGTGCACCTGCAGTTCTAACACCTGGGAGGCCAAGGATCACTTGCACCTAGGAGCTCAAGATGAGCTTAAGTAATATAGTGAGAGCCAGCCTGAAAAGCAAGTAAGCCAGCTCACAAGTGAGCAAACCAACAGCAGTTGCTGCCAACATATGTGGCTCTTTCTATTTAAAATTTTAAAAATTCAACTTTCCAATTGCATAAGCTACATTTCAGGGGCTCACAGGCCACATCTGGCTTATGGTTTCTGTGCTATAGAGTGTATACATAGCACAATTCTCAAATTAAGAAGTTTCTACTGGAACTATACGTATGACTTTAAGGGTAAAGATGAAAAATACTACACACGCCCAGGGAGAAACAGCAGGGTCTCTATGGCAAGCTGGAATGGATATGAAGCATGGCTTCCTTCTCATTAGAGCACTATATTAGTTGGTCTCTCACTGACAATTAGACTGAATCTGCCGTTGACCTCTCATCTTGCTGAGTGTTTGAAAGTACTTTTCTATTGCCCGTGGGACAATGCCCGGCAAGTGTTCTGGGAGTATCTTTTGTGTGCATTCAACAATGCCAATAATTTCCATTCTAAGTCTGTTTCTTTGGTGTCTGGGAAGCTTGAAGAGCTAAGAGCTATCAATACTCATGTAAGTGCCAAGAGGGAAACATTTCAAGTGTTTTAGAGGCATGGTGCTTCAAATGTTTGAAGCACTATTATTCTCAAAAACAGTATCATGAGGCTGTTTCTGGGACTTCCAGCTATTCAGATCCTAGGCAGAGAGAGAACTTGCTGGCTTTAACTAGTATGATTTCGTCAAATTTGTTATCCCAGATCAAGGGTGCTCACTGAGTGCTTCTCTGAAACCTACAACCCTGTAAGGACAGGGTCCACATATATGCACATAAATGCATGTTCACTCCTCTGCGCTCACAGATGGTCTGATGGGAGCTCCAGTGCAGCTTGGGCTGGCTTAGTTATTCAACGGGAACCTCACCATGGAACTCGGGTTTGTGACTAGGATGGTGTTCTCCTCAATGGCCAAAGCAGTATATGTGAAGAGATGTCTCCAGATGATGACTGAGCATAAGAAGAAAACATGCTGCCTTTGCTTTAAACACTGAATTCCAAGATAAGAGAGGCAATGATTAATGATGAGATCTCAGGGAGGTCCAAATTCCTTACTCTGTGCAGTTAATTCTTGGAAAGAATGGTGATAGCCCAACATGAACCTTTCTGGGTAAAGATACATAAGGATTTATCAGCATTTTAAGACTTATTTGTTGGAGAATAGCAACTCTTCTCATGGCCATAATTGAAAGAGATTATAGGTTTTTTTTTCTGTATAAATGCTAATCCTCATAACTGTTTGAAAACCCTTTCTTCTTTTGTAGGAAATAATTTTATTTCCTCTATGGTGTTGTGTATCTTCTCTCTTCATTAGAAAATAAATTCTGAGAGAACAGGTCTCTGGCAACATTGATTCTCCCTCACATGTATATACTGTGGAATAATCCTCTTGTATACTGTAAAGATTTGTCACTTGCGTTGGTTTAGTAAAGCACTGACTGGCCAGTAGCCAGGCAGGAAGGATAGTAGGCTGGGTGACAAAACTAAGGATGCTGGGAAGAAGAAGGGCAGGGTCAGGAGTTGCCAGACAGATGCAGAGGAAGCAAGATGAGAATGATGTACTGAGAAAAGGACCAAGCCATGTGACCAAACATTGATAAAAATTACAGATTAATTCAAGAGTGAGAGCTAGTTAGTGATAAGCCAGAACTATAATATCAGCCCCTGAGTGATATTGGCAAGTGACTGATGGGTATTTGGGAATAGGCAGGCAGGTAGGACAGAAAATTCCACTTTCTCATATATTCTACAAAGAGAATTCAATTTTTAAAGTTTATTTAAAATATACGGAATACTTTATTGTCTACAGAAGAGTACAGTTACGACAATTATTGGCTTCACTGTTAGAGAGTCTTCTGGAATGTGTATCTGACAGCCAGGTTAATATCTGGAATACCATTACTATTTCAGATGCCTTTCTGTCTAATATTTTATCCATTCCTGAAGATAACAAATATCTACAATTATATCATGATTATTTTTAACTTTTAAACTTAATTTGTGATCTATGGCATGTTCTATTCCTTTGTGGTTGACAGCTTTTAGTACATATTGTTTTTGTATCTCGTGAATATTGTTATGTGGTTCCTTTTAATTGTGTCAAGTCATGTTATTCCTTCCATCAGTATGTCACAGTTTTGTTATCAATTTTATTTTTCATGGATATTCTGACACAGCTATTACAATATAAACAAATAAAATGGTGCTTGGTGTTGCTGGGCCACACATTTTCAAACTTTGAGTTAGTCTTCCAAAATGGTTACACTAATTTCTATACTCTTTCAGTTCCCCAATACTTGGCATAAGAAAACTTTTAAACTTTATCTTGCTAGAGAGATTCCCTTCATGGTATAAATTAGAAATCTCTTACTCACTGATGAGGTTAATCATCTTCTTATGTTTCCTGATTACATGGATTTCTGTGTAAATATGTGCCTACTCAAATATTCTGTTTTTCTACTGGGCTTTCTGTATGTTAATTAGTAGTTCATAAACAATTCTCAGATAGCCCCTTATCAGTTCTAGGTATTGAAAACATATTTTTCTGTCTGTCGACTTGCCTTTTACTACCTCAGTCTGTAAGGTTTTCTGTTGTTTTTTTTTTTCTAACTAAACTTACTAATTTTCATATAGTCAGTTTGGCGATGTTTGTCTTTTATCTACTGCTTTCTTTTTGATTAATGTTAAAATGGTCTTAGACTCCTTTAGGGCTATAAAGATATTTCATTGTTTACTATTGGAAAGTGTTATTGGCTGATTTTTTTAGGTCTACAGTCCATGCATAATTGTTCAACTGATTTTCATGCACTATATTTTCCTGTTTCCATACGGATGTGAATATTTTGTTGTCTGTAAGGCCTTATTTTTTTATTACATGAAGATGCTCACTAGACCTTGTCCTATTTTAATGTAAAAAGCACCTATTTCATTGAATTGCTTTCCTAATATTTCATACACAGAGTTTGTATCTATACCTGTGTTGTAATAAGTTTCTGGCCTGTCTGGCCTGTGGTTCTGCAGTCCCACAGTCCCGCAGTCCTGCAGTCCCACAGACCTGCAGACCTGCAGTCCCACAGAAGCACACAGACACTTGTTTTAATTTTATGCCAATCAGCCTATGGCTCTGGCGTATTTCTAGCTAGTTCTTGCTCTCAAACTAAACCATGACTCTTATCCTGTTCAGCCATATGGCACAGTATCTTTTCTCAGAGCATCACAGTTGTCCTCTACTTCTGCTGGCTTCTCTGACATCTCTGCCCTGTTCTTCCTGTTCCCAGAGTTTTCTTAGTCTTGTAGCCCCACCTACACTTCCTGTTTGCCTTCGGCTAATCAGCATTTTTATTAAATCAGCATTTTTATTTTATTTTTATAAAAATCCAGCAGGACAATTATTTACAATGTAACAACATAATCCCACTACATACATGTCTCTGTTTCCCCACCCTGTTCTATCCCTTTGTTCTATTAGTCTCTTCTTGTTTACTTATTTGCTGTGTCTTTGTGATAAATTTTGATACCGGAGAGAATAAATGATCTTACTTTGTTTCTGTGCAAGATTATTTGGAAAAGGGGTTATTTGAGCTTTGGGGCTCTTTACTCTGCTTATAATCTTAAAACCATTCTATAAATTTTGACATATTCACATACCATTGTCATACTGATTAATATTATATTAAATTTATAGGTCACATTAGGAAGAATCTGCATCTTCATAACATAAACTCCTAAGCCCATTAGTTTGGTTAAATGCTCTTTAATTTATCTCAATAAATTTCTTGCTTCTATGGCTAGAAGTTGTGAACATCATCTATCAGAATTATTCTGAGGAATTTCTTGTCTCTTGCCCCATCTCACAGGGGAGCCATTCATCATTTCCCCATCAAAAATCGTGTTGGGTGGCTCTTGGGTGTTGTAGTGCTCTGTTATTCAATATCATTTATCAGATTAAGCCATGAGAACATGGCATTTTGACATTTTAGTAATGTCAGTTTTGACCTTGGGGTTTTTTAAGCATCTAAAGCAAACCAGGAAGGTTCCAGCTACGATGAAGTTATATGCACAATCTACTGTACTCTGGCACCTATCTCCAGCCTACTTCTCTACTCTTCTTAGTCAAAGCCATCCTTGGATTTTATGTTTCTGAGCCCCAATCTTAGAGGATTTAGAATTAAAGATGTAAAGTTACAAAGAGCTTATTGAAATTAATTTAAAAAGTGTTATGTTTCTTTCCAGAAACCAAAAGTGAATAAATAAAAATCCAGTGCCAGCTGTGGAATACCTCCCTAGGAGTGGCTGCTCAGGGGAGTACTGGTGAGTTCCTAAACAATACCAGCTTTTTTTTTTTTTTTTAAATACACCATACTCTTTAGTCATAAGACATGGAGAGATCAAGTTGATACTGACCAGGAAGCTTCTTCTCTGCTTATTAGCTTTCATAAAACTAGAATACGCTATGTAGGTTGCTGGAGGAAGGGGGAGGTCATGAACAATCTTACCCACCTGTGAACTCTGTGAACTACAACTATGACCAGCATGTCAATATGTACCTATGGGTGCAATAGTGGCCCAAATGATATAGGGGTAACCAACCACTTTCTGATAGGATTGAAGGCCATTCCACAGGAGGAAATATATACCTGGTATTGTAAATCTGACTATTGTTGAAGAGATCATAAGCACCAAATATAAACCTACTATTATTAGTCTATTAAGTGGACTATCAAATTGAGGTCTAGATTTGTATCTTTATACTCAGGGATGAGTATAAAACCTCTTAGACCTCATGGGAGAAATATCTGAGTGTAATAGATCTTGGTTATCGCAGAACTTATCAAAGACCAGGAAATAAGTATGAGTGGAACGCTGAGCCACAAATGAGAATTCTATATTAAACCCCAATAGACCACCAGGGAAAAAAAGATTGGGGAGGGCCAGAGTGCATCAATGTCCTGGATATGACAGATCCACTGTCTTTACATACTCTGAGCAGCTGTAGTTGTCTGCACAATAACAAGCAAGTCAATACTTCAACAGGGGCAAAATAGGATCATAAGCTCCTTTAACTGAGGAGTTATTGACAATTGATGGCTTTGGGGGAGAGAGTCAGTTTTGTTTAGGATGTAACCTTTGATAGGTTAATCATGCTTTTGTGGATGATCCCATACCCATGTGTACATGAGCAGCACAAACCTGACTCTGAATTGTTTAACAAATAAATACAAAGACATGAAGTTGTGAGGGGGTGGGAAGGTGGGGTGGATATAGAACAAGTTGGGGAATAAAGGGATGAATACAATTAAAATGCATAGTAGGAAATTAATAAAATATTTAATTTTAAAGAGTGTTTTAGTTGGGCATGGAGGGGTGGCACATACTTTTAATTCCTAGGCGGCAAAGGCAGGCTAATGTCAGTTATTTCATGGCCAGCCTTCTCTTCATACTGAGTTTTAGGCCAGCCAAGTTTAAAATCTGAGACCCACTCATGGCCTGTCAGTCCTTATATCCTGTTCTTGAAGTCATTTTAGTAATTCTTCTTAGTTCAATCTGCAAAAGAAAAAAAGAAAAAAATTATTTGATGGTTTTTTTTCTCTCTGTACCTACATCTGGCCTACTCATGTCTGGGTTGCCTTGTTTCTTTTTGGCTTCAGTGTGCCACTCACAGCTTGTCTCAGTTAAACCCTCACAACTTTTTATATGGAAGGGTGGATCAAAGAGAAATGGGTGGATGGTGTGGACTGACACACTGTAATTAGCTCTATAGGGCCACCTAATTCTTCCAACCATGTGTCTATAATGCTAGGACCCTTCTGGTCACATTCTCGTCCCTACAAGATCAGGTCCATTAGTCCATGGAGGCTTATTTTTTTCCATATCTTTTTTTATTCTCTATTGATAATCTCTAATGAGAAAAGCCAAAAAGAAGCTTGCATGCTTTCCATAGAATGATACACAAAAACCAGCCAACCAAATAAAAAAACACCACCACCAATAACAACACCCCCCCCCAAAAAAAAAACCAGAGAAGACCTTGAGAGTCGCCTCTTGATCTATTCTTCTTACTTGCCTTTCTTTGTTCATCTAAATATGGCCCTTAAAATTTTGAAGAACACCCCTGCTAGTGGGGTGATTTACTAAACTCCTTACTTCATGGACCACTTCAAGTTGCTAGAGTGTCCTTTGCAACATGGCAGTTGACTTCACCCAGAATTAGTGATCAAAAAAAGAAAAAGAAGAAGTCATAAAATCCATTATGGTCAATGTCATAATCTTGGGTCCTCAGTTCAAATTCCACTCAAGATGTGGTCTATGTAGGATTGATATTGGATAGTTAATCCAGTGATGTCTGTCTTTGTGGCTGGCTGACATATGAGTCTTGGAGAAAAGGTGTTGACATCATTTATGATAAAAGAATATTGAAAGAAAGAATGGCATATGAATGACATATGTGTGAACTCTAGACTTCCTCATCTTTTTTGACATAATTCTAAATTTCTATGGGCTCTTTCCTAAGACTTCGGCACTCTCTTCAGAGGTTCCATAGTGCTATATCAAGAATATCACCTTCCCCCCCCCAATTCTTTATCTTCCTGTCAATATATGCTTATTACTGGCCGTACCAATAGTTACTCATCACACTGTAAGTAACTTCTAAAAGAAACATCAGCCATTAACAATACTGACTAGGCTTATACTTATCATCACTGAAAAAGCTACTGATAGGTGCTTTCCTCCTTAGCTAACCTATTCATACCTCAAATACTTAGTAAGGACCTACTGTGAGCTACAGTTTATGAACAAGTACGCCGTGTAAAATTAGGAAGAGAGAATACATTTTAGTAACCAGGGAGAGTTCTTTGACCTACAAATGACAAAACCATCTCAAGTAGACAGAAGCTAGAAGGGAATATGTTGATCCATAGAGATAAGAGAATTTGATTTTAACTTCTGGGATGGCTGTATTGGGGGCCCTGGAAAGCTGGAAGGGCCACCTTAGTCAACATTAGTCCTTAGTTCTTCATCCTTTCTTTCCATGCTTATTCTACTTAGCTCAGGTTTCATTGAGCTGGAAAGGGATATTATAGCACCAAGTTCAGCTATTTCCACGTTAGATGCCTGTAATAAAAGCAGCTTCTTGTCTGGCTCAGTTCAGAAAATCCCCCAAGGATTTTCTAAGTACAGTATGGAGGTCAAGAAAACCCTTCTGATTCATGATACTTGAGAAAGGTGACCCTGTCCCTAACTCCCAAGAGTGAAATTCTTACTAAAGTCAATCTAACCAAATATTTTGTCCTTAACTAACAAAATACAAGAAGTTATGGATGTTATCCATCTTACCTAGTACATTAAAAGCCTAGAGTTTGTTCCCCAGGACTCTGATCCTGAGAAAAGTCAAGAAATTCCTGCTGGGAAGGTACAGTTGTCACTCTGTGGAGCTATGGGAGGAGACAAGAGAATCACTTGTAGATTCACTGCTTTGTCATTAGTAACAGTGTAGTGATCTCATCTGGGTTGTTTCCACTTCCCAATCAACTGAATCTTTGCTATTCAAACTGTTATCTGGCAGAATCCGTGCCTAGGTGTTTGTTTAAAAGGCAAAGCCTCAGGCCCTTCCCAGGACCCTCTGAATCTTCATTATCAGAGAGTCATTGTTGATGACTGTGGACATAATATGTACATTAGAATTTGAGAAGTACAGGCTTAAACTTAGCAGTAAATGCGGAATGGGATTTGGTTGCCCATTTTCTCCATTTCTGCAACCCGTGGGGAAGATGGTTGGCTGCCCACTGTTCTGGAGCTCACAATCTAGGCCTTTCTCTTCTGAAGCCAGCATAGACATCTGCTACTGTCCTGATAATATGGAATGCAAGTAAACTTGGAGATTTCTGGTCCTATGTGTCACATCCCAAATTAGAGGAAAGCCCAAACAGGGATGAGGCTTCTGCTCCTCTTCCACATACAAGAACAGTCTTTCTTTATCCACCCATCACCCACTCTTGACCTTTCTCAGACTCCATATATCCAGATGCCTCTGGCAAATGTCAGAATTTTTTATTCTCCTGAATCTGCCTCTCTATTTCCTCCTTGGCCCCAGTCCCTGAGTATGCCCTTACTCTATGATTCCTATAGAAGAGTGCCAGGGACAAGGCGGAGGTGCTCTCTGGCCCTTTTCTCAAAGGACAAGAAGCCAAAAGCTGAGTCAGAAGTTTGCTGTAGAAAAGCCAGACTTGGGTGCCTGGAGTCCAGACTGCTCCTGTCTAGTGAGGTTACTGGATCACAGGACACAATCTTGCCTTTGCTTCTCTGGTCCCCTGCCCTGGGCTGGCCTTGCTCTTGGCACCTCCTTCCCCACTTTCCACAAGCTGCTGGCAACTTCATGCTGAGGGTTTGCCAATGGGAGGCCACTGTCTGCTGCTCCAAGCTGCTTCCTCCCTGCTGTTTGTGAAAGCAGTTCTTCAAGGGAGCATGGACTGACGCCTTCCACAAAGAATGACTTTCATCAGCGCTATGTCATGAGGCTTTGCAGTGGGGGCTGCTGGACCAAGGGCCAGGAGGGAAGGGAGAGTTGGCCACAGTGGCAGATGGAATCTGGCCCAGGGCGGATGTCGAGTGCCTTCTTCAATATGCCTTTTCCCTTTTCATCTCCTCCTGAGCGGAGCTGATCAATTAGAGTTGTAATTATTTTAATCTTCTTCTTTGCTGTCCTGCCTGCCTGCCACTGCCCATAGACTCATTTTGTTAACAATGTACTTAAGGCGGCAGCTTGGCCAAGGCCATTTCAGGCAAACCAGCTTTGAAATACCCCAGTGGTGGCACAGTGGTAGCACTTGTCTGACCCGAGGCCTCCCTTTCCATTGATGCATGACCCCTGGCAAAGCTTTCTCCACCGTTTTTCCTCTGCAAAGTAAATAGGCACTGTGGGATGTGAGAAGGAAGCTCTCACGTTGACAGCCACACAGCGTTTAGTCCATCCCACCAGCAGCGGGGCTGTTGAGAACATTAGGTTTAGAAGCAGCAAGTTCGCCTATCATTTTGTTTGGGAGACCCCGAGTCCTTGTTCCGTCAGTGGATATCCTAAGTCCTTAAGGTGAGGCAGGTGTAGCTTGGAACACAATGCCAGGTTCCTAGTAACTGCTGCGTAGGGGTACATACAGTGTTGTGTTTGGCTCTTCCTCAAGATAGTATCAAACAAATGTTTGAAGAAGAGACAAATTGGTGATCCTGGATTTGTACTACATTATGTGGGTCAAATATAGCCCCTTTCTCTTCTGTGGAGATAAATCAGGCAAATAATGCAGCCGAGATATCCTTAGATTGTAAATAAAAGATTGATTCCTATAAACTCCTAGGAGGGTAGTGCCTAGCACACAAGATAGCATCCTTCCCTGGTCAAATAACTATCAGTCTGCTTGGATTTTGTGAGGTTGGTGGATGTAGACCGTGCTGATTGACTTTTGTTTTTCAACCGGAGGAAAGCTGAAATTATCTAGGAAGAAGAAACCTCTAATGAAAAATGTCTTTAGTAGATTGGCCTCTAGGCAAGTCGGAGGGGGGGGGCATGTTTTCACGATTAATAATTGATATGAGATGGCTCTGCCCATTATGGGCGGTGCCACCCTAATCAGGTGATTCCTGACTATAGGAAACACAAGGTGAGCAAACTTATAGGCAGCACTCCCTCATGGCCTCTTCTCCAGCTCTGCCTCCAAGTTCCTGCTCAATTTCTTCCATGATTGACTAAAAGACGTAAAAAGAAATAAACCCTTCCTCCCCCAAGCTGCTTATGGTCACAGTGTTTATCACAACAGAAACCTAACCAGGACTAGGGGTCAGGGTTTTAGGAGCTTACCTGTGAGTATATAAACATGACTGGCTCCCTCTTTTTTCCATCCCATGTTCAGCTTTTTATTTTATTTTGAGAAAGAGTCTATGTAGTGCAGGCTCTTTTAAAGTCATTATATATCCCAGGCTGGTCTCAAACTTTCTGTTCTCTCTGTCTCAGCCTCCCAAGGGCTGGTGTTCTCGGCATGCTCCATCACACCTAACTGCTCATCCGAGAATGTATTTCATTTTGTTCAGCTCAGCATAACAAACAAGGGGATGGGTTAGAGGTTTAGGTACAAGGTCACACACTGTTCTCCTAAGCTGCTCCTGTCTTCTCTGCTGTACAGGAGGACATAGTCCCTGCTGCTGCTGGCAGGGGCACTCTTGAATTTGTTATACTTGATAGGTCCCAGTGATGTCTCTTTGTAGACTTCAAAGGCACCACTCACCCACCCAGGCTTAATTCGGTGCTTGAATGAGAGAGTTTCAGTCATAGATCAGGTTGGGGGCAGAACCAACCATCTTTTCCACATGTACCATACAAGTGGTCCGCTAAGCAAACACTTGCACCTGCTGCATTCAGGAGGCCATTTAAAGGAGTGGGCAGGGCAGAAAGCACTGCAGGGTTGAGGTGGTGATTCCTACTCTGTTTGTCCATTATCCACAGCACAGTCTGGTCCATTCACCTGGTTTATATAAGAATAGATTCAAACCCCAAGAATATCCCAGAAATCTAAGATGTTGGAAGGCTCTTTCTGACTTCACTGGATGTTTCATGATTGGATATCAGCTTTTCAGAGCACATCTTGCAGCCAGATCAATGTAATGAAAAGCACCTTAGGGTAAAGTGTTTAAGCCTGTGTGCTTTGCAATTGTAATTGGGCCAGGAGGATTGGCATTGCAGGGGATGTAGTTAGAACTGGGGGGGGGGGGGTTTGTCTCATCTGCACCTGCTCTCTAGTAGTGGGGCTCTGTAATCAAGCCTGTTAGGTGCTTTGGAGATGTGCTAAATTTGAGAACCATTGCCTTCAGCTGTGGATTTTAAGTTTGGCTGCATATTAGTACCACCTGGAGAGATTTAAAAACGCTCTCTGCCCAAAACATCACCCAGACCAATGAAATCAACATCACTGAAGCTGAGACCCGGTATTTAAAGGGAAAAAACAACATCTTCCATGATGCCAAGGAAGAAATTCTCCTTTAAAACATGGCAAATAACCAAATTATAAATAAATAACCAAATCCTCTGAGCCAGTACCCTCTTCCACTGAAACTGTTACTGATGGGAGAAAGACAACACTGGAGCAGAACAGAATTGACCTGAACACTTCAGAACCAGCTTGTGTTTCATAGGCAAGGCATGGATCCAGAACCTGTAAATTGCATTGACAGTCCCACTGATAACACAGGTTGCTTTCCCCTTTAGTCTCTTGTAGTTTCTTGGTACCAGAGAATCTTGTCCATGTAAGGCCAAGAAAAGGGGCAGAGCTTTGAGGATCATGGTTTACTAGATATGGATCTGTTAATGGAACAGTTTAGTTCAACACGAAATTGTGTTTGTCTAGACCCCTAAGGTATAAAAGAGCAGGTTTTACTCCTAAATCCTTTCCATGTTAAAGTCCCCCTGTCTCTCTCGCACAACTGACTTCAATTGTAAGGCATATACACCCCACCCCGCCTCACCCCTGCCTCAGGTTTCCCACCTCTCAGCTTGCTCTCATAGTGACATCGTGGATGCAGAAGAATCTGACAATTGATGTAGCTGGACTTGAGCAACCATCCATCACTACAGTGGCTCTTACATTGAAACATTCAGGCGGCGATTGTAACTTCAAGTTCTCTGATTTGGATGACTGCTCCTGTGGGAAACTTACCTGTGGGACTGATTGAATAGATCTGTTCTGGGTGTCTCTTGGGAAATCATGGGCCTTGAAATGGCAAAATCCAAGAAAGGGAAAGATGAAGTCTTAGAAGCCACTGTCAGCACAGGGAGCATGCAGGTGGCTTCTAACCTTGAGAGCTGTCTGTCATGAGAATATCTCTCCTTGGTTCCTAAATAGTGTGTACACAGAAGACATTGCCCTTGAATTTATCAAATTTTGCCTGTAGCATTCATTTACTCATGCTTTAAGTACCAGCCTGGTAGAGATCACATGACACGTTGAGGGCCTTAAGTATCTACAGAAAATGCATTTTGCTCAAAAAATTTTATCAAGAGGATTGTATCTTTTATGGTGTAATCCTAAGTATATGGCTTAAATAGGTCCTAAAATTTCTGTTTCCTGTTGTTTTTCTTGTCCTGACCATCACAGAGCTCCTACCAGTTTAGGATTTTGATTTTTGTTTAAGTGTTACAAGGTATCCTGGCCATGGAAAGGCAGGCTAAACCTGCTACAGCTCTAGTGGGAAAAGTAGCCTGTCAGTTAGAAGCCAGGCTATCCCTTCAGCTTGGAAGAGAAAGTATCAAAATGTAAGTGTTACAGCTTGGAAGGGAAAGTTATTTATTGTAAGAATTCTGATTGGTATTATAATAAAAACCCAGAGCCTGATATTACGGAAAAGCTGAAAGATCAGAGAGACAGAGGAACAAGCCACAGCCATTTTTTACCTAACTTCTCCTCATGAGTCTTCAGATTGAATGCCTCTGAGTCTTCAGCCAAAAGGGGAGAAAAGAGGGTTGCTGACAAAGAACTCTTGTTTTATCTTCCTTCCTTCCTTCCTTCCTTCCTTCCTTCCTTCCTTCCTTCCTTCCTTCCTTCCTTCCTTCCTTCCTTCCTTCCTTCCTTCCTTCCTTCCCCCAGCTATCTCACTTCCTAGTGCTAGGATTAAAGGTGTGTGTTTCCCAAGGTCTGTGAGCCTAGGCCTGGAATCCCAAGCGCTGGGATTAAAGGTGTGTGCAACCACCACCTGACTCTGTTTGGCCTAGAAGTCACAGTGATCCAGACAGATCTATGCCTCTGCCTCCCTAGTCTCAGAATTAAAGGTAGGTTTTCTTTAGTACTTGTAGAACATTATCATCCTTTGTTGCTATTGTGTTATGTAAATGAAGTTTCATGGATTTCTGCTTTTATGATACTTTAACTTTTTCAGAAAATGAATGAACTTTCCCGCACAGCTTGAGGGCTGTTGCCAAATATAAAACTTTGACCCCAGATACGTACACTGTGTCTTTGCAATGTCAGTATAAAGGAGACTTGATCAATGTGAGAGAGCACTACCTATAGTAGTAAGTTTCTGGCCGGTCCAGCCTGTGGTCCAGACCCACTAATCCGCAATCCCACAGAAACACAGACATTTAAAACAAAAAAAAAAAAGTGTGAGTCATTACTCCCTGACCTTCTTGGCTAAATCTGTGGCTGATGCTGTCCTCTGAGTTTCAGGCAAACCTTACTAGATAACAATATATCACCACAGGTATCCTGGTCAGAAGCCAGGCTACACTTGTAAATGTTACAGCTCTAAAGGGACAGAACCAGGAAGGTGGCACCCTCAGCTCAGGTAAGAAACAGCAGCAAACTGAATAAAATACAGGGCTTATATAGAGTTTCTTGGGAAGGGGGTAAACTTTTCAGGGTGGAGCTTTCTAGGGTGGAGTTTGGTGAGATTTCATGTCTAAATATTGGGCTTTTTACTTTGTAAGGTGGGAACAGGGTCCAGTGGCTACGGCAGTTAGAGCATTCTGTGAGTGGAACCTGGCAGTGAGAAGTTCTGAGGGAGGGGCCTGGCCACTCATACGGCTCAGGGGGCTTACAGGTGTAACCATTTCTTTTTCTTTTCTTTCTTTCTTTCTTTTTTTTTTTTTTTTAACTTCATGCTGTCTGGCCAATGGCTTAGGCACATTGCTAGCTAGTTCCTTCATCTTAATTCAACCCATTCTCATTAATCTGTCTACCACGTGGCATGTGGCTCACCTGTGTTCCTTACATGTTTGTTCTTTGGGCATCTGGCTTTGTCTCTGACTCCACCCACCTTCTTATACCTTTGTATTCCTGTCTCTGGCTATGGTGCTTGCCAAGGGTCAAAGCAGCTCCTTTATTTGAAGATTGATATTTACAGCATACAGAAAGACATTCCCACAGTACCTCCCCATTTCTGTCTAATCAAAAAGGAAGGTTTCAATTTTAACATAACAAAATTACATATAACAAAAGAGCTATCAAGCAAGAATTACAGTTACAATATCTATTCTTTTTGTATTTAACAAAATTAAAGAAAATACTCTATAACCTACCTTATCCTTGTGAATCTAAAGTTTCATATTCAGTATACCTTTGAAAATAACTAAGAAAAACTATATCTATAAATATCTAATTTTCAACTACATCAAAGACCACAGAAGGATATAATATTATTTGAGTAAACAGGATATGCAAGTAACTTCTAAAATCTAGAAATGACAGAGATGACACCTATCTGCCTGGACAGTCACCCAAAGTTTCTTTATAAAGTTGGGGCATCCATCTTCAGCCTACAGGCCCAGTCTTTGGCATACCTTTCAGTGAAGCAGGAGATCTGAAGGACTTCACTGCCCATTCTGGTATAGTTCATCAGTTGCTTCTCCTTGAGTCCTGAAGAATGTCTGGCAGTTTTCTCTGCAAAGTAGGACCTGAAAGATCATCTCGGCTTGTTCTGCCAAAGTTCAGAGATCACCTTCCTATGGAATAAATCTGTCTTATTATACAGGAAAGTCTAAGTTCTTAAAATCTTTTAAATGCCATATTCTGTAGGTCTTAGAAGTGTTTGAAGATTATCTCTCTAATTGAAATATCTTTGTATACCTAAAAATCTAGCTAACATGACTATAAATTTGGTTATCATAGGAAACTATTAATGTGCATTTTTAATTATACATTACAATTTTAAATGAGCTACATAAACATCATTCCTTAAACAAGAGTAGAAAAATACACAAGCATAACAAAATTGACCTTAAATTTGTATCAATAAACCAAAATCTATACCAATGAAAAATATTTTGAGATTAACAGCTGATTTTTGAGTTAAAGTAAATTCAATAATCTAATTTTTTAAAATCACTTATATACCATAACCCCCCTTTTCTTCTTAGAAAGAGATTAACTATGATCATTAACCATTTATAGTGGAAACAAACATTTATAAACAGTATTTTGGAAATTTGGGCATAGTTTTCTATTACTACTTCCTGTTAATTAAGGGGCAATGCCAATATTTTGAGGGTCCTGAGTTCGGATCATCTTAGTCTGCAGCCCTGAAGCTGATGTGACCATCTCTTCCCATTAGAGAATTTTCAGGGGGTCTTGGATGGTGAAACCATATTTGCCTAGAAGCAATCCACAGGTTCTCATCTTCTGTAGAAACAAAAACAGAACCTCTCTTCCAAAGCAATAAATCCATAAACCCAAATTTCAAAGTCAAGATACCTTTAAAATATATATTCTTGTTTAACTTGTCAGCCTTTACAAACTATTGTCTTTTTACAGTTAGCTCATTAACAGTTAAAAATTAAAATAAAACACAATAATAACCATAATCCAGACTCTGTGTTTATTTTCCATCTTTATGGATTATTATATTTTTATTACTCTATTTCTCTTTTTTAAAGACTTTCCCTACCTTCTTTCTTTTCACTCTGAAGCCTATGTACATTTTACACACATTGTAACCCATTTACAGGTTTTTTAACATCTGAATCTGTTCTATTTTGAATCCTTAATCATTTTCCAACCAGAAGAGCTTTTAAAATTCTAGACTGTAAAACACTGCTTTACTTGCTGACTCCACCCTGCTCAGCAGCTTTTCCACAAGGTGGAGGTGCCAGCGCCGCTCTTACCTTCCCAATTCTGGGAAGCAGTATTAAATAATGTGAAACCTTTTACCAGCCCAATTCTGGAGAATCTTAGAGTCCACACTCTCATCAAGTAGAGCACTGCTGCCACCACTGCTCACTCCATTTAAGGGTAAGAGCCACCCAGTTTTTACAGATAAATCTGAGTCAGGAAGTTTCTCTTAAAGGGGCAGCATCTCTGTTTGCTGCCAGCAAACAGCAGACCTAAGAAAATGCTGCTACCAAACAGCTGTTTTTGATTCTGTTCCTCTTTTATTAAATATAAATGCAAACCTTAAATTAATCACATGCTACCAAGTCTTCTGTGAGACTTCGGGAACCAGCTTTGTTCTAGCTTATGCTCCCTGCAGTGAGTCTGTGCCACTGGCCAAGCCATCTGTGTACAAGGACCTGCTTCCAAGACACAATTTCAAAGCTGCTTTTGGCTCCATTTCTACACTCTAGAACCCTTTTTAAGTTTTCTCAGGCTTTATGTGGGTGTTTGAGCCATGTTTGGAAGCCATCCGTCACAACAAGTTTCTGGCCCAGACTAGCCCCCACAGTTCCAACCCATCTGCTACCCCTTATCTGGACCAGCAATCCCAAAGTCCCAATGAAACACACAGATGCTTATATTAACTTCATGCTGTCTGGCCAATGGCTTAGGCACATTGCTAGCTAGCTCCTTCATCTTAATTCAACCCATTCTCATTAATCTGTCTCCCACATGGCCCGTGGCTCACCTGTGTTCCTTACATGTTTCTTCTCTGGGCATCTGGCTCCATCTGTCCAACAATTTCTTTCTCACTGTTGCTTGATTGTCTTAGGAGTGATGGGGGTGGGGGGAAAGGAGAGTGATAGGAAAGAGGTCTCCAGTAGCATGCTAACTAAACAGGGCCCCATGTTTTCTCTTCTATTCACACTGACATGGATATTCTTGGCTTGGGCTG
Organism: Phyllotis vaccarum; assembly: GCA_033318265.1. Classification (NCBI taxonomy): domain Eukaryota; kingdom Metazoa; phylum Chordata; class Mammalia; order Rodentia; family Cricetidae; genus Phyllotis; species Phyllotis vaccarum. The sequence goes on along the minus strand of JARWLC010000001.1, from coordinate 170,308,069 downwards.
CCAACAAGAAGCTTGTGGTGATACAGTGTATAGATAGTAATATTAATCTGGAATATCAGAGGACATAATTATCCACGGCCAAAGGACCCACACCTTTAATCCTATCACTCTGAGACAGAGATCTCTGTAAATTTTAGGCCTAACAGCCAGGCAATGATGGTGTATGCCATTAGTCCCAGTACTTGGAAGGCAGAGGCAGGAGCATTTCTGTGAGTTCAAGGCTAGCCTGATCTACAGTTCCAGGATAGACAGGACTGTTACACAAAAAACCCTGTCTCAAAAAAAAAAAAAAAAAAAAAAAAGGACTGGAGAGATGGCTCTGTTCTCTGATATTTGCATTTGTTTCTCAGCTGAATTTGATAGATTGCTGTAGTGGTTTGATTGAGATGTGTCCTCCATTTATTCACTCTGCGCGCTGCAAGTAGATGGAAATGTGATCAGCTGTCATGCCTCTCTTGTTTTTATAGATCCTTCCTCTACAACACTAAGGCAAAATAATTCTTTTGTAAGAAGTAAGTTGCTTTTGGTCATGGCGTGTTATCTCAACAGCAGAAAAGTAATTAACACAGTTGGGATCTTACATGATCCGTTAGGGCCCATTCGTGTGCTATGTTCTTGTTTCCTTTAAGAAGTAGGGCCTAGTGGAAGGAAGAAAGGCAACTGGGGGTTGTCTTTGAAGGGGCTATTGGGGCCACTGCTCTCCCCTTTCCTCTTTTTATTCTTGGCCATCCTCACCTCCATGAGGTGATCACATGGGTCCAATGGCCAGTGGGTTTAAAGTTCTGAAACTGATCCTGATAAAACACCTCATCCTGTAGGTAATGTCTCAGTGCCAGGCAGCTAAGGCAATCCTTCTAGTAACTGGGCTTGTTGACTTTCTTTTCCCCTTGACTAGTGAACAAGCCCACAGAAATCCCTCCTGCCAGATTAATGGGAAGGTTCTCAGTTAGTTCTCACCTATCTTATTTCAGGTAAAGAATATCTGGAGACCTTAGGATCTGGTGGAAGAGACGGCTTCTAGCTCTTGTGACATTTTTCACCTTACCAAAATTGCCCATGTGAGCATCTCCCAGTTGTATAGACAGAAACTGTGTGTCATCAAGGTGCCCAAAACAGACTGTGTGGAACGATGGCCTTAAATTCTGTTTCTTGACATTAAACTTTTGGGTAAAGGTTTAAAGGAGCGAGGTCAAAAACATAGGTTCAACTGTTTCAATAACAAGAAAGCTTCATGTGTGGCACCAAAGCCCAGTTGGGCAGTGCGTAGTTTTGACATGCACAAACATAATTCCTTTTTCCTGACAGTGGGTTAAATAAAAGGCTAGTATAGCACAAAAATACAGTACCGTTTTGATCTTAAGACTTCAGAGTTAGCAGGTAAAACTTGAACTACCAAAATCTGTCCTGAGAAAGGATAAATGTGAATGACCTTTCCTCTACAGCTGGGACTGTTTGCATGTGCGTTTAAATCAATACACATTCAAGTCTATCTTTCCCCAAGCACTCATCTCTTCTCTTCCCTGCTGAGTTATATAAAATAGACTCGTGGCTTGATTTTTTTTGTTGTTGTTGTTTCTTTTTTGAAGTTAAGCTTTGTAAATTCTAACCAGTGCTTTATTTTAATCCAAGTATGTATAACATGTGCCGTGGTTTTAAATGAACGAATAATTTCAGTATTAGATTTAGCTATTAAGTTACTTTAAAAACAATATGCACATTACATAAGCAATGTTTTTATCTTATTGAATAAACAATTTATTTTATTGAAAGCACCTAATGTTTTCAAACCAAAATTCGCAGTGGGAAGAACAGTATATCTACAATTTTGCAAGTTGTTTTTACTGTGGTACCAAATAGCTGGCTGGAAGCAATATCTGTCTTCCTTCATCTCAACTTGAGTTCACCTCATATAGTCTCTGTTACTCAAGGGACTACTAAGGGTGGAAGGGGCAAGAGGTATTTTAGAATTATGATAGTAATGGTTTTGATCCTGTGAACCTGAACAGGCCTTTAGCAGCCCTAGGACTTTCTAGTAAACATAGACACTAACATGATCCTAGGATAGCAGTCTAAGAGACGCTTTGAAGGGGGTAAATAGCTTTGCTGTATTTGTTTTTGTTTATGCATATTAATAGGTATGTTCCTCTCTGAGCATATGAGAATCATTTTTATTTTTCCTTAGGAGATTTGACTTAAAATTAAATTTATTTAGTTGGTTAATTATTATGAAGCTTTAGAATTTGTAGTAGTGGAGGGACCAAAATAATAGCTGTATCCAAGAGGGCTGGGGATTGACAAGGAAGGAATCTCTAAAGTATTATTCTTTGTTATAGATTTGGGCCAAATTTCATCAAATAATGCAAAAAAAAATGATATTATATGTTAAGCTTTTTTAAAAAGCTATTGTTAAAAACATATTTATTTCTAGTCAGTTAACTGCATCCTGAAGTAACAACGGGAATATAGTCAGATGACTGCAACTCATTCATGTGTCACAAATAAGATTAACTGGAGAAGAAATAGAAGGAAGGAGTTAAGAAAATATAATGAGGTGCTAATGACAGCTCTAAAGAGTATAGGTATTTGCATACAATTCCTTTACCTTTTCCTTGTAAACTTTTCCATAATTCAATATTAGAGAAAGTATGTGAAGGGCGATATGAAATAACCATAGTATCTGGGCAAATGTGAGACTTGACTGACTAGCTGGGGAAGCAGTGGTAGGAATAGTGTGCACATGGAAGTGGTTGTGCCCCTTCACATCGACATCTTGGTAATGATTCATGGGCAGCAAGGACTGAACAGGTGGCAAGGCTTGTGGCCAGGTCTCGAGGCATGAACTGGGCATGAATTTAAAGCACGAGAACATGGGATGGGTGATATGGATGCAGCATGGTCATCTTATGGAGCATACAGTTGTGGCCAGGGAAGAACCACTGTAGTGACTGTTCACTGGAATCTGTACAGTAATCATTTTCAAGCTCAGCATTATCACGCAGACTTAAGAACTGGAGAAGCTGAGTCCTAGGATAGCTCATAAATACCGGTCATCCTGTGAATGGGGGATGGACCTAGTTTGAACTCTTTATGGCTTCCACATGGATTCTACTAATAACTAATTCTAACAAAGATAGTAGTGCATATGATGTTAAATACTGGTTCACGTGGCTTGGTATAGGAGCAAAGGAAGGAAAGTCATCTCTGGTTTTATGGAGGAAGACTTACCCCAGCACAAATGTTAAGAATAATCAACATTTGAATTAATAGAGAGATTGGGAAATGGTTGTGCAGACAGCATGAATTCCAGCAGCCACTGTGCACAAACCACTGAAGAGGCCTTGCTCCCAGGAACTCCTGCTTCTCCCTCTGCTAGCCATGTGACCTTTGGGGCATGCCCAAGGTTTAGTTTCCTCACCTGTAAATGCCAGCAATAACAATAAGATTTCATGTGGTTATGAGCATTCAATGAAATGATGCATGGAAAGCAGTTATTTTGATGCTGTGAAGGGCTCAGAGGATACTAACTGTTATTGCGGTTCTAGGCGAGAAAGGGCAGATCATGTTGTGATGTTTCTTTCCTGTTATGTTAATTTTAGCTCAAACACACAGAACACTTTGGCCTTCCAAGCAGAAGAAGAGCAAAATACAAGAGCAGCCTACCTGATTGCTGTAGGAAATGCTTTGATCATCATCCCTGGGGGTGCTGTTAGAGAACACTGTGTTTTTGTGTGTGTGTGTGTGTGTGTGTGTGTGTGTGTGTGTGTGTGTGTGTGTGTGTGTGTGTGTGTGTGTGTGTGTGTTGTGTTCTTACTCCCCTGGTAGCCTGCACAACCCGGGTCTTAAAAAAAATAGAAAACTTAAACTATGTAATTGTTTTCAGAATTTGAAATTTCTATTTAGTTGAAAGCTAAACTCTAGATCGGTGGTGGTTCTCACCCTTCCTGATGCTGTGACCTTTAATACAGTTCCCTTGTGTTGCGGTGACCCCTAACCATAAAATTATTTTCATTGCTATTTCATAACTATAGTTTTGCTACTGTTACAAATCGTTATATAGATATTTGAGTTTTCTGATGGTTTTTGGTGAACCAGTAAAAGGGTCATTTGGCCCTCAAAAGGGTTGCAACCCACAGAATTAGAGCCACTTCTCTAGAGGGGAAAGGTATTATATTCAGGTTCTCTTTATCCCCACTCGTGGCTATGCCCATGGTGTTTCTTTTAGGCCCTTCTACAGAACCCATATACTTATAGGTTTCTGTTTCTGCCTAACTCTTGCTGGTAAATCAGGGCCTTCTTGGAACTAGGCATTTTGTATTCAAATGAACCTTCCCACCTTCTTCCTCACTCTCTCCATTTCTCAGTGCAGAAATGGGCTTTGATAGGAAGAGTGGTGTTGGAAAGTTAGGGCTCTTGGCTGGAGTGGAGTTTCACTCACTCAAATGGATAGTATAGAAGAAGACCTAGAAAAGAGCTGGTAGCTAACAGTAGCTGCTCTGGGTCTTAATCGAGGTCCTGTGAGATAGGAGCAGATGCACCAGTAATAAAGGGAAGCAAAGAATGTACTTCCTCATTGCACTCATTCACAGAGCTATGATTACACCGAGCACTACCCTGAGCACAGGACTGAACAACAGGACAGTCCAATTCCCTCTTTGCTTGCAGATCACAGCTTGAGGAATGCTCAATGTTGTATGAGGCAGAAATGAGCTTCCAGGTAATTGTCAGAGACTAATGAGTTAGGGCAAGGAGGGAGAGGTGATGATAAATGGCTTGAGGGAGAATGGGCATTAGATGTGGTCAGAGGAGCTGAAACCTGGAGAACAGGAAGGAGCCAGCAAGAGCAGCTGGTGGAGGGAGCTGCCAGAGCAAAGGTGATCAAAGTGACACTTCCAAGGAAGAGGAAGAAGGCGGAAGAGATGTGCATACTTTCCGCTGGCTGCCTTGCCCATTGATAGGAGGCAAAGCCCCCATTTTATGACTGGAGGAAGATGATATCAGGAGATGCTTGCTCTCTTGTTTAGGAAGCCAGAACAGAGTGTGTAAGCTTAGAGCCTTCCAACTAACCAAACCCTCCTGATGGGACTTTGAACTTTGAGCAAGTTATTCTGAGAAGAAAGACAAGCAAGATTAGTACCTACCTAAGTGAATATATAGAGGCAACCATGTTGGCACTGTTGGTCTTTTCCAGACTGACAGAATGGTTGTGCCAGCACCTGTGGCTGAGCTGGATGATGGGGATGGGTTACAGAAAGTTTCTCCAGAAAAGCAGATCTAGCATATGTGAGTTGTATCTCTCTATACATAGGGCCTGATCTCAATAATCCTTGGTCAGGACAAGACCAAGATGCTGCTCTTCACCTCTGAAACACCAGATCGGTGTTGAATCTTTACTAGAGAAGAATATAGATGGAAAATAAGCTTATAAAATGCTTCAGATTACATCTTTTAATGAAACATAAAGTAATAATGAGATACCACTATATAACTGAAGACACTGAATGCTGGCAAGGATGTGCAATCACAAACATCAATCTAGTTCCTTGGCAAGAGGAGGCAGAAATAGTATAAGCATTTTGGAAAATATGTGTCAATCTCTGATAAGACTGTTCTTGTCTTGTGATCTAGCAATTACATCCCTCAATGTATATCCAAATGAGTTGTAAACTTAGGCCAACATAAATACCCATACATGTAGGATGTTTATAGTGATTTCTCTTATCTTTATCAAAGCTGGGTAGTGATCAAAGTGTCCTTGAGTAGATGAATGAGTAAGTAAACTTGCATGTCTAAAGAAAATACAATATTATCTAGCAATAGAAAGAAATGACCTATTAACCCGTGAAAGACAAGGAAGAACTGTAAAAGCCCATTACTAAGTGAAATCAAATGGTTATGTGCGATGTAGTTTTAACTATAGACATTCTTAATAAAAAAACCATATGGAGACAGATAATAGATAGGGAGGGAAGAAGGATGAATAGAGTCCAGAGACTTCTTCAGCCAGTGAGATGCTCTGAAGTGTGAAGTCTTAAAATGATAGATCCCATCTGCTCTGTGTTTATGCAAACCCATAGAATGTGCAATCAAGAACAAGCCTGTGTCTAAGACAGATCTTAATTGATAAGATAGATTAGTATCAGTTCACCAATAGTAACACATGTATCACACAGGATGGAGGCATCCATTGTGCAGAAGTAGAATGTGAATGCTTCATTATGGATTCTGTCTATGAGAATAGATGTTCTATGTAACATTACAGAACTAGACTATGAAGGGAAAATGATCAATGTAAATCTAAAAATAATATTGTTATGATTCTGTTTTAGGCTTTTGAAGCAGCATCTAAAATGTTTTTAAAATGTCTGACACCTGATTATTATGCAAACAGACCAGGAGACCCAGAAAGAGCATGGGTGCACTGAGATTGGAAGGGGTGCATCAGCTGACTGCAGGCAGAGAGTCCTTTGATGCTATCCTGATGAATAAGTACCTGTGTCCTATTATTTTGGCCAGCCCTCCTCATCTTGTCCATTTATTACTGCTTTTGAATTCCGAAGAACAGGAGTTCACCTGTAATAAGACAGCAGCTCAGGAAGTGATAGGCAGTATCATTTCAAACTGCAGCCACATTTAGTGTATTTAATGAAAACTGCCCTCCACACTCGACCTTAACCCAGCAATTCTTATCAATGCCAGAAACCTGGCTCATTAATTAAGACTGTCCTTGGACTGAGCTGCATCCAAAATGATGATTTGCTGAGGGAAAACAAAAAAATGCCTAGTGAGGCAAAGAAAGCTTGAAAAGACTTCTAGGAGATAATAGCCATGGCACACCTGGTCATTTGAGGATTCTGGAGGCCTGGGTTGGCTCCCAAGGACACAGAATTCTCAGCTTCATGTAGGACTTTTAATTATAGCATAGAGGCATAGGAAAGTATCCTTTAAACTCTAGACTTTGTATCTCTTAAGCAAGGCAGGTGAAAGAGTCTTCTAGCATAGGAAAATGAAGTTGATACTCATGCAACACCTTGTTAGAAATGGTGTGGACTCTGGACTTGAAGATCAGGGGCAAACAGTTAACTGATAGTGAACTCATACTCTGAACCCTGCTCTGTGTGTCTCCATAATGTATATTGTCAGCACAGTGCTGATGCTTACCAAATATTCAAAGTGGGGGAGGGGGGAATCTGAGGGAGAAGGTACAGCAAAAGCAAAAGTTGATGAGGTGGTGATTGAAATATTGAAATTCTGGCATTTTTTGGTGAACAGGTGATGATGAATTGAAATGAATCATGTAAATACCAGCAATTACCCTTGCTAATTAAAATGTGGTAATATAAATAATGTTCTATTGAATGAATTTGGATGAGTTTCCATGGATTTATCTTCACCTTTTATATCCTGTGAAATACTTTGAGGTCTCCTCATTTGGGGTGTTTAAAACTTTGTTTGAAGTTGGGTCAAGTTTAATATTTAGGTGAAGTAAAACGAGCCAGTCCACACATTCAACTGCATATAGTCACACTGTTCAGAGATACGTAGTAGAAGCAAATCTCAAAAAAAAAAAAAAAAAAAGTTTTTCCCCTTCATAAATATCATCAGCAGGTTATTTCTGCCTTTTGGGATGCTATAATTTCATTTTTTTCCCCTTTGGAAATGTCAAGTCAGGCTATGAATACAAAATAATTACTGCACAGGAAAGAGCCAGGCAGGTGACTTAACAGAACCTGTAAAGGTAGCCCTTCCCTTCCCAGAGCCTCAGAAGGGCTTAGTGGGAGTTTGTGGGATATGGCCCTGGGGCAGTGAGTATGGCAAAGAGGCTCAGGTGGCCATGGTGTAATGTACATTAGGACTTGGTGTTCATGTTGAGATGGAGGCAGTCATGCTCTGGAATGGTCCCAGCAATGAAATGGGACTGTACTAATAAAACAGGCAGTGTTTCAGACTGAAGGAAACAAAGCAAAAAACTGTCTAAGAACTGAAAGAGGCACATGAGTCCTACAGCAGCAGGTACTATTGTTGCATCTACTCTCAAATGGTACTCATAAGATGGACAGTTTAAAGTCCCCAACATCCAAACAATAGGGACTGCTTATCTGCATAAATTTTAAACTTATTTTCAATTAGCATCAACAAAAACATATATGGAATATTGGAAATAGAAAGGCTTGCCTTTTTCAGATAAGATTTTTATTAATATTCATTAATACATTATATATTTATTTATTGATATTCATATCCCATGCACTCCACCCATGTCAAGTGTATAAGGCAGTGATTTAAAAAATATATTCACAAAAGCATATCTTGTTGTGGAATATTATTTTAACTAGGCAAAGATATGTTACATTTGTTTATGCAATGGAATATTACTTTTAACTGTGAAAAGGTGTGTTATTTTTTGTTTATGCTGCATTTTTTCTTGGTAAGGATGCGTGTTTAGTTATGTAAAGATATGTTGCATCTGTTTCACCTTGCCTGCCTAAGGCACCTGATTGGTCTAATCAAGAGCTAAATGGCCAATAGCTGGGGAGGAGAGAGGTGAGGCTGGAAGGCAGAGAGAATAAATAGGAGGAGAATTCCAAGCTAGAGGGCAGGAGAATGAGGGAAGAGAATAAGGGAGGGGAGGGGCACATCTGGGACCAGAAACCAGAAAGCCACCAGCTAAATGAGAGAAGTGGTGAAAGCAAGATTTTCGGAAGGAAGGGAAGAGAGATAAAAAGCCTTGAGACATAAGATAAAGAGAAACGGGTTAATTTAAGTTAAAAGGGCAAGCCAAGGCAGAGCATTCATAACTAATAAGAAGTCTCTGTGTCGTGATTTGGGAGCTGGTTGATGGCCCAAAAGAAAATAGCCTTGTATAATATCTTTTAGAATTTAATTCCCGATTCCCTTTATTATCCCTAAACCAGCCATTGGCAGCCAACAATTTACTTTTTCTCTATGGATTTGTCTAGTCTGGACATTTCACATGAACAGATTCACAGCACATTCACAAATCAGATTTCTTTCAGTTGACATATTTTCAAGGTTTCTGTCTGAAATTTTATACATATACTATGAAGTATATGTGTATACTTATATATACATATATATGAAATTATATGCAAATGTATAGCTGTTTTGGGTTCTTAGCCTGGGTCTTTTTGAATTATGTTTCTATGATTATTCACATATAAAGTTGCATATTGACATTTATTTTTTATACTCTTGGTGCAAAATCTGGTATTTCTGGGTGACCTAATAATGTTTTTTAATGCTTCTAGACTTTTCTACAACCACCATAGCATTTCACACTTTCCACTCTCAGCAAAAGTGTGTGGTGGCTCTGCCTTCCCCACATCTGGTAGTACTTGGAAACATCTGTTTTGGGAGGTAGGCATAAATGAAGCTAGATGAAAAGTTGTACCTCATGATGTGGCATGGACATGCATTGGTTCCATTTGACCTGCATCCTTGTGATTTTGCTAATAATGTGCAGTGTTTCTCTACATGGGCATATTGACCTGTACATATTGTCTTTGGATAATTTAGATTCAAGTTTCTTCCCAATTTTCGTTGAATAATTTTGTCTCTTTACTAATTTAGGAGATCTTTATTCAGGACATAATTTCATGACCAAACACCTGTGTTTCAAACATTATGCTCCATTTTGCAGATTGTCTTCTTTCCTATGGTATCCTTTGAAGCACAAAATTTTTTAATTTGGATGAGACACAATCTACCTATTTTTCCCATTGTTTCTACTTTTTGGTTGTATCTAAGAAAACCTTTCATAACTCATGAAGATTCATGCCTATGTTTTCTTCTAAAACTATAGTTTCAGCTCTTATAGTGAACATTAGGGCTTCAGTCTTCATGCTGTGTACATCCTGTTTCAATTGTCAATTGGATATCTAATTTGCCTAGTACTTCTGAAATGATTTTGTCCTGACTAAGTCATTTTGGCACCTGGTTTAAAAAAAATATATCAATTGACAATATATGTATTGGCTTATTTATGAACTCAGTTCTGTTCCATCCAACCCTGTATCTACTCTGTTAGCACCACCATAATTTGAGCAAGGAAGTTTTGAAATCAAGAGGTATGACTACTATAATTTTGATAGCTTCCTCTCCATTGATTTGCTTATTCTTGTCTCTCCATCTAATTTTGGGAACAGCTTCTCATGTCTTCAAAAAAACCAGATGAAATGTTGAGAGTATGAATGTTTTTGTTAATTGATTCCTAAGGTTTTGTTGTGCTTTTGTAAGTATTATCATTTGCTTAATGATTTTAGATTTTGTTTATTGGTACCTGACTAGCTCTCATGTCACCTCTGGGGAAAAAAAAATGAAAACAAAAAAGCCATTTTTAAAAATTGTCTCAAGTGGTCTTTCTATTTGACTGTGACAAAGAAAACACAGATGGGTTTGCTGTTCTTTTAACATCCCCCAATGTGATGGTTGATGCCTTTAATACCAGAGTATAGACAAACTGAGTTTGAGACCAACCTGGTCTACAGGCCAGTTTCAGGCTAGCCAAGGCTACATAGCGAGACCCTGTCTTAGAATATAAAAACAAAATAAACAATATTATTTTCTAGTTCTTAGACATAGAATTTTCTTGTTAGTTTGTCTTAAGAATGTTTTTACAGTTTTAAAAGAATACATTTTTCTACCTTTTATTATATTTATTTCTAGATACCTTTTTAATGTTATTATAAGTACTATTTTTAATTTATAGCTTCTGTTTATAAATACTGATTTGAACATCAATTTTGTATTCTATAAACTTAATGAACTCATTTATTAGTTCAATATTTTTTTTAATGGATTCCTTAAGATTTTCTATATGCAAGATGTGGGGGTTTGAATGAGAGAAGTCTGCCATAGGCTCATATGTTTGAATACTTGGTCCCCAGTTGTTGGAACTATTTAGAAAGGATTAGGAGATATGGCCTTGTTAGAGGAAGTGTGTCACTGAGGGTGGGATTTGAGCCACTCAGAATCTCTTTCTGCATTGAGTTTATGAATCAAGATGTAAGTTCTCTGATACTACTCTGGCACCTTGCTTACTTGCTTTCCTGTTCCCCACCACGATGGTCATGGACTCATCCTCTGAAACTGTAAGGGCCCCGATAAACTTCCTTCTATAAGTTGCCTGGTCATGCTGTTCTATCATGGAAATAGAAAGCAACTAAAGAAAAAGAACATGTAAAATGTAATTTTCTTTCTAATTTTCTCACTCTTTTGTCTTTGCAATTAAACTCCAGTGCAATGGATATGGTCAGTGGCCACCCCAACATTAGTACAGTCCTGGAGAGGGGAGTGTGACTAGAAATTACAAAGACAGAAAGAATTAGATGGAGAAAGAAAACTTAGAGTCAAAAGGGCTGACAGTGAATACTGCAGCAGCTCCTGGGCTTTTTATACTCCAACAAAAGGGCGGGGCAAGTACAGACAGATGTAAACATGCCTTCAGTTTTTAAAACATAAGACACCTTTGGCCAAAACATCCTATTATGAAGCTGGGGCAGGGTGGTGCAAGCTTGGATTCTCTGACCTTGAGTTAAAATGGAAACAAGCTACAAGCTGGGCTCCCACAGGATATATAAGCAATGAAGGAATAGCTGTGTGCTAGGAATGCTTTGAACTCCTAAGAATATAATTGATGAAGGAGAGCTGAAGACTCAGCCCTCACCAAGATTATATATTCATATATAACAATATATTCATATACATTTTATTGAATATAGATGGAATATGTTAAATTGAATATTTAATATATTCACAAATGTTCTATCTATAGGGAAGGTGAGGGCAGGTGGGGAGTGGACAAGAATAGGTCATTAATAATGTTAGAGGCTGTTCCTCAGAGTATGTATTTGTTTCTATATGTGATGAGAAACAGCAGAGAGTTTTAACTCATGGACCTATTCTAAAAAAAATGTTAACACAGAGTCAGCTTTTGATTAATTACCATGAATTTTAAGGACTTGAATCTAAAGAGAATGAGCAGAAAGGGCCTCATTTACTAACAGGCCCTACCCTAAGCTTGCTTATTTACTTACTTAATAGCATATTCTATTCATCTTATTTGATAATTGGGGGGCGGTTAAAATAGTTGACTTCATTTTTCATTGTGAAAGTGCTCTGTTAAAACTATTTATGGACTTTTACAGGCTCTGGAGAGAAATGGATTTTATAGATACTTTGTCATATGCGTGACATGTTTTGGCAACAAACTGGGTGTAGAAAATGAAGTAAAAGTCATGCATGTTTTCGGGTTTGCCTTCTGCTCCTGCACCCTCCAGCTATATTGCTGTTTCCCTAATTGTTTATGTCACTTAAATTACAGAGTGGGCTTTTTAAGGTAAAGCTCCAATATTTCTACTGCTCCTCAAAACCCAGCAGGCTGTAAAGGAGTGACAGTCAATTCAACCCTTTAACTAAGAGTCTGGGTTTGTCTTTCTGATTCCATAATGGAATGGGTCCAAGATGGGTCTAGAGATATGTCTCAGCAGTTAAGACCAGAGTGCTGGTTGCCAGAGCCCAGCCAAGGGCTCATAGCCTCCTGTACTTCTAGTCCCAGGAAATTCAATACTTCTGATTTCCCTGGGCATTTCATGGACACCCCCTACTACATGTACACAAAAGTAAAAACGAAAAGAAAATCTTTTAAAAAGTGTAATAAACTTTACTTAAGTCAATAGTTCAATCAGCTGTATGTATCTGCCAGAGCTTATGCATAGTTACCTTTTGAACGCATCAGTGTAAAAATAACCATGTTACTCTACTGGGGATGCTGTAATGAAATACTTGAGACAAGAGACACTGATCTCACTGTTCTGAAGGCTGGGAAGTACAGGTCTAAGGGACTAGCAGGGCTGGATGTATTCTTGGCTTACATATAGCCAGCTTCTCCGTGGCTCTTCAAATGGCAAAGAGGTGAGCAAGCTCTCAGGCCTCTTCTTATGGGAACTAATGTCATCATGAGGATCCTATACTCATGACCTTATTTCAACCAAGAACCTCATGTCTCTATCCCTAGTGCCATTATACTGGAGATGGAGGGCCTCCTAGCTATAAGTTCCATGATGACACAACATTCAGTTTCTGACAATAACCAACCAGGAAATGATCTCCACCTCCCAGTCACAACTTCCTTGTTCTTTTCTTCGCAGCTGACCATTAGCTAGAGGAGTTTTGTGTAATTTTAAAAATAAGATAGTTAAAATTAAAGTGTATACTCTGGGTAAAAAATACATCATAAGAAAAGCCCTAGGGAAATCTGTGAGAAACTGTGTTGGAATCAGATGCCACAATTGGGCCAATCAATCATGACGACCAGTGAATGTTGTCCTGCATGTGACCTGTCTCCAAACCCTTCACTATATAAAGCAGAAATCTCAATTTAATTTAGCAGGATGGAGTGAGGGTTAGCTCTCAGAGTAGGCAAGTTGTTAGTTGTCTATCTTAACTCTTTTCTGAGCTGCACCCCGTCCTTTATTCTTTCCACTGTGTGGCTCTCATTCTTTGTAATGCATGTCTCTATTTAGACTGCCCCCCTCTTCCCCTATTTCTCTTTAATACTGTATGTCTCTCTTTGTATTGCATGTTTTCTTTGATTATTTTATGGACATTTCAACCTTAGTCTCTTTTCCATACACTATTCTCAAATTTGATTTGCATAGTACATAAGGCTGTGGTATATAGAGTTGTTTAAATCAAAACAGACACCTAAGAACTATCCTTAATTTTTTCCTGTCTCATCCCATATATCTTTATGCTCTTTGACCTCGATTTATTATTTCCCACAGCCAACACCTCATTCATGCAGTTCTATTGCTGTGAAGAGACACCATGACCATGGATAGCAATTTTTAGTATTAAAAAAAGCATTTAGCTGAAGCTTGCTTATATTTTCAGAGATTTAGTTCATTATCTCCATGATGGGGAGCATGGCAGCATGTAAGCTGACATGGTGGCTTAGAGCTCTACATCCAGGTGAAAAAGAAGTAGGAAGAAAGAGAGCCTCTGGGCTTGGCTTGGGCTCTTGAAACCTCAGAGCCCACTCCCAGGGACATACTTTGTTCATTAAAGCCACAGCTACCCCCAACAAGGCTATACCCCTTGATCCTTTCAAAGAGTGCCACTTCCTGATAACTAATTATTCAAATCTATGAGCCTGTGGGGAACTTTCTTATTCATACAGTTACATTCCACTCCCAGGCCTCCATATGCTTATAGCAATATCATAATACAAACGTACATCCATTCCAACTTTACAGTTCCCATAGTCCTTAACCATCTCAATACTATTTAAAATTCAAAGTGTCTCAAGACACAAGGCAATCTTTTAACTGTAAAAATCAAAATTAAAAATCAGATTACATACTTAGAGCATAAATGGTAATGCCATTCCAAAAGGCAAGAGGAGAGCATAGTGAGGAAATACTGGACCAAACCAAAGCAGCTGGACAAACTCCAAACTCTGTACCTCCATGTCTGATGTCAAAACATTCTTCAGATCTCCAACTCTTTTCAGCTTTGGTGACTGAAACACTTCTCTCTCTTGGGCTGCTTTCACGCTGTTAGCAGCTCTCCTTGGCAGGTGTCCCACAACCTTTAACATCTTGTTATCTCCAGTGAAGTCCAGGCTTCGCTTTCACAGCTTCACACAATGGCCTCCCTGGGCCTCCATGGAGGGACACTCCTGACACATGCCTGTCTGTAGTAGGAGGTTTCTGGCTCAGACTTTCGGGCCTAACCTCAAGGTCTAGGCCCACAGACCCACAGACCCACAGTCCCGAAGTCCCACAGAGACACACAGACGCTTTCATTAGTTTTTGGCTGATCAACCTCAGGCCCAGGCATATCACATGCTAGCTCTCTACCCTTATTCTAACCCATGTCTCTTGTTCAGCCATGGGGCTCGGTACCTTTTCTTAAGGCATCATAGTTGTCCTTGGCTTCTTCCGGGCCTCTCTCTGGAATTCCCTCTGGTGTTCTGATCTGGCATTCTGTTCTCAGAGTTTTTAGTCTGGTAGCCCCGCCTACACTTCCTGCCTGCCTTTGGCCAATCAGCTCTTTTTATTAAACCAGTGGTTGGGACAATTATTTAAAATGAAACAACACAACCTCCCACATATCCCCTTTTCTCTTCTTAAAACAAAAAGAACTCCAAATCTAATATTCTTTCCCCCCTTATCTGTAACAACCTATAAACAACACTGTAAATAAACACAAACATCCATAATCCATGTTTTGGGAATGTGGGTGTCGTTCTCTAGGCTACTTCCTGCTGAATGGGGATACTGGAAATCTCATAGGAATCCAAAGAAAAATGTAGGATTATGCACAAGTCTTTAGTGGAGTAGTCTCTAAGGCTGAGTCATCTCAGCCAGTCTCCTTGAAATTGTTTTGGATTCAGAGCACTGGAACTTCAACAGAGGTGCTCTGAAATGCTGAATCATCTGGTCCATCCATTTCCATTGGAGATTTTTCAGGGGGTCTTCCTCTATCAAACTTTATGTTCTTTATCCAGGAAGAAATCCACAGTCTTTCATTTTCTGTGAAAATAAAAGGAAAACCTCTTCTCCAAAGTAGCATATCTTTGCATTTCAATTTTAAAGTAAACTCATTTACAAAATATATAGGTTGAATTACTCCAACAACATTTATAATCAACTGTCTTTTAGCAGCTTTTACTAAGTCATTTTCAGTCAAGAAGCTTAAAGATAAGACAGTAATATACAGTATCCAGACATTCTTTGTATTTTCCATCTTTACTTGGCTTTTTATTTATTTTTAATCTATGTATTTTACTCTATTTCTTTTTTTTAAGGGCTTTCTTTCCCTTTCTCTTCTTTCTCTAAGCCTACGTATATATATTTTCAACATACTCTAAACCACTAAGACTTTTTACAAAAACTGTCTGTACTGTATATTTACTTCTTAACTTTTTCTGTCTCTGACCACACCTTTGGTTGTCTAGGGTGATTGACTCCACCCAGATTCTTCTATTTCTTTCTGTTTCTGAACACACCTTTAATCTGCCAGGATTAAAGGCTGGTATGATGGGTGGATGGCTCCACCCAGCTCCTAGTTTAATTTTATAGAATTTATCTTTTTAACCCAGGTAGTCTGGGAATTTTAGGGTACATATAATTATCAAGTAAAGCTTTGCCATCTGCTACTCATTAACTCCATTTAAGTGTTAGGTAGCAGGGCCTCTTTAAAAACTCACAAGTGTTTTGCTTCTAATGCTGAATCAGGAAGCTTCTCTTTAAAAAGCCAAGCCTCAGTTTGTTTCCAGCAAACAGAGCTGATCCATGAAAACATCAACACTTGAAAGCCATCTTTGATTCTGTTCCCTTTTTCTCTTTATGAACAGAAACCTTAAATAAATCATTTACAACATTTTATTTATATTGAGGGTCCTGTGAGACTTCAGGAACCAGCCATTTTACACCTTAAATTGCACTCCAAAAGCCCGCCATTGTAGCTCAAGCCTACAGGCCTCACCAGGGTGTCTCTGAACCATGGCTCACGTGGGAGACACAATTCAGAGGCTTCTTTTGGCTCTAGACCATTTTTAAGCTTTCTATGACTTTATGTGGGCATATTTGCCACACGTTGGGCTGCCATTTGTAGTAGGAGGTTTCTGGCTCAGACTTTCGGACCTAACCTCAAGGTCTAGGCCCACAGACCCACAGACCCACTGTCCCACAGTCCCACAGAGACACACAGACACTTTCATTAGTTTTTGGCTGATCAACCTCAGGCCCAGGGATATCACATGCTAGCTCTCTACCCTTATTCTAACCCATGTCTCTTGTTCAGCCATGGGGCTCGGTACCTTTTCTTAAGGCATCATAGTTGTCCTTGGCTTCTTCCGGGCCTCTCTCTGGAATTCCCTCTGGTGTTCTGATCTGGTATTCTGTTCTCAGAGTTTTTAGTCTGGTAGCCCCGCCTACACTTCCTGCCTGCCTTTGGCCAATCAGCTCTTTTTATTAAACCAGTGGTTGGGACAATTATTTAAAATGAAACAACACAACCTCCCACACCTGTCCTCAGGAGGTTTCCTTAACTACTGAAGGAAAGAAGAGTCTGCAACCTTTTTTTTGTTTGTTTTGTTTTGGTTTGGTTTGGGTTTTTTTGGTACCAAGGTCTACTGGTTGCTGAGGCTGGAACATGGACACCTTTTTCGTTCAGTTGCATCTGCATCAGCTTCCTGTTATTGATTGCTTCCTTCACTTACTGAGTTTTTCTTTCATTTCTTTTCATAATAACTAAAATACTCTATTGTGAATATATATACAGTGTTTCCTTTATCCAATTATCTGTTGATAGGCTAGTTCTGTATCTTTGCTATTGTGCCTAGTATCATAACCAATGTAGATGTGCTGTTATATCTTAACTTATATCTTTGCTATGCTGATTTTATTTTCCCCAAGTTTATAGCTAGATATAGCATATCTGGATCATATGGTAGTTTCAGTTTTTGAGGAATAGCTGTATTGTTCTTTACAGTATGCACCAATTATATTATTACTGTGTGAGTGCACAATGTAGACACACATACGCACACGAGCGCGCACACACACACACACAGAGGTCAGAGCACAGCTCTGAAGTTGTTTCTCTCCTGCAACCTTTTCATGAGGCCTTGCAAGTACCTTTACCACTGATCCATCTTGCTAGCCATGTGCCCAATTTTACTTAGTTAATTTGTTTATTATTCACAAGCTACTTTGTGAGTTCTGGAATTATTTGGGATACAGTAATCCTCTAGATAGAAGTCTTCTAGCCAGTGTGTAGCTGGGAAATGTTTCCTCTGGTCCTGCATGTTGTCTTCTCTCTTGTTTCCTTCGCTATATGGAAGCCTTGTAGTTTGATGCCTCCAGCCTGAGGATTTCCCTTGTGTCTCCTTTGCCTTTGAAGTCCTAGCCAGAGTATCCTTCACTGTGAAGATGCCCTGAAGTGTCGTTGTTGTTACTGTTTTTCCTCTTCTTTTGGGGGGCAATTTCATTTAGATTTCTGGTGCATTCTGAATTGATTGCTGCACAAAACCAATGTGTAACAATCTTTTGCATATAGATGTTCATTTTTTATAAGATTGTGTATAAAACATACACAATTTCCAATGTATATTTGTGGTGGTTTGATATTAGCTGGCTAGATAGTGGCTTTGTTTTGGGGGATCTACATTCTATATTGCAGATCTGTGTATCTGTTTTAATACTATACTGTTTGGGTTAATTTGTTTCTGGGACACACACACACACACACACACACACACACACACACACACATATAATTACAGTCTTTTTTCTTTTATTTCTATTTGTAAATGGAGCCATTGTAATAAGTAGTTTTCTGGCCCAGACTTCCCAACCTAACCTAGAAGTTTGGACCCACTCTCAGACCTGATGCCACTTTGCCCCAAATAATCACACAAAGGCTTATATTAATTTTATGCTGATTGACAGATGGCTCAGACATATTGCTAGCTGGCTTTTGCACTAACCCATGATTCTTGCCTTGTTTAGCCATGCAGCTTGATACCTTTTCTCAGAACAGCATCTTGGTCTCTTTTCCTTTGGGTCTGATGGTGTCTCTCCTGGCATCTTTGCTGGCATCTCTTTTTGTCTGGTGTCTCTCCTCTGCTCTTCCTGTTCCCAGAATTTTCTTAGTTTGGTAGCCCCGCCCACACTTCCTGTCTGCCTTCTACCAATCAACCTTTTGTTAAACCAGTAGGAGGAACAATGTAACGATATAATCCTGATATAGGCCATGAATTCTTATGAAATGGGCTCCAGCAACTCAGGCTCCTTCCTTTTATTCCCCATAAAATGTGTTTCTCTGGATGAGCAACTTGACACTTCAGCTGAACCCAGCTGTCTTTATTTTTGGCTTCCTTCTTTCCTTTCTTCCAATCATTTTCCTTAACTGGTTTTCGGGAAGCTGTCACTGCTCTTAGGGCGCTTGATGTGCTCAATCCACACATTAATTTTCTTGGTGACAATCTTGTCCTTAACTTGCTTGTATACAATGATCCCCATGGCATGCTGGGTAATTTTGTAGATTCTTCCAGTTTTCCTGTGATAACAGTTAATGGAACATTCCTTAGGACATTCTCTTAATGACAATACTTTCCTTCTTGAAGATTTGCAGGTAGATGGCCAAAGAACAACTCCATGTTTCCTAAAATGCCTGGAGAACATATAGCGAGTGCCCTCCTCATTCCGTCTGTGTTTGTCATTTGGGAGAGTTAAGGAAGATTGCTGCTGTTGAAAGGCTTTGGGGCATGTTATGAAAGTAGTTATAAAGACACCTCCAGTTTGATTTTCTCTTGCCACACTGTGGCTACTGAAAATGTTTTGTGTCTTTATGTGAGTTTTAGGAAATATTTGTTTCTGCGATGAATATCATTGTTGTGTTGATGGGGATTGCTTTGACTCTGTAGATTACTCTCAGTAGTGCCGTATTTTTAACAAGTTAATTTTCCTAGGCTTTGACTCTGTAGATTACTCTCAGTAGTGCCGTATTTTTAACAAGTTAATTTTCCTAGTTCTTGGACATATACATCTTTCCATTTGCTGTTTCTTTTTTTAGGTTCTTCCCCCAGCATTTTAGATTTTTTATTATAGAGGGCTTTCACTTCCTAGGATAAGATTATTCCTAGATATTTACGTGGAGGGGATGGGCAGAGTGGGATGTTTATGTGTTATGTGTTTCTGTGTGTGGCAGTACATGTTTCATGTGTGTGAAAGCCAGAGGACAGCCTTAAATGCCATTCCTCTGGTCATCCATTTTTATTTAGTTGTTACATTTATTTACTTACTTATAGACTCTGTCTCTCATTGGCCTGGAACTTGCCAAACATCTAGGTTGACAAGTCAGGGAACTTCATGGGCCCATGTCTTCCAACCCTGTTTTCTTTCTCTACCCCATTACAAATTAGAAGTTTGCCATGCTGGCTTGTTTGTTTTATTTTTTTAATGCGAGTTCTGGGGAATTGAATTTAGGTCCTTGTACTTCCAAGGCAAATAGTTAACTGACTACATCATTTCCCCATGTCCAGTTCTAGATATTTCTGTTGCTGCTTCTGCTATTATAAATAAGGTTGATTTCATGACTTCCTTCTCAGAAAATGTGGTTAATGTGTACACAAAACCTACTGATTTTTATTTGTATTTCCTTCTGGATGATTACATTTATTTATCTATTCTAATTGTCATTTGATGGTGCCTTTTGGTATATATAAACATACATATATGTATATATAGTTATATATAATCACATATGCAAACAAAAGTTGACCTGTCCCTATTTGTATGTCTCACATCTCTTCTCTTGTCCCATTGGCTGACCTATTTTTTTCATACTGTATTGAATAGGAGAGATGTGATAGTATCCTTGTATGGCCTCTGATTTGGATTCCATTCAATGTGATAGTGACTGTGCATTTCCATACATCATCTTTATTATGTGCATATAAGATATAATATTTTTGTTTTTAAACTGTTCATGCTTCCTATCATATGGTGAGACTTAACTTTATCAAATGCTTTTCTGTATGTACAGAAGTGATAATAGGATTTTATTCTTTGCTATAGTGATGCTCATATGTTGAACTGTCCCGGACTGAAACTAAATGAATCATGCTGAATTACTTTTTGATATACTGTTGAATTGGACTGTGAGTATCGAGTAGAGACGTTTTGCATCTGTGTTTATCGAGGAGATTGATCTCTAGCCTTTCTCCTCCCTTTCCCTCTCTCTCCTCCTTTCTCTGTCTTTTATGTCCTTGGCTAGCTTTAAAATCAGTTATTCTGGCCTCTTAGAATGAATGTGGAAAGGCTCCCACTTTCAGTCCTATAGAATTGTTTCAAAAGAAATTTGGCAAAATTCTACTGTGAAGCGATTTGGCCCTGGGCTTGTCTTGGTTGAGGAACTTGATATTTTGCTCTCTTAGTTCAGTTTTTATAGGGCATGTGTATCTTTTCTCTAGGTTTCCAAACTTGTTAGTACATAATCATAATGATCCATAATGACTCTTGGTACCCATCGTAACCTTTCCTTTTATCCTCCAATTGTAGTTTTCTTGGGTCATCTCTTTTTCTGTTGGTTATTGCAGATAAGAGTTTTCCAACTTGTTTTGTCTTATCAAAGAATTAGCTCTGTTTTGTTGAATCTTTTGCATTTTTAAAGCCTTTTATATTTATCTTGGCACTGGTGTCATCTTTTCCCTACTAATCTATTATTTGGGCAGGCCTCATTGTTCTAACGCTTTGAGGTGCATCATGAAATTGTTTATTCAAAAAAACCTTCTTAATGTCTACAGAGGCACTGTTGCTATATATTTCATGCTCGGTACTGCTTTTGCTGCAGATCCAGATTTTCTTAGGTTGTATTTTCAGTTCCTTCCTTCCTTCCTTCCTTCCTTCCTTCTTAAAATAGTTCTCTCTTGGTCTTAGTCCTGTGGAATTCTCTCCGTGTAGGTCTGTTTCTATTGAATCTAACTGACAGTTACTTGAGCTTTTCCCATCTCTATCCTCATCCCTTTGAAGATCTGATAAATCTCTAATTACAGTGTCATTAAGTAGGAGTTTGGCCCTTCTTTCACTTTCCTTGTGGTATTTCCATGATTAATTTGTTTACTGAACTGTGTCTCACATGTGTCATAAACTCTTCCTGCGGTTCTGTGATAACTCCTGGGTCTTATCACACATGAGACAAGCACTCCATCATTGGATTGCCTGCTTGGCTCATAAGTACTTCTTCTCTTCTTCCTCTTCATCATCATTGTGTTTTTTTCCTTCCCCTCTTCCTTTTCCTTTTCTTCTTTCTCTGCTTTATTTCAGAAAAACTGTTCTTGGGTTTGGAAAGTCTTTCTTCTTGCTTGGTGTAGACTATATTACATACTCTGAATTGCATTTTATCTACTGACTAAGAAATTTAGCCCCAGAATTTCAATCATTTGTGTGATTTGTCGTTCCCACAATAAACATTTTTCTCATTTTATTTTGTAATCTATCTGCAATCTTATCTGATGGAATTTCTATAGGATCATTCATTTTATTCAAGAATTTTCTGGAATTCCCTCACGATGTGAACTCTTTATGGACAATTATAATGTCATTAGAGGTACTATAATTTATTTTGTTTCTATAGTGATTCCTGTACATTTAATACAACAACCACCTCTTCCTATTTTGGAGAACAGTTTTCACAGGAAAGCATTTTGTAATTTGATGGGGTGTAGGCTATCAGTTAGGTAGTATGGCTTTAGCTATTTATGAGTTCACAACTATAAACTTTATGCAAATATTCTACTATAACGGTAGAATCTAACCCCATATAAGAAGCATCTGCCCCATGAATGGTGAGGGTTATAAACAAAGGATCTTAAAGGATAAGATTTTAACTTAGGAATTTGTTTTTTTTTTTTTTTTAAGATTATATGTGTAAGGAGTGTGTGTGTCTGTATGTGTGTGTGTGTGTGTGTGTGTGTATGTGTGTGTGTGTGTGTGTGTGTGTGTGTGTGTGTGTGTGTGTGTGTGTGTATGTAGGTATGTGCATTTGTATACAAGTGCCAGAGGCATTGGATACCCAGAAGAAGGGGACAGTTGTAAGATGGGAATTGTGCTGGGAACTGAGCTCTGGTCCTCTGGAAGACCATCAAGTTCTCTTAACAACTGAGCTATCTATCTTCCCAGCCCCCAACAAAATTTTCAATGAGGTTCAAACATTTGGAGCTCAGCATACCTCACGTACTCCACATTTTACTCTTTCCATTATTTTTGCTTTCTCCCCAGTGACCAACAAGCCCCGTTTGAGCTCTTACAGTGCTAGTCACCAGAAACCCCTAATCAGATTTTTAACACCTGGTAATATTAGACACCCTCTTCATAAAGCAGCTGGCAAAGCACTTTACCATAAGTTTCCATTTTATTATTCTCCCGTGACTGATCCAGTTTACCTAAAGTTGTAGTAGACACGTCTTGGAGAGCATCAGCTTCCCTGATTCTGCATATCTTCTCTTGTTATATAGTTTCTAATTATGAGGTTTACACTCTAGAGAGGGTTAAAGGTTCCCTGGGAAGTTTCCTTAAAATGATCATAGGCCTCAGCCTTAGACTTTCTGATTCAGTGGTGTCTGATGACCCTTGAAAATTTGCATTTGAACAGTTTCCAGATGACATTTGCTGATACTGCTCATGGCTGAGCTGTAATATATGAAGCCACAGTTCCCCAACCCTAGCTTAGCTTCTCAAAGGTATAACCTGCTGCGATAATGGTGGAAATAATGCTGGGAGGGGCAATGAGGTCACTGGATAAAAGCCTGTGCTTCACAACTTCCCATAGATGACTCTCAAGTGTATCCTACATTTTCCCAGAGCCTGGTGTTGTGCCTCAGCCCCCTCACTGAGTAAACACACCGTTTCTTATTTGCTCAGCTTTCTTCTCTTACTCACTCTGTTTTGTGTCTTCCTGAAATCTAAGCTGTCTACACCCAAGTCCTTGCCAGAGACTATGCCTGAGCGTATCCTAAAAGGAGTCACAGTCTTATGTCTGAATTGTTCCTGGTCCCTTGTGTCTAATCAATGGTTTTTCTTAGGTTGTTCACACCTCACCTCACACCTTCTCAGGGGGCTTAGAGAGATAAACTGGCCTTGACTAAGACAAAGGAAAAGTAAATGTTGTATCTTTACACTGTTTACTTCTCGTTTGTTGCACTTACCACATTCTGTTTTGACTAGTTGTGCAACTGTGCAGCGCTGCCCTGTCTCTGACTCCACTTTGCTGGCTGGGTCTCTCTTGCTCACCATAATTGCTTTTGTGTATAAAATTATTCTTGCTAAATAATAGGCACTTTTTGAACAATTTGGAATGAAGGACCTGATGAACCAGTTTTTATACATCACTTACTGTTATAGCATGCATTTAGGAAGCTGTTTACAAAGCACTTTATTACAAATTTTCATTCCATTATTCAAAACCACAAGAAGCAGAAAACACATTTTTTGCTAATATTTTTGTAGACTTGATCAAGAGGCTATTATGGTCTACTTGGTTCTACTCTAGAGATTGTGAAACAGAGATGTACAAGATCTGGGGATATAATTCTGTAATAAAGGGCTCCCCTGACATGCTTAAAATTTTAGGAGTGGTGGTGCATGCCTTTAATCCCCAAATTCAGGAGGCAGAGGTAAGAAAATCTCTGTGAGTTCCAGGACATCCAGGGCAATAAAGAAAGATGCTGTTTTAAATGAATAACAACAAACAAACAGACAAAAAACCAAGTTTTATGCCCAAACACAAAAATACAATTCTTCTCAAACTTCAGTGTGCATTCAGACCTTGATAAGCTGTAGATTCTGACTCAGTGTACCATGGGAAATTCTGGCCTTCAAATACATGTGCACATATATGTATGCACACACGTGTGCACCCAAAATGTGAAGCTGATAATACTAATTACTCACCTTACTGTTCCAAAGTTGTGGTTTTAATACTTCAATGTACCTGATGCCCTTGAAGGGCATATTACATCATCTTGAACCCCAATCCCTGAGTTTCTAATTCAGTAAGTCTGAAGTTAGGCCTGAGAATCTTCATTTTTTTTTTTTTTTTTAACAAAGCTCCAGGCACTGGTGATGCTGTTGACTTTGTGAAGCACACTGAGAACTACTACTATAGAATCAGAGACAGTCAGGTACGGGGATGACTGGCAGTAAACTGTAGAAGCTCAGCCACAGAGCCATTAGCAGGAAGGGTGTGGAATCAGGAAGGATAAGTGAGAGAAACAGTTGTGGCTATGATGACCACAGCGAGTTCCAGAGATGAAAGAAAAAAAAACATTTACAAAATTTTCACAGTAATAAATCACAGACAGAACAAGGCAGTCACTACAGGATACAAGTTTGACCAATAGCTGGGGTGCAAAGGAGGTTCACTAAGGCAAGAAGGGCATTTGATGCTCTACCTTGGCCTTATCAAAGCAATAGGGAACCAGTGAACAGCAGGTCCAAGTGCTTTATATTAGCCTAGAGGATACAGACAATGTCTTTAAGAAATGGCTGAATGTATCAGGAAGTAACTAGAATCTTTCAGGGTGGTGATACTAAGGACATAAACCTCAGCAGTGTGTGATGGTGGGAGATTTGGTGGATGGAAAGAATAGGAATGTCTTTATGACCATGGCACCAATAGATAGGGGCTTCAGAAAAGCTATGTTGTTTTTATCATCTTGGACACCAAAGATGATGATGACTATACCAAATGAGCATAGATCAGGTGTTTGGGGTAGAGTGAGGATGAGGAGGGTCGTGCTTGTAGAGATTTAAGTAGAGATGGGGTTCTTTGGTAAGCAATTAGACGTACAGTGCTGTAGTTTGGGAGATGTGGTCCAAGCATAAGGAATAAAAGTGTTCAAATTGTGCAGTGAGGGTATTATGAGTGAAATAAAATAATTGAGTAATTTACACCACATCTTAGATCCTATTATTATGTGTAAAAATATCTCCAAACTGTTGACAGTAACAGTGGTCACTGATTCAGTCGCCACTCTGTCTTGGGCAGAGGACACAAGCCTTGCCCATGTCTCTTCTACATACTTTCAGACAGGGAAAGCTGCATAGAAAGAGAGGCTCCACTGCCAAGATGAATTTGAAGAGGTTCTGATAAATATAAATCACTTACATGCCTGGCAAGTGATGCTAGCTGTCAACCAGAGCCCCATGTCACCTGTGGGCGAGAGGCTGTTTCTCAGGGGCTTTCCAAGGATGCTTGGGCTTCTTCACAGGGTGGTGCCTGGGTCTCAAGAGAACCATGATGAAAAGGAATCAGCTCTATAACCTACCTTAAGAAGCCACAGAATCACTCACTAGGTGTTTGCAAGCCTAGCCAGTTTCAGAGGAAGGAAACACACCTCCACCTTGTTGTCTCAGTGGGAGGCGCGTACAGGTCACACTGTGAGATCAGCGCGTAGAGAGGAGGTCACCTTTGACAACTACATCTCTAATGTGATCTGTTTCTTTTTTCTTTTTGTTTTTAAATGCAAATCCCAGAGAAGAAAAGAACCAGACTTTCCTGGCCTGAAGCTTTACGCTCTTTCCTCTTGGGTCAAGGTACTTAGTGTTCACATGCCACCTGTCAGGAGTGCAGAATAATAGAAGGCCAACCTTGGAGCCCAGATTCTGATATGATGCCTGAGTTAGCCATCTGCACTGTGAATCTGAGAAAATGGTTCTTGGGGCCACATTGGTTTCTCTGGCTACGGATGCTCAGGGCTCCATCCCAATTCTCAATTGCTGTGTGACATCCCTTGTGCCTCCTCTCCAACTCCTCTTCACACAATGTGTCAAAACTATGTTCCACAGAGACAGCTCAGAGGCAGGTGCAAGGCTTTATGGAGCAATGTGTACTCACTTTGCACACGCTAATCACTGGCAGGCTTTTTTGTGGGGAGAATCTTTTTCTAGGGCATGAAAACAGCATCTGACAATAGGCTGGTCCCAGCTGACTGGCAGACCAGCACCAGGGAAGAGCCACTCAGTTCATTACCTTCCAGCTCAGTGACACTGCTTTGGGGAAAACAGTTCTGGAAATATCTTCCTAATTCCCATTAACCCTTACAGGCCAGAATATAGGCTCTTAGGCCATCAGCTTCTGGCAATGGATGAAAAAATAGTTTATACTTGTACTGCCATTTGCCAGAACTTTGCACAACAAGAAAAACAGGGATGGATCCTTTAAAATCCATCAAAACCCATACAGCTCTTATGTATGTTAATGAGGAAGTCCACTAGTCAGTATGTGTAAACTAAAGGCTGATGTCACCATGAACTCACATCATGTGTTCTATCTTCATTTGTACATTGACAGTTTTAAGTCCTGAAGCTATGCCAGGCATTTGGAGATGCAGCTGTTAAAAGGTACAACCCGCATAGGGGTAGTATTAGATGTAGAAGTAGAATGTCACATGTCAGGGACAAAAAACCAGGTTCAGGGCCAAATTTTTCAGACTCATAGTAATTGTCCCTGGCCTCTGCCACTGAGCAGCTGAGTCTGCAGGCCTGACAGAGATGAGGTGCAAATGTCTTGGCCTTTAAAATGAGAGCCTTTGCCAGCCAGTCTTTCCCAACCTCATGCTGACTGAGGATATTACAATGCATGCTTAGAGGTCAGCTACCTCTTGGTGCAAGGCTATGGGCCATGACTGTCTCCACTGACACCTCACATTTGTGCAATACTTCTCAACTTCCCTTCAAAGATCCTTAAAATAACTTGATATCTCTGAATGCTAAGTGTAGTTTTATGAACCAAAGAGATGGCCCTTCACATGCCAAGATTCATTCATTGTCTAGACACCCAAACTTTCATGTTACAATCTTATGCCTCCTCCTTCCTCATCAATGTGCTAAAGTCATCTTACAAAGAAAGAAATAAAGAAAAACTAGATGGTGATTCTTTGGAAGGTTGTGTGCTAGCGTTAGGGAGTGGTCATGTTTGACAAGCAACCTGATACCATGCATCTGAACTGAGTGAAAGAGTCTTGGGCAGAGTCTATCAGCTTGTTTTATAAATTAGTTGACTATACCCAGCCACCACACCAGTGACTGCCGAATGGCATGGCTGAGTAGTTGCCACAGAAACTAGCCCCTCAAACTTGAAATAATTACCTATCTTGCCTTTAAAAAATGTAGACCCACCCTGATTGCTAGCCAAACAACACTGTAGATTCTAATTGGGAAATTCATAGACATGGGATACCTCTCCCACTGGCCCCTAGCTGACAGCAATCCTGATTCTGATTTAATTGTTCTACAGTACACCATGGGTACTGAGATTTTTTAAAAGCTTGCAGGCAGCACCTATGGGCTGCAGGCCCCAATGGGTTAACTGGAGCATCCTTAGTGCCTTCAACTTGTCTCCTTCCCAATTCAACCATGTGACTTTCATTTTTAGATTTGGAATTTGCAGCGGATTCCTGCAGCTGCTTTGGGAAACAGATTTTAAGGAGAAAGTTAAAATGCACAGCTGAGAACTGTGACTCCCCCACCCTAGCACATTTATATGCAAATAGCCAAAAGTCTCTTTTTTTTTTTTTTTTTTTTTTGCCACCACTGAAATTGAATCCCAAACTCGGTGATCTTTCTGAGCTGTTTAACCTTCCTTGCCTCCTCCATTTTGTTTTTAGAGGCACATCTACCCACTTTTTGTATTTCTCTTGCATGTACATGCTCAGCTTTTGCCACATTCTTATTAATAAAAGCAGATTATGTTTCATTTCCACAGAACTGTATTTGCTGGGAGAGGTTGTTATTTAGTATTTGCCAAGTTCCCCGGGGAAGGAAGCCTTCTACTCTGTGGGATTAAGATAAAACTGCCAGAGAAGGAACATCTGGGAAACTAAGTATGGACATATGCTTATCCAAGGTTGGAAGTGTCCAAAAGTTATATTAAGATGCCATCAGGTCTCTTTCCTTTTTCCTAGTGGACAGGAATGATGTTAGAAGCACAGTTACCCATACCTCTAGAGAATTTAGCACCATTTGAGGGGCTGAAAGAAGCACAGCAACTAGGTTCCTAAACCTAGGATGGTGATATGTGGATCTGGGAGATGTCTTGGAAAATTGTGGAATTTTTTTATTTAACATTTTATTTTAAGATATATTAGTCCTTCAAAGAATGTACAAACTCCAGCAAGATGTCTTAATGCCTTGGAGCCTGATGACTCAGTTTCCATTCTGGGAACCCACTCACATGGTGGAAGAAGAGAACTCATTCCTGCATGCTATTCTCTGACCTCTTCATGACTGTGCAAACAGTGAATACAATAACTTTGTTTTCTTTTTAATTTAATTTTACACGCATTGACATTTTGCCGGCATGTATGTCTGTGCACCATATGCATGCCACATGCCTGCAGATATAAGAAGAGGGTGTCAGGTCCCCGCAGATCACTGGAGTGACAGACAATTATGACCTACCATGTGGGTGTGGGAATCAAACCTGGATCCTCTGAAATCATCTTTGACAACTGAGCCATCTCTCCCTCCCTAATAATTTGTTTCAATAGGCAAAAGGAGCCCCAAATGGCGCTGAATGACTTCAATCCCAATACTGCATCAGAGGTGGTGGTAGTAGGGGGAGTCACTGTGAGTTTGTTCAAGGATTGGTCTACATAGCAAGTTCCAGGCCAGATAGCTAGGGCTATCTAGAAAAACTGTCTTTAAAATATAAAAAGAAGTTTTTTAAAAGCGAATGAAGGACAAAGAACTATTGGTATCTGTCACACACCTTTCTTAATGTTCTTCCTTTTCCATTGCTTCCACAGTGGTAATGTCAAGATCAAACGGGGACATTCATTGATTCTAGTTATGGCTCCGATGCTCTTTTCCAGGATCTACAATGAGTTTAGTTTCGTCTTCATTTCTCCTTGAATCTGGGACAGTTTGTCAGATTTTCTTTGTCTTTAATGACCTTGATATCTTGGAAGTGTGACAGGCCTGCCATTTATAGACTTCTCTTCCTTTAGGTTTTGGGAAGGTAGGGCTCCCTAGACAATTGTATTGTGTGGCTAGAATTGAGAACATTGACCCAGGTAATTGAGGACAAAACCTTATGCTTAGTAAATTATTTCTGGAGGTCATGAGAAAAGTGAGGTAGTAACTGTAGAAGAGCGTGGCCCAGCAGAGCCTGGATCTGCCTGTGAATTGGCTCTAGAGCTTCCTTTAGAACTGTTGCCTCTGCTCTCCCTTCCCTTCCTCATACTGATCTCGCAGATCCGAAAATCTACTTGGTATTGGCCCAACTTTCTTATACCTCACTGACATGGAGTGACTTCTAAAACTGAATCATGTCCCACTTTTGCTGAACACCACAGACAGATGAGTGTAGACCCCCATTCCTATAGACTCTCCATGGCATGGTTTGGGCTTCACCTACACTCTCCTCTCACTAAAGTGGCAGTGTCCAGAGGCTGGGAGTGAGCCAACCTCCAGGACATTGCTTTCTCCTGTGTGGAAAATTGTCAAGTGGCTGGATGCAGATAAATTGGCTGTTAATCCTCAAGGATTCCACTCTGGTCTTGTTTCCTATTGTCCAGTCTTTACCTTACCCTCCCCTTCATTACAGGAGGTTCTGTGCCTTTACCTTCTATATCTCCAGGAAGGAGGATAATGGCTAACACAGGCCACAACTCTACACTCTTGCAGAGGCAAGAAGCACTGAAGAGAATACAATAAGTAACTTACAATCAGTTAAGGGGAAATTTGCTTATGACATTGAACCACGCCAAGTTCTCTTTTCCTCTGCCTCCTTGCCCATTCTGTCTCTCTGTAGATTGCTAACCCTTTTTTAGCCATTTCCACCTTTCTATTAGAATTCATCCATTTCTTCTGCACAGAGAAATATGGCTCTGGAGAAGAGCCAGCCAATAAATCCTTTTCCAACAGGAGTAGGATAGCAGCAGACAGCCAAGTACACACAGCCTTTCTTGTCACAGTTAAAAAATGGAAAGAAAGTTTGGGTATCCAGTGTGACCCCGGTAGATTTTGAAAAAGCTAAGAAAGTTGAGTTCCTTGCCTGGTTTCTAAAAAGAAAGAATATCAAATATTTCTTTGTAGGAGGTTATGCTTCTCTCTCTCTCTCTCTCTCTCTCTCTCTCTCTCTCTCTCTCTCTCTCTCTGTGTGTGTGTGTGTGTGAGTGTATATATGTATATATGAATTGACACCATTATTTCTATGTGTCAGGAAATGTATGCATATGTGCTTATAACATTTACTTTTATATTAAATTCTTAAGTGGTAAATAATTGCCACTATGTTCTAGATATGATGGCCATGGCTACGAAGGAAAATTAGGCCATAAGGCTGATATTTAAACCTTTGTTTTCTAATGTTCCAACACTGTTGTTCATACTGTCTCATTTTTAATTAGCCCTGTGTGGGCTGTGCCAGCTCACCGTTGCTTTAGGGAATTGAAATGCACAGGTATTCTGGCTTAGAAAATTGAGAATTAGCTGCATGGCTCAAAGATTCTCAGGGTGTTTTACCCTTCTTAGCTGTCAAGGGATCATACCTGTCAATGACTTCAGTATAGCACACTTGTTCTCAAAGGCTGGCCCCCAGGGCAGCAGCAGCAATTGTATTACCTGAAAGTTGGTAGGGCACAAAGTTCTGACATTTATTCCCTGGATTCCTAAACCAGAAGCTATAAAACCTCGGGCCTAGGTAGAGGTCCATGATCTAGGACTTACTAGTGTCTGAGGCTGATTTTGTTTTTGATCTTAGTGTAGAGTCCCCAACCAAAGTAGTTAGGATAATAACTTCTGGATGCTTATTTGATGTGTGGCCTTGTGAAAATTAGTTTCTTGGTACCTTAGGTTGCTTATCTTAAGTGGGGAGTAGATGCAGTAACTACCCCCTTGTTGTCAAGATAGAATTAACTTATAAACAATTATTTGAATAGTGACAAATACTATTTAACATTAGATATTTATAGATTCTCTGTCCATATTAATTCTACTTTCCCATTTATCCAAACAAAACTCTAGCACTTTTCTAGCCTTTTGCTTGTCAGGATCCTTTAGAGGGATGCTGCAGCCTCACCCTATACCAGTCTAGGCTGCTAATGAATCTCTTCTCTTTGTGTAATGCCATACCTGGTATCAGATGAAATGAAACAGAAGACACTGTTTCAGGAGCAACTCAGATCTCTCTGGGAAGCATTTGATAATCACATGCTAGATGTCTGTGTCTTGTGCTTTGTGGATAAAAGGCCCATGACCATCTATGAGTCCTTTATTCCATGCAAAGTAATGACTGCTTAGAGATGATGATCGCTCAAGACACGCTGACCTTTACCTAGTGTTTGCCTCCGGACCCACTACACACAACCGGAAGGCACAGATGGGAGACCGATGGATAAGCAGGCGCACAGTCAGAAGAGAGCTTTGGACAGCAGATTGAGAAAGCAATTGTTATTCAGCCCACAGCTCATTCTTGCCCACAGGCCAGGGATAAACAGGAATGTTTCTTCTATGAAGCATTTCACAAGGCTGCATGTATAACAAGAGTCTTCTCTCCTTGGTATCAGAACTCAGTGTGAATCCTCTGGCTCAGTTTTCTGGATTCTCAGAAAAAGAGAATTGGGTTTAAAAAAAGAAAAGAAAGGGTGTTGTCTCTTGGTGGACGTGAAGTGTGTTTAAGGCGTATCTGGTGCACTAAACAATAAATAATAGGTAGGAGACTTGAGCATGAAGGGTATGGGCTCTGAGTTTGCCTCACTAGACATTGTCACAGCCAGCTAAACCACAGTGGTCAAATCAGTATATTAGGAAATAGCAGTATGAGAGGTCACTAAGAAAACAATCCTTGTGTAAATGCAAAATGAGCATTATTAAAAAATAAATGCAAGCTAAAGGATCTGGATGTGCTATTTAATAATTGGTCCTGGGAGTATTTTAAGAATTAAGTCCAGTTGCTTCTAACTACCAAATAACAAAATAAAATCAAGCTGCATTAAAAGGTACGGGTAGGACCATGGAACCACATATAAACACAGACTGATGCAGATTTTTAAAAAGGCAAGGAGGAACATGTGAGCATCTGGACAAATTCTTATATGTAGACAAAGACAGGTGTTCATTTAGGGGCTAATAAAGACAATCAACTCTCTTGTGCTAGGCAAGAAACAAGAAATTAATACACAAAATGGAAAAAGACAAAGGAATATTCTATTCTACCATATCTTCAAGATTCTTTTATTTTGGTTTAAATATTATTTTTGTGTGGGTGTGTGTGTGTGTGTGTGTGTGTGTGTGTGTGTGTGTGTGTGCATGCGCATGTACAGGGGTTAGAGAACAACTTTTGGGAGTCATTTTTTTTTCCTTCTGCTTTTCTGAGGCAGGGTTTCTTTGGCTTTTACTATGCTGCATACTCTGGGCTATCTAGCCTAGAGGTTTCCTGCAATGCCCCGTCTCATCTTGCTATAGGAAGCTGGAATGGACACTATGGCATTCATTTTTGTTTTAGACATGTGTTTTGGTGATTGAACTTGAGTCATTAGGAGTGCATTGCAAGTGCATGTCACTGGCTCAATTCTGTCCAGGTTTTTTTCTGTCCCCAACTGGAGAGCTAGAGAACAACACTCATGCTTTCTCTCCATACTCTTGACCCTCTGTCCAGTGTTGAATTGCTTTGACTAATATATTAAGTTGGCACTCATTTCTGAGCTGGTGTGCTGACTTGCTTGGTTTTGGTGAATGAAAAAAGTGAGTTGAAGCAGAACATAGAGCACAAATCAGGCAGCAAGCTAGATCCTTATCAGACACAGTCAATTTTCTGCTAGTTACTCAGCTAAACTATAGTGCCCAGGAGTTAGAGTCAGGCCAGTTGACCAACTTGTACTCAATAATGTGTGGGCAGAAGTGATGACATGTAGTCCCTTCTAGGTAATGTCTTCTTTCCTGTTGCTTCATAGTGACCTTGGGCCTTCATGCTGAAGGAGACAGTGCCTCATGATGGAAGCTTAGAAGAATTCTGTTTAACTTGGAGGCTGTGATACAAATGGTAGCCAGATGGAGAAATTTTCTTGCCTTTTCATGGTTGTCTGGCCATGCCTACCTATTACTGTCATTAAATACATTCACATAAAATGATGAAGCTCCATCACATGAAGCTCTTGCTTGTTTGAGGCAGGATAAGTGAGTGAAACCTCTCTGTTCCTTTTCATATTCAGTATAAATGGAACAATTCCTGCCCAGAAAGGCAGTTCCTAAAATAACTTGTAAATATTCAATTTATGTGTGTTTTGCCTATATCTATCTGTGTATATGTATGTACATATGTGTGTGCCTCATGACTATGGAGATAAGAAGAGGGTGTTGGGTCCCCCGAAGCTGTAATTATGGATGGTGCTGAGCCACCTCATAGGTGATAGAACAGAATCTGGGTCCTCTGACACAGTCAGTGTTCTTAACTGCTAAGCCAATTTTCCACCCAAGTTTTGCAAACAGATTTTGACCTTCCCTCTTTTACTGTTTTCAGGGTCAAGACTCAGAGCACCCTCCTGACTTAGTGACCACGGGTGAACTCATTTCTCCTTAGAAGCCTCCAGTCAAGGCCAACATAAATAAAACAAAACAAAATCTCCAGTCAGAAACGTGCAACAACTTCCCTGAACAAACCCTGAGCAGAATTCTTTCCTTCAACAAATACTTAATGCCTGTTTCATGTGTGTGAGGTCCAGCCTTAGAACTTAAGATTCTTTAGTGACTAAAACAGTGATCTTACCTGTCTGTTCCCAAGGGAGTTGAGTTTTATATTTTTTTGAAGCAAGCTTAATAAGTAAATCATTTAAGTGCTCAGGATAAAGGAGACTGAAGCATCCATGGGGGTATGGTAGGCCTTGGAATTGTCTTTAGCATTACAAGGGCATTTGTGGGAATTCTCAGTAAGAAAACTTTGAGACTATTTCAAAGAGATAAGAAAAGTAGCCATGTAAATAGCCATATGAAGAACATTCTAGAAAAGCCAGTGAAAGGCTTTAAGAAGAGAAATATGGTTGCATATCTCAGGAGCCACGAGTACAGAGAAGCCACTAGAGAGAATAGTAGACAAGTTTGTGAGATCTGGGTGGTGGAACATACTCATGGGGTTTTGAGGATTGAGAAGTGTTCTGTTTTTAGATGGCCATGGTGGTAGACAAGTATTGTTACAGCATTTGAAAGATGGCAGCAGGTAGATCAGGTGGTCTGGGCCAGCCTCAACTACAAGAGTTTTCAAGACTATCTTGGGTTACCCAATATTCTGTATCAAGGAAGAGAGTGCAATGGAGAATAATGTTCCTTCAAATCAGAAAACCACTGCAAACCTATCCTAAAAGTTGCTTGAAAGGGGAATTTATTAAGTCACATGAGTGACAGAAATACGCTATTAAAATCAACATGGTTGCCTATACATTGGAACTGGTAAAGTTCTATTTCCCAGTAAAAGTAAATCAAATTAGAAAAATTACTGATTGGTTCAGTTTGGGTCACAAGTCTCTCTGAACCAAACATTGAGTTCTGGTAAGTAAATTCCTATGACTGGCCTGCTTGGGTTATACGTCTGTCTGTCATCTTCTGGCAGGTATAGGATTGGAAGACCTATAACCTGGAAAGCCAAACAAGGCTTTTTCAACTAGGCTAAAAGATTTCTGCAGAGGCAGAGATGAAGCTCAAGACATGGAAGCCCTCACGAAGGAACGAAATTTTCTTCCATAGAGATATTTTTTTTTAAAAAAAAGGACTGTGTGTCAGAAAATATCACAATCACAATTATGAAGTGACAAATAAGTAGAAAAATGTATGCAGGAAACAGGACAATGAGGACAAAGCTCTCCTATATAAAGAGCTAGCTCATAAATATCAGTAGGAAGGCAAAATTCCGATGATAAATGACCAAAGAACATGAACAGATTAATTCCCCAATCAGGAAATACAAGCAGCTGACAGAAATCTGTCCACCCTC
Organism: Phyllotis vaccarum; assembly: GCA_033318265.1. Classification (NCBI taxonomy): domain Eukaryota; kingdom Metazoa; phylum Chordata; class Mammalia; order Rodentia; family Cricetidae; genus Phyllotis; species Phyllotis vaccarum. The sequence continues at coordinate 170,272,555 of JARWLC010000001.1, read as the reverse complement.
ATTAGTAAATGAAGACAGGATAGTTAAAATAATAATGAGAAACAATTTCTCATGCTGACATGTTTAAGTGTCCATGTTTATCGTGCCCTCAAGGTCAGTGAGGGCCCCACAAAGTGGAAATTCGAATTTTATAATTGCTAGCTGTATGACTTTGTACGTAATTTGGTGATTAGTGCCAAATATTCATTAACCCCAGGGCCTCTCCTGAAAGAGTAGCCTGGTGTAGGCAGAAACTGTGGTTATAGAAGAATGCTAGTAGTTGTCTTTAAAGGAAAAAAGACTCAAGTAAGTTGAGTGTTCTACAGCAGAGAAATGGTATAACAAACTTCAGTCATCATTATGAAATATTTTTAAATGGCTTACGGAAATGATTGATGAGAAAATGCTTGTGATACACTCACTTCAAGAAGCAATGGACAGCCATGACATAGGGTATGATTCATACAATATTGAAAATAATATAAAATGAAAATAAATCAAAGATACTACCTGAAGTTGCTCACAGGACTTTATCAATTCATACTCATTATTTTGATGGATTGGTATATAGAAAGAGACAGCAATAAAAGACTTCTCAGTAGCTCTTTCTTTATGCATTGATTTTTTTCTTGAATGTATTTTCTCCCCTGTTGTACTGTTGGTAAATTAAAAATAAATTTGATACTGGCTAAGTAGCTTATCCATAAAATTTCATTTTTGTGTACTTAAAATTTCTATTGCTACATTTTAAAATCATCCAGAGTAGGTGCTAAAAAAAGTATCCAATTTTATGGAATTTCAAACAAGAAAAAGACTTAACACCTAACATTCTGGCTCAGTGCTTATTTTTTTCTGTTGATAAAAATCCTAATTTGAATGCTTTCTCAAAATTTGCAACTATTAAAAATATAACACAAAATTAAATAATTTTAAAATCCCATAGTTATAGTTTTAGCTATGATAGCTTTAATATTTATATTTGTTGGTTAAGTATTTGTCTTTATTGCATAGTAATTAGAAAATAAGACTTTTATCTAAGATGTACAAAAGCAATTATATAATGAATAGCTTCACTTTAATGGGGGAGTTAACACTTTGAATCTGGATAACTGAATGTTTATTCAAAATGATTATTCAACACTGAAAGAAATAAATTATTTAATTAAAAAATCATTCTTTTCTGCATTGTGCTCTTGCTATAGTTTGGCTGAAAAATGTTTCCCCAAGTTTCATGTTTGAATGCAGGTAGAAGCATTGGTATAGGAGCATGAGCGATGGGCAGAGTCTTGAATAGCTGGGTATAGAAGAAGTATTGTAACCAACATAGCTTGAATCAAGTCTAACAATCATCATTGTGAACCATGTGGGAACATGCTGCTTCTAGATTGGCAGCCTAATGTCCTGAGGCTGGTCCATCACTGGCATTTTATGAAAGGGCTCACTTGATCACCTACAGGAACGACAGCTGGACAAGGGGTAGCATTTGTTATGAAAGAAATGGTGGGAACTGCATTTTGTGAGAAGCTTATAGATATCTATTTTGTAAAGAACACTGAGTTGTTTTTTTTTTTTTTTTTTCCACCATGATTTTTGGTGGCTCTGTTTTGCACTTTGAACCATCTTTTGTAATTTTATCCACCATGGTTCTGTCAGCAGTAGATTTAAGGGTGTGGCTGCCATGTTCACACTGCTATTCAGATCACAGGAGTACTTGAAAGAATTCCAGTAATGGAGGATGTACCTATGAGTGAACCTATTGTCTTTATCTCAGCAACTTATGTTAGTAAGTCAGTGGCTTACCTAGCATAAAAAAAAAAAAAAAATCAATGTGGGTATGTGTCTACTGAAACTTCTCTGTAATTTAAAGAACATGAGCAAAACTTCACTTAGTCTCAGTAAGGGAAGAAAATCATTGAGTCATAGTGGACATATAGAGGCAATTTTAAATATGCTTATTTATAAGCAAATAGCATTAAATGAGCACAGAATTCTTGCCTGTGGCTAAAGAACAAATTTCACAAAACACACAGTTCCACATTATCCTCTCAAAGAAGTTTATTTGCGCTCCGCTCTAACAAATATAGTTTGAAGGCAACAGTCATTTAAGTGTCATAGTATGCGGTACAGATGAAAAGAGATAAACAGAAGGTGTCCAGCATTTCAGGACTGGCTTAACAAGAGGCACGTGTTACCCCATTAATACCAGAAGACATGTTTTTTTTTTTTTTCCTTGCAAGCAACAGACTACATTTATTTGAGTTAAGTAAAAACATATCGTGTTCAAGAAAATTACTTTTTTCCTGATTTTCCTTTATATCACAAATGTCAGGGTAAGGCAAATCCTTAATAAGTCATATGATAAAAACCCTATTTCCCGAGAAAATATACTGAACATACTCTGCTAACTTTGTTGTTCAAAGCACAGCTGACATGCACCACATACAGAGAAATGTCTTTGCAAACCAAGTGCATCAAGCAGAACTGTATTAATTCACAAAGAGGCTTTTCAGGGTTTCATAGAAAGATTTACAATTAGCTGTTGCAGTGATTAATATGTGACCTAGTGTCATAGATGGTGCTTTGGAGGTCATCTTTGTAAGCTTTTATCAAAGAAGACTTGCCCATCATCTGAATAGTTACTGGCAAGAGGAAAAGCCCCTGTGTCTAGCCTGTGGTGAGTACCTTTTTAATTAGAACTATCATGTTGAAGGCCTTCTTCAATCCTCTGTATGCAAACATGACCAACAACGGGGCTACTTTCCTCCCGCCCTCCCATAACCCTGCATGTCATGTGACCTGGCTGAAGTGTGATTGGAAGCAGCCATCCAGAATTCATGTGGGAAGAGCTGGTCTTCTTCCCACATGCATTGTACAGCCAGTGCAGTCACAGAGCTAACAGACAAAGGGTTTCCTTATTTGTCATGCCTTCAGTCTGGCCCAGGGCTAACATTTTAATATTTCATTGTTGAAGTGTAAATTAACTGCACTATTTATTTTAAAGCATACAATCATTCAGCCACATAGCAACCAAAAATCTACTGCAAAGCAAAAATGAAAATGTCTAATTCATAAAAGAGAGGTTAAGCAAATTCAGGAGTGGGGGCCTCCTCCTCCGTCTCTCAGAGTGCATTCCTTCTCCTACAGGTTTCTTAGAACTCAGCCTTCCTCTCTCTTAACCCATGCAAGATGAGTGAAAAAAAGGGCTGCCATTGAGAAGAACAGGGTTGGGCTGGATCACTTCGGTCAATTTAGAAGCCTGCTGTCCACGAGAGCCTCATAAGGAGACCCAGTAGAACTTCCCCTGGGAGTTATGGGGAAACAGCTTCCTAACATGGTTCTCTTGTCAGGCACTTCATAAAAATGATAAGTGCTTGTAAGATAGCTATGAAGATGCAAGAAGCAGTGAAGCTTTCAGTATCTAAATTGCATCCGTGCTTTGATTATTTAGAGAGAGCATTGTTCTAGAAAACAGCGTTGAATGGAGAGGTGTAAACTTTCACGTCAAACTGTAGAAAGAGAAAGGCCATGGGGAAACATCATGAATAGCCGAAATATTCCTCTTACTATGATGAATTACATTAATGAAAATTAGAGATGCTAAAAGGTATCAAATGCAGATGTATGATTTGCTATTTATCCTATTGTACAAAATATGTTAAATGGAGGAGGAAATTAATTCAGAACAGCCAAAACTAGTCAGAGAAAGATAAGATAGATTTTTCCACAGCAAAGGGCAAAACTAGGGAATTGGATGAGATATTTATAAAGTAGTATCATCTCACTATTGACCTTAGATATTGTCAGTTAGTTCCACTATCCCCCCTTTCTCTTGAGAATAGCAACGTAAACATCCCAGTCCTAAAATATTGTAAAGTTAAAATGATATGCAAAAGATATTCCCATGTCTTTAGAACCCAGAGAGGCAGTGGGGAAATGTCAGTTTGTTCTAGGACAGATATTTGGGATGATGCTCAGCCTCCTCTGATCGTTATTGCTTGTGTTAACCTTATTCTACTGGCTTCTTAAGTTGTTAATAATTCTTACTACCTTTTGGATGAATTGATGGTCCATCAAATCATCACTGGACTTGGCCTGAGCAGGCCAGGAAGCCAGGACTAGAAGCAATGACTTTTACTGCTCCAAACTTCAAGTGTGAACCTCTGTGGGCTATCACACCTTAGCTCAACAAGGATGTTCTTTCATGAAAGGTAGAGATTTCAGGTGGAACTTTGAAAACTAAAATTATTATTTTAAAAGTTTGTTTGGGTCTTAAATGAGGCAACCGCATCTCTTCGGTTTTAATGATATGAACACCCTTTCCCATTTTGTACAAAGAACCACATCTCAGTGATGGGCTCCATATGGAAGCATACAGTTAAGACCTTATGAACCAAAGAGGCCATGCTCAAATTCAGCCTCAGTAAGTGCACATGACATCCTGGGTGTAGAGGTAGAAACCCCAGTGGCTGCCAGGTCTCATCTTCTTCATTAACCCCCATTTCCAATATTTGAACTCTCTATTCAGACCTCTTCAAAGTGTTCTCTGAGGCTGTGCCCATTTTCTGCCCTTCCTCCTCTGTCTGTGGATTATTCCAATGTTGGGAGGGCTGATTCTTGAAATTCAGCCTGCAACGTGTTAATCACCTTCCTTCTTTGTCTTGAAGAAATCGCTCTATAACCAGCTGTGTGAGATAACCAAGGAAGCCGACAGGGTTCAGAAGACACAGGTGAGTATTAACCCTATCATCAACCCTAGGGTGAGGCATGGAGAAAGACAGAAATGGTAGGGACTGAGTGCCTGAAAGATTGCCTAAGCATGGGGCCCCTCACAAGTGGAGGAGCTTGATTTCTTATTCTTTTTTATTTCCTTTTTCTATTTTTTTTAAAACTTTTTTTTTCTTTTCTTTTTATTTCTGTAGGTAAACAGACTAAAATGCAGTTGGAGAATTAGAGCAAAGGACCCCCTTCTTTCTGCCGACTTGCCTCCCCCCTCCCCCACCCTCTTCCACAACACACACTATCATCTTCCCAAGACCCTCAGGGCCAGGCCTTGCAATGCCGAGGGCTGTCAGGAGCTTCATTCAGTTCTTTAATCCTTTGCTTCATCTTGTGGCCCTGAGGAAGACAAAGAGAAACAAGTCATTTCTTAAACTAAAAGTTAAGCATCTTCACAAGGCTTAGCCAGGAATACCTTTTCAATGCAATCCACAAACTGTCTCTCAGTCCTCAAACTGGCCTAGCAATAGCTTATTTGACTATCAAAGAGCTTCCCCTATCTGAAATGTAATTGCTGGCACATGGTATCTTTAGAGATCTTATAAATCACTGCTAATAAATGTAGGCCACATGACACACTGCTTCAGGTGATAGGGACGATTAACTGAAGTGTTCAAAGAATTCTTTGAACACTCTAACTTTGATGTGTCCTACATTTTCCCAGACTCTTCCCACAGTCTAGATTCTTGGGACTAGTATGTAAATAATAATTTATACTGATTTGCAAAAACATTGATGAGACCTTTCTTATTGCATATCTGCTGTGTTTTCCACCCATGAGACAACTTTAATCAACTCTTTCCCAGAAGAGTCTATTCTCATTTTAGTTAGACTTAAAACTTAAAACTGAAGTCTAGTCCTGTACACATGTACTCAGTGGGTTTTAGTTTTAAAATTCATATTTAGTCAGTGACACTATCGGGATCTAAAAAACCCCTCATGACTTTAGAAATATCCCTTCCCCAAATCTAATCTGGCTGGAACCAACAATTGTGAGGTAGTGTTTCCTGATCCAGAACTTTCTACAGATTAGGTCTCTACAAACAGGATTGCGCAAGCATCTTGTGCCTGGCTCCTTTCACCCAGCATAGTACTTCTAAGAGTTACACTGCTGCTTCTTAACTTTATTTTGTTCTTTTGCAATTATGACTGCCAACACTCAGTATAGAACAATCATATTTTTTCACTTACTTTACTATAAGATATTTAGATGGTGTGAAGAACATAGCATCCATATGAATGGGTTCAGTATGATATTTATATACGTGCATACAGTATGCATATTCCTAGACAAACACTCCCCCACATCTACCCCATGGCCACAATTGACTTTTCTTAATGCCTACCTACCATTATTCCCATTTCATGTTGACATTTTTGTTTAGTAGCTTATTTCCTTCAACATAATATAATATACTATGTTCCATTCACTTTGCTTCAAAGGGCAGGATTAAATTCCACTATGACATTTTCCCTGTTCATGGACACCCAGCACAATTCTTTTTCTTAGATTCTATGACTAATATAGCAATAAACATGTACATATGCCATCCTGATCAACCCTAAACACTGAGATGGCTCTATCCCCTACTTCCATATTTCTTTTATTGAAAATAGATTCTTTCCCCAGACATATACTCTCATTACTATCTCTCCTTTCCAAACTCCTATGAGCTATATCTTACAGAATCTTCTTTTCTTTTTCGGAGGAACCGTTATAATATTTTCCACAGGGAATACACTGATTTACATTACCACCAGCATTGGGTGAGTTCTTTTCTGTTACACCTTCACCAGTCTCTTAAGCTCAGTAGTGATGCTGAATGGGGTGAGATGGAATATTGCTATAATCTGGACTTGCATTTCCCTGATGTCTAATAATATCCATTGGGTTGTTTTTATGTGGGATTTTGTTCATATAGTAGTTAGCCATTGGTATTTCTTTTGAGAGGTGTCTATTTGGGTAATTTTCTTATTAGGTAGAAAACCTACTTTTCTGGTTAGTCTTCCTTTAAGATATGTAGCTGGCATATGCTCCCTTCTGCTCTGTAGGTGTCTCTGTTGTATGTTGCTTGTCTTTGTGGCATAGAAGCTTGGCCGTTGGATGTAATCCTACTTAGGAAATTTTCCATTTGTTTCTGTGCTATTGGAATCTTATCCAGAAAAAAATATTGCCCAGACTAATGAAGTAAAGTATTTTGCACAAATGATATTTAAAGTTAGGCATACTCAAGTTTCACATATAAAATACTGTGGTATTTACATAGAAGCTATGCACATCATTTTGTGTAATTTAAATCACCTCTAGCTTATCAAAAGACTTCATATAATGTTTTGTAGTTGTCATACTGCATTACTTAAGGAAAACAAGGAAAGTCTCTACATGTTCATTACATATACAATTTTTAAAAATCTTAAACTCATGGTTTCTTGAACCAGTCAGTGTAGGAACAATGTATCTGCATAGCCAGAGAGGTAATCTAGTATACATCAACTGTGTATGGGATAAAGTTCAGTAAACCAGTGAGGTAAAATCAGGTAGACTAGCAAGCTTGTCCAGGTTTTAGTTCTCTTAACACTTTAAAGAAGTTAGTAGGATGATGGCTGGATTAGTTAGTTAGTTAATTAATTAACTTAGATAGTTAGGAGTCTTTTTTAAAAGATAATACTTGGTATCTCTTTGAATACAGATAGCACCATCATGCTTTCTGGGAGCAATGTTGGAGTTATTCAAAAGCAATAAGAGAAGAAATATTCACAACCATGACCACGACCTCATTTGCTGCACACTTGGCATCAGAGAACTTCGAATTGTAAGTACTTACACCTCCGTGCATACTGTGACCAAAGAAAATCAGTTACACTAGTATGTTGCTTGGATATAGATTACATAGAAAACCAATAGGAAAAAATTAAAAACTTATAGTTTGTTGGCAGCTAAAGAATAAAAGATCAGGAAATACTGGGGAATAGTGTGAACTGATTAAATAGTGTCTCAGTTCATTCATTACCTTTCAATGGAAACGTCACAGCTATTAATTCCTATAAATTCATAGGATATTTGATATACGTGGATAAGGTAAAAATGTTTATGAGCTCATGTCTATATAAACATGTATTTTTCAAAACAATTTCATGTTATACAAACGGGATTAGATTTATGGTCCCTTCAAGTTTATGATTATCATGAAAAGATATGTTCTCCCCCATAGTCTGAGCCTTCATTCCATTGTGATGGTAAATCACTAGCATAGTGCAAAGTGGACTCATGCCGAGGTGCAGAGACCAAAGAGACCCAGGGAGTGAAGGGGGCCACCAAGGTGCTCTCTGTGTTTTACATTCACTCAAAATTCATTGCTCTATGGTGTTTTTAACCATTCAGTTAATAGTAAGGCTAACTTCTTTATTTCAGCCTTTTCTTTCCTTTCCAGTCCTTCCTAATGTTGGGAAAGGCTAATAGATGACTTATCACTCTAGATACTATGTAGACTTTATTTTTCTGGGCATTGCTTAAGGCTCACTGAACTCCAGATATGTCTATACACATGTGCACGTCCTCAATATGCTCTCTCAGGCACCTATTTTTCTGTTGTTGATACATATTTATATATTTTTATACATTCTCCCAGGTAAAAAGTGTAGTGATATACTTTAAAAAACTGATATACCAAACACCACAGTGTGATGTTTATGGAAGAGTGATGCTTTTTGGATCATCTTAAGTTACTACAGTAACTTGATCACTCTAGCAGGCAAAGAGGCAAGACCAATGGAGAAACACTATTCATGTTGTCAAATTGAGAAAATCTAAGGTTCTCCATGATTTAAATATGCCACAGGATGTCCTTTCTACTAAAGATGGCAAGCTTCTAGGGACAATCTTTCTTCTTTATATTGTGTTATTTGGTTTTAAAAAACCTCCAAACTACACTCCAGGGCTTGACAAGGCTAAGAGAAATACAATGTACCCTTTGCAAACTATTTCTTATGACTGGCTCATGAATTAAAAAATAAAAAATCCCTCCATGGGGGCAACTTACCTATTGGAAATCCTCTTGCTGACACTCGGTTGGCTCATTTACACTGTCAGCTTGACTGTTCATTTCAACTGTAAGCAGAGAAGGTTAAATAATTATCAAACCTAAACTCTTAAACAGATGAAAATGGGCACTAGGGTTTGAAAACGGTCCCACTTCTTGGCTATGCCTTTTCTGTTTTCATTTATTCATGACTCGGGACCAGGAGGTTAGGATTCACTTTACTCTCAGCAGTGCTGTCATTTCATGCAAGATTTGTGGTTTGGCAGTTTGCATGTATTTATTACCATCCTTAAATAAATAAATTCAAAGGCCTTAATAGATATCGAAGAAAACAGAGAAAACAAGACCAGCAGATTATTGACATGCAGAGAGGTATGCTGCCCCCTCCGTAGTGGCAATGTCAATAGACCTGTTTGGTTTGCTGTGTTTTCAATTTTAGAATTCAAAAACAGTTCCTGCAAATTTGCCGATGGGTTTAGCAGCCAGTAGATAACCATGAGATAGAAAAGCAACACATGGGCTTTTTACTTGATTGTGTTCATTCTGTGTGAGCATTTGCATAAAAATAGAATGTATAATTACTGCCTTTCTTCAGAAGTGGCCCAAAGCAGTCACCCTGGAAATTTCTAAGGGTCAGCAAGTTTAATGAGATTTTGACTATCCAAGCCCATACTGTAAGCTAAAGAAGTAAATATAGAAATCAATGGTGGAGCGCTGGGAATACAGCTCAGTTGGTAGAGTGCTTGCCTCAAATGCTTGAGTCATGAGTAGATTTCCTAGCAACATACATGGGAAGCAGACAATGACAGATAATTATAACAGTAAAACTCTGACTTCAAATCCCTTGCAAACAAACATAGCCTCTGGTACAGATGTCTAGGACCAGTGTCGGTGGTTGTCAGCTGCCAATTTGCAAGAAACCAAGGAAAAACACCCAACTTCTAGTTAGCTTTCTTATGCCAACCACATTCAAATACAGGATTCTTAACTATACAAATACAAGGGGGATCCCTTGTGTGCCAAGGACAGGCAATACTGGCTAACACTGTCACTATGATAACCCCTATTTATTTTTATTTGAGAGATTTTCACTTGTTTGCAAAAAGCTGTCAATCTAAATTCCTTGTTTTCTTTCAGAATATGAAAGAGAAAAAGAATAGAATAATGGCAGATGCTGGTCCCACACACTACAGAGATGCTCGGAAGAGTCATGCCCTTGGATGACATTCCAGGATCTCACCCAGGATTGAAGGCTTAAAGCACTGGTCTCTCTTCTTTTCCCTGAAAATGCACCATTTTACTAATTATTTAGGGTCTCATTTCAAGCTCTGCCTGTAAACTGCCCAGATGTAACAGTTCTCCCGCAAGAGAAGCATTCACGTACTGTTCAACTTGGCACACAGAGTGGAGTATGCAGGGCTCAGTGCTGAGAAGCACTGTTTTCTGCTCATTCTTCTAGTCAAAAGACACTAGGTCTACAGCCTATTAATGCATGTTCTATAAAAAGCATCCCACAATAAAATAGCGCCATGGGAAAGTAATATTAAATCATATTAAAAAAGTTCTTGCTGAGTCTACAGGTCTCCACTACATCTAGGGAAAAATCTTGAGATTTTTAAACATGGTTTTTTGTTTTGTTGTTGTTGTTTTTTTTTTTTTTTTTTTTTTTTTTTTTTCTTCAAGGGCTGGACATCCTCAGAGCTTTTGCTGTGAAGCTGTGGTAAGAAACCATATCCATAGTTTTAGGAGCAGGCTGAAGCTGGTTCTATTCAAGTGAGCACCATTGTCAGACTGGGGTATTTACTGGGCGGGTCTTGGGCTAAAGCATCTTCTGGTTAAGGAATGCTCATGAGTAGAGTAGAGGGCTTCGAATTCAAGGAGGCAGTTCAGGTGATGACAAGCCAGCAGGTGTTGAAATGGCAGCTCTAAGAAGATATGCTTAAAACTACTACTACATTTCTTCCTCTTATGGCCGAGTTATTTCCAAGATGACTATAAACTCAAAGTCATTTACTTTACTTCTCCTCCCCTGAAAACCCCTTGAGAAGTGGAGGAATGCAGATTTGAATGGCTGAACAACTAGTTTTACAGGAACTGAGTAGACCCCCTGAGAGAGAACATGTGCCTGCTTTTAGTGTAACAGCGTGAGTTTATTTGGAGGGTCTGGCAGGGGAGTGCAATCTCTGCTTTGGGGAAAACCGTTCTTTCTATTGGAGAGGGTCCTTCTCTCAGACTCAGCAGGTAACTTCAGAAAACTTCAGGGAAGAAGGGGGACAAACCTAGTTGTCCAGATCAAATCAACCCTGGTAATAAATGGGTTGACAGATGTCACTCTCACATTTTAGTGTAACAAATAAAAAGACACAGCAAAGCAGGCAGGAGGTAAAGACTTGCTTGTGGCATCCTTCCCTTCAATCCAAACAGCTCTGCATGGGAGAGGTGTTTCTTGCTTATGAGAGGGAAACATAAATAAGCCCAAGTCTTAAGCCTGAAACAGAACAAAGCCAGCCACAGATGAAACCAGGCACCAGGTAGAGACCCAGGGTCTGAATCATTAAAACTACATTAGGTTTGGCAGCTTACTACATCTGCAGCACCCCCTTAAGTCTAAAGTAGCATAGCAGAGAACAAGCCCCTCCCTGCTGGGAAGAAAGATATGAAAGCAAGCTAGCATCAGGATTTGTCTGGACCTAGTAGCACTCCTGCTGCACTTTGACCCAGGAACTGGTACAAAGTAAAGATCTTGTTTGTCGGTCACAGCTCAAAGCCTCTACACCAGTTCTAACATCAGACAGAGACCTGTGTGCTCCAGAAATAGACTCTTACTTTGACACTGCATCTGGTCCAGCTTTGACAGTCTATAGCACAGATGCTCCATTCCTGTGACTATAAAAATCTCTGTAGCTACAAGCCATGTATATGACCCAGCTTAGTGCCAGCCTTGTTAGCCAAGGGACTGTCTCTACTATTTATCTCATATCTTAGGTAATGCAGCTTTAACAAGTCAGTTAAAAGAGTTCCAGCCTCATCTTGTCTCTGGGAATAGACTGTGCCTCATGTTTTGGCTTACAACAATGCCAGCTGAAGTGTATGTGACCATGCAGGTCCTCCTTACCATGAGACTTAGGCACATCTTGGCTTAGCATCTGTGAGGACTGCTTTGGTCAATATTAACTCAACCTAGGATACTATAAGACCAAATGGCTAAGGGCAGAGCAGGGCAGGGCCAGGTTCCAGGAAAAAAAAATCTAATACCAAGGAAAAGCTAATGGCTCTCATTCTCAGGTTTGGCTACTAAGAGCTCTGGAAGATCTCCAATGCAAGGTTGAAGACATGAAGAACTGGGCTTCTAAAGCATGTAGCATAGCTTGGGCTGGCTGCAGCAATCTGTTGCCACAATTCCACTTCACCAATAAGCAATCATATAAGTGTGGGCCTTGGACCTACCCTGGTGTTATGTTACTCTTGGCAGCATTCCTGGCCACAAATGTGGCATTGGAACTGAAAGCTAGTGTATCAACAGTGAATTTTTCTTAAGTCAGTTGGAAGCTGGTACCTCACCATAGGCTGATAACGATAGATAACAGAGAAAAGCTTATGCAGAAAGATACAATTTCTTTATGGACAATACAATCAAGAGTGTACTTAGGCAAATTTTGACTGAAATGATACATACTCTCCATAGACCTGGGAGCCACACAGTGCTGAAACATTTGTAGCTTGATTCAAATATCAGGGAAGATATGTGCTTACAAAGTTCTGTGGGAGCTCACGATTTGATACTGAAATGGTCTCATATGCCAACAATATTAAGTATTTTGAGGAAACTGTGACCTTACCTCACACCCAAAATAAGATGCCTGAAACTTACTGGGTAGGAACCAGTGCAGGAAGCAACCAGTACAGGAGAATGCTCAGGAAACCTAGACATGTATTTTAAGGAAAGAGCTTCAGGGAGACAAAAGAAAACAGAAATGCTGCAAAGATAAAAGGAATTTAAAAAATTATCCACGAAATCTGAGCTGAAAAATATGCTCATCAAAGTAAAACCACAGTAGATAGATGTAGAAGTAAAAATGAGAAGCAATGCAGATAATGCGTCTTTGGGATGGTATTAAAAGAACAAAAATGTGGCTAACTGGAATCTAAGAATGGCTTGACAATGTCAAAGGAGTCAAAATTACTCAAAGAAATGATAGAACCCTTTTCTCAGGATACAGGAAAACCAAAGGTCACTAATCAGATTTAATGCAGTCTAACTTCCCAACATATCTTATAATTCAAGATGAAGAGATTCTCAAAGCTGCAATAGGAATGAAAAAAATAATGCGTATAAGTGACCCAAGTTGCCTGACAATAGACTGCTCAGTAAAACCGTGCAGGCCAGGAGAGAGTGGTATGGATCTCTACCGTACTCATGGGAAGAAACACTATGCCCAGCAAAGATACATGTCAGCAAGCAAGTTAGGCCCAAGAGAAGCATCCCCACACTAAAGCCAACAGTGTGTGTGTGAGACCCGTTCTACAAAATCGCAAAGGGACCCTTCAAACTGAGGGACATCGAGTCTGATGAACAATAGGTGGGTGTAAAATCTGTGTGCTAACCTACACGTGAATTCCGTGTAAGCATGGCATATAGAGCATAGGGAAGACTCAAAACATTAATGATAACCAGACCAATGGGCTGAGAAATAACCATTATACAAAAATAGAAATTTGGATTTTCAAAAGCTCAAAACTACTCTTTCTTTATCTCATTTCTTCTCCCATTTTTAAAAACAGCATCTTACATAACCAAGGTGGACTAAACTTATCACATAGCTGAGGATGACCTTGAACTCCTGACCCTTCTTGTCTCTACTTCCAAAGAGCTAGGATTAGAGCGATGTATCACCACACTTGACCAATTTTCTTATTAGTATATTTTTTGCCTTTTTGTTTCTGTTCTTCAAAGATTTTTTATAAGTGATGTGCCAAGTGTGATAAAATAATTATCTTTGGTTTACAAGATGAAGAATGGAAGAAAGGAAGTACAAAAAAATTAGGAAATGATTTACACAATGGCTGGAGTAAGATGTTACCTTGGATGTAAATGAATTGATTTTTCTAATTAAAAGTTACAGTTACTGACTGGGATGAAACACACGACTAAATTATATATTGCTTGGAAGACACTTAGCTGACCACCTAAGGTATGTAGAGATTGAGAACAAAGACTTTACACTCAGGAAATGCAAAAGAAAGCAGGAATAGCCACCAAACAATAGATAGAGAGAATTACTAATAGTGAAAACAGGTAACAAGGGATGTTTTATACTGACAAAGGGCTTGATTCTGCAAAAGAACAAACTTTTAAATATATACAGCAGATCTCAGTAGCCCTTGGTGGGTAGGTAGCCTTTTAACATAGCATCTGAGTATGGTACTATATATTTAATAAAAATAGTCTGAGGACTTTGCCACTGCATTTGCAGCAAAGGTTAAGATCACCTGACAGGACATCCCAAGCAAACAAAAGGATTACATTGCACCCACACCCAAAGCTTAAGCAGTCATCCACAGGATGTTTCATTTGCTGCACATTTCCTTACCATTCTTCAGGACAGCTGACATGAGAGATCATGTAACAAAACCCAGAACATTTAGATGTAAATTATATTGCTTAGGATTTAATAAAACAAAAAATAACAAGGACAAATATTCCACATAAAATGTACATTTGAACAATCAGTGTGGTAAAAAATATTGGTCATTAAAATATACTGAAACTAGACCCATGTCTTGTCCTATGAGAGCTGCTAGGCCAGTTCTGCTATTCAGGTCCTTGCTCAGTGGGTTCCACCTGGGCCTCTGTCAGTCCTTATCAGTATACTCACTCAGGTACCGTGCCAGCCCTCAACCACCATAGTGCTCTCTGAGGTCCAGAGCAGGCTCAGCAAGCATTTAGGACTCAGATGTGAAGAGAAAAGAGCTCTCAGCTCAGAGCTTGGGCCTGTTGGGACTAGACTACACAAGTAGCCTGACTTGTACAGTAGGCCCTATCTTCCTGCCTTCTCCCTGAGTGATAGAGAAGGAGGAGAGACAAAGAGATGCTGCCCAGTAGTTGTGGGGGAGAACCTCAAGGTTTCCCCACACATGGCTTTTCTGTTTCCCCCGTGGCCTGAGCTCACTCATGTCCACAGGCCATGAGCTCATGAAGTCAGTTCTACTCGAGGAGGGAGCTGTAAAAGTCAACATATCTGAGTGACTGTCATCCTCTGACCTTCGCCCTCCGGAGCCTTCCCTTCTGTGCTTTCCCACCTCAGCCTTGCTTCCTTGGCCCAGGCTTTCATTCCTTTCAGTGCAGTTTTGTTGTGGTGTTTTGAAAGAAAATGGCCTTCATAGGGAGCGGCACTATGAGGAAGTCTATTCTTGTTGGAGGAGGTATGTCTCTGAAAGTGGGCTCTTAGAGTCTCAGAAACTCAAGCCAGGACCAGTGCCTCACTTTCTTCCTGCTACCTGCCAATCCAGATGTAGAACTCTCAGCTAACTCTCCAGCACCATGTCAGCCTTCATGCTTCCTGCCATGACAGTAATAGACTAAACCTCTGATCCATAAGCCAATGCCAATGAAATATTTTTGTTTGTAAAAAGAATATATTAAAACAAATAAAAATGTAGATAACATATTGAAGTCTATCTGATACAATAACCATAATATTAAAAGAAAAAAATATAGCAATTAATTCAAACATAAGATAAAATTAGAAATATCTCAACCTATCTCTGAATATCAGGGATCTAGACTACAAGATCAAACCAAAAGCACCAGTAACAAAAAAATAATGAAGCAATGCAAAATACACTAAAAGAGATGCTTCTTTAGAAATATAAAATAATGAAGTCTAAGCTAAATTAAGGAAAGAGAATAATGAAGTCAGATGTAGAGGAAGGCAATAAAACTGACAAATACACAAAAAATCATGACTATTACATAACTATATGCCACAAATGTTAATGTGGAATAAAATATTTCGTAGATGCATGTATCTTCTCCAGATTGAATCAAGAAGAAATAGAAAAAACCAATAACAAGAAAGGATATTGAAACAATAATATAAAGCCCAATACTACCCACTTAGTGTCTGGACATCAGTAGTTCTGGGTTTTGTTCAATGAAGGCATCATTCAAAGACCTAACATCAATTCATAAGAGGTATTCCAAAAATAGGAGAAGAAATTCTCCCAAACTCATAAAGCCCATTACTTTCATTAAATGTCCAGGTAATATTGCCTCTCTCCTCCCTCACTACACATAGTAAAAGTGGATGGCAGTCGAGGAGATGATTGAGTGATAGGATCAACAAAGAGTGAGGGAAAAAAAGAAATGGATATCTTAATAGTGGAAGCCAACGTGGAGTTGGAAAGAGACCAGGTGCTAGGGAAACTTTCAAGAACTCACAGGACGTTCCTGACTAGATCTCCAACCAATAGTAGAGGGGGTGACTAAACAGGACTTCCCATATAATCAATAAATAACCACCCTAAGTGTCATCACAGAACCTACATCCAATAAAAAAGGAGGGGGGGGATGACAGGAGAGGAAGAACCCTCAGATCAATAGCCTCAATAAACACAAATGTAAAATCATGAACAAAACCAGGAAATCAAATCCACCTGCACAGTGAAAAGATTATAGGCTAGGACAATCAGGGTTCCTCCCAGCAAACATGATGTGTCACCGCATGAGCATGAATGGCAGACTCATCAGTCATGTCAATCAATGCCAGCAAGGCATCTGACAAAAGTCAGTTCTGTTTCATGATTAAAATGCTGAACTTTTGTGTAAACATAACATAACATAAATATCAATTATAATAACCCTACTGACAATCTTCCTAAGATATGAAATAAGGGTCCCACACTCTCTCCAGATTTGTTTGACAGTGTTCTGTAAACTGTAGCCAGGGCACTCAGGCAAAAAGTACATCTAAAGGACCCTGAAAGTGAAAAGTTGCTCATTTTTACCAGTGATTCTATTTTACTTATAGGAAATGCCAAAGACCTCTCTCTAGTTAATGAAATTCAGCAAAGCTTCAATAACATGTGTAGCATTGCTATATGCCCATAGTGACTTGTTTTAAATAGAAATAAATCAATCCCATACCTAGGAGGAAACTTAACATTAATGAAAGAAACTAAAAAGAACACAAAAATGTAGAAAATGTCTGTACTACCCTAACTTAATCCATATAGAAATTCTAACAATATTGTTCACACAGTTGGGAAAAATAATTTTATGTATAGCTATAAAAATCTCCTATAGCCAAAATAGTCCTGAGCAAAAAGAATAAAAAAATAGTTGGTAAATATACTTCAAAACTGAAACAACCAAACCAAGGGTTGAGCTCAAAAACAGACATGTGAATTACAAGGTAGATGGTATTATGAATGTGTTAGACATAGAGTTCTTTTTACTAAGTGATTCACATGTATTGGATATCTCCATGCAGAAGGGCAAAATTAGACTCCTCTTTTTTTTTTTTTATCAGTTACAAAAGTCAACTAAAATTTGGCTAAAGACTCATAGAAGCATAAAACTATGGGAGGAAAACAGGGAAACACCTCAGGAAGTTGGCAAAGGCAAGAAAGTAGAGGAAACAAAAACAGATGAATGGGATTTCATCAACTTAAAAGGCTCTTGTACAGCAAAATAGCTGATAGCGTGAAGAAACATTATTTCAAATGGGAGAGAATCTCAGTAAACTGTACCACTGAAAAAGGGTTGAAAACCAGAATAGAAGGAAGTGTAGAAATGTATTAGCAAGGGAGCATGGGACCTACTTTATAAATAAACAGCAAATCTAAGCAAATATTTCTCAAAAATGGCCAAAAAGAATATTGAAGTACAAATTAAAAATTTCACAAAGATATCACTTCCTTACAGTAGAAATTATGATTGTCAAAAACAATGAAGATAATGAAGGTTAACAAGTGTTTGGATAAGCCTAACAAATGGTTAGCATACATTTAAAATAATATAGAAATTACAGAAAACAGTATGAAAGTTACATAAGGGAGGGAGGGAGGGAGAGAGAGAGAGAGAGAGAGAGAGAGAGAGAGAGAGAGAGAGAGAGAGAGAGCATGTGTTGAACGAAACAAAATCAGCATGTTGCCAAACTTCTTTACAACACAATATTCACAAAATAGAAATAAATGTTTAGGAATTTATAAGTGGATAAAGAAAATGTGATATAAATGTGTAGTAAAATATTAGTTATACTAGTTGTCATTACAGGAATGAATCCTGTCAAGTGTGACATCTGTGGAACTAGATATCATATTAAAAGAAATAGGCCAGATACAGAAAGACAAGTGATTGGTCATCTCTCAGAAACTGAGTAGAAGACAGTGATAACCAGAGACCAGGCACACTGGGAGGGGCTCAGTGATAGCTTTCAGTTACAGTGAGGTCAGAGTGAAAGGTTGAGGTATAGGATTGCATGGGAGGGTGTGTGCAGATGAAAATAATAGAACTGTACTCCAAAGAGCTAAAAGGAATTGGAGGTTTTGCCAAAAAGAGATGAGTAATGTTGGAGATGAGTATTTTTAACCCGACTTAGACATTCTATGATTTGTCTACAGATCATAATATAGTAGGTCATCAGCAAGTGTAACTTTATAATTTTATGTATCACCAAAAATTAGTAAATATGTATCACTTTACATAGTTGATAACCTATAGATTCTGGTTTTCTTAGCTGTGAGACTGGGTGCTGCTGAGTGGTTAAGGACTCTCCTTTGGAGCATATTACCCTTCCCAGGCCCAAGGCAACCAGCTCTATCTTATCTAATATATCCCAGTAAGCCTCACTGACCCTGCCTTCCAAAATCTATAGAAGTAAGGGATGTCCCTTGTGCTGTGGATAGCTGCTGGCTCTCCTATCTCAGCTTCTCTTACAGCAAGTGCTTGGTGTTGCTAAAGGATATTTCATCTAAATCTTGCTCAGCACATCTCTCTAATCAAACTCAAAAATAATCTTCATTATACTATTTAAAACACAAACCTCAATGGCCCAGTAGAATCATGTCTTTCGGAAACAGGTATTTTTCTATTGCAAATAATGGTATTTAAGAGTGTTTATAGCATGGGTGTGTATAGTGGGTATGTTAATAAGTTCATGGTTCTGGGATCTTTATTTGATTCTGATTAATAGGCATCTACAGTTAAGTGGGTTTACTTTTCAGCTACTCTGAAAAAGTCGTTGTGTGTTTGGTCAAAGGATCAGTGGTGAAGCAGTCAAGGGTCTGATAAGAATCTTGGTCCAAGCTCACTGGAGGGCTCTAGAATGCTGAACTACCTGGGATAACAGCAGGCCAGGTCCATTTCAGTTTGACCTTGAATGACTTACTGTGACCTCAATATAATGAGGAATGCTTAAACCACAAACTATATATTATTTTAAAACAGAATTTTTTCGTATGCACGCACAACATATGTGTGTATGTATTTTAAAGGCTTCCATTTTTATTATTTTTTAGGTTGAATTTGGCTTTTGAAATTTACTTTGTTCTAACCAAATACATTGATTCTTAGATCAGATAGCTCCTAGAGTCCTAGATTACATGTGTACAAAATATCACAGACTCATAGTTGAGCACAGGTATCTCAGACTCACCATCAGGACCCATGGTGGTTTCTGTGTCACTGGAACCTTGGCTTTTCACAAACACAGAAGGTGCATCCTCGCCTTGGTCTGAAGGAAGGAAAGCAGAGAACCTTGATTACTACAGAATCAACACAGCCCTGCTGCCAATCTGCTCTCACCCTCCACTGCCCTCTTAAATGTACAGATACTCGGGGAATCTAACTTCTTTTGCAGAGTGGGTTATAGAAAGAAGTTCTGCATCAAAATGCTTGAATACTTCAGCATTGTCTTCTAAGTTCTCTTTAATTTGTGAGATAATCAGATACATGAATAGTTTCTCAAATTAGAAATCTAGCAAGATAAAAAAGAATACGCTTTAATCAACACAGTGTTATTTAAATCTAGAGACGAAGAGAGAGAGAGGTGGGGGAAAGGAGGGAGAGGGAGAGAGAGAGGGGGAGAGAGAGGGGGGGAGGGAGAGAGAGGGGGGGGGGAGAGAGGCTATAAAACAATCCATGAAGGAAAAAAAAAGTCTGATCTTGCCTTAGGCATGCCTGAAAGCTGAAAGGTCCCTTCTAGTCACAGGAAGGGTTTTCTTGTTAAACTGCAGAGGAGAAGCTCAGCTGTCTCCCCAGGTGACCTTCTAAGACACTGAGTGCTGGACTGCTGAGTATCTAGCCTTCTGATGGCTTTTGTTATGACCTGTTTTCTATATGACCACCAGAAGAAGGTCATTCATTTATTGTGGTTTAAGTTATAACCCACCCTCCTCAAAAAAAACAAGCCCCCCTCAAATCCTAAAATAAATCCAAGGTGTTTCTGTGTAGCCCTGGCTGTCCTGGAACTCACTCTTTTAGACCAGGCTGGCCTCCAGTGCAGACATTCTCATGCCTCTGCCTTCTTATGCTGAGATATAAGGTGTGGCCACCACATCCAACTTCCTCATTATCTGGTATTAGGAGAGGTTTGTTCACATTTCCAGATATTCAGAAGGACAGTAATCTCTCACATCTTAAAAAACCTAATACATTTTCACAACATGAAGAACAAGCGTATTTACAAATAGAGAAGATTTCATTTCTGTACTTTTTAAAGAGAAGGTGAAATCATCTGACAAGAGGACCTCCTGAGAGGAGAGACTAAGTTAAATTCAGTGTGCCAAATAGGAATAAAGAGAGAGGGAGCAGCTCTAATTTACCATCTTGCAGAGGGAAAGACTTTTGCAGGCAGAGTCTGTACTTCTGGCAACCATTTACTGAAACTGCCAGTTAAGAAATATGACTAGTGTATCTTGTTTTATCTTGAGATCTTTGATCCACTTGGACTTGAGTTTTGTGCAGGGTGATAGATATGGATCTATTTGCATTCCTCTACATGCTGACATCCAGATAGACTAGCATCATTTGCTGCAGATGCTTTCCTGATGTCTTTCTGTAAGCTGTGAATATACTTTATTAGCATTTGTTAATAAAGAGGCTGTTTTGGCCTATGGCAAGACAGTTTAGAGGTAGGTGGGAAATCCAAGCAGAGATAAAGATGAAGAAGGGTAGAGTCAAGGAGAGAAGCTGTAGGTTGCTACTCAGAAAGCAAGATGTAATGGGACACAAGTAAAGACACAGAGTCATATGGCAATACATAGATCAATGAAAATGGGTTAAGTTGTAAGAGCTGGTTGGTAATGAGCCTGAGCCATAAGCCAAGCAGTTTGCAATTTATAGAAGCCTTCATGTGATTATTTGGAACTGAGTTGCTGTGGGACTGACTGGGGTCTGGACTACGGGACTAGACCTGCCCAGAAACTTCTGGATACACCATTTTTCCCCATTGTATATTTCTGGCTGCTTTATCAAAAATCAGGTGTCCATAGAGATGTTGATTTACATCTAGGTCTTTGATTCGGTTCCATTGATTAACCTGTCTGTTTTTATGCTGATACTATGTGGCTTTTATTATTACAGCTCTATAGTACAGCTTGAAATCAGGGATGGTGATACCTCCAGAAGTTCTTTTTTATTGTACAGGATTCTTTTAGTTGTCCTGCATTTTTTGTTTGTCCATATAAAGTTGAGTATTGTTCTTTCAATTTCTGTAAAGAATTGTGTTAGAATTTTGATATGGATTGTGTTGAATCTGTAGACTGCATTTGGTAGGATTTCATTTTTACTGTGGTAAGCCTACCAATCCATGAGCACGGGAGGTCTTTCCATCTTCTGATAGCTCCTCCAGTTTCTTTCTTCAAAGACTTGAAGTTCTTGTCATACAGGTCTTTCAGTTGGTTTGTTGAAGCTATATCAATATATTTTATATTGTTTTGTAGTGAGGAACACTACCCTCCCACCTTGACCTTGGAGTACAGCCCCTAAGACATGGCATTGGATTCATATCATTATTTGTGGCTACTGTGAAGGGTGCTGTTTCCCAAGTTCTTTTGTATAGAGGAGAAATTTTTTTTTTTAGTTTATTTTGTATCCAGATACTTTGCTGAAGGTGGTTGCCAGCTGTAGGAGCTCCCTGGTAAAATTTTAGGGGCAGCTTATGCAAACTATCATATCATCTGCAATAGGAATACTTCAACTTCTTTTCCTATTTGTATCCTCTTGGTTTCCTTTTGCTGTCTTATTGCTCCAAGTACTATATTGGATAGATATGGAAAGAGTGCACAGCCTTGTCTTGTTCTTGATTTTAGTATAATTGCTTTACATTTCTCTCCACTTAATTTTATTTGGGCTATTACGTTGCTGCATACTACCTTTATTATGTTTTGATTTGTCCCTTGCATCTCTGATCTCTCCAAGACTTTTATCATGAAGGGTTGTTAGGTTCTGTCAGAGGCTTTTTCAGCATCTAGTGAGACAATCATGTCACTTTTTTTCCTTCAGCTTATGTATATGACGATGGATTACATTCATAGTTTTTCCTCATCAGTCCCTGCATCTCTGGGATGAAGCCTACTTGATCATGGTGGATGATGTTTTTTAATGTGTTCTTGGATTTGGTTGGTACATATTTTATTAAGTATTTTTTTGCATCAAAGTTTGTGAGAGAAATTAATCTGTAATTCTTTTTTTGTTGAGTCTTTGTGTGGTCTGGGTATCAGGATAACTGTGGCCCAGTAGAATAAATTTGACAATGTTCCTTCTGTTTCTATGTTGTGGAGTAATTTGAGGAGTATTGGTTTTAGCTCTTCTTTGAAGGTCTGGTAGAATTCTGTTCTAAAACAATCTGTGCCTGGGCACTTTGGTTGGGAAAGTTTTAATGAATGCTTCTATTTCCTTAAGGATTATAGATCTATTTAAATCATTCATGTGATCTTGATTTAACTTTTGTAAGTGGTCTCTATCAAGAAAGTTGTCCATTTCTCTTAGATTTCCTAATTTCATGGAGTACAAGATTTCGACCTAATGATTCTTCATCTTTCAGAACCTGATAGCAAAGAAAGTGGGGAATTGCCTTGAATGCATTGGTACCTCATGAAACTGAAATTTTTCTGTAAGGCCGAGGACACTGTCAAAAGGACAAAACATAATGACAAAAGACCTTCACCAACCCCACATCTTACAGAGGCCTGATTTCCAAAAGATATGATACAATAAAAAATGAGGTACAGATTTAAACAAAGAATTCTCAACAAAGGAATCTCAAATGGCCAAGATTCAGTATTCTCAGCCATCAGGAAAATGCAAATCAAAACAATTCTGAGATTCCATCTTATACCTGTCAGAATGGTTAAGATCAAAACACAGAAACAGTTCATGCTGGAGAGGTTGGGAAGCTAGAGGAACACTCCTTCATTTCTGGTCGGAGTGTAAACTTGTATAGCCATTTTTGAAAACAACATGGCAGTTTCTCGAAAATTGATCTACCTTAAGACCCAGCTACTCGACTCCTGGGCTTCCCTAAAGGATGTTCCATTCTGCCACAAGGACAATTGTTTTTACTATGTTCATAACAGCTTTGTTCATAATAGCCAGAAAATGGAAACAACGTAGATGTTCCTCAACCAAAGAATGGATAAAGAAAATGTGGTACATTTATACAATGATTATTATTCAGTTGTTAAAAACAATGACATCATGAAATTTGCTGGCAAATGGATAGAACTAGAAAAGATCGCCCTGAGTGAGGTAACCCAGACACAGAAAGAAAAATATGGTATGTACTCACTTATATGTAGATATTAGCTGTTAAGTAAATGGTAATCAAGCTACAGTCCATATGCCCAGAGAATCTAGGTAACAAGAAGGACTCAATTGGGGTAAGGGGAGTGGACAGATGACTTTGCCTGGGAAGGGAAATAGAAGAAACATCACGGTGAATGGGAGGTCTGGATGGGGGTGGGGTAGGCATGAGAATGGAGTGGGGGATAGAGGGAGAGAGTACTGAGAAAGAAAACTGGCATCAGGGCATCCCTGGGATGAGCCAGAACCTAGTTCAATGAAAAATCCCCAGGAATCTATGAGGATGACCCTCACTAAGACTCCCAGCAATGGGTGTTATAGAGCCTGAACTGGCCATCTCTTGTAATCAGGCAAGACTTCCAGGGGAGGGATTTGGACCCCAGTTTATCCACATTTACCTTTGATCAAACCTTTGACCTACCATTGTCCCTGCCTACAAGATATGCTGGAGTAAAGGTGAACAGAAATTATGGAAGTGGCCAACCAATGACTGGTTCAGCCTGAGACCCATACCATGAGAAGGAGCCCACTGTTATATTGCCTGGAGGGCTAGGACCTAGAGGCTGGACAGCCCAGAGACTTAGGATAGAACCAAACCTGAATATCAATAAATAAATAAATAAATTTCAATAAAATGATTACGAAGGACATTCTGCTATACTCATAAATAGTTGCCTAGCCCAATTGTCATCAGAGAGGCTTCAGCCAGCAGCTGATGGGAGGAGATGCAAAGACCCACAGCCGAACATTAGGTGGACATCAGGGAATTCTATAGAAGAGAGGTAAAAAGGAGTGTGGAAACCAGAGGGGCCAAGGGGCCCAGAAAACTCGTAGAATCAACTACCTTGGGCTCATGGGGGCTCACAGAGACTGACAACTTGCATGGGACTGACCTAGGCCCTTTCCATATATGTGATAGTTGGTTTTCTTATGGAATTCTTAACAGTAGTAGCAGGGGCTATCTCTTACTCTGTCACCTGTTTGGGGGAACAGTTCTATCTACTGAGTTGCCTTGTCCAGCCTTAATAAAAGAGGAGGGTGCCTAGTCTTACTATAACTTGATATGCCATGGCTGGCTGATATACATGGGAGGCCTGCCTCTTTTGAAGAGAAAGGAAAAGGAGTGGATGGATGGCAGGGGAACAGGGAAGAGAGGAGAGAGAAAGGGCTGGGAAAAATAACACTAATTTTAAAAAGAAATATGACTTAGGCATGATTGAGCCGGATACATGGATGGTAGGGAGAGCAGAACTTAAAGGTGTAAATGCAAGTGGAGTTGGGGAAGAGGAAGAAAACCATTTTAAAATTTAAAGTATGAGTTAAAAGCTCATTTAGTTAAAAATATTGAATAGGCTTCTTATTGAGTATAAGAAGAGGAGTGTGAACTACACAGGGGAATTCAGAGATGCCATTGCACAGGAAAACTGATAATACACCATTAGATGAGCCAGCACAGGAAAATGTTAACACAAGAAGAACCATCCTATAACACTCTTGAGTTCTTCTAGTAATGTCTGAGGATGAGATTGGGACACAGAAAATAGACCTTCCAGCTGTACCTGTCACCATAATATCACACCTTAACTCTGAAACTTCCAGAAAGTTTAGCACTTTGCAAGTGCTCATTAACACTCTACTTACACTTACATCCAGAAGAAATTGATGATGTGTCCCGTAAGGATGAGGGCATGAGCAGCTTTCCACTTAAGACTACAAGCATTGCAGAAATAAGAAAAGATATTTGACTTCATAAACACAAGAAGCTTTGGGGTGGAGCTTATGGTATTTTGAATGAGGAAAAAGTATATTTATATTACAATTAATTAATAATGTTAAAAGATAAAGAACTTCTAAAAATAGAAACGTAGGGCAATAGAAAAAATTGGAAAAGATATGAGAGTTCACAAAGAAATAATATCCTACATTCAAATGAAGGATGATTCAGTTTTACAATTATGAAAGAGATGCAAATTAAGATGATAATGAGACAGAATTTCTGCCTGAAGTTGGCTATGGTGATGCAGACTAACCCAAATCTCTAGGTACAGGACAGACTGCTGACAGGGTTTATTTTAAGGAGCCCATGAGCTAATGATGCAGCACATGGTGAACAAAGCAGTGGGCTGGCATTCCAGTACCAGTGATTAAGGAGGCACTCTAGGTGTCTTTGAGGGTTGATAGAAGGCAAAAAAAAAAAAAAAAAAAAAAAAAAAAAAGTGGCAAGGGCCCACCAAAAAAGAAAGGTCTTGCTAAGTACTTCAGGTTTTTGAAGGGCTAAGACAGATCAACTTTTAAGTTAAAATGAAGTCAAGGACTGGGGATACAGTTAAGCAGTGGAACACTTGCCTAGAATGTATGAGGGGGTAGACTGAATACTCAGCATCACAAACAAACACACATAAAACCACTTTTAGTAAATTTAAAGAAGCCAACAAACCAACAAAAGCCCTCTTTCTTGGATCTTGGGTTATATTTTTCTATTACAGTGGTTCTCACCCATCCTTATGGTTTGGCCCTTTAATACAGTTCATATTATGGTGACACAACCACCCCTCATCACAAAATTATTTCAATGCTATGTCCTCACTAATTTTGCTACTGTTATAAATTGTAATGTAAATATATGATATGCAGCCCTGAGGGTTGAGAACCACTGCCCCATTGTGTCCTCCTACCTGTCAGAAGCAAAAATAAATCTTTGGAGAAAGATAAAACCATTCAGAATCTCACATTATCCTCATAAAGTTTTTAAGCACAGTGTTCACATGCAACAAAAAATTATCTGACAGTCCAAAACTGCTACAACATTACAGAAAGCTAAAAGAATAAAGGTGTTATAGAAAAATGTGAATGTCCAACATATGTTAAGAACTTGGGTGCTGAGTTGAGTAATTTGAATAACAAAAAGAGAACTGTGCACTATAAAACCAGATGACAATTACAGAACTGTAAATAATGGTAATAATAATAATAATACTATGGATTCAGTAGGTGAATTTGATTATAGGTCCACTCAGCTGAAAGCAGCTAGTAAACTAAAAGCTGGGCCAGGAAGAAATACTCAAGGACAAATGAAACATGAGTAAGAGTGTGATGAAATATTGTGTATTAAATATTGCCTGAAGATCAGAGAACAGAGCCAGCCACAGAGGTCAGGGAATGGTAATATACATCTTTAATCTTAGCACTGGGAAGGTAGAGGCTGAAATCTGTCTGGATCTCTGAAAGTTCAAGGCCACAGTGGGCTACATGAGACTGATCCAGTCCAGGAAAGAAAAAGAGCCAGGCAGTGGTGCCACACACCTTAATCCCAGCCCATAGGATCACATGCCTCTGCGCCTAGTATTTGGGAAGCACACAAGTCCTTTAATCCCAGCACTAGGAAAGTTGAAACAGGAAGTGATATAGCTGGGCAGAGAAAGGAATATAAAGCAGGAGGAGACAGGTTCAACCCATTTCAGCTTGTACTTCCATTCATTTTCCCTATTCAATCTGAGAATTCATACAGAAGGATCTATCCTTTTTCACCTGAGGAGTTGGCTAGATGAGAAGTGACTGTGGCCTGTTCTTCTGTCTCTCTCATGTGGTAGGGTTATGTTGCTACATTGTAAATAATTGTCCTGCCTACTGGTTTAATAAAAACACTGATTGGCTGAAGGCAGACAGGAAGTGTGAACAGAACTACCAGACTAAGAAAACTCTGGGAACAGGAAGAGTAGAGCAGAGAAGCCAGAGAGACTCTGTATGAGATGGCAGCAGATTTAGAAGAAGTTGAAATGCTCTCTGAGAAAACGTACCAAGCCTCATGACTAAACAAGATAAGAATCACGGGTTAGTTTAAGAGCAAAGAGTTAGCAAGTTATAAATCTGGGCTCTAGGCTAGTTCACATAAAATTAACGTAAGCATCTGTGTGTTTCTGTGGGACTGCAGGTCTAGACCACAGGCTGGACAGAACAGAAACTTCATACTACACTCTGATTTTTTAGCATGTGTCCCAATATCTGGCTCGGGTTTTATTATAAGATCAATTTGGATTTATGAAACGTGTGAATGAGAGTCCTGTTAGACAGTGTAGTCCACCCACTGAGAGGTGAGACGTAAGAGCAAGTCTAGCCAAATGTTGAGAGAGAACTTAGAAGTTTTGAAATCCTGCTTATAATGAGCAAAACCATTATTTCAACAAATAACAAATGCTTGTTTGATGGAATCAGTGAGTGATACAATGCTCTGACATCAGTAAACAAAATTAATACCAAACAATCCTCAGATTATCCATTGTAAAATTTGCTGAAAACCAAAGTCACAGAACATATATATTAAAAATTACTTCGTTAAGGAAGAGCCCATTAGACTTAAAATAACAAGAGTTAAGATTTGTGCATGAGCTACCAACAGACAATAATTTGAAAAGAAAGTACAATGTCTTTTTATTAATAAAGGAAAGTGTTTTTAACCTAAATTACCATACTCAACAAAATCTTTCCAATTTGCATTTGAAATCAGAATTATTTTCAAAAAACAAAATAGAATTAGAGAATAGTCAATATTTACAGAAGGGATAGTTTCCAACATTCTCAAAATAAATTCCAGGTATGTTACAGAACCAATAAGAAAAGGTAACATGGGAAAGAGCTCCTGACTGTTAGGTAAGCTGCTGTGGGCTGTTCTTCTGTATGCTGTGAATATGTGTTGCTCTCACTGGTTGATAATAAAGCTGTTTGGTCAATGGTGAGGCAGAATGAGTTTAAGTGGTCCAATCAAACTATAGAGAGAGATGAAGAAGGCAGGAGTCAGAACAGATGCTATGAGTTGCCCAAGAAGCAAGATATGAAAGAACAATAAACCACTGGCCATGTGGCAATACATAAAATTATAGAAATGGGTTAATTTAAATGTACGCGATAGCTCGAATAAGCCTGAGCCATCGTCCAAGCATTTATAATTCAATAAAAGCCTCTGAGTTGTAAATTGGGGAAGTGACTGTTGAGTATAGTTGGGCAGAAAATTCCACCTCCATTTTTACAGTAAACAGTTTACCCAGCACAAACATTATACTAACAAGGAAGGGACTGGCAATCTGAAAAAAGGCTAAGTTAGTAAGAGAGTTATTAAAGCATGACATTAAGAGAGTGCCAGATACTGGAGCTATTGTTGTTAGGTTGATGTTACCTCTGTGTCAGACTTTATTTTAAGACTTATTTATTATGTATATAGTGTTCTGCTTGTATATATGCTTGCAGGCCAGAAGAGGGCACTAGATCTCATTGGAGATGGTTGTGAGCCACCATGTGGTTGCTAGGAATTAAACTAGGACTTCTGGAATAGTAGCCAATGCTTTTGGTCATGGCTTTAATTCCAGCATTCAAAAGGCAGATGAAGGCAGATCTCTTTGAGTTTGAGGCCAGTCTGGTCTACAGAGTGAGTTCCAGGTCAACCAGGGCTACACAGAAAAACCCTATCTTGAGAGAGAGAGAGAGAGAGAGAGAGAGAGAGAGAGAGAGAGAGAGAGAGAGAGAGAGAGAGAGAGAGAGAGAGAGAGAGAGAGAGAGAGAGAAAGAGAGCCCAAGATTCCTGTACCTAATATCAATGCCAAAAGAAATACACAAGCTACCATTGGAAGGACAGGAAAGTCAGCAGAAAAATGAACAAGGCACAGTCCTGCGGTAGAGACATGCTGGCTAGCCACTGAACTTTTAAAATAGCTTCTTGCCATATTTTGTAGTTTGTTAAAGCCATGAGGTTTTTAATATTTGTTTATTTGTTTGGTTTTTTTCCTAGTAAAACTACTCTAAAATGTAGTTCACTCTTTGTAATGCAAGCAGAATTGAACAAAATATAGTATTATATTGTTTTTGATGAGAGGTTATGACCATAGAAGGGATTAGCTGACCTAATTCTACTGGTACATGACTTCATTGGAGTTCTCAGGGGATCTCTTTTGATTGCATCTAGATCTAGTGATAGATTGGAAAAAAGAATTACCAAGACGACCAACGGTAATAGCCCTAGAGAACTTTCTAGTAAACAGGTTGGATACCAATCTATTAAGCAACGCTCAGCAAAAATGAAGTAGAACATGCAATGATGTTAAGAGCCAGCCAGGCAAGGGAAGGCTAGGTTGAGTAAAGCAAAGTTCAAAAAGTCAAACAGAAAACAGTAAGCTTTTAAAGTGATTGCCCTATGTCTGTGCTTTTAACCTCATTTTATAGTGTGACTTGTAAGATATCTTAGGCTGTGACACTATGTTAGCACATATTAGCATGACATACAATAGGTGGTCTTAGATCCCAGCAGACAGAAAACACAGCAGCCATCGAAGTTCCAGCCTTATACACCTACAATTCTGGAACACAGAGAGGCACTGTCTATTTGATTTTTTTCTCAGTACTTGAGAAGTGTGTTTGGTGGATATATTCATTATTAATATCAGTGTGCATAGCATATGTACTGTATGTGACTTGAATCTATCTGCAAATATGCACTGGCTTGCTTTGATGACCTTGTCTGTGCATATGTGTATCTGCTCAAGTGTGAGTATGCATGTGTATTCAGGAAGGGGGAGAACAGGCATTTGTTACTCTGACATGAGTGTCACACTGGTGTTATCTCAATGGCTTCTATCTTGCTGAGCAATGCAACTGAGTGTCCCAGAGAAATGAGTTCATTCCACATAGACAATATAATCTGATATATATATAAAAAAAAAAACCAAAATGCCTCTATTGTCTATTTATTCCAGTTTGCCTGACCCTCCCCCATTTTGATTGGTACTCCTCGGAACAGAAAGAAGAGGTATATATATTCAGGGCTCCTAGCAGGAGATAAAAGATGCTGTAATAGAGTCTGGGACATTCAGTGCCATTTTCAATTACCAACTACCACTGTTTTCCTCAAAGCTTTGATTACAGCAGCCTTTTGTAGGTCAGTGGCATTACATAAAAAGTGATAAACAGAGCAGGCCTCATCACAGAAGAAAAGATGTCATGATGCATACTGAATGCCAGGTAACTAGTTTCCTAAATACATAAATTTGGAGAGATGTTGAAGAATCCTCCAAGATTATAATTTGGGATATTTACTAATAGTTAACTTGTCCAAACAAAGAACAACAATAATTTCTCAGAATGCACAATTTTATATGAGCTATAGAAATCAGGGCCTATTAGAATCCCACTTTATTTAATTAAAGTGGTGTTGATCCAAATGAAGTATTCTTGAAGCACTATACCAACATCTGTGTTCCAATTTCACTATTGATTACTGAAAATATTCATTTCCTACCTGATTTTCTCCTGAGAGTCTATTTTACTGTCTGCTGATGCTAACTTTGGTCATAAAAAAAAAAAAAAAAAAAATTATTGAGTCACAAGGCATCTGATGAATCAAGTTACATAGTGACTGGCAATACATTTGTACAGTTGAGTCTTTGCCTATTTTCCCATCTTTTGTCTTGAGAAACATGCTTTGTGGATCAGCTGGTCCAAATAAGGACCAGAACTCAACTCAGAGCCTGGTAGGCTTTCTGAACTAGAGAAGCTGTACTTGGTCCTGATATTCATGATCAAAATATTTGATGATTTTTATTTTAAGCTATGACTAATGTTGGTTTAACATGCAGCATTATTATGGTTATAACACCTCTCTGCCCCCCCCAAAGCCCTCCACTTAATATATGTCAATAGACCCAATCTTAACACTGTTTCTTAGTTCCATCTCAAAAAACCTAGAGCTGTGACATCACAGCTCTATCTGTATCTAACAAGTTAACATATGATAATAGCTTAATCTATGTATCTACTAAATAAAGAATGATACATGTAGAAAATATTGAACTAAAATATTCAGAAAATATCCTAATTCAAGCTTTGTTGCCTTTCGAATATTGCCAGGATGGAAGAAAACTCGTCTTAGAGTTCAGGGCACCTATCACACATGCTGGACTCCCAAGCTCACAAGGAAGAAGGCTTTCATTCCACATGCGTAGACACTAAGTTCTTTTTAAGCTACTGCTTGCTATACTTCCCATTGCTCTAGACTGCCAAGTTCAAGTTCACTGTCTAGGTCTAGACTCCCAGTCTAGCTAAATCAGAAGAGATGACCCATGAAAAGAGGAAGGACAGTGTGTGAGTATAAACACAATATTATGAGAGAACTTGACTTTCCAAACCTCAATGACACAGTTTTACTGATATAAGCTCAGCCTTATACTCAGGTCACTAATACTATTATTCTTACAAGCCAACCTTACACTATATTCAATCCCGGGGCGTGGGGGGCGGGGAACACACAACAAAACCAAACTGCTATCTTTCAGTATTGTAGACTTCTTTTATTGCTACTTCTCTGTAATAGCTTCCTTAAATTCTAGATGAACAGCACTCAAGTTCTGAGACTAGAATGTCACACAAGTCTTTCTTCTTTTAGGAAAAGAGGATGTTCCTTTGCTGAAGGTAAAATTGGTCTGTCACTAAAACATCAAATTTCAGATACAAATTTTCTTAACACGTATCTATTTTTCTTTTAGTCTTTTAAGGTTTTGTTTGGAAACAAGTTATAAATGTCTAAAATGTATTGGTTTTCTTGTCAAAATCTCATCTTTAAATTCTTCAATCTCATTCAGAATAAATCAGAGCTTTTAACTGTCCTGCACTTCAGAAGCAGTTACAGTTTGTAGCATCTTGCCATGTCCCTGCCCTCCTCTTCCCCTGTCTTTCCCAGTTCCCATCCCTTTCCTGGAATTTAAGGTCTATTATTATGAAGATTATCATGTTTTATGAAGATTTAATTAACTGAACTGGATTACAATTTAACAAGATATGTATTACTGTTGTTTTGGAAACATGTATTTCTAAATGGGAATAGAAAAAGTTCACAGTATCTAATCTTTAAATAAGCCTAGTGATGATTAAAAATTTACAAAAAGAACATTTATGCATATCTTTCAAACTGTTCAAAGTGTTAATAAAAATGACTCTCTCTCCCATGTTATCTGTCCTATAATGACCCCAGAAGACATAAAGCACATAACCCATTCTCCCTTAGCTCTGCCTCATGCTTGCTCCTTCAGTGCTGGTATCTTACACAAAACACAGATGATTCTGTATGTTTTCCATATACTGTATTTTAATACTATAGATATATCTAGAGTATATTAATAGTCCACTGTTTAATACTGTAAATTAAGTACATATGTATCAATATCTTAACAGACATATTCATTTTAATGCACCTTTAAAACATTCTAATATTCTCCCATACTATGTTTCAATGTCCCCCTGCCTAGATGTGGACACTTAGGCATAACTCTGGCTGTTTCCCTATGGTAAACTATTAGTGCATTCATGGATCAAGAGTATGTGTGCATTTGGTGTTCATGGGTGTTACAAAACTGCCTTCCAATCTGTACCCTAATTAGCAACTATGATAATGGTTATTTCACTTGTTCCAAGTATTGAGTATCTTTACACTTTCTATGGAGAACCTCTTCCACACACTGTTCTGATTTGTATAATGACTGACCTTCCTCTTCCATCTTCCTTCCTACTAAACATTTTTATATTTTTCCAGATTTCTCCTTTTTTATTGGCTTTTATGCATTCTTCAGACACTCAGAAAATCCTCTGTGCAATATGTTGCAAATATTCTCATCTTTTTATTCTGATATAATAAATTCAACTGCACTTCCTTCCAAACGGTTATTATTTTAAGTGATACCCTGTGTACCTGCCTAACTGCCAATTCATTAACTTATGATAGTGGTGGCTTTGGGTGAGATCATGGTAGAAATGTTTGGGGAAATTTCTTGCCCGTTAGATTAATTTAGTTTCCCCTTAATTTTAGATAATTAAAGATAAGTTTGTTCATGAATCTCTCTCTGCCATAATACATTCTTCATTTGTCTTTGTATGCCCCTCTCTCTCTATGATCTGTGGTATTGATGCCTCAGTTCGTCTGCAGAGTGATGAGCAAGGCATGTGCTTCTCAGCAACTATTATCCTTCTGTATATGTGGTCCTCAAGGAGTTATCTTCAGGAAATATTTTCTTTCATTCATACTTGAAGTCTACTGGCTATCAGGACTCTATGGGCCACTGTGAGTTTCAGGTTCTTGTGTCCACCTAGGACATAGAGCTGAGAGATACTCAGTTACAGGAAGAGAAGGGGCAAAAGGTGATATACTCGAAATGGGGTTAATGGGTCAAGTCTAAGACGTTGTTTTACAGCTCTAAAGACCCTGATTTAATTTACTGTAAAGGATCTGGGCTTCGGTGTCACATAGAATGGCTTTTAGGCTCAGTAGTGTAATGTGGACATTTTGGCTAATTTATATATTATGGCCTTGTGTGTGTGTGTGTGTGTGTGTGTGTGTGTGTGTTGTATGTGTGTGCTCTATGTGTTATTATGTAGTACTATGCACACATTTATGCATTATATGATAATTAAAATATTATGGCCTTGTGTGTGTGTGTGTGTGTGTGTTGTATGTGTGTGCTCTATGTGTTATTATGTAGTACTATGCACACATTTATGCATTATATGACAATTAAAAGATCTGTCTGTGTTTATTTTACTTCTATGTAAGTATCTGTGCCCCCATGTGGGCATGGTGCAAACAAGGCCAGAAGAGGGCAGTGGACCCCCTCAAACGGGAATTACAGATGGATGTAGGTAGTGGGAGTCAAACCTCTGTTTTTTTGAAGAATAGAAAATGCTCCTGAGGAGACATCTCCCCATCCCTCTTCATTTTAGCATCCTAAATATTTTTGGATCCCAACTGGGCCTGCTCATGAGCTCCAAATGGGGCCATGAAACATTGTGGTGTCTCTCACTTGCTGAGATCCAAAATAAGTAAAGCCACTGTTAGCCTCGTGGAATTTATTGGTAGCCAAGGCAAGAACATTGTTAACCATCCTTATGGCTAGTGGAAAAGGGTATAACATACAACTCAAAGGAAAAGAGAAAGGGAGGGAGGGAGGGAGGGAGGGAGAGCTGGTTATCTTGTTTGAGTTAAAATAAAAACATTTCAGAGCATAGGCAGCTAATCTCAAAGTTGTAGCTACATGGCTGCAGTTTTTTTTAAGCTGTTCTGTGTTCATGTCAAACATTTAGATGTGCAGAGGCATCTCTTATGTGTAGAATACCTGGGAGAATTAGTTTTTTAACATCCTTAACTGCCTTAGGCCTCGTACTTTGGGCCCCGCCGGTCCTCAGTTTCTCTTGTGTGACTTTTCCTGTAATTTTAGAGATAGACCCTAACAGTGGTCACACCCTGGCCTTCTCAAGTATCATGTTTAGCTCAGCGTTCTACACATGGCCACCCTTTTTTTTTCTCTTTATCAGACTTTAATTAAGTTTCCAGTTCTTCTTCAGCATCCTTATACAACCCCACTCCAGCCTAACCAGGACTTGGCAGGAAGGAGGACTTGAAGGAGGCCCTTCTCAGCCAGGGGCTTCTAGAGCTTGGCTACATCTGGCTCTGTCCATCAGGAACAATACAAATTGGGTATCTGTAAAACTCTGCGCGACATTGCACACCCTTTGTGACATTTGTTTCTTTACTGCTACCAGCTAAATCTGCACACCACAGGGTACCGGGGAACACAGAGACAGGTGGAATTTTCTGCTTTCTTTCTTTTCTTTTCTTCCTCTTGTCCAGTAGAGTCTCTTTATTCTTTTACTCTAACAGGGCTTTATCCAAGTAAGGAGCCACAGCAGGGGCAGCTTTGATTTTTTTTTTTCCTCCAGTAGTGCTTTATGTGAAATCTTTCATAAGGAAGGAACTTAGGGCTGGAAATAACTAAGGCTGAATTCTCAGAACCTTCCTATATCCTCAAGGCTTTCGAAAGGAAGCACTTTTGCACCTCAAATTGAAATCTTACATGATTGCATACACACACAGCTATTCAAAGTGGAATTCTGTCCTGTATTTTTTTAATTATGGATGTTCCCTTTTCTACCACACCTGACCTCTCTGTTGTATCTTCCTAAGCAGCACAATTTATTCTGAACACTTAATAAAATATCAGGACATTACTTTTGGCATGACCAAAATACTAAAAATCTATTAAAACAAAAACGTCTACATCTGAGAAATACCCTGCTAGCTCCCGGGAGCATTGGAAGAGATTGTTGGAGGCTGTGACCTGGAAGGAAGCATGCTCTGTTCTGCTAAGCTAATCCTATTTCTGGTCTCATCCTAACATCAATTCTCTCAGCTTCAAAGGAAGGGGATAGTTTCTTTACGGCTAGGAGGAATTTTTCATCCACACCTGGTATTAAACTAAATTTTCCTTTCAGCTTGTCTTCACAGAGCCACAGCCTAGACACTAGAATCGTAATCTTTGAGCTTCTCTAGTTTTAATCATGTTTATATCCTCAAGAGTCTGAGACCAAAGCAACACATGCATGTACACATGAAAGGCCAGCTCAGCCATATTATGAAGCACACCGCTGAAACCACTATTGATTATAGCCTTTTTGCATTTTCCTGAAGATAATTCAGTTACAGGTAGGAAACTGATGCCATTTACCCACGTCCTCCTGCACACAGGAGCTTTATTCCTCTTCAATTATAGCGTATGGACAAGTGTCCTTCCTGCCTTTTGAATCCAAGAGCTCCTTAAGCACCTTCTGGTTCACCCTAGACCTTTCCCATGTGTGAACACTGACCTCAGTGAAGTGATGTGACTGCTCCCACTTGCTCATTGATGTTGCCAGGACTAAGTTCTTCCAGTTCTACCCAATCATCCACACTAGTAAGTAGTGACAGCATCCCACAGAGGTTACACATTGGAGCTAAAATTTGGGGAGTGGGCCCCCAAATGCTTTTACTTACTGGCCCTGTCAATCCTACTCACTCATAAAGCAATGGACTGGCATGTTTTCTATATCCTAGGGTTAGGCTCAGGGAATCAATCACAGTCAAGCACATGCATTGACAAAGAAAAGCCCCTAATCGGTGTCAGTGACATCCTGTCACTGTAACATGTGGCAGTTGATAAAACATAAAGGGAGTGTGTGGAATGTTCCTCTCCTGTGGGATGCCTGGGGATCTGTAACATAGGATGTGTGCCCACTCCCTGGGCTGTTCAGAACCCTCCTAAAACCCCAGGTGCTGAGCATCTTTACCGACCCACTCACACCCGACTCATTTCTGATAAGTAGCTTGTACTTTTCTCTTGAATATAAATATCTTCAGGTGCCCTGGTTTCTCCCACAGGGCTGTGTTCATTCCACTGTCTTGACAAGTTAAAGATCCTTAGTCCTCTGTGTTTGCCACTGCCTCCTCTCTCAGGCTGTCATGGACACTCCTGCAGCCCTCAAACTTACTTCATTCGCTGTGTAGAAGCACCTTTGGTGAGAGAATGGGCTCTGGCAGGTGGAAATAATGGGCTTGTGCTTGCTTTATCTCCTGACATTTAATCTCTTGTTCTAGGAGACAATCAAGAAACTCTCCCCACAACTGAAAAAAAAAATAGCCATCTGGAATTATCCTTTCAGCCCAAGAAATCTTAATCCTTTTTTTGTTCATGTATTTTTACCAAACCAGAGATCCCATCACATAACCTCTTCAGAACGATAACAATTCACCTTTAGGGATGAGGCAATCCAATTTTGATTTATCGATCACAGGGCACAATGCTTTTCTAAGAAAAAATAAATACAAACTTGTAGACCAATCCATACATGCTTGCCAAATAGAAGCTAAAGGAGCAGGCTTCCTAAGAGGGAATAAAAACCAACAGGATCTAATTTCCTTCTTTTTATAGAATTAGATAGACTTTTTTGTTGTTGAAAAAAAAAAAAAAAAAAAGACCCAGCAACCCAACTTATAAATTCTAAAAGCACAAGACACAAGACATATTCTACTCTAGGGCAGATACTAAAAGTCAACCTTCGGTTTTAGTTGTTTGCATCTGTTGTATCAGAAACTTATCAGTTAACTGATTTCAACTGGTCATTGGCTATTTGTGTGGTTGCAAATATTGGAGAAAGAAGATGGTTTTTTTTTTTTTTCTTATTTACGACACAGGCTCTGTTACAGAGAGACTGTTAGATATGTGGTGGTTTATGTGCGCATGTAAATGTATATAAACTTTGTAAGCAAGGAAAATAGTACTTCTAGAATGTTTTTAATGTAGGAAAAATGGCTAACTTGTGATTGTATTTTATTGACTTGAACACATGGCCTGTCTCTTAAAAATAGAGAGTTGAGATAAATTTGATAATCAATGTCTACAATTGCTGTTAACATGGATTGAAACCAAGTTCGGGCAGAAGTTTGTATTTTCTTATGAGGTAGGTACTGGACATGGTTTCCATTTCCAGATCACTTAGATCACACCCCCTAATTGAGGTTTCTATAGACTACATTGATAGAATCAATTCAGGGCACACAGGCCCATGACTGCCATGGCTTGTCATTCGGATTCTTGGGGAAAAAGGGTTTGTTTTTCATCAATGGTGAAGTTAAAGACACCCAAATCTAGAATTTTTGAGACACAATTGTGGATTCTTGGGCCATCCTCTCTGGGTTCACCAAGTGCCCTAGAGCTGTTGAGAACAATGCCAAGGTACTTTTCCAGTTTCTGACTCTCGGTGACCAGCTTTTCTCTGCTTGCCTAGGATATCAGCATTTCACCATTATTCTGTCAGTGCATGGGATAGTCAGAGTATCCTGAGCATATGGAAATCTGAGATCCATTTGTTTATTGACTGTTCTTCATCCCATGTGCTAAAGCTGTAAGTCTCTCCCTAGTCTGTAACTTCAGTCAATAAGGGAGAGAGTCACTGGCTAACCCTATAAATAAAAAAAAAAATATTATTTCTTCCCCGAGTTACTTTTAGTTGGAGTGATTTATTGCAGCTTCAGAGAGGTGAACAACAGTCTTGCCATCCCTCAGTGATTGTCTTCCCACCCTAGCACCTAGGACTACCCACCTCAATAAACTATTTACATTTCAGATCAGCTTTGAACATGAGTTTGAGAAAGATCTGTAATTCTAGCTTCTCAGAATATTAAGGCAAGAGGATTACAAATTGGAGGCCAATCTGGGCTGCCTAGTGAGTTGCAGGACAACTTGGACCACTTCGGGAAATTCTATCTCAAAAATGTTTAAGAAGCTGAGATATAGCTCAGTGGTAGAATATGTACAAAAATTCTCTCTCTCCTCTCTCTCTCTCTCTTTCTCTCTCTCTGTAACAGAATCTGAAACTATAGTTCAAACTTGTGAGTTTCAGCCCAACTAGACAGTCCTTCATATTATCTTCTGGGTCAACATAGTTTTCTTCATTGTTTTTGTAATAATAAAATTTAACAAATAGTAGGCCTTTAATTGCTTACATAAAAATAAAGAATCTATGAATAAATAGCTTCCTAGGCTTTGTGTCTAGAATTGTAGGTATTTTGGTCATTTAGAAGAAGAACAAAAACCTGTTTGTGGAGTGACCCTTCTACTGAACTGTCCACTCAGAGACTGTCTTCTTTCTCAGTGATAATAGAAACTCATTCTTATATGTCTTAAGCTTGAAAACATTAATGCAAAAATAAAAGTCTTCTGGGATATCAGAAGACACTGAATATAAAAACTAAATATAAACCTTCTACCTAAAAATTAATAGTAAGTTTGAAGTAATGGTAAAATTTTTGTTCATATTTTATTATGGTAAGTTGGCATATATATATATATATATATATATATATATATATATATATATACATATTGTGAGGTAGGTCTCTGGTATTACGTATAGTTTTTAAAATCATTTTAGGAAATAGATAGATAGTTGTACTCCAGAAGTGAATGTACTCGTTGAAAATCTATATAATCTTTCAAGATTTCTCAGGGAAACTAACTCCAGATAGCACTATCTTTCTCATTATGGTCTTTGGGCCATCTGCACTGGACCCTCTCTTAGTTTGAATTTTTATTGCTGTGAAGAGACACTATGGCCATGACAACTCTCAAAAAGAAAACATTTATTTGGGGTGGCTTGTTTACAGTTTCAGAGGTTTGGTCCATTATCATCACTGTTGGAGAATGACACACAGGCATATGTGGTAGTGGAGGAGCAGCTGAGAGTCCTATACCTTACAGACAACAGGAGGTCCACTGACAGTCACATTGAGGAAAGCTTGAGCAAAAGAAATCTCAAAGCCTCCTCCACAATGACACAC
The DNA here is from genome assembly GCA_033318265.1 of Phyllotis vaccarum. NCBI lineage: Eukaryota > Metazoa > Chordata > Mammalia > Rodentia > Cricetidae > Phyllotis > Phyllotis vaccarum. Next base: position 170,232,777 of record JARWLC010000001.1, on the reverse strand, counting down.
TTTCTCCAGCAAGGCCACATCTCCTAATAGTGCCATCTCCTTTGGGGGCCATTTTTTTTCAACCATGACAGACCCACTCTGGTCTTCTAGTGCATATGTTTAATGAGTTAGTTACTTCAGTTGTCTACATTGCATAATAGCTATGAAGTTAGACATGCAAAACACTGGAAACAGTACTGGTTCACTGGCATGGCTTTCTAAAATTCTAATGACACAGCACCTACAATTCCAGATAAAAATTTTGAAAAATCACTACTTCATTCATTCATTCAATGAAGATCTACCTATAAATAATTATGTGTATAAAATTTTCAAAGATTGTGGGACTGCAAAGATGAACCAAACTATCCTAAGTCAAAATATAGTCTAAAAGACTTGCTAGTCAGAAGGCAAAGCAAGAGTTTAAGATGTGCGTGCTGATTCTGCTACTTGTTCTCAGATTGGTGTTGGTCACATATTATTTAAAAGCTCAGTGATTCAGGGTGTTCATGTGGGAAACAAGCGAAGTTGAAACTAATTTATCAAGAGGCAATGTTTGGAGCAAAGTAGTAGGTGATAATCCCAGAAGCATTCTATCAGTATTAATCCAATGTATGTTATCTATCTACCCATCTATATTTATGAATAGAAAAGAGATGAACATAGAAAGCAGTGCTGATGTACCCTAATACTGGGGCGAGATTTACCTCATTTCAGTCTTGGTTAGCTGAGAGAATGCTCAGCCAGTAACAACACCTGCCTCCCTTTGCTTTTCATAGGCTTTATTTCTCAATAACCCTTAGCTTTCTTATAGGTTACTTGTCTGGTTCTGCGGGAACCTAACATGCAGAGCTGTTGTGTAGGTGTGTGGTTCAGACGGGAGCTGAGGTATGCTGGCAGTCTAGGGGAGACTCAGAAATGAGGCACAGGTAGTCATAACTTAGTGTGGGAGAGTGTGAGATCATCATGGGCTCTGTAAGTGGTGTGCAAGAGTTGCTGCTCACATTTTGAATCTACAGGCTGCTCAGACCTGCTGAGGTTAATACCACTTATTTTTATCCCCATGAAAGATGTTATCCTAATATTTACATGAGCATCTTCTGAGCTTCTCATTTTTGATTAAAAGTTGGTCCACCAGAATGAGTCATAGAGGAAACACTGATGGTAATACTGGGCTGAATCATCCGGGAGATGATTAAGCTATTGAGAGATCTTTGTTAACCCACCGACACCAGCAAACTTCAGTTTTCTGTTTTCTAAACAATGTAATTTGATTACATTTCAAGTACTGTGCTTCCTAATTTTCCCATTTATTATGTAAATTTCATGTGTAAATCAATTCAGGATAAAGTTATGCAGACTTTTGTCTGTAAAAAGAGATGGACAATGCTGTGACTAGTTCGGAATTTTGAGTTGATTTTCTGGTGATGGGATTGGATAGGTCACTTTCCTCCAGTCCCATCTGTTCATGGTAACAGCAATGTTGTCTACAGTTAAGGTTCAGGATGAGTGAACTTGTTACTAACACATTTTAGCTGAAATAGTACACAGACCACTCCAGGACCATACTTCTATGTAAAGCTATTGACCATTCTGAGTGAGTAAGATCACAGGGGATGCAGCAGGTGAAGAGGATCAGAGAGAGATCACACTATCCAGTTTTGTTGCAGAATTCAAGATGGCAGCATTTGGGAGCTCAGTATGCAAAGTAAGTGATTTCAAATCTCAAAGCCAGGAGGGCACAGGACAAACCCTTCACTATTCATCGCCACTTGGACTTCTATGATACCAGGCAGGCTTCGATGATCCTTGAGAGGCTTTCAGGTTAGAATCCATGGCTCCTGGGGCACAATGTACTTTCTAGTTCCTGAGAGACTGATGTACTCCCTCAGAGTGAAGCATTCAGGATGCTTTGTGTTTCTCTGAATGTTAGCTGAGTAGTCAAGGAAGCATAAAGGCTTGATGGTCATGGACATTAATCTTATGTACCATGTATAACTTACAAATGTTAATGTATCCTCTCAACTACAACTGTATTTGCCCTAGAAATTGCCATTATATTCTGATAAAGGTATAAAAGTCTGATTGTTCTCAATAAAAAATGCTCTCAAAGATCAGAGTTTCAGTCTTTGTGTGCCCTGGTTTCATTCCTCATGACCATATCACACGACCTTAGCCTGGTAAGTAAACACAGGCACTTACACAGTGGCATAATCAGTTTAGGGTTTCGGGGAGGATTAGTCTGACTTCTGAGGGAAGAATCATCTTGATGGGAAGAGATAGGAGAGGAACATTTCTGTTGGGTACAGTCCTGGGACATTCCCCAACTACTTGGACAGTTAGTCAGGGGCCTGATGACCAATTCTCATCCAAAGGCCTGTGAGTAGAAATGATTGATTTCCATGATTGATACCCAAAAGGTTTTGGAACAATCTCTGAATCCCATCTCCTCTGCCAGGTATTGAACAGGGCCTCTTAAAACTCAGTGAGCATCAGATTCACTGGTGCAGCATGAAATCACAACTCATTCTTTGTCCTATCCCAGGGCCTCTGCTTCAACCAACTGGTAGTGGAGCCCAAGGTTGTACATCTGTAGGCAAGTCACCACAGTCTAGATGGGGAGATCTTGAGAAATGTATTAGGTGCACAGAAGGAAAAAAATTTCCTGTTCCTGAACATCTTTGCACAATGGTCCCTCACCTAAACACAGAACCACTTTGAGGTTGAGCAAGAAATATCCTTTACTCATTTAGAGGCATTAAAATGTTGAGGTTCTTTCTGCAGTTTGTCTATGTAATATAGGAGGCACCTCTCTTAGGCTTTCTACTGCTGTAATAAAACACTGTGAGCAAAAGCAACTTTGAAGAGGAAAGGGTTTATCTTATACTTCCAGGTCACAATCCATCAGTGAGAGGAATTAGGGCAGAAAATCAAGGCATGAACTTGAGGCATGAATTGAACTCAAGTAGAGGCTCTAATGAGTATACATACTGGCTTTCTCATACCACCAGGATAATGCTTCTCACAGAGAGCTGGACCCTCCCACATTAATCATCAATCAAGAAAGCACACCACAGGCCAATCTGGTAGGATAGTTTCTCTGTTGAGGTTTCCTCTTGTAAAATTACTAGTGTATGTCAAGTTAGCATTATTAGAAAGAGCCACAGTGTCTGTACCATACCACTTTGGATGGAGAGCACAGTGCTATTTTGAGGTTCATCTCCATTATCTACCCCTCCCTTATTTGCCCCCCCCTTATCTGCCCTATCTTGCTCTTTCCTCTCATACTAAACTTACTAGGACCATTAATCTGATCTTTTCCAAGCCAAACCGTGAACTCATAGATTAAGATTCTGCTTAATAGCCTGATAGTACTCGATGTGTTACATATCAAAACAAAATACTGAAGAAATACTAGATATATACCCACAAAATGGCATCTGTGTTTCCAAAAGATACAAACAATCCATGCTTCTAAAGACACTATTCCCTATGGCCAAGAAATAAATTCTATTTCTGTTTCTATCAGTGAAAGAATGATTTAGGAAAGTAGAATGTATAGATATGTAATGGAATACTATTCATTCTTAAATATAATGAAGAACCAAGCATGACCCTAGAGTGTAGTATGAGGTTTCTGTTTCGGACTTTTGGGCCTAGCCTCAAGGTTTAGACCCGTAGACCCCCAGATGTGCAGAGACACACAGATGCTTATAATAGTTTTGGCTGATCAGCCTAAGGCCCACGCATACAACTTGCTAGCTCTTTACCCTTAAACTAACCCATGTCTCTTAACCTGTTCAGCCATGGGGCTCGGTACCTTTTCTTACAGCTTCCTCCGGTTTCTCTCTGGCATTCTGCTCTGTGCTTCCTGTTTTCTTAGTCTGGTAGCCCCGCCCACACTTCCTGCCTGCCTTTGGCCAATCAGCGCTTTTTATTAAAACAGTGGGTGGGACAATTATTTACAATGTAACAACACAATCTCCCACACTAGAGAATTATGGTAAGTAAAATAAACAGCACATAAACATGAATAACTGATATTTAGAATAAAATACTGTTGATCTCATAAAAGAACAGATTTGTGGCCCAAAGAACATAAAATGAGAACAGAAATAATGGTCAATGGGTACAAATTATAGTTAGAAGGATTAAGCTTTAGTGACTGTGAAACAAGGAGTCTATAAGTAGCAATGCCATATTGGTTCAGAAAAGCTAAAACAGCACTTTGAATACCATTCCTGTTAAAAACCATAAATATCTGAGGCAATGATATGCTAATTACATTGGTATAATCATTATATATCACATAACACACTGAAACTTTACATTGCACTCCTATCAATTTACATAACAATTCTTTAATTGCAGTTTAAAATGTAGTTTAAAAGAAACAATAGCCATCCTGGTGATGTAGTAATGGAGACTCAAGCCCTCAGGGGTGAACAAAGGAGATTTCCAATGTCTTCCCTGCAGTGCATTTCACTGACTACTCCTACTCTCTATACCATTCAGCAGCACTCCATCCCCATGCAGACAATTATTCCCGATGGAGATCTCAGTTTTGATGCAGATCTCAGCTGATAAATTCCACTGACATGGCTGCTCAGTTCAAATTCTGTCAGTTTCCCTTCTATTATGTTCTGCACTATATTTAAAAATGTATGTTTCATACTATTTTATAAGATATAGCCTACATTAGCCTATTTCATTTAAGTTCGTTCACATGTAAAGTTATACTTGTCTTGATATATGTTTACCCAATGAGTTCCAGGATTTCATTTCTATGAACCATAAAATTGAGCATGTTATAAGCAATATGTGGCCCCTAGAATATATAAGTGAACTCAAAAACTAATGTTCTATCTACAGTAGAAATGAAAACAATAAAAATTCTTCAAGAAAGAATTTTTAAATAAAACAAGGGTCAGGTCTTTGGAATATAAGCAGAGCAGAGACTTTAAGTGAGGACATGATCTATGATAACAGAAAACTAGAAAGCAAAAGGGCAAGGATGATATGTCAACAAATATAAGCTAACTAGTCATGAAGGGGGATAGAGAAGCCTGTGGCAGGAATACAATGATAGCATCCATTGGCTTTCAAGTAGAAGACATCTGTGAATATTTCCATGCCAAAAGGACAAATTAGTATAAATAAAGAAGGAGAGGCTAAATGCAGGAAAGTTGTTAGTAATTAAAGAAGCAGGGCATTGGGTGGTAGAAAAAATATGAAAGGCCCAGATTCAGTGTTAAGGTTAATTCTTAGATGCCAAAACAGAAGAAGATGATGAGCAGATGTGTGTCTGATCAGAGATAATTTTGATAAAGATGAAAAGCTGAATATTTTCCCTTCAAGGGCCTTTATTTTCTCCACAATGTGAGGGATAGGACTGTGGGAAAGGAGAAAAAAAGTTTGGAGGCAAACTCAAAGAAAAGAGAAAATTTGGAATGCTTGCTGTAAGGATTATGTGTGGGTTGTCAAAAGGCTGACTCACAGGAATATTAGCATAGATCCTACGTGATGCTATCTTCCAGCTAGTGCAGAGGACATGTAAATTTCCAGACCAGAGCTTGACACATTTTCTAACTGACAATGTGAATTGATATCTCACAGTTGTATTTCTTCTTCTCCCTCTGAGCCTGATTCTCGGCATCTATTTTCTTCACATCTTAGCTCTACTTTTCACTTGCCCTCATTAGGCCTCCCTGGTCATTTCATAATGTCTACTCTTTATACTCTATACTTTATGGTTCACATTCCCCATTCTCTCAACTGAAATAAACTTGATGAAGATGCCCTTGGTCTTTCTTTGGCTTCCTTTTAGCTCAAGTAAATACCTGTGGAAAGTTGCTAGATACCACAATCTGTGAGAGACCTGGAGGGTGGGGAGTGGCTATGAGTTAAACATTCATCACAGGCAACAGGAGATGGACTTGCCAATACATGATTTCAGCTCTATGGGATGATGCTGTCCTGCAGGGAAAGGTCTCCAAACCTTGATTGCTAGACTAATGAAACTCATTTGTCCTCTACATATAATGTAGGTGCTGACTGTGTGCCATGCATTGTGGGCCTCTGGTAGTACAGTGATCAGCATGGGGAAGATTTTAATCATAGAGACAGCAAAGGAAAGCTATTCAGCTGGAGTAATTGGAGAGGCAGTTGGCTCAGAACAAATCATCAGACTGAGACCTGCCTAAGTGATCCAATTTCATGAACTTCTAGGAACACATGCTTCTCTCAAGGAGTCAGCCCTGGTACAATGGATCCAGTGATAAAGTAGCTTGCTCCAGGAATGGAAAAGTGGGCAGGATGATTAGAGGGTAGCAAATAAGGTTGAGGCCAGTGGGGCCAGAATGCTGAGTTTCATTCTAATGTAGTTTAGAATCTGAACAAATCTCTAACTCTAGGTTGGTCAGTTCTACAAAAAACATCCAAAGAGATGAACAACTGTTAGTGAGGACAGCTCATTGCAAACTCAGATAGTCACACATGGTGCATATATTGGGAGCTGAGCACTCTTCTGGATTCTGGGGACTCAGAAGCCATAATTCTGAAAAAGTCACTGACCTAGAGGTGTTTATGTTAGGATTTGTAAGGGTGACCATTCAGGAAAGAATGTAGTAGGTGTGAAAACCCTGAGGTAGGATCATGCCTAGATCACCAACAAAGACATAGATATAAGGAAATAAAGGAAACCTATATCAGGGAAAAAAACAAACATGAGACACAAGGGAATGAAAGTTAGTCACAAGCACAAGTGCCACCATAAGGTTGTTGTAGAATTATCTTTTATACAAGACTTAGAGATTTTGAGAAGTGAGATAGCCATATATCACGAAGGAGTCATCTAATTTGGTAAATTCCCTAAACATGGCCCACAGGGACTGAAGAAGCTGTCCTGTTACTTCCCCCCCTCCCCTTGGCTTCTGTTGAACCCGGATGGTGATCTGGTTCCCCTCTCCTTACGCTGTCACACATACTCTTTGAGAATAGCAAGGCTTGTTACTTTGCAAATGAGAAGGGGGAAATTAGGCTGAGTTATCTGATAATCCACACATGACTTGTGGATTAAGACAACTGGTATTCTAATTTAGAAAATATAGACTATTAGGGCTTACATCTTCAGTATAATAAATAATAAAGCTGCCACCCATGTATTGACACTGCTTAGACAATGTTCTCACATAGTAATAAAACTGAGATACAGTACAAGAGGGTCCATAATGTAATGCTAATGGAGGTGGTGAAAGAAATTTAGAAAATTCTAGAGACAAATATTGACACTACCTACACTGAAGAAAATGGCATGATATGTGACATAGTAGGTCCAGATGGGAATTTATACCAGTGTGTCCCCTCCTTTATTTTGAAGTTCTTATGAAAGTCATATGACATCATATATGGTGAAGATCTAGCTTACTGTATATGGGTACAGGCAGGGTGGCACTTCCCTCTCTAGCATGCAATTCAATGTTCTATTTACCTTAGGTCTTTCTCAACAGCTATTTCTTAGAACATCTGAATGTAATGCAGCTGGTTCATAGACCAAACCATCTGCTCCAACCTTCTGGCACTAATAGAATGCCATTACTTACAGTCATGGTCAGAAGAATCTGCAGGGTGGTAAATTGTAATGCCACTCTGTGAATTCTCTGTAAATGTTCCTTCCCCTATATCTCTCTTGGGAGTAATACAAAACTTTCAAGACTATAAATATAGCGACACTTGGTAGGTTGTTTGTTACTAAATGGGAGCACTTGGCCTTGAAGAAACAGAGCATTGTCACCTGGCCATTTAACACTGCTACAAGTGAGTGCTAAAGCTTTCCCATATGCTATAGTGATGGCATTTGAAACAAAAACAACGACAACAAAAAAATCCAAGAAACATTGTTTGGGAGGGTGCACTCAGACCATCCCTCGCCATGCATCACAATAAGATCCCAATAGGGAACTATAATATATACCTTTTATGAGATAGCATACAGGGCAAAACTTCAGAGGGTCAGCCCTTATTCTTATCTCAGTCCAAACAAGAGACTTGTAACAATGCTGCAGACTTTAGTAAGCAACCACACCTTAGCACAACTGACTCAATTATGGAAGTGTCATTCAGGTTGTAAAGCTCAGCACAGCACATAGACAGTATCACTTGCCAAAAATGAAAACAAAGACCTAATCCATCAAAGTCCATACTTCTGTGAAAGTCTCTAAATGTACTAACCTTGATTTTTTGGCTCTCATAGTTCTGCTTCTGGCTAACTGTTCTTGTTAACTGAAGTATGTCAACACAGAACATGGTCTTTATACTTAAAAGCTCTCTCTAAGAAAGTCTTGGGCTATAATGGGATCTTAAATACCCAGTGTACTCACCAGCCTGCTAATAAAGTCTTTCTCTTGGATTAAACCCATGTTCAAGCTGTCTTCTCTAGTGAATACCCCACAACAGAATGAACTACAGTCTAGGATTGAAGGAAACTCTTATGAGAGACTGTTTTGCGTCATTTGAAGTGGATGAATTCACTTCTAGTCCTGACCTTTGAGGAAGGGAGTCACACTTTTGATCTGCATCTTGAGGTGGGGCTACTTTTAATCCGGGGCCACACCTTCTGCTGGACATAGAAAAAGAAAGCCTTTGCTCTCTGCCTGCTTGCTCTCACCTTGCTAGTGAGTTTATTCCTTCATTACCATTAGAGCCTACTTCTTTGGGATTTTACCATCTACTGAACACCAGTTAGAGACATCCAGTGTTGTGGATTTAGTGACTTTTAAATTATTGGACTTTCTGTTCGTAGCCTGCCACTGTTAGATTAGTTGGACCATAGCCTGTTAGTAATTGTAATAAATCCCCTTTCTATATATATACAGAAAGAGATCTGTCCTATATATTCTGCTATTCTAGAGATCCTTGACTAATAAACATGTTTAATCATTTGTATTTTTGGTTGGACAATGTCGACTGTGTTAGTATTTTCTTTACTTGTTTTGGGTAAGAGATGCTGATTTTCTTATGATCAATGATGTTATGAATCACTTAAGAAATAACTTCTCAGATTTTGATAGGTAACATACATGCCTACCTTTTATTGTTGGTGGTGGTGGTTACTGTTGACTAAAAAGGCATCTAAGGGCACTTGTACTCCAGCTTTTCTTTCTACCACAACATATCTGCTCCTGTAATACACTTATTCTTCACTGATTAGGAATATAAGCTTAGGGACTATCAAAACAGATGTTCCCATCGTTCACTGACTCCACAAAGAAGAACCAAGGATACAGGTATATGGTGGTCTTTTGAGATAACTGTGAGAGAATATACTAGAAGCCAGCCTGAGAAAAACTAGAACTTTGTATAATTCATATGCCCAGGATCACAGCATAGACAGATTCTGGTATTTGTGGCCATGCTCCACAACCAAGAAAGAGAAAGTTCCCCTTCTGCCTGTCTATTGGTAAAATAGTATCCCAGCAAAGTTATAAGCATGGATGTTGTCAGTTCTTTTGACTAATGGGAGTTCTATAATCTTCAGAGATTTGTTGTCCAACTAGAGAAACTGAAATCTGCACAATAGTTTGCATTTGAAAATTGATCTCATACCATCTACTAGTGAACAGTGGGTCCTAGATGGTAATCCAGGAGCCAGCTGGAGAAAGTAGCTATTGCATGAATTTGGGTTAACCTAGTGGGTCAGAAGCTCTTTATGTTTCCATCTCTCTGGGAACTTGGAGGCCAACCTGATGAATCTAATATATCTTAGCAGACTGAATCTAACTCAGAATCATTAGATGCCCTGTACTATAATACAGGGGTGTTGTAACACAAACAGAGAAGATTGTATAAGGTCTTTAAGACCCAGAATGCCAGGTGAGCTCTCACTCTGGGACTATTGTTGGGGAAAAGTCTGTGATTCCACTGAAGTCATACTAACAGAGGTATGCTGAGGCAGCCTTCAGCAATATCACTCTTCAAAAGAGCAAGCCTAAGGAGGTCTGGAGAGATTTTTCCAACTCTAAGCATGCATTTTGCTGCTTGGTAAGTACTTCAGATAAACAATGGGATGAGAAAGATCTCTGGGTGTATTTAGCTAGAGGATGCTATGAAAGAACCAGTGACTGTCCTTCGGTCCAGGCCCTACTAGGAGCCTGATTAGGAGAGGTAGATAAAAATTATGGGCACCAGTCACTGCCATATCAATGAGTGTGAACATCTTGGAGTCCCTGAGATCTTGTTCCTAGGTGGGTACCCACAATAGCAGCAGGAAGGGATGTGACCCAATTTACCTGTTGACTGCTCTGACTATACACTATGGTTCCAGCTATCCCTTTCTGGTAAGCACCTGGGCCTGTACCATTGTTTTGCAAGAAGAAAAGCTCTTCAGGTCTCCTGTTACTTCTGATTTAACCAAATGCAGAGATACTAACTGCAACAGAGTCAACATCAAAATCCTCCTTTCCCAGTAGGGGACCATTGTAAAAGAAGGCAGTGAACAACCAGATGCTCATTTGTCTCCACTCTATCTTCGGGAAGTACTAGAACATACCCACTTTTGTGAAGCCTGCAAAGAGTGTGAGTCTCTCCAATTCCAACATAATGTATACTATGTCTACATTAAACAAAGTAATGTAAACAAAGCTACAAGCAAACCCTACTCTTGCTTCCAAAGCCAACTTTGAATAAACCTGCACTCTTAAAACACAGACTCAGAAGAAAGCCATTTACTTAGAAGATAATCTGATAAAAGCTGTAGAGAGAGCAAGAGATTGGATTTGACAGATCCAAGCTTTTCAATGTAAGAACATGAGGAACATTGCCAAACAAGGTAACTCAAAATCTCCAAAAGAACACTCCTACCATCCCCAACTGCAACATATTCCAAAGAAATTAAGGTGGATTCAGTGCCTGATGCACTATTTAGCAAGAGTTATAAAAACATTCCATGAACTTCAACAAAATACAGATAGATAGTTAAATGAGGTCAAAAGCAGTATGGGGTATACCTGAGGAATTTAGTGAAGAGACAGATTTTGAAAAGGAACCAAACATTAATGTTGGAAATGTAGAACTCAGTAAAGTTTTAAGTGATTCTTTGGAAACCTCAACAACAGATTATATGCAACATAAGAAATACTAGCTGATCTTGAAGACTTCTTTTTGAGATATCTCATTAAAGATTTTTTTTTAAGGAAAGAAGAGAAAAAAAGAATGAGGTCATCGCTGAAATCTTTGGGACATCATTAAATGAATAAATATTTGCATAGCTGAAATTTTGCCAACAACGTGGAGATAAAGAGTAAAGGCACAGAAATGTTACTCAATGAAAAATATCAGAAAACTTCTCTAACATAAAGAAACACATGGGAATCGATATATAGGAGAGTTATGGAACACTGTACGACATGGAAGATACAATGAGTCCAGCTGTCTCATTCTGTTGCTGCCCTGTTTTCTCCACCTAGAACAGTGGTTCTTAAAGTGGCCGCCACCCTTTAACACAGTTCCTCATGTTGTAGTGACCCTTAACCATAAATTTATTTTTATTGCTACTTCATAACTACAATTTTATTACTATTATAAAATTGTAATGTATTGGATATCTGATGTACAAGATATTTGATACATAACCCCTGTGAAACAGTCTTTTGATCCCCCAAAGGGGTTGTGATCCAAAGGTTGCAAACTGTTGACCTTGATGGCCTGCATCCCTTCTTAAACCATGAGACCCCTTACAAAACGAAGATGTTTCCAGCTGCAGAGTCTATAATGGTGGTAGTATGGGGCATGGGAGCAGAGGGCCAGGGCAGGAAAGTGAAAGATCACATCTCCAACTGCAAATATGAAGCAGAGAAAGTGAACTGGAAGTCAGAGGAGGCTAGGAACCCCCAAAGTCTTCATTCAGTTACATCTTTCCCCCAGCAAAGCTGCACCATCTCACTAAACAGCGTCACCTATAGGTCCCATGTGTCTAAATAGGTGAATTTATGGAGGATTATTTCTCACTCAACCAACACACAGGAAATCACACCAACAGAATGAATAGATACAGAAAAATCATCTGATGTGGGAATGTTTTTCTGAATGCTGTGAATATCATTCCTTAAATAAAGGAGCTGCTTTGGTCCTTGGTGAGCACCGTAGAAGAAGTAGGGGCATAGGTAGGAGAAGGAAGAATGAGCATAGGTAGAGTCACAGAGAGGGAGATTGAGCCAGATGCCTGAAGAAGCAACACGTAAGAAACACAGGTGAGCCCCAGACCATGTGGCAGGACAGATGAATGGAAATGAAGGAGCTAGTTAGCAACGTGCCCGAGCCATGGGCCAAACGGCATAAAATTATTATAAGCGTCTGAATCACTTTGGGGGGCTAAGCAGTGGCGGGAGGCTAGGTGCCTGAGGCTGTGGGTCAGAAACCTCTCATTAAAATAATCTGGTAAAATTGTGTTAGTTCATAATAAAATCCCTGCTCAAATTAGATGTATGAGGATTATACATCAACATAAGTCTTATAAGTTTGATGCATGAAGATATATATACCCACAATTTATATATATGGCAAATTTACAGCTATCTCCTCAGTGAACTGGGAAAGCATAATAGCATTTTCTGTAAAATTAGGAACAAAACAAGGGTGCTCACTTTCACAAATGTTATCTAAATATAACAGTAGAAATTTTATCTAGGACAATTATGAAAAATTATATATCTAATTTTTAGCTAGAACTATTATAAATGAGAAGTTGCATATATGTAATATATGCACACACAAATTAATCTATGCTGGTAAATAAAATTTTATATGCTTAAAAAAATCACTGCCAAAAGAGTATTAGAAATGAGAAACCAGTTTAGTCAAGTGGTAGGCCTATGATGTGAAGGTGGAAAGAAAAACTCTGGGGTGGATGTTAGGAAGCAGGGGGGGTATGAGAGGAAGGTGGTGATGAAGAGTCAACCCAAATTAAGTTAAGTATTAATGAGAGTCTCATTAGCTACAGTGAAAGCTAATTGAAAAAGTAGAGAAGATAGAATAATAGGTTGTAATAAACAAAAAATATATAGCAATGCATTTTATATTTTATAATCAATATATATAACATCAAGCCAGTCAAAATTTCACTATGAATTAGATCAGTGAAGCAGCTCATGCGGGCCCCATCCCGAGCCAAAGATCTGCTGGCAAGGACCAGAGCTCAGGGAGGAAAAGTCATTTCTCTTTAGGGTTCTTACATCTGTCAACAATGAACTCATGAAAGCTAATCCTAAGGCAACACAAAAAGAGTTAAACAATGTAGGAACCAACTTAAAGGAAGTGAAAAATCTCAAAAATGAAAATTATAAAACACTGAAAGATACTGAACAGGTCACCAATATATGACCCATGTCATTGCTCATGTTCATGGATTAGAATTAATATTGTAAAAATGCCTGAAAGCAAGCTATAGATTTAATATGATCCCATCAAAATATCAATGATATTTTTCACAGACCTAATAAAAATAATCCTAAAATTCTGAATCAAAAACAATCTCAAACAACCAAAGAAATTCTGAGCAGTAAGAACAAATCCAGAGGCATCACCAAGACGAATTTCCAGACATACGATGAAGCCACAATAACCAAAGCAACATGGTATTTGTACTGAGAGAAACACATAAGCAATGGGACAGGAGAGAATCCTGTAAGGAAACTTACACACCCTGACAACTGATCCTCACAGAAGGTACCAGAACACAGCCTGGAGAAAGGACAGCCTCTTCAACACGTGGTGCTTGGAAAGAGGAGTATCCATATGCCGAAGACTGAAAGAAACTCAGCGTGGTTCCTCTCTCTGGATCAAAATGGATCAAAGACCTAAAATAACTCTGGAAGATCTGAAACCACCTATATAAAACATGAGGAAAATACTCCAAAATACTATACCGACAATGATTATCTGTTTGTGACCCTCACAGTCCAGGAAACAAAAGCAGAACTTGAAAAATGAGCCAGGTCAAATACAACGGCTCCTGAATATCAAAGCAAACCGAGTACAGACAGCCTCCAGACTGGGAGAAAATATTTGCCAGCTATTCATTTCACAGGGGTTAATACCCACAGCACACAAGGGACTGAAAATGTATCACTAAAAAGTGAGATAACCAATTAAAAATGAACAAAATGGTCTAAGTAGGTATCTTTTTAGGTGAGGCAATAAACGTGCCTAGTAAATATATGGAAAGAGTCCATTATCAGCCACCAGGCAAAGGCAAATGGAAGCAACAATAACATGCCACCACACTGCAATTAGAATGGCTGTTGTAAATAAAATGAAATAAAATAAAAACCTCAGAAAAGTCACAAATGCGTGAGTTTGTGGAGAAAAGTAAATTATAATACTTTGTTGGTGGCAATGGAAATTAATTCTGTCCCTAAAGAGAGGAGTATGGGAGTCTTTAGCAAACCAAAAATAGAAATACCTTATGAGCCCCTGTATCCCACTCCTGAGCATATATCGAAAGGAAATAAAATTAGCATACAAATGAGCACCTGCATGCCGATATGTACTATGGCTATTCACATTAAATGGCTAAGATCTGGGATAAGTTTAGGTGGTCATCAGCAAACAGGAAGCAGGGAAACAGACCATACATGTCTGATGGAGCATTAGTCAATCATAAAGAGAAATGGATATACCTAAAAACCACCTGGTAAATGATATAAGCCAACAAAGAAAGAAGAACTGCATACATGCAGGAGTTTAAAAAAATGGCTTGAAAATAGAACTGTGATTATGGGGGATTGGGAATGGGACAAGATGTGAAAACAAGGATGGCTGGGCAGGATCTGCACGCTGTGTGCGTGAGGAGAAATGTCACATTGAAGCTCATTATTATGTACAAATAATGTGTTAATAAAAAGAAATGTAAACTATATATTTACTTTATAACCTCAGGGAAGCCAAATAATTTATCTGAACATTAAAACTAAGAAACAGCCATTTGTATAATAAAGACTATAATCAGATATTAAAATATTCCACTCATGCTTTATTCATCAACATGCATATCACATTTCCTAAGCAGGCAATTACCATTTTAGCCAGTGGGAGGCCAGGAAGGCCAGGGCCACTCTGCAGGGTGGTTGTGTGTGTGTGTGTGTGTGTGGGGGGGGTGTTCAGCTGAGTTTCTCAGCTTTGGCTGCATAAGGAAAATACCTAGGGAGATTTAAAGCATGTTGATGCCTGCTCCATCCTGAGCTTCAGACTTAATTGATCTGCTGCATGGCCTGGTGGTGGGAGTCTTGAAAGCTCACTAGGTAATTCTCATATACAATCAAACGGGAGACCCATCTGGTCAGAGAGGAACAGTAAACAGAACATTCATTCCTATGCTTTCAAATGATGGAGGGGGACCAGGGAGAGAGGTAGGAGGTATCGAGAGTGAAAGAGAGGAAAGAGGCATACAGAGAGGAAGGTGAAAGCTAAAGGCTGGCAGGAGACTTTTCTCCTTGTATTTATTTGGGATTTAGCACATGCTTGCTAAGAGAGAGCTTTCCTACACCCAAGGTCATCCCCTACACCCAAAGTCATCCCCTACACCCAAGCTTATGTTTATGCCCAAACTTACCCCCTCCACCCAAGGTCATCCCCTACACCCAAGCTTATGCTTACATTCAACCTCACCCCCTATACCCAAGGTCATCCCCTACACCCTAGTCATCCTCTATACCCAATCTCACCCCCTCTACCCAAGGTCACCCCCTACACCTAAGTTCACCCCCTACATAAAAGCTCATCCCCTATACCCAAGCTAATGCCTATACCCAAGCTCATCCCCTACACCCAAGGTTATCCCATACACCCTAGGTCATCCCATACACCAAAACTCAGAAAAGGGGCCATCACCAAAGACTAGGTTGAGTTCCTAAGAACCTCTCATACTTGTCAGTGGCCAGAATGTATTCATTTGCCCCAATGAGGGATCCAGGATACAACTGATGATGTTACCTTGCATGTTTGCCTAACTGAAGTTGGAAGTTTCTGGCCTGAACTAGCCCCAAGGTCCAGACTGCCTACAGCTGCTTAGTCCCAAATAATCACACAAAGGCTTATATTAATTACAAGCTGATTGGTCTATGGCTCAGGCTTATTATTTGCTAACTCTTATAATTTAACACATATTTCTATTTATGTTTAGCTATGTTGCTTGGTACCTCTTGCTCAGTGCAGCCTTCGTATCCTGCTTCCTCTGCATCTTACTGTTGTCTGCTGACCTGCTCTTCCATTTCCTAGCATTCTCCTAGTCTGATTGACCTGCCTTTATTTCCTGTCTAGCTATTTGACTAGTCAGCATTTTATTAAGCGAATAGGAGTGACAAATACTTACAGTGTATAAAGCATAGTCCCACAGCACCTGGGTAGTCCCTAAGGTGAAGAGCTGGCAGTCCTAAACAAGACCATCAGGTAATGTTATGCTGACTTCATTTGATACATCTTCACAGTACATGATCAATGCAAAGCCCCTACAGTTGTGAGATGTGAAGGCTTAATCCTAAGACTGTAGAATTAAAACACTTCTGGAAAACATCACTCCACTTGCTCCAGGTCCCTCTTCATATAGACGGTTCCCAGAGTGGATATCAAGAGAGGGCTATTCTTGGCTTAGTTTTCTGCAATGGTCTCTACTGGTTTACCTTCAAAGCTTACCTTGCATACTTTTCAGTCTCCCTTCCCTACCTCCCTCCCTTGGGATCAGCACTTGCTGGATGGGTTGATAACTCCCCTCTCTACTCCAACTCCTGTTTCTTTCTCAATCACACAGGAATGCCTATTAGGTATATTTCATTCCAGTATCTTTTGGTGGAATCTAACTGATAACTATCCTAGAATAAATTGCACAGCACAGAACCCCCAAAACCTTAAAATACCCAGCATCTACTCTAGATTTTGATAACTGGAATACTGCAGCTGCCTCACAGCCATCAGGTAGAAGCCAGCAGTAGCTAGAAGGGCATCGTCCACTTGCATATTCCAGGAACATAGTGATTGCTGTGACTTCAAGCTTAGACCACGTGTACTGGTTTCTATCTCATCTTGTTGCAATCTAATGGCCTTCAGACAATGTCACCTTGCTGGTGTTTGTTCTCACAGCCTCACTGACTAACTGAGAAGGCTGCCAGAATCTGGATGAGGACTCATTCTTTCATATCTCCAGCTCATGGATCCACCAATGACCCAAATATCTCTGCTCCATCAACACAGTTCCAACATGAGCTGATACAAACCATTTTGTTTTTCACTTAGGGCAAATATCCCCTCCTGAGCTTTCAGGTTTAATTTATCCAGGAACTCTTCACTTCATAACCTTCCTAATGTTTAAAAGCACTAGCTTGGTTTTGAAATGAAACAGTGTCTGAAGAAAAATCTTGTTTTTGAATAGACCATTTAAGATGTGTTGAGAGAGAATAGTTGCTGGCTCTAGGATTCTGAGTCTGCTCCTCATCTCCTCATCAGACTGCTTTTATTCCAGTTCTGAACAATAATCATAAAGAATCCAGATTCTCAAGGGCCTAAAATATGATTGGAGGAAGTGACTGCCAGGGGATTCTAAATCTGTCTCCCATGAGGCATGGAGTTGATGGTAAATCCTCAAAGGATTTTCATACCTTCAAGACCTCAGAGAATATATCTCATGCACATCTTGGGTACCTGGGAATAAGCTGTTTGGGAATACTTTCAGAAATTTCCTCATAGCTGAATGCAAAATCCACATTAAAGAAAGCAAAATCCAGAGTAGTTTAATATAGTAAGACTTTGGTATCCTTATTCTGTTTTCTACAACTTTTGTTGGCATGGCATGGCTGGCAGAAAACACCAAGTCCACAGGGAAAATAAGATTGCATAATAACACAAAATACCAGTTTTTTAACTACTTTTTGGATACTGTGGCTGTGATCACTGGCATATATTGAGATAAAAGAGCAACAGTTATAGAATTTTGAACATAGAACAAAAGTCACAAGGCACTGAACCAATGGGAGACCTCTGGCCAAGGGCCTTTGAAGGTCAACTTCCTACTAGAGTGTGTATTTGTTTCACCGATGGCCTTGGGGTACCAGTCCCTAGGGCCTGGCCTCTTGGCTAGCTTAAAATCTGGAGAACACATACTAGGCTCCCTCAAAGTCTTGGATGGTGAAAACCAGGTCTGGAGGCATCAGAAGCCTTCCAGACTCTGTGACTGAATTTGCCTTATCCTGTATCAGTGAGGTTGTTTCCCCCATAGAATCCCCTAATAAGTATTTCTTTTCTCAGTCACCCATGGAAGAGTTCATTATTCTGCATTTGGGCTGTGTGGTATTGGCTGGTTGACCCAAATGCTAACATAACAAGCCCACCTAGCTCTCCCTTTTGCCTTTTCTCAGATGTGATTTATATGACTAGAAATACTATAATTAATGGTTCTGAAGATGCTAATAATTAAGAAGATTATGAGAAGGCAAGATTATTAAACATATTATTTAAAATAAAAAACAGAGGAATTAAAATTCCCTATCCTCTTAGATTGAACCCACAAGGAATGATATAGGAGGATTATTGTCTTCCTCAACAGTTTCTTCCAGGTAACTTATAGGGATATCTTTCATATTGAATAAAAAATCCATCTGAAATATCAGAGAGACCTACCCACAGTCAGTCCAGGAGGATCAGAGAGTGGTGATTTACACCTTTAATCCCAGAACAGGAAATATCCAGGAGTGGTGACCTAAGCCCTTAATCTCAGCAGATCTGAGTTTGAGACTAGCTTGGTTTACAGAGGGAGATCCAGACTCCCAGACAGGCAGTGGTGGTGCCAGGCCTTAATCCCATACCCCCAGACAGAGGAGATCTTTCTGTGTTTCTGGGAGTTCAAGGCTAACTACCAAATAGTAATAGCTCACGCTTTTAATCTTAGCCTGCATGTAAAACAAGAGGGCTAAGAGGATATTTAAGGCAGGTGTAGAAAGGCAGATGAGGCAGTAGAAGCCACGAGGAAGAGCAAGGCTGAGGAAGCTGGAAGACAGCTGGGTGAGATCTGACTGTGGTGTTTCCTCTCTTTGATATCTCAGCCTTTCCCTGAGACCCTGGCTCTGAGTTTCCTTTATTCATGCAACAACAACTGATTAGTCAGGATGTATGTTTCTGATTGCCTTCTCCTGGTGGTTTTGAGAGTGTGAACCTGTTGGGGATGCTGATGAGTGGCAGAAAGAATGATGTGGATTATGGTTCTGTGTGTGCTCTCTTGCATGGCATAATTCCAACACCAATATTTAGAAGAGTTCTAGTAAATAAATAAATTTTAAAAAAAGTACCTACCAAGGATGACAAGTAGGTACAGACTTAAAGACAGATCTTAAATATCTAAGCGGACAAGTGGCTGGGTTTATCTTCACATATGCTAATTTGCTGTGTTTCTCTTGAATTGTTGACTGCCATTGTCATAGCCATATGACATATGCTGTGGCATTGACTTCTTGGAACCTAACCATGGATAACTGGTGGGAGCACATGGACCTGTCTTGGTAAATGCTGCAGTTCCTAGGTTTTCAGGCCCTCTTCTGGGCCACATTTTGAAGTTGTTGGCATTTTTTGTTATTTTTATATGGGGACAGAATCAGCCACAACAAACAGACATAGCACATCTTTTGGAAGACAAAAGCTGAAGGGGCTTTTGTTGATCAGCTGCATTTCTTCAATGAGACCTTATGGTCACAGATATGAGCAGCTACTGAAAATCTACCAGGCTTCCAGAGTGGGCACAGTTAGAAGATGAAGGTAGCTAGGCTGTCTCTTCAGCACCCTTATCATCCCACGTGGTTTTTGCAAATGTTAAAAGATTGCCGAGTAATTAGGGACAGTAGGTAACCTTTGATCCAGTGTTCTTGTAGTTCTTAGCTTCCTCACTGTATAAACAAAACAGTGAGTTTGTGCCTTGACTTGTGGTATGGGCATCTATGTAGAACACTGGTAAGCACAATAATTAGCACTGACTGAGCATTTTCCATGAGTCTGACACTACAACTAGAATATTACAAGTATTACATTATACAGTCTCTATAACCAACATAAGTTTGGCTGTGGATACAGTTTTATAGCATGCTTTGAGATAGAAGTGAATAAGTCTGGCTTGGAAAGTAGGAAAGTACATAGTCAAGGAAACAAAAGCTTGAAGCCCATGCAACATTAGAGCTGGGTGGAATAAGCACAAATCCATTAAGTGACTGACAAGACAATGGTGTTTTCAGGAACTTCTGCTACATGTCCAGGTTTATTTTAGTTTCTTCTGTACATAAGCACTGGAGTGAATCAGCAGATGATTCTGAAAAGAAGCAAGTTTCCCTATGAATATTAAAAATCATGAGGATGGGATACCTATTCTGAAAGGCAATGAGTTCTCCATTGCACATGCTCCTTGGCAGGTAACCTTTGGCAGTAAGGAAATGAGAAAAGAATATCATAGGGCCTGTGGCATCAGAGGTTGTG
This sequence comes from Phyllotis vaccarum, assembly GCA_033318265.1. Taxonomy (NCBI): domain Eukaryota; kingdom Metazoa; phylum Chordata; class Mammalia; order Rodentia; family Cricetidae; genus Phyllotis; species Phyllotis vaccarum. Next base: position 170,212,302 of record JARWLC010000001.1, on the reverse strand, counting down.
GCATAAAACTAGGCAATTCCTACTTAGCATCTCTGAAAGGAGCTAAGTTAAAATGTGATGCTTTACCCTACCAAGCATATAAGAAAAAGATGGGAAAATGAGCCAAGGGAACGTAGAAAAGTCAGACAATGTGCTTCAGGTTCTTATTGCACCAGTGGACATATATGACCCTGGCCAAGGCAATTTTACTTTTTAACAACTGAACTTTGGGAACTTTACAATAGAGAAAACATTTAGAACATTTCAGAATGTAAGTAACTGGTTCCAAAAGTTCTCCAATGAAGCGTAGCAGTTGGAGAAAATAAAAAAACAAACAAAAAAAAAGCAGTTCTCAGCATCGTGGCAATGGTCACACTGTCCCGTGAGTGCCTCAGAGATCATTTCTGTATATTTTGGGGGACACCGTGGCATCCACTAGCTAATCATGCCTCTGCACCACTGTTGTTACAAAGTGAAGCCTGTGTAAGCAGTGTCTGTCTTCTCTGCTTTTGGTCTTTCTCATCTTGTAACTCCTACATATTTCTGCTTCTCAGAACATGTCTTTCTGGCTGAGACAGTCTAGTAATAACGGTGCAGCCCTCTCTGTTATCCATCATCCATCAATGCAAAACAAACATTTATGAAAAGCAGCTATAAAAGATTACGTTTTTATGTGTCAGACCCACTGAAAACATCCATCCTGTGTTCATCTGTCTGCAAGTCATTTTTTTTTGCTTCAAACACTGTCATATTTTGTAGATAACAATAAATTAATCTCTAAGTCTTTGGCATCCGCCTGGCAAGCCAACTTTCCATTACACTTCATGGACATATTCCCATTTTAAAACTGAGATCTCCTCAGCTCTGATTGGGAAGTCCTCTGCAGCTGCAGCAAATGTGCCTGCACAGTCTTCAGAGTTGATGCATCTCTAGTGCTTGGCATCACCATGCAATGAAAAACTGATTAGTGTATCCAGGACAACAATAGGCAATCTAATCAAGCATTGACATTCTTTCCTCTCGTATGCCAGAGATGCTAGGCAATTTACAAAAGAAATTCTCTACCCCAAGTCTTAGGAATGGGAAACTATACAGTGGGAAAACTGTCATCTTCCCCAACACCCGACCAAGCTCCAGGCTCCTCTGGATGGAATGGGAAAGTACACATTACTACTTACTCCCAGGGAGGTGACCTCTTGAACATCCCACAAGCAATGTGAGCTCTTAAGCTTTACCCCCACTTCATTTTAATGAAAACAGAGATTAATTTTGTCTCAAACACTTGCTTTCTCCCATAGGTGGAGGCAAAAAGGGCAAGAGCTATGGGGTAAACACTGTAATGCATATGGTTATGCAAAATGTAAGGGTCATTACCACTCAAAGGTGGGGTGCAAATCTGTATTACAGTTAATTAATTTAGCCTTCATTATCAAGTGTTCTGCACCACAAAGGAAGCTTACCAGCTATTTTCCAACAACTAAAGGATAAAAAAAAAAAAAAAAAAAAAAGTGAATGAAAAGTCTAAGAGACTTAGCAAATAAACTGTTGGCCATTTGGGAGTATCTTAAGGCTTCCCCAAAAAGCACCCTGTGATTGAAATCAATTAAAAGGAGCCAAAGGCTGACCTGCTCAAGAGAAAGTGCTTAAATATCCCACCCACCCAATAAAAGTCCAAAAGATCCCAAAGCCCCTGAGGCCTCATGAATACTCTGAGAATTTTTAAATGCCTGAAGAAGGGGAGATGTGAGGAAGAGAGGTCTCCGCTTCTAAATAATAGTGGCTCTCCTGTGGTTAGGCGCAGCCTTCAGGATTTGCTTTTGAAGCTCTTTATTGAAATTGCTTGGGTCTTTTAGCAGATCTCCTGTGAGGACTCAAAAGCCTTAAGCTAATTATGCTTGGCTGAGATATGCTTGATGAGATGGAGAAAACAGAAAGCTTTTGAAAGGGTGAAAAATCTCTATCCATCTGTTGGTGGTCTTACTAAAAGAATACTAGGGGAGACGCAGGAAGGCAGCCAGCCAGAATGGGGAGGCAGAGGACTTCTTTAATTACTCGGTCAATGAAACCATTACTACTTGGAATGCTGGGAAAGGCCAGCCAAACAAGCATGGGGGCTGGGCAGGCAGGGCAGCAGTGTGCTTAGCTGAATAAGCAAGGTGAAAGATGGGAACCAGAAAGATTTAGATTTAGAGGAAGGAAAATTTGGTGGGCTTGGAGGATATTAATAGCATTTTAAATTGGAAAATCCAGGCAATCTGTGGAAAGGAGAAAGGCTACTAAGTTGAAATTCAGGTTTCACAACAAAGCCTGTCCTCTTTGGTCCTCAAAGGCGGTTGCAGATGGAGCCCCAGTGACGTCATTCTCCCTGATGGTAGTGAGACAGTTGCCTCTGTTATCTTTGGCAATGCAGGTGAACAGCCTGCATTTGGCTTTCAAATCAAAGCCCCAGGTGTTGACTCAATATGGCAAACAGTTTATGTGTGTCGTTCTATAAGCTTGCTTCAGCTTTTGAGTTTTTTTTTTCCCCTTTTTCTTTTTAAAAATAACTAATCCTCTCAAAAAATTCAGCTGAGAATTTGTTCGATTTTTGGAAGACAAACTGACTCAAAGAGAGCGGCTTAGACTGAAGCCTATTTTTACTTTGTTTAGGATAACTTCTGCAAGGAGAATGACTGATGTCCCAAATTCTAGTTTTCCTTCCAGTTTTGTAAATGAAACTTGGCTTTTGTTCTCATAACTCCTTTTTCCTTCTGTGTCTGAACATGAGCAAAACTACCCAAATGAAGGAAGGGGATTGCCCCCATTTTGTCTACTATTGCATATTCTCTGCTCATGTAGTACCATGTCAAGAGACCCTCAAAGACCACCAGGGAGCTGGATTCAGATGCAAACACACGAAGGTCAGTTTATTCTTTTGGACAAGTTCGAACCCAGGTTGAAACCCTATATTCCAATGCAGAGGAGGGGATTCAGCTCTGAGCTCAGGGGTGAGAGGATTATTAAAGAAAAAATACATATGTGAGGTGTTACACATCTTGGCATTTCAGGGTTGGATAAAGGAGTATGAGGTAGAATAATTCTTGGAAACTATTGGTTAAGCTTTCAACATGAAGCCAAATTTTGAGTCTACTGGCTAAACTTTCAGCGCAAAATCAAGTTTTGAATCTATTGGCTGTCAGGTGAGTTCCTGAAATTTTTTCTAGAATTCTTCTTAGACCTGGGCCCTGCCCTCAGGCACTAGATGTTCTAGAAAAATGGTCTTTCCCTAAGACAAAGCTTTGTAAAGGTAAATCTATGCCTTCACACTCAGTGATGCCAGGGAAGAAGAAGCTTGATGTTAACAGGTTTCCTGAATATACAACTCACATGTTGTTGTATTAGAAAGCTGCCAATAAACAGTGCCTTTCTTCCCTTGTCTGTACTAGGTATTGTGGTATGGTGGTGTGTTTCCTCTTGTGTTGTCTGCTCATGTAGAATGATTGCACTTTTTGCTTGGCAACTGAGGAAATGTGAAAGATAAGTTTGGGAGCTACTGCCTTCAGATGGACTGTGGTCTTGTACTCATTCTTAAGTCCTGATGAGAGAGAAAAAATTTGGAAGGGAGATTCATTTGTTACCTCTCTGATATTGGATAAGACTGTAAAGTTTTTCTCAGTTACATCAAAGGAATTGACGTAGGGGAAAAAATCCCTTCAGGCCCAGAATGAGGAGGGACCTCACACTCATATCCACTCCCCATCCCACCCCACTCCATCCCCAAAAGATTATTTTTCTTCCAAAAGTTGGAATTTTTTTATCTAATTTTTTCTTAGCCCAGAATTAAATAAAAAACTGACTTATAACAGAGTGGAGGGAACCTGGGACCCGAGTTCTCTGCCATCCAAAGAAAGAACTGGTTGGCCAATCTCACAGTTAATTTTACACACGTTCTAGCCTTTGTCTCATGGTTTTCTCTAAAATTGTAAGAAGGCTCCAAGCATTGAGGGAGTCAGAGATGGACATTATAATATATAGCATAATACATATATATAGTATAAATATATATGATATATATATATTCTCTACCAATGTTCTTCTTTTAATATCTTTAAGATACTGGGACATAAAATGGTAGGGTTATGGATTCAAAGTCTTTAGTAACATTCAAGTTTGGCCCTATCTGCAGGTCCTGGGAGTCCATAATGATGTTAATTAAGCATTTCCTTCTATTCATCTATTCATCTAGAGGTCCCTAAACCAGCAACATTAGCATTACTAGGATTTTGTCATGAACATACAACTCTTGACAGCCCACTGTCTTGAGATTTGTTAACTCAGTAACTGGAAGGATAAATCCCAGCATCTCATGCTTAATGCTTCTGGTGATCTGGCTCAACTCCATTGGAAGCTCTCCTCTGTTGCCAGGAAACTATGGACCATGAGCCTCAGGACTCAGCTTTTCTCATCTTCTGTTTTTACTGTCTTGTCTTTAGGATATCTACATGTAATTTCCTAATATAAATTAAGAAATGCATGCCAGGTTCACATGGTCCAAGACTTAGTAAAGTTTTGATGGCCTCTGAAACAAAACCACAAGTCAAGATCCCAGAAGGTGTCTACTTGGAATAGAGATTAGGAATTTGCATTTCTAGCCAGTTCCCAGAAGCTGCTGATGGTGCTTTGCTCATTCCATGGTCACATGATGAGAACTGCCATTGATGGGTTTGTTTCCATGTCTTTGATTTTTTTTGTATGCCTGTTTTTGTGTTGTTCTGCCGACCTCAGTCTGAGTTTCTTGTACAAATGAATGCTAGATACATATCTGTAACTGTGTTGAACACTTACGAAAGTGCAGCTAAAGTGACAAAGGAGGTCACTCTATAATTCACCCCTCAATTTTCACCTTGTTCAAAGACTTGTTCACCCACCAACAAAGACAAGAAAGTAGAAAGAGTATAAAATGGATGGTTGTGTTTCCTTCTGTTGTTGCTCTGGATTTTGATGCAAAATACCAGCCTAGCAGCACGAATTTAACCAATGAACATTAGCAGCAACTTTCTCATGTGATTGTGGTGCCTTAGAGTTGATGCAAAGCCCACCAAGACCCATGGTATCAGAATCCTAGAGTCAGGGCCTAGGAATCTGCATTGTAACTAACACACTTATGCACTTCTACATTTGAGAACCACACTGCTAGATCCACCAGCTATGCCTGCTGCTGTTTTAGCATTCATCTATGAGATGACAAGGAAACTTCTGTTTGTAGTGTTTGAAAGTCAGTGACAGGCAAATCACTAAGTTCGTATGTTCTCCACTTCTAAGAGTTTTGGATTAATGTTATTACCTATTGATGTGGGAATGCCTTTCTGTATGCTGTGAATCTCAGTCTTTAAATAAAGAAGCTCTTTTGGGCCATGACAGGCACCAAAGAAGAAGTAGGAGGAGGAATCAGAATAGGTAGGAAAGGAAGGGCAGAGTCAGAGGCAGATTGAGCAAGCCGCCCAAGGAGCAACATGTAAGGAACCCAGGTGAGCCACGGGCCACGTGGCAGACAGATTAATAGAAATGGGTTAATTTAAGATGTGGAAGAAAGCTAGCAATGTGCCTGAGCCATAGACCAAACAGCATAAAGTTAATATAAGCGTCTGAGTCATTTCTGGGGGTCTGAGTGGCAGGCAGCTGGGCGGCTAAGGGGTCTGGCACAGCAGGTCTGTGGGTCCAGGTCCCTGGCCACCCAAAATCAAGAAACCCCACTACTACAGATGGTGCCCAACGTGAGGCGAATATCCACTTAATGCCTGAGAAAATTTAAAAAGGGTTTTAGCAGAAACTGAGCAAAGGCAGCTTCCAAATTGTGTATACGAAGCAGGTCATTGTACAAAGAAAGAGTGGCGTCCAGGTCACATTCAAAATGGCGCCAGCGGACTGGCGGCAGGCAGTGTAAACTGCAATCAGGTGGGTTCCCGAAATCTCCCAGAAGACTCAGTAGCATGTGATTGATTTTAGATTTCTGTTTATTTTGAACAAAAAGGAAACAAAGACGGTTTCTTAGTAGCAGCATTTGCTTGTGTCTGCTCTGTTTGCTGGCCACTAACAGAGACACAGTCCCTTTAAGAGAACTTACTGATTCAGCTTCCACAGCAAAAACTATGCATCTCTTTAAGACAGTGTATTTTAAAAGCTCTTATGGTTGGAAGATGATTAAAATTCACAATAAAACAAAAACTATGCATCTCTTTAAGACAGTGTATTTTAAAAGCTCTTATGGTTGGAAGATGATTAAAATTCACAATAAAACAGATTCAGATGAAAAGAAAAACCTGTAAACAGGTTACAATGTGTATAAAAGGTACATAGTCTTCAGAGAGAAAAGAGAGAAGGTACATAGGCTTCAGAGAGAATAGAAAGAGGATAAAGTCTTTAAAAAGAGAAATAGATTAATAAAAATATAATAAGCCACATAAAGATGGAAAATAGACAAAAAATCTGGATTTTGGTTGTTATTGTGTTTTCTTTTAATTTTTTAACTGTTAATGAGCTAACTGCAGAAAGACAATGGATTGCAAATGCAAAGGCTACTAAGTTAAACAAGAATATATATTTTAAAGGTTTTTTGATTTTGAAATTTATGTCTAAGGATTTATTGCTTTGGAAGAGTTCTGATTTTACTTCCATAGAACATGAGAACCTATGGACTGCTTCCAGGCAAATATGGTTTCATCAACCAAGACCCCCTGAAAAAACCTGATGGGAAGAGATGGCTGTATCAGCTTCAGAGCTGCAGACTGATCCAGCCTCAACAACTGAGAGATTTTCAACGCCCCTTAATGAGCAGGAAGTAGTAATGGCAAACAACGCCCAAAATCCCCAAATATTGTTTCTAGATGTTTGTTTTCATTATAAATGGTTAATGGTCATAGTTAATCTCTTTCTAAGAAGAAAAAGGGGATATGGTATGTAAAAGATTTTTTAAAAAATTAGATTATTGAATTTACTTAAATCAGGAAATCAGCTATTAATCTCAATGTTTTACATTGGTATGGATTTTGGTTTATTGATACAAATTTAAGGTCAATTTTGTTATGCTGTATGTAGTTATCTATTCTAGTCTAAGGTATGATGTTCATGTAACTGATTTAAAATTGTAATGTATAATTAAGAAATGAAGGTTAATAGTCACATTTGATAATCAAACTTATAGTTAGGTTAGTTAAGATTTTTAGGTATACAAAGATATGTTTCAATTAGGTAGGTAATCTTCAAATACTTCTAAGACCTACAGAATATGGCATTTAAAATGTTTAAAGAACTTAGACTTTTCTGGACAGTGAAACAGATCTCCTCTGGCAGCACTAATTTACTTCAAGAGAAAAATGGGCATCGAAGAAACTCCATATGGAGTCTATTTGTGACATTGGTTAGCCAATGGACATAAACCTGTTCTTATATTAACTGCTTGACAGTATGCTGTTAGAAGTGGACATGCAGGTTCCATAGGAAGGTGACCTCTGAACTTTGGCAGAACAAGCCGAGATGGTCCTTCAGGTTCCTGCTTTGCAGAGAAAACTGTCAGACATTCTTCAGGACTTGAGGAAAAGCAACTGATGAACTCTGCCAGAATGGGCAGAGCAGATTTCCTGCTTCACTGAAATGAAAAGAGACTCTGGGCCTGTAGGCTGAAGATGGATGCCCTAACTTTATAAAGGAACTTTGGGTGACTGTCCAGGCAGATAGGTGTCATCTCTGTCCTTTCTAGATTTTAGAAGTCACTTGCACTTCTGGTTTGCTTGTGTAAATATATCCTTCTGTGGTCTTTGATGTAGTTGAAGATTAGATAGTTATAGGTACAGTTTTTCTTAGTCATTTGAAAGGTATATTGGATATGAAACTTTGGATTCATAAAGATAAGGTAGATGATAGAGTATTTTCTTTAATTTTGCTAAATACAAATAGACTAGATATTATAACTGTAATTCTTGCTTGATAGCTATTTTGTTATATGTAATTTTGCTATGTTAAAATTGAAATCTTCCTTTTTGATTAGACAGGAAGGGGGAAGTGATGTGGGAATGCCTTTCTGTATGCTGTGAATCTCAATCTTTAAATAAAGGAGCTGTTTTGGGCCATGACAGGCACCAAAGAAGAAGTAGGAGGAGGAATCAGAATAGGTAGGAAAGGAAGGGCAGAGTCAGAGGCAGATTGAGCAAGCCGCCCAAGGATCAACATGTAAGGAACCCAGGTGAGCCACGGGCCACGTGGCAGACAGATTAATAGAAATGGGTTGATTTAAGATGTGGGAGCAAGCTAGCAATGTGCCTGAGTCATAGGCCAAACAGCATAAAGTTAATATAAGCATCTGAGTCATTTCTGGGGGTCTTAGTGGCAGGCAGCTGGGCGGCTAAGGGGTCTGGCACAGCAGGTATGTGGGTCCAGGTCCCTGGCCACCCGAGATCAAGAAACCCCACTACTACAACCTATTCTCAACGCAACCCAAAAACAGTCCTTTTCCTTCTTGTATTTCTGTATTTTTCCTATCTTCTGAAATTTCTCTAATGGCTCCCCCCTTCCCCTACATAGTCTACTGGCATGCCATGGCTTCTGTGAATCAGTACACTTGAGCTCAATATTCCAAGAAGCAGATACTGACATTGAGAAGCTTAGTCATAGTAATGAAATTAGTCCATAGTTTATACAGATTCCCCAAGTTTAAAAGTTAGTGGGTCTCTTTTCTGGGAGTATCTATTAAGACAACTGAGAGGCAACACTTGCATTCCCCTTGTTAGTCTCTGAAGCCACACCCTCCCCTGAGTTCTGAGGTAATGACCAACTTAAAAAGAATTCCCTCCTGCTAACTGTCTCTCTTGCCTTTGTTCTCCCTCAGGGGGCTCCTATCCCTCCCTCTCTCTTATCTCTCTCCCTCTATTTCTCCCTCCTTCCCTCTCCCTTTCCTTTCCCTCTTCTCTGTTATCATAACCATGTCCCTCTATTATTATAATAAAGTCTTTTTACACAGAAACAGCTCTAAGTGGCTGCAGCTGCCCACCCCTGCCCACTGTATCCCCTGCATAGGGCATGAGGTCTCTGCATTCATAGACACCTGCCACCAGATGACCAAGTAATTCATTATTGTATCACACCAGATCACACAAAATCCTAACACTCCTGCTCCTGCAAATGACCAAGGTCTAAAGCAGGCCAGAGTTTTAAAATGGGTCTTGCAGAGCAGTTGTTAACTCTAGGAAATATGCCATTTCTTATCTGTTCTATTCCATAAAAGCCATTTAAATATCTTACCTCATGACCCTTTTGCTCCATCTTTAAAGCCACCAGCACCTTCAAATACCAGCCTCCTTCTCCTTTGCTTCTATCCACACATCTCCCTTCCCTACTCAGATTCTCCCACTTATCCTTTTTTCTTATAAGCCTATGATGATGAGTTCACGTTGGTTCATCAGGCTGTGCCCATCTCATGAGCACTAACATTATCACACTAGGAAGCAGTTAGCATGGCCATGGGTTCCAGGTATTAGGGCATGCATGTCTTTCAAGTGGCATTATTTGGTTTCCTGGAGCAATGAGAATCCTCCTTGTTTTCTTTCAATCTTTCATTCTCTTCATGACTCAACTTAAATGTTCACTCTTTACCCACTGTCATAGAGTAGGAACATACATTGTAGACAGCTTTCTGTATTATCAGGCAATCTTAGAGTCTAATTACTGGTTATCCCTTCAAGAGGCAGGGGCTTGGAAGAAAAATTTGTTTTTTATATACTCTTTTAGATGTATACATTACATGGCATATTTATACTACATAGTATTTATCTTACTAGATTTTTTTGAAAACTCAATTTTATGATTATATAATGGTCTTTACAGTATTTTGTTCATTAGAAAATATGAGAAATGACACATAATGTGTGAAATACTGAGTGATGTCTTTCTGTATATTATAAATGCCATTGGTTAATAAAGGGGCTGTTTTGGCATATGGCAGAGCAGCATAAAAGCAGAGAGGAAATGCAAGCATAGATACAGGAGAAAGAGGGCAGAGTCAAAAGAGACTCGATCCAGTCACCCAAAATGCAAGTATAGTAGAGTACAGATAAGCCATGGGCCACATGGCAAGACAGATTAATAAAAATAAGATGCAAAAGCTAGCTATGAATATGCCTAAGCCATGGGCCAAAAGAATATATAATTAGTATAAGCATCTGAGTCATTATTTAGGGCTAAGAGCAGTAGGGCTGTGGGCAGGTCCAAACCTCAGGGCTAGGCCAAAACCAAGAAGTCAGAAATACGGCATGTATTTGGTTTTAGATTGGCCTGGCTACACCCTGTACATGGGTCCTCAGGACCTAAAGCCACACCTCCAGGTCAAGGTAAATAGTGCCTGATCCCACCACAAATGAGTATATTAATTTTGACAAGTCCTCTCTAAAGTTGAAATTGCAGGTATCAAAGAGTATTATGAATCATGTAATCCTAAATGTTACTTGAATTATTATTATTATTTTAAGTCAGTATGTAACCTGGAACTCCTATGTAGACTAGACTGGTGAATTCGCAGAGCTCCAGCTGCTTCTTCCTCCCAAGTGCTGGGATTCAACTCATGTACCAACCACACCCAGCCTTTAGAATCTATACTTGTAAGTACATAATCCATGAACAGTACAATTATAATTAATGTTTAAGGGATAAACTAAATGGGGAAATCAAAAATAATATTCTTCAAAATGTGTCTTTAAGAAAAAGATATACAAATCTAAGTGCAATGGAGCCTATCTTTAATCCCACAGTCAGAGGCAGGAGGATCTTGAGTTAAGGCCAATTTGGGCTACATGGAGATGCTACTGGGGGGTGGGGGGAGAACCACATAGCTTTCCTTTCTTTCTTATTTCTCAGCAGTTGTTATAATATAGGTTTCTATAAAAATTATAAGCCATAACAACTCTGAAAATTATTGGGTTCCTTCTAAAATAAAATGCAAATCTAACAACAGCATATTTTTTATTAGAAACTGGACACACTGTAGTAGTAAAGATTTGCATGGAAATGAAGAGACTGCACACAGTCAATCCAAACCACTTCCCATTCTTAAAGGATCCACTCCCCTTCTCTTTCTTTCTTTTTTAATTATCAAAGCAGATGTCATAAAACAAATGTAGTGAAACACTCAGGCGGCAAGATCTCTAATTGTTTCCATCTTGATTATAAAACCAAATTGAAAGGTAAATCCTCACAGCGAAATAAATGAAAAAAATAATTAACATTCAAAGTGCTCTGTATGCCACCTGCTCTTTCCACACGAAGCAGAAATGAAGGCACCTGACGTATACATGGTAGTGGGAAGAAAAGTCAGTTTCCTCCCGAAGTGGAGAGAAAAGGAACACACTTAAACTTCAAATCAGGATGCACACCTTTTGAATAATTGGTGGGGTTTGGAGGTTTCTGCTTCTGATGAGTCAAGTCAAATCATTAGGTCTAAAGCCACATTCAATAAATATTTTGTTCAAGATACGTGACACAACATTTCTGTGGCTGTTTCTATACAAAAAAACAAAACAAAACAAAAAAACCCCACTTTTATTTAAATAAATGTTGAGCTTCTAGCTCCAACCAACATCTGAAATTAAGGTTATCTTTTCTCAAACTCTCTACAGGTACATATTTATTTAGAATGGAAAATATCTTAGTATTTGTAACTAGAAGTATAAGTGACCATTTATTTGCATAGCCACTATATTTTAGTCTCGCCCACTTGCATTCTAGGGTGACCTGCACTGGTTCTGTACTCTGACAGCTGGCTTCTCTGTACCTATGGACAGCTGAGGTCTTTATTTCACAGTTAGAGTGAAAGTCTTACTTTTGTCAGACTTAGAGAAAGCAAAACGAGTTCATTAGAAGTAGGCAGAATTCCCTTTTATGGATGCTTGCAGAAAAAAATAAAACTGATCAAGATATTTAAGATAATATTTAAGATATTATTCTAAGAGAAAACAAGTCAGGAAGTTTTTGATTGACAAAGCACTTCAGAGCACAGTTGTAAGGGCATCTGCTGCCACTGTTCCGAGATGCTAAGAAGCCCAAAGCAGGCTGCTGTGGGGAGCTGTCTATGGAGGCTAGCATCAGAAAGAGCTATTTTACTCCTCTCTCCCCTTTTAGGGGGTGATGTGGAAGGAATACTGCCTGGCCTTGTGGGGGCTAAGCCACTCCTAGGGAGACATCTCGAGTGTATGCACACTTGACTGTCAGTACTGAGAAATACTTCATAATTTGGGAGCACGTATATTCAATTGCTTCTGAGCTATGGTCAAATGCTACAGGTGGAGCCCCGGCAACAATTTTCTGTAAAGAGCCAAGCAGTAAATGTTTCAAGCTTTGCATTCTCCCATAAAACTTTATTTATGGAGCTTGAAATTTGAATTTCATATAATTACATATGAGTCCTATACAGAGCCCAGCAGAGTGAAATAAATGTAACATTTTATGATCTTTACTGACTGCAGTCTATAATTTAACATGAGAACCACAAGAATCGATGAAGGAAACCATCTGCCTGTTTTTGAGATGCCAGAAGCTCTTCAGGTCATCCACACTTTTTAGGATAGCCAGGAATTCCTTTCCTATAGCTCCTACACTAGCCTTGAGAGTTCACCTCTGCTTTGACAACTTCAACCCACCACTGTCTTTCATGTGCTGCCAAAAGAGAAAGAGGCCAAACCAATTTTAAGAAAAAAAAAATGATCACATGACATAGTCACTAAATAATCATCGATAAGACATAACAATCATAAGCATTTATGCACCCATCATGAGAGCATCTACATATATAAAGCAAATACTAACATAATTGAAATGTAAAGGAAGCAGTAATATATTAATAATGGGGAACATTGATTTACTACTCTTAGATCTGATGCTTGGCTAAGGAGGCGGTTATTTTAAAGATGTATATAATGTGTACTTGTAGATGCTGTAGCATACAGCAAGAAATAGAAAGTTGGCAGGGCAAAAACAATTTCTTGTTTGGGCTCCAACCTTTCTGCTCTGGAAATATCTGGAATGGGCCCGTCAGGGACTTTATTTCTCTCATTCAGTTCCAGTTGCATCATCTAAATAATTTCTGGCACAAATTGCACACTCAATCCACACTGAACAAATGAATGAATGAACAAGCAGTGAATGAGCAAGTGGATGTGTGAATGAAACACGTATATGTCCAGTAGAGCTACCACGAACCCAAGTGCTGGTAAGGAGCAGCTATTAGTAAGATTTATTGGCTAGCAGGGAAAATGAGAACTTTACTTGGTTACATTGCCTGTAATCAAGTTTTCCCTGACTACTTTCCATTGTGAAATACATATTGGGCTCAACAAAAAAATTTTATGTTTCCTTGTTAATATCTCTTAAACACTGAATTGTTAGTATTTTAATTTCAAGAAGTGATGCGAGGATTAATTACATATATCCCCAAACTACGAGAAATCACAGAAAGAATTGTAATGGTTTAGATAAAGTCTCTGACCAAAATAAAGAAATAGTGACAGACTTGGTCAAAATGGAAGGGGTACAACTGATATCCTAAATAGAATGAGAAAAGTAGACTAGCTTTACATAATAGCATCAAGTCTCAGTAGATTTAGAAGTCAATGAATATAAATTCTGTGTGAAACTCTCTTGAATTTTAAACCATTGAAGATCTTATTGGCGCAGGAATACATTATGTGAAACAAATAGATATTGTTGGCTGATTGCAAGTAACTCAGAAGACTCTAATCCGATGAAGCTCAGCTGTACATAATTTAACCTAAAGTTTTCTTTACACATTTTTGAATTGAAATACAATAAACTCGAATGTCTTGTTTGGTCTAGAAGAATATTTCGGTAAACATACAATAAAAGCCCTAAGTAATAAGAAATTATTGTATCTTACATTAATTAGTGAGATTTAATTTTTGCATAAGAACTCACCTTATATAAGGCCTCTTAGAAGAATTACACTTATTTTATATATGTACAGCATAGCAGAGTATACAGTGGACATATGTATTGCAGTTCAGCATTGTAAAACAATATAAAATATAGTATTTGGAGGAAAGCTGTCCTTGGCACAAAATGATAGCAAAGAAGCTGACATCTCTGGAAGATATTTTCCTTTCTTAATATAACATATAACAACAGCACCTCAGTATTCTATTGTGGTCTGGTTTACATATCAAATAGTTAACAAGCATGAATTCAGTGAGGTGAATAAAAGGCTTAAAGTGTCCATTTTAATTTTACATTCAATATACCATAAAGAAAAAAATTTGTCTAAGATTTTACCATGGAACAGAGAGATGCATAACTGGTGTCATTTCAGGGGAATGCTTAGCTGTCACATAGTATTATGTATGGGATAAACTAATGTTAGACTCATGGGCTAAAATTATCAAATATTTTATATATCTACATAATAAGTTAATATACAGGAAAAATAACAATGAATTTTTCATCACAATGGCATTGACATGTCCATGGTGGAAGAAGATGTCTTTCTTTGTCATTTTTTACATTAACCACTTTGAAAACTTCAGCTCTCCTGAGCTGTGTTTGTAGGAGGATGTTCAGAATTCATGATCCTGGATTTCCTATGCATTGAACCACAATCCATACATATATCTATTCACCTATATTTCATTACATAGGTTATCACTACTATATTTTATATATACACACTTCAAATGCTCTTTTGATATAATTTTAATATGGTACTGATTTCTTTATTAACAAAAAGATTTAAATAAAATCCTTTGCAGGCATTTAATTTTGTATGATGGTCATAATTTTATCTTTCTGAAAATTGCAGTTCAGCATTATAAAACATCTTGGAGAGTAATCTAAACACTGTGTCACCAAATGTTAATAATTTCTACTTGCTGTTTTTTAGAGAAAGTCATTTTTATGGAATATTTAATGATAATATATATCATAAAATATTGGACTTAGATGCAAATATAAGTTAATCTTTTCATTACTTGTGGTAAGAACTTGGGTACTTTATATAAAGAGTTTCAGAACTCTAATATTTCAAAAAAGAACAATCCTAACGATTGGAGTAAAAATTCTACTTGGGAACAAAACAGATCTTTTTGATTTTGAAGATGACTTTCATGCATCATGCAGTTGTAGAATTACATGCCTCAGGCCATCACCAGACTAACTTAGATGTGAAACAAGTTCAACTGTAAATGGAATGGAGCAATTGGTAAAGAAGTGAGAATAAACAAGATAAAGGGCATGTAGAATGGTGCTGGATGCTGAAGAAGTCTTGGAGGAGTCTTCAGACAGGGATGTGCTAGTAATCTACTGCAAGCCTGATGTTAACACTCACTTAGGATTATATACAAACTTTGAGAGTGTGTTTCTCCAGGGAATGAAGGATGTCCAAGTGGGAGACCCAGTGATTGCTGGGACACTGTGATGAAGACAAAAGTAAAGTGGAAGTGAGAAGGTGGGTGTATCAGATGCTTGGAACCTGTGATTAGAAGACAGTTTCACTCTGAAGAAGTCTAAGGGACACAGAAAAGGCTCATCAAATTCTTGTAACATCTAAAAAAATATTTAAAAGACAAGTCAATCACAACTGACTAGGTTTTGTGTGTGTGTGTGTGTGTGTGTGTGTGTGTGT
Organism: Phyllotis vaccarum; assembly: GCA_033318265.1. Classification (NCBI taxonomy): domain Eukaryota; kingdom Metazoa; phylum Chordata; class Mammalia; order Rodentia; family Cricetidae; genus Phyllotis; species Phyllotis vaccarum. Next base: position 170,196,674 of record JARWLC010000001.1, on the reverse strand, counting down.
GTGTGTGTGAATATTATTATTGAGCATGAATATATTTCTTTTTCTATACATTTTTATTTGAATGTGAAACCTAAAATAGTTTAACATTCTAAAAATAACCTTAAATAATATTAGATTAGAACTCATAATTTTATGTTCAATGTACTTAAAACATAAAAGGAATTCCACAAAACACTTTAGAAATTAGATAAAACCTTAACAGGAATCAACCCTTCTTCATTTAAAATTGATCTTAAAACAAATTTGGGTTGAAAATTTCTGGCTAGAAAACAAGATTAGAGAAAGATGGTGGAACAGAAGAAAGCCATTTGAATGAGACTGCCCCAGAAAACTGAGAATCATCACAGTGCTCAACTGAGTTAATTTAAAAAGAAGAAACACTAGGTCTCTGAAATGTGCAATTCCAGTAAGTTAGTCTATCATCCAAGATGCAGAACACAGCAAAGTGACGGAAAGCCAGGCCAGTTCTGAGCAGGATTTATTATTCAATTTTATGTAATGTTTTGCATGAGTCAAAAGAAAAACTGACCACCCTGGCTGTCATTAGCATAGTATGGGCTGGCTATGGTAGCCTCAGAGTTAGTGATCTGACATGAGGCTATATTGCTGGTCTGAACAGTACTTTCTGAGGAAAGACGAAACAGTATGGTCACCCATGTGGGGATGCCATCAATAATGGAAAACACCAAGAGTGGAGAACTGGTGTCCTACAGACAAGATAAGCCTCTAATGGGCCAGGCTGTTAAGCAGCAGAAGAATCAGAGGTTGCTTATGATATACTCACAAAATATGCAACAGTGGCCAGAAGAGCTGTCATGTATGTTAAAACAAAGATGATGGCAAGAAGAGTGGTTCTGAGCAGTTTGTATAAACTGAAGTTAAGTAGAATGACATACTCCTCACATATCTTACAGACAGCCAGTTCTTGATGGGTCCTAATGTAAAATGTGGTCATTCTGGCCATTCTTTGTGAATGGCATAGGAGCCTCTACATTTTTACCCACAGAAAGAGAAATCCCACTATTTCAGTGCTGAATGTATTGTTGACAATAACGTTGTTATCAGTCATTTTCTATCAAGAGTATGTCTTTCAGAGTTGGCCTTCTTTGAAAAATTGAATAAATTGAAACCTTACAACTTTGTTATTGAATCCATGAGATCACTATCCATGATTATCACTACTAATCCATGGTGATACTTAGACATTAAAGGATCTGCCAGCAAAAATTCATGCTCATCACACACAGCATTTTCCATGCATTCCTATCCATATTCATCTTTCTCCAAAAGTCCTAAGGATATAGAAAACATGAAGTTCCCAAGCAATTTTGGTCAACCTTTAATTAAATAAACAAGAAAGTGTTGCTGTTCCACATTGTAGTAATTAATTGTTCTAAGAAAAATAATTTAGAGCAAATGTATGAACTCTGGTTCTTAATAAATCTTAAATAAAAAGTCCATTATCTATTCTAAATACAAACAGGAAATTTTGGCTTTAATAATGATAATGTTGGTATCTTTGAAACTTTATGACAAAAACTTCTAAATTCGATGAGGAGTAAAATTCTTATGAAATTTTATTCAAAACATGAGATCATTTTTAGCAAGATCCTATTTAGTTATTAACCTAAGGGATACTATTTTTCTAAATTTTAAATGCATTGCAGATCCTGCTGGGAAAGCATAAACCTGGCCTCATTTAGGAGGAGGCGATATGGCTGTCTGAGGAAAGCTGCCATATGTGAAACCTCACTTTCTGCCTCTTGAAAATTTTGTCTTTCGTGTCTCCCAGGGAGATGTCCATTGTGCTGTTTTGTAATTTTATCAGCATGAACTTCTGCTGAATATTTTCCTTCTTTTAAAATTCTATATTTTGGTAGAGCTAACTTAAAAACTTAATGTTGCAACATCTGTGCTCATACACCTGGGAGCCATGGGAGATGTGTCCTGAAGATTATCTACATTTTCTAATCCTATGATGTGCTGCAAAGTGAATGAAAGATGTTGCACGTTTTTTCCTGTTGTAAAAATTTATTTCTTAAAGAAGCCACTGTCTTCTTTAGTAGAAATATTCTCATATTAAAAGAGAATTATTGTTACCTGAACTACAAAGAATATTTTCTACAAATAGAATAGGATATTAATTTGTTTTGTTCATATTTAATTCTTAATATATATTATATATATGTATATATATATATACCTTCCCCCTAAGAGATGTGAATTTGTAGGAAAGATGGAGATAGTGTCCTGAAATGTTTTCAAACTAGACTCTTTAATAACTATTTAAATCTAATCAAAGCAAAATAAATGTAAGCACTGTGAATTTATTCATTTACTTCCTTGTGGGAACCTAGCAATAGTTCAATTTCATATTACTAAAAAAAACAGAGATTATGATTTTATTATTATTATTGAAACAAAAGACTGAGATCTTAACAAAAAAAGTCAGTTTATAGGTGAGAGAACTCTTATACTTTATTACCTATGAATAGTTCCATTTCTTTAACATAATCATCAGATAAACAATCTACAGCCATATTTGACTATTTTTATAATATGGTTTTCTTAATGAAATGTGAATGATTATTAATTACTGAATGTAACACTATAGGTGAAATTTTTATGGATTCTGATAGTTATGGAAAGCAATGGATAGCCTTGGAGTCTTTCAACTTCATGATCAATTTATTAAATTTGGCTAAATACTAAAATACTTTATGTGCTATGTCTTTTTGCAATTGTTTGACATGTGCTATTGGTTAAATGCTCATTGAGAATGGTGTGTCAGTCACTGTGCCATTACTGCAATAAAGATGAGCACCCCAATGTAGATAAGTTAAATAACTCATCAATGTCACTCAGTTGACATTGATGTGGAAGTGCCTCAGCAGGGTTCACTAGTTTATGGTAAACTAGTTTACTTGGTCATTCTTCCTTTTGGGGGTTACTGTGGTGTAGGTGTCTCCCAAGGCATCCATGTTGAAATGCAATCTCTACTGCTGGGAATTAAATGGATGGAAATTTAATCTGATTCTGTTTTTTAGAAGTTGGTCAATGTCATTAGGCTGAAGCTTCTGTAATTAAATTCTAATGACTTTACAAGAAGAGAGAGAGGGAGAAAGAGAGAGACACATGCATATATGTGTGTGTATACACACACATACACTCTTATACACATAGTCATGAATATAAATTCACATACACTTGCATACACAAAATGCACATATATTCCCGGTCTCTTTTCATGCTATGCCTGTATTATCTCACAATTTTTCCAGCTAGAAGATCATTGTCAGATGCAGGCCTTTGACCTTTTATCTTCAGAAATAAGCCCAAATGAGTTCTTCTCCTTAGAGTTTACCCAGTCTAGACTATTATTAGCAACATAAGTATAGCATAAGCACTTTTTTTTTGTTTGTAACAGAATAGCTTTTCACTTTCTGTTGATACAAAGACTATGCTAACAGAGGTAATACATTCAAAGTATTTTTAATTTAAACTCTACCATGTCCAAGGTATGGCATGTAAATTACTGTGATAGACAGGAAGGGAAAAGATGCTTAATTCAAGCCCACAGCTGCTGCCCTTTAACTATAAAGGCTTAAAGAAAGTTGCTATGTGATTTGCCCTTGACTTCCCACATACTGTTCCAACACTGACTGATGGAAGAGGGTTGGCTAGCTACAAATAAAAGAGGAAAAATAAACCCTTAACTTTTCAATCATTACAAAAAAGTTTCACAGTAGGGGAGCTCGTGGTCAATGTTAGATTCCTCTATCAGTCAAATTCCAGAGAAGAGAATTACAAGATGTTTGTTGTTCTTTTATTCATTTGCCTTTGAGGTACTGAATGAAAACACATAATTTCCTTGAGAGAAAAAGCTAAGCTCATGGGCACGCACTGTGTCTGTTTTGTGTAGTGATAGACCTGGAAGGTTGGAAAGCTCCTATACCTAGCTTTTTACCATGTCTTACATTGAGTGAGACTGAAGGTGGTATTGATTCTCTATTATTACTGCAGATAAACTGCTCCGGACACGCCAGTCATTCGACTTGCCCCAAACATGATGCCATGAGGCTGAACCCTTATTCCAAATGGAGAAGAACAGAGTAAAGATACAGCAGAAGAATGTGATGAGATAGATGATTTTTAAGGGTCAAAATCACTACTGTAGTTCTGCAATTAGATGATGTCAATGCTTTTGCCAAGGAATGTTCATAACTTGGAAGCTGTATTTGCTATTGACCTGATTTTACAATTGAGATCATGTCTATGCTTTAATTTGGAAGAAAAAAATTAATCATGGTGTTCCACAAACAAGGTGTACCAAGTGATGATGCTTCAAGTGCCTACTTAAGAGGACTATGACTTATGAGATGTAACACATTATTTCTTGAACCTTTAAAAAAGGATACTTAAGAATTGGAGTCCTCTGATTCTTCTGTAAATACCATATTACTCTGGTATTTTTATGAAATTTTTCTTTAATACAGTTTTCTTTTGTGTAACATTTTATTACTTATAAGTTATTTATACCATCTATCATGGTAAAAATCATTCTCACACAGTTTACATCTTAACTAGGACTCAGTGCTATTCTGTTCTAAAATTAGCTGACAAGACATGCAATTCAGTGGGTTCACAGGATTGACAGTTTTCTGTGTTTCTTTAATTGTCACCATGCAAATAAGGAAGGATGAAATCAGTGCAAAAGGATTGAGCAATTTGATCTTTTCATTTTTCCTAGGACTTCATTTCTCTGTCTCATGATTTTGATTTCTTACAGACGTTCTCATTGCTAGAGTTTCAAATTTTTAAATGAAATCTCAATGAAGAATAAATACATCTTCATTCTATTTGGAAGGAGGGAAGTATTGTCAGGAATATCTTTTGTTACTTCTGGATTTTACCCTAATTTCAAAACCAGGTTCAAGGTTACAGACAGATTACAGATGAGTTCATTTCTCCCTTTTCTGGCTGCAGCTGTGAAGGACAGCTTTGGTAGTTGGATTCCAAGCAGGTGTCCACAGGACCTCTCTATTTATGATGGATTAGTTTAAGAGGATCCCTACCTTCCTGTTCTTCTTGGTCATCTGCCAGGGGAATTACTTCTGGTTGCTCTACAGTGGTGGCATCTTCTTGGTTTGATGAAAGCTCTAAATGTAAGGAGAAAGAAGGAGACTCAAGGATATTTAAGTTGGAATTATTGAGAAAACACAGTGGCTACAAAACAGAAAGCCTTTTGTGGCTTTCAAAGATTCAAGATTTAGACAAAGCTGGATTCTGGCTCTCCATCCAACACACATACACACACTAGAAAGAGAGAGAATACACACACATACGAGGGAGAAAGAGAGTCCACATACACTCACTCAGTGTTCATACACTGACACAGTCATGCACTCAAACACACAGCTCACATTCATTTCCACACATTCAGTCTCTTACCCCATTCTCTCTCTCTCTCTCTCTCTCTCTCTCTCTCTCTCTCTCTCTCTCTCTCTCTCTCTCTCTCTCTCTCTCTCTCACACACACACACACACACACACACACACACACCACAAAATCACTCGCACGCTTTTAATAGAGAAGTCATGGTTTACAATTTCATCTCATTCTTGCTAACATATCAGTGTATTCTGGCTTCAGTACCTTCTGTCTCCATAGATGAGCTTGGGGACTCTGTCTCAATTTTCTCTTCACTCTTTGTTGAGTCATTCTCTTGTCCTGTAAGAACAGTGATTGAAGAAGAAAAGAAATGTGATATGCACGTCCATAGCTTTATCCCAGGTCTGAAAAGCGCATCCTCCAGAGGCCATCCTTTAATCACATACAAAAAGTGTCTTAAAATGTAAGTGGAAGACATTAATATCAGTTTTTAAATAATTAAGTTGATATCAGTTATTTTATGTGGAATATCCAGATAATTTGGGCAAGCCAACAAATCTTTTTTTTTTTTTTTTTTTTTTTTTTTTTTGAAACAAGTAGTATTCAGCTCATCAGTCTATTGGCAGAAAACAATTTGGAAGGTTTGAAATTTTAAGATTATGGGTTACATTAGGTATCTTTAAGATACATCGATCTCAAATATTTAGGATCACTTCCCCTAAGTTAAAATATACCTGTTGTTCATTCCTTCATCAACAGCACGTGGGAAGTAATTAAGGAATAGGATGGCAAAGCAACCCATAAACTTCCTTCACACATTAACTGAATTTGGAACATATTAGAAGAAGGATGTTTTTGTTTTTCTCATATCCCCTGACTTCTCCCCACAGGCTTTTGAGCATTCAAATACGCACTAAGACAGGAAATTGAAATCTGTCCGTTTTTGCCTCATGTTAATAAAAGATTTTAAGCTGAGGATGTCTAACTATTGAATTAAAATGAAAAAATGAATAAATCTTGACCTTGGACTGGTTGTAAGCCCAAGATGGACACATGAGAGCTAGAACTGTTTGTCTTGGTGCATCCCTGGGCAGGGAGAGAGGCGACATTCTTTCATCTTGTCCTTTCTCTCTGTTAAAGGACTACTTTCTTCTGTCTCTGACAACATGACCTGTCGTGGGGCATCTCATTTGTAGCAGACTGTTTTTATGTGTCTTGGTTTAGAAATGTCAGACGACAGACACTGTTTGACTCTTTGCAAAAGCTTAAGATCCTTTGCAAGTTTCTTCCGTCTCCCTGCACTGCATGGAATGTGCTCTTGATTTGGAGCAGAGCCAAGCAGAGGCAGACCTGAACACAAACTTTACTGAAAGCCACTGAGGTTTAGGGGCTTATTTGTTACTGTGGCAATGCTGACTTAACCCTTCATCTTCTGCTTCGATGTGTTTACTCTTAGACCGTCCACCATACTTTTTCCTCTAAGTTCCTTTTCTGCCACTACAACCCCAAAGTAAAATACAAATCAGAAACAAAACAAAAACCAGTTTTGTTTTAATGGCATCCATTCCTCCTAAGCTCAGATTTGATCAGAAGGCCTGATAAAATAATAAACATTAACATTTATTTACCTATGTGTTGGCTGAAGTTAGAACCCTCAAGCTTTCCTGGGTAACTTTGTTCTTTCATGCCCTCTGATGGCTCTATAAAATGTTTTTCTTTCCTCATTTTCCATCTTCCTTCCTCTTTTCTGGCTCAGGGTACTTAAGGTTGGAACATTTTTTTTTTTCCTGTATGTTGTCTAAGTTTTAAATTGTTAGCAAAGAGAATCTTTAAAATGTGGGTTTGATTAAAACTTTTTTCCTTGGGATAAGCTCCATTCCTCTCATGCTTCCTCATTTATCCCTAAATTATGGCTTACTGACAAGCAACAATGGAGTTATCTAGATGCTGTGGATTCATGCTCATATACATGGTAAACATTTGTTCTTCTTTGGTTTAATAAAATGCTAATTGGCCAGAAGGCAGATAGGAAATATGGGTGGGGCTACCAGACTAAGAAAACTCTGGGAAGAGGATAGAGCAGAGATGCCAGACAGACACAGAGGAAGCAAGATGAGAATGCTGCTCTGAGTAAAGGCACTAAGCCACATGGCTAATCATGGGTTAGTTTAAAAATAAGTGTTAGCAAGTAATATGTCTGAGCTACAGGTCAAACATCATGTAATTAATATGTCTTTTTGTGATTATTTGGGACTGCTGGTCTGGCTCTTGAGGCTAGGCCAGGCCAGAAACCTCTTACTAGATCTAAAAGCTTCAAAAAACAGTTAAAAAAAAAAAAGCTTTCAGGCTTCACTCTATTCATAGAGACATACAGAATATTTTTCAAAATCTCATATGTATGTACATATATGCTAACCCTTATGAAGTGCTGGCCTATAGGACTTGCCTGAATTGGTATGTTCCTGACTCAGGGTTTGTTGAGCTACTTCACATCTGTTATCTCCACTAATTGAGCCACTCTTCAGGAAAGCACTGTGACTGTCATTGGGTGTAGTAAGAGGTTTCTCGCCCGGACTTTCGGGCCTAGCTTCAAGGTTTAGACCCACAGACATGCAGAGACACACAGATGATTACAATAGTTTAAGGCTGATCAGCCTAAGGCCCAGGCATATAACTTTCTAACTCTTTTCCCTTAATCTAACCCATGACTCTTATCCTGTTCAGCCATGTGGCTCGATACCTTTTCTCAGAGCAGCATAGTTGTCCTCTGCATCTTCTGGCTTCTCTCTGGCATTTTGCTCTGTTCTGCCTGTTCCTAGAGTCTTTTTAATCTGGTAGTCCTGCCCACACTTCCTGTCAGCCTTTGGCCAATCAGCATTCTTATTAAACTCATAGGTGGGGACAATTATTTACGATGGAACAACATAATCTCCCTACAATTGAGCCTTCTTCTGGCTGACTACACTGCCATTTCTCTTTATGCTTTTCCTGCAAATATCTTTGTTTTGCAATTTAACATGTAAAACACATAAGTCATAATTGAATAGTTTACAATTATTTACATAATTCATATCTTCATGTTGAATCTTACTGGGATCAATAATATTAGCACCAATGGTTTCTTTCTGGGGGTTCCTCTTCAACAGCTAAGAGTTTGGTTTGTTTCTTGAATTTACATAAGCAAAAATACATACTCTCTGAAGTATTTGATATGTGTGAGATTTGTCCCACTTTTTGTATGCATCAATTGATCATTTCTATATGATGTTTATGAGTTTGCTGCTTGAAGACATGATGCCATATGAAATTGAGTAATTTCCATTTGGGGACTGTTCTGAATAAGAATTCCAAAACGTTTCAGTGTGTTCTTTTGTGTGAAATGTATTTATGTCATTTGACCATCACCCCAGAAGTGAAATTGCTAAGTAACTGGGAATTACTTTCTTAGGTTTACTAGATCATATGAAACAGTGTGGTAAAGAACCTGATCCCTTTTTACCTCTGGCAGAAATGTATAAGAACTTATCTGTTCTCTTCATTCTTTAGATGGTATCCTGTTACTGCGGGTCATAAGATTATCTGATAAGATGTAGTAAGCAATAAAAACTCTCCAGGCCACTTCCATCTTTATCAGCTGGTGGCCATATGAACAGCTATTCCTTCTGCCATATGTTAAGTGCCAGTGGCACTGTCTATGGGAGGTGTTGGGATAGGTGTCCACAAATAGATGAGTGTTGTTCTCAAAATGTCACCAGTTGCCAGACACAGACACGCCACATAGAAAGAAGTTCTTTACAGGAAGACATTAAAAAGAGCCCTAACTTTTATTTTTTAAATCACTTTGAGATGATTTTTTTCCATGGATGGCAGAAAGCAGAAAGAAAAATGATATAATGACGGATAAAATAAGAAACGTTTGTTGAAGTGGAAGAAAGGGACTTTAATTAAGAGTTAATGTAAAGTTCTAAAATTAGACTTATACAATCAGCCTCAAGGAATGAATGGGGAGGGCACTAGCTTCATTTCCATTAAAAAAGGAAGCACAGGTTTTGGTTTCTCGGTCTTCTCTGGATAAATGTGAGGCAGGCACACTAGAATGGCTGCAGGAAGGAAAACTGAATCACACAGAACGTCAGCATTCTAATTTTCAACTTATTGCCTTGAAAATGTATTACCTAGACAGCTACTCCCAGCCACAAAAGGATGAATTTAAAAATTGAAACATAGGGGCTGGAGAGATGGCTCAGTAGTAAAGAATATTTAGCAGTCTTACAGAAGTTCTGAGTTAGATTTCCAGCACCAGCAGCTCAGCACTACCTGTAACTCCAGCTTCAAGGGATCTAATGCCCTCTTCTGGTATCTACAGGCACCCATACTCATGCATGTGTGCGTGGGCACACATACACAGAGACACACACACACACAATTAAAAAAATAATAAAAATAAAATCTTGAAAACCCAAAATATATACAAGGTGATATAACACTTATACTAAGTAAATATACTTTTGGGAAGTATATGCTCAGACACTCAAAAAGTAGAGAAGTGTTTTGTTGTTTCTGTAATACATAGTATGAATGATAAGAAACTAGTTTAATGAGCAGGAACTGGAGACAATTAGAAAAAATTCTATACCCAGGGAATATGACAATGCTACCATCTAGAATAGATGTCATAAAGAGAAGGTACAGTAGTGTAGACAAACCAATGTGCTAGATATCAAACTGTTGCATAAAAATAAATTAAGAAAGCTAAGTAGTGAGTGAAGAAGATTTTGAAATGGTATCTTCAGGAGACAGTTATAAATTATGGCTTATATTCAGTGTGTATGTGTGTGTGGTATGTATTGAAAAATATTTTAGGAGGGAGAATATGCTTTAATATTTTTATGTACAAACACATGTGCCCTTCTATATGTTTACATTAGTGGATATAAACTCTGGAAGGCTATCCCCTAAAATGTTAATAATTATTATTACTGAATTGTAGGTGATACCTTGTAATAGTTCATTTTGCTAATGTGCATTTTATATTCTACAACTTTCATGTTCCAAAATTTATCAATTAACTGTGAAAACAAAAACATAAAAATACTTTCAGTAATGCCAGAGAAGAAAAACATTTGGCTAACATCTGTGTGTGCGTATGGTGCATATGTGTGGACATGTGTGCATATATGTGTGTAAAGGGTTGTTAGTGAGGGGTGGAGATGCATGTGCATGTGTGGAACAGATCTAGCCAAATCCAATTATTTCCTCCAAGCTCTCTATCTCCTGACCTCTAGACAGTAAAACAATCTAACCATATACAACTCTTCTTTTTCTTAAATGCCCTTCTACTTTTTGTTAAATCAAAAGTGTTCACTGTGGTCTTTATGGGCTCACTCACCATTGCCTAAATGTTCCTTGTTGCCTCTCCACCCACTCATCATGCTCTCCTAACAGCTGAAATGCTCTTTGTCCTTTCCTATGTAGTAAAGTTTTGTTTTTCAAACTGAAACCAATGACACACACCACACACACACACACACACACACACACACACACACACACACACACACACACACACACACACACACACACCACATATTCCCTGAGCAAGGCCGATTACCCTTTTGTCTTTTATGAAGGAAGCATTTTGAGAAGGAGCTGCATCCAAAAAGGCGTATTGACTGATTAGAACTTCAACATCAGTGATGTGAAGAGGTTGGAATGATATCTTCAGTCCCTTAATTAGCCATTCACTACCCATCTCTAGATTCAGCAGCTAGTGACTAACAGACAAAACTCCTGTGGAGTGTTTTAGCTTAGCAAACTGCTAGCTTCCACCAACCCAAAAATCTGAGAATGGCATCGGACAGCACTGGAGGCCTAGAGATGAGAGGCCTGTGCTCTGTTCTCACCTACCTCTCTGATGTTTTCAACAGCAGATCTGGAAAATGTCCTGACTTATGACTTTATCTAGTCTCCACAAAACTGCTTCCATGCTGGATAACGGAACTGAATTTGGGGCAAGCTAGATCTGTGTTCCTGGGTTACGGTCACTCATATTTGGCTCCAAAATAAACTAACTTTTATCTATCGAAGTGAGAGCTATGCTTTGTATGAACACTTTGTTCACTGACTTTTCTTTCTGTCTGTTACCCTCTTTTCATACTTCAATGCAATTGTATCTGTGTTTCCCACTCTCATTAAATTGTGCATGTTTCACAGATACAAATTTATCTGTTTATAACACCTTTCTTCCCAGCACCTAGCATGAGGCACCAACAATAATTGTCTATTTTAGCTGACCCTCTGTTATAGTATTTGTCAGAGTCTGTACAGTCTTCTGGGATTACAACTTACTTCCTTTTCATCTTTTAATAAAGTGGGTGCCTTATGCTACACAGTACTCCAGACCATATTGTTTCAAAGAATTTTATTTCTAAACTAAGGCTAAACAGATGCTTTATGGAAACCCTAACCTCTCTGGGCCTCAATTTCATGATTTAAAGGTGATAAATGGCTGTGATGCTAGACATTCTCTTAGATTCCTCTATGTCCTGATGGTGACCAGTCTTCACTGACAATGCAGGAACCCATTCTCTATCTGATAACACAGAGACATGACCATCAAATGCATTCATCACACTAGGTCCTTGCTGGACACTTTAAGTCTGAGTTTCTCTGTACAATGATGTGGAAAGAGTATGGTGCTCCTGGGGCAGAGACATTCCATATCCTGAGGGTCTTCATGAGGCATTGGCTTCACCTAATACTGGGATGATCAGGGTTTCATAGAGCTTGGCACTGCTGAGAATGCTGGCCGGGTCTGTTTGAGTGGGGATGAGAGGCTCAGGCTGAACAACAGGGTTGCCTTGACCCTCACTGACAAGATGAAAGGCCATTTCAGTGCTTTGGAGGAAATGGTTTTCCCCTGCCTTCCATTTATCTCCACTCTTGGCCAGTTTCACCTGAGTGCATAGTATATATTGGCAACCATTTCCTGAATATAAATCTATGCTTTCTTTTGTTTCCCCCCTGAAATGTGGTGTGAAAACTGAAAGTGACATATAGTCTCCAGCTTTGAAATTCAAGAGTGATCCTGTTCGCTCAAATCACAGCACCAGGACCTGACTTTCTAAAGAGAATGTGTGAGCTCCCACACTGCACCATGCACCTGGCCCCTGTGTTGAGGGCAACTGCTGAGCTCTCAAGCCTTTGTGTTCAGCCTCTCAGGCCCAGTATTTCTTCCTGCTTTTCTTTAGCCCATGGGGGCAGCTTTGTTTGTCTTTATATTCAGTGAAGTAGAATCCCCACAGCCCTCTGACCTAATCTTCCGAGCAGAGGAGACAAAAGAATACAAAGGATTTCACAGTTTGTTTATATATTTTTTTCATACATCGAATTCAATCACCCATACTAATGGGAGGGGCATTAGAACAGCTAATCCACAAATCCATTCACTTTTCCTCAGAAACAGATCACATGATTGTTTCTTGAAGCCCTGGTAATTAAGTTTGGCTCAAGCTAATGCTTCAGCTTCAATTAATTTGCATAAAAATTGGTCTGGGGACATCAGTCTGAAATGAAGCATTTTCTAGAGGCTAAACCTAAACTCAGTGTATAAATGGACTGTTTGGGGACAAAGGCACAACAGCACAGCTGTATGGTTTGCAGGTTATTAGATGCTCAGTGTTTTTCTGTTTTTGGTTTTTGTTTGTTTGTTTGTTTTTTAACAATGACTTTGTTTCTTTGACATTTGTCTTAAAATAATAAAATTGTGAGTTTTTTCAATTTGAAATTTGCTGCTAATATTCAGCATTGAATCTTTGCCATGTCCAAATGCCCAGATTGAAAGCAAAAGATAAAACTATCCTTACATGAATTTGGTTATCTCCTAAACATCTGCGATTCTCCTCTAGGGCCCATAAGACTGACTCTTCTAACGTAAATCACTTGTGAAACAATTTTCTTTGTAGTTACAACAAATACACTTTGCCTGTGAATACAGCACCTTGGAGAACAGACTTGAACATAATTTTATGAAGACAGAGATTGCCACTTTTACTGTTCTGAATTGCTATCATTCTCATGTGTGTAAACACACATACATATGCAATTCATTTCGTGTACATATACCAATTTATCTGTATAGGTACATACGTGTAAGTTTGTAAATACATCTTGTGATCAGAATAAATTTATCCTTTATTTCTTGAACTTTATCATGTTTTTCTAAAATCATTCACTTTTAAAAAAACATACTTTGAAAAGATGTGTCGTATTCTATGTAGGATTAATTTTGGGGTGTTTTTAATATTCCTTGTGTGTACTGTTGAGTGCCATACTGTAGTGGATACTTTATGAGTAACTACCTCCACAAGTTTTAAATAGGTTATACCAAAATGGTTAGTGGCGAATTGATGGCTTTTATATCTCACTAATAGTGAGCGAATGTCTTCAAAACTGTTTCCACCAACTTCATATATTTTCAGTTATTTAAAAAAGAGAAGGTAAGGTATTCCCATTTTATGTTTCTTTCTTTACAAAAGGAGATAAGGGCATCTTTTCATTTATGACTATTTCCCTTCTTATTAGCTACAATGAAGTAGTTGAGTCTTTTGCTAGTTTTCCTCTTGGGCTACTATTTTTGGTGGTTTGTTTTCTTATTAATGTGTGAGCTAATTTTTCTCATATAAGAATATTCTGTACTAGTCATTTAGATAGGCTGTGCTTCCTAGCAGATATTATTTAAAACTTGACTTGGTCTTGGTCTTTATATATCACACTAAACAACTTTTTTTTTTCTAACGCACAGACATGAGCATACATCTATATGTTCCAAATATATTCATATAAGTCAGTGGTTCTGAACCTTGGTTTGCGACCCTTTAGAACCACCCTTTCATAGAGTCACCTAAGACTAAAAACAGATATTTCCATTATGATTTATAACAGTAGCAAAATTACAGTTATAAAGTAGCAACAAAATAATTTTATGGTTGGGGGTCACTAAAAAATGAGGAACTGTGTTAAAGGATCGCAACATTAGGAAGCTGAGAACTATGGGAGATTATGTTGTTACACTGCAAATAATTGTCCCACCCACTGGTTTAATAAAAAGCAATGATTGGCCAAAGACAGGCAAGAAGTGTAGGCAGGGCTACCAGACTAAGAAAACTCTGAGAACAGGAAGCACAGAGCAGAATGCCAGAGAGAAGCCAGAGGAAGCAGAGGACAATTATGCTGCTCTGAGAAAAGGTACCGAGCCGCATGGCTGAGCAGGATAAGAGTCATGGGTTAGATGAAGGGTAAAGAGTTAGCAAGTTATATGCCTGGGCCTAAGCTGATCAGCTAAAAACTATTGTAAACATCTGTGTGTCTCTGCGGGTCTGTGGGTCTGTGGGCCTAAACCTTGAGGTTAGGCCCGAAATTCCGGGCCAGAAACCTCCTACTACAGAGAACCACCGATATGTCTTTATTTTGTAATATACACAAAATTATGTGTGTGAAAAACCAAAAGTATTTTATTATTATATTTTAGAGATGCTTTAGGTTCAAAGCAAATTAAAAGGAAGGTACAGAAGCATACCATGTGCCCCTGCCCCCGGTGGAAGCCTTCTCACCTCCCCATATTTGCTTTCACAGCCTGAGTGGTATATTAGCTACAACTCTTTGTCACAGTATTTTCTCACACTGAGGTTAATTTTGGTCTTATACATTTCACAAGATTAGCTAAATGCATGGTAACAGATGTCACCATAATTGTCTTTCTGAGTATTTTCAGTGTTCTGCAAGTCCTCTGCCTCTTCCTAGTCACCCCCCCCCAACCTCCACGCAGCTCCTAGAAGGAACTGATCCTTGTCATCTTCATGCTTCTTCTTGAATGTCATAGAATTGGACTCACATGGCTCACAATCTTTCCTGATTGGCCTCTTTTACTTAATGTGCACTTGAATTATCTCTCGGTCTTTCTATGTATCGATATCTCATTCTTTTTAATGCTGAATAACCTTTGGGTTGTTTATTCCAATATGTCATATTAGAATATTTCATTATGTTTACTATGTTATTTTAGTACATTTCATCTTTACCTCTTCTGGAGCTCATGTTGATGTAAGGATTGTAGTTGGGATTCAGTTTATTTTTTCCCAATTATCCAACTAGTTGTCTTAAGGTCACTTACTGAGTCATCTGTCTTTGAAATGCCAGCCTGTGTATGTACTTGGTCTCAGTTCCAGCCTCGTTCATCTGTTTCATTGATTTGCCTGTCACTTCCTACAGCAGGACTACACTGTTAATGACAGTCTAAGAACATCCCATGTTATTTTTGGTCTATTTGTTTTAGCATTGCTGACCATATAACATCTGTGAATTCCCTGCAGTATTCCCAACAGCTTTTGATTTGTATTATATCTTATCTCCCCATCTGACACAGTGACTCATCACTGTAATATTTAATGAGGGCTCAAATTTTCATCAGTAATAAGTGACCAACTCTTTCTTTTTTAAGCCTTTTGATCGATAGGTTCCAAAGCCACCTTTCCTGTTCTTATTTGTTGTCTGTTTTTCACAAATATACCCTTTCTTTTTCTAACTCCATCTTTTTAAGGCTTCACAGTTTTATTGAACTTAACTAAATTGTTCTGGTTCTTACACTTGATAAAATAACCTAATTTTATGTACATACACTCACACTTATTTGTTTTCTGTCTCATTTTATGCAGTCTGCATTCATTGCAAAGTTATTTAAATTTAGTACTATATAGATTACTTAATATATATTTTATGTTCATAATGAGTTTGGTGAAAATTAGGAAAGTAAGGTATCTTCTTTTAATTCTATTTCAGCATCATTCTATTTGTGATTATTGTCAACTCTCTCTCTCTCTCTCTTTCTCTCTCTCTCTGTGTGTGTGTGTGTGTGTGTGTGTGTGTGTGTGTGTGTGTGTGTGTGTTGAGACAGATGTTTGATCTGTTGCCCAGTGTAGCATTGAACTTGTAATCTTGAGGTCTCAACTACCTAGGTGATAGGATTATAGCTATGCAACATCACCACACAAATTTTCAAGGATCTTCTTAAAGGTAATTTAAATTCTTAGGAACATAGTACAAGATTCCTAAGTTTGGTGTTATCTCTACGGAAGTTTTTATCCTTATGTGCCAATATTGAACACTCTGCCATAATCTTTGTTCTGTACCTGCCATTAGTAATTCATATCAAACATGGTGGCTAATGTCTACAATGCCAACATTGGAAGGCTAGGGGAGAAGTTTTGCCGCTGATTTAAGGCCATCTTAGGCTGCATTGTGAATTCTAGGATCACCTAGGCTATGAGTACAACACTGATCAAAAACCAACATAAACAATACATTCTTCTACTTCTGTTGTGGGATTCAGGTGTCAGCTGATAAGGTCAGAAGACACTTCCGGGACCCTGGAGGGGGTGTGGCCAAGCCGATTGATAAGTGGCTGCTGGGACACGAGGAGCACTCTTCCTGGTTCCTGGCTGTTGGAGAGAGGGTCCCATCATCCGTCTCCAGGCTCCAGTCCCTGTTCAGGTGCTACTGTAATCTGTTACCTGTACCGTGAGTGTTGGTTTATATTTTAATAAATATCTATCTGGTATTGGCGTCCTTATAAGTAAACCCCGCCTACATACTTCCCTTCCTTTTTCTTCATTTAACCGTTTTTAAAAATCACAGCAAATTTATATGTAAGAAAAGCAAAAACAGTAAACAAACAAACAAAAACCATATAGAACTTAAGCTAACCACACATACAAAAGCTATATATTTTTATAGCTATGTGGTCTAGAAGCCCTCACATGCTCCCTTCCAGTCAACAATTCCAATCCCAATCACTGAGGCTCAAATATAGCATCTACCCTTTCATTAGCATCTTTTATCTGAGCATAGGCAATTGCTTTATATGCATGCTCCACTGGTTTCAATCTGCAGGAATGCTAACCTTCCATGACTCTGACCCACAATTCTATAAACCTTAGCTTCTAGGATTCTCAGTTCTGTGTAAACTATACAGGGAGCCTGTTAGCTCTGCCTGAATCCTTTTCCTCTTGGCATGGCCTGGAAAGCCCCGAAACAATCATTTGAGACAGAATTCACTTCATTTTTTCACTTTCAGGGGTCATTGAGACTTACAAAATTTCATCATTCATTAGCACGTTTACAGTCCGTGACATTAGAAAAAGAATCCATAGAGGGAGACACTATTCCTGTCTTCCAAGAGAACAAGCCAAACAATTTACATTCCTTAATTTTTCATACATCTTCAAATTTCTACCTGGAATCAGTATTTTCTACCCTGTGGAGTATCTAGATATCAACAGACCCTTTTTTTAATCCCCTGTAAAATAGCCTAGTTCATTCTTATTCTGGAAACACACTTTTCCCACAGGAATTTCAGTTTCTGCTTGACTATCACTTTGCTGCATCTTCTTTGCATTTCCATTGTATCTACTGAAAGTCATCTATTGGCAAGGCGATTGTTGGATGACTTTTTTTTTAGATGTTCATTTTATCTTTGAATCTCGGAAGTTTTGTTGTGATGGACTTGTACATTTATTTCTATTTACTCTGCTTGGAGTGCATAACCTTTGGAGAAACTTGAGCATTGCGGCAGTTTCAGAGGGATGGGACTAGCTCTGGATTCACTTTTATTTGCTCTGCTTGAAGCGCAACATGCTTGACGAAATCAGGACCAATCTTTTAATCAAGGTTTCTCACATATCTGTTTTCAAATTCGATACTGATCAATTTGTTCTCTAATTTAATTCATGGTACACTTCACCACTGTATAATAAATGGCATTGCCCTACTTTACTGTTTGTCCTCCTGTTTTCTTCTTACTATTTTTAATTCAGATACGTTCCTCATATCTAACCCAGGGTTCACAAACTCTTGTTCATATGACCTTAATATACCCTTAGAACACGAGTGTGTGCATTGAGTTAATTTCCATTAGCAGCACTTTATTTCTGACCCCTCTTTACTTTCTTATTTTTGTTTTAAACATTAACCATTCCCAGCTAGAAATTCCAAGCTTGCCTTTATTTCTTCATGAGTATCTTTTATCAGTCATTATCTTTTAAAAAGTTATTTATCTTTATTGTGCGTACACTGGGGTTTTGGCTGCATGTACATCTGTGTGACAGTGCTGGATCCCTTGGAAATGGGATTACAGATGGTGGTGAGCTGCCATGTGGGTACCAGGAACTGAACCCTGGTCCTCTGCAAGAGTAGTCAGTGCTCTTAACCGCTGAGCCATCTCTCCAGCTCCCAGTGTCACTGTCTTATACTTTGTGCCTATCAGCAATATTTTCAGCTCATGTAGATTGCCATCTCTCATCTCTGGGTCTCTGGTTACCTTGATTCCTTTCACCTGTTTGGTTATTTTTACTTGTATGTTCTAGATATTGTATTTCACAAAATATTTATAAAAATTGTTTGCTGTGGATAAAGCCGTTTCTTTACTCTAGCTACTATCTCATGTGTGTTTTTCTCTGGTGCTTAGGAGAACTGGAAATCTGGGGCTGGTATTAATTTACTTTGGAGACGGAGGTAATCTGAAAATGAATAGCAGGCTTCAGAAGCAGACCTTTGGCTGGTTCACCGTTCTGCCGATGTATGTATCTTTGTATCTTTGGGCTTTCTACTCATAATAATTGAAATGGCTGTATGAGTCCATCTGTGTTTTGTTTTTTGCCTTTTTGTTTTTTGCCAACATGACCTCAGATATTCTTTGCTGAATCAGTATGCTCCCCAACACAAAGGCAGTTTTAAACTTTGGATTTATAATCCAGAGCGCTACAGTTTTCTGGATCTAGCCTAGAGATTCTTTATTGTATTGCTAACTCTTTAATACCTTTAAACAGTCTCTTTTTCACACTCATATGTGTGCATATATATATAAATAATTATATCTATCTATCTATCAACTATAATCATCCATCCATCTTCTATCTATCCATCTCCTCATCTATCTCTACATTCATCCATCCGTTTATTCATCTATCAATCAATCTTTCTATCTAATGTTATTACTTATATTATAAGGCAATTCTTATATAATAAACAGAAACAGGATTATATGAAATATAATATAATCAATGAATATAGTGTATTATACTTTTGTTTTGGTTGTCTGATATTAATGAGAAAAACAAATTATTTCGACTTTAATTACTAAAAGTAGAAATTGTCTTTGTGTCACCTTTAAACAACATATACTTTCGAAGTAAAAGAGATATTTGGTTATATTATTTTTAGTACTAATTCAAAAACAATTATTTAAACAATTTTCCTATGTTTAATTTGTACTTTATACCACCCAGAACCTTCCCATTGTTCCTTCCTCAGTCTGAATTTTTTTTTCCTCTTCTGCACTTAGATTTTAAAAAAGCTTTCAGTTCATTTCTCCAGAAACCTTGCCTGGATGCTATGTTTTCTAAATCTTTAAATTCCCAAGAAACCATTACTTGACTTAACACATGAACAATGTCTTTACGGTGTGCAGAAATGTGCTCCTAAATGGCTTAGAAATTCTGATTTTTTTTTTCTGGCAGTTGGGGCTAGATTCTGGTGATACTATTTGTACTGATTGTGTCTTTCTTGTGTATTTTCCAAGCCTTTCTTAGCCACCAATCTTCAGAAATTACATGAAGCTATGGGGTGTCTGTTCTTATTTGACTTTTCATTACCTTTGCATATAAATATAATGTATACTCTTACATTCTGGGCATAGAAACTGGCTTGCATTAGGAAAACATTTTTCTCTCTATTATTTTCCTACAGATTGCTTTATTTCTGCAGGCTTTGTTTATTCTTCTTGGTATTCCAAGGATATGGATATGGAGATTTAGTCTCCTGGGCTTATTCTCCCTATGCCTCCCATTTATTTTCATTCTTATCATATATTCATTTCAATGGTTCTAAACTATTGCTTATAGAATCTAGGCAGGTAACAATAAGCAATTTGAATGTTCCAATTTGGTTAAGAATAATGAGTGACAAAGATTGAGGGTGGCAACAAGGTCTCACCAGTATGTCAGTGTAAGGAAATAGCATCAGAAGTCTACTCTTATAGAAAAGCTCAGTCTGACTTTTAATATATAATACTCCTTGATAGAAACAAGAAGCTGTAAAAAGACCCCATAACTTACCATTGGGAAGTTCTTGATCACACACAGAATGATTGATCACATCACTGTCTTTTACAGGATTGTCATCCTTTGCATAATCTGCTAACAAAGAAACAGAGCCTTTAGTCATTATCTTAAACTGGGAAAGAGAGCATCTTTCATGATGGACAGGATGGATTCACATTCAAGACTATATGCATTATTATTTACAACTGGAACCATTGAAACCATTAAATGTTTTTTTTAACCATCAAAAACCATTTTCTTGAAATACTACCTACAAAAGCTGCATAAAGCTTCAGAAGCAGAGAAAATAGCAGAGGTATCTTTGCAACAGACAAGAAAGAATAAAGTGGGCTTCATGCACCAGTGAAGCCTCAGAATTGTGGGAAAGGAACATGGAAGGTGGTCCAACTAGAGAAGATTAAAGGGATATCTAATTTTAATGCTATTAGTGTTCCCAATATTCTATTGCTCACATATGTGAGACCCATGTCCCCAGAAAACCAGACACTGAATCTTGGAAACCCAATAGAAAGCTGTTGGAAGACCCTGCTGCTTAAGGTTGCAGTCCACCATGTCAGGACAGTGTTCTAAGCTCTGTGCAAATGGAAGACACCCTTTCCCAGCAGGGGCTTCCTACTCTCCACCTGACCTTATTTGGAAGCTGTGTTTGACTTATCTTAAGTGTGACCTTTGACACACTTTTCTGTAAATGCTCTCCTCCTGGCATGCATATGATAATTAAGGTATTGTGTTTCCATCTGTATGAGGGGATCATGCTGCTGAACCCATATAAAGCATAGCAGGAGCATCTATTAGGTGATCTCCCAGCTGCTGTCCCTGTCCTACATTTTCCCCTCACTCTGGAATAAAGTTGAGCTGTCTCACTGAAGATGACTCCTGGAATGCTATTTCCACCATCCTCACACCAGCCAGGTCCTGCTTGTTCCCCTTGTCTTTGTAGCCCGAGGGCCAAAAGACCATGGGAAAAAGGGAGACACTAGCAAGCATGGTCACCCCAAAGTCCCAAAGGAGTTGACAAGAGCAAGCAGGGGATAGAGAACTTCTGTTCTATACAAAGTAATTCTCACCTCTTAAGTATCCTTCCAAATATGGAATCAGCATATACCCACTTTAAAAATATTGTTTATTACATTTTACTTTAGTGTGTGTGCATGTGTGTGTGTGTGTGTGTGTGTGTGTGTGTGTGTGTACATACACGCATATGGAGAGCACTAGGGCATGCATGTAGAGATCAATGGACAACTGATGTTAATTGTGTATCTCCTACTCTGTGGGTCTCAGGAACTGAACTCAAGTCATCAGATTTGGTGCCAGGGACCTTTTCCTGATGGACCTTCTTGCCAGCCCTTATGTGCTCAGTTTTATTGTTACAGTTTATGCTACAGAACAAACAGCACAGCTCTAAGTATTCTGTAATAAAGAATTCCTGACAGTCTACAATGATAGATGTTAAGCCCTCTCTGGAGGATCTTGAAAAAGACATTAAAAAGAACCTATAGTTAGCCAGGAGTAATACAGAAAATAGGTCTTTCACTCATTTCACAAGGTTTTTATTGAGGGATAACTATATGGCAGGTGCTGGTCTAGCCTTGGCACCTAACAGAAAATACATGCTTTCCTGCATGAAGTTTGCAATCTAGTATACCTTTCTTACATAGCGCAAAGGAGCAAAACTCAAGATACCTAAATATTACAAGCTGAACTTGTCAACATTTTTTTTCTAGGGAGAAAACTGGGTCCGTCCATCATATACTTTAATTCTCATGAATTGCTTCTTTCCTGGATTTGTACCTTTAAGCTGAGTTCTAAGGCTGTCACAGTCAGATACAATCTGAAATAAAATTTTGTTTGTTGCTTTCCTTCCACATCATCTTTTCCACTCTTTTCCACCATCCTCCCACATTCTCAAAACCGGAAGATGGCTTTGAACACTGTGTTTTGGTTATTATAAAAAAAGCATGTTTCTTTAGCCTGCTACAAGCAACTTTTGATGGACAAGTGAGAAAGCTAGGTAGTTACCATATGATTCAGCTTTAATAACCAGTGAATCGAGTATACACCAGAGTGTGCAACTTTAATTAACTGCAAATAATTCCCCAAAGCAAGTGTTCAATCATCTTCAGTGCTTTCTAGTTCTGTCGGAGTCTGACAATAAGTTTAAAAGTCAAAAACTGGAAGTAAAATTGAGCACGGCCATGTTTCCCCACACTGTTATCTCACACATGTCAAATGGTAAAACCATCTCCCATTATAATGTGCTTTTTAATGTTGGAGCTAACATTGAAGAGACTGAAGGGAAACCCTTCAAATGTGATTTGTTTGTTTGTTTGTTTTTCCCCATGAACAGGAAGAATAAACAATGGCCAAATAAAACATTTGTCTCAGTATAAGACAGTGTTTTATTTTTTTGAGTTTATAGGAAATGTTATAAATTGGTAAGTAATTTCACACAACTCTCATTTTTTCCAACATTAACATCTTAAGACTATCTGAGACTTATGAGTATTTAAAGTTTATTAACTTACACAGAATAGTAACTATATTAACTTACACAAAATATTACTATGTCTATTAGTTTATTTATTTGTTTATTGGTATTTCTTAGTTCAGTTTTTTTTTGTTGTTGTTATGGGAACATGGCTGGAACCTGTGGTCCTCCTCCCTCTACCTCCTGAGGACTAAGATTACAGGGGTGCCCCCACACTAAACTAAGAAATGTTATAAATGATGACTTGTTTTGAGTTCATAAGCTTGTAATAGAGTAATAGAATTACTTATATAAAGTAGATGAAAAGCATTTGAAAAATTAATCACTAGACTGTACCAGGTTTTTGTAACCCTGAAATGTCTACAGCACATTCTTGTGTATGTGTTTACGAGTATTTTCTTCTTATTTAATTCACCACATTTAACAGTGAGTAAATCACCACTAAAGACATATGAAAGCAAAGTGAAGCTTAGAATTGACAGGAATCTGACATGGGGAACCCATCAGCACTTTTCTAGACCTGCCTTGTGAGACATTCCCATTCCTCTTCAAGGCTGCACTGCTGAGTGCTTTTGGTGTTATGATTCTTGAAAAACAAATACATTGGCTATATGAAACCCATTTACAGCACATATATGCCCTTAGTGGCCACTGCACCCTCAGTTTTTTTGATGTACTCATGGTGGTTGGAGGTCTCTACTACCGCAAAGAATTTTTCAACTTAATGCTTCCACCAGAAACCTTCCTCTGCTGTCTAGCACGGGCCAGTTCACAGCTTTCATGAGGACTTTATAAGCCAGTTGTGGTGGTTAAGGCCTGAAAAACTGGTACTCTGGAAGCTAGGAACAAGGAAGGAGCTGTGAGAGCATTCCAGGCAGCCTTGGACATCCCAAGACCAAAAACAATTTATCAAAGTGATCCCAAGAATGCTTTGATTTTCAATTTTAATTTTTGTTTTGTTTTATTTTCCAAGACAGGTGTTTTTCTGTGTAGCAATGGCTGCCCTGGAATTTGCTCTGTAGACTAGGATGGTCTTGAACTCATAGAGATCTACCTGCTTTTGCCTCCGGAGTGCTGGGATTAAAGGTGTGTGGTTCTTTTTGCTCTGTAGTCCAGGCAGGTCTGAATTGTCAGTTCTCTTGCTCAGCCTCATCGGTGCTAGGATCACAGGCACATGTCACTACTCAAAGCTATAACTGTATTGTACTGCTGTATATGTCAGAGGTTAGGAAACTATAGCCTGAGGGCTAAAAAAGACCGTCACCTATTTTTTTTGTGTGTGACTTTGGTGCTGTAGATGATTTTTATGGTTGAAAACAAGATAATGACATATGATGATACTTTAAAAAGTATGTGAAATATCAAGTCTCTAAATAAATCTGTGTTAAGACAGTCATTCTTCCTTGTTTGCACATTGTCAATACATACTACATTTTAAATTTTGACCTGTTTAAGACGCTGATTTAAAATTATGGAAGCAAATTCTGAGCTTACAAACTCTATACAGTCTTATATAATATATAGAGTATTTTTCAGTGTCCCCAGGTTACAACATATTGATAATTGCTCAATTATTTAATGCTGTCAAATACAGTACAGTACATTATAAATCCTGAGGCATATTCTGATTTTAGGTATGAATATATGAATGAAAATACAACCTAGAAATATGTTATTTGAGTGCACATATATACATATACACATACACACACACCATAAATGAATATTTTATGTGATAATAAAGATTTCATATTAACATGACTTATTATTAAGTATACTCTGTTTCATATGTGAAACTCATCTCAGTAAATCAGGATAAGACCTCTAAGCACATACAAAATCCACAAATAGCCAGTTAGAGATGGAAGACTGTTTCCATAGGAGTCACTCTTTTAAAATCTTGCTTGAATTTTTGGTATCTTTTAAATGATGTATCCTATTATATCATACTTACTTATGGGTTTTAAATGATAGTGTAACTCTTCTGCTGGGATGGACAATAAAAGAAACATTTTAAATGTATATGAAATTATTCTTCATAATAAAAGGGAGAAAATATATTTAGTTATTGTGTGTGGTCTTAACATTGTATTTCCACTCTTAAATTCATACAATAAAATCTTGACCCATAGAGTGATGGCAAGCTGGAGAGAAGGCCTGTCTCAGGTGATTAGGACATGGTGATAGGATAGGTGCCTTTCTGGAAGATGACTAAGAGACACACCTCTCCCAGCATAAGAGGATATAGCACAAAGGCTCTTTCTATGGACTAGAAAGTGGACACCAGCAGGTAGTGAATCAGTCACTATTCTGAATCTAGAACTATAAGAAATGCATTTATTTTATTTAGAAGTTACTTCATTTATGAAAGTCATGATAAATAGCCATATAAATAGTCTAGGAAGAATTTCATATGTTAACTAGCGAGCCATGTGTCCAGGCTAGGAAGCATTGTAAGTGATACCTAGAGAGTTTATTATCCCTCTGAAAGTTCTACCTTGAAAAATGGACTTGTATCCACTGAGCTCTTCTGGCACTTTGAAATTGCACCCTCCCCCCATTCTAAAAATGATCATTCTCAATGTTAAATGTAAATTAGTTTTCACTCTATTCTCAGATTAAGTCAATTTTTTATAGCAAAAACTAGAATTAAGTTTATATAGAGATTCTGACTTTCAAAATCTATAAGGTCAATGTCATATTTAAGAATTTTTTCAAATGCAAATATCAAATCAAATATTTAATCCAAAATTCTATGCATAGATGTGATTTTAAGATTAATAAGAATTTTTAAAAGGTACTATCATGGGTTTTTATTTTTTTCAAAATCACATTTAGAAAGTTGAAAAGATTTAAAAGAATATTTAAAATTGATTAAAGTGAAATGAGAAATCCATAAAAGAGAAGAGTTAAGATATAGTCATTTAATACCATTGCATATTTCTATGTGGGATAAGCATGTATGGGTTTAAGCTGTGACAACAAATGATGAACTTTTATACTTATTTAGTTTTGAGTTTCCCTAAAATTATCTGAACTATAAATCCATGTAGACACTTGTTTTTAACATGATATCCTCTTAGTAAAAGTATTATTTGCCAGGAGGTCCCAGGACCTATGCTTAGGGACCCAGAAACCCTCACAGAATGATAGACTAAAGGACATGTACCTTTAAACTGTCGGCAGCCATCATTTGGATGTAGAAGCTTTAACAGGTCTGTACAAAATTATGATGGACATAAGAAGCATGTAAATATCTACACAGGAGAACTGGAGAACTGGAGAACTAGAGCCTGATGCAAAAGTAACACAGAAACATGTCCTGCCTTTTTTTTTTTTTTTTTTTTTTTTTTTTTTTTTTTTTTTTTTTTTTAACTTCTTCTAAATTGAGCAGGTTTGACCAAGTGAAAGATTTAGTCTGGTAAGCTTAAATGGAACAACAAGGAAGAAGGTAATTTTTTTCTCAATTTGAACAGAGTGCTTGTCCATAGTGAACTAGAGTTCTAAAGTTTATGGAGCTGTTTATGTTTTCATGGATATGGAAACAGTTACTTATTTATACACATAACCTTATCCATTCCTCAAGCATTCAGCTATGGGTATGCTATCAGTGGCTGGTCCCAGTGAGGCTGGATATACAAGGATGAACTATATTTACCTGAAATGTATTCAGATCCTCAGACAGGACAAGGCTCTGGGTATCAGCAGGCCCAAATGAGCTATGGCCGGTCATTTGTCATCATTATGCTCTCATTAACTCCCATTAAAAGGTGGCTGATAATTCCTAGAGATTTTGAATTCAGGCTCTAATAGCCTTTAGGGCATGCTAGAAAACTGCTATCATATACAACTAATTTGGTTGTATGTCCTGTTATGACATACATTCCAAACACCGGGGAACTTATTTAAACCAGCGTAAGCATGCCTTCATTGGAACAGAAATCATTCTGTAGGTTGTTATTGAAAATTTAAGCAAGCTAGAAAAATCAATCATTATGATGGATTAATACTAACAGAAGACTATGATTCTGGACTTAGAATTTTCGTTTTATAGCTCTATGGAAATCCATTCACCTTAAATAAATATCAGACTCTGAACATAGAAATGGAGTGTACTGACCTACCTAATCTTTTGAAGTTACTTAACAACACTAGGTTTAATCAAATTTCTGCTCAAATAATACCTCCCTGTGACCATTCTAGTGCTTCCTTAATTCGTCTTCTTTACTAATAAAATAAAGGTCAATCATGGCAAGCGTTGTAGCATGGCACCAGGGCCATGCTCTCCTTCCTTAACTGAGCATCTGGACTAAGACCCATCACAATGCAGAACAGAACAGCTGGATAGAAAGCTGAGAGGACCACAATGGGAAAGAAATGCTTAATTACCCTTTCCATCAAGTTAATTTTCCCCCTTTGGCAATGTAAACAAAGAAAAATCTGCTCCTATTTTTGGTTGTCTGTGATTTAGTTGTTTCAGCATCCTTGACCTCCTTCTTCTGACCTTAACTCTCTATACCTTGCAAGGTGTCACACTGCGGGCCTTCTTGCCATTCTTGAAAAGCAAATCTGACCAGGCCTCAGGCATGAGATATAGCCAAGACTCTCAATGTGATCTTAGTTGGAATCTGTGGGGTAGCACACTGACTTTGCAAGTCTATCGTATGGCATACAGTTACTCAGCAACAGCGTATTATTTACTATCACTCCTTGGTTTCTGCAAAGGATGTTTTCTTTCCTAGACCCTTTCAAATACCAAAATCAAAAGATTAACTATCCATGTATTTATAATCTATGAATACCCTCACAAATACTTTATCTCTAGATTACTTGTAGCACCTAATGAAATATAAACACTGCAGAAATAATTGTTATGATTATGAAGAATGACAAGAAAGTAAGTTTTCACGTTTGATATATTTCTCCTAATACTTTGACACTGAGTCAGTTGAATAGACAGATGCAATATTCACAGATAATGGAGTCAACTATTTGTTCAATCATTAAAAAGGTAGATTTTTAAAGTATTTACAAAAAAACCCCACCAAAAATGGCATCTTAGGTTATGAAGATATGACTTCCTTGACTTAGTCAGACTACAAGACAGATATATGCTACAGTTCAGATTGAGAATATTCTACAAAGGTTCATATGGAAAGGATTGGCCTGTATCTTGACATTACTGATAAATACTGGAACTTTCTAGGGATGGAGGTGTCAGGTCATTGAGAATGTACTCTTAAGGGGAATTATGAGACCCTGATGTTTCCCTTCCTCACTTTTTAATCTGGTGAAAAGTATGTCAGGTACCACATCCTCCCAAAATTATGGATTGCCTCACTATAGGTTCAAAAGTAATGATGCCAGTGACCAAGGCCTGAAACTGTTGAAACAAAAAAATGAAAACAAACCCCTTTTCTCTAACTAGGTTGATTATTTCAGGTCTCTGTTCCACCCACTGAAAGCTGACCACTGTGATACATTCCAAAATTTCACATGGTAAGCTATAAAGGCATAAAATCTGTTTGCCAAATAAGAAAGAAGTTCATCTACAAATATGAGAGAATAGATTTATTTATACTTCAATGTAATTTGATCAGATAATTAAAAGCTGTTGTATTGTAGTGCTGAGAGGACCCTACCCCTAGAAGAATGATAAGAGATTTATAGTTAGCTTTGAGTAGTCACAGCCTAGCAGTGGGTCAGTAGTTATCAGTTATTTTATTTCAATAAAAAATTAAGTCAGTAGAGTCTATGTCCATATTCACAAATGTATTAACTCTGGTCTCCTGTTGTTTCAATCAGACACTTAAAAGGAAAGTGGAGATGCTATTCATAACCAAAGATTTTCTAGTCTTTTCAAAGACTAACTTATAGCTCATCCTGTTGGATTATAACTCATCTCTCCCCTCAAAATGATGTAAAGTGGTATTTGGAGACTACAATAAGAATATGGGCCAGGCAGTGGTGGTGCACACCTGCCAGATGGCTGTGGTGCATGCTTTTAGTTCTAACACTTGGAAAGCAGAGACAGGCAGATCTCTGTGAGTTCAAGGCCAGCCTGATCTACAAAATGGGTTCTGGACATCCAGAAACACAGGGAAACCCTGTCTTGAAAACCAAAGGGGACAGGATAATGAGCTCTTTGTGGGTGTTGTTAATTCTATGTGAATTTCAAAGAGTTGGACATCTTTGTGTGGCCATGGATTTGTTCCTCATGTTGGGAAGGGCCCATAAAACCTATCCAACTGAGCAAAGAATAGAAATTGATTGGCTTCCATTTTCTCATGAGCTTACTTTTTCTTTCCTTTTTTTTCTAAATTTTTCTACCATATGGATTACTTCAGAGTAATTCATTCTACGGACTTGAGCATAGTTATTTTACTCTTGCCACTGTTATTGTATATTCAAACTGAATCCAATTGTGATGGTTTGAAAGAAAATGGCCCCCAAAGAAGAGAGGCACACTATGTGACTTTGTTAGAATGGGTTTGGCCTTGTTGGAGGAAGTGTGTCACTGTGGGGGTGGGCTTGGATGTCTCCTTTAATCAGGCTCAGTGTGATCCTGACGTCATTTCCTGTTGCCTGTGGATCAAGGTGTAGAACTCTCAGCTCCTTTTCCAGCACCAGGTCTGCCTGCATGCTGCTATATCCAGTGATAATAGATTAAACATCTGAACCTGTAAGTCATCCCATTAAATTTTTTTTTTATAAGAGTTGCTTTGGTCATGGTGTCTCCTCACAGCAATAGAAACCCTAAGACACTTTTTTAAAATACTATTTTTGTATAATCCTAGTAGGAGAATGGTAGCAGCAAAGGTCTAAAGCTTGAGTTGACCTGCTTCACTTCCTCATGCTCCTTCCCACTTCTAAGATCTCTTTAGAGCTAGAATCAATAGGGTTAGAATAGAGTCAGCCTGAAGGCAGACTGTGTCTACCTACTCTGATCCTGCTGGACTACTCTAAGATTGTACCAAAAAATTCTAGTAGAGAAACTTTCTGAGACTGATGGGACTGTGCTACCATGGATAGACCAGGAGTGTCAAGGGTTCTTGATTCTTGACCCCAAAGGAACCAGAGGCTAAGGCTGCATTTTTCTCCCTCATGGATATATTTCTGAATCTATCCCATAGCTTTCTTAGCTGAACACTGCCTTAGATCTCTTTAGCAGCACCTGGCTTGCTGATACAGTCCACTAGAAATCTTTTCTTCTCTGTTACAATTTTTCATGCCTCCTCTGTACTTCTGGTACCACCAAGCATTTTAACATTAATTTTGCAGGAACTGAAACCCAGATGGCCTAGATAACCACCAATATTTCTCCTAAGACTTGGTGTTTAAACTGAATTCTTACCTTCTTTTCCTGATTGAACTGTTCTATTATGTCATCATGACTTTAATTAGGTAACATAGAGAACAGTGCCTTTCACCTAATCAGGAAAAATGAGGGAGAGGTTGCCATATGCTGTGCCTTATTAGCTTGACAGTTAGGCTACAGATAACAATGAAGGATAGGTTCTGGAAAGATATATACAGTTTGGACCACAACCTTTATGAATTCTTGATATGAGACACTCAAATGATAGGGGAGGAATAATCTTTGACTATTAAGAGTTGATTAGCTCTCTCTTCACAAGCTCCTGCCTTCTGGATCGTGGGATAATGGAGTAACACTTTACCCCCCAGTTCCTCGATCAAGATTTTACCCCAGCATGCATCACTGTTATATAACTTGAATATGTGAATCTTGCAAGTACATCATCTAATTTTATAGTTATTAGCTAAATGTGCATCTATAGGTACTTTAAGTTATTCTAAGGAGCTCTTTACAAATATTATTTGAAGACATTTGGCATTGTTTTAGAACCATCTTTGAAAATTTCATTTTTATATTTATTTCAAAATAGAGAGCATTTGGGAAACTTGTATCAGACTAAAGACAGACAGAAAGCTAAAGAGTAGAGCAGAATAGTCATGCAAAATAAAACAAACTCACTAAATTTTATTTTCTGATATGAGTTTGACTGTAGAAAATGATCAGGTGATACTTAGTGTTATAGGAAATTGGTATATAAAAGTATTTGTATGATGAGGATAGTATTTTTCCAAATAAAGTGAGAAAAGTGTACTAAACACTGGAGGTTGGAAATATATTACAGGGGTAGAATGCCTGTTCTCAAAAGTGTGCAGCCTTAGGTTCAATTCCCAGCACTAGAAAAAAAAGTACTATAAAATATTCTTTTACAAGGACCTTGAGAAACATGCTAAGAACCAACTTTAAAATGTGCTATTTTCCACTTTCAAAATAACATTATTTGAATTTTCTGATATTTTAGAGCAAGTTATAGCACAATTAGCATCAGTTCTAAATATATATGTATATATATATAATATATATCATACTTTCCAGAAATTATGATCAGTTTTCCCAATCCCATGGCTGGCTGTGCTACTCTGCTTCATCTTTCCTGGCCTTACTGTCTTAAATAACACAATTCACTCCTTAGAGTGTTAGATTCTGGGGTAGGGTAGAAGGGGAAATATATGGAGTGATAGCTAACACTAAAGACCCCACCCAGAAAAGCCAACCAGAAGGCCACTATGAGAAACACTTCCTCAACTCACATATATAAGAGGTTTAGTGGAGTTATCCTATAATAAGGGACACCCCCCCCATCAGACACCTTAAACTATCAAATAAACCCCAAGCAAGAATTGGGTTGCCTCTTTTAGGGGATGTTAGTGGGTTCACATAGAGCCATCAAACATTACATCCCATTGCCATTAATCTTGGTTATCCTTGATGGTAAGACCCTATTGCAGAAGGTCATATGAGTCATATGTCATGTAACCAAAGTGATACTGACTTGGAAGCTTAATTCTTACTGGTCAGCTTTAATGGTGATGGAAAATGCCATGAAAACCATCAGAGGAGAAAAGTCATCACCAGTCTTATCACTCAGTGAATTCAATGAACTACAACAATGACTAGCCTGGGAAGACATGTCTTTGGTACAATAATCATATGAATGTTTTTGTATTAACCAACAAATTCTGATTAGATTACAGGCTCTTCCATAATGTGTAATCCATGCCTGGTACCATATTTGGTCATAGAACTTGTGGCTAGAGAGGTATTAGGTTCTAAGGCCTATTATTCTGCTAAATAGACATACTATTAAACTCTTAATATCTTAAAATCACACCCATACATTGTTTCATCCCTCAGCCCACATCAGAGAAGCTGCTTTCTTCAGTAAATGACAATGAACATAGGGATCAAAGTAAATGGAATAAGAAACAGTTGAATGCCTAACTATAAATGAGACATCTATACAATACTCCCTTCTTTCAAGCCTCAGGGATCATTGTAGATGAGGAGGCAGAAAGATTCTAAGAGCCAGAGGTAGAAAATGACCACAAATAAACAACATTTTTCAGAAACAACAGGGCAGTTTCACATATACTTCACAGTATGATGAAGCATGCAAGACTTGCACAAAATCCAAGAATAAGGTAATACTGAGGTGTTCACAGAGTTCCATTCTTAGTTAAGGAGCTATAGGTACTTGATGACTGCTGGGAGAAGAAGGGGCATTTTCTTCAGGGATGCAGGGCATGAAAGGATATCAATTCTTAGGACATGGTTCTAAGCCCGTGGGTCTAAAGACAGCAGGAAGTGGACTCATTGGGATTTTATAAAACAGAACACCTGAAGTTTGGGGTGGGGTATGGTGGGGTAGGGGATGAGGATGGATTTGTTCAAAATATATTCTATGCATGAATGAAATTCTCAAGCCAAAGAAAGAAGTGGAGGAGAAAAAAAAAAGGACTTGCCTACTGCACTGGGTCATAGAGCCCTGTGGTCATGTCAGGCATATTAAGATGGTGGGGAGAGATAACACTAAGAGCAAAATAGTGGTACTAATATTTTGGTGGTAAAAATAGTTTTCTAATTGGGCTTCAGGCTTTAACAGGAGAACAATCATGCCTGATACTGGACATCTGGTCAACCACCCAGAACTCTAGTACTTAAACCTCAGGGAACATTACAGAAAGAGGGGACCATTGTAAAATCCAGAAGATCAGGGAATCTGCTCGAGTTTGTCTCCAAAATATGTCGGGAAAGGTTCACCCATGATGCCCCAGTAATATGGTTGATCAATAAGACCTAAGGAGCTGCAAAACCAACAGACATGTTGACATGGAAGGCAGTGATCTCTCAAAGCCCCATTCATTGGCAAAGAACATCAGGCAACCAAGGATTGGTGAGAATTCCAAGGATGAGGCCCCTAACTGGTCATAAAATACAAGTGGCCAGCACCCTAAGTCATACAATAGAAATACAACCAAAAGGACTGAGTATGTCATATTTATAAACATAACAATAACAATGAAAGGAAATAGAGGTTGCAGTTTCAAGAGAGAGCAAGGGGGTTATATGAGTACTTTGAGAGAGCAAAGTGAAGGAAGAAATGATGTGATTATATTTTATGAAAAATACCTTGGGAGGAGAAAAGGTAGGAAGAGGAGTTAAGTCATTTCTTGTTAAATATGCTGTGACCATTTTAGTATTTTAAAAATAATTTCAGTAGTATACCAAGATGTATCAGCAGAACAGGGATACCAATTTTAGTTGAAACATTTTCACCCTGACTTCTCTTACTGTCCAGGGCTATTATTTCTTATCTGAAGAGCTTTAAGGTGACGATCTCATTGAAAGAGTCCACTGGTGTCGGGACAATGAAAGCATTACATTGTTCAGGATTAACCCAAAGGTAAGAACAGCACAGCCAAGCAGAGAAAGAAGAAAGAGCCAACCATGACTAGACAGAGTATGAGGGATGGGAAACTGAAACTCAACCAACAGTCATCTTTTAGAAAGTAGACTTTACTTTGGCTTGTAGAGCAGCCTCTCCAAAGAGTTACAGGAATGGCTT
Source organism: Phyllotis vaccarum (assembly GCA_033318265.1). Taxonomy (NCBI): domain Eukaryota; kingdom Metazoa; phylum Chordata; class Mammalia; order Rodentia; family Cricetidae; genus Phyllotis; species Phyllotis vaccarum. The sequence continues at coordinate 170,162,682 of JARWLC010000001.1, read as the reverse complement.
GAAAATGTGTCTATTTTCCAGATAGATTTTCCTGAGCATATTGAACTACTACTTACACACAAATGATACCTAATGGCAGAAAATGTTTGCTTGTGTTGACTTGACCCAAATATCCTAGTCTGGTATTTGTAGTCCTCCACAGTCACAGCACTTTGCTCAGCAACTGATGATTGACTGAATGATGGATCTGTCATTTAAACCACAAAAGTTTGTCCACTGTACCTATTATCCATTGTACCTAAAATAGGTCTTTGGTGCCCTACTTTCATCTGCTCATAAATGTTCGACTTGCAGATAGAATACCTTCTGCATGCATCTTCAGATGCTATCTCAAGACTCAATTTTTCTACTTACATCACAGTTAACCCTAGGCCAGACGTCATCTTCAAGATCTCTCAGTAAATTTCAGCATGTTCCATGCCAAGCACTTACCATGCTGTGGTTGGTCTTGCCTATTTTATATCCTATGCTCTCAGATTAACTACATTGCTGTTCCAAGGTTCATTCTCTTTAGCTTAAATTGGGATAGTAATTGTAGTTAGATGAAATATGAGCATGAAAAGAGAAAAAAAACATTACATTTTTAGACTGAAAACTAGTTTACAATGGGGGCTACATAATTATTAGCTGATGATAGTGTTGCTATTTAGCATTTCTCACATGCTTCTCTATTTTTCCATCTAGACTGTAAAGTCCTTGAAGGGCAAGAACTGTACTTTTTAATTATAATATATCTCACTAACAGTTAAGGCCAAATATAAATCTGTTGGTGGCTGTAACATACCAACAAATTTTAATTGGTAGCTTTTAGTAGGCCAAACTGTGTCCTAATCACTAAGAATCAATTGAGAGTCAACATAGATACTATCTCTCTCCTGATGAAACCTAATTATTGTGATGGTGGGGGTGACAGATATAGCCTTATAGTGACTACTTAACACACAGAGGGTCCACAGTTGGATCCTCAGCAATGCAAGGAAGGAACCTTGCTCCTCCCACATCCTCAAACCACAAGACAGGTTAGAGATGTGGCTCAGATGGTATAGTACTTGCTTAGCATTCTCAAAGAACTAGAATTCACACCCAGAGCTACATAAACCAGGCCTGGTATTACATACCTCTAATCTCAGAAGTAGCAAGGAAAAGGCAGAAGGATCAGACCTTCCCTGCTGGGTTAGCTAATATTGAGGAAAGTCTAAGACAGAGATAGATAGATAGATAGATAGATAGATAGATAGATAGATAGATAGATAGAAAGAAAGAAAGAAAGAAAGAAAGAAAGAAAGGAAGGAAGGAAGGAAGAAAGAAATATAGAGAGTGACAGAAACAGAGACAGAGAGACACACACAGAGAGACAGACAGAAGGAGGAGGAAGGAGGGAAAGGGGAATGGAGGGGTATGTATACTTGTTTTTTAATTCAGGGAAGATAAATGTGTAAAGGAGAAGAAAATATTCACTGGAACAAAACTGGCTTTATTTTTCTTCTCATCCCAATTTCTTTCAATCTATTCACCCCACCTTGGGCCTGTCACTGCACCCAAGAATTCATTGACTGCCTCAATTGTATTTGAACAATGACTGCAGCATCACCGATCTCTGAAACATATCAGATAGGTGCTCAGCGACTCATACCGCTTCTCCTAACCTCATAGGAAAGACACACTTGGAGACTCAAGAACTCTTTCAGGGCAGTTATATGCTCCATATATCTCACATGACTGACTGCTGGCTAATGGGAAAGGTGTAAATATGACAGGTCCTACTGTCAAGCCTGATTATAAAAACCCCTTTTCCCTTTGATGGGTGTTTGTCAAGACTCAAGATGGGAGACCATGGGTTAGAAACCAGAAGTCTCAATTAATTTGAATTTCTTAACAAATGCCAGGAAAGTGACTTATCATTATGGATTTTACTTGTATTAGAAAATACTTTTTCTGAATGTTTATGTTGCAGCAGCTGACATTAATTATGTTCTGCCTCAAAGAGTTACTGAAAGAACTAAGCAGCATGCTGTTTGGAGAGACTCTTGACTGTCCCTATTTTGGATTGTTGCTGTTTCTCAAGTCCATGCAGTAAGAATTTGTTTTCAAAAACACTTAGGGTACACCTATTTAGTCCCTACAGAAGGCCTTCAAAATATAGGTAGAAGTTAGGAAAATGGCATGCTATTACAACAGAGACATTTTGAGGTAAGGGAAAGTAATAATAATTATAGTCACTGTCTTCATTTATTTTTTCTCCTGCAAAACTAGCAAATGTTTGTATGACAACAGCCACATCTAGTTTCCTACAGAATGATACTGCACATTCAGGAGGAAGATATTTTCCCCCCTTTTAGAAATCATGTTATTTGGTCTGATAAAAGATAGAATCTTTGCAGCTAGAACTACACTAAAAATCCTAGGACATGTGGTTTCCATATGGATCACAAGCAGATGTCTGAATTTTGTGCTTGATGAAATGGAGATTGTTGAGTTAGAAGTATTCTATAGAGAGGAGATAAAGTGTAAATGGAAGAATTATTTGTAAATCAAAGTGTCACTGTACAGAGAATATAGTTGAAGCAAGATGGTTTTTGTTAGCTCTACCCTGGGGGATGTTCTGGAGAAGTGTCCTGAACGAGATTCTACCATGGGCACAGAATGTTCAGAAGAAGGCTTAGGATGAAGAGTTAACTCAGGCCCACACTCTCTAGTTCAATCTGCTGGTCTCCTCATACTGGTTCTGTAAACATTGGTATTAGATAATAATGTTGTATATTCAACTTCACTAGAAGAGTATATACTAGGACTTCTATTTGGAAGGAAGTTCCAGACAGTAGAAGGTAGGAAAATCAGAGAAAAATAGAGTCTGGATCTTGGAGTTGTCTTCAGACCTTAAGAAACTAGTCTGGAATTGAGATGTACAGCTGTATTTGTCTCTTTATGCACCTGAAATTCAGATATTCATGGAGAACAGTTCTGCCTCACGCATCTAAGGAGGGATACAGTTGCCAAGGACAACATTCATGGGTGTGTAAAAGCCAATGAGCTACAAGGAGCTTCCTCCTTTGAGGCAGTTTTTGTTCGATTGTTTCCTTGCTTGCTTGGAGAATGATAAATCCTAGATCAAGACAGAAGAAATTCCTTTCCCCATGCTATACTGGATAACAAAATAAGGTCTCTGTATCATTTACAACACACACAAACATACACACACACACACCAATACACTCATACATCACTTACACACACACACCAACACACACCATACACACACACCATACACACACACATACACACCAACATGTAGCAAGAGGTTTCTGGCCCAGACTTTCAGGCCTAACCTCAAGGTTTAGACCCGCAGACCTACAGACCCTCAGAGACACACAGATGCTTTCAATAGTTTTAGGCTGATCGGCCTAAGGCCCAGGCATAGAACTTGCTAATTCTTTTCCCTTAAACTAACCCATGACTTTTATCCTGTTCAGCCATGTGGGTCGGTATCTTTTCTCAGAGCAGCATAGTTGTCCTCTGCTTCTTCCTGCTTCTCTCTGGCTTTCTGCTCTGTGTTTCCTGTTCCTAGAGTTTTCTTAGTCTGGTAGCCCCACCCATACTTCCTACCTGCCTTTGGCCAATCAATGCTTTTTATTAAACCAGTGGGTGGGACAATTATTTACAATGGAACAACATAATCCCCCTACACCAACACACACACCACACACACAGATACACACACACATATACACACACCCACACACACATAACACACACACACACATGCTCTATTGGAGTGTCACTGTCCCTTCCATCCCCTTTTTTTATGAGTGAAAGAGCCAGTTTGCTTTTCTGCTTCAATTTAGCATCCTGCAAAATATCAGGACTCATTACCAAATAAAATAGGAAGATAAATTTACTTTTAAATGTCATCAGTGCATATTAAAGAATTTTGTCTTTGCAACTGGTTTTAAGTACTCTACTAAAAGTTGAACTCAGGAAACAAAGTGGAAGAGAGGTATTCACAGACTCAGAGAACTGGGGAGAGAAATAAAAGAAGTCAGGAACACCAAAGATACACAGGAGGAATTATTTCTGGGCTTATAGTAAGGGAACATCTGGTTACAGTGATCTACGATATATTCAAAATAATTAGAAAAGCATTAAAGTGGGCAATGAGTAGAGATGATTAATGGTAGAGGACTAAGGGAATAGAAGTCTTTACTACAAATTTGATTATTAGTATTGTGTATATGTTATTATACAGTACTCTACTAATAAATACAAACAAACGTCAAATAAATAGAGATACCCGGGCTTGGGAGATGGCACAGTCACTAAGTGTCTGCTCTGTAAGCAGGGACTTTAGCTTGATCTCAAGAATACATTTAAAAAGCCTTAGAATGGTACTCTTACAGAGGAGGAGAGAAAGGTACATTCCTGAACTTGATTGGCCAGCCTAGGCAACTGATTAGTTTCTGGTTCAGTAAGAAATCCTGCCTCAAAAGACACACACACACACACATACACACACACACACACACACACACACACACACACACACCAGAAAAGAAAATCCCAAACACTTTTAAGGGACAGAGCAACAGATCTCTGCTTGTGCACATCTATTACTAAAAACTAGACACAGAAAATCTCTTCATAAAGCTTCCGTAAATTGTTCCCAAGCATCACTGTATCAGGATAAATTCAAGACCCCATCTTCAAAAGTAATTTTAACTTTGCTTATTTTATATCATAAGCCATGTTCTTTGATTTTTGTGGATCGCTTATCAAATATATGCTTTGTGATGTCCAAAAATCGTGTGCTAACATAAAAGTAATAACCAATAGATAACATATTTAATGATTTGATTTTTATTAATTAATGTACCAAATGCTATGTATTTCATCTTCTCTGAGATTCTCAATACATGTTACATGCTGAAGGCTCCGCGAAGTGCAGGGTCATTGAAACTGCTTAGCTTTGAAGTTTCCAATGATTCTAATTAACTTCTGAACTCTCTCACCAGGGAACATCTACCAACATCTTCAAGGATGTTGTAAACTTTTAGGCATGAGGCTTCCCAATCAGGAACACTGCCATATGGCTTCTGAATTTGACAAATATATAAACATTTGACAAATATATATTGCCTGATGTCTTTATGTAGTCAAAGCACGATCTTGTGTCTTGTGTGTCTCTATATGAGACACTGTTGGGATGTCTGGTTTTAGTAGAGTTCTAGCATATATAATGACAAAAACACATATCCTCAAGATTAACTCTTGAGTAGCTCCTCAAATATCCTTTAAGAACAGTCTTGGCTTTTAATTCAAACATTAAAATGGTTGAATTCAACATGTACAATATTTGAGAATCTCTGAGCTCCTCTGAGGGTATTTCACAGGGAAAAAGGGCTGGAATCAGTTAGCAGATGTTTTGTATTTACCTAAGTTAGATAAGAACACAACCTTTCCTAGGACTGTTCTACAGAGTTCTTCCGAACTTAATTTTCACACTAATTAACAAGAAAGTGATAACTCAGATAAGATTAGACTAAGGATAGCAACGAGTATACTTTGCAGAGTCAAGTATGTTTAATATGAGAGATATGGTTTTAATTTGTAGACAGGAACATCATTGTGCACTTTATTTTGTGAATAGATAAATCTTAGATTCCTTGGTCCTACTGGTCCTTTGTGCTGGCACTAATACTAATAGCACCGTATCACTTGAATAATGATGACAGTCATTCCTTCGCATCTGCAGGAGACTGTTTGGGAGTTCTCATCGGGGGAATTATAATCTGTGAATGCTCAAGTCTCTTTTACAATATAGTGGAGCATTCGCATACAACATAAGCACATCTTGCCATACACTTCAAGCCATATCTACATGAAGAGCTATCATACTGTATTGCTTAGAAAAAACAGCATGGGGAAAATCTGCACATGCTCAGGACAGATGCAATTTTCCCAAATTTTTTTGATTAGCTGGTTAAATCTGTGAATGCTATATAAATATTTTCATTTGTATTTTGCACAAAAGAAAACTCAGAATCAAGCCAAGATAGTCACCAAGTCATACACAAGATAGTCACCAAGTCATACAGCCACTATAATCACAATCCCTAAAAACTGTGGTCAATAAATTCTGTAAGATTTTGTCTAAAGAATTTCAAAGCTAGGCTACTAAATTAAAAAATAATTATTAAGTTGCTTATATAAATTAAGACTTATTTCAATCTAAATTTACATTTAAACCATTGTGTTAAAAAATGCATTCCAGATGTATCAAAAATCCCCTATTCTAGGGTTGATTTTGCCTCGAATATTACTACCTAAGTCTTTATAATATTATCCAATGGAGTATGTAGCTGAGCTGACTAGTATATTACAGCAACTATAATTAGTAGAGAAAACAAAAAATGATAATAAATGTAATGTTATTATATTGGTTTCCCATTGAGACTTAACAGCCTTTGACTAGTACTAAACACACTTTTGACTAATAGCATACAAATAATGACATATTTTATCATAGCTAATCCATTTTGAACGCATGTAATCAAATCTTTTTAACAGCTTATTAGAAAAGCCTCACTATGAAGTATATCCAAATAATTAGTTTCACCATCGCAAGTAGTGTGTATATATATTCACCACTGAAAGGAGGTTAGAATCTTTGTTTCAAAATAAACTCTAGAATCTCCTAGAACATATTTTAAGTACAGTGTTGATTTTTAATTCAAACATTAATGTTTGAGTTCAATACATAATCATGTGTGAGGATCTTCTAAAGTACTCTCAAGAATATATCAAGGCAAAGGAACTGACCTGAATGAACAGATGTTGTATGTTTATCTGGGAACACCACCTCTCCCAGGGACTGTGGTGTGAAGAAATAGAGATTACCTAGCTGCTAGATCACAAATTTGAATCTCAGCACCATGAAAATAAAGATAGCAAAAAGAAAAAAAATGTTTACTTTGCTTGAGGTCAAATGATTACATGTTCTACACATGCATTGGAATGCTGTAACCCATAACTAGTTGTAATTATTATATGTCAACTAAGATAGAAATGTTTAAACATCTTGACTTTATTCTCCTTTGGGGGTATAAAAACATCTGAATCTGAAAACGAACAGAGATGTGTCTGGCTTGGATTTACCTTTCACATTTCTGTACCATAGCATATTTTTTAAGAGAAAATTTACTTCTGGGATCAGACAGTTCTGCAAGACAACTTCTCCTATTAGACACCTTAATACCAGTAACAACATTTGAGCAAAGCACCGGGGTATGAATTGTGCATTGCCCATCCTCTGTGCCAGATTCTATCTCTGCTTTTTCAGTTAAGTCTCTTGGGGAAAAAAAATCAGATAAATTTTCACCCATATTTCTAGTTATATGTAGTGTATCTCTTGTGATGCATGGTTCTCAATTAAAATTCTCCAGGAAACTCTTAGAGTTTCATTGACAGAGTTGCACAATCATTTTCTTTTTCTTGGTTAAATTAAATAATCATTGATGATTGACTTTGTGTAGGAATTTGTAGAGAACATGTAAACAATGAGATGTGCAACCTGCTCTTAAGCTATTTATATCCAGACATATTAGATGTGCGGCACACATAACTAATGTTGACACAGGAATGTAGGTTTTGAAGTGCAATAAGCAAATACATGGGAAGCAGGGTAGTTTATCACTGAGTAATGAGGAGGAAAGAAATGGAGAAAGGTAAACATGGACATGTGTCCTGTCCCCTACCGTGGCCAGCACTGCTGATAATTCTTATTGTTGAAATGTTTGCTCGGATGATTTTCAATGGAAGTAAGGATAAAGAAGGACAGGGTAGGAACGGGAAGGGGTGAAACAATGACTGATATAGGACGGGCTTCACAATGTGACAAAGGTTTTAACACAGAGTGTTGAGCAAATCAATGGATTTATACCATGCATTTTGGAAGTATCAATAAATTTTATTGGTACACTTGCAAGCATAGAAAACTGGATATGCTGCAAAAGGGCTGGGCTTCCTGCCTAGTGTAGGGTATATCTAAGTGCTGCCTGGCCATCATAACATTGAAATCATGTAGTGTCAAGGTCCTGATGGTAAACATGTTAGCTAGATATCTGCAAACTGCTTTCTCCCTGTTGCCTCATTCCAGTGCCCTGCTCACTTTGCCTTTGGAATAGCATTCCTGGGCTGCCCTCCCTGCCCCCTCCTGCTCCCTCGTGCCTCCTGTCCCATCAGGAAGGAACGGCCCTGTCTCACAAAGCTGAGTTTGAGAGACAGAACAGCAGATAGGATGGAAGTTCTGATTGGCTTGGTTTTCAAATTCTGGCTCTACTTTTTGTGTAACTGAACTGGTTTTTTTGAGTGTCGCAGGTCTCTGTTACCTGCAAAGATGAGATAATAATACTGATGTTTAAAAATAGGAAAGGCATGTTGCTTTATACCCATTCAGCTGGAAAAGGTTAGAAAGAACAAAGGAGCAATTGCTGCTGATAGAAATATGGTTTGTTACAGCCTTTGGAGGCAGCCTTTTGGCAATGCCTGTTAAAACACTCTGTAAAGTACTGCTCACATTATTGGAATCCTTCCCATACAAATAAAGAACCAGCATATAAGAATCTATGAATCTAGGAGCGAGAGCAGCCATTGTAGTATGGCAATAAAACGGAAAGAAAGTGCTTGCTCATTATAGGAGAATCGCTGAATAAATTATGATACATCGGAACTATGAGCCATGATGTGAGCTTTGAAATGGATAAAATAGATCTACAGAGAGTGACTGAGAGGGATTTCCATTAATGTTTTCTGTTTATAGCAAAGGAAGATTCAGAGATACATGTAGAACACAATACAATGTTTATAAATGAACAAACATTTAATGGTGGTTAAAATATTTTAGTTTCCAGATGGGTAGCAGGTATACCTTGAAATGTCTTAAATTATTGACTCACTTTTATGCTCAGTGTTATAGTATTGTAGAACAAGGTGCTGTTATCATTTTTACTTAATATATGATGATGCTGAGATAAAAGAGACTAAGTAGCATGACGGTGCTAACAACTGTTTAGTTAAGACACAGATGGAATTGAGACCCTGGAAACTTGAAACTTAGAATAAATGCGAGGTTTTTTGTACTTTACATTTTTAACAAATAGTAAGTTAAAAAAAAAAGACAACACAAAGAAATTGCATTAAGATTATATTGTTTATGTTACAAAGTATATTTTTGTTGATATAAAATTGCATGTTTGTAATACTCAGAAATACACAAAAGAATGGTCCCCAATGAAAAGGTTAATTATCTCAGTGCAAATTATGTTATTCATTGTCTTTGCATTGTCTGAATTTTCTACAAAGAGCGTATACTTAAAAAAAAAAACCAACCCTATAAATTATTGAAAAATAAAACACTGGAAGATATTTTCATTTATTAGAATTTTCTTACAGAAATGATTATAATATTTACAAGGGTTAAAGAATGTTTCTGGCCTGTATGAAATTTAAAACAAAACCAAGAAACAATTATAATGTAGATTAGGTGAGTGTTAGAAAGCTCATTTGTTAGAAAATAAAATTAAATGGAGTTAATGGATCAAAAGATATGGGCAGAATTCAAACTCTATCTTTACGTTTAAAAGATAATTTCAAAGCAATATGCACTGTAGAATATCCTAAAAAATAAAACCTAGTATATGTATGTGGCTGCTGTGAAAAATATCTCAAGATTATAGATCAGCATTTTACAAATGCTAATTTCTGAGAATTAAAATTGTAAGTGATATTTTCTCTTTTTTTGCTTATATAATAGTTATGCCTTTTAAAAATTAGAAAATGTATATAAACAATAAAGATTGTCTTAGCTGTTTCTCTAACAAATCAACAAAGTGTCAGAAATTTATGCTGAAGAATTTACTCACACGCACTTGTTTGCACACACACATGCATATGCACACACTAACCATCTAAAATGCATGAGCCACATCTTTCTGTTATTTACAATAAAGAAAACTATAAATAACTGAATAATTCAACATTAGGGCTCTGCCAGTGTAAATGGTGGGACACCAGATGATGGAATGTTATACCTTCAATAAAAGTCATGCCTCTGAGGCATATTTAAAGACATGAGAGAATATTTATGGTCCGCTGTTAAATGAAGCAACAGAATAGAATTTTACAAACTATTTTGCAATTTAATCCTTAAACGGGAAAAAATCATTGGATGCTTTTGCTCTTTATAATTTTCTATATGAAAATGTTTCTAAATGAATATATGCATTAGTATAAACAGAAACAAGTACTGTAAGTCATTTAGGTATCATTGTTGGGGCTACATCTACCCAGAGTCTCTCCTTCCCATATCTTCTCTCCTCGTCTCAGACTCCAGTTACCCTGTGGCAGTGGTTCTCAATCTTGCTAAAGCTGTAGCCCTTTAAGGCAGTTCCTCGGGTTGTGGCGACCCCCAACCCTAAAATTATTATTGTTTCTGCTCCATAACTGTAATCTTGCTACTGTTATAAATCACAGTGTCAATATCTGTGTTTTCTAATGGTCTTAGGTGACCTCTGTGAAAAGGCTGTTTGATTCCTGAAGGCGTCTTGATCCACAGGTTGAGAACCGATGCTCTATGGATAAGTGAGTGGCACACTGTAGGCAGATGTGAAGCAGTGACTGCTGGAGACATACTGTTGGCCCCCGTTCCTTTCCCTTCACTAAAGGACCACGGGCAGCCTTCCAGCAATTCTTAGGAAGACTGACAATCCAACGGTGGGTAACTGGGAGGACCCGAAATAGATTCAGACCTATCCATGTAGCCATGGGACAGGGTTCAGTTTTGTTCCTGCTAGATGGAGATCAGGATTAAGCTCTCAGGGGGACAGTGGACAATAAGAACAGAGAAAAGGAGTAAGAAAAGTTAGATTACGGTGGGGAGGAATTACTTGTTTTCTTTCTCTTCAACCATTTGGCAAGAAATAGAGAAGTAGAGTGATTCTGAACTAGCTCGGCTGGCCAGGCTAACAGTGATAATGGTACCCCTTATGCTCACGCCTTATACACAGTTTCCTTATACGTGATCTCATCATTACTTTTGACTCTGTTTACCATGGCTGATCTTGATCCAGGTTTCTTTCTTTTTTTTTTCTTTCCTCCAATCATTTTGACCTCTACAAGGTCTCAAACTAGATTAAGGGGTCAGAAATCCTTTCTCGTGTGACATTCCACCTCATAAATACCAAACAGCACTGATGTGACTTTCATGGAGTTCCGAAGGAACACAACTCCGGTGTGCACCTGGGTATTAATTGATTTTGTTTTTAATATTAATGAGCCTATGATTTGGTCTAGTTGACCTTCAAATTCAAATTAGGTACTGATTAAATAATAAGGCAGGTGAATCCGGATGTGTTTGTACAGCATTTCCTCCACTGCTCCCCAGTAAGGCCCCTCCACTGCTCCCTTGGCGGTGGATGAGGATGACATAGAAAAACCATGGAAACAGAAGAAAGAATGCTCCCCGATCTGACGAGACAAACCACTATACATTTAACAATAATATCAGCTCTTCAGAAGATTTGACCAGAGCACCAGCTATTAATGCATTTGATTCTTGTGTTTTATAGACTTTCATCTTTGTTTACATATTTGTTAACTCAAATAAAATTGTTTTTAGAATTTAAAGTATAAAATCCTTTAAAAAGAGCATTTATATTAGTTAAGGGAGAACTCTTCAATAGGTGAATTCATGTCTTGTTTTTACAAATCATCTCAGAATGCTTCTCAGATGCTGTAGACATTTTCCCAGGGCAGCTTCAGCTTGACATTAATTCACCTCAGACGTGGGCCTGGAACCTACTCCATGTAGATAAGCCATTCATCAGCCTTCCTCCTCCTCAGATCTCAACTCAACTCACCTCCTACCCACTTGGCAGCCACATGACTCACTGCAAACAGGTGCTGCCAGTGTCTGGACGATAGTCTACCAGGATGAGAAGACAGCTCTGCTTTGCCACAGCAGGTGCACAGTCAGCAGTTACGTGGGGTAAGTGGTAAAGAACACCCAGACTTGGTTTCTAGTGGGAAGTATGTCTACAGTGCTTCAAGAGAATCACCAGCGTATAGATAATACATATATTCTAACACTTTTAGAGATTTTTTTCAACTTTCACATAACTGTTTGGGGGGCAAAAACCCAACAACAACCTTCTGTTCCAGGAACAAAGACAGCCACCTTATTTTACTTGCTTGTTTTTAACTTCTGCATTCTAGAAGATACTAGCTTCTCGTGGAGACTAGTCTTAAGAAATGTAAACCCAGCCAACCAACAGGCAAAATTGCAGACCACGGTATATGGTACAAACACCATGGGCATCATACTGGAATGAGAACTTGGCAATTCCAGACCATGGGTGATGCCAAGCCCTAACAAGACTCTCCTTCAGGAGTAAAGTCTCCAAAAATTCAAGAAAACAAGGGCTCCTTTAGGACCTTTGATTAGCAAAAAATGGTGCGTCACTTACACTGGAAGAGTGTCATGAGCATTTCTGTAAGTGATCTTACGACTGGGAAGTTCTGAAATATCCCTGGTATCATCAAGGACAAATTTTTCTGCATGAAAGCTAATAATAGAAAGGATTTGAAATGAATCCTGAACACTTATGACTTCCTTTTAACCCCAACTTGACCTCAATCTTGGATGATTTCAAATGGAAAATTCTTTTTTTTAATTCTAAGCTGTGCATCTGTCAGTCTTGATGACAGCTTGGCAAGCATTAGAGACTGAGTCTGAACAGATCGCCCATTTAAAAGCAGCACCCTTATACAAATGCTGGTTCAGAAGATAAATGCAAAATCCTCACCCTATTTATTTTATAGTGTTTGAAAACAGATTACATACTAAGGTAGATCACAAAACATAGGTTTTCAAAAAAAAAAAGTAATGGAAATTAACAATTTATTTAATCAAAATACCCTAAATCTACAGAGAAACTACACTAGAGATACATGACAATTCGTTGATGGAGTTAGTATCATTAAAAGTCTTATTTTAAGAAAAAGTTCCTAAAAGTATTCTGAAAAATAATTGATCCCTGCATGAGCAATTAATGGTGTGAGATCCTAAAAGCATCAAGAAATATCACAGACAGTGTTTTATGAAGGTGTGATGTCTCCCAGCTAAACAACTCAACAGCAAGAAATCTCAGCTTGAAGAATTCAAATTAGATCCCCCCTCTTTCTGGGCTGTCGTTTGCCGTCATATGCTGCTTTTACATTTGTATGATAACCTAAATGATTGAGATGTCCTCTTTGTCTTAAATTAAGTACAATATCCTTTTTTTTTCTCTCTCTCTCTCTCTTACATGATCAGTCTATTTCTCTGTCAAATGACTGGGTTTCTTAAGTAACCTCTGAGAAGCTCTGATACAAGTTACGTTTTTAGATATGTCAAATATTTTTGAAATAAGAGATACCTGAACATACATCTACATGGGTTGAAGGGAAGTGTCATTGTAAGCTGGCAATTAAAAAAAAAAAAGGATCACTCAAGATGACAGGAGTGTGGTGGACACTGGGTTGTTTCAATCAGAGCTCCTTTGGGAATAATTATTCTCCCAAGCACTTGCAGATATTATCTATTTCCGGCTTTCACAATTACTTCGATAGAAAGGAAGCCACAAGCCATACATATCCCAGGATAGCCAGCAGCAGAATCTATGGCAGCATCCTCTTGCCCACTGTGGTACATCTTGGAGCTTCCTGTAAGGTCAGCTGGGACTGATCTCTTCTGCAGGTTCTGCCCCTTTCCTTTTTCTATTAAGGGAGTTGTCATCTCTTTGACAAACAAGCTACTACCTCACAACCTATCTTATCCTGTTTTCTGGAAAGTCGGATCTATTTTGAGGCTATTGAAACAGCAAAGAAACTTACCTCTCTTATGGTACATTATCTTCTGAGTGTGTGTGTGCATGTGTACATGTGTGTGTGGGAGAGAGAGAGAGTGTGTGTGTGTGTGTGCATCTGTACGTGTGTATGTGAGTGTGTGTGATAGGTATGTGCATAGGTATATGTAGGAGGACCAAAGGAGGTCATCAAGCATCCTCTATCATTCTTAGCATGATTCTCTTGAGACAGGGTCTCTCACTTACTCTAGAGCTCATCTCTCAGACATGAAGCCTCAGTGATCTGCTGTCCTCAGATCACATTGATGGATTACAGGTGTGCCTGTGTATAGGTGATTGGGACCTAGGGTTTGTCATTTTCATTATTAGTTTTTTGAGACAGAGTTTCATCTAGTCTACACTGGTCTCAAATGTGAAGTATAACTGATGCTGTATTTGAACTCTTAATCTTTCTGCTTGCAGCTCCTAAGTACTACGATAGGTATGTGCCACCACCACTGGTTCAGGTGCGTGGGATCTGAACTTAGCATGCCATGCTGGTACACAAAGGGCTTCCACCCACTCTTTTATACTCCCTGACCCCAGGTGAACATTATTCTTATCCCAACTATAGAAGGAAAAATTGACATCCAAAGAAGTTCACTGTCTGTTTCCTTGCTGCGCACTTGGTCACTACTTGGATTATTTGTCACAGCTAAGTGGTAGCAGAGCTAGGATCAAGTCCCAATGGTACAACCCAACTACTGGTACTGTTACCAACTGCTCTCAACTACATGTGATTAAAACAAAATGTAACCAGGAAAATATACCATCAAGTGAGTATTAAGATTACAGAACTATTTTGATTTTCTCAACAGATTCAAAGTATAGCAAGGCTTGGTGGCAGTGTGTACCTATTTTCATATTGCATCTGATGGAAGAAATTGATTCAAAGCACATGCCTGAGTTCCAAGTAGATGATATGGTTCACAAGACACCAATTTGTTCAAGTACAATAGTCCATTTGTCAGTTACAGGGGTTTTAGCAGCTACTAATGGTAGATATCACACTTTTTTTCCTCCTGTGAAGACTTGCCAACAATCAGAAGGTAGAACAGAGAAAGAACAATTTTATTTTCCTTTCTTATTATTTTTAAAGCACTTTGCATCCCTGTATCACAGCACTTATCCCCACAACAGTAACAATAGCTCCCACTTATTTATTTTTTTCTTCTTGGTTTACTTGGGTCAACAACATTTTATCTTAGTAATGGTCTGTAGAATGGTGACCTAACCACAGGTTTATTTTTATGAATACCTTCCAACTATTTCTTCCTTGAGCTGTAGGGCCTCTGGTAGGTGGTCCTCAATGCCACTCTTTCAAACTTATGCCTGATGAGTGGTTACAAATAGCAGAATCGACAAATTCTTGAGTTTCAGATAAACATTTTTCTCTAACCACACGTTCTCTGCTCATGATCTTATTTTATAAACATTATTTTTAGAGGAACACATGTAAATGTATATATAAATTCTGAAGAGGCTCGATATGGAATGGAGCAGAGTGGGTGGGATCCTTGCGTTGGAAATAGGGGCACTTAAGAGAATCACATTTGTTCACTGCTTCGGTTTCCCACATAAACAAAACCCACACAGTTTACTTTTAAGGGCCCGGGAAGTTTAGATGTGGCCTCATACCTTCATCTTTACGGACTTCAACTGTGTCTTCTGAAGCAGGGCTGGGCACTGGGGCAGTGTTGACACTGTCTATAAAATAGAGAGAGAAATGTCTCAGGCTTCATACTTCAGGTTGTGGCTTTTCCTTCCATTCAGCTCCCTCCCTACCAACCAATGCAGGTGTCAGTATCCTTCACACCCCAAATGATCTCACAGGGGCAGAGGGCTGTGATGCATTTTTTAAATCATTAACAAAGCATAATCTTCACATAAGATAGAGGCAGTGAACTACAAAGTGCACTTTTACGAAGACTGCTGTTTGTCAGCCACACCGTGCCAGCAACTCCAGCAGTACCTTCTTTCCTTATGGCACTTAGGAGTCTGAGGCAAGTAGATTAAGAATTCAAAGGCAAAAAGAGAAATACACAATATAGTTCCCCCCCCTTTCCCCTGTGGTGTGTGATAACATATATCCATGCAAGTTTCTACAAAGTGCCCCAATCCAATATTCAGAATCTTTCATTTTTCTTAGCTCAGCACTTCTAAGGATTACCATCCCAGTTGGCTGTCCAGCTGGACCGAGTAACTACTTTAGTCCAGGAGAAGGGTATCACTCAGTGTAAGGCATCCAAAGGCACACTGGGACCTCATATCACTGTGCACTTATAGCATGGGGACCAAGGACAGGGAGGACTCTGTTCCCCTCATAATGCCAAGTAAGGCCAGTCCGAGCTAATCTCTCCTACTGGTCTCCTCAGATGCATGAGCATTTGGTTCATGATTGGTCTCTGCATGCTAGGTAACTGGCTATTACCACAAAAACAATAGATTAGGACATGGAACTTATTAAAGTCATCTCACAGCAGGTAAAACAATATACATAGTTTTCTTATAGGTATTTAGTCACAGACTTAAAGACAAACTACACACTTCAAGGAAATGTTCTTATTTTCTAGCCTATCATTTGTCTGTGATATATGGTTGTTACTTTTAGGTTGCATCTCTATTGGAATAGAGAATAGCATCTGTAGAAGGCAGATGGTGTGTGTGTGTGTGTGTGTGTGTGTGTGTGTGTGTGTGTGTGTGTGTGTGTGTGTGTGTATCCACCCCCATTTTTTTGGTTAGGTGTCTGTTATTAGCCCTCCCTTACTGACACATCATTTTTTTGTTTCATTTTCATGTCCCTTCAGAGCAGAAGTGCCCAAGAAAAGCCATTGTTATGGCCTTCTGAGTCTTCACTTCTGAATCCCTGCATAAGTCACTCAGGTGCTTGTCCGTGGTCTTCCTAACTCCCTCACCTAAGGTACTGGCATCCTTCCTTTGCCAATCTAAAGATTGCCATCACCATCACCAACACCCCTCCTTTGTTTCTTCTCCTTCTTTTATCAGGACAGCTCCCATTGTGACGTCAATTTATTATCTGCTCTCTCTGTCTAGTATGGTTTTTCAGGAGCTGAACATTCAGAGCTCATTTTAAGCAACACTTCCTCAATGAGTCCTCCTTAGAGCTGCCCTGAGAGCAGCCCTACTTCACCACTTTCCTCCCGTAAGCTACGGACATTGTGATAATTTTTATGTTTCTTACTTGTGTGTTGCTTGTTTCCCCCATCAGATTAGAAGCTTCAAGGAACTATAGATGTTGTTTTTAGAACTAATTGAAATGTTTGCAATGCACAGGGAATGCTGGGTAGGAAATAAATCTTCAATATACATTTATTATTGATTCCTTGATAAATACTACATACAGCTGTATTTGATTTGATGGTGACAGTTGTCAGAACTTGTATGCTATTTTGAGATTATGTTTTTTCCATCATGTGGAAGAGACCTGCAGAGTTATGCAATCAACACCGGCACTGGAAACTATGTTGAAGGAAAGCAAGATGTTTTTTTATTTTAGAAACTAACAGCAGGTTAAGGGGCTTTTACAAGCAGAACCACATCTTCAATTGTTCTGTTGTCTGATTGAGGAAGCTGAGAAATGGCAAAATGAAAGGAGCAGTATCTAGCGATGCTGGCCACAGAATTCAAAATGAATCCTGCTGCTAGACTCTGTCAGTAAGCCCGTGGATGTGCAAGAAGAGCCACTGAGGAAGACAGAGACCCCGTGGCAAAAGGTGGAAAGGGAGCCATGTTGGGTGGTAATGCTTTTTATAGCCAAGAAGTATAGAAGACAGCTCATGCTCTTGCACTCTGAACCCACGGAAGGTGGTCACAAAACCAAAATGAAACTATCAGAACCCAACTGATTTAGAGGCAAAGAATGGATGACTAAAACAGGGGCGTGAGTATGGGCGTGCGTGCATGCGTGGTGCATGCGTGCATGTATGTGTGTGTGTGTGTGTGTGTGTGTGTGTGTGTACGTATGTGTGTGTGTACAGTAATGGGAGAAAATCAATGTTGTTAAGACAGCTTGGAACAGAACACTGAGCAAAACTTAGAAAACTTCAACAATCAGACCATGGCCTCAGCTGCCAGCAGTTGGTTGACTAATACGTGTCGTTTCTGAACAGTAAAAACAGTGACAGCTTTTGATGTAAGCTGCATCTTCAACACAGCGTAATGGTGTATGGGTAGGAGCTAGCAACAGTTGGACAAACAGTTTACAGTGCCATAAATTAATTCTGTTCTGGGGAAAGGGTCATGTTTCATTAAAGGAAGCTAGCTGACCCTGTAACAGGTATGCAGGGTCCTTCCTGTCTTGCTTCAGTGCTTCCTCTGATTAGCCTCCTTCAAATCTATCTTCCAAGTTAATAATAAAAGCTCGCCTTCCAATCCTACTCCAAGGACTTCCAAGTTCTAAGAGCAATGTAGAAATTTTCAGTGGAAAACCTCACATACTTCTGAGAGTTCAGCATATGAACTAGGATATGTCAGACACAAGAGACAAAGCCCACTCTTTAAAAAATAAACAAACAAACATACAAACAAAAAAACCATGTTCCCCTATAAGACGTGATAAAACAGGGAAAATATCTTGGAGATTGAAGGGAAAGGAGATATTTTTATTTTGGCAGTAATGCCAGCCAGCAACCATATGATTGTGGCTATTGTTCTCTTAAAGGAGAACATTCTTAAGGATATAAATGGCATATGTATGGGTGTGTGTGTGTGTGTGTGTGTGTGTGTGTGTGTGTGTGTGTGTGTGATAACTCCAAGTTGATTTCAATACCTTTTGAATCTTGGGGCTACTATGTTAAAATGCTAAAGGTATACTCTACAGTGTAAAATCTATAAACATTTGATGGACACGGCTGTCTTTTCTTAACAGGGGTGATATCAGGAAAGTTTTTGATCTTACTTAGAGATGTTGGGAACAAGAGGTTGATTGGATTGTATGGCACCATCTACAACATGCAGAGAATTGGCTGGACACATGACTCTTTAAAATTACAATCAAGAGAAAATATATATATATATATATAAACCATTTAGCATGGAGAGAAAACCTTTCTTCATTTTCTTCAAATAGATCTAGTTCCCCCCGCCCAACTCAGTCTGCTCATGTTGATCTGCTCTCAGTCACTGAAGCTCTGATGATGCACTTGACCCATCATTCTCGGTGCATCACTAAGCAATGTTATTACAGGGAGGAAAAGGAGAGTGGGAAAATGAATGGGACTGTATGTTCTTCATGGGAGCACAGTCAGCTTAGAGTTAATGGAATGGGAGAGAAGCAGGATCACTGGGGTTAGTCAGGGGGAAAGGCATGAGCATTTTCAAGCAATAACATTGAGGAAAGTTGTTGTTCACCTCTGTGGATGAGGCCTAGGAGACTCCTCAAAAGAAACCTGAGCCCACCTGCTTCTTGGCTCTGCCCTTCCATTTCTTCCTCCGTTTGTTTTTCTTCTGGACCACTCTCATCTTTCAAGAAAACCACAGGGGGGAGAAAAAAATCAAATCAATTTATGAAATATCTCCTTATGGCTAATATGTAACACTGAAATTAATTGCAACCAATGTAGCATGACTCCCGAAAAGCACAGCATAGAGAGGGAATCAGAGACGTAAAAGAGAATGAGTACATTTATACTTGTCCCTTCTCCCTGGATGTGCTAGAGGAAATGTTGAAGTAAACAATATTCACTCAGTGGTGCCAGAAACATCTCTCTCTTTGCTGGCCATTTCCAAATATGCTGAACACGTTTCATTTCCAATCTCCTTTTCTGCTTTGAATGAAGTAACATGCTCTGGGTAAGGAGCTTGGCTGATTTTCTATGCCTTTTATGGTTTTGTTAGATGCATGCTTCCAAAATTTTTATTTCTACTCATCTTGTGTATGATGTCTAACACATCAATGCCATGATTTTTTTTTGTTCTGAATTCATTATGTTGATCAATTGTATAACTCTGAAAAAATAAAATAAATGACAGTTGAAATGGAAACTGGCTGCTTGCAACTAATTATTTTTATTTCTAGTTGTGAATTCACGGGTAGGAAAAATATATTTTTAAGGGCAAGTAAAGACCTGATTTTGTAATTAATTTTGGGGACATCTCCAAGTCACTTTGGTGGGAATGGAAATATAAATGATTACCTTATATAAAGACACAGGAGCAGAACATAAAATGTAGTTATATACAGAACACTGAAAACCAGAAGCTATCAATAAAAAGTACAAATGCCCACAAGGCCTTCTATCTGGGAGCAGCACCTAGCTCCCTTCTGTGTGAATGTGATCTGTGAGGTCATCTGTTTGGATCAAAGAGGTGAGTGGGAATGACCTGAGACTTCCAAGCTACCTTCAAAATGACAGGTTTTGCGTTCTCTTTTTGGAAAGGTAGCCATACCTGCAATACAGACCAGGATAGAAAGGGACATGGAATAAAGCAATGAGGAGACAGACGTGTAAGGGAGGCAGTGTGGCACCCCTTAGTCCATCTGATCTCCCGATGACCATGTTAGCTAATGTCACAGAGTAAAAAGATCACCGGGCCCTCTCCATCCCCGGCCCTTAAGTAGGCTAAGCCACTAATACTTATTTGCTTGGTGAACCATCTGCTACTGTTCATTCTTATAGGGGGATTGTGCTGCTTCACTGTAAATAATTGTCCCACCCACTGGTTTAATAAAAAGCACTGATTGGCTAAAGGCAGGCAGGAAGTGTGGGTGGGGCTACCAGACTAAGAAAACTCTTGAGAACAGGAAACACAGAGCAGAATGCCAGAGAGAAGCCAGAAGAAGCAGAGGACAACCATGCTGCTCTAAGAAAAGGTACCAAGCCCCATGGCTGAACAAGATAAGAGTCATGGGTTAGATGAAGGGTAGAGAGCTAGCAAGTTATATGCCTGGGCCTGAGGCCGATCAGCTGAAAACTATTGAAAGCATCTGTGTGTCTCTGCAGCTCTGCAGGTCTGGCCTTGAACTTGGCATTCTCATGTTTGTAACTCCTGTGTGCTGGGATGACAGGCATGCTTTGCTCAGCTTCACTTGCAGCTCCTAATACAAAAATATGAGAATTCTCCCCACATTTGCAGAGAAGCGTTTACCTAGATACTCTGAAAAACAATCCCCTGGGTAGCGTCCACTGTGGATAAGGGTGCAGTCAATGAATATCTACATATGTCAGAATCTGCTTAGTTTGTCCAACTCTGCCATCAGACACAAGGAACACTGCAATTTTGAACATGAAAAGTTGGGGGCTTCTCTGTGTGCCTTTAAATCCACTGATGTAAGTAACAAATTTAAAGGCCCCACACAACATCTGTGGTGTTCTCTGCTTAGATTCTTCATGAGGGTGACAGCCCTGGCTTTTGCTCTTGGAAGGAAGTAACCATCATGGCTGTTCTTGTTCCCTTAATAAGGCAAAGCTGGTGTGAGAACACGTGCCAGAAATTTAGCCAATATTTCTCCCCTTCCTCCCTTCCTAATGGGCTGAGTCAAGAAGGAAAAAGATCTGCCAGCTATTCCCCAACAGACAGACTTTATAACACCGATTTCATAATAGGTCTGAAGTCTGTAGGTGACAGGCTGCCTTTAAAATTAGTCTGGTTTCCATGTCCCTTAGAGAGTGGGGACAGACAGCATCCTTAACAGGAAGAGACAGGCAAGGAAGGGAACAAGTAAGAGGAACGTGCGGAACTGTTTCTGGCGGTTTCAAAAGCATAAAAAGGAAATTCACATTCAGACTTCCCCAAACCCAGCGCTCTCACACAGGGGATTTACCGGGCAGGTTGTCCTGGTCTTTCTCTGCCTTTCCATGCAGGCCATAACTCCCTAACACAGACATCCCAGCGGTACACTTTTCTTTCCTATTTTGAGTCGGCTGTAGTTTTCTATTTGAATATTTCTGCTCTTGAGAAGCTAGCTCAGGGATTTCTTGGCATGTTTATCATGGGAGAAATGGATCTTAGAAGTAGGTTGGATTTGCAGAGTGGCAACGGTGTCCTCAGCTGAAGTAATTCAGGTTGCTTTTCATTTTCGAGACAATTCATGCTCAAATCCAGCAGGGGGCGCCAGTGCAGAAGGCTTGCTTTCAAAGCCCACTGTGCACTCCTGGGCAATTAGATTAGTATGCATCTCAGTCTTTTAGAAGGACATTTTGGCTGCTTTCTATTTTTCCATCCATTTAAAATGTCTCCAAAGGGTTAGTTCTTACTGAAAAGGTGGGCCTCTGCCGGTGCACGTGGGGGGTGGAGGTGGGGGTGTGTGTCACATTACTCACTTACCAGCGTTTGGTAAGAAACAGCGTGGTCTATCTTCACAGGAAACATATAAACAATAAAAAGTTAAGTGGGGAATGGCATTTAAACTCGTGGTTTCTAGAAGAGATTTTAAAAGGGTTACAATAAATGTGAAGCAGAACCTACAGGGAAGACCAGGCTATTTTGTTAACTAAAAAAAAAAAGTCACACAGAAGAAGCCTGCTTCCAGATAGTTAAATTATGTCAGTTAATACACATTTAAGATCATATATTCACCTGAGGTAATACGTTCCCACAGCTTTTATGTTATGTATGATATGACATTTTACTCTGCCATGCTGAAAAATGGAAAAACCAGAAAGAATTCTGCTGCTGAATCCTTCTTACTTCTCTAGTATTATTTCTGACCCTCAATATTTAAATCTATATTTATTAAGCACGTGCTATTTGCAATAACATATTTCATAAAGTTTACATGAATAAAAATGAGTAGTCCTCCTGCAGAATAAATTCATATAAGAAGAAGATGAAGAAGAAGTCTGTCACTGCCTGGACTGTGACAGAATTCTGTGCATGTTTAATTTTATATTGAGGGAGGATTGCGAAGGCAGAATCCCAACATTATGGCCACGAGGTATTATCTTGATATTTTCAGTTCCTTCCACAAGTTGTGTATAGAAACACCAAGAGAAAGAGCAGTCAGTTGTGTTAAGTCTCTGGCTGCTGCTGAGGAAATGGTCTTCTGTGTACTGCTGGCTGGTAGGCTGATACTATTTGTTATGTACAGGTTTCCAGACTTTTAGACACAAGCAAGTTCAAATACAGCAGCTTACAGACTAAATTCTTAGTCCTAAATCTTTAGTCCCCTGTAACAGGATTACTATATCTGTGTCCTCTCCCCGGGAGTAGAAAATACTTACACTCCATGGATGTTGGACTCAGACACACAACTTGACTTGGATGACGAGATGCAACTGAACAAGATCCAGGCAATACCTAAATATGCCACATAACTGCATTTGTTGGAAGAAGTTGCCTTGTGGCTGCCAGTTAAAAAAGTACAAGAAGTAGAAAGAACTGCCTCAACTCTAAGTAAGGTTTGAAGCCAAGCTTACTAATTAATGTACATCTTAAAATAGGATGACCTAGCCAGTTCTAGCTTCCATTGGGCATCAGACAACCAACTTACAACCTGCACTGTATTGTATGTAACTACAAGTTGGGACAACTTAGGGCATATCATTGATGTAAGTGACTGATAGTAGTTGAATAACATGTTTTTCTGTTATCTTTTACTAAATGTTGACATTTTTTGGTGCACATTGTGGCTATTTGGATGTGTTCCTGTTTATACTTGTGTGTGTGTGTGTGTGTGTGTGTGTGTGTGTGTGTGTGTGTGTGTGTGTGTGGTCATTTCTCTAGTCTCCTATTAGTTAAGCTAATAGTTAAGGAAGGCTGGCATATTTAGGAATAGACTACTGTTTCAACACACTTTCATGCTATGTTTTCTGCATTATTAAGATAAAACTTTATGGTGGAAGCTAAGCATGCCCAGAGGCATTATTTTCCACCACTGTGATTTTTTTAAATACATGCTCCATAACCATGAGATAAGCATACCCTTGGATGTGTCGACAATTTTTCCTTCCCTTGTAAGATTATAATCTTAAACTGAGGATATTCAAGAAAGTATCTTTGGTGATTTAAATAAGGATGGCCTCCATGGTCTTACATATTTGAATGTTTAGTCACCAGGGAGTGCACTATTTGAAAGGATTAGAAGGATTTAGAGATGTGGCCTTTTGGGAGGAAGTGTGTCACTAGGGGTGGGCTTGAAGTTTCAAAACCATGCCAAACCTAGAGCTTCTCTTTCTGCCTCCAGGTCAGGTTGTAGCTTTTAGCTACTGATCCAACACCTACCTGTATGCCGCCATGCTCCTTACCTTAATGATGATGGACTATACTTCCAAAACTGTAAGTAAGTGCCCAGTTAAGTGCTTTCTTTTACAAGGGCTGCATTGGTAATAGTGTTTCTTTACAATAAAGCAACAGAACAGATTAAGACAGTACCCCTTAACTGAGTGTGATTAAGAATGGACTGATCCTTGCCGCCCGGTAAGTGGCACAACAGGGGGGAGTGGCAGGTGGATTTCTGAGTTTGAGGCCAGCATGGTCTACTGCAGAACAAGTTCCAAGATGGCCAGGTCTACACAGAAAACCTTTGTTTCAAACAAATAAACAGACTGACCCATCCTATACAAATAAGCACATTCTTCTTTTGAAAGAAAGTTCCTTCACTCCAGTTGGTAGATGAGAGCACTGTTTTAGAATTAACTCACACACTCTCACACCTTGCTCCCTAGAATAAATCTTTCTTCAGCCTTGGCTATGAATGTATTGGCTGTGTACTCACCAAGATGTGAGCTGATTAGGTTACACTCTCTGTCATCTGCTGCCAGCCTGGCAGGCGATGGCTGTTTCTCCAGGACACTAAGAACTCCTCTTTCCACACCAGCCTTGTGTGCCAAGCCTCATTCCTGGCTAAGTTCTTCAAGTCTTTGTTCAAATGTTACCTTTCAATTAGGCTGAATCAATCCTTCATCTAAAATTGCATATTGTCACCCCCATATACACTTTCCACCTTATACAGAATGACCTTTCTCTCCTTCTCTCTGTTAATCATCTAACATGTAGTTTGTGCAGGTATCATCTTCATGTTTTGTGCACCTGTCATTGCTTGAAGGTCTGTTCTACCTAGGTAAGAATCTTTGCTTCATTTCCTGATGTCCATTAAAGATATAGAGTGAGAACGTGGTACACATTCAACCACTATTATTGACTTAATGAGATGTGGAAATTGCCTTACTTAGACTTGCCCGTCTAGTTTATGAACACATCAGAAAAAAAAGAGAAACAACCCACTTCTAATGTCTTCAGATTAGTTATCAAATTAGAGATCCTTAAATAATATGAGGAAGAATTTTTCAAAACAGTTGATTCAGATATAAGGGGAGGAGGCCTTTACTTTAACACAATGGCTGCCATTTCATCTCCTTACTAAAACAATGATCTAAAAGGAGTGATTTCCCCAGGCCCCTGGCCACTCTTACGGATTTTGCTACAATGTAGAATTTCCTGAGAAGATGACTAGGCTTCATGGCTAGGGGAGGAAATGTTGAGTCAGGCTTTCCTGCCTGCCAGAAGCAGTTTTACCATATCCCAAACAAACTTAAGGAGTAAGTGTAAGACTGGATTGGTCTTCAGTCATGTGGTGAGGAAACCTGGAAATCTGTCTGTGGAACCATGTCTCAAACAGCATAGTCACATGTAGAAAGAAGAGAAAATCCCGGAACACACTAAGTTTAAAATATGTCAAGGGAGACCTAAGTGTGACTTGTTCAAGAAGAGAAAGTACAGGATATTATAGCATGCATCTGCCTCTTCTACACATTCTATATGATAACAGAGAGCTAAGTATGAGTAATACCAAGTCTCTAGGAAAATTGAACTTCACAGCATTTTAACAGCAACAGTGTGACCCTGACACACCCACTAACTAGGTTGTGATGTATCTTGATGTAAAAATAGCAGAAACCAATACACTGGAGATCTATTTTCAATATCGCATGAGCCCCCAATAGCTAACATATGGTTCAGCATATGGCATATTGATACAGACACTTTTACTCCGATAAGGTTAGCTTTTAATCAAAGAATATCTAGGTATTTTATAAACACGATTCATCAGCAAAGCCTTCCCAGGGGAAGTTGTGGAGCCTGTAGAGACACACAATCAAGGCCTATTAAGGAATGATAATGATAAGAAAACAGCAACGTGCCACTTTTAAAAGAAGCTAGTGAATGGAAATTAAGCAGTGTTCCCAAAGTCTTCCAGTGACTTGATGAAGCAAGTGAGATCAGAGGTCAGATTGTGCTGACATAGGTGGTCATTGGGCTAGGTGATCTATCTTGGGGAAGCAAGCATAAATTACATCCATTCTCGCATATTTGCATAACCTGGTCTCCACTCCATAGCTGAGGAAAATGTGACCAAACTTAATTTAACATAACATTTCAGTAGAATTTTCTCCCCTCCCCCTTTTCTCTTCAATTGTATTTTTTTCATTAACTTCAAGCCCTGAGGTTACATTCCCTTCTAAAACCTATAATTCTCTATATTGTCATTTATGTTCCCCAATCAAAATAACCAGGATGCCTACACATTTGTTTCAAACAGGCACACATTGTACTCTGTGCAGATGTTAAATTCAGAATTGGCAAAAGAAAGCAGGTTTTTTTTTTCTTTCTTTCTAATTTGCTGAAGAATGGGAAGTATATAAAGACTGTCTTTAAATAGAACCATCATCCAATGAATATATTCAAAAGCTGTTAGACATCTTTATCATCAATTAATGTTTGCTGGGTACCTACAAAGTTCAAGATGCTGGGGAAGGAAAAAAATTAAGTTCTTTGGAAAACAAAATACTGCCTGGGATGGGTGGAAGAGCTTCATGAGATGCACCTGTCTATCTGTACAACATGGAAGCGGAGCTAGGGATGATGGTTTAGAAAAATTATAAAGCTTGTTTCATCTACACATAACTGAATAAGTGCTGAGTGTTTGAGCTGAATGAGATTGTCCTTATCTCCATGTTGTATATCTCCGCAAATCCCCACGTAGCTTTGTCCCATGGTCCCTTGGGATGTTACCGTAGGAGGATATACATGTATGAGTACTAGTTTCCTGTGAACAACTCCAGAGTGAAGTTCTTTTGCACACTGAATAGCTTATCTTATACCCTCTTTGGTCTAACTGAATATACATATACCTAAGACTGTGGCATCCCCATGTCATTGTGAAAAGTAAAAGTTTTCATGCTACTAGAACTTGTTCTTTCAAAATATTTCTCTCTTCTGTATTGAATCCCACAATTTTAGGCAAAAAAAACAAAGTTTTAAGGTAACCCTTGAAGTTTTCTCAAGTTTATGGTGGAAATGATATATAAAAATTGAAACATCTTTAATAACAATGTGCCCTCAATAGAGCTGCTAATCTTATAGACTTTACAACCACACCAAAGTTAACTTGCTAGTATAAAACCAATATTTTATTTGCATATTTTCTCACCTCTAAAAATTGTTGAAATTCAATGATAGCTTGGTGTTACCAAATTTTTATCTGTATTTGATACTGTGTAAGAATAAGTTGCAACACATCATTCCTTTTACATCACTTGAAAGTAAAGTTGTCACAGAAAACAC
This sequence comes from Phyllotis vaccarum, assembly GCA_033318265.1. NCBI lineage: Eukaryota > Metazoa > Chordata > Mammalia > Rodentia > Cricetidae > Phyllotis > Phyllotis vaccarum. The sequence goes on along the minus strand of JARWLC010000001.1, from coordinate 170,135,224 downwards.
ATGGGGTTGGTACCAGGACATCTTGAGCATCAAAACTTTACGTATTATTTTAATATAAAACAGAATGCTTTTAGATTACCTGTGCAGTCATCCTGTACACGCTATAGCATCTCTAGATGTCTTTACCAACCAGTACAAAGTGAAGGCTATGTGAATTGTTACACTGTTTGGTTTAGGGAATAATGATAAAAAGGAAAGGATGTCAAACTTGTTTGTAAGAGATGTAATTCTTCTCTTTAGTGGAAACTGAAGCTGCAGAACCTCGGAATATGAGGAGCACCTATAATTTGCAATCAGAGAAACTACACAGCTTTGGGCAGAAAAAGCCAGAACTGAGTTTGTATATAATTAGAGCTTAGGAATCTGTCTTCCCTCTAATTCTCATGATGTCCTCCTATGGAAGTCACTTAGAACTTACAGAATGTAGAGCTGGGGTTCTCAAATGCCACTATGACCCAGAAGCCCTAGGCAGGCTTCTTCTATTGCAGATTGCAGAATTCTGCTTTGGTAGAGCTAGGAGTGGGGCCTGAACCTTTGAGTGTATAAAAGAAGTCTTTCCAGGTGATAATTAGATGCTGTGAAGGGTGGGTTGTCACACCTTGAGAAACATTGGTTCTAGTGTATTAACTAGTAAGAACAGAAGCTACATTATGCTGTATTTCACATTCATTAAATATGCCTGCAGGCAGCTCACTCAGGCTCATGACCATATTGCTCACTCTCCACCTTCTGAAGTTATATAGCTATGATTTGATCACTTGAAAACATATTTATTAGAAAATGATATTTGTAAGATTAATGTGTAAAATTTATGTCTTCACTAAAATCTTGCTTTAAAAGTTTAAAATTAAATGACTTTTCCTTAATATATGTTTAAAACCTTTGAGTGGTGGGGAATTCTGCTGAAGAAAGGGAGAAGGAGCTGTAGGAGCCAAAGGAGTCAAAGATACCACAATAAAACCCATGGCATCTGCTGTAGAATAATCCTCTTGTGCACTGTGAAGATTTGTCACTCAAATTGGTTTAATAAAATTCTGATTGGCCAGAAGCCAGACAGGAAGTATAGGTGAGGCAACCAAACTAGGAATGATGGGAAGAAGGGCGGAGTCAGGAGTCATTATCCAGATGCAGAGGAAGCAAGATGAGAATGTCATACTGAGAAAGGTTGTCAAGCCATATGGTCAAACACAGATAAGATTTATGGGTTAATTTAAGTGTACGAGCTAGTTAGTAATAAGCCTGAGCTACCAGCTGAGCATTTGTAATTAATATAAGTTGCTGCGTGGTAATTTGGGAAACAGCTGCTGGGTATTTGGGAGTTGCTGACAGGAAAGAAAATTCTGCTTACAAGAATTAAATAACCTGGGCTCATAAAAGTCTGCAGAATCTGAACCAACAACCAGGAAGCCTGCATAGAACTAACCTAGACTCTCTGCATATATGTGACAGTTGTATAGGTTGGTCTTCTTTTGGGACTCTTATCAGTGGGAACAGGGCTGTCTCTGACTTCTTTGCTGGCTTTGGGATCCAACTCCTTATACTGAATCATCTTGCCCAGTCTTAATACAAGTTACTTAGTCTTACTTCAACTTAACATACTTTGTTGATATCCATGTAAGGCCTGGCCCTTTCTAAATCGAAATAGAGAGGAATGGATGGAGGGGTGGGGTGTAGAGAGGAGGCAGTAAGAGGGGGTAGGAGGAGAGGAGAGCGGGGAAACTGCAATCTGTATATAAAATAAATAAACTAATAAATTAAAACAAACCTACGAAAACCTTTCAGTGAAACTTTTAGGAGCTTCCACTCTTCAGAGACCGATTCCAGACACAAGTCCTGAACATGGCAGAAAGAAACAGCTCTTCTAGAAGCCTACTGAGGAGACCCATGAGGGGCCAGAACCTCTGCTATGTTTGACAAAGAGCAGGCTGGAGGGAGCAGGGAGGGATGTATATGCTCTTAGGGTGGGCCTCCAAATCCAGTCATCAGTGGCCAAAGAAACCTTCTCAGGAGGTTTCTACTAAGGTGCTGCCTTACCCGAAAAAAACCTTTTGTCACTGAGCAAAAATTTCTGAGCATCTGGTCTCTACCATACTCTGTTCTTTAAGACTGTGACAGTCACTGACCACATACAGTTGTATTTGGCATTTAAAATGTGCTAGCTCAAAGTGGGGTGTCCTGTAAATATAAAATTCATAACAGATACTGAGGACAGTGTGCTACAATGACATTTTAGACAGGCACATTTAGATAAGACGTTCTAGCTCTACAAAGGAAAAATGAATTTCAGTCAGGTGTCCTCCTGCCTGAACCTTCTCAAGGCTGGAATTACAGAGGTGTATCTGCGCTTTCTTTAGTTTTTGAAATGGCTTTTCAAAACTTAAAAATGACAAATGCATTTTGAGTCACATTATATTCCTGTCTCATAGCAGTGCTTGAAATACAGCTGGTGAGGGGAGTATTGAGCAAAAAGTCCCAGTGGACAGATGGTGGATATTGTCCCTCAGGCTGTCCCTCCCTTGTTCCTCTTCTCGAAGTTGTGTGGATGCCAGCGACTTCTTCTTAGGAACAATTCACAAGAGGGTTTTGGTCTGGTCTCTAAGGGAAGCTTGTTTTTCTGATCTTGAAAGGGCGCAGGGTATCAGGTCAATGGGCTAATCAATGGAATGAGAGTAGTGCGGTGAATAATCAGAGTCAAGTACTCATGCACCCTCAGTGGGAGCACAAGCATGCCTCTTCCAGGTTCCTGCCAGAGGACTGAGACACAGCTGGGCCCACAATGTCTCTGTCCACGTAACTTTTTTGTTTTCCTTTTCTTCCCTTTCTTGCTTCACTCTTCCCTTGCTGGAGATTTCTAGGATTGGTACTTACCCTTGAATTCTTGCCTTAGAGTGTCCTTCAGGTAGACCTGATCTAAGAAAATTTAAAGGCAAACAGCTACACAAACAGATTATTCCCAATCATGCTAAGTACTGATGATGGGAAATGCAGATTGCTAATTGGCTCTTAACAAGATCATCTGAAGGCTTCCTCTTGGAAGTGGCGTTTAAGTTGAGGATCTTAAGGCTCTTACAAAGTAAAACTGATCAGTAGAACTTGATAAGGCAGTGGGGGGTGGGGGGGACTGCAGATCATGCTCCAGGTAAAGTGAAGAGCACATGGGAGAGGCCTCCTATGGAAGAACCTCAACGTCTGAAGATTTGAGGGGAGGCACTGGGATTGGGGTGTATATAGCAAGTGCCAAAGGTAAGCCTAAGTGGGAGAGATTCAGGCAAAAGAGGAAATGTAAGAGGAAGAAGGGGGTGTGGCCAGAGGGAATGTTCCATGGGGTCGGGAACAAAACTTTGAGATCATATATGCTTGGGGATGTACAATAATTCAGCAGAGTTGGAGGACTTACCACAGAGGAAGGAGAGTAAGAAGTTAAGGTCAGGTGGTTAAGTGACCATGTTAGATGGGGCTGCATATCTTTTGGTGGGAGGGTACGGAAGGATTCTCTTTGACATGGTAGTAGCTATGTTGATTATGCATAATGCGAAGTGGAGAGAAAAGGCAGCTACATAAAAGCTCCCGTGGAATTGGTTAAAATCTGTCAGAGGAAGGATGGCAGTGGCCTGAGAGAGAGGTGCAGGTGAGGCAAGAAAGTAGGGTGAATTTAGGAGACATTCCTCCCAGGCAAATCAGAAGCTTTGGTGAGTGTATAAATGGAAATATACAAGAAAGATGACACCAATGTCTATGGGGAAATTGTTCACTAATGGTCATAACAACTTTATCATATAGCTGTAACAAGTGTTCTGATTACTGGCACCAAAGTAATGTTGCAAGTTCAGCAGCAACCCAGATCTTCTACAGCAAGCTGAGAATAGACACTATTGCATGCGTGCCCCATGCACTTGACTGAGCACCATAGTATATAATCTTGAATTCCACCCCAGCAGCAGCCTAGGAAAATGAAGTGGGGAGCTTGGATGCAAAGGGTGATAAGTTGGTTTAACATAACCACCAGACATGTAAAAGGTATATTTTAATTGAAAGAGATGGAATAGATGCAGAAAGAAAATTTGTTAAGAATCAGGGGGTGGGGGAAGGCTGGGGTTGAGAGCAAGTGTAAAGCATGTGTGGTACAGGCAGGAGGATGCGAGCTTGGACAGCAAGCACCTCTGTAGAAGTCTGGGTATGGTTATGAATGCCTGTAATCCCAGGACTCAGAGGCAGAGGTGGGAAAGTCCTGCAGGCCCAATGGTCAGTGAGTGTTACCAGTTGGTAAACTCCAGTTTCAGTTAGAGATGCTGTGCCACAAAGGAAGATGGAGAAAGGTAGAGGAGGAAGTCAATATGTGCCTCTGTATGTGTATACCTGAGTATGTACACATACCCTCACCATATGCACACGCACGCACACACACACACACACACACACACACACACACACACACAGTAATGTGACATATACTTGACATATAATCTTTAACTAATTGAAGCATGCATACGACAGTGGTTGGATGGTTTTGCTACTTGCAAATATTCCTGGTTAGATATCTATTTTTTCCTTTTGTGACCTTGTCAGGCTTTTACATTTTCACTGATGGTTTGAGACAGCTGCTTCCAATATCTGTTTTCTTTCTGTCTCAAATAGGAATATATCCTATTGTTATCCCTGGGGGCCTGCCTCAGCAAAATGGACAACAGCACACATTCTGTGATTTCAAGACCAATTACAACTCTTTCTTCCCTGTCTCTAAGGCCACACAACTTCTTCCCTCATTGAGCTGTGCTTTAAAAAAATCAGCTGTCATTTTCAGTTTAGTATAAATTACTTCCATTTAGTAATAAATCTGTCACTTCTTCTAGGACTACTGATAATACTAATATTTTTATATATAATAATAATAATCCCCAAACTACTATACAAAGTAGGGATTTCTATGTTTACCTGCTCTTGAATTTATTCAAAAATTCCCATTATGAACATATTCCAAAAAGAGTCATACTGGTGTCTTACTTTACATTCAATTTTCTATTTGTTTATTTTAGGTCATTATGCTTTTCCCCCAATACTCTGTCTTTTCCCTATGTGAAGGCAATACTTGCTCTAATGAATGTACACTAGAGACTGATGCAAGTTCTCATATATGTCAGGCGAGTGCTCTACCATTAAGCTTTATCCGTGGCTCCACTAGCTGTATTCTAAACAGCAATTTGTCAACAGAATCAAGACCTAGGAAAATTTGTTGAGGGTGGTCAATGATACTAAATTAACATAGATATCAGAAACCACATCAAAAGACAAATAACATCTGCCTCTTCTTGCCTGGTGACACAGTGGGTCACTGACATTATGGGCAGGGCTGTATACACAAAATGACATATGGATCTCTAGCTCAAGAATATTCTGGCATGGTCTTTGTTCTTGCTGCCAAATTGGTCAATTTGCAGAAGTCTGCCCTTATCGGATGTACTCTTTTTGGATAACTGGAAAGGAATTCCAGCTGTCTCCTCTCCACAGAAATATGTTTTGTGAATAAAAAAAAGTCCTCAGACTGGCTCATGATCAATGAAAACCATCTCTGCAAGCGCTGGCACTCACTGGAACAGCAATCAGTTGCTTTATGGGTCAATTCCCTCTTGTGGGTCACAGGGAAAATAGCTGAATATGTGGGGCTCCTTTGACCCTAAAGAGACAGAAGTCCTTGAGGGCCAGAAACAATGCCAACAAGAAAAACATGCCCAATGGCCCTACAGCCACTCCTCTGAAGAAGGATTTAGGCTGTCCTGTCTTCTTTACAATTTGCTTATGAGACTAAATCTCCTCTCCCATTCTCATTGCTACTGTGGGACAATTCTTGCTATGATGGGACCTACATGCATGAAAATGACCCTAGTTTTGAACCTTGTGCTACACATAAGGGGTTGTTCCTGGAAATTGCAAGCAGCAGTTGCAAGGCATGCTGCTTCATCAGCTTTCCTTGCAAGTGTCAATCAAAATGTAAGGAGAGGCTGTCCCATCACATGACAAGTATTCAAACACACACGTTTCCTGAACAGTTAAAAAAAAATGATGTGTGTATAACCTTTTCAAAACCAAGCTAAGAGAGGTGGGTTCAGGATCCCTAACAATAACAAATAATTAGAGAGAAACATTACATATTGGAGGCTAGAGATGACCCTTTAAAGTTTGTCTCATTAAAGCTAATTAAATTATACCTTTGGTCATTTTTAATTATAACTAAAGTTACTCCTATGCAGAAAATGTTAAGGGGTTAAATAAAGACTGAAGAATACAAACAGATATGTAGCTCATTTATTGACCCTTTAAATTATTCATAGTTAGAATTTCTTTCTGTAGCATGAATGGGCCAGCTCTGGCATGGCTTACATGAAGCAGAAGCATCTCAAATGAACAAATCTGGGCTGCTTTGGACCTCAAAATCAAGTAAGAATGTGTCACTACTTAACTAGTCTGTCAAACACTATAGTTTCCAGGCACTGCTTTGAGTTTCTTTGGATTTCATTGCTTCCTTACCTCTGCCAGCATGCCATCATTAATCATGTATGCATATTAGCATAGCTTCTTTTGTAGACACCTGGGCTGCATAATACGCTTTTTCTAATGCCCTAGCAAAATTAAATTGCAGTTACTTTTTTATTTATTTGGTTTTAAGAATTTTCATGTAGTGATTTTAAAGATATAAAATCCTCCCCAGTCTCTCTCTGTGTGTGTGTGTGTGTGTGTGTGTGTGTGTGTGTGTATTCACTATTCACACACCCAAACACAGCTGATGCTCTTGATGAAATGAACTAATATTAAACGATGAAGATATAAATATCAAACTGTAAGACTAGATTATTTTCTCTCTTTTAAAAAGTAAACTTGACACAAGTTCCCATTGTCTTAGAAAATCTTTTTGTGCCAGTATTCAGTGCTTACTGGCTGTCCGTCCATTCTTCTCTCTGTCATTGGCGCTTAATGTTATTCCCTTCATAGAGAGAAATGCTAAATGCATTTTCAGAAAGACTATCACCTACAGGTCTGTAATTCTTTTCTGACAGGGGAACATTAGTCATCTTACTGACTTAATTTTTGAACCTGTTTCTGTCTCCCCGAAGGCATTAGAGAAATCCCATGTAAAAGGCACCCATCCTGAAAGAAGGACTCGAAAGCTCTTTACTTAGAGAAAGATAAATTAAATCTGTTTAGGTCACTTGAGGAGTATGGAAAGGGGCGGGAGGAGTGGTTCTTAGTGAGCTGGGATGGTAGAGTGACACACAACTAAAATACTTTCAAGGACAGCCTGCACATCTCTCTGACTGCTGAAGAGCAGTGGTCTGTCAACTACAGCCTAGAGCCTTGTCTTAGCAAATATAGCCTGCAAGCTAAGAAGGCAATTTACATTTCTAAAGGGTGGTGAGAAAAAGAAAGAAAACCACAGACAGACCATATGTGGACTGCAAAGTCATGATTCATTCCTCTTTGTTCTGAAGAATGCTGACCACAGCTTCAGAGCCAGCTGATAAGACCCGAGTTGACTCAGTGTAGAAAAGCTGCACATGTGGACGCCTTGTTGAGGAGTGACAGGCCCTGTGATACCAGATTGACTTGAACCTCCATTAAGATAACCTTTAGCCACCTCCTGCCTACCAGTGACATCACCTTTCTGTAAACTAGCATCATCCCCAGGTTTTTACTGCCTCCAAAACCTTAGATGGTATTAGAAACGACATTTGAGCTTAAGTCAGTAAAAGGATTTAATATTTGATTAAATCTCAAAGAATCCTAGGTGGAGACACAGCCAGGAAGTAAGATGTCTTGGGACAGAAAACTGGAAAGATGCTTGGGATTATGGTGATTTTAAAAACATGCTCGCAAAGCCTGAGATAACCCTTCAAGAGAGGGGACTCTCTAATTTCTCTATGATACAATTATGAATTCAATTCTAATTAGCAAAGTGCAGCCAAAACCACATGATAAGCTACATCTGCAATGAGATTACAAAGTGACGCTGTCTAGTTCATGCTATGATTCCCAGCTCCCACTCCTTTGCTCTGGGGTAAGCCAGCTGGCACCATGAGGTTACACATCAGCCATCAGCTTAAAGAGAAGCTGACAGACTAAGGGAGTTAGCTTTCCTAACCCAGCCAGTGGGAAAGTGTCTAGGCTCAGCCTCCCACAAGACGGAAGTAAGAAGATGAGGAGCATGGGAGTGCGGAGCTGCGTAAACCAGGGTTTTAAAGTTAGTGCTTCTTATCAGTCCTGAGCATGAAGAGTCCCACCTGGACCAAACATATTCTGATACTTTTTTTTTTTTTTTTGGTCATTTTTCTTTCTCCTGCAACATTTGTAGACTGCATCTCACCATGATAGCAAAGCTTACTGCATTCTCTGAGAATTCCTCATGGAAGCTGATTTTACATTAGAAGCTCATAGCAACCAGATAATGTCTACAGAGATTTACCTTCTGCCAAAGCATACTGCTCGCTCATTACATCCTTCCTTTTCTCTGCCTCTCCTCCCATTTCTTCCTTTTCAACTTGATTCACCAAGGTCATCAGTTTCTGCCGCCAGAGATTCTGTGCTCCTTGGGACACCACTGCAGAAAATACCTGTCACGGTTTTCCTACCACTCTGATGCCCCTATGCCGATAGCTCAAAAAGCTAAAGGTGTAACTTCCCATGATGGGCTTCCTTCTTTTTGCCCAAGCAGGAGAGAACACGTACAAGATGAATTTCAAAGGTGACTCCTGCTGACAATAGCAGCCTGTAACCTAGTTGAAGCTATGATGTAATAGAAATAAATATTGGACCTTTGTCCCCCAACTCCTGGTATATAGTTCCCAAATATCTTTTAATCATCCAAATGACAGGAGCATCTTCTGCTATTCACAATAAACCAGTTGAGTCAATCCTGAGTTCATGTTAATGAAGTCACTCTTGGCAGTGTTTTTGGGCATAGGCTGGTCACTATTGGAGCAAACCATGTAATAAGAAAGCTACAACTTTCAGTTTGGCCCCTGAACTTCAAGGGAGGAAAAAGGGGCTGCCATGATTTCATCAGCATGCCTATGCCATGGAACCACCATGACAGCCCTAAACACCATGGTCCAGAGACTATTCTGGGTAATGAGTGTAGTCATGCCAGGTGGATGGTATCTTCAATCTGCAGAGATAGCTGTCCCCAAGCTCAGGATTATTTAAGCCCTCCCCGAGGAACTGTTTCACATGGCTGTTTATGTTTCCTCTCTCTAATAAATAAGTGATAACAGACTGCTTGTGCCAAGTTTAAGAGTCATTGTAGCACATTATTAGCTTAAGAGGGGCTGTAGAACATTATTTGAAACAGCATAGTGCTGCCACTGCTGTGTGAGATGGAGATTCTTTTGGGGTGGGGTGGGGCGGGGTGTGTATGGGTTGACACTTAAATTGTGTTCATATTGTTCCTGGATAGGGAGGTCGGACTTAAGTATAACTGTAGAAAAGTCTAGGAAGTGAGAAGATGGCTTAATAGTATAAAACAAACCAACAAAGAAACAAATACCATACTTGTGATGCCCAAAGCAGTCAAGTACAGAGAATTTGGCCTGAAGGTTGAGAATATGAGATCTGCTCTCTTCACAGGAAAAGACAGCATGATGGATGCTGTCCTTGTCTCATTTAAAACATTAATTAACTTTTCATTTAATAAATTTTTCCTTTTGTTTGTCTCATTTTGAGAAAAGGTAGCTTTGGCTTTTTGAAACTCACTTTGTAGGCCACGCTGGCCTTGAACTCACAAAGATCCTCTGCCTCCAGAGTGCTGGGATTAAAGGTGTGCTCTACCATACCTATTTAATTAAAAATTTAATAAAAACAGGGATTTAGGCTTGGCTCATATTTGAATACCACACTTTCTTTGCACCATTCAAAAACCACAGTGACATATCCATCGCTGTTTTGCATCAGCCTAAGATGACCTTCATCTCCTAAAGGTCTTTGCTAATACAGAAGACAAAAATCGTTGTGAAGTATACTGAGCCAACTCCAGATCTCATGTGCTGGGGTCATTTCCTATCTCAGAAAGGAAATATTTCAAAACTTTAATTCCACACTAGGCACCAGGGGTTTTAATAAAGAATAAAGAAAGAGTCTGAGGTTGCTGGCGCCTTAGCCATCTCACTCTGCTGTGGAAACCTTTATATCATCAACTCATACAGGTGTCCTTTATTTCAGAATCCTTTAAACAATGATTTTTATAGTTAATTCCTACCCTTAATCACAGGAGCAAGCAGCACACTTCACTCAAGAAAAAATGATTTGCAGTCACGATAAATTTCTTTACCATTTCCTTATTCGTTTACTCATTCTTTTAGCCACCTAAAAATATTTACTGGGTATCTAGTACCTTTTAAAAAGTGGCATTCTTCTAAAATACTCTAAGGCAGTGGTATTTAAACCCTTTGGCAAACCTCTATCTTCCAAAATATTTAATTATGATTCATACCAGTAGCAAAATTACAGTCATAAAGTAGTGGTAAAAATTATTTTATGTTTGGGGGTCACCACAATATGAGGAACTGTAATGAAGGGTTTCAGACTTAAAAAGGTTGAGAAACACTGCTCTGAGGTCTTTCAATTTCAGAGGAAATATAGATGAGATTCTGTGTTTGCCTCTGTGCTCAGCCTTCTTTATCCTCTCTCTCTCTCTCTCTCTCTCTCTCTCTCTCTCTCTCTCTCCTCTCTCTCTCTCTCTCTCTCTCTCTCTCTTTCTCTCTCCCCCTCCATCCCTCCCTCCCCCTCTTTCTCCTACTTTGACCAGAGTTGAATTTTATAGGAGAAATCCATGACCCTGGAGATGAAAAAGTCACCGGTCAACAGCCAGTAATAACTAACAGTTTTTCAACATAAAGAGCAGGACTGTTCTATAAACCCAAGAAGAAAGACACAGACAAACAAATGCATCCCCAGCTCGTTATGTTACGATTTGCAGGAAACTGGTTTTTATTTCTTTTCTCAGTGGAAACTTCACCGTTATCTCATAAGTGCTTATGGGTCTTTTGGCTGGCACCTGTTGAAAAAATAATGGCAGATTTACTGAAGGGAGAGGAGTGCACATAGCCAGAAATGTCTAGGCAGGAGAAGAGTAAAAGCTAAATACTTTTAGGAATAAAACACACATAGCAGAGAAATAATCACTTGAGTAGAATTTTCCTAAGAAGACAGGATCACTTCATGTCATAGGCATAACTATGCTGGGGTGAGCCTGTTTTTAACTCTATGCTCAAGAAATTTGAGAAAAACAAAATACTAAGTATTTGTTTTCTGGGAGTTCTGCTGTGGAGAAGTGGGGGGAATGGGTGTCTATTATCCAGATGCTGCAGTGGTAATCATTAGAATAGAGATGCTAACTGCCATTCTCAGGCATTTGCTATACTTTCACAAGCCAGATATCATGCTTTTCCGCTCTCTGTATTTTACTTATAACCCTTGACCAAGTCCATGGAGAGTAAGCATTGCCACTCCTATTTTACAAATGATAAGACTAAAGATTAGAGACATTTAAAAGCCTATAAGTTGGTAAGTGGTAGAGCTGAGATTCCAGCTGAAATCTGGATGCCCTGACAAACTGGCACAGTGCCACTCCAACTGACTTTGGAGAAAACTTTTCCCAAGTTATTGGATGCATGTACTCACTGTCAAATAATTAAAGTACATGAAGAATTATATTTCAATTAGAATTTAATTGACTATCTGAGCACAGTATTCTATGTGAAACTGCTAGTATCTTCCATTTTAAGGCTTATCTGTTTCCTAATAAACACCATTTTGGCATCACAATAACCCTTTGAAGGCATTTTTTGATTGTTAAAAGACAAGATGTTTGGGTCGCATCTCACCAGTTCCTAAACTCCTTCAAACCTATCCAGATCACACTTTGTATATAGAAATGCAATAGATTGTCAATGAATATATTTTAAATGGCAAAAGCCTAGGATTTAGCTTCCTAAGATATAGGTCCAACTATATTTTAAACTAGCTTTTCATGTTACTTCTAATGTCTGTCTTCTGAGATGTATCCATAGGAAATATAAACAGCAAAACTGCCTGGGAAGGGCCCTCATTATTGAAATGTGTTGTTAATAACGTTATTAGTAGATGTCAAGTTCCAGCCCTCCCTAATCTAATGGGTACCAGACGAGGAAATTCAGCACCTAAACACCAAGAGGGAAGTAATTCTGTGTGGCTGCCAATGCATAAACATTTAAAGACAAAGTTAACATACCACCCAAAGAATTTCTGAGTCAACTGCAGCTCAGATTTCTCCAGTGCCTGGGGTGGCCCTGAGAATGAAGTCAGTCATAAGAGTACTTCTGGCATTCTTTTAACCCACCATTTGGAAATATAGGATGAAAGTTAAAAATCGAGCAACCAAATTTAAGAAGCATAGTTCTGCATTGCCTTCCAAATGTACTTTCTTGGGCTAATAGGACTGTTCAGTTCTGAGTCTGTCTCATACATTTTGTGCTAAAGTCTTCCCAGAAACCCACTCTTTAAATCCTTCCTGTAGACTCAACTTGGACATCACAGTCAGGACCTGCATCTCTACTGTTTTGCCTTAACTTCTTTAGGTGTCCCTCACCTCCTCTTCTTTTTCATTTCACAGCCCTTGTGCCATTTGCCTTCACTTGAAACCAGCTGCTTAACACTTTGTACTTGTCGCTGGTGGGCTATAACTTTTCTATAGCTCTTCTGCAAACCTCCAGTGGTTTCTATGGGGATCTTAAGTGGCGTCCTTTGATTTGTCAAGATGATTGAGCACGAGTGGAATTGGAGTGGGGAAAGAGCACAGACTATGTCATTACATACAGCATTATTTTCTCTTTTATAAAAAAGGCATAGTGCATAAGACTGGAAGCATCAATTAGTATCTACTGACAGTGGATTACAAACAAGCCGTCCATGTTTTTCCAGCTGATAGTTCCCTTGTTTTCCTCTAGAGAACCATGCAGATTAAACTTCCGACCCATGAGTCTGAATGCAATTGATGGTGCTTTCTCTCTTTCCCAACCCCAGACTCAGAGTTGCCAGGAGACCCAGGCCTAGGTTAGACACTGAATACCCCTGGCCACAGTAATAAGTTCAGAGGGTAGGCACTTGGCCAAATTTGGCCAAACATAAATAAGAAAACACAGCTTCAGCACTTTTACTGGAGCTGTGGTGAAATAGTAGATTGTTCTCACCAGGCTGATAAGATGACCACTTGATTGATCTTGGCCACAGAGAGGCAGAAGATCTGCACTGAGATTTATGCGGAGGAGGAGAGCAGAGGACAAAGATGAGGACAGAGAATGGACAGACTTGCAATGGTTAAATTTTCTGAACCAATGTCATGTGAACTCTTTAGACACACACACACACACAAAGCCTTTCAGATGACTTTTCTTTCCTTGAATGAGTCTCTTGGCTTACAGTAGGCTGCTTATGCTTCTCACAGCTGCTTGCTCACCAGTAATACTCTGAGCACTTGAAATCTACAAATCCAGAGTGAGGTGTGCGATTTCATGGGCTCATATCAGGGCTTCAGCCATCATCAGAAAGGAACTACTAAGTTTAGCACTACATTTGATGAGAACTTTCTAAGAATGTCCAGGAGCTGCCCTGGGATTGCTTTTCAGTCGGCTACACACTTCATTTTACAACCTATTCATTGAATCTAGTGCTCTTATTCCATCTACTCACAAAACCTGTCCCTTAGAGAAAAATAACAGCCATACACACACACACACACACACACACACACACACACACACACACACACACACACACACACATACATACATAAACACACACACCCATCCCTCCGACTTAGCTGCAGCACCATCTCTGATTTCCTAACACTTTGCTCATGGCACACATTCAAAATGTAAATTTTCATACACAAAGGAAGAATAACTCTTGAAATAAGTCTTAGTGCCATGGAACACTGGAAGCTCACACTTGATTTAGTAGAGCTGCACAGAAAGCAGAGTGTGACTGTCCTCAGCGTAAGCAATGGATTTAGAGTCAGCAAATTTTGTGGAAGAATAACTTTAAACCGGAAGCACAAATGATGAGTCTATGGCTGTATGACTGAATTTCAACCCTGCACAGAACCAGGTAGAAGTGATCATCAAGACCGTAAAATGAAATCCTTCAGCTGACAGGCACTAGAGACTTGGTGAAGTTAGTCATCACTGACAGGAAGGCACAGCTTTTATTGCCCTGGCTCACCCCACTGTGATCTTCTCATTCTGGGATGGAGACTTGAGAATTCACATCTGTGGATCTTTATTTACTCTCCTTTAGTGGGAATTTTCTTCTGAACTCATACCACAAATGTTATTGATTTAATCCTGTATGTATGATAGACATTGGAATAGACTGTGTTTCCTAAAAGAGGCAGCAGTAATGGTAAACATTCTATTCTGTATTTTTCTGTTTGTTTGGGTTTTTTTTGAAAATGTTACTTTGACAGCCTTCATCAAAAGTAGGGTCTCTCTGTACTCTCCCCTAGAACCCAAGAGTACTTGTTAAACATCTCAAGCAATAGAATGAAAATACACTGTGTAATGATGTTCTAATTTGCTTTGTATTGCTGGGGAAAAGTCTTCATGGCCCTAAAAAAACCTGGAGAGGAAAGGGTTTATTCAAGTTTACACATCTTAGTCCCTCAGGGAGGGAAGCCATGGCTTGACCTGAAGGAGAGGACATAAAGGAACACTGTGGTCTCTTGTGGCTTGTTCATTGCTTTCTGATAAAACTGTGATGGCTATGTTTGGTTTTTAACTTGACTACACCTGGATATAAAACCCCCAAATGGAGTTCACACTTGTGAGGGATGTTTTTGCTAAAGTTGAAATAGAAAGAATCCACTTCTTATCTGTATCTTTGAGTTAGGAAGGCACACCTTTATTCCAGATATCTTGAGATGGAAGAAGATATGCCTTTAATCTGATTTGGAGGCAGAAAGACAAACCTTTCATTTGGGCCATACCTTCTGTTAGTAGAAGAAAGCTTGCCCTCATCTTGCTATCATATACATCACTTCACTGGAATTAAAGCCTACGTCTTCAGGATTCTAGCATATAATGAATCTTATTGTAACAATGAAGATCAGCTGAGATATCAGATTTGTGGACCGAGAACTACTGGATTCTTCAACATTCTGTCGATAACTAGACATTGTTGAATTAGCTGTAATGCAGCCTGTAAGTCATTCTAGTAGATCTAATAGATACGTGTGTGAGCATTCATTCATTCATTCATATAGATAAGTGTGTGAGCATTCATTCATTCATTCATTCATTCATTCATTCATTCATTCATTCATTCTTTTACTCTAGAGAACCCTGACTTATACAGTAACCCAGGAGCATCTGCCCATGAATAGTACCACTCACATTTGTCTGGGCCCTTCTAGATCAATCATTAATCAAAAAAATGTTCCCCCATAGACTTGACAATAGGCTAATCTAATGGAGGCATTTTATCAATTGAGATTTTTCTCTTCACAAATGATTTTAATTTGTGCCAAGTTGAAAAAAAGCCAGAACAGACGGATGTAAAGATCACTGAGCAACCCTACCAACTCTGAGGCACATTTTGAATGATAAACATAGCTGGTGAGTAAAGCTTAAAACAAGGGAAAGACTCTGGCAAAGGGAGAGAAGAGAGTTAAGTCAGTATGTGGTTAAAGTGAGGTTACAAGGCCAGGTTCTAGGCAGTCGTGATGATGGCTACAGAAGAAAGGACAAGGTCCCAATGGGAATTGAGGGTTCATTCGAGAGTATGGAGAGTTTATTGAAGGGGAAGTTTAAATGACATAGGCAGAATCAAGGAGGAGGATCAATGAAGCATTATGAAGATCCTCAGAGTTAACAATGGAGGGAGCCATTAACAATATCGGCCCTAGAGATGGTTCATCATAATTGAACAGTAGCCGGAGGTAGAAAAGGCTACCTTCAAGTTGCCTAAGGAAGATGGTATTTACTGATTCAACAAGGAAAACATTGTGTTCTTTCCACCACGTTGGCCTATAATTTCTAAATAGGAGTCAGACATTTGCTCATCAGTAGGGTAAAACACACACACACACACACACACACACACACACACACACACACACACACACATACTGGGGGGAGAACAAAAACCTTTAATTACTCTAGCTCCACACTCACCAAAATACTGAAATAAAAAAAAAAGCACCATGCAGTTATTCTATGAAAATTTCATTAGCAAATAACAAAAAGGTCCCAAAAAATCCTTTTTAGCTACATGAGAATCAATGAAGAAACTGGCTAAACTACCCAAACCTGGAAAGATGGGGAGTCCAGTAAAAGGATCATCAGCTTCAAAATACAAAGTAAGTTGGAGAGTGATCTGGAAGCACAAACAGGGAATGCCCATGTAGGCCTTAGTAAAATATATTTTGATCTCTATACACAGAATTAGACAACTGTCTCATCCAGAGACTCATCAGTTTGGTAGAAAAACCAGCAAGACATAGCAGAATTACTTCCATATCAACGCATCTTGCTGTGGCCTCAGTGATAAAAGTATTTGCTGCCAATCTGGATGACCTAAGTTTAATTCCTGGGATCTGCATTGTGGAAGAAAAGAACCAACTCCTAAATTGCCCTATAATTTTAACATGAACACTTTGAGCACTGTGGTACCTACACACACACACACACACACACACACACACACACACACACACACACACACACACACGGTGGGTGGGTGAGGGGGAGCAGACACACAAAGACACAGAGACACAGAGACAAAGAAATAAATAATAAAAACATTTAATGAACTTTGCCAATGTAGAAATGTCCTTTGTTTCACATATATTTTCTTTACAAAATTAGAAGTTATATCTACATATACTGACATGATTATATCCACATATGTGCATTGACCCTCTGATAATTTGTTTGATATTATACAATTTAAAAAAAGCAAAATTTGGCAATACAATTGAATGAAAGCTTTTTGAAACCCTGAATCCCAGGATTTGGTGTTGTTTCTTGACTCTCTCTATGAGAAGTATTCTGGAAAATTTAATCAAAGTTGAGAAAAGTGATTATAGCCATGGTTAGTGCTTTCCAAGAAGACCATCTAGCAATCAGAGTAAGTCATATGTAACCATCAAGATCAATTGATAACATTTTCCAATAGTGACCCCACATAACTGTTACCCAAAACATACTTTTAAATATCCATTAAAATAGGGACACCTTTTGAAGATTTGATGAATGTCAAATCTAGGGCAATCATAAATCATAAATCCTTGACAACATAAATAAATAAGTTAATCAATTAATAAAAAGATTAAAAAGCGGTATGTTTACATGGTATGGTTTCATCATAGTTTTCTGTAAGATGCTCTTCAGTTACAGAGCATGAAATAGCTACTCAGGTAGAAAGCCTACCACACCATAATCTAATGAACATTATCCTAACAAGAAGCGCTGAAGTCATGCCCATCACAGAGAAGGCTATGAAGCCCTCATCCCTCCAAACCCAATCACTTCTGAGAGATAACTGCAAAGATGCTTAGATTGGCTCCTGTCATGGGACACAACAAATAAACAGGAGCTAGAAATATGCATTGCAACTGTTCTGCAGTGTTCAAGATAATCAAGAATCCTATTGTCAAATTATCAGAAGAGGCACTTAATATTGGAGAACAGGGTAGGATTCTTGTCTTTGCAGAGGATCTTTGGCTTATAAAGAATATCACTGGGGAATTGGTGAAAGCTTATTTGGGTCTGAAAGTAGTACTGTATCAGTGTTCATGCCCTGGTGATATGGGATGTCTTTCTTATGCTGTGAATACCATTAGTTAATAAAGGTACTGCTTTGGCCTGTGGCAAGGCATATTAGAAACAGGCAGGAAATCTGAGCATAGATAAAGGGAAAGCAGTGTGGAGTCAGACAGAGATGTTGAAAGCTCCTGCTCAAAAGAGCCAGATGCAATGGAACACAGGTAAAGTCATTAGCCACATGTCAAGACATAGAATAATAAAAATGGGTTGAGTTAATTTGTAAAAGTTAGCTGATAATGAGCTTAAGCCATAGGCCAAACAGCCTATAATTATATAAGCCTTTAAACTAAGAAACTAAGCATCTGTGGGACAGGCCACAATTTCTGACTACAAATGGCGCCCAACATGGGGCACAAACCCACAACCCTGAGATTAAAAGTCTCATGCTCTACCAACTGAGCTAGGCTTTGTGTAATTATTTTATAAGTGTAAGTGTGACCATGGGTGGGAAGATTTCTCTGTACTACAGGCCCAAACAGGTCAGAAACTTCTGGATACAAATGGCATTCCAGTGTGGGACACTTGCATCCACATAAAGCCTGAGAAATCTTAAAAAGGATTCTAGAACACAGAAACCAGAAAGAACTGCCTAATTTTGTCTCCTAAGTGGGCTAAGGTACAGAGTGGCATTCAGGCTTGATTACAAAATGACAGGTTTGCTGCATGAAGACTGAGCTACAACAAGGCTGGTTCCCAAAGTCTCACAAATGGTACAAGCATGAGCTGCTTATGACGGATTTATGTTACTGCTCATACAGACAAAAAGGAAACAGAGTCAAGCAATGCTTCTTGGTAGCAGCTTTTTCTCAGGAGGGTTCTGTTTGCTGGTGGCAAACAGAGGCATGGCTCCTTTAAGAGATGCTTCCTGACCCAGCATTGGTGGCAAAAAAAAAAAAAAAAACAAAAAAAAAAAACAAACAAACAAAAAAACCAAAAACAAAACATGTGGCTCTTTTAAGAGGATCTGCTGCCAAATACTTAAACAAAGTTCGTGAACAGCAGGTGGTGGTGCTCTACTTGGTGGCAATGCATGGCCTAAAATTCCCAAGAGTTGGAATGGTAAGTGTGGCTCCTGACAGTACCTCTGCTATAAAGCTAAACTCTATAAATCTAGACTAAGGAGATGGGTAGATCTGGCAAGCTATCCTAGCCAATCCTTAATCCCAGCTAGGTTTAGGAGATTAAAAGTATAGTTAGAAAAAGATAAGAGATATATAGTAAAGACAGATTGACACACACACACACACACACACAAACTTCTAAAAGGCTTAAAAGGTTAACAGTGTGTTAAAAAAATATATGTAGGCTTTAGAGAGAGAAGAAAAAGAAAAAAGAATAAAGTCCTTAAAATGAAATAAAGTAAATATATGTATATACTTTATTATATGTATATATTTATATGTATATATACATGTATTATATGTACATATAATATACTTTATTATATATGTATTATATATGTATATAAAGTATACACATATATTTATTTTATTTCATTTTATATATGTTATATATATTGACTTTATTCATTTTATATGTATATATATATATATATATATATATATATTCCACACAAAGATGAAAAAGACACAAAGAGTCTAGACCATGCCTATTTTTTTAAATTCCTTAACTGTTAGTGAGCTAACTGCAGAAAGATGTTTGATTGTAAAGACTGCTAAGTTAAACTGACACATATACTTTAAAGGTATTTTGACTTTGAAATTTGGGTCTAAGGATATGTTGCTATGGAAAAGTAGTTCTTCTTTTACTTCTACAGATAAGGACCTGTACCCACAGGCTTCCAAGCTAATATGGCTTGATCAAGGAAGATTTCCAGAAAAATCTCTGATGGGAAGAAATGGCCACATCAATTGAAGGCTGCTAAGATGATCCAGTCTCAGGACCCCCATAAGACTGCCAGTCTCCAAAACAGCAGGAAATGGTATATGGAAAGCTATGCCCAAATTCCCAAAATATTATTTATAAATGTTTTAATTATAAATGGTTAATGGTCTAGAAAAAAGGGGGAATATGATATAGAAATTATTTAAAAAGATAGATTATTGAGTCTACTTTAATCTCAAAATACTTTACATTGGTATGGATTTTGGTTTATTGATACAAATTTAAGGTTACTTTTGTTATATTGTGTGTATATTTCTACTCTTTAAGATATTAAGTTTATGTAACTCATTTAAAATTGTAATGTATAATTAAAAGTACAGATTAATAGTTATTCATTTATGATAATCAAACTTATGTCAGTTTTTTAGATATACAAAGTTATACTTCAATTAGATATGTAATCTTCAAAGACTTGACAGACCTACAGAATATGGCACTTAAAATATTTTAAGAACTTAGACTTTTCTGGACAGTGAGTCATGTCTTCTCCTGGCAGCACCAATCTACCACAAGAGGATGATGGCCATCAAAGAAATTCCATACAGAGTTTACTTTATTTGTGGCATGTTCTTCTTTTGATGACTTGATAGTATGCTACATAGACTAGACATGCAGAAACCATAGGAATGTAACCTCTGAAATTTGACAGAAGAAGCCAAGATGGTCCTTTGTGTTCTGGCTTTGTAGAGAAAACTGCCAGACATTCTGCAGAACACAGGGAGAAGCGACTGATGAATTATGCCAGAATGGGTGGACCAGTCCTTCAAATATCCTGCTTCACTAAAGATTCTGCCAGAGACTCCAGGCCTGTAGGCTGAAAATGGATGCTCCAATGCTACAAGAAACTTTAGGTGATTGTCTAGGTATCCAGATGTGTCTGTCATTTCTAGAATTTAGAGGTTGCTTGTAATGCACTTCCTGTTTACTTAGGTAATATTATAACCTTCTGTGGTATTTTATGGAATTTAAGACTAAATAGTCATAATTATAGTTTTCCTTAGTTATAATAAAAGTTAAATCAGATATGAAACTTTGAACTCACAAGGATAAAGCAGATAATAGAATATTTTTCTTTAATTTTGCTATATACAGATAGACTAAATATTATAGCTGTAATTTTTGCCTGATAGCTGTTTTGTTATATGTAATTTTGCTTTGTTGAAATTGAAACATTCTTTTTTTTGATTGAACTAAAATGGGGAAATGATGTGGGATGACTTTCTATATGCAGTGAATACCATTGGTTAATAAAGGGTCTTGTTTGGCCTATGACAAGGCATCTAAGAGTCAGGCAGGAAATCTGAGGAAAGATGAAGGGAAAGGAGAGCAGATGCTGCCACCCAAGAGAGCAAGACGTAATGGAACACAGGTAAAGCCGCAAGCCATGTGGCAAAGAATAGAGTAGTAGAAGGTTTGAGTTGTAAGAGCTAGCAAATTATGAGTCTGAGCTGTAAGCCAAACAAATTATAATTAATATAAGCCTTTGTGAGATTATTTGAAACTAAACTGTGGGACTCCTGGTCTGTACCTTGACTTTACCCTGGTGTGTGTGTGTGTGTGTGTGTGTGTGTGTGTGTGTGTGTGTGTGTGTGTGTGTGTGTGTGTGTTTATGTGTGTGTGTAATTATACCCATCCTTACAGGTATACAGACAAGCCAGAAGCTGATGTCAGTTATCTTCCTCAATTGCTTCTACAACCTTAGTTTTTGAAAGAGTGTTTCTCACTGAATGGAGTTTGGCATTTTGTTTAGGCTGGCTGGCCAGCATGCTCCCTCCACCCCTACCAAGTGCTAGGGTTATATGGATGTTGAGGGTATGAACTCAGGTCGTCACACTGCTATAGCAAGCCTTGACCCACTCAGCTGTTTCCTGACCCCCTGCTTTTAATTTTGGTAAGATGGATGCTCATGTTCTTATAAGATCTTCAGTGAAATAGTTGAAAGCATGCCAAAGGCTTCACAGCCGACCCTCAAATTACTTAAGAAAGGGGAAAAAGGTTGTTTTCTGTTTCTTGCTTCTTATTTTGTATCTAAACTTGCTGATTGTCAGTAACTCGCAGAAGTATGGTACATTGCAGCATGCTACATGCGCCTCCTGATTTGCTGAAGAGTGAGCTAAGTTGCAAAGCCTGTGCTATTGGCCTCACAGTGGCTATCTTAGGAAGAATGAGCAAATCACCCTAAAAGAGTAGTTGGCAGCTATTTAGGAAGCCCCTCCTAAAACTGCCCTGACTTTACTCCATGTTATCACCCTCTTGCCTCTCTCCATTTTTCTCACAAACCATGTGTCTTCCTTCTTTCTGCCTGGGGCAAAAGTTATTAGTGTGAGTGGAGAATTCTCAGGGTGGAAAAATGACAAACGATTTAGTGGATTTGCTAACATTTGTGCCTAAGGAGAACAGTGTTCCCTAGATTTTTTTTTGCATCATTCCCCAGACAGAGTGATCCCTGGGGAATTTCTCAGACTGCCTCTGATTCCTTCAGAGTAACAAATCTGAGGAAGGAGAGCTATGCTTGAGCTAGGTCCTAGGAGACTGTAATATGTGTCTGGGTAATTCTGACATGGGTGGACAATTTTAAGGTTCTTGCTGGTATAGTAAAAAAAGCACAATTTCACTGCAATAAAAACTGGGATTATGGTATACAAACAGAATTCCTAATGTAAAATTCCAAATCTCTTTCTTTTTTAAAACAGTTCTCTTTAAAGACAAAACACACAAAACTGCTATCAGTTGAAAAGTTAGTACCTAATGTCACAAGTCCTCAACTGTCCTAC
This sequence comes from Phyllotis vaccarum, assembly GCA_033318265.1. Lineage (NCBI taxonomy): Eukaryota > Metazoa > Chordata > Mammalia > Rodentia > Cricetidae > Phyllotis > Phyllotis vaccarum. The sequence continues at coordinate 170,112,702 of JARWLC010000001.1, read as the reverse complement.
TGTCATGGCACCACCATCAAGTGTATGTCTGTGATTATTCTAGTGCTTCAGCTTTATAGCTCAGAAATGAGCTTTCAATGAAACAAAGTGAATGGATGTGAATTGCATCTTTGGTTCTATAATAAAGTAGATGAATTGAAGATTTAAACAAATATAGTCCAAATAACTCATGTGCATCTATACATTTTTAAAAGATACTTTTAAATGATTATAAAAGATGCTCTGAGGGACTCTAATATATATTTTCTTTTGTTCTTTTATTAGCTTACTTAGTATCAACTTAGATGAATTCTTTAAACATGGACTTGGTTTGGTTGACAATACCATATAGTGGCTCCCAACCCTCTGTAACTCTAGTCCTAGAAGATATGACCCACACTTCTGCCCTCCACAGGCACCTGCCAAGCAGGTAGTTCTATTTCCAGACAAAATACTAATATGTGTAAAATAAGATAAATCTACAAATATTCAAGAGACCTATTTTCATCTGTGACCAGAGAGGTCACAAATATGTTCTCAGAAGTCCATGTGGCCATGCAAAGCCTGATTCAGATTTTTTAATTAAGGATATAAATATTCACTAGTAATGCAGCTCATAATGAAGCATGTTTTATAGTTCTGACGTTGATGTGGATTTTTCAAGTTTGATATCTAAAAGAAACATCAGACAAGACTAAGTGGAAGATTATACTGTGTTCTGAAGGGATAAAAGTAATATTGGAAATTCTGTTTTCTAGGTAGGTGGGCTTGTTTCTACTAGCTATCTATGACAGCTTCATTCCCTTCTGGGGAGCAGATGAGGTACTGAGTGAAGGTATATGATTATCATTAATGGGACCATGTCAAGGACCCCAATGCTTCAGTCCCAGAAAAAGGGCAAGACCTTCCTCTGGTCCAAGTACAAAAGCTGAGAGTATGTGCAGAAGGTCTTAACACAGCTTCCTTTTCTGGAACGATCATAGTCTGAGACCTGGAATACTAGTTTTTCTATGTGTGCATGCCCCCCCCTTTTTAATTCCCCTATTGCCTTAGGTAGGTCAGTCCCAAAGCCATGAAGGTCAGTCACAGCACACCCTTCTTCCTTTCTTCCTTTGGTTCTTTCCACCTTGTTTCATGAAGTTGGCAGCCATGAATAACAGCAACTTCATGATCATCACTTAAAGGGAAGGTGATGACTGAAATGAACCTTGTGAGGATAGTGAAACACCTTTCATGGGGAAATGAACACATGAGAATCCATAGTGACCAAAATTACCTAAAATAATCTCTGCTCACAGTTATTTTTTTTTAGTAATTTTATAAGGTGAACACAAATAGAGGTTAAAAATTTCTACTTACAAAATAGGATTATAACCTATCATAGTAAAAGTTATTTAAAGGGTATGAAGTTATTTATTTCTGTTTTTTTCCATTTAATATTTTCAGACCACAGTTAAACATGCAGAACTAAAATCTGAGAAAACAAAATCGCAGAGAAGGGGGCACTACTACAGTACTCAACAAAAGGGTGAGCATCGAATGCTTGGAGAATCTCCATCTGGATAGTAGGGACCTCTGCTGACATGTTTGGAGGAAGGATGCTGTGGGTACCTTGGTATCATTTCTTCCCCCAGCTGCAGAGGATCCCATCCATTCTGCATTACAAACACATCAGAAAGCACATCTCTCTGCAAAAGTCACTTGGCTTCACAAATATCCTGAGATGGTTTTAGAGGATGCCACTGTATGGTTCTATCATTCATACCTTGAGAAACACTCTCATAGGAGAACAGAACAGAGGCAGAGGAAAGATCCTTGTTTCCCTCATCTTAAAGAAACAGAAGATCTGGAGGGTTGACAAGGACTGTCTCAACAGCAAGGTATCATTAAATAGATATAACCAAAGACTGCTTGTCCTTAATTCCATGACCTAGTCTGTGCCCTCCCTGAAGTTTTGGAGGCAGTAAGTGGAGGTAGGAAAAAAAGCAAACTATTCTGTGTACTTGTGAAAATGTTCAGATAGAGAGCTTTCTTGGGAAGCATAATTTGAAGAGGAGATCTGAAGGAGAGAACAGACTGGGAGGAGATCTATTTTTAAATATTGCAATCGCTTGGGGGAGGGGAATGCTGAGTGAATGCATTTAAGGGAAATATGAGAGAAGAGATAGGGGGCTGAGTTTATACATTTTAAACCTTACTCTAGGTACAAAGTATTATGATCACATAAAAGGAAGCTTCAAGGACTAATAAAATAAGTGAATTTTGTGGGAGGAAATTTCCATGTTTTATATTCAATATGCTTCAATCTCCTAGCCCCTCTATCCAGCAAATACAGTGGGTATTTCTGTATTGCATCTTATTCAAGTCTCCCTGTGGTCACACAAAGTAGGGTTATTCCTTCCACTTCCCAAAAGGGAACAAGAATTTGAAAAGGCAAACTGTCTGCCAATATTTCAATTAAGTGTTTGTATGAAGCAGGGACCATATCACGCTACGTGGAATACTTCCAAACATGATATTAACCACAATGACAATAGGTCCCATACATCTTTCCCCTAAATCTAGGTGAGCAGGGAAAACCCCCGTGGGCCAGAACTCCCATTGAAGTTCAGTTTGCTAGACACCCTTACTACAAATCCCACCCCACCCCACAATCTGTCCCTTTCAGCAGCTACCTGAGACACACAGTTCCTCAGCACCTATTAGATCAAGAGGTGAGTGACACTCTCCGCCCAGCCAGAGAGACTGGTCTCTGTGATCAAGGCCTTGGCACACCAGTCCTAGAACACCACCTCCACATATCATTCCCATAAATACAGGCCAAACCCTAATCTATCCCATCACTCAGGAACTTCAGGGGTTACGTGAGACCCACAATTCCTCAGTATTTATTGGAATGAGAGCTGCTACCTGAGACCCACAGTTTCCCAACACTTATTGAATCAAGAGTGGCTACCTGAGTCCCATAATTCTCTAGCACCTATTAAACCAAGAGTACCTATAGGATCGAAAGCTCTTTCTGGAACAAAAGGTCATATTGGACCAATATTGGATCCCTGAGGCACAGAATCAGCCAGATTCTATTGCACTAAGAATAGCTTACTGTGACATAGAACACCCTGCCTCCAAGTGGACGAAGAGCTCAGATTGGACCAAGAGAGGTTTCCTGAGACACAGACACAGGCAGAAGATAGCACCAAGATCAGCTCCCTGAGATACAGAAAATCCTGCACCGATCCAAAGAAACAATGTTCAGACAGCATGCAAAAATATTTCTAACAACATAGAGAACAATATGGCACCACCAGAATCTAGTAGTTCTACAACAGCAAGAACTGAAAATGACAGACATAGAAGAAGCAGAAGAAAGTAACCTTAAAAACAACTTTATGATGATACTAGAAGCCTTAAAAGAGGAAATAAAACACTCTCTTGAAAAAATAGAGGAAAAGAAAAACAAAAAAAAAAATGGGGTATGCAAATCCCTTAATGAAAATAAAACCAAGAAGAAGCAATTACAGAGATGAAGAAAACATTTCAAGATTTAAAAATTGAAATAGAAGCAACAAAAAAGACAAACAGAGGGAATGTTGGAAATAGAAAAATCTGAAGAAATGAACTAGAACTATAGATGCAAGCATAATAGAATGCAAGAGATGGAAGAGAGCATCTCTGGAATGGAAAATTTGATAGTGGAAATAGATACATCCACCAAAGAAAGCATTCAAACCAAAAGAAGTCATAACATAAAACATCTGGAAATATGGGACACCATGAACAGACCAAACCTAATTTGCCATTATAGAACCCTCTCCAGCAGCTATGGAGGCACCTGCAGAAATCCATATCTAAACCAGGCTGAGCTGAAGAGAAGGAGGAGAGATGTCGAGAGCTTAGGGGTGACCTATGGAGTAAGCTGTCCAGTGTTGTTGGGAGCTTGCAGGATCTGAAATGACAGGGAACAAACCTTCATGGGATGGATCTGGACCCTCTGAATGTAGGTGACAGTTGAAAGGCATGGGCATTCCTTGTTTACTCTGGGGAGTGAACAGTACAGGGTGATATGGAGGGGAACAGGGAGAAGCTAGGTGAGAAGGAACAGGAGAGGCAGTAGTGGCAGGTATGGGACAATTTAAATATAAAAAATGACAATAGGCATATAAATCTGAAATGCCTTCTGTTGAAATAAAACATGTGGCTCCCCTCCCCCAGCAAGCTCAGCCTCCTCACCATAGAGAAAATCACAATGCTGACATGTTCTAAGTTTACTTTTGAATCTGAGGGGTAATTCTACAGCATGTCCACAGCTGCATGAAATGGGCAACTGTGGAGGGCACAGCTATAAACCAAATGGGTTGTTGGCTGTTTCTACTGACAGAGGAAAGTTCTAAGTGCTCCCAGATCATAGGTAATATAGAGTAAATTGAAAGCAAGATGGTGGTATAGGCATTTACTGAATTTTAATTTTTCCTACAGAAATTGGGTTTGTTTAAACTCTCCATATTTTAAAGTCTACAGGGTGACACAAAGCTTTGCCTCCTGAGAAAGCTGTTGTCCTCATTTCCACCTCTTTAAAGCTGGTCAATCACTGAGCTCCTTTGAGTGATGGCAAAGTCAGAATTATGACTGCCTGATTTTACCCTTCACTGCACTTGTCAAAAAAATTAAATTAAAGATCATGCTTATGAATATAATGCATGAACTGCTGCATGGCATTCTGAAAGATAGAATGCCCCTTCCACTCAGCCACTCACCAAACAGCATGTCACACAATACTCTAATATGCGAAGGAAATAATAGAGCAGAGAGAAAATTCTGCCTCTCAGGAAATATGAGGTACATGTTCAAGGACTTAGAAAAGATATTTTAGTAAAAGTTAATAACTCTAATGCTTACAGAATATTCAAATTAATATCATACTTTCTTTTTCTAAAAATGTTTCTGCAAAGAATTTCATCTGACTAAAGAGATCATTTATATTTTAATGTGTAATAAATGTTACTTGACTTAGGGTCACAAGAGTAAGATTTCATGAAGATCAAGCATTCTATGCACACTTGCTGAATATTCCCTGCAGAGGCAACTGCAGAGCAGGAGTCAAAATAATAGGGCATTCTATAAAAATATGATGGAAAAGTGGCATCAGTCTAGTGATTATATAGGTGAAAGTCTTCATTTATTATATAAATATGTGTATACATAATATGTAATATTTTATATTTATGTTTAAAAAATCTTTTCTCAAGATAATTTCTTGAATCAATTGCGTGCGCACACACACTCACACCTCTTTATGTGTGTGTACCAGAAGATAAATGTGTGTGAGTGTATGCATTTATTTATATGTAGATATGCATGCATTCATATTTATATTTGCATGTCTGTGCTATCTGTATCTAGCACCCGTCTATCTTTCTATCAGTGTGTTTATGTCACTCCTGACTACATAGCTGAGCTGACAGTGTGGTAAGGGATCCTCTTAGACATCAGAACTGAAAGAATTTGAATTTAGTTATATGCAAGCTCTTGGAGGCACTTCTAACCAAAAGGCCTACATTAGAGAACAGTGCTTCCAGAAGCTTTAGCATGCATCTGAATAACCTGGAGGGTTGCAAATAACATAATTACTGGGCCTAGCACAGGTCTGTGAACCTGCTGACTTGGGATGAAGTCTTAGTATGTACTGTCAAACATATCCCTTGGTGATGCTGATAATGCAGATTAAGGTTCACTCTGAGGACCACATGGGTCTCAGTGATATAAGGCATAGAGAGGCTATCCTTGTTTTATAAGGACAATGGAAATTTTTTCCTTATCATTTTTAATGTTTTATGGAGTCTTTGAAATTGGTTATGCATAAATATTAGCAAATAAAACAGTAAGTCAGATATGTACTTAAGGTCTTCCTAAACTGCTATCTTCAGAAATTTCAGAAAGTCAGATATAAATGAAGGAGCTCATATGCTGTGGAATAATCCTTTTGTACACTGTAAAGATATGTTACTCAAATTGGTTTAATAAAATGCTGATTATCTAGCCAGGAAGTACAGGTGGAGTGACCATACTAATGATGATGGGAAAGAGAAAAAAAAAAAAAAAAAAGGAAGCAGGAAATGAATGTGCCGTGCTGATAAAGGTACTGTCACATGGCAGAGAATATGGGTTAACTTAAAATTTAAGAGTTAGTAATAAGCCTAAGCTATTGGCCAAGATTTTGTAATTCATATTTAGTCTTTGAGTCAGTTATTTGGGACTAGATGGTTGGGACAGGAAATGTCCATTTACATATGGCATTCAAATGTGTGGCTTAATTTTCCATATAAAATCTGACAAAGTTTAAAAAAAGGATTCTAGATTCACAAGAACAAAGCCAAGAATCACTTCTTAATGCTGCCTCTTTTTTTCTAGTGGTTTCTGTTTTCTGGCTGTGAGCAGAAGCATGACTTTTTAAAGAGAGAGATGGTTTCCTGGCTTAGTGCTAGGGACAAAAATGAGTAGCTCTTTTAAGAGGCCCTACTACTAAATTCCTATATGGTATTTATGAACAACTGATGGTATGCTATTTGGTAGCAGTATGGACCTAGAAACTCCCCAGAGTTGGGGCCTTAAATGTGGCTCCTGGAATTCAAAATAAGTGTACTTTCAGGAGACTAGTTCTCTGGGAACTGAGGGGTCGGGATCAACACAGCATGCCATGATCTTAGTTACAAAGGGGTTTTTTTGTTTTTGTTTTTGTTTTTGTTTTTGTTTTTGTTTTTTGCCACTGTAGATAAGTAAAGGTTACAGATGTACAATAAATAAAAACAGATTTGATAAAAAGAGTCTTTAAACAGGTCACAGAACATTTAAAAATATATGTAGGGAGAGAAAAGAAAAAGAGTAAAGTCCTTTAAAAAGAAATGGAGTAATAAAACATAATAAGTCATATAAAGATGGAAAATACACAGAGTCTGGATTATGTATATTATTGTGTTTTCCTTAAAATTTTTGGGTGCTAAAAACCTTGGATTATAAAAACTGTTATACTAAACAAACCTATATTTTTAAAATTATCTTGACTTCAAAATTTAAAACAAAAGTTATGCTACTTTGGAGGAGAGGCTGTGTGTGGGAGATTATGTTGTTACATTGTAAATAATTGCCCCACCCACTGGTTTAATAAAAAGTGCGGATTGGCCAAAGGCAGGCAGGAAGTGTGGGCGAGGCTACTAGACTAAGAAAATCTCTGAGAACAGGAAGCACAGAGCAGAACGCCAGAGAGAAGCTAGAAGAAGCACAGGACAACTATGTTGCTCTAAGAAAAGGTACTGAGCCCCATGGCTGAACAAGATAGGAATAATGGTTTAGTTTAAAGGTAAAGAGTTAGCAAGTTATATGCCTGGGCCTTAGGCCAATCAGCCTAAAACTATTATAAGCATCTGAGTGTTTCTGCAGGTCTGTGGGTCTGCGGGCCTAAACCTTGAGGCAAGGCCTGAAAGTCAGGGCTAGAAACCACCTACTACAAATGGCAGCCCAACGTGGGGCAAATATGTCCACGTAAAGCCATAGAAAGCTTAAAAAATGGTCTAGAGCCCAAAGCAGCCTCTGAATTGTGTCTCCCATGTGAGCCGTGGCATGGAGATGCCCTGGTGAGGCACATGGGCTTGAGCTACAATGGTGGGCTTTTGGAATACAGCTTAAGGTATAAAATGGCTTGTTCCGAAAGTCTCACAGGAGCCTAGATGTAAGCAAAACATTATAAATAATGTATTTGAGGTTTCTGTTCATAAGGACAAAAAGGGAACAGAATCAAAGATGGCTTCCTAGTGTGGATGTTTTCTTGGATCAGCTCTGTTTGCTGAGGGCAACCAGAGGCTCGGCTTTTTGAAGAGAAGCTTCCTGATTCAGCCTCAGAGGCAAAACACTTGTGAGTCTTTCAAGAGGCTCTGCTGCCAAATACTTAAAATGGAGTTTATTAAGCAGCAGATGGCAAAGCTTTACTTGGTAATTATATGGACCCTGAAATTCCCCAGAGTACCTGGGTTAAAAAGATAAATTCCATGAAATCAGACTAGGAGCTGAGTGGAGCCATCCACCCATCCTACCAACCTTGAATTCTGGCAGATTAAAGGTGTGTTCAGAGACAGAAAAAAATAGAAGAATCTGGGTGGAGTCAATCGCCCTAGGAAATCAAAGGTGTGGTCAGAGACAGAAAAGGTTAAGAAATAAATATACAGTGAAGACAGCTTTTTAAAAAGAAGTCTAAGGGGTTTAGAGTGTGTTGAAAATATATACATAGGCTTAGAGAAAGAAAATAAAAGGTAGAGAAAGCCCTTAAAAAAAAATAGAGTAAAATAAATAAATAAGCCACATAAAGATGGAAAAAACAAAAAATGCCTGGATACTGTATGTTATTGTCTTATCTTTAAGTTCCTTGACTGAAAATGAAGTAGTAAAAGCTGCTAAAAGACAGTTGATTATAAATGCTGTTGGATTAATTCAACCTATATATTTTTTAAATGAGTTGACTTTAAAATTGAAATGCAACGATATGTTACTTTGGAGAAGAGGTTTTTATTTTCACAGAAAATGAGAGGCTGTGGATTTATTCCTGGATAAAGAACATAAAGTCTGATAGAGGAAAACCCCCTGAAAAATCTCCAATGGAAATGGATGGACCAGATGATTCAGCATTTCAGAGCACCTCTGTTGAAGTTTCCAGAGCTCTGTATCCAGAACAGTTTCAAGGAGATTGGCTGAGATGACCCAGCTTTACAGACTACTCCACTAAAGACTTGTGCATAATCCTACATTTTTCTTTGGATTCCTTTGAGATTGCCAATGCCCCATTCAGCAGGAAGTAGCCTAGAGAATGACACCCACATTCCCCAAACATGGATTATGGATGTTCCTATCTATTTACAGTGTTGTTTATAAGTTGTTATAGATAATGGGGGGGGGGAAGAATATTAGATTTGGAGTTCTTTTTGTTTTAAAAAGAGGAAAGGGTATATGTGGGAGATTATGTTGTTATATTGTAAATAATTGTCCCACCCACTGGTTTAATAAAAAGCGCTGATTGGCCAAATGCAGGCAGAAAGTGTGGGTGAGGCTACCAGACTTAAAAAAAAAAACCTCTGAGAACAGGAAGCACAGAGCAGAATGCCAGAGGGAAGCCAGAAGAAGCAGAGGACAACTATGCTGCTCTAAGAAAAGGTACTGAGCCTCATGGCTGAACAAGATAAGAATAATGGGTTAGTTTAAAGGTAAAGAGTTAGCAAGTTATATGCCTGGGCCTTAGGCTGATCAGCTGAAAACTAATTGTAAGCATCTATGTGGGACTGTGGGACTGTGGGACTGTGGGACTGCGGGTCTATGGGTCCTAAACCTTGAGGCAAGGCCCAAAAGTCTGGAACAGAAACCTCATACTACAGCTGTGTTTTTGTTTCTTCTTATTTCCAGGAAATGAGAGGGTATGGATACATTCCAGGTTAAGGAAAGTCAGCTTTGGTCCAGGAAATGCCCCCAAAATTGTCACTACAGACATGAAAAAAGACATGTATATTTTACACACTCAACATAAAACAAACAAAAATTATCTTTGGCTGGCTTGTTTAAATACAGATGTGTATGTTACCTTTAAAAGATTATGTATTTTCAGAACAAGGAGAGCATACACCAATATCCAATATCTAAAACAGATTGAAGGTCACTGATTAGGATGGTCCAGTATACTAGGATTCTGCTACATGGTAAATAATTGTCCCACCTACTGGTTTAATAAAAATGCTGATTTGATGAAGGCAGACAGAAGTGCAGACATGGCTACCAGACTAAGAAAACTCTTGGACAGGAAGAGCAGAACAGAGATGCCAGAAGATGCAAAGGAAAGAAGTTGAAATGCTGCTGAGGAAAGGTACCGAGTTGCATGGCTGAGCAAGAGGGGTTAGCTTAAGAGCAAGAGCTAGCTAGAAATGTGGCAGAGCCATTGGCTGATCAGCATAAAAGTAATATAAGCATCTGTGTGTTTCTGTGGGACAGCGGTTCAGGGCTAGGCCACAAAAGCCAGGCCAAAAACTTACTACTACAGTCCAGCCTCACAAAATTACTCTAGCCAAGACTTAACAATTATTTTGATTTTCTCAGAGTCCCTCAAAGATTACCAACTCCCCCAAATAAGCAGAGAGTAGTCTAAAAACTACAGCCATATTCCACTAAAATGGATTATGAATATTTATTATTATTTAAGGGGTGTTGGTTACAATTTGTTACTGGTAATGCTGAGGACAAAAGCTGAACAAAGATTAGATTCAGGGATCTAATTACAAAAAGAAAAGGGGAGATATAGAAAAAATAAGATAAAAGTGTAGATTGGTGAATGTACTTTATCTAAAGACAGTTATTAATTTTATTTATTTTACATTAGTATAGATTTTGGTTTACTGATACAAATTTAAGGTTAATCTTGTTATGCTGTATTTATAGTTGTACTCTTGTTTAGGATATTATGTTTATGCAGGTCATTTAAAATGTAATATATAATTAAAAAGGACAGATTAATAGTCATTTATAATAACAAAATTATAATCATGTCTTCAAGGTCATACAGAGATATATTTCAGGTAGATTGTCAATCTTTAAACACTTCAAAGACCTTCATAATATGACATTTAAAATGTTTTAATAAGTTAGACTTTTCACTGACAATGAGATATATCTACTCCCAGCAGCACCAATCTACTTCAGAAAAGATGTTGGGTATCAAAAAAATTCCATATGTGTTTATTTTCTTTATGACAAAAGCTAGACATCTAAGCAAAGTAACTGCCTTTGCCTCAGTTGCTGACAGTTACTATCCAAACTGGACCAGCAGGACAAAATAAAGGTGATTGTTGAACTTTGCCAAAAAAAGGTAATATAGTTCTTCAAATTACCTTCTCAGGAAAGTATGTCGGATATGCTAGGCCTATAGACCAGACATGGATACCCCAATTTTACAGAGGAACTTTGGCCAATGGTCCAGGCAGCATAATGACTATGTCATTAGATAATATTTCATCCTTCTGGGATCCTTGATGTAGTTGAAGTCTAGATAGTTACGTAATAATTTCTCTTAGTTATAATAAAAGGGTAAATTATATATAAAACTTTGGACCCACCAAAATAGAATGGATAATTAAATATTTTGTCTGATTTTGTCAAATACAAATAACTGAACACTATTGATTTGGGAATGTCTTTCTGTATGCTGTGAATATAAATCTTTAAATAAAGGATTGTTTTGACCATGGCAGGCACCATAAAAGAAGTAGGTGGGGGATCAGAACAGTTAGGAGAAGGAGGACAGAGAAACAGACAGATCGAACCAGTCACCAAAGAAGAAACATGTAAGGAACACAGGTGAGCCACAGGCCAAGTGACAAACAGATTAATGAGAATGGGTTGAGTTAAGATTAAAAAGCTAGTTAGTAATGTGCCTGAGCCATAAGCCAAACAGCATGAAATTAATATCAGTGACTGAGTCACTTTTGGGGCCTAAGCAGTGGCGGGTGGCTGAGGGGTCTGGGGCAGTAGGCCTTTGGTCCTAGACCTCTGGCCACCCGGGGTCAAGAAACCATATTGTTGCAGATGCCATCCCAACATGGGACAAGCACCTACATAAAGCCAGAGAAAGTGTCAAAAGGACTCTAGAGCACAGAAACTTAGCCAAAGCAGATTTCAAATTGTATCTGAAGTGGGTCATTTTTACAGAGATAGCGTGGCATTCAGGCCATGTTCACAATGGTGGTGGTAGACTGGAGGCAGAGAGCATAAGCTGCTACCAAGCCAGTTCCTAAAGTCTCACAGAAGACTCAGTAATATGTGATTGATTTAAGGTTTATGTTTATATTGAACAAAAAGAAAACAGACAAAGACAGTTTCTTAGTAGCAGCATTTTCTTGGGTCTGCTCTGTTTTCTGGCAGCAAACAGGGACACGGCCCCTTTAAGAGAACTAGATGATTCAGCTTTATCTTTAAAAACGGTGTGGCTATTTAAGAGAGTGGTAGCATTTTAAAAGCTCTTCTGGTTGGAAAATGGTTAAGGATTCACAATAAAAACAGATTCATATTTAAAAAAAAAACAAACCTGTAAATGGGTTCAATGTGTGTAGAAGGTACATAGGCTTCAAAGAGAAAAGATAGAGGGTAGAGAAAGTCCTTAAAAAAGAGAAATAGAGTATTAAGAATATGATAAGCTATGCAAAGATGGATAATATACACAGAATCTAGATTATTATTATTATTGTGTTTGCTTTTAATTTTTTAACTATTAATGAGCTAACTGCAGAAAAGCAATGGATTACAAAGGCTGCTAATTTAAACAACAATATATATTTTAAAGGTATCTTGATTTTGAAATTTCTGTCTAAGGATTTATTGCTTTGGAAGATTCTGGTTTTGTTTCCACAGAAGATGAGAACCAGTGGATTGCTTCCAGAATCTTATGGTTTCATCAACCAAGACCCCCTGAAAACTCTCTGATGGGAAGAGATGATTACATCAGCTTCAGTACTGCAGACTAAGATGATCCAGTCTCAAGAACCTGAAAGATTTCCAATGCTCCTTAATCAGCAGGCAGTAATAATGGAAAACTATGCCCAAATTCCCAAAATAATGTTTATAAATGCTTGTTTTCATTATAAATGGTTAATGGTCATAGTTAATAATAGTTTACTCTTTCTAATAAGTAAACAGTGATATGGTATATTAGTGATCTATATTAGATTTAGATTACTGAATTTACTTTAATCCAAAAATCAGATGGTAATCTCAAAATGTTTTACATTGGTATGGATTTTGGTTTATTGCTACAAATTTGAGGTCAATTTTGTTATGCTGTATTTTTCTAGTCTTGTGTAATATGTAATGTTCATGTATCTGATTTAGAACTGTAATGTATAATTAAGAAATGCAGATTAATAATTAGCTATGATAACCAAACTTATAGTTATGTTAGTTAGGATTTTTTAGGTATAAAAGATATATTTCAATTAGATGGGTAATCCTCAAACACTTCGAAGACCTACAAAATATAGCATTTAAAATTATTTTAATAGCTTAGGCTTTTCTGGACAGTGAGACAGATCTGCTCCTGGCAGCACCAATCTACTTCAAGAGAAAAATGGGCATCAAAGAAACTCCACATAGAGTCTACTTTCTTTGTAACAGTGGTTAGCCACTGGACAAGAATCTGTTCTTGTATTTACTGCTTGACAGTATTCTGTTTAAACTGGACATGTAGGTGCCATAGGAAGGTGGCCTCTGAACTTTGGCAGAACAAGCCGAGATGGTCATTCAGATTCTTGCTTAGCAGAGAAAACTGTCAAACATTCTTCAGGACTCAAGGAGAAGCTACTGATGAATTATACCAGAAGGGGCAGAACAGATTTCCTGCTTCACTGAAATGAAAAATTGACTCTGGGCCTGTAGGTTGAATCTGGATGCTCCAACTTTATAAAGAAATTTTGGGTGACTATCAGGCAGATAGGTGTCATCTCTTTCATTTCTAGATTTTGAAAGTTGCTAGCACTTCCAGTTTACTTGGGTAAATATTATATCCTTCTGTTGTCTTTGATGTAGTTGAAGATTAGATAATTATAGGTATAGTTTTTCTTAGCTATTTTATAAGGTATATTGTTATGAAACTTTAGATTCACAAGGATAAGGTAGATGATAGAGTATTTTCTTTAATTTTAATTTTGATAAATGCAAATAGACTAGATATTGTAACTGTAATTCTTGCTTGATAGCTATTTTGTTACATGTAATTTTGTTATGTTAGAATTGAAACCTTCCTTTTTATTAGACAGAAATGGGGAGATGATGTGGGGATGTTTTTCTGTATGCTCTGCATATCAATCTTTAAATAAAGGACTATTTTGGCCATTGCAGGCACCACAGAAGAAGTTGGTGGGAAATCAGAATAGTTAGGAGGAGAGCAGAGTCAGATCAGATTGAGCCAGACGCCCAAAGAAGAAACGTGTGAGGAACACAGGTGAGCCACAGGCCACATGGCAGGACAGATTAATGAAAATGGGTTGAGTTAAGATTAAGGAGCTACATAGCAATGTGCCTAAGCCATTGGCCAGACAGCATGAAGTTAATAAAAGTGCCTGAGTCATTTTGGGAGCCTAAGCATCGGCAGGCAGCTAAGGGGTCTGGGGCGGCACTTCAGTGCACCTGAATCTCTGGCTGCCCAGGGCCAAGAAACCATATTGCTACACATTATAACGTTAATTCTTACTTGATAACTGTTTTGTTGTGTATAATCTTACTATGTTAAAGTTAAAACATTCTTTTTTAATTAGACAAAAGGGAAAATGCTGTGGGATAATCCTCTTGTATAGTGTAAAGATTTGTCACTTGAATTGGCTTAATAAAACACCAATTGATGAGTAGCCAGGCAGAAAATATAGGCAAGGCATCCAAACTAAGGATGATGGGAAGGAGAAGGGCAGGGTATGAGGGGTGGCCATCCAGATGCAGAGGGATTAGGATATGAATGTGCCACAATAATAAAGTTACTGCCATGTGGCAGCACATAAATAAGGGTATGGGTTAACTTAAAATGTTAGAGCTAGTTAGTAATAAGCCTGAGCTATTGGCTGATCACTTATAACTCATATTGAGCCTCTGAGCTGGTTTATTTGGGACCAGGTGTTTGGGATAGAAAACATCTGTTTATACTCATAAAGTGATTAGAAAGAAAAAATCTCTGCAAACGAAAGTACAAGAAAATTCAAAAAAAGAAGACAAAGAAGAAAATTAGCACAAGCATAACCTTATAGAAGCAAAAGCTGCAGAGGCAGACTTGCACAGTGAAACCAGACACAGAGGCAGAAATGTGCAGTGAACGAGACATAGGAGCAGAAATGTGCAGTGAAACAAGATATACATTACAGGAACTTGCAGCTTATGTGGCCATTGAACCAAAGAATGACTAAATTACTTGCAAATAAAACCTGTTTTAAAAAAAAAAAGTAAGAAGGGGGGACTGTAATAAGAAATTAAGAAAAGTAAATGTCACATTCAATAGGATTGAATAGAAAATTAGAAAACTTACAAACAGACTTGAAAAACTAACCCGAAGGCATTTGAGAAAGAGCCAGAAAAAAAGGAATGCATGTGGATTTATACCTGTGTGTTGTGGGGCAGGGTCACAAAATGGATAAAATCCAGAAAGTACTGCGGAATAATAGACAGCAGTAATGGGGTAATATTTTAGTAATTACATGGTGAAGAGGAAAGTATGGAGTTTTAAAACTAGCAAAAGACGTCGATTCCCATCCCAAGAAATTCAGCAAGTATCAAAAAGGAATTTAAGAAAAAAAATGTGTACCTAATGACATCATATTGAAACCAGGGAACACAAAAGGCATAGGTAGCTTGTGAAAGCATCCAGAAGGCAAAGATAAACATAATAAAAGCAACAGTTAAATGGGAAATTATTTCTCAACAGAGAATGGGTACAATTAGAAGGAAACAGCTTTGAAGTGTC
Organism: Phyllotis vaccarum; assembly: GCA_033318265.1. Classification (NCBI taxonomy): domain Eukaryota; kingdom Metazoa; phylum Chordata; class Mammalia; order Rodentia; family Cricetidae; genus Phyllotis; species Phyllotis vaccarum. Next base: position 170,097,206 of record JARWLC010000001.1, on the reverse strand, counting down.
ACAGATGGCACCAGGTTCAAATTTTTATTCATACAAAAAAGTTAAAAAGATCAAATTAACTATATTTCTTAGACAAAGTCAAAGATATTTTTGCAAGGAGAATTATGTATATATAATTTTGCAAGTACTGAGGAAGACTGTAAAAACCATTTCCATTAAAGTTTTCCATAATGGAGTTAATTCTTTCAGTTATTCTGTAAGAAAAAAATATCAGAAGTTGAAATGAATACAACTGTCATTAACCATGTGTGTTTGTGTATGTATGTATGTATGCATAGATGTATAATTCATATATGTACACACACATATACACTTACATATGACAATTGTTTTTATGATGTGTTTGTTGGCTTCTACGTATATTACCAGATGCTCAAAATTCAATTAGTGGTCTGAAACTACCAATAATGCTAATATTGGTATAGAATTTAGTACTGGAATGGATTGAATCAGGGTATACTATGATCATGAGCTCTCTGGCAAAATAGTTTTTGTTTTGGTTTGTTTTGTTATAATTCTTTCAGATAAGAAAAAGCAAAAACAAGTGTAAAGATGTATTCAGAAAGTGATTTTTTTTATGCTCAATATTTTAGTAAAATATTTATTAAACTAGTAATGCTTCAAGTAAAGCTATAATGATTAATATTTTCTCTTACATAAAACTAGTGCTGGGGTGCAAAAAGATGACTCAGCATTTAAGAGCACATACCCAAGTTTGGGTACCAGTTTCTGATGTGGAATGTCTTTCTGTACACTGTGGAGATACTTTCCAACCACTTGTTAATAAAGAAGCTGTTTGGGCCTATGGTGAGGCAGCTTAGAGGCAGGTGTGAAATCCAAGCAGAGATAAGGAGCAAGAAGGGCAGAGTCAAGGAGAAGCTGCAGGCTACTGCCCAGAAAGCAAGATGTAATGTTGCATGTAGCAATACATATATTAATAAAAATGGGTTGAATTAAGTTATAAGAGCTAGTAATGAGCCTGAGCCACTGGCCAAACAGTTTGTAAGTAATAGAAGCCACTGAATAATTATTTAATAAGTAGCTTTGAGACAGAGCCTGCAACATACTCTGTTTAAAATTAAAACGGGCCTGGCTCTAAGACCAAGCCCACTTATGACCATGTGCCTATGAATTTGGCACTCCTCGGGCTTGCATATATCCTCTGCCTCTAGGACTGAGGGTGCTGGCAGAGCTTCTGGGAGTCTTGGAGATTGCTGCCTCACGCACTTTCTTTCTGATTCCGGGGGAGTAAGTGCCAGAGGTTGAGTCAGGCCTATCAGCCCCAAGTTAGGCACCCTGTATTATTGCAAGTCACCGGAAACTGATAAAGAAGGATATTATTTATTTAGGGGGTTCAGAGAGGAAACTCACTGATGCAAAGATTTAACAGTTGTGTGGTTTCTGGAAAGATGGACTGGTCCACATGGTTTCACTCAGTGGATCAGGTCCTCTATCCAAGAGCACAAAAGAGAAACAGGAAAAAAGGACCAAGGCTTAAGTGCACAATGATCTTAAACTGGCCCTCTGGCCATGCCCCAAATACTGGGCATCAAAGCCATAGGTAATTTCCTTATCTATTCTGGCCAAGAGGCCACACCTCTAGGTCAAGGTGATGGTACCTGCTCTCCACTACAAGCTTCCATGTCTGAATGATCATAACTGTTTGTATCTCCAGATCCAGGAATCTAATGCTTCTGGTCTCTGTGAGTACCTTCACTCATGTGGACTTAGCCACAAATAAGCAGATACCAGCATACACAAATTTAAAATATATTAAGAATAATTTCCAGAAGTCAGAGGAGGAGAAGATTGCATATGCTGTGTCATCTCTAAAGCAAAAAACAAACAAACAAACAAACTTGGTGGACTTGGGTATGTTAAGGAAACTTTTGCAGCCTGTGCTTATATATATATATAAAACTTGGTACAAAGAAAAGTCTGAAATCTTCCGGATATAAATACAGTTGTTATGACTAGAGCACATCAAAAAATGTCCGGAGACTTTGTTTCCTTTCTATCCCTTTTTGAGGATATAATCTGATAGCCAGCTATCACTGTGAAGGTGGGTGGGAAGTTAAGCAGGAAACTAAGGGAAGAGGAAGATGTTACAGGGTGTTAAGCAGAAGGACTTATCAATAAAATGCCAGAAGCATTTGGGAGAGGAGTAGGGGAGAGAGAACACTGAGCTAGAAACTATTGAAAGCTCAAAAGCAGGAGGACATGGCAGAGGGGCTATGGTCTACACTGTCAGGTGCCCACAACCCAGGAACAGTATTCAGCTTGCAGACATGTAGGACAGATGGCTACTTCTCTAAATCATGAGGGGAATGAAAAGTGTGTACAGGGCTATGTATTAATGCTATTGTCAAAATAGATGCACACATAAATAGCTGTATCTTGATTCATCAACCCTTCCTGTCAGATTTGCTTCATTTTTCACTTCTTCTCTGGGATTTACTGTTTTATTTGCCTTTGGGACTGTCATAGGTTTAAAGCATAATCCTCATGTTTGTGGAGTGACTAGTATTTACATTTCACCATTATGCCACCATCAGAATGTTCCTGATCATAAATATAGTTATCATGTTTTCCTCCCAGAATTTATGACTCAGAGCCAATTTTCAGATTACGTGTTTGGAGGGGATGAGACTGTCTCACAGAGTCATACCAGGATTAGGGGATAATGTTTCCTGAACAAAGCAACTTAATGAGGAAGTAAAAGATTTTTAAGGAGTCACAAGGACTAGCTTGGAAGAATAAGTCACAACATGTCTACATTCATACTGACAATAGACTTAAGTCCTGGAAAACCACTTTCAATGGACACAATGCATTAGTTGGCAACCATCTTGTAAGGAGTAGCCTCTCCAGGAAAAAAAAACAAAACAAAACAAAACAAAAAACCAAAAAAACAAAAAACTGTGGTTTTGGCCCTAACTCTTTACAAGTTTGACCTTCAGAGATCCCCTAGGAAATGACGCAGCAGTTACACTAAGAAGGTTGAGCTTGCTAGTCTGTCTCCTCCTCAGATACTAACAAGGCTTGCCATCTGACGTCAGGCAGAGCCCCTGACCTTCACCATGGCTCTATGTTCTGTGAACTGTTCTAACCAGCTGAACACATTTCAGTGAATGAGGACAGCGCTTAGCCTAGCATGTTCCTGGCTGAGATAGCCATACGAGTGACTGTCATCACTAATAGAACACTAGACCTCTGCTAATCACTCTTCATTCTATTCCTTACCATTTGTAAGAAATGCTCATCTTCTAGTCCTTGAATGGAAAGGAGGGACCATCCTCTGCTGTGGACGGATGAGACTGTCTCCTTCAGTGAGCCTGGGAGAAGGAAGAGCCCTGGCCTACCTTGATCTCAACCCACTTGTCTACAGAAAAGATCGAACCTTTTCTGTTCTGCAAGACTTGATGTCACTATTTCAGAAGTGAAACCCAGCCTGAGAAAACTGATCTGAGGCAGTTAAACAGATGTTGTGCTTTACCTGCTTTAATGCTGAAGCCAATACCCCCATCCCACTTTTCTTACAGGTCTGCCTTCTCAGCTGGCTCTATCTAACCTGTAGAGGGTGAGAGTAATGCCATTATCTATCAGCTGGTATCCAGGATGAGGGATAGTCATGGGGTTGTGCTTCTTAAGCTCTCTATTCTAGCAAGAACCCACTGCTACGCTAGAAGTTAGCTGTTGGCATGCAGCAGCCACACTTAGGGATCCACTGCAGAATGTAGCTGATACTGAGGTCTATATGCAGTGGTGACTGAACAAGGTGGCACTGGAGCGCTGGCACTTTGGCTCATGGCCAGGCTCCTCTGATGTCAGCACTAGCTCAGAGCCTTGGGTTTTCTCAGGCTGTATTACACATGGAAACCCATCCTTGGTGATTCCTCTTCCACCATCTTCTCCTTTGACGACATATGCTCTGCCTCTAGCTCCTTTTCTTTGCATCCTTCACAGCCTTCGTGCATATAAATATACACTTCTCCTTTCATAAAGGAGATGATTTTTATTCAAGACCCAATGTGAAAATGTGCATATTCTAACCATTCAGAAGCTATGCACTAAATACACCCCATCTACCTTTGAAAGATAATTTGCCAAGAAAATGACTGTAGGCTGCATTAGGGCTATTAAAGATAGCATCACTCCTTCAGAAACCTGAGCCCAACAAGACTTAACCACTCATTGGGAAATGCATAAGTATACACTGGCCTCTAGAAAATAGAAGAAGAGAGGTGTTTGCAGCATCGTTACTGAGGTTTGATTCTGGAAACCCTGAAAATATGTTCATCCGAAAACCAAATGATCTCAATAAGACAATAGCCACAGAACTGCTTGTTGTGCATGGGCCTTGACTCTCAGTTGCCCATGGTTTGAGGACATCTTGATTTAAAAACAGCTCACACAGCCTCGCTTTATAGACATAAAAACTGTGCCATGTAGAGAACATGACTTTAAAACATGTATGTTTTCTTTTCCTTTAATAACAATGACAAATCACATTCCTCATATTCACAAAAGATATTGAACATATAAGAAAAGCAGAATAGAATTGTTCTGTGGCATTTTTAAACCCTTAAGACTATCTAAATGTGAAAGTATACACATACCTCACAAAGGAAAAGTAACCTTGTCTCCATGGCATAATTTTTTGAAAGGAAGCAGAGGCCTAGAACTTACCTTCACTGGAGTCTTTGGAACTTCCCGGTTTCTTTGCTTTGCTCTTCTTGTGGGGTGGAGAAAGGCCTTTAGGCTCTAGCCCTTCTGGAAATACAAAGATTTAATAATTCTTATTTAATATACACAAGTAATGTTAAAAGTTTAAAGATGTTTTCTCCTTAGTAACTTCCCCCCACTTGCCACACATACTCTTACTAAGCCTTAGCTACAGATCCATCTGCCATTTTGGCAGAATTACATTTTGGCAAGGAGCTTGAATTCTCTGTCTTACTACATAGTCTTAATCTTAAGCTTCAATATTTTTCTGTACATGTCACCAATGATTCATATAAAGTCTTAGATAAGTACTTCTTTAACAATTAAATAATTCTCCATAAGAGAAGTCCAGGAGGTTCTGCTTTACATTTCTTGGCTCAGCAGATGTCATTACACTGTTCATCTTAGTCCTCAAAGGTAGACAAAATGAAGTACAATGTTACCTCATGTTGGAGGTGCTGGGGACCGGGAAAGATTCTGCTTCTAGAATCTAAGTAGTACTCATATGTCCCCAACTAATCTAATATATTTAACTTTTTTTCAGTGTTTTCTTAAATCTACCCAAGAGGACTGGGAACGACTGAAGAGAGGTTAGAGAAACCACATCCGATTAGAATGTTTCTGGCCTTGAGTTACAGTTTCTGCCTAATCTTTCTGCTGAGTCCAGAGTTGGGGGTCTTCTGCCTTTGTTGCTTCGTGTTTTGGTGTTTTGGTTTGGAGCTGGATGTCTGCTCTTTACTTTTACATTTTATTCTTGACCTGCTAACAACTGTTCCTTCACCCTAAGACAAGATGCTCTGCCTTGTGTCAATAGCCTCCTCAGTACTCAATACCAGCTTCTGTCAATGAGGAACCCAAGACCTCTACTTTCTGGGATCCTGATCCTCTTTGTGTGCTGACCGTCCCCAAAATTAAGATTAGAGTCACTATCTGTTGGTCTTCTTCACAGGTTTCAGGTCCCAAAGCTACCCTCACTATTACCCTATGCAAGACTGGGACTTACGTGTCCTACTCTCTCAGTCTGAATAGTTTCTCTTCACTCAACTCATATCAGGAAACACAAATCTAAAAACAGTCAGAACTACCTGTCATGTGTACAAACTTCTGTCTGTAGTACTCCGTGTCTGGGAAATGGCATTCCATACTAGCTACCAACCAGTTCAAAGTAAAGCCTAAGTATCATCATTCAAACTTAAGCTCACCTGCCCTCCCAAGTAGACCAATGAAATCATTTTTTTTTTCTCTAAAATGTTCTACACTTGTCTATTATAAACTGTCCTGGCAACTGAGTCAGCAGCACCTCTTACTGTTTCTCAGTTCCTGCCTCTAGACTCCTAATCCCCTTTTCTAAGAGCCTAAATTCTGTGCTACACACAGTAAGCTTTTAAAACATAAATCCAATCTGGGTGCTATCAGATCACTACTTAGAGCAACCCCCTCATCTACTTCCACTGCAGATCCCAATGTACCATTTGGTCCCATTGACATCTAGAGTTTCACCTCTCATTTGCCTTCCATGAGTTTCTTTATTTCCTCTTTCATTTTTTCTTTCCTATGTGTGGATGTTTTGTATCCATGTACATCTATGCAGCACTTGTGTACAGTGTCCACAGAAACCAGACGAGAGTGTAGAATCCCCTAGAACTGGAGTTGCAGGTAGTCATGAGCTGCCACGTGTGTGCTGGGAGTTGAACATAGGTCCTCTGGAAGAACATCTTGTGCTCATAACTGATGAGCCAGCTCTCTACCACTCACCATTTTTCAAAATTTTTTTGAGCCACAGGTGGACTGATTCCTGCTCCAGGACTTTTGCTACTGTCCCCACTCCAATAATTCTTGCCAATTCCTCCCTAATCTGAAGTTTTCTTTTTACCCTTTTTATTTTTCCAGACTAAATTAACCATCCCCCGCCTCAAGCAGCTGGAGGTGTGTGTGTGTGGGGGGGTCCCTGATCATATAATGTAAAAAGCCTATAAGGAAGGGGAAAGCTTTACAAAAACACATCTTCTGTGTCTGAATTACCTTGTTCCTTTACGTCTTTATTGTACATTTATACACACACAACCAACTCAAAGTTTCATGAGAAAAGGGTACTTTTTCATATTTTTTTTTTGTTCTTTGCTACTGAGATGTGCAGTGAGAATTTCATTTTAGAGTCTATTTTATTTTTCCTTCGCTAGTCCTTTCTTTAAGCCCAAGATATAACAGGTCTATGTCTAATTCTCATAGCAGCAGTTGCCTTGCACCAGAATTCTAAAATTACATTATGCGACTGTGGTTAACTCATTTCTCCCCTCCTCTCTTTCATCTATTAAGAGAGAAATGGAGCAACAATAAAAAAAATCCCACATTTGATAGATGTGCTATTAAAAATTTGGCATCATAGACTACAAAGGTGTGGGGCATGAGGCTAGGTTTTATGTGGTCACAAGTCAGTCATGGCTAAAGTTATTACCAAGGCCAGGGTGAAAAATATGGCCGATGACTGCATTAGCAACTTCCTGACTTCTGTCACAGGTTTGAGATGCATGCTAACCCTTTAGAATGGGTCAGCAAAACCAGAAATGAGGTCTTTTGAACAGCTCATTGCATACAAATATCAGGTCCACTGAGAGTCACAGAACAGGCAAGGCGACATTATAATCTCACCATTAGAAGACCTAGCCCCATTGTACCCTGAAGAATGCTGTCCTGGGGCCCAAGAAAGTCTTCAGAGATCAAAATGCAGCTTCAAATCAGGGTTTCTTACTTAAGAGTTTTGTTAATTGCATTCCAAGTTGGTGGTTCTTAGGGCCTAGGTAAAGATTTCAAAGACATCAGTTTGTCTATATTTAAAGATACTGCAATACCCTCCAATACTAATACTTTCTATTTAAAAGTACTCCTGTGTGTTCAGTGGACATGGAAGATTTTGTAAGGGTATGTGTAAAATTTATGAGTACTTGATCATTTCTTGATGCCCACTGACTGTTCAAATAAAAGTCACTGATAAACATAATCTCAGTGCAAAAGTGCCTACCTGAAGCTAAGCAGAGGCATCACTCTCTCTTGGTCTGAAGGGAGCTGAAGGAGAAGCTGAATTTGTTTCTATTTGAATACAATGTCATGGACCTTCATGATATGTACTATTTTAGGTTGCCTGTTTCTGGAAAAGGCTGGTTTCTGGAGCTTGGCCATGGGTATGGCTCCCCCTTCCCTAGGTGAGCAGCATTGTGATGGTGGAGCCCCGCTGGCTCAGATTGGTCCAAGTCAAGAGTGTGTAACCATGGAGATAAAAGGACATGGGGAAACATTTGCCACACCTGAATTATGGACTTAAACAGAAATTTTAAGTGTTTAAGTGTGGTTGTTTCTTTCAGTGACAGAATGTCACCTTGAAGACCTATCAACTTCCTTTGAGATGCTTCTGTTTCCATTTGCTCTAAGGGTCTAGAGAACAGAGCAAAAAACTAAATTACATCAGTTCTGGTGTAAGACAAACTTGGATTCAAATTCTCGTTTTACTATTTAAGTTAAGAATTAATTAACGCTTCCATAATCAAGGTATTTCTTTGTCAGTTGTATGAAATAAACTCATGCACATCCAGTGATCTGCACAAAAGGATGCCCAGCTGAGGTCTGGCGTGCTGAGAGGTATGCTAAACCTGACCTAAGCCAGATTACACCAATCAATGGTGCTATCTCTCCGACACCCCAGCTCTCAGAATGGGAGCTTTGAAAAGTGCATGGCACACCTGTGAAATCATCAGAAGCTTCCCATCAGAACTCATATCACCTAGAGAGCCAATTGATGAGTGCAACAATGCTTCTTAGATATTGAAGTTGCTATTCACTGCCACTCAGTATTATCTAGTATCAGATTAAGTCTCTCAAGTAGTCCTTCACTGGGTTGAACGTATTTTTAACTATCCCTGTAGCTTTCTTCCTTCCATGAAAAGAGGTGATGGATGCCAGAGGGAAGACAAAAGTAAATGGTCTTAGGACTTATTTTGAGGATCAATATATTGCACTGTGACATTATAATGAAACCACCTGTACACTAATGTCTGGCAGAGCCAGTTGGTTTGCTATGGACCATTCAGCTCATAAGCCCCCCATGGTTTCAACACTCAAACATTAGAAGATGCAAACTAGCTCCCTCCACCTATTCTACCTTGGCATCAGGGATCACTGAACTGAGTGAGAGTCATCTCGATGTTGAAGGAACTCTGGAAATCTGATAAGCCTGGAATTAGAAATAATGATAATACTCCAGACTGAAAATGCTAATTCTATCTTGTGAAGTCCTTCTTCCTTTTAACAATTTCTTCAAAATGAATCAATAGTTTGGAGAGTTAGCTAACTAACTCAGTCAGGTCCCTTTGCCTAGAAATGTGTACCTGGGGTACTGAGGCAAATGATCCATGGGAATGGAAAGCTGGTTGAAAAGGCAGAAACCTGTGGCTCAAAAATCTTCCAAAGATACTTCATGCAAGATAATGAATGAGAACAACTAAGAATAACACTGGGACCATGCAAGTTAATCTAGGACATATTTTTAAAAATAAGAAATTCCACACAGACGTAAGAACTGAAATTTTATCTTGGGCTTTATGTTTCACAAGACTCAAGCAGAGTCCTTGTCTTAGGTTACATTCTCCCAGGTATAGATACTGGGACAATGTTTTGAGTATAAGCAGCTAATTTGAGGATAAGTCTCAGGAAGTATCAAAAAAGGACTAATGAAATAAGACAGGAGAAGGAAGACAGAATTCTACATATATTCATGAACAAGTCCCACCATTGGCATCATAGCCTCAATTTTATTGGATAATCTTTGGTAAGACTATTGAATCATGATGTTTAATAGTCCAACTATATAAACATTTTCAATGAGAACATGAAATGTGCCTGCTTAATATGAACTGAGGTGTGGACACAGATATGTATGGATGGCAAAGGTTTAGAATTAAAGCTTAGATATGGCATCTAACAGAATGCCTATATTGATTATAGGTTGGAGTAATAATGTTTTGGGATAATTGTGTTACATAAAATTTTACTAAAGTTAATTTGATTAATTTATTTTTAATGTAATTACTAAAAAAATATAAAATTACATATAAAGCTCATCTATTCATACTAGTTATACTACAACATAGCCTAGAACCTTCTGAGATGTGTCTGTCCCCGTGCACACGCACAAGCACGTGTGTGTGTGTGTGTGTGTGTGTGTGTGTGTGTGTGTGCGCGCGCGCGCATGCGTGTGCATAAGTGCACATGTGCACTCCCACACGCATGTTTTTGTGCTGTAGAATTATGTTCTGGTACATTATAAATATTTGTCCCTCCTACTAGTTTAATAAAATGCTGATTGGCCAGAAGGCGGGCAAGAAGAAGAGTGAGGCAAAGACGCCAGCACACACAGAGAAGAGGAGACTAGAAAGGTGCTCTGAGGAAAGGTACCAAGCCACATGATTAAATAAGAATAACAGGTTGAATTAAGATTCAAGAGCTATCTAGCAATATGCCTGAGCCATAGGTCAATCAGCATGAAATTAATGTAAGCTTCTATGTGATTATTTGGAGTTAAGCGGCAGTGGGGTTGAGAGCAAGGCTGAGCGCAGGTCTGAACCTTGGTGCTAGGCTGGAAAAAGCTGGGACAGATACTTATTATTACATCTGTGTGTTTGTGTGTTGCTGAGGTTGGAACCACTGTCCTTGTACAATGACTCTGACTGAGTTATGCCACCTCCACAGGAATTTCAGGGAACTAACCCTATCCATCACTGGGTTGGAGAGCCACTCCAGAGAAACAAACCCACTAGTACACTGAGTTTTCCTACATGAATACCAAAAACCTCTCAGCTGAGGACCATAAAAGCTATCATTAGAAAGTTTCCATTCAAAGCCAAGAACGGCTGCAGGAGGAACATAGGCAGGACATCAACAGCTGCTGCTGCAATCCCTCCTCTGCGCCCTCCACTCTGCTTCTAATTTTCAGATCTTTCATCCATTTCTCATATTAACCGAGTCCATTGCCTTTGTAGAGAAGGAAATCTTATAAAGGAGACACGCCTTGACTGGAGAAGAGTAGGAAAAGTGGTGGTTATTGGTCCAATGGACTTTTAAGAAGAAGAAGAGCAGATGCTCTTTCTGTATATAGTGAGTGGATCACCACAAGAGGCACAGAATTAAACTAACGCTGGGACTGGCCATTTTAATGAGCCCTCAGTTAATGAGATCCTTCACATCGAAATTTGAAGCTCTGTTAAATGGAGCTGCTGAGACTATGATTAATGGTAATTTATAAGATGCTCTGGTATCAAATTGCAAGTCAACAAGACTAAAATCTTTGGGATATCTGTTTTAAAATTTTAAAGCTGGGCCCTTTTATGGCAAAAAGCATTGTGATTATTGAAAGGAGAATATGGGCTTTTTAATTTTATAATTAGCTCCACAGATGAGAAGAAGACAACAGTGAAGCTTTACAGAAAGCCCCACACTATGGGCAGCATTTAAGATATATCATCTCATTTAATCATCTAACTGCATCAATGTGGTGAGGATTGTTGCCCCAGAAGTGAACAATAACTATTGTAGAAAGATGCTCAAAGTCACGAAATGGACTAGAACTGCATCTGGCTCTGTTGATCCATGAGTCTCTATTTATGGGCATAGTGAGTGGCTCCCTTAGGCCAGAGCTCACATTTTAACCACCAGATTTCCTTGTGAATCTAGTCTCTACTGAATGGTTGTCACTTAACAATAAAAATGGTATGTGCTATATGATACTCATCAAATATATTACCAGGCACAGTGGAGGCCTTACAAGCTACAGAGAACCACCATCATCTCGAATGGAGGAAGTGAGGCTATGGGATTTCTACACCTTGACCTTAAGAAGGCAAAGCACCTCCCTGCATCACTGACTCTCTCAAGGTGAAACCAGCTGGCCACAGCACTGGAAGGCATCTCAATCTTCTAGATTACTTTAGTGTTCAAATTTGGAAATTGCCCCCAGCAAAGCTTCAGCTCATAGCCAAGACAGTCATCATCCACACAAGTGATTAAAAGAGCTTTGGAATACCCCAACCCCTAACCAAGGTCTAGGTCTTCTAGAATTGAGGGAGCAAATTTTCTTTTTCCTGGAATTCTCAGACCCAGTTTACCAGCAAAAATGCTGTCTTTGGCACCAGATGTGGTGATGGTTTCTTTATAACCATGCTGGGTATGCTCCAACACGTTTCTTTCTTTCTTTTATTTTTTTCCCCTTTACTCTGTCAAGAAGCTCAAAGTTCAGTTTAACACTTAAACATAGTAACTGTATTTGCCTAAGAGTTACTATAGCTGCTTCCCTATTTTAGGATGTTGAACAGACATTTCTATTTTATTAATCTTATTCAATCTCTCTCTCTCTCTTTTTTAAAGATTATAGGCTTGATCAAATAAAATTTGTTCCCTCCATTACCCCAAGTAATAAAACAACAGTTTTAATACCTGAATCTTCTTTCATATCAGCATCAGTGGTTCCTTCATTGTTATCATCTGTTGGAAAGAAAAGATAACAACTCAGATCCATGCAAGAAATGCCCAGTGTTCCAGTTTGGCTCATCAAATAACAAAAGGAAAGTAGAAAGCAGAGAATGAAAGCATCCATTTCTCCTGTGCCATCATGCTGGGCTTGAAGAAAGTGCACCCATGCAGCAGAATCTAACACAAGGGTTACTTCCCCCTTTGTAACAATGTGGATGCTCCATAATTTGTTCTATTTATGCAAAATATGTATGGTCACATGGGTCATCTCAATGCTTCAAAACTGTTACACATGGACTTTAAATGCCATTATTTCACACTTGGAGAAAGTATGTGTGCTCAGTTCCAGTGGCAGGACCTTACACAGGCTGACATTTGGTTCCTGTACTGTGCTAGGAGAAGTCCTGCTCTGTTGTAAGGCAGACCTCCCACCACCTGCTCCCATGGACCCTACTGATGGTCTCATTTCTGTCCAATTCTTTCCTTTCCTATAATAATGCCTTCTAAGTGGACAAGGATACATAATTCCTCTGCACTCTGATGACATGTTTGCAGAGTAACTCCCTCTCTGTCTCTGTCTCCCTCTTGCCCCACACTATGAGAAATAGATGAAAGATCTGAAAGTTAGAATCAGGAATAGAGGGAGCATAGGAGAGACTGCAGAATCAATCTCTCTCTCTCTCTCTCTCTCTCTCTCTCTCTCTCTCTCTCTCTCTCTCTCTCTCTCTCTCTCTCTGTGTGTGTGTGTGTGTGTCTGTTTGTGTATATTGAGAAATGGTTTTCCTTTGTTTCCCAGACTGTAATAATGCCATGTAACTATTGTCCTATTGTCCTAATCCTCCTGCCCCCTGCCTCAGTTACATCATCCTGGTTGTACTTACTCCTTTGAATTCACTGAACGCTATGTCTTTCCTTGACTGACCTTCACATCTAAAACATCTAATAACTTGGTCTTAATGTTTGTCACCCCTTTAAAATGTTGAGTCCTTTCCTCAAAGTCGTTATCTTTGGAAGATGATTACATTACCAAGATGTAGGAAATGGGTTGCCTTAAGGAAGAGAGAGGTCAAGGAGACACAGTCCCTGTTGTTCCATTAAGGACATGGAGAAATGATGCTCTCTGTAGGGAATTTGGCCTTAGAACTGCTGAAATCTGGACTTTCAGCTTGTGAGAAATAAGCTTCTGTTTTACAAACTTTCCCATTTATGTTGTATCTATGAGCAATCCAGACTCCAAATGCAAATCAGTGCCTGTTTGTTTGTTCCCTCTAGTCACTTTACTGGACTCGAACTTATGCCTTATGTGTGTCGGAGGGTTCGCAGCTGGTCGTTTCTGTTTCCTCCTCTGACACCCTTTCCTTTCATTAAGAGTGGCAGCCAGCCTAATTTTAATACAGCCCTGTTCTGGTCTAAAGCCTCATGGTAACAGCTTCCTGCACAAAACACAAAGCCTAACTCTTTCCTTTAATACTTAAGGCCAACAATATTATGGTTTCTACCAACTTCCTTACTTCTGTGATGTTGGTGTTATCACCTAACCAGATGGCAACACCCAACTATTTTCTGTTTTCTCGAGGTATTATTGCTATTACTCTGTTTTATGTTGCTATAACAAAATACTTGAAGTGGGTATTTTACATATACAAGAGGTTTATTTAGCTCACTTCTTTGGAGGGTAAAAGTATAAGACAGTGTGGTTCCATCTGTTCAGGCCTCTGTTGAGAACCATTGGCTATGTCATAATAAAATAGGTAAATGTATTTGTTAAGAGTAGCAAGATGGCAGGGAGAGACACAGCTCTCTTTCTTCTATAGCTATAGAATCAGAGCACTAACCCAGTCATCCCTATGGTGACCACACCTCCTAGGGTAGTGCCTCCATAATCTAATTATTTCTAAATGCCCTAGAATCTTAGTACCATTACCCCGGAGACCAATATTCTAGAGCACAGCCCTCTACAGCATAAACCATATTCTTTTTCTTTAACTTCCTTTATCTGATTCATTCCTGCTAGCAAAATCATCTCCCTCTCACTTCATCTATACCCTTCAAGACTAAGTTTGTATTTAGAAAATACAGAGATGCAAGTAAGCAGAGGTTTCACCAAGAAAGACAGGAGACACCTAAATCAGAAAGGATGTCTTTGAAGGCATTCCTGATCATTAATTTGATGCAAGTTTGAAATAACTGAATTCTTTTTACAGGATTTTATTTTTCTGTCTTATAAATATATACTTTAAAGACATTTGGACTCGGGTCGTTGCCTCTTCTTCTGAATTTCTCCCTCAGTCATATAACAATGTCTATCACAAAGACTTGTTCTGAACACTGAGTTAGATGATGCCATGCAAAGCACTAGAACGGGTATTGAAACATCATCAAGCGCTAATATTGGTTATTATTTCCATAAAATGTCACAATCTAGCATTTGTGAATATATCTTGCCTTTCAAATGTCCACTTCATGAATACAATGAGAATGAAGGCCACATCCTGTGTTCCTTTGTTTTCCTTGGTACTCAGTATCATTCATTTTATTTAATAGAATAGAGTTAAGAAACAAAGCAAAACAAAAAACCTTTCCACTAAATGGCCAAACCACAAACAAGCGTGCAATCTTGGAAAAGTGACTTACAGCAATAAAATCCTCAGTTTCTTAATCTGAAGAGCAGGGGTAGTAAAGTAACCAACTTCCTAGACCTGGGGAGGGATGCACATTTGCACACACACACACACACACACACATACACATAACTTCTACAGAATAAGCTTTTAAAGCTGCTGATTATTTGGTGTTATGACAGTCGTATTCTACTCTACTATTTTGGTAACCATTTAGTAAGTACTACCACATACAAGAAGCATAACAGACCTGAAGACTAAGGTTAAGAATTCCTTTCTTCATAGAAATCACAAAGTGAGTCCTAATGAGCAGACCTTGAGGCATCAGAAAGACTCAGAAAAGTAGAAGACCCTCCTTATGTGGGTGAACATCAAGAAATCATAAGAAAGTCCTCACAAAACAAAAAGATTGAACTTCGCCTTGAAGAGGGGCATACTTCATGGTCCCCTATCCAGAGTGCTGGCCCCATGGTTCTCATGCTTGGACACTGTTTCTTTCTTACCTTTGAATTCAAACTGAAACATTGCTTCTTCATTTGTCTGAGGCCTATAGGTACTCAGATTAGAACAGTGGCACTTTAATGAAGTTCCTCATGTTATGGTGACCTCTACCATAAAATTATTTTATTTCTATTTTATAACTGTAATTTTGCTACTGTTATGAATCTCAATGAAATATCTTACATGCAGGATATCTGCTAGGCAACCCATAGGTTGAGAACTGCTAGACTAGAGATCACCATTGGCCTTCTGGTTCTCAGGTCATTGACCTCAGAGAGCAACTGTGCTACGCATCTTTGTGGTTATCTTTCTGTGTGAAGAGCTGGAGACTTGTCAGTCTCTGGAATTTTATGAGTCATTCCTTATAGTAACTGTTTTCCATATGTGCATACACAGGTGTATTTATTTGATTCTCTAGAGAAACCCTAAAATAAGACTTTTAAAAGAAAAAAAATTCTGACCAATATGTCAACATTTGAAGTTTTTGATGAAGACCAAAACAGCTAAACAACTTTAGGCAGAGAAATGACATGTGAGTTTTGAAGGACAACTTTTTTTCTCTCTGAAGAACTTATCATAAGATATGTGCTTTGATATTTTGCTATTTGAATTAAAATGGAAGTACTTTTGGTCTGGAAAGCACATGATGTAGTTCCATATTAATTAAATTTACTTTGCTTCAATATTCCATACAATGTGTTTGCTTGAGTCATGTTTATGAACTATGTCTAATAGGGTCTCTTCTCCTAACAATACCAGAAACCAGAATGACATTACACAAAAGCAGATGATGGCCTCTAGAGATAGGGAGTCATGGCACTAAAAAATTGGACATCGTTAGGGGACTGATGGAGCGTGGGCACAGAGCTCCTGTTCTTTTATACAGTTTTTCAGGCTTCATGCGTCTTTGTTAGAGGAAAAAAATGTAATAAAAGGTCTCTAGCCAAAAGAGATACAAATACCATTTCAAAGCAGAGAGCAATCCATCAGATAGTATTGTTCTGTGTGTGCAGAAATGCCAATCCCAGAAAAAGCTCCTTCTTTACCTAGGTGTAACTCACAGGAAGGCTAAAACTCCATCTCCTCACAAAAGGGCCTCTTTGACATTGATTTTATTTAAGTTTTATTTAGCTCATAACTCTCTGTCAAATTACCCTGTTGGGTTCTGCACAGGATATACAGTTATAATTAAAGTTCTTATTTTAATAAAAATGTAAGTGAAAACCAAGTAGTTTCTCTTAAAAAACCAGTTTGGGGTAATATGGGTAGCCATAGTTGCTTCAGAAGTCACTATGTAAAGAAGAAGAAGCAACCCTGCTTTCGCCATACAGTGGGCATCTGTTTCACCTTCTCTATGGTGACAGAGTTAATGTGAATGGTTTTGTGTAATCATTTCACTTGCTTTCTGAGAAACATTTTGTTTCCCAGCAATCAACAGTACACACTTAAAATAATAAAGTATGCCCTATGGTTTCAAATAACTTGAGATTTATCTTCTCCTTTCCTTTAGGTCTACATTATTCATACAATGTTTTGGAAAGTAGAACACCCCCACTGTTAGGATTTTGTGTGGATTTGGTATAGCAAGAATATGAATTTACCCAGTTATCTGGCTGCAGATTTCTATGGATGCCTCATGGGGAACAGCGGAGGCAGCAGTGGATAGCAGGAGGTGCTAAGAAGCTGTTTCTATGTGGAAAGGACTTTATTGTCAGAGCGGTATGATTATGATTAACAGAGATGGTTATGATAGCAGAGACAAGAAGGGAAGAGAGGAAAAGAGAAAGAAGGAGAGAGAGCGAGGTGGGAATTATGATATGACAGAAAATACTTCTTTAAATGGAGCTTGAAGTCTGAGCTCAAAAGAGGACACACCTTTAGAGACTAAGTCCCCCCCCACACACACACACACAAGTAAACAAATAGACAAACAGACATACACAGAGAGAACTTTATTCTGAAGCAAGTTTTCACACTGCGTTCTCAGCACCTGAAAACTTGTTAAAATGCCAACTTTTAGTACTTACTCAAGACATATCAAGTAAATCTGTGGTGGAAAGACTCAGAAACCAGGGTTTTGATCATCCTTGCATAAGGTGTTTAGACACTGCAGCTCTACATCTACTTGCTTAAGAAAAAGGAAGCCCATGTTTGGGGACATCTATGGTCAATTATCTTGTGATGACTCCCTAATGATATGTGGTACAGTATGTGCCCTAACCAGAGCTAAGTGTAACCATGCCTGTGCTTGAAATCACCCAGCTCCTATGCAGCTGGCTGGATCTTATCATGGACCATCTCTATAATCCTTAGATTGGCTCCAAGGTGTATGGATGGATGGAGACCAACTGCAAAGGACTATCGTTGTATGGGAAAATGAGTGTAGTCCTGGTAAAAGTCCCACTAGGGAGATTTTGAGCTATCCTCTTCAATACTAAAAAATAACTTGAAGCATGTTATCCAAAACCTTGTCACCATTTTAGGGCCACCTATACATACGGGGGAGTCTTTGAAGACCACCAACTCTACAACCCCTTGGTGACTCATACTGCATAAGCTTATAGTCCACAGGCTTCTTGTGCCGTCAGGCTTCTTTGTATTTTATTATCAGCAGTTTCTGGGAACTATCTGCATTTACAAAGAAAGAAAATAGTATAAGAATAAATAACACTCTCTAGGATTTCCTTGAAGTACACGTGATGCTGAAATCTTCTTGATCTCTTAATAAGACTTGATGAAGAGAAACTCAAGGCCAACGTGAATAGAGGGGGACTGTTTTACATAGGCCTCACTCTGACACCAAATTGAATACTAAGAACCACTGACTATTTAATGGTTAAACAGAATTTCTAGAGAGTAGCCAAAGGGCCAAAAAAAATTTTTTTAACTTTTTTTTTAAGGTGGAGAAAAGCAAAAAGATTTTATGTTTCGACTTTGTTGTGGGTCAGTATGAACACTCATTTTTCATTAAAGTTTCAATCTTGATTTGTAAATTAAAAGTACTCCTTTTCAACATTCTACCTCTGGCTCAGGCAGCATAGCACACAATGGTACTAAATTAGAGAGTCTGGGCTTTGGGAAGAGGAGGTCTGAGGAGTAAGTGGACAGATGTTGAAAGTTGTTCTGGATGTGTTGCGTTGAAGATGGCTGAGAGACTCCCAGCTGGGCATGGACTGGGGTCCATTACAAAGAGTGTCCTGGCAAATACACAGGCAACTGGAAAGCAGACTATGTAACATTCACTGGATAAATGATACTAAGTAAGGACTCCAAAGTATCTTCAGAATTCATACGGCCAAATACACACTGGATATTAGTAGTCGCGGCCAGCTCACTAACCAGAGTCTAGATCTACTGTGGTGGTATGCTTCCATGATCCTGGCTTGTTAGAGTCGGAGGCAGCATAGTTAGAAGTTGGAAAACAACTTAGACTACATAGTGAATTCTGCCAGGCTACAGCATAGGGGAGCCAGCTGAGGGGAAAGGGGGGGGGAGGAGGAAGAGGAAGAAGAGGAAGGGAAGAGAAGAAAGAGGAGGAGAGATTGAGTATAAACCTCACCAAGTACAATTACAGTGGAATGGCTGGGACAGTCATGTCGTCTTTGCAGCCCCCCTACCCCTCCCACCCCCCCCCCCCCAGTGAATAACAAAGGAAGGAGACTGGTCAACAAACAGGCACTGGGAAATTTTCAGTTACATTCTTGTTTTCTTTTCCTCTGCAGCCTTGCTGGAATTTTCTCATTCATATGCTCATCCTCAAGACATCTATTTACCTCGCTTTTGCCTCTGTGCTTACATATAAGGAACAGTCAGTAAAGCACCCTGCTGCTGGCTTCTTACGGCTACAGCCTTATTCCTGTTCCCAGTGCTATCTAGGACCTATCTGTTTTTCCAGAACTTTCTAATAAGATCAAACTCTACTTAGTCAAGACTCGTGTCCCCAGGTCCTTGTTTGTCCTGGTCTTTATCAGTGTTCACTCCACTCCCTGCACACTCACCCCTCCTGAAGGGGCAGATCGCTTTCTGCCTCTGCCTGATGCTTGTCCCAGCATTCCGGTTGCTTGGTTACAGCAACACTTCACTGGATTTTCACTGAAGGCACAAGGTGTTTGCAGCTTTTGAGGCCCTTCGAGTAGAAATAGTTAGCACTCATTCCTAAGAGGGCAGTAAACTCATTTATGTCACATTACCCAGTGCCTGCCTTGTAGAACTTTAAACATCCATGTGATCTACACGGGAAATGTGCACCAATGTGCCATATTCCTGGAAGTGGTCTTCATTAAAGAATCTTTTGGGTTCATTCACTCTAGCTTTGCTATACAGTGGACAGGCCATGGGGGGAGGGGAGAAAAAAGTAACTCAGACTAGGTAAACAGGGTTTGGCTTTTGTCTTTGTTTCATTTACTTTTGCAAAGAGTGCTGGTGAGGCAGATTCCTAATTTAGTCCCTTAAAAATAAGCAGATTTGCTGGGTGTGGGGGCTCACCCTTTTATCCCAGCACTGGAGAGGCAGAGGCAGAGGCAGGTAGGTCTCTGGCAGTTTAATGCAGCTTAGTCCACAGAGTAAATTAGCTATCAGTTAGAATTATATAGTGGAACTTGTTTTCCGTTCAAGGTAGATTTATTACCTTAGAGTTTATATGGCAGTAGTTCAACAAGAATGCGATCATGCTAAATCAAACTATAAAACAGGACCTCACTCCCTTCTGAAAACCGCAGAGGGGGAACATGTCCTTGGTTTTGTAGCTTACAAAAAATTCCTGTTTTCCATCGTTCATAGCCCTTTCTCTCCATTTTCAAATTCGGTGATGTTGCATCTTTCTGAACATTCATTTCTAATCACAGCTCCCACCGATTCTCTCCTCCTGTCTCTTTCCAATCCCTTAGAACTAATTTTAAGGGCTCCATCAAAAATCCCAGAGAAATACCTTTATCTTAAGTTAGATGATTGAGGATTGCACTGAAGCTTTATTTTTGTCTAACATAAGACAAGGCTCTGCAGTTTAAGGTATAGATACTTTTCATTTCATTTTATTTTTTTCTTTTAGGGTCTGGGTCCTTTACCTACCAAATGTACCTGAAAAGTTAGAAGCAGGTGTTGTTGTTAAAGAATATCTCAGAGTACCACTAAGAATTCTATTAGAATTTGACCAGTGTCCTGGACCATACAGTACATAACAGTCATTACTGATATTTTGGTTGATAAATAAAATCATATTTTAGAAAAAAAGATTTTAAAAACTCTCAATCTTTGCTCTTTCCTACATTTTTATGCTTATTTTATAAAATATTTTCCCACTGTTTTGGTAATGAAAATAATATAACAAAGGCAAGTGCTGAAATCTGAAATTATTTGTAGCATATATTTAAAGGAGTTAAGATTCTTAATATACAAAGACATTTTATAGATCAATGAGCAAAATATGTAATGTCAATGAAAGTGCACAAAGTGGTACTTTTATATAAAAATATTGGGGATGTAGTGCTGGAGAGATGGCTGAATGGACAAAGTACTTGCTACACAAACTTGTGTTTGATCCCTGCAACCCAAAAGTCAAAGGAGAGAACTGTCTCCCACAGAGTTGCTCTTTGATTTTCATATATCTTCCATGGCATACACACACACACACACACACACACACACACACACACACACACACAAACACACACACATACACATACACAAACACACACACATACACACATATACAAACACACACACACATACACACACAAACAAACACACACATTTTTAAATTATGAAAAAGAAAATTAGAGACAAGTGGTTAAAAAGAATAAATAAATCACATAGGTAATGAAAAAGCAATTTCCCACTAATTACCTTGTTAAATATAGAAAAATGATAACACCAAAACAGGAGAATATGCATCAGTGTGAAGAGTGGGAGGGAAGAGAATTCCCATCAGCTGCTCATGGGAATGTAAAGTGGACTGTGTAACAGCAGGCTTGGCTGTTTATACTTTTGTCTGTAGAAATGAAAACCCCTGCAGTTGTGTAAAACAGGCACTTATCTACAGTGCTGCAAAAGCAGTGAGCAATTTGAGAAAGTGTCTTGGTTTGGAATATATTTTGAAAAAGCAATTTCGCTTTTAAAAAGTATTGAAAATTAGAGAGAATGTGAATATTTACCTATAATGATAGCTTCCTTAAGTTACAAATACAGAATGATTTGCAAAAATAGTCCCAAGTGTGGCAACAAGGCTTTGAGTAACTTTGGATCCATTAAAATAAAGTAACTGAAGAATATATGATGCCAAGAAAATGCTCATTGTGCTGAGTGACAGGAAGAAGTAATAAGTCAGAACTTTGGGTTGTATACATTTTCCATTCCTAAAGAAGGATATAACAAATTGTGTTTGATGTCTGGATTATAGGTTAGAAACTAGTGTTTGTTATCTTATTTTTGTTTGTGTACTTTTTTAGTAAAAATATATGTAATTTTTATATGAAAAACTTTTCTTATAACAGTGATCACAAAAGTTAAACCATGTTTTTTATATTTTTATCAAGAATCAAGATCCAAACAAATATATAAGTGTATACATTTAAAATTTGTGATGCTCAATCTAAATACGTATATAACTGTTTACACCGCTTTCCTTCTATTGCCCCTGACCTTATTTGTGCTTGCCTCTGGCAAATTTGAAAGCAGAAAAATTAAGCCACATGCATGAAGCCATGGCTCTGAGATTGTGCCAACACTGAAAGCTATTTCTTTGTGATTAGAAGCCCAACAGTTCTTTTCCTTATGCCATAGATGCTTTGATGTTCACTAGACATGATGTTCACTAGACTAGTCACCTTTCTCTGAACCTTGCCACCCTGCCGTCAATACTGTCCTCATGTCTATATCTTACACACATTATATCGGCAAAGCAAAAGAAAGAAAACTTTACTCATTCATAGTAACTGTGTTTCATTGCTCTTCTTCAAATCTGATCAGAGAAGGGGACAAGTGAAGACCCAGGATGACTGGAGGAACACCACTCTTCTTGGAACGTAAACACATTGTCTCGAAAAGATACATTAATTTGGGAGCAAACAAGAAACTTCAGCATTGCTATGGGGAGAAGCAGTGCACAGAAATAAGGCTTGAGATGAGACTCACCAAGTGGCTTCGACCCCTGACCTCAGATTGTACAGTCTCCATCTGTTGTCATTGCTGTGAAGACGGGCACTGTATCCATGACATCGGACTAATGTTTGAAGGCCAGTGTTCAAGTCATGGACAGAATTAAACTTTGTTGTTGTTATTACTATGTAGTCCAGGCTTGCCAAAGTCTTATAATACTCCTACCTCATCATCCTGAATTCTAGGAATTATAGGGTTGGACTCTCACATCAAGTTTAATTTCTTTTGTATATGAGTGTTTCTCTCTTTAGGATGATTTACATTCTGATAATCCTATAGAATTTCTAGCAGAAATGCACTTAACAAACCAAATCCACTAGATATCCTAGCTTGGCCACACAGTTCACTGTGGAACATCAGTCATGTCCTTTCAACAAAGCAGAGCTGATCAGCTGCTGAAGCTGTCTACCATTGTTCTGCCACATGATGATAAGACACAGATAGTATCAGAATTAAAATTCTGAAGTAAAGCTTCTATTAAGTGTATTACTTTATTTTCTTCAGAAAGTCAAAATATCTTGAATTGAACCATGATAAATGAGGATAGTCTACATATAATTTATTATGTTTTTTCTTAACTCAAAGATGTTTAGTCTTAATTGCACATTTTTAAGAGTGTGAACATATCTTTCAGAGATTCGCAAACTGGAAACAAACATTCTGCTTGCCTTCCCAATCCCAAACTCCCTTTTCCTCTCTGCTGCTTATCCAAGACGGGGCTTTTCTTCTCTGTTCCAGTTCACTCTGAATGATCTTCACAAGAGCCATATTCTTCACGAACTTTGCCCCAATAAACCCAGCACTCATAGATGTTTGCTTTGAATTCCTGCCTACTGTGAACACGCAGCTATGGTGCTTGATGCCCACTACCACCATGTTCTTATCATCCTTGCATCTTCAAGCTTTAGGACTGTGTAACACAATAAATGTGAAAAATTCTGTCTAACTAGACAGAGGAGTCTGAGCAAGACATCAGCAAGCAGTACATCCTGAAATAAAACCAATGCAAAAGTAAAGCTATCCAGTATCCTGAATGATAAGAAGGGCAATGTTCCATGGAGCTGCCTAGTGCATTAGGTTTAGGATTACCAGATAACAGTAGTCTCTCTTCTCCCACATTTATGAAAGACAAAAATACCTCAAGATGTCTCTATAGAACAAAATCATCCATGCCTTGGAATCACTGCAGTTAACAAGCATAGGCTTTCCACAACTCAAAGGTGGGGGGTATCAAGGTCTAAACATCAAGATTATTGGACAAAGTTATAAAAATTTCATCTACATATTGTTATGTGAAAAAATAGCATCCTTAACTTCTCTAGAAAAACTATACTTTGCTACGGGACTATGTTTTTGTACACTGTAAATATTTGTCACTGTAAGTATTAATTTAATAAAATGCTAATTGGCCAAAAACTAGACAGGAAGTAGAGGCAGGGCAACCAGACCAGGAGAATTCTGGGAAGCAGGAAAGTAGAGTGGCAGATACCATGTAGACACAGAGGAGAAAAAAAATGCTGCACTGAGAAAAAGGTACCAGGCCCCGTGTAGCTAAACATGGATAAGAATTAAGGGTTAGTTTAAGAGCAAGATTTTGCAAGTAATAAGCCTGAGCCATAAATCAAACAGATTGTAATTAATATAAGCCTTTGTATTATTATTTGGAACTAAATGGCTCAGGGACCAGCTGGGTGTGACAGAGAAATTTCTCGGTACAACCCTCGGCAAAACTTGATTTTTCCACAAGACTCCCCCCTTTCATCTTACAGTCAATCAAAAGTATATATGATACATTCTACACACTGTAAAATACAAACTTTTTCTATAAAGAATAAAGAGATTCTTGGCTGAATCACAGAAAGATTATTTGCTTTAGGCCGTGTAACAGTGCACTGTAACTATAAATTACTTGTAACAAAAGTGTATGATAATTCTTTAAAATCGCCATATTCTGATTCCAAATAATACATCTGGAAGGAAAAAGTCAAGTGTGCTTCCCCACAGCAAGAAATAAGATTGTTGGGGAAATCTTTCCTGAGTCTCTCCTTTGCAGTTTCTTTACATTTTTCTGATATTCACAGTCATGGGCTCAGTTTTATCCCCTCTAACATTTGATTAAACTCCTCACATTCTTTACCTCTGAGTGAGGTACTGCCAAATTTTGGGTTGTTTTTAGATACAGGGTTTTTAAGGTATCATTAAGTAAAGTAATGTCATCAGTCTTTGTCTAATGTGACTAGCATCCTTATACAAGGAGAAAGACATATGGCAAGTTCTTCTTCAGAGGAGAGACCATACAAAGACAGTTGTATATGACCATGAACATGCCCAAGTCAGAGGTCTCAGAACATGCTCCCTCTGCCAACATCTTGATCTTCAATTTCCAGACTCCAGAAAAGTGATAAGATACACCCTGGTGGTTAAAACATCCACTCTATCATATCTCATTTCTGCAGCCCTACAAGAGCCAACAGTGGTTATTTGTATCTCCTCCTTGGTTACTCTGTGAGATCTTCCACTTCCCCATAGCAGCTTTACCGCTATGCTGTCCTGATGCTCTAGAGGGAAGTAAACTTTGAGATCTCGAATAAAGCACCAATTTGACTCATTGGGAACATTTCTATGAGTGCATTTATATGTATTAGAAGAAATAGGATGGTGGCTTTGAGAAATAATAACCAACAAAACATTTAAAGATGGGGCTTTCTTGGTACCCTGAGTACATCCTGCCAAAAGACTGAAGATTTCTGTAATGATGCAGTAGAGAAGATTAGCTCAGTGCTACTTGGGCAATGATGGATGCTGGTCTCTGGTTGAAATATACTGATGCCTCCCAGCTGCATGCCACACTTTATTCAAATATAGCTTATTTTCTATAACTAAGATGGAGAGTCTCAGATAAAAGACAGTGACCCACTTGCCATCTATTTTCAGTCCTACCATGAGTTGTCTGAAAACCCTTTGTAGTCCATGACCTTTGGACTACTTAAAAGCCATACCCGCAATGTGGGTGTTTGCTATTTGCCTCACTGTGTTTTATCCCACTGACTCAAAACCAAACTCACCATGCAGCTGCTGGTCCTGTTCAAACCTATTGGTTCACACCTGAGTCTCATAAATAGTTTCTCCCGTCATCAGTGTTTTTATTCAAACGAGCAAACCCACCACTCCTTTGAGAATGCCTGAGGGACCCCAAGGCCTAGTTCTACCATTTCTCTTCCTCCCTCACCCCATTTGTCCTGGCTAGTTGTATGACAATTTGACATTTTAGAGTCATCTGATAGGAGAGGACCTTAATTGAGAAAATGCCTCCAGAAGAACACCATGTAAGCAAGCAAAGCCTGTGGGATATTTTCCTAGTCAGTGATCAATGGCGGAGATCCCATTTCACTGTGGGTGGGGCTACCCCTTGGCTGGTGGTCCTGAGTCCTATAAGAAAGCAGGCTGAGCAAGTGAGTAAGCAGCAACCCTCTATGGTCTGCTTCAGCTCTTGCCTTCAAGTTCCTGTTCAGTTTGGGTTCTTGCCTTGTCTTCAGTCTGTGGAATGGAATACAGAGCATGTAAGCCAAATAAACCCTTTCCTCTCCAAGTTGCTTCTGGTCGTGGTGTTTCATCACAGTTATAGCAATTCTAACTAAAACCCCAGACATATGCTCCATGAGCTCATTGCTGCCCAATTAGCTTTCATTGTGCCCACGGCCCCTCTGGACCAGAACATAAGGCATTCCTAAGGCTTCTTAGGTTTTGGTTTCACTTCATTGCTGTATCTCACAAGACACACACACACACACACACACACAATTTTGGCTTAGGGCCCCTCTAAAAACAGACAAACTGGGAAGATGAGATTACTCAATAGGTAAAGGCACTTGCTGCCACATCTGTTAACCTGATTTCAAACCCTGCTTAGACCCTCACAGTAGAAAGAGAGAATTGATTCCTCCAAGTTGTTCTGTGACCTCTGTTCACAAGAGTGTGTGTGTGTGTTCACACATGTGAGCTTGTGTAAGTGTTCGTGCATGTACACACACAGAAAAATTATATGTAATTCAGGATGGATAAATCTCTACATTACTTTAGAATGAACCCATAGCAATAAAAATCACAATACAGAATTAACATGGTATCAATGTTTTCAGAAGTATCATGAGAATTAACTCATTAATATGACGCCAAAAAGAAAAGATGGCAATGAAATGATTCTTAATGATATTAGTATAAATTGCTGCCTAGCAGAATTGTCATTAGAGAGGCTTCCTCTGGTGATTGATGAGAGTAGATGCAGAGACCCAGAGACAAACATTAGGCAGAGCTAGGAAGGAAGGAAGGTTTGGAAGAACCAGAGTGGTGCACAGCACCAGGAGAACACAGTCCAGAGATCAGCTAAGTGTGACTACTGAACTGGCAATCATAGAGCCTGCCTGCATGGGTCTGCAATAGGTCCTCTGCATATATATTGTGGTTGTCTAGCTTGAGATTTGTGTGTGTGTGTGTGTGTGTGTGTGTGTGTGTGTGTGTGTGTGTGTGTGTGTGTGTGTGTATAAATTCTAACAGTTAGAGTTGTGGTGTCTCTGACTCTTTTGCGTGCTCCTGGAACCCTTTTCCTCTTACTAGGTTGCCTTGTACAGTCTTGACATGAAGATTTGTGCCTGGTCTTACTACATCTTGTTATGTCATGTTCTATTGATGTTTCTGGGATGCCTGCACTTTCCTGAAGGAAAATGAAGGAGCAGTAGATCTGGGGGAGAGCGGAGATAGAGGATGGGAAGGAGGGGAGGCTGTGGTTGGTGTATTTTATGAGAGAAGAATAAATAAAAAGAATTAAAAGAAAAAACAATGGTGTCTGGCTCATTTAAAAAAAAAAAATCCCTGAATTATTCCTACCTTGAATACCATAACTTTGATCCTATGCTAAAGCCTTGGCCCTGGCTGGGGAGAAGGTAGTCTAAGGCAGTGTTTCTCCACCTTCCTAATATTGTGACCCTTTAATATATTTCTTCATGTTGTAGTGACCCTCAACCATAAAATTATTTTGTAGATACTTCATAACTGTTTTGTTACATTTACATTTTGTTCATAATGTAAATATCTGATATACAGGATATCTGACATACATCCTCAGCGAAAGGGTCGTTCAATTCCAAAGTGTGCAGCCCACAGATAGAGAAGCACTGGTCCAAGGAAAGACACTGCAACTTCTCCTATTGCCTTTTAGACTGTCACTGTTATTCATTTATTTTTAATATCAAAATGAGTTTTTCCAAAGAAAAGAGACAAAGGATATCCACTATAAATCCAAGGAATGGGCCCAGAGAAAAAGAAATCTGGCAGGCCCAGGACAGGTGGGGTTCTCACATCCTACAAAATTTTTGTTTTATTGTTCTAATTAATTGTCTTACAAAAGTAAGAGATATTTAAGAACTCATTTTCCTTAGAGTAGAATAGAGGAAACAGAGGCAACCTGGTGCTCAGAAAAGGACTGAATACCTGCTTCACAATTAAACGGATGTGGTTTTAGCCTCTGTCTCATGACTTTCTATTAAGTGTAAGGTAGCCCAGGTACAAAGAGGAAGAAAATTGCACTTTTCAACCCCAACCGCGGGCCATATTGGCCAAACTATGAGCAACCTCATTTTTCTTTGCCAATTTCTGTTTTCTAATTTAATTGAAACGCAAGGAAATTGACAGGGTTTGGGAACCTAAGTGGTAACAATGGAGACTATGAACATAGTGTGTCTTCAGCATGGTATTTCCTACCTTAACTTGCATTAATTCTTCCACCTTTTGTCTCAGAAATTTCTAAACTTGAGCTCAGAGTATCTCCAAACAAAGTAGTTTGTGTATATATATATATATATATATATATATATATATATATATATATATATATATGTGTGTGTGTGTGTGTGTGTGTGTGTGTGTGTGTCTTTTATGAACTATTATCTTCATGTTGGAAAATTTTTAAAAAATTCTAGTTAGAGATAGTCTAGAGAAATATATGACAAACCAGAAAAAAAATATAATCAAAAATGATATGGTTCCAGGTGGTGGTGGAACACATCTTTAATCCCGGGACTGGGGAGGCAGAGGCAGGTGTATCTCTGTGAGTTTCAGGTCAGTTCCAAAGTTACAGAGAAACCTTGTCTCTAACAACAAAAACAAAAAGATGATATGGTTATTAATTAAGGATAAATCCTAATATAAGGACAGATAATATAAACCATTTATATTAGCAGTCACATATTCTATTGGGACATAGTCTTTATTTTTATGCTTCAAACTTAGGATTTACAAATGCCTGATACCTCAACATTATATAAATATGCTGCCATTGTTGGAGATTTTGACATTTAGTTTGAAATGTACTTAGTATTATAAGTATGCAGTGGAAATAGTTTCATGAGCTTGGTGTGCTTTGAAACATTAATGTGAAATTTAGAATGATTTTATTATTATTTTACTTGTGCAAATATTGAGGTGAGTTTTTTTATTCATTTAAAGCAGCAATGTCTGAATGAAAATGCATTTGCACAGTTACTAATAAACTTTAGACTCCTAAAACTTTAGCCTGTGTTATTTTTTAAAATGTACAGTTGTAGATATCTTCAGACTGGTAAGAGATGAAAATGACTGTGATATCATTATTTCTAAACAACTTGAAGGGTCTAAAAGCTTTTAAACTAATATTGACCAGGCATGAGAATATTTACATCACATAGTCCATAAAAAATATAATTTCTCACAGGGAACAATTCTTTTCAAGGATAATCAGAAATGCAAACACCACTTCAGCTCATCCAGGTTCTAAAGGAAATCAAGAGAACTTATAGAAAGAGAAGACCGAAACAAGGAAGAAACTACCAGGCTGCAGAGAGAAGCATTTATTAAACTGATCTCATCCCAGCAACTGCTTATTAAACAGCAATGAGTGCCTTAGTCTATAAAGTATTAAGATACTGAAACATATAAATGTGAAGGAACGAGGGGGAAAGGAAAAGGGGGTGGTCATCAACACACTAGCCTTTATCACAGGGCAGTCTGAGGAATTTGCATTACATTTCAGCAAAGGAAATCCTTTCCAGGCCTAAGTGATTTCTTTTTAATCAGATTTATCACTTATTTATAACATTAAGGTAAGGACTGAAGAATTATGGTCACCTAGAGCACCAGCAGAGAGTTGACACTGTCTTTTAACTTTTTTTTTTTTTTTTTTTTTTTTTTTTTTTTTTTTTTTTTTTTTTTTTTTTTTTTTTTACCACGGCTTGATTCAGCTGCCCAAGTCCGCTTGGAACTGTGGGTGGGGCTTGCTCTTTCTGTGTGCATCAATATCATTTATTCCTCCCTTCCCACCTACCAGATTTACTA
Organism: Phyllotis vaccarum; assembly: GCA_033318265.1. Taxonomy (NCBI): domain Eukaryota; kingdom Metazoa; phylum Chordata; class Mammalia; order Rodentia; family Cricetidae; genus Phyllotis; species Phyllotis vaccarum. Next base: position 170,067,327 of record JARWLC010000001.1, on the reverse strand, counting down.
CTCATTGCCTGAAAAAAAAAACACTTCAAATGGATCTGGACACCGAAAAGGAAAAGAAAGGTGTAGGGTGGGGGTGGGGACAGCAAGCCACCAAAAGGCAGCTACTAACAATGCTCAGAGAAGCTTGGAATTTCCTATGAGCATTTTTTAGCATGGCTAAGGAAAGAACTCTGGGCACCATGACCATAAAAACAACAAGGCATTAAACTAGCCTCAACCTTAATAGGCTGTAAGAGGAAGGGCAGGAAAATATTCAAATTACCCCTGTCTGACTAATGGCACATTCAATCCTAAATCCATTACTTAAGGTTCTTTAGTAACCCCTAGGCCTCTTCAACATTCTAAAAAGAAGTGTGAAGTAAGGTGAGTGACAGCCATTGTCAGACTGCCCTAGAAAGGACCATCCAGTCACTTCAGTTCAAGGAGAGAAAATTGGCTAAAATGAAGACAAAATACAGGAAAGTCTGAATTCTGACTACAAATATAAATGGCTTTCCTACAATTTTCACTGAAGGAGTTTAACATGATTGCTGTACGCATGCAGCTTGGAAGTCTTACTATATTGTCCAATGTGGGACCAGAAAATACCTGTTAAGGATCATTTGGTCCACCCCTCAGTTGATGTGAAGAGTGGAGCCCTGAGAGACATTCTGGCTTGCCTCAGACAATACAATACCTCACGGAGTGCGGAAGGAGTGGGGACGTTTAAGGCCTTGTCACTTATTGTGGTTCTTGGAAACTACTAAGCTTGGAGGCTGACCATAAGCACAGGAATTACAGTTAGAATAGTTCTGAGGGGACACAAAAGGTCAGGGAAAGGAAGCCTGTTCCTTCCACCACTGACCCCAAAGAAACAATGGCCTTACTCACCAACAGGGAAGAACTCGCTCATTTTCTTTTTGTAGATTTTGAAGTCAACTTCTAGGAAGACGCAGAAGATGATTCGGTCCACCTGGAGGCAAATAAGAAATGCTTGAAGTAGAAGGAAATCTGGCAAATATTTATACAGGGCACAGTTTTAGGATAAATAAAGGCTTCTGAGTACTGAAGAAGTCTAACTATAACATAGCATCAGGGGGTGTGCAAGGGTGTGTATGTGTGTTTGTGTGTGTACACTTGAGTTTATGAGCTATGCATTAGTGTTCACCTGAGTGTGAATACTCTGCTTATAAAGAAGCCATGGGTGTTTTAGTGGAAAGGTGCTGTATAAATAGGAAATAATAAGTGACCATAAGCCACATTGCAGCAAGCTGTAAATAATGCTGAGATTCTGACAGGGGGGCTAGACTTTATGTTCTCTGAAACAGCCACAGGAGTGACAGTGAAGTACACCAGTAAACAAAGAGCTCTTTGTCCTAATCATGTCAGACAAATACAGTCATCAAGCCCATAATCTTTGAATGTGGCCTAAAAGCTTCCACAAGTTTAATTTACATGAAGTCACTTGCTTTTAGCCTAACATTCTAAAAAAAAAAAGCAGCAAAAATAAAATGCTAGTTGACTGTAACACAAGGTCAATGAACACTTAATTTGGTAGTGTTAGGTAAGTGTCACATCGGAAGTAAAATGTGCACACAGTTGTGGTGATATATTGTGTGTGCTTTAAAAAAACAAAGTTTGCATGAAGAACAGAGGACAGAAAACCACCCACAGAGCTAGCCATAGAGGGCAGGCAATGGTGACACACACCTTTAATCCTAGCACTCTAGAGGCAGAGACAGAGCAGAGATCTGTCTGGATCTCTGTGAGTTCAAGGCCAAACAGAGCCAGGCAGTGGTGACACACATCTTTAATCCTGGTACTTGGGGACCCATGCCTCTGCTCCCAGTACTTGGGAAACACACACACACCTTTAATCCGAGCATTAGTAAAGTTGAACCAGGAAGTGATATAGTTGAGTAGAGAAAGCTGGAGGAGGCGAGAGTTCAACCCTTTGCCTGGGCTCTCCTTTCCTTTAGCCCAAGGACTCAGAGGCATTTTGTCTGAAGATTCATGGGGATGGGAGTCACACGGAGTTGTGAACTCATGTGAGTTAAACAAGTCCAGAGACTTGGCCCCCAAATCTCTTCATGAGTCTCTACCTCAACAAGGCTAGACAGCCTCCTGGCCAGTCACTGGAATTCCAGTCCTAGCTCTATATCATTAATACTGCCTACATACATAAAAAGTAAAGGTTCTCCCTTCATATCATTATCCAGGTGAACTATAATTATAGTTAAAAGAGAGAGAATAATTAAGTCCATGCATGTCTATACTCCCTATGACATGTTTATATCCAGTGGCAAAGCCAAGAAACAAGTTGAATGACAAAAATGTTTTGCCAAAGGGCAAATCTTATTAAAAAAACATTCTAACATTAGTTTTAGAACATAAAGACACAACGATGTGGGGATGCATCCATGAGTACTATTAAAATAATCAAGTGTAAGAACATTGGTCTAAGTGGCCCCGAGTTTGTTTATAAGCAGCATGAAGACAAGCCGAAAAAAGAAACCTGAACTCAATTAACCAGCAGCTGCCACCTGACACCTTGTAGGGGGATTATGTCGTTACATTGTAAATAACTAATAAAAATGTTGATTGGCCGAAGGCAGACAGGAAGTGTGGGTAGGGTTACCAGACTAAGAAAACTCAGGCAACAGGAAGAACAGAGCAGAGAGATGCCACAGAGACATCAGAGAAGATGATGCAGAGGACAGTTATGCTGCTCTGAGAAAAGGTACCTAGCCACATGGCTGAACAGGGTAAGAATCATGGGTTAGTTTAAGAGTAAAGAGAGTGAAGAGTTAGCATGTTATATGTCTGGGCCCCAGGTCAATCAGCATACAATTAATACAATCATCTGTGTGTTTTAGTGGGACTGTGGGTCTGCGGGTCTGGGCCATGAGGCTAAGACAACACCTAGCTCAGTTCTTCAGTGGAATAACTTGATAAGGCTGCTATCTACTATGGAGCAAACATCTTTTTGTCTTGTTTCATGTCCACCCTACAAAAGCATCTTATGTTGCCTGAAGGGTGGCCAGCAGAGCATTCTACCCGACCTGAGAAACGCTGCTGTTCAGAGTACCTCATGTGTTTCTCTTTGATGTCTACTCTCACATGTGGTTTTAAGATGGCTGTGATTTTTGCCAAGGGAAGAGATTTGAATCATTAATACTTTATTTGTTTAAAATAATATGACACCTAGTTGGTAGTTATTAACTGTGGAGTTAAGTAGATGGATAAATTGTTTTCTCTTTTTCTATTTCTGGAACACTTCTCAATTAAAGACTCTAAAGTTGGTAAGATTTTCTTGTGTGCCCTTAGGCAGACTCAGTTTTCTAACTGTGCTGAACCACTCTGAGCTTCTAGAACCCATAATTATTCTTCTGTACCTATGAGTGTTGATTGTCTTTCCTTTATGCTTCACATGGTCATGTTGCTTCTAAATAACATAGCTGTGGTCAGAGTTCAAAAGCAGGAAAATTTGATTTACCTAAAGTAATTGAGTTGAGCAATCTTGTGTCCTCTCACATTTATACTTAAGAACAACAAATTGTGTAGTTTTTTTGTTTAATCATTGATGTCTCTTATGTGTGTGTGCAAACATGAATATGAGTGTGAATAAGTTTGTCTCTGTGTGTGTGTGTGTGTGTGTGTGTGTGTGTGTGTGTGTGTGTGTATTCCCATGTTGGGAGGTCTTTTAGTAGCAATGTTATTATCTATTAACTTCAAACACCATCCAGTTCAGATCAAGCTTGTCCAACTATTGCAAAGGATCATAATTCACTTCTGGCTCATAGGCTTGATGACCATGAAATGGGTGTGGGTCCAGAATTCATCAGTCCAGTTAATTTTCTGCAGGGGGAAAAATGGATAGTGAAGTTGAAGCCTTTAATTCTAAAATAATTGAGTGCTCTAGCTAACTGTCCTTACTTACAGGCCAAATACTGCTAAAAACAGCTTGTCAGCAAATTGAGTCACTACATACTGATTACATATTTGTATACCCTTGTGCACACAGAATCTCTATGGTGTTATTACATAAGGGTCCACTTAATTGATTAAAGTCTATTTTTAAAGCCGTTTCAGTACTTGTAATTCTTCATCCTATGGTTCTCTTTGTAGTGTAAGATAATGGTACTACTCTCACTGAGGGATAAGACCTAAACATCCATCTCTTAAGTCTGGGAGGTCTGTGACCATGAAGGAATGATGTCAAGTATCTATGAGTGAGAGGAGGGAATGTGATTTTGTCTAGTACTCTTGGGAGGATACCTCTTATGTATAACCTTCATGTCTTGTACAAGTAGCAAGAGGATGTGGAGAACCCACAAGTAGCTATTTTGGCAACAGCTCCAGCTGGAAGGGGGTGGCCTTCCTATGATTTAAGCTCCAGGCATTTGAGCCACCCTAGCTGATGCACACGGAGCAGAGAAGAGGCACTCCTGCTAGACACTCATTGCAAATTCAGAAGCAAAGACACAGAAATGTGTAATGACAGACTTGACATCTTCCCGGTTTCTCCTGGCATCACTTTTTGAGTCTTGCTTTTACAGCTCTTTAGTTCTCTACATCTGTCAAAAGCTCAGACTGAACAGATTACACAAGTAGAAACCAGCTTTGGGGGAGAACACAGAAAGTTTAATTGCTAAATGGCTGAGAGACTGGAAATCTAACTTGTACAAAGGAGGAAAGTACTCTGTATCCCATTCTTACCTTGGATGAATTCTAAAGGAACCTTTAACAACTCAGCATGGTATCACCCATTTTTCTTAAAGCCATTGGATAATTTCATAAAATGGTGGCTCTTGAGAGACTATTAATCATTTATTGATTAATTACTAAGTGAGTTGCCTTCAGTTTGCAGGGTACAATCCATACACTATTTTGGGCCTATGAAAACAAGAGTTCAAAATTGAGTAGTCTTTTTGTGATACAGGAAAATTAATTAATGATAAAACTGTAGAGTTCCCCACTTGAAATCCTAATTTTTTCCCTTTGATATTACCCAGAGAGAGACGTATGCCACTGAATTTCTAGGCCTATCCCTAAATATGGGGCAGTGATAGGTCATCATCTCTCTGTGGGCCTCAGTTTTCAAGTTATATAATACTAAAGGATGCCATCCCCATTGTCTCATCCATATCTGTTATAGTCTCTCCTTGTAGCTCTTTTGTACTGTGTGAATTTAGTAAACTAGACCTATGCTTCTGTGAGTGATTCTGGATTAGGGCTCACCACAGGGACAGTTTCTTGGGATTTGCAGGGCAGAAGCATAGACACAGCTTTCACTGGGAAGGCATCTAGAAGAGCTCTAAGCAGGCTGTGTGTGTTCTTTAGGAACATTTTGGGAAGCAGCAACCGGGGGCTTCTTCAGCTTCTGCTGACCTCTGCCTGCCCCAGATTCTATGCATCCTGCGCTTTGCACACCTACATCCCCAGTCTTTTTACTGGATGTTGCAGTTCGGTTACTAAAGCAATGAGGTAGGTCCACATGCCACTTTGTCCCAGTGGGTTCTTTTCATTATGTCTTCCATGGTGTCCTATTCTCTCCCATGAACAGTTTCTGGACCATACACCCTACTGCCATATCCCAAGTACTCTTCAGATGTTCAGCCTAAGAGCCTCAGTTAGGACCTTTTCTCTGACCTTGAAGTATCCCACTCTAAACACGTACTTCCCACTTTGCCATCATTTCATAAAATGTTGCTAGTTTAAGGGAGAGAGGGATCTTTACTTCCTATATAACTACAGTATTATGCTTCTCTGGTTAAATTCCAGCTGACACGGTCTTTGTATCAGCTCAATGAGTATTATATCACCCAGTGAAACTCAGCGAAGCACAAAGAAAATAACAATTTTCAGAGGTATGTAACCTGTCAAGGATATTTAATTTCTAATTATTTCCTTCAAATGAATGTCTGTGAATCCTAGCCTAGTCCGGTCTTACCAGTAAACTTCCTAGAGTGTTTACCTACTCTTCTGTAACTAATTTCACATATTTCAGATGACTCACTTTGAATTAACAATTGACCAGTAAATTCCATTTAATCCACAATCTATAGCACAATGACAACATTAATCTGTTCTGGAATTTACCACTCGACCTACTCTTTATGATACTGAAAATGAGTGTCTTTTAAAGAACCAGGTAACACTCATAGGTCTTCTGTCTCATTAGTTCATGTCAGAGGTCCTCACATGAAATTTGTAGTTTTAGACATATCTGTAAAGTTCATGGCTCAGCAAACCACTTGACCAAGATGTGGGAATGTTTAACTTTTTTGAATCGTTAAAAAACAAAATAATAAATGGGTAGACTCCCTGTTACATTTGCCAATTCAGCGATGGTGTTTTCTCACTGGGTGCTCATTGGGTTCACAGCAGTCGCAATAACCTATACACTAACAGGGATTAAAACCTTTAATCTTCAAAACAAAAAAATTTTAATCTTTAAAATGAAAATCTAATATCAATTATTGGTGAGTGTATAGGTTATCAAGAACTTTCACAAGCATCTCTGAGGATAAAAATGAACATAACTACTTTAAAAAGTTTTAACATCTAAATTAAGTAAATATATTCACACACCATGGCCTTATAATTTCAATCGAAGGTGCCCACCAGGCTGATATGTTCACCAGAAGCAGGGCCCCAGAATGTTCATCATTACTATTTTAATATCTCCAACTTGAGAGCTGCTTAAAAAGCCAGGAATGCATAAACACACCAGTATATAGTCACATGATAGAATATTACAAACTAATGAAAATGGAAAAGATTACAGGTGCTTACAGAACACAGGTAAATGGCACAATTGTGTATCAAATCCCATCAGGAACAGAATACACTGGATAATTTCATGTCTATGCTGTTTAAAAGTGTTTAAAAGTCGATTAAATCAGCTGTGCTGTTAGAAGTAATCATAGCAATTATTTCAGGGCATGCTAGAAGGCTTTCTAGAAACTTTAGCTTTTTTTTTTTTTTTTTTTTTTTTTTTAAATTTGGATGCTGGCTCCCTGGACATATTATTCAGTTTGAAAAATTTTATAAAGTTCCACACTCAGGAGCTGTGTGTAAGCTATACTTCAATAAGATTTTTTTTTTAAAGGTTGAAAGTCTATGCTGCAGTTGTCTTGGTCAATAATCAAAAATCTATTTTCATTGACGTAGAGGTCAAAAAAAAAAAGTCCTTTAAAGGCTGACCTTTGAAAGGCAATCTCTCCATATATTTCCACCCTTGCCAACTGTTCCTTACCAATCAAGGCATACAGGAGTAAAGATATATTTCTTTCACCAAGATATCCATTAATCCGCAGTAGGAGGGTTTCATGCCCCATAAACATGATGACATAAGTCCTATTAATCTTTTTCAGTATCACATCTACTGTTGTTGAAGAGGTTACACAGGAGGCATGCTGGGAGTATCTGGAGCTGACCTCCATTTTTCACAACCAGCAGTTATAGGACAGCTGACATAGCCAAGATTAGCCTGTATTCAGCAAGAATGGGAGAATGATGGAATTCCGATGCATGTAAGTGGCCTTCCCAGTGATATTCAGACAGTTTGTATGAATGGAAATGCTGAAGTAATTGAGGATTACCCTGGACAGCTGAGATGAAATAGCTGTCTTCCTGGGACCAAACTAGCCTCCTCATCCACACAGGCTGCTGAGCAGTAGGTCTCAAAATAATTGTTTCTGCTAAAAATTTATTTAAACTTCAGAATTTACCAAATTTGAGCAAAGACAGATTTTGGGAGGGCATGGGATTGGGCTGATTGGTGAAGGGACACTAGCCCACTGGAGTATGTGCCTCTTGCAGCCCTTGCCCTTCTTTGTGGCGGGATTAAGGTGTCAGCTGATAAGGTCAGAAGACACTTCCAGGACCCTGGAGGGGGTGTGGCCAAGCCCATTGATAAGTGGCTGCTGGGACACAAGGAGCTCTCTTCCTGGTTCCTGGCTGCTGGGATCTTGGGAAGGCCCATTCTTTCTCTCTCTCTTTATCTTTATTTATTTATTTAGTTCCCTGAGTGGGAATAGAACCCAGACCGCAATGGTGAGAGCGCAGAACCTTAACCACTAGACCAAGCCAGCTCCTCGTATCCCAGCAACCACTTATCAATGGGCTTGGCCACACCCCCTCCAGGGTCCTGGAAGTGTCTTCTGACCTTATCAGCTGACACCTTAATCCCGCCACACTTCTTCATATTCTTTCTGCTTTGCTTAAAACCCTTAGATTACATTGGTAAACTAGACAACAATGTCTACTCCCTTATTTGGCCACTTCCTCCTCCTGAGGCTGACTACCATGGTCCAGCTATCAAAGCACTAAAGTCCAGAAATCAGAAGCCTTCTTTGGCTTGTCTAATTAACATGCCTACTTAAAATTAAACACCTCGTTCTAACACGAGTTTTCTCCTTGTACCTTTATAGACTGCTAGTTTCCTATGTGAAGGTCTGTCTCCCCTCTGGGGGTCCAGTCCTTCCTGGACAAATGCTCCTTCTCCCCAATCTCCTTTCTCCTTTATCACTGCATTCCAGCTCATTCTAACACACATCTCCCTTTTCCTCCTCTTAAAACTTATACCTGAAAGGTAATTTGCTGCTGTTTCCTGCCTGAGACAGAAAGCAGCCACTTTAACTTTTTTTCTCCACTTAATAAAGTATCTCTCTGTGACAACAGGTGGTTGGGTGTGGCTTGTGCTGAATTCTATCCATGTCCAGGATGAAAAGCCCCAAGACATGCTTGGTCTCCATCAGTTGGCGTTTCCTTGATGTTTTGAATAAACCAAAGATAGAGAGGGCAAGAGCAGTGATGCTTAACTGAGAAAGCAAACCATGAAGTTGAGGTGCTTGGGACTTGGTCCCTCCTCTCAGACTAAGTGAAGCAATGAACATAATTTCCCCTTCCTGTGGATCAGTTTTCAGTCATAGTATAATGAATCACCACAAAAGCAAAGGCTCAACATCAGCATTTACTATGGTACCTGTTCTAAGCACAGGAAAACCAGGCCCAACCTGCTTGAGTCTTCTGGCCAGTCTCAAAAGATGCAGGCAAGGTGTTGTGTAAATCGCAGCCCTTACCCAAGGCCGGAAATTTGCCTCATAAACCGTAGAGGCTACATGTAATTCCTACCTGTGAATACGGGCATGGGTGCTTTCTTCCTCCTAGCCTAGCAAGAGTGTATCCAGGATGTCCCTTATTCTCCAATTCTAAGTCTTTTCTTTCCTTTTAAAAAAAACTCTCTCTAGTTAAAGGGCTGGAAAGATAGCTCTGTGGATAAAGATTCTTGTTGTACATGTCTGACTACCTGAGGCTGATACTTGGAACATGTGTAATGGTAGATGTGAACCAATACTGTGTGTTGTCCTTCTATCTCTCTATGCACAGTGGAATGTAATGGTGTATACATGTGCTGTGTGCATGCATGCGCACACGCATTATATAAAGTCAACAAAAGACTCATCCAATTAGGTCAGGCTCACTGGGACAATTTCTCTTTTAATTAAGTCATTGATTAACAGCTTCATCATAGCTGTAACAATCACTTTTCCTAATCAAGGGTGTTACTGACCCATAACGTTTGCCATATGCACATAGAATGAGTACCAGCATCATAGGGGCCACCATAGACTTCTGCCTCCCATATGAACTATCTCCATGTTACCAACTGCCTGTGCATTAGTTAGGTTTTACCACTGTCGTGTGTTTTAATTCAGGAAGCCTCTGAAACTTTCTAAGTATCAGTTTTCTTAACTCTAAACTCTATCATGAAAATAGAGTAGAATAGGACTAAAATAGTAAAATAGACACAGTAGGACTTAGGGTCTTAAAACAATGTCTGTCTCTTAGATTGGGGTTCTGCAGGTAGCAGATCCAGCATAGTGTGGTTGTACAAGGCATTCTGTTCAGGCATCACTAGGCAGAAGTAAAAGAGTCAGCTGGACTGGGCAGTTCTCTGGAAGCTCATTTTGAAGATGGCATAGTAAGCACAGGTCCCCATTTCCATGACAGTAGACCACTGGATCATTCTCCTTAGCTCTCTGAAGCTTCTTGCTTTTTTTTTTTTTTTTTTTTTTTTTTTTTTGTCCTGTTTTTTACTCTAGTCTCTAGCTAGAAAAGTGCATCAAATCCTCCTTGGTTTTGAATCTCTTGACTTTCTCCATGGCTGACTCCTAAACTCAGATGAAAAGGGCACATATGGTGGGGTGATGGCCATCTGGGTAAGCAACCAGTTTGAGCTTCAAATGATTCAGAGCCTTTGTTAATCAGCCCAGGTCTTTGCAGAGGTTCTTAGAGTGGTTTTCTAAATATGATCACAATAGTGTTTTAGCCAGGTAAGCCTACTAGAGGTGCTTTCTAGTAAAAGGTATTTCATTCTCAGTTTTTAAGGAATTCATTCCAAAAGGAAACATTTATAAACATGGCTGATAAAATGCACGGACACCCATGAAGTACAAACAGGAGACGTGGAAGCTACATAGAGTCACACACCATCACTGCATGGCTGTATGCTTCTGGGGACCCTTTCTTTAGCCTACCAGCCCAGTTTACACACTTTGGAGTGCTTTTCATTTTTTTTTTAAAGTTTATTGATTTTTATTTATGTGCATATGTGAGGGTATGCTCAGGTGTATGTATATGCCTACAATGGCTAGAAAAGCTTTGTATTCCTAGAGTTTCCAGAGGCTGTGAGTCATCAGATATATACTAAGGACCAAACTTCAGTCCCCTGTTTAAAAAAAAAAAAAGTGTTCCTAACCATTGGGCCATCTTTCTACCTGCCTGCTTTCTCCCCCTGCCCCCTTAATAAGCTGTACCTATTTCTATTTTTTAATTATGTGTCTCTGGTGGAGTCTTTTGTCATGGAACCCAAAACCACTCTGAACTTAAGTATCTGGCTGAGACTTCTAAGTATGTCCTTCCTGGCAGCTGGGCCTTTCTGGAGGCTTCTCTTACTTCTGTGGATAATCTAAAACGCATGACTTCTGTTCATTTCTCTGTTTCTAGCAGCTGCCAGGATTCTCAGCTTGTCTGTAGTGTTGCTTTCTTCTCAAATTCTAATAAAATTGTCCTTGGGTTTTTTGGGGGGGTTTTTTTGTTGTTTTTTTTTTTTTTTTAAAAAAAAAAAAAGCTCATATAATAATATATACATATCCTTCTCCCAGTGGCTCTGTCAGCCAGTGAGAGAGAAATAGTCAGGGGCCACTCAAGAAGCTGTAATGAGAATATTTCTTGGGACCCTGTATAAGTCCTTGTTCTGATGTTTTAATGTCCCTTTAAGCTTCAATAATTACCTCTCTTCCGTGTCTTGCTTAAAGGTACAAAGCACATTCATACTCATGCCTGCCATAGCAGAAATCTGCATCTCAAGCTCCAAATTGCAGAATGAGAAAAACTGTCTCGACGTGTTCTCAGAGAAGTTTAGATGAGCTGGAGAACATTTATAACCCATAAACATTTAAAGGGCACTTTTTGCATTTTGAAATTGCTTCTGTATGCATGAAAAGGATCCTTTATTGGGGTGGGGCGGGGCTTGCAAACCCAGTACATCTGTCATTCCGGTGGCCATGCAATTTCAGACTCTGTTTTGTTTTGATAAATTGCTCTTTCTGACTTTTCTTCAACTCTTAAAAAAAAATGGCCATGCCGCTGAAGAGCTTTAAGTCATTTTGGATTGGGCTGGAGGGTTATTTGTACAAAAGTTAATTTCCAGTTCTGCCTCATATTGATGAAAACGGACACCCTTGCAAATGTCACATGTGTCATGGTCCTTGAAGGTATCCAAATGCTTAGTGTAGAATACAAGTCTGTTGTATAAGCGGTCTTCAGTCCTACAATTTTAAATTCTGTCAAAGCAAGTTCATATTCCCTGCCCTTGTAACCAAAAATGATCCTGAGAAACACTGAACAGGGGTAAGGAGTTTCAGGTAAGATAAATAGATGTTTCCACCCCCTCTTCTATGATGTCCCCTGAGTTGTATTAACTGGAGCTGAGCTTTGCACAGCCAGTTGCTCTCTACTCTCTGGGTTTTTTTTCTCCTTACCAGTTGTACATTTTCATAATGGTCTCTATCTGAGAGTTACAAACAATTAATGAGAGAATGGCAATCAATCTTCTTTTGGGAATTAACCCTCTAATTGAATATGTTATCCAATCACATGTGGGCAGTCCTAAATACATACACATAATGTGCAATACAAAAGGGACTCATCGGGTTGCATTTATAAATGTATATATTCATATGTAATGTATATTATATGTACATTATTTATATATCAATGATAAAAATATAAAAGAGCAGCTTACATTTTCAACGCAGAGAGCGACTGTATGCTGACTACATCTACCCTTCCCTTCAGGACCAAGGCAGATCATTCTGCTTTCTTTTCTGCTACAGGTACTGCTGGATGGAATGCCAGAGAACACTTTGCCCATGCTGACCCTTTCTTCCTCAATGACAGACCCCCAGCAGGTGACAGCTTTCCTGCCACACAAACACCCAGAAGGCCCAGCCTCCTCACTCCAACAGGATGCACTTCTGAAGAAGCTGGTGGTGAAGGCTGAATGCTGTGTCCCACCCCCATTCACAGCCTAAAGCCTGACTTTCAATACCTTAGAACATTCACGTACCTGGAAAGAGGACTTTTAAGAGATGCTCAAATGAAGTCCTTAACCCAGTTCGGGATGATAACTGTCTTTATAAAAAGAGGTGATGGGATGCGCTTCACACTTCAAGGGAAGTTGATGTGAAGACCCAGGGAGAGGAAGAGCATCTGCAAGCCAGAGAGGGAAACTAAAGAAGCCAGGGCTGCTGATACCAAACTGTTTTTCTTCCAGCCTTGAGCTATAAGGAAATGCATTTTCTATAGTTTAAACTACATGGTCTGTGGTATTTGCTGCACACTTCTGGTATATTAGTTCACTATAACAGCTCAGGCACCCTTTGAGGGATGACCTGACTCCCTCTCCCTGCCATTGTCGCAGTACAACTTCTTCCAACCTGACTTCCTGAACGGTTCCCTCCTGCTGTAGGTATTGACCAACATTGCCCTCCCACAAAGCTCCTGACTGTAAATCTTGTGCTCAGTGTACTGCTTGGATAAACTTGACCCCTGTCAACACGGGATAAATTCCAGGCCATCTCTCAGCAACTACTCTGTCAAAAGTTAATTCAGCCCCAGAGTGTCTAACTAAAGTAACCGACTCCTCAGTGCATTCTGTGTCACTTGTAGGGTACACTAAGTACCCCAACTAAGAAGATGCTGCCAGGAATAGGTCTTTTGACTCCAATTTCTTCTTCCCCATCCAGTCTGTGACATGAAATTACCCTTCCGATGTTAGAACCATTGTTCACGCAGCTCATGTCAACCCCCGACCCAGCTGCAACTCCCTATTGTATATTTCATACCCAGCCGCTCTGAACACACTTTCCTCTTTCTTTTATTTGATTAAGAACATCTGCAGAGGTGGTTCAGATGCAAAAGTTAATAATTACTCTTCTTTGTCACAGTAATTAAAAATTTCAAGGAACAATTGTCACTCATTGCTGCCTATGAGTCTGCCAATGAGAATAGTTCTTTATAAAACCAAGGAATTATGACCTTAAAAAAAAATGCTGTTATTAGGAGAAATAAAAGTCCCCTCAAAAGGAGAAAGAACTATACTCTAAGTCACTGGGTGGCTCTGCAGGCTGGTTAAGAGGCTCAAACCACATGTCTCATCTCTGTAACGCCCTCTGTGTATTATCAAGTCTCCCCATTGCCATTAGCATCTGACATGCTCTGCAATGCCATTTACAGTTCAAAGGGAAGCTTATTAGCATATCTCCCAAAGAGCATTCTGTGAGGACAAAAGCTGGTTTTTTTCCTCAGGCTGGTGTCCCTCCCACTTTTTTGAGAAAGAATCCTTTTGTTCAAAAGGCAAACTTCAAGAGCACTCTCTCTCTCTCTCTCTCTCTCTCTCTCTCTCTCTCTCTCTCTCTCTCTCTCTCTAGTGATTTTCCATTGGCTCTTGTCTCAGACTACACAAAGCAGCCACCCAAAATTGTTCTATGATCAATTCCCCACAGGCTGATGGTAGCTGCAGTGGTGGGTGGTAGGAGGAGGCGAGGCTGTTATGATTTAAGTGTGTGCTGTATATACAAGGCAGAAAGGAAGAAAGTACCATCAGCTTTTATCTCTTCACTGGTCCTCTATTCTCCCTCTACTGGCAGGATTTGTTCCCAGCTCCATTGCGATTTTGCATTTTTATCTCCCACGGGTATCACAAGTGGTCTCTGTCTTTGGACATCAAATGGAAGAATAAGTCCTCCACTCAGACTCTAAGTTTTTGTGAAGAGACATTTCCTTTCCCTTGGCCATTCTTTCACCTGGCAGTTCTTGGAGTCCATAGAATAGTGTAGGGGAGGGAAGCCGATGTCGCTCCACAAAACCAACAGGTTCCGAATGGCCTTAATTATGAGTCTCAGACTTTGTTCTGTCAAAGAAAGACCAACTGGAGACAAACATTGGCCTTGGTTCCTTTATGTCAGGAGGAGTTGCCTGGCATGTAGTTCTGCATCTATTCTGGCCTGTTTTCTGATACATTCTGTCAATACGCTGAGAGGATCCAGTAAGGCTGATTCCATTTACATTTTGAACTCAAAGCTTCCAGTGGTTCTGTTAAGGCTTTTCAGTGATTATTATCAAATATTTTTGACAGCTAAGTCTCCCTCAGGGAAAGGCAAGGAAGCAGAGTGTCCCTGCAACATTCTGCTGAACTTGGGCTTTGTCATATTGTCTTTAATTTAGCATCTGCATGAAATGTCTTTGTAAAGATAAAAACAATGTTTCTCTTCAAATTGTCAATGACCCTTAAGGAAGACCTGGCCTGCTTTTACAATGCCTTCAAGTCTTTGCTGTTCTCCATGGGGGATGGAAGAAGCCCATCCAGTCAGAAAATTTGGATGTACCCACAGAAAGCAAGTATGCAAATTACTATGTTGCATGACAGAGATAAACAGGTGATGGGTAATTAGGTCAGCAGGAAGATTCCTTTGACTGTCCCCTCCTTCCCTTGGGCCTCCTTCCTTCCTCTTCTTGTTCTGTGAATAAGCTTTCACTAGAGAACTAGATCGAGAGAGCCATTGGCAGAGGTTAATTCAAATGTTTTAACTTAAAGCAACACTTTCCTTCTAACTCTACAATGCTAAGGTATGGTTCAGACTTCTAAACTTTACAATTTAGAGTTATGTATAGTGCAAGTTTAAGCCGAGAGTGCAGTAAAGAATCCATGGAGATGCCTCTCTATGGTCATTGTGAGAGGATAAGATAGAGAAAGAACAGCCAGAGACATCTGGGGGAATTTGTCATGGTGACAGACTTGAGAACAGAGAGCAGAGCAGAGAGAAAAGTCAGGGAGAGAAGCAGCCAGGGCTATGGGAACACAGAAGATAGCAACATGGTGGGAGAGTCCTAGGAACAAGCATGGGGCTCTAATCTGTTGGAAGTTTGGAGCTGACAGAGAATTAGATACTCTCTCCAGACCTTGGGAGCTATTGGAGTAGATAAGAGATGGATGGCTTTTCCTGAACAACAGAAACCCATTTTAAAAGGATTCTGAGGAATGCTGAGAGTTGACCTGGTCAGAGCCCAGCCTGAGCTGAGAGTCTAAACCTCCATGTTGGTGATGAGGGTTGGGAGGGGAGAATGGGATCTGACAGTAAGATCCAAAATCATCTCAAAGGAAGACAACTTGAAGGACTTTTGGTGATCAGATATTTCTATGGTGTATCCTTACATGGTTGCAAATGTGTAAGCCCAGAATCACCAGGATACTGGTGAATTGTTGTCTCCCGAAATAAGTGCCATTCTGGCCTTTAATGGCCCATCCTACTAAAACCCTATGTTAATAAGGGAAAAAGGAAAAAACCTGTTTTCCTGTGCTATAGACGCTGCCACCTGCTGAGTGCTAGCTAGCCACTTGGGAGACTGGAGACCTTGGGCGTGCCCAGATGAGGGGGCAGGGTGTGAAAGAGAGTTAAGGTGATAGAGAGCAGAGACAAAGGGGTCACGAGACACACAGGCAGAAGCAGCAGAAGCTGGGGACAAGCATGGATTAGAGTCAGTGTGAGTGGAAGGGGCAGAAGGAATCCAGCATGGCGGGAAGCTAGAGGGGAAAAAGCTAGGCGAGATGCAGAGGCAAGAGAGGAGCATGGCTAAGGGACAGACAGGTCTAAGATATAAGATGTACTGAATAAAGCTCGGGTCTCTCAGTGTTGTTGAGAGCCCCCGAATGATGGAACCTAAATGACTCCTGAGTGCAGATTGTTTAATCTTGACGCCCCTCGCCTGGGACAAAACTCGGACCACAAAGAAACTGGACGCGGTAGTGAATAACGTGAAATGCCTATTATACTAATTTTCCAGTGAGAAAGTCATCTTTTTAACTAAACCTACAGCTGAAGAATAAACAAACACAGGAATGAGTAAAGGACACAAGGACAAGAAAGAAAAATCTGTATTATACAAATGCCAAGTGCAGCTCAATCACATTTGCACTGGTGACTCACAAGAGTTACAGAACAGTGACTGAAAATAGGCCACGTATGGACTTGCCTTTACTCCGACTTTTTTCTGTAATGTCTTCTGCTCTAACCCCTTTAAAACATACTTAAACCTGATTCTACTTTAACATCTGAAGACTGTAGAGCTCATTCCTGGTTTCATTTATGTTTCCAATGCAGCTTACAGGTCGAAGTTTAAGGGCAAAGAAAAATAAAGACTTGGTTCACAATTTCACCAGGAAAATGATGTTTTGTTTATAAGTGAGCTGTATCAAGGATGTTCCACCCAACCATGCTCCAGTAGAAGTCCCTAAATCACAAAAACATGGATGTAGAAATGGTCCATTGGCACAAACTATAACTTACGCTTCGTAGTAAGCAGTAGGAAAAAAAGAATCTTCAAGATTCCTCCAACAGTTTTGTCCTACTGTAGACTTCTATTTTCTCTGATCAGTGCTTTTCAATTGACATCTATTAATTTGCCCCTCCTTTATATTCTGCAAAATGGATGTATTCATACAGAATTATTTACTGGACACAGCAGCAGTTTTCTTTCCTCTCAACACCTTGAGCTCTTTTTGTACTGCATTTTCGTCTATGGGTGGCAAAGAGAATGTGTTTTTTGTCCATTTTGAGAGAGCAAAGTAATTTTCTAGTTGGACATCCAAGAGAAAGAATGGTCTTTTCAGAAGAGAGCAGTACCCAGAGCATACCCTCCTATGTTTCACATAAGTTCATACTGTATACACTGATCCAGGAACCATCTCACACCTACTGGCTGCCTAACAGGGCTGTTTAAAGGTCAGGGACTATAGGATGTCCATTTATCTAGAACACTCATGATCCAATATGTGGACTATCAAAAACACACACACACACACACACACACACACACACACACAAAAACAACACCAACAAAAAAAACAAAAACAAAAAAACAGAGCAATTCAGTGAACACCAAAGCATTTTTTTTCAAAGAGAACTTTAACAAAATTGAGAAATTAATCTATCATATCACCATATCACTTCCCAAAGACTTAACTTGGAGATAATTATAACTCATATGGTTTGTTTCTCAGAATGTCTGTATACATTTCAGAACTTAAAAGTTAAATAGAATAGAACCCAGGGTAAAGTTCTCTAGTGAATCTTTCCAAATACTTTATACAAGTATAAATTTTCAGAGAATTAAGGAGTGGCTTCACCCTCCCAACCTTCCCAAAAGTCTATCATAGAAGATTGATTTATTTTTAATTAATAAATCATTCAGTCAAGTTCGTGGAGGAAATCCATTTTTATAGTAGAAAGTTTGCCATGGATTTTAGCAACAATTTGGTTATTTTAACAATGTGTCTAAGCAATTGAATGAGGGCTCTCAATTTCTAAAACTAGGGCTCATAGACGATGTCTTGAGAAATTATGATCATATGCAAAATTTCCTTAGAAAATCTTTTAGCTTAAAACTACATTCAAGTTTTAAGAATTCTATGTATGTTTACTTTTTATAGTAATGTTTCTTTCCATAAATGTATGAAAGTGGTGCTCCAGAAGGAGCTATTATCCCTACTGTTGGGTTAGAGTCTACCCTCAGGAGATAATTTGTTGGCTTTAAACAGCAATGAGACTCTTTTTCTTGAGTCTATGGTTGGAGTGGTAAAAAGTACAATGATAAACGTTAGATACTTACACGGTTATTTCTAGTGGATTGGCAAGTTAAATGTTTTAATAAATAGAATAAATATAACACAGATGAATTTCGTAGGGGCAGAGCTATCTTAGTTGCTCAAGGAGATACCTATTACTTGGTAGCTATAAAGTATGGCAGTTATCAGTCTTCCCAAGGTTTAAGTTGGTCTACATGCGAAGCTATTCTTGGTCATCTTCAGACTCCTCATTATGCACTCACATCAGAAATCAAAACATAGTTTGTGAATTCCAATGGTAATTATCTAGTCTAATGTACTCCTCTTGTTAAACACTTTGATCACACTCTGACAAAGTCTGCCAATAAAGTTTGCTTTGAGTCAGAGGGCAGAGACAGCTGCTAGATGACCAAAATTAGTCATATAGGTTTTAGAGAACTGAGGACATATAGAGATAGACAGGAAGTAGTAGGACGTGGCTTAGAAAGATCCTTAGCCCCTTTAGATCTAGGAAGATGAGAAAGGTGGTCACTTGTTGCTTCTCAGTAACTTCTCTGATCATCCAGGTTCTTTTCTCAGTACGGTACCTGACTTCAAGTTTTTATTGATAAAGAATAATTAGATAAAGGCTTCATGCTCCCATTCATAATGGCCTCTTTGCTCTTAATTTAAGGAGCTATTTCCAATTGCTAAGTTATCCCTTACTTGCTAACTTTCTATGACTCAACTTCTTGACCAAGAAGGAAGCCCACAGAGAGAAGTACTTGCCAGTATCTAGCTTTACATCTACAAACATAGGTGTAACAGACCTTTTTGGACCACCAGCCCCCAAATCATGGCACAGAGACTTGTTACTAATTATAAAAATATTGGCTTTAGTTTAGGCTTGTTTCTAACTAGCTCTTATAACTTAAGTTAAGCAATTTCTATTAACCTATGTGCTGTTGCATGGGTCCTGGTTTTTACCTCTCCCCCTGCATGTCCTGTTTTCTCTGTGTCTGGATGGCAAACACTCCTTTCTTCCTCTCTGTCCCCAGAATTCCCATCTAACCTCTTCCTGCAAAGCTATAGACCATTCAGCTTGTTGTTAAATTATCACAGTGACACCTTTTCACACAGTGTAAAGGAATATTGTGTAACACATAGGTTTCTAACTTAAGTTAGCATAAAACCTCCAAAATGAGTAAAAATAATAGTTGCTGTGTTCTTCTTAGATATCATACTTTGTAGGTTTAAGCTTAAAACAATACCTAAGAATGAGTGTTGGGTATTTTCTATTCTATTCAGGTAGTCAATTGTACAGTTTTGTAAAAATATCTGTCTTTGGAAACACCCTAATCCAGTGGGACTTCATCTTAACTCATCGTATTTACAAAAACTTTATGTCATATAAGTCCAGATTCTGAGAGTTCAGGTAGGCATGCGTTTGAAGGACAGGTTCATTATTCTACCATATACGTTACTCAACTTAGCCTTTGAGAAGCAGTTGTTTATTTGCTTATTAGAGTTCAGAATAAACGAACGTCATGGTAGTTTTTTTGTCAGCTTGACACAGCTAGCATTGTCTAGGAAGTGGATATCTACTGAGAAAAATCCTTCAATTGAATAGACTGTAGACAAGTCTGCGGGACATTTTCTCGATTAATGATTCAAGTGGGAGAGTCCGGGCCACTGTGGATGGTGTCACAATGGGCTCTATAAGAAAGCAGACTGAGTGAGTCATGGGGAGTAAAATGGTAATTTTACTCCAGTAAAATGGAGTAAAATGGCCTCTGCTTCAAATTCTACCCCAGGTTTCTTCCTTCAGTTCATGCCCTGGTGTCCCTCAGTGATGGACTGTGTCATGGAATTGAGAGCCAGATAAGCCCCTTTCTTCCCAAGTTGTATTTGTTCATGGCATTTCTTCATAGCAATAGAAATCTAACCAGGATAACTAGTGTTCTGTGTAATTATCAGAATGCGATTTAAAGTTATATTTAGAAAATAATCTCCTTGCAACACATTTTTATGATTTTTATAAAAATCCGACTTCTTCAAGATATTTCTGATGCCCAATCTGCTATTGACGTGAATCTTTATTCTTCAATGAGACAATTTTGAATGTCTTTGTGGGTTTTTTGCTTTGGTTTTGTTTTGCTTTTTTGATCCTTTTTACATGATACTATATATGAAGCTCGCATCTAGTAAATAGCGAGTGGCGTGTAAATATTTCTTAGGGGATAGAAAGATGGCTCAGCAGTTAAGAGCACTGGCTGCCCTTTCCGAGGTCCTGAATTCAATTCTCAGCAACCACATGGCAGCTCACAACCATCTCTAGTGGGACATGATGGCCTCTTCTGGTCTGAAGGCATAAAGGTAGACAGAGTACACACACATTTAAAAAAAAAAAATTAACCAGTGAACGGTTTTGTGCATGCAATGGTAGGAGTTTTGAGGACACAGTAGGTATAAGACAGAAAGTTTCTTGCTTCCAGAGAGTTTTCCTGGACAGTGAAGATAAGCTTTCCACAGATGCAAGGAGGGTGGTCAGAGTATGTTTGGAGTGTCCTACAAATCTTACTGTCACTGATTACTAACAGTGGAAGCTTCTAGTTTCCTTCCTTCACATGTTCCTAAAATAGGAATCATAATTCCACTCACCTTGCTAGCCCACTTTAAGGAGTAAACAAATGTTGAGTATGTATGAAGTGCTCAATAGATAATATCAATCATAGGATCCATAGATTGTAAACTGACTGGCTGCATAGAGCTCAAATTCATACTGTCCTACGATCTCTTCATCTCTTGGCAGAGCTGATCCTAAATAAGGATTCATCTAATATTACCAAAGACAGCTATGATCTATTGACTGGGTTATTCTATCAATTATTTTATTGGCCACAGTGAGAAAACTTCTTTGTGTTCTATGTTTGTTTTCTTCTAAAGCCGTGCACACTTTATGTTACTCGAATATTATATGGGCAGATGGAGACAGGCGGTACAGATTGATTACTGCCAAGCTGGGGAACTCAGATGAAAATGATTTGAGAGGAATCATTGAGAATAAGTACATAAGGCAAAAGAGTAATGATGCATGTATTCTGAGATAGGACACTGAATATTTCTGACTTTGCCATGTGAAACCACGGCCACTCCTGATGTTCAGTTTGTATAGGTTATGGCATGATTTGTTCCAAACACCAGCGGGTCCTGGAGCATTGCAAACTGCCGATGCTAATTACATGTGTCTCATTTTATGGGGGTGACTGGACATTTTCTCAGTTACAGTTTTCTCTGATCATGCGCATAATGCTGTGTTATTTTGGCTTGGATGTAATTATTATGATATTGATTTTTCAAATGGACCCAAGGTAGAAATTCTCCTCACATGCCAAAGAAAACTCTACCATGACTTTTACATTTGTACTTCTGAAATTACCCTAAATATCGTTCTGGAGACTGAAAGTTAATGGATTTTTAGCTAGTTCATTTGGTCCACAACACCAAAATTACTCCTACAAAAATTGACTTAAGAAGCAGTTATTGTGAACAGGTCTATTTATTTAGATGAAGTCACTTTATTATGTTATTTCACAAGCAAAGGCATTGAAGGGAAAAAAGTCATGCAGAATTAATGCAAGGGTACCAACACATGAGCCAGCAAAAACTGTCCACACAAAAATGGTGCATGTTTAGAAGAACACCAATCACACTTTTCCAAAATAATAAAGTAGAACCAACTTCCAGAAACAAATGACCCTTTGAACCTGTTCTAATCCCGTCAATTGTTAAGAACCTCAAAATGATGATGATAAATGTATTGTGATAATAATGCCAGCTGGCATCAGCATAAAACCACTCCATGTTCAATCCTGTCAATCACCTCATTTAAATCAGTATTAAATGGCACTGTCCATCTGGATGGATGAGGAAAGGTTCTGTCTCATGAACAAGGTGAGTGCAGTTCAAGAAGGTCAAACGGAGAGCCTGGTGTCACAGTTGGCAAAGAAAGGGTTGAGATAAGAAGTCTTTTCTGTTGCCTGTTTCTCGTCTTAATGTTTCCCTTTTCACATGATTCTCCCTAAAACTACAGTATACTTCTAAACAAGTAATTTTGAGTTACGGTTACTCTTTATATGTGGGAACAAGTCAATTATCATATAAAGCCAGATGTGGACTTCTTGAAAATGAACCAAATGCTCAGGGCAAAGGAGGTGGGGCATGACATGTGTCATATAGATTTGGGTGTGTAGTCTCTTCAAGCCATTTGCATATAGGAATTATAATACTCTCTGTCTCACTCCTTCCATCCATGCATACTAGTATGATACTTTTTCTATGTTTTGTTTTTATTGCTGTGATAAGGGGGGCTAAGAAGGCATGAGCTAAAAGAGGCGAACTTCTTTAGTGTCTTCCAGAAAATCTTGTTCTTAAAGAATGTCTCTGAACTTTATGGTCAATGGTTCTGTATCCTGGTGGTTACATACACATAAAGCCAACCAGGAACTTTTTCTCATCTTTAAAATAAAAGGTTTCATATGGAAGGTTTCCCAGGGCCTGTTTCCCTGCACATTATTGAAGCAGAACACACTTAAGCATCTGTCATTGTATATCTTCGGCACCCCAAATGATTAAGAGGTACTGGCCAATCCTGTACCTTATGCAACCAGGAAGTTGTAAAGCATACACTCACACTAACAGTTACAGGTAGAGTCAAGAAAAAAATAAAGTGATTTTCTGCTTATAGCATGCTAATACTACATATGGATCATGCATTCATGACCTTAGCAGTAAAGACCCAATTTAGATTTCTCACTTCATTGACTCTTCTGACATCTATCTCCAACCAGCCCAGCACAACTAAGCTATAAGCCTGTCCACTTCTGGTCTTGGCTTCTTATATTTTTCTCTTTGAATCCAGTCCTAGTCTTATGGTTGCACAAAAAGACATGCATTTAGAACTGAAATCTCATTTAAATTTTGCCATTGAGGGCTGGACACATTGTATCTTATTTCTCTCTTAGCAAAAAAGTATTGGCAGAACCAAGCTAAGCAGTACTATAAAGGTTTCTTATAATCTCTCAGGCTGGTCTGTCATCCTGGACCACTTGAACATCATGATCAGATACTGGCACCTGTACAGATGATGAAGTGTATCAATATATTTTTGGTCTTGGTCTTTGATCTTACTCTATTTTCATATTAGACCTACTTTTAGAGGAGGTACCACCTTGGATCAATGTATTCTCTTTCTTATATTTTATTGTGAGCCTAATCATAACAAAAACCAACATGTAAAACACACAAAGTCACAATTCTGTCTCTCACTCAATGATGTGAAACTAAGGATGTTCCTAGAAACTAAAGGTGAAATATAAATATAAGCTTTTGTGTTATTAAACATTTTCTATGTTTGAATTTCAATAGGCTTCAGAGGGTTTTGTTTGAAAAAGTATTTCCTTTATAGGAATAATTTTTTTTTAAAAAAAGACTTAGACCCACAGATGAATTTTAATTTAGCAAAATATGGATAATGTTTGAAATGTTCTAGAGTCTTCTGTAGCTCTCCCTGGAAATATTACTTAATTTATTCTTGTTATGGTGCTCTTTTCCCCAAGCAGATTTGAGTTAATGTGTTTGTATTTTACCTGGTTCAAAAGGTTACATAATGAATCTCTCAAAGATGAGAACCTACCTAGTCTTGGAATCATTTCATAGTCCACAGTATTAAGACGAAGCAGCCATGTTGAGCCAGTTTTATTTGGTCCTTAAATTAAGGCTATATGCTCTGGACTAATGAGTCACCTGGAGAATATTCTCATGGCAACATCTTGATCATTAAGCAATATTTTACATGATTCTGTAAGATCTAGTTTTAGAACCAATACAGCCTTCTCCAGTGTCATCCTCGGGTCAAAAGCAGTTGTACAGCCAAGGCAAAAGTTAAGAGTTGCAACATATTCATTTCCCAGCATGAGATCATGACAGGGATGAAGATGTGGAGCATGGCTGAGAATTGGGTGCAATGATTCAATTCACTGCAGTGAGAAACAGACTTGAACTTTGTGCTGGTTCCCTGGCTCTTGCTGATAGAAGCAGTGTTAGACATGCTCTTAATGCCTCTTCTGTTTCTGCTCTTCAGGGAGAGGTATGGAATAAAGGGCTTCTTTTGAAATACAAAGGGTAAAATATTAGGCATCCTCTAATTGAGATTAAAACTGAAATACAAATTCTACACACAGTAGAAGGAAAATATACACCACAGGTCAGGAAATACATTGGGCAAAAGATAGTTATCTTGTTTGCTGCAGATCTTTACTAGGAACAGATGGGAACCTTATATCTAGCCTGTGGCAATGAGAGAAATTCCACAGTGATATTCATATGCATGGACATATCCAAATATATTTAAAGTGTGTTTTCACATGTACGGATACATTGATTATTCAAAGTAATTTTCCATAGGGTTTACATTTTTCCTTATATTTCTTAAATTAATCATTTACCCCTAGAAAACACACTGACTTTTACAAATGTATCATCAAACAAAACCAGGCTGCTAGTTTATTTTGCTGATATATTTATTTTAAAGATTCAGTCCACTTTAAATCAGAACAATTCTGAGCGTATGATGATGTTTATTGCCTTTTATTTTCATGTTCTGCTTTTGTGTGAATGACATACGAGAGCTCATTGAAGACTGTGTGGGCTCTGCTGGATTTTAGCTCATAGGTTCTGTAATGTGGTTACACTGGGCAGTGTCCTCTCATCACTCACAATTCCCATGGACTAGCTAAGGGATGAAATACAATTGCTAAAGGATAATGAAATGAAATGAACCCAAAAACCATCTTTCCAAAATAAATCACAAAGCTAAGTTGCAATGATCTGAAAACAGAATTTGAGGATGTGTGCAATCCAGAAAAAGCTAATTGATGCTTAATTTTTGCATCACATCTGGTAAGGATGTAATTAAGGGCTCCACATGATGGAAATATTAAACATATTTCATGGAAAGATAAGAAACCAGAAGATGAATAATAAGATAAAAGCAACTTCCTTCTCTTCCTTGGCAATGTAAAATAATATTTTTAATCCTAAAGGCCACCGGTAGCTTTTGTTTTGTGCCCTTTTGTTTCTTAATAGAAAGAGACTAATAAATTAAAAGTAAAGGATATAACACATGTTGTCTTCTAAAATAAATAAGTAAAAGTGCTTCATTTTCTAGGTCACAAATTGCTTAGCCTGGGCCAATCACTGCATAGAATTAAAAATTGCAATCATACAAGTACTCTGAGGTTGTGTTAAGAGTGCTATTTAACCCTGCAAAACTGAATGGCCAGCAGCTGACAGGGAGTCTTAGTCATCTGAGATAGAGTGGGAATAGATGAAAGCATTTAGAAAACCAAAACAAACAGCCAGTTCCACAGAGCTAATGGCCAACGTCAAGTAACTACCAAAGCAAACTATACTGGCCATCCATCAGAGACATTGAGGAGTTTCTGTGTACAGGAGTGGCTCGTGTTAACAGCAGGAAAGAAGCTGTACCCATGTAGGAAGTTAGAAGAAGAGATAAATTGAGGGACATACCAATTCTTACAAAGATGAAAAAGCTAACATTCCACAAGATTGTTTTCTTTCATGGATTTAAAGTTTCTATCTTAAAATAAATTTGCCTAAAAGGGATGGCAAACCATAATAAATTCTACAATTAACAATACTTTAATAAAAACAAGATGCCTAGGGTTCAGCCTACCTGAGAAGTGAAAAAATTCTATAATGAAAACTATAAAACACTGAAAATAATAAACTGAAGGGCACAGAAGAATATGGAAAGATTTTTTCCATATTTATGGATTGCCAGAAAAAAAATTATCCAAATGGCTGTATTGTCAAAAATAACTGACAGTTTCAACATATACTCTACCAAACTTCAATATTGTTCATAGAAATTATAAAAACATTTTTAAATTTTATATATAGTCATCAAAGATGCCGAAGACAATGCTAGACTGAACAAAACCAGTAATCAAGTCATAGTAATATAAATCAAGTGCTTGATTTCAAATTATAGTAAATCCATAAGTAATAAAAACAGTTTAGGACCAACACAGAAACATACACATAGACAAGAAGAGAAGAAGACCCAAGGCTAAACTCATTCTGCTACAACCAACGGATTCTTGGCAAAGGTGTCAGTAGTCTATGCTGGAGAAGATAACCTTTTCAACAAGCAGTACTGAGAAAACTAGACATCCACAAGTAGAGGAATGCCATTTCATTCTACATCTCACTCTATACAAAATTAAAGCAAAGCAGATCATAGACGTTTTAAGGTCTGACATGGAAAGAACTAGATGAAAACACTTTATGAGAACAAATGTTAGCAATAATACAGAGAAAAGGAACCCTTATACACTGTAGTGAGAATGTCAGTCCAGCAAAAGTATAGGATTCTTAACAAATTCAAGGTAGAACTTAATATGACCCAGCTATATCATTTCCAAGGTAGCCCAAAGGAAGCTAAGCCAGCACACTTGCACATGCATCTTCCTGGGTCAATGGTTATTAAAATGAAGCGATGGGGTCAGCCCAGCTGTCTGTGAATGGAAAAAAAAAATGTGGTATATATAAAACTTCAGTTTGATCATCCACAAAGAAGAAAAAAATCATGTAAAATATGCAGGAAAATGGATGAAACTACAGATCATTATGCTAAGCATAATAAGTCAGGGTCAAAAAGTAATGTTGGACTAGAGAGAGACTCAGCTGTTGAAAGCATGCTTGGCTCTTCCAGTGGATCTGAGTTTGGTTTCTAGCACCTATGGTAGGTGGCTCACAACTGCCTGCAACTCCAGCTCCAGGGGAACCAATGCCCTCTTCTGGACTTCTTAGAAACCTGTACCCATGTGTGCATACCATATTCCATAACATCAGAAAATATAACAGATCTTTTGAAAGGACAGGTAAACATTGTATGTTTTCTTATGCATAAAATAATTAGATTTTTTTAAAAATGTATAAAAATAGAAGGGAAACATTGTAAAAGAAGGGCCAGGAAAGAGAAAGGGGCAAGAGAGAGTGTTGAGTGGTGAGTATGACCAACATTCTTCCATGTAGGAAGAGGTCAGAGAACAAAATACTATTTTGTGTAACTAATAGATGCTAAAAAGAAACGTTCTATAGTTAATGAGTTAAGAAACATTGGACATTTAACTTTGCATAAGTACTAAAAGAGCTTTTAAATTATGCTTTTTTAAAATGTCTTTTCTCTTTTGTTATAATCACATCTATTATTATTATTAGGCTATATAGTCTAAATACTTTATGATTCTATTTTTTCATTGTAGTATAGCCTGTTTTAATAGGTCTGAAATGCAGAGCAGATCACTCCATTCTACTTTAGTTGGTCACAAAGGCTCTCTTCAATGCCTTCTCTCCCTTTGGTGGACCCTAATTCATCAAATCTTACTGCCTTCATTATATAAAAAGACATAGTAGACCAAGTACATATGTGTGTTGATGCATGCAGCCCAGATTTTTACAAAGAAGAGAGAAAAAAATACACTTATTGAATACAGGCCAATTTTCCTTATTGCTCTGATTCAGAAATAGACATTGAGGGGCCTTGTCCTTGTGGCTTCCATTTAGCAAGGCAATCCTTATAGGCACGATCTCTGTAATATATAACTGGACCTTCTACAAAGAAATAGCTGTGGTCTACTTGCTAAGCTTCTGCCCAATTAGAACCATATTGCTTCCTTGAAAGCTCTTGTGGTTTCCTATAATTTGGCATTGCTGTTCTTTCTCCTTAGCTCAAGGGGCCAATGCCAGATCACATTAAAGTGGTAAGCTTACCAGCCATTCATATGCCAAAGCTCTGATAGACAGTCAACACCTCCCCCATGCATCATTTATTCCCTGAAAGCATTCTGTAAAGTGAATAAAAGGGACACTAAAAGTTATAAAATTACAGAAACTAATTTAAAACTAAGAAACATACTTAGGTATGTGATCCCCCCACTCAACCATATGAAACTAAGTCAATCTGCATTGATTTACGTGCTGAAAATAATTTATCTCTGAAAAGATCATGCCCTGATTGTGAATGAAGGTGAAAAAGTAGACTCATAGTTGAAGAGTCTGTCTATGTTCCATGTAACTGACCGCCAAGTGGTTGTAATGAGGGTGCTTCTGCAAAAAGATGGAGGCTTTTATGAAGGAGCATGTATGTCAATCATAAGGAGATTTTTTTCCATTGAAAATACTTTTCAACTCTTTCCATGGTCAACGAGATTTACATCTGCATCAAATCCATTTGCCTTCTCAAACACAAGGAAGGAAACGGCTCTGTAATTTCCATTTTCTGATCAAAAGGTAAGATGGCTATTATTAGATTCCCAATCGGAGCTTGAAAATGGGAAAAAGACTGAGCTAAATCCCTTTATTTCTTCCACAGGAAATAGGAGAGACACACCCAGGTAGGACCTGAATCCTGCATGAAAATGTCTTCAGTCTGTTTTCCCACCTACGCTGGCCACCATTGTCAACTCTCTCTCAGGTCTTGGAGTCTTCCCTCTTCTAAGGGAAGAGAAACAGAAGAGAGTGAAGGCTGGGAAGAAAACAGGGTATTTGCTGTTTCTCCATTTTCTAAATATCCTGCAATAAGATTTCCAGATTTCATCTGATTTAAATAATCACACCTGTAGTTCAGGGTAAATATGGCTGCATCTCTTATGCAGATGAAAAAACGAAAACTATATCCTGCTTAAAACAGATCTTATCTTGACTTGTGACTCATAATCATACTAATTTTTTGTCCCTAAACAAATTATCTGCTCTAGAACCTTGGTTTTTCCTCATCATTTAAATAAGAATAATAATATACCATTTTTATGTATATAAGCAGAGATAAGAAAATTAGTATTTATTAGTAGTCAGCAATACAGTAGTCTTATAATAAATTAATAATTGTATTCCTAATTTCATTATATTAACAACACACCAGTTAGATGTATTAATTAGAATTAGTGTTAAAATTATTAATGATATTAATATAGTAGGAGTATGTTAATAGTACTTATAATAGATGTTACTGATAATTCCTGACCAAAAGTATTTTTTATTATGCAATATTATTTCCCAAGGATGGAGGTTGCAGAATCAATTTCCTCTAGTTATTTATTGCTATGCATCACCATACTTAGTTGCTTAAAACAGTAATAATTGCTCCTTAACCCTCTGTTTCTATAGGATTTAGAGCTTGAATAAAATAGGCTTGCCTATGGGTTCTCTGTAGTGGAATTACATTATTTCATTTTAAATAACTGTCATGCCTACTGGTTTAATAAAAACACTGATTGGCCAAAAACAGATAGGAAGTATGGGCGGGGCTACTAGACTGGGAAAACTCTGGGAACAGGAAGAATAGAACAGAAAATGCCCCAGAGAAGCCACAGAGACACCATTTTGAGACACCAGCAAATGCAGAGGAAAGAAGTTGAAATGCTGCTCTGAGAAAAGGTACCGAGCCACATGGCTAAACAAGATAAGAGTCATGGGTTAGTTTAAGAGCAAGAGCTAGCAAGTTATATGCCTGGGCCTCAGGTCAATCAGCATACAATTAATAGGAGCATTTGTGTGTTTCAATGGGACTATGGGACTGTGGGTTTGAAAGTCTGGGCCACAAGACTAGACCAGAAATTCCAGGCCAGAAACTTCATACAACAGTTTTCATTAGTCCAAGTGGAGCCTACAGTTTTGATGAGGATTAGATTATGTTTATAATGTGATATTCACACAAGTTACATGTTGATACTGGCTATTGGCAGGAAGGGATTCCAGTTTCTCTCTGTGTGCATTTCCTCCACTGTTGAATGAGTATTGTACTAATACGATGGCTATCTTCCTCTACAGACAAAAGAAGCTGAAAGCACATAGGACCAAGGATGAACAATCACATACATACACCACTACCATATTTTATTGGTTCTATAATGGTGAAGGACAATACAAGATGATGGATACTTAGAGGTAAAGACTGGATATCACCAAGTTCAATGTTTACCTCAGCTTAGTTATCTATAAAACTATTCAGTTCATAAGATGTCTAGTAAGTTCTCAACTTCAAAGAAACAAACCAGCAATAACCATGGAGAAAATCTTAGCAAATAAATAAAGTAAATGATGTTCTAATCAATAACTCTGGATGCATAAAGGAGAGAGAAGGGAATCTGAGATAGTAAACAAGCCATCCAAAGAACTGAGATTTGGTCTTGCTTGACCTTAAGAAATGGACAGATACTTGGGAAAGAGTTTCAGGGTTTGAACAAAAAAATCAAGGCTAGAAAACACCCACTGTGTTTTAACAGCCAGACTTTGGTATAATATATATACTGGGAGACAGTAAATCTGCCAAGATCTGATTCAACTTTGAAGAATACAGATAAATTTTTCTTTTGTAGATTCATTGAAGTATGTGTATCCCAGGGCTAGATGGACCATCTAATTCCAATACTATCCTTTTAAATGGGAGTCCTATTACCCAAGACTTAGGGTTATCATTTCATCTGAGAGTCCTAATACCTAAGTCTCAAGTCACCTACAGAAGGAAAGCACTAGAAACATAACAGCTATGCATACTTCTTGACTTACTCTTAGCTTGTGTCAGAGATCAATAAAGGGGCTAATGATAATTGCTAGCTCAAGGATGGTCATCAGTAATCAATCACTAGTCATGTTTCACAAGAAACAATTGTGAGAATAATGTGGAGATAGAGTTATAATGGTCATTTCTTATGTTAAAATGCAAATGAACTATAGGAACTATCCATTGCTAAAAATGAGGCAAATTTGCTTGATAAATCAAGTCCTTGGCTCCTCTAAGCTTTATTATCTGAAATGGCAGTTGCTCTGCATACAGAACATCTTTTTCATGGTATGATCTTTCCATCTTCTTGTTTTTTTTCTTTTTAGTGCATATATAAACCCCCAAACACTTGAAGACCCAGATATCAAACATTTTTATTAAAAACATCTAAAGCCCATATAGAGTCTTTCCCGAATGCACATTGAACTAATTTGCCATGGAATTTCACTGAATGAAATTTCAGAGTTTGTATCTGCTTCCCACAGCCTTATACATCATGGAATATTTCCATACACAACAATTTCTATGTGTGCTAAACAGGGGAGGCAGTTTCAGACCTCAAGAGTTAATGAAGTACAGTTTATAACTGAATAGGAGGAAAAAGTCAAAGTGTGAGGCACATCTGGTGTGCATACTAATGCGCTGAGAATGGACAATTACTATGCATGTGATTTTAAACATGACTTTTGGTTAAAAATTCAACTTCTTTGTCTGAAGTTCTGGAAATGGAACTCAAGACTTTGCACATGCTAGCGAAGTATTCTTCCCCTAGTCTGGGACCCTATTTCAGCCATCAATTACAAACATGATTAATTATGAATTCTGAAAACGCGGAGTATAATATACTGCCTATGGAGCTAAATTTAAGTATTTGCATGCCACTTTTTTCTTCTGAATATTTTAAATTATAAAATACTTTATTGATTTTTAAAGGGCTAGGTAAGAGGAAACCTTCTTGTTACATGTCAATTTGTTGCACATTCTGTGTATTTTATATATAGTTATTTTAGAAAAGAAGAGAGGCTAATAAAACTCAAAACTTTCCTAGAGGCAGACTTCTCGTTGTGTCTGCTGTGCCCCAAGCAGTGTATACTAGGGCCTGGCCGCCCTAGCACTGTCTGTGGCATGGGAATACTATCAGGCATCACTGTACAAGCAAGCATCCTGACAAGCTCTTGAAACTGTAGAGTATATGCTCTACCTCTGGCTTCACTTTTAGTGGCTTATATTTGCTTGGTAATTTGTGTGTTGACTTTTCTCTTAGCTGTTTTTTTTTTTGTTTGTTTGTTTTGTTTTTTTGCTCCAAATCAGGGGACCTTACATACTTGTCCCTGCCCACTCTATTTGGTTCTGTACCTCTCTGTGAGTATCTAAGAAGGCTGGAAGTTAAGAACTAGAAAAACTTGGGGACTTTTTTCTGCTTTGCTGATTCTGAAATCTGTGGTAATATTTTTGTTTGTGCTCCAGCAAATATAGTTTGACTGGAGATCACAGGGCAGAGCTATCCACTAGTTAACCATAGAGCCAGGCTATGGTAGCACACAACTTTAATCCCCGCACTAGGGAGGAGGAAACAGGAAGTGATATGGCTGGTCAGAGAGAGGAATATAGGACGGGCTGAGAAGGGGAGTTTCCCTTTTGGCTCAGGAGTTGGTGAGATAAGAGGCAGCTATGACTTTTTTCTTTGTCTCTCCAATGTTTCTCCAATCTGGCTCCAGGTTTTTATTATTAAGGCCAATTAGGATTAGCACTACCGAAACATCTTTGTCAATGACCATGCTTCTGAAACTCCACCCATTAGAATCATTTCTTTCTCCTTCATCCTTGCTTCTGTCTGGTGACTCTGGTTCCGAAAATGTGGCAACACACTATCACCTGTGTTCCTAGCCTTCCAGGGCTAGTGACATCTTTCTGCTATTTGAAACACTTAGGTTGTCTCTGTGGACCCATTTGGCTGACTTCTTTAGCCCAAAAGGGAAGATCTGGGCAGTCTGTCATAATACCTACAGGAAGTGTCAGACCCTGGTCACCCCAAGGAAGGCTTCCTAATATTATCTATTGCTTTGTATTCTTTCAGAGACACCCCCCCCCACATGTGCACATGTGCATACACCACACACACATGTATAAGCACATGGAATGCATTCACACACACACATACACACACACACACACACACACACACACACACACACACACACACACACACACACACACACATTTACTGAAGGCATGAAGAAAACTGAAAATTCTATATATTTGTCTTTGTCATCAGTGTTTTTATTTTGGGAACGTGCTCCATGTTGAAATCAAAACTATCTAAAGTCAAAGCATGCATCTCCAATCAATGACATGTGGAGGTTGAAATAATCAACACTTTCATCTCTAGTCTTAGTTTAATACTTAGATATTGAGTTCAACAAGACCTGATAAAGAAGCATGACATTTAGATAACATTTTCTGTGAAAGTTTGTTAAATAATCCAAACATATCAACGCATGAAATGAGCAGTTGAGGATAGGTCAACCACAGAGGATTTTATTTTTCATTAGTCAGATTTCTTTCAGTAAAAACACCCAGGAAAGGCTTTTTTCCTTTTCTGTTGGCCTTCAGGGACAGAGACTGAAGGGGACTGGTGATAAAGCCAGAGTACTTCACTAGATTGTGAGGAAAGAAGGAATAACCTGGGCACAGTTTAAGCAATGCCAAAGCAAAAGCAGACTATGATTGGAAGCTTAGAGAAGAATTTGCTAGCCAAGCCTCCAAGTTGAGCAAGGGCTGTAGCAGCCAGGAGGGTAGAGCATGGAGTGGGTGGCTGTCAAGTAACCACAGAAGGAGAGAAGGCTGGTGTGAGTCAGCCTGGAATTAAGACAGACCCAGCATAGTCCCCATGTAATAGAGGTTCAAGCTATAGACGGGCGACGTGAACCTTAGGATGCTGTTCTAGTGGTAATTCCTATTGCTCTGATGAAACAGCATGACCAAAACTAAGTCGGGGGAGGAAATGGTTTATTTGGCTCACACTTCCAAATGGTAGTCTATCATTGAAGAAATTCATGACAGCAACTCAAACAAAGTAGGAACCTGCAGGCAGGAGCTGATGCAGAGGCCATGGAGAAGTGCTGCTTGCTGGCTTGGTCTTCATGGTTTGCTCAGTCTGTTCTCTCATAGAACTCAGGACCACCTTCCCAGTGTGGCTTGGGCCCTCCCCCAGAAATCAGTATTTAAGAAAATGCCTTAAGCCAGCTCTTATAGGGGCATTTTCCCAATTGAGGTTCTCTCCTTTCAGGTGATTCTAGCTTCTGTGGACATAAGAGTCACCAGCACAGACTCTCCCCCCAGGTGCTGTACTGTCATTTTTTTTTTTTTTTAAAGCATTCAGATTTCTTCATGAAGTTCCTAGAAGAAGCACATACCCTTAGGATGGATCCCATTTGGAAAGAAATTTGGTCATGTAATATAACTCAACACCATACCCCTGCGGTGATAAGGACTCATGACAGAGTACCCACACAAGCCCTAACGCCACTGTTTCTGAAAGCCAAGTTGCAATTAGACATTGAGAAGGCACTTATAACCTCAAACCTTGATTGAGAAGCAGATATCTGCCCATCTCAAACATCCCACTGATAAAATCATGTTAGCCATAACTCATAGGAACATTTGAGCTCCTAATGAAGGTCCCTCTTGCACAGAAAAGGTAATGCTATTTTGCCATCCTACTGACAATATCTCAGGGAGAGATTAACTTCCAACGTGTTGTGGCATACATGTACGGGTTTTATGATGTATGCAGATTATTATCTTCATTTGAGTAGAGCTTTATGGTTTGTAAAGGGTTTAGTATACACAGTATCATTTGATGGATGTTGCTTCCTTATTTCAGCACATAAATACTAAGATTCAGACAACTCCACATTGAGCAACAAATCACATAAACTATGCCTTCCCCCAGGTTGCCTGCGGGTTCTTATTTCTAGTCCACACACATTAGAAGGGCCCTTCAAGGTCAGTTATCAAAAACTCCCTTTTTGCAGTACTTCTTCTCCCTCTGCTATTATATTTAGTGTGCTCTTATTCTGGTTTGTCTCATGATGTTTAATGCACTATCACTCCACAGGGATCAATAGTATATGAATGGACAATATGGAGACAAGGACAAAACCCTACTCGCAATATTTTATATGCCACCTCAGCCTGGAGGTTTGCAAGACTTTCCTGGCAGCATGATTCTCTGTGCTGTCTATCTAAGGAGGGCCTCACTGATTTGAGATGGCTTGTTTTGAATGTGGATATAGAAGTGAGAAACATTTGTTCCTGTGCTAATTGGTCCTGAAATTCTCCCATGACTGGCCACTCCACATTCCACATGAGATTACAAGGCCCTTGAATCTCTGGCACTTTTCATCAACCCATTCAAGCTCATGCTACACACCTGCCTATAGGTTCTGGAACATGGTATGTTTTTATCTTGCTGCTGTAAGGACACTGTTCTCTAAAACTTAAAAGACATTCTGTTCATTTTTCTTTAGCATCTTTTCCTATAAAATACCCTAGGATTCAAATTGTGGTATCCTGCTCCTCTTTCAGTGCAACTGCACTCTGCATTATCACATGCTCCATGTGCAGCTTAGCTGTGGATCTTACCCTCAACTGTCTGTTCACTTATCCCTGTCTCTTTCATACCATATTCACCAAATGGAACTTGAAAGGTGACTATGGGACACACTTTCTCTGCATGTCTGATGCTTGAGATTTTCTTTTTCAAAAATTAGGAAGAATGAATGTTTGTTGATGCACAACATTTGTAGAAAAGACCAAAGACACACTTGCCTAATCTATAAAATATCCTTAAGATGGTCATGGGCTTGGGAGAGGAGATTACAGTCCTTGTTTAAATAATTCATGATTTCTATAGCCTGTGGAAATGATGCTCTGTCTCATTTTATTGTTTTTGTGTTTTTCTTTTCTTGCTACTGTTTTCCTTAAATGAGCTATTTAGCAGATAGTAGGAGACTCATTAAAGCATGGGCTGGTAGGACAACATGGGATGTATAGTCTTATTGACAAGGAATTAGGATGAATTTCATTGGATAGAAGAGAATGAGACAGCTTTGCATCTCATTCTAGGACCTAGAAATATTTGTGTGTAGGATAAAATATAGAAATATGTTTCCAGGAAAAATAAAATCTTTTGTTTTTAAATGTGGCCCCCCCTCAGTTCCCAGGTTATTCTTTTCTTTATAATAATCTGTGAATATCTGACCAATCTATTCTATATATATGCTGCTGTATGCACAGGTAAGTTTTATTGAATAATAATTAAACATAATTGTGATTATTTTAAAATAACAGGCACGTGAAACATCAATTTTTTAAAAAAATAATGTTCCTTCTTTCTTAAGGCATGGTAAAGTATTTGTAAGTCACATGTTTCTAATCTTAAATCTGTTCTGGTTTGACAGACACATTGGTCAATGAACATTAATTGAAGACTCAGGTAGAAATCCACAAATCTATGGATTAATAACTAATTCTTGATAAAGAAGCCAGAAATGCATGCTGGAGAAAAGACAGTATGGCAGAACAAATGGTGCTGGTCAAACTGGATGGTTGAATGTAGAAGAATATGAATATATTCATAATTATTACCCTGCTCAACTTATCCTGCATCAAAGACTTCAACATAAAACCAGATATGCCAAACCTAATAGAAGAGAAAGTGGGGGACAGAATTGAACTCATCATCACAGGAAAAGACATTCTGAACAGAAAACCATTAGTGCAGGCACTAAGATCAACAATTAATATATAGAACCTCATAAAACTGAAATTCTTTTCCATGGCAAAGGACACTTTCCCGTGGCAAAGGATGAATTGGCAATATGCAAAATGGGAAAAATTTTTTATCAATTTCATATTCAATAGTGGGTTAATATTCAAAATATGTTTTAAAAAACCTCAGAAAAGTAGACATTAAAAAAAATCTAGTTAAAAATGGGGTATGGTTCTAAACATAAAATTTTTGAAAGCAGAAATTCAAATGGTTAAAAAAAACCTCTTAAATGTTCAATATCTTTAATTATCTGGAAAATGCATTTCAGAATTACTTTGAAATTTAATTTTATACCTATCAGAATGGGTAAGATCAGCAAAACAAATGACAGATCATGGGTAGCAACAATGTAGAGCAAGGGGAACACTCATCCATTGTTGGTGGGGGTGCAAATGTGTACAGCACTATGTAAATAAGTATGGTAGTTCCTTAGGACCTGGAAATAGAGCTGCATCAAGATCCAGCTATACCATCTCTGGCATATATCCAAAGGACACGTCACCTTACCACAGAAACACTTGTGTTGCACGAATTAAGGAAATTCAAAGCCAGATATCAGGGAAAGGCCGAAATTTTAAAGAGAGGAAACACCACAGTCAAATCTCACCCAGCTGTCTTCCAGCTTCCTCAGCCTCACTCCTTATGACTTTTACTGCCTTAATCTGTCTTTTTATACCTGCCTTAAATACCTTCTTCACCCAGTTGCTTCACAACCAGGTTAAAATTAAAGATGTGAGCTACTTCTATTTGGTAGTTATCCTTGAACTCACAGAAACACAGAAAGATCTCTGCTTGTCTCTGGAGTTATGGGATTAAAAGCCAGGCACCACCACTGCCTGCCTGGGAGCCTGGAACTCCCTCTGTAAACCAAGCTGGCCTCAAACTCAGATCTGCTATGATTAAGGGCTTAGGTCACCATTCCCGGATATTCCCTGTGCTGGGATTAAAGATATAAATAACCACTCTCTGATCTTCCTTGGTTGACTGTGGGTAGATCTCTCTGATATTTCAGACTGGTTCTTATTTTATTAAATATGAAACATATCACCACACACTTGCTCAATCATGTTCATTGCTTATCTATTCATAGTATCTACGGATATGGGGGACAACCTGGATGGCTCTCACATGAAAAATGGATAAACAAAATGTGGTACATTTATACAATAGAGCATTACTCAGCCATTAAAATGAAATCATGAAACTCACAGGTAAATAAATAGAACTAAAAAAAAAAAAAAATCATCCTGAATGTGGCAACCCAGACCCAGAAAGACAAATACGATATGTATATTCACTTATATGTAGATATTAGTGGTTAAGTCAAAGATAACCAAGCTATAGTCCATAGAACCACAGGGGTTAAGTCTAGAGTAAAAGGACTAAGGGCGACAGACAGATCTCCCTATGAAGGGGAAATGGAATAGATAGTATGGATAGATGAGGGAGGGGATGAATGGAAGAATCAAATGGAGAAAGAGGGAAGAGGGAGCTAAGGGAGAGAGGGCTAAAATGAAGGGCCATTTGAGGGATAGTATAGAAACCTAACAATAAAAGCATCCTAAAATATATACATAGATCAAGGTTATCTACATAAAATAGCCAAATATTGAGGAAGATAGAGTGTCAACTTGACATCTCTTGTCAGCAAGGAAACTTCCAGTTCTAGGAATAGGTTACATCGAATGATTTGTTGGCCAAAGACACCACAAACAACATAGGCTTTTGTCATGACTATAGTTTTCTTTCCACAAACTGACAAGGCCCTAGTGCTGAAGACAAACCCTACTCATTAAGCATGAAGAAGTGAAGATGGTGCCTACATAGTCTTTGTTTACCCCCACATGCTAGTGTGTTTGGTACAGGAAGGTGCTCTACATATCACCAAAGGAGAAATGTAAATGCTGACCTAGATACAAACCCTTTGATCTACAGTCATGTCTTGCCTGTAAGACACATTAGTATAGTGGTGGTACAAAGCTTGGGTTAGTAACCAACCAACATCTGACTTGATTCAAGGCTTACTCTCAACAGGGTGTAACCCATGCTGTGTGGGTGACCAAGAACCAGAGACTAGGTAGCCCAAGACATTGTGTAAAAACAATTAACTACTATTCTACTAAACAAATGTAGCACTAACAGACTTCTAAGGATACTCTGCTACACTCATAGATCAGAGCTTTGCTCTGTCACCATCAGAGAAATTTTCTCCTGCAGCAGATTGAAACAAATACAAAGACCCCCAGTCAGACAATATACAGAGAGTGAGAAACTTTGGAATATTAGGTCCTAAATGGGATGTTTCCATTGAATTCCGCCACCAGGCTCAGGGAGCCCTGAGTAAGAGGAGGCAACAAGAGTGGGAGGAGATGGGGACACCTCCTGATGAACAGGATCAAAACACCCACGGACTCAGAGTTAAGCCTCTTGCCTTTTCCTGGGTTTTGTCCTGTTGCGATGTGTTAGTTTTTGCTTTCTCTTTATTATATCTTATTTTATTATTACTCCTACAAAAGCTTGCTTGTTCTTAATGAGAGACAGAAAGGAGGTAGATTCAGATGGAATGGAAGGAGAGGAGGAGCTAGAGGAATAAAAGAAAAGGAAATTGTAACCAATAAAAGGAGAAAATCCTTGTCCTGTTTGATAGCGTTCAATCCAGTCATTTACCCTCACTGTTTATGCAACAGATACAAAGCGCCTGCTATATGTTAACCACTTTGTGTGTGTGTGTGTGTGTGTGTGTGTGTGTGTGTGTGTGTGTGTGTGTGTGTGTGTGTATGTGTGTGAAAACAGGACGTTGCAGAACACAGAGACTACATGACTACAAATGATCTACAATTGAAAGTATGTTAGAAAACATACTTTAGGTGGCAAGCTGAAAGGCCCTCAATGCATCCAGTGCACCAATGGACTCAGTTCAGGACAAGACCTTAAAAAGCACTTGGAAAACATTCTAGCTTTTACAAATTTACTTAACTAACGGATCCTAATTCTGACATTTGCTCATGGCTTTAATTTGGCAGAAATCTAATTTCCTTCCCCTAAAGACAAATGACAACCATTTGCTACCTTGAACCTATGAACAAGACTGGATTTAATGATTTTGAGGGCACAAAGGAGGCTTAAGTTAAAACTTAGCATCTGAATTTCTTCTACTTTAATGTAGCTTTTAGAATTTTATAAGCAAATAGGAAACAGAACAAGTCTCAAGTCTCAGCTAAGAATTACCCAGATTTGTATTTATTGTAATGAAAAAAAGAAAATTGACTGTAATTAAGGATTACAGTGTGCTATATTGATATAGATAAGCAATATAGAACAAGGAAGCTAAGTAACATCACCTCACAGCACTGTTTAGTGATGAAAACATTTAAAATTTACTTCTCAGGCAATTTTAAAGCATATATACATTGAAACTAACATTGTCACCACATTCTACTCCAAAATGTCTCCTTCTGTCCAAATGAATATTTATTTGCACTAGAGCAACCATCTAAAATACCTCTGCAACACCCCCCGCCCCACCGCCCCCAACCCTGGAAACTGATCTATCACTGATTCAGCGATTAGGCAGATGATCTTTCTCCTCAGCAATGAAGATACACATTTCAAATCCTTAGATCATGCATGGCTCTCTCAAGACACAAGTAAGTACAACTTAATAGATAGCATGTCAGAATTCAGTGCGACTGCATTATTGCCAATAGTAGGCAGTGTGACTGCAAATCTGCTATTGATAGTTTACAATGCAATGGCCACTTTCCTAGAGAGCTGAATCTATTATTTAATCTTTATTACCGGGAAGATCTAACCATTAAAGTCAATTTTGAAGCACCTTCCCACAGCATTCTTATGGATGTAGTTCAATGCAATCTATACTTTTTTCAGTAGTTATGTCACAGGCAAAGGAACTTCAGCTGTTCAATGATCTTATTCAGTTGTCTCAGTAAAATAATATCAACCTTAAGAAAAATTCTTTTAATTGGATATAAATTGTGAATGATATTTTTCGTAAACATTAGCCTTTGGCCAACTGAAACACTGATAAGCGTGGTTTTACTTCTTGCCTTTGGAAATGTTTATGTAATTCCACTGACTGTTGCAATACAGGCCCTGTCTAGAAAGAGAGATAGTTTCTCAAGAACATTGCTTTCAAGAACTAGGGAGTCAAGAAAAGTTCTACTACTTTGAAGACAATTAGTTCACCATTACAAGTCAGAGCTTCGTTTTCTCATTAGTAGTGATGACATAACTCACTTCATTTATTATTATTCCATTCTCTGCTCATTAGTCACAGAACATGTTAACGCTCTCAGAGCTAAAGTTCATATGTCATAGTTTTGTTATTAAAAATGCTGAGGACTTTAGAAGGACCCTAACAAACAGAGATGGTAGACCCAAACACTGTATGTCAAAGCTAGGTTTTCCTATCATACTGTTCTGCTACTTATCTTCTCCCAGTTCCCACTGTAAAAGCTTCTTGTATAATACACAGGGAAGTGATTATTCTTATCATCTCAGACAAAAGCGAGTAAATGAGATAATTTATGCTCAAATATAATTTTGCATGCTATGTGATTGGTAGGAAACAAATTCAGTGACTTTGAAATAAAATAATTTTCTAGAAACAATAGTTGGTGAGATTTCTCCACTCAAAAGCACAGACAATATTTGGGGTATGATATATTTATTCATAAAATAAGCAAATCTTAGGGAAATAGACATTTTTTGCTTGTCATGTTTATTGATTACTCTTACAAACTTTCTATGTTTGTTCAAGACAATTTATGGTGGATAGTTCTCTTCTTCCACCATATGGTTTCTGGAAATGAAACTCAGATTGCCAGCCTCTATGCACTGAACTATCTCACCAACCCCAAATCCAGGCTTTTATGAACATGGAAAACTAATATCTAAATACCCAAGTTCATGACTAAATGCACAGAGATGGAACTTTGCATGCAGCAGGTTTTCTCCACCTCTCTTCCTGTGCCTCTCAAAGCTACTCTTCTGACCCCAGATTTACTCCATCATGGGTAGAGCAATCATAGCAGTGTGAATGAAGCAAAATTGGAAGTGAGTGAATCTCTTTTATGGATAGAATGTCCTAAGACATGTTTTCCTGAATGCACGTGTTTATATGCATGGTTAATCAATATATACTATTTCTTTATATTAAAAATTACCAGAATCCAGTGCTAAGGTTTTATATGTATGATTTTATAGCAATCACAGAGACTAAGGGCAGGTTGTGTTACCTTATAAAGCACTGCTTGTTTCAATGTTAACTCTGTGAATAATTTGCTAATATTATGTCTCTCGCAGAGGTGGAATTTTTACCAAGAATATCAATTTGGATTTGTGTGAAAATTGACATTAAAAGTAAATAAGTCTATTATAGAACCATATGCTGTACATGAAGATTTTTTCAATAACAATTTATATGGTTTAAATTAGAGACATAAATATCTACATTATCTACATACATTACTGCTTATCTACTCTGGATATCACATAGAAAAGAAAGACTATTTTAACTCCCCAAATATAAGACATGCAGACCTAATTTTTCTCAAGAAACAGGAGGTGTTGATACTTACACAGGTGAGTGCATGCTATCAGTACACCTCTATTGCTAGAAACATTCCTGTTAAATAGCTTAGAGGGTTTGGGCAGTGGTGGTACATGACTTTAATCCCAGTACTCAGTAGGCAGAGGCCAGTGGGTCTCTGTGATTTCAAGGCCAGCCTGGTCTACAGAGCTAGTTCCAGGATAGCTAAGCCTGTTATACAGAGAAACCCTGTCTCAAAAACAAAAAACAAAAAACAAAAAACCTACCATTTTTTCATCTCTACATTTGTGTAGGTTGACAGAGATCAGCTTGGGTCTCAGCAGTGTTATTTGAGTTCTTAGCTTTGGCCTTTAGCCAGTCTGTCTAGGTGTTGCACTTCCTGGTGGTCTGGAAAGGGTGTTCTGAGCTAGAACATTTCAGGAGACAGGTGCTCAGAGACCTCCCAAAGTCTACTGGTCAGGAGACAGTATAAAGCCCCAGTTGGTAGGAAAGACAGGATAAGACCTCCTTTCAGTCTAGATCGCATATAAGAAAGAAATAGTGATATCACTAATCTCTTTCATTATATGTTCCTCATTTTCCTTTGTCCTAGTGAGAATATTAGCCCAAACTGGCATCTGTCTATGTTCCATTGTTATGAGGTTACAGGTGGTTGAATTTATCTCAAAAGTTACTTCCTGGTATGTTTTTTGTTTGATGGATTGGTTTCCAGAATTCCTGCTCGAATGCTCTTCATTATCTCTATTTCTTTACTAAACTTACTTGTACATTTCAGATAGTTTCTTCCAGTGTAACAATTCTCTCAACCATTTTAGTAACTTTCTTGTGTAGATCTACCATATGATCTAGTTATTTCATTCTTAGCCATGCACCCATAGGGCTACATGCTACTGCACCCATCCTACAGCAGAGATACCCGGACATCTATGATGCAATAGTCAGAAAATGAAATTGCCCTAGCTGTCCATCGTCAGATAAAGAAAACAATGAAATGAGTGAATGAGATACTGAAACTATCTTATTCATATACAAGGAGATTTTGTTCAGTCAAAAAATAAAATTTATAATAATATGAATGAAACCAGTGAACATTATTTTAAGCAATGTAAGCCAGGTTCAGAAAAACACATTTCTGTCAAATGTAGAACACAGACTCTATTTGTTAAACATGTCTGTCAAGGTCGAAAGAAATATAGATAAAAGATGGGAATCTAGAAAGGGGTCCATGTGTTTGGAAAAGGAATATTTAAGGAAGGAGACATGGGGGAAACAATAGAATAGGGCAGAAAAGGAAACTACCTGGCTGACAGGATACAGCGTGGGGGCCACAGAGATGGTGAAGAAGAAGAGTGAGGTAATGTCAGGTAGAATCAACCAACAGGATCTGTGTATTTTTTGTTTTTCAAGCCAAAATTTCTCTGTGTGGTTTTGGCTGGCCTGAATCTCACTCTGTACATTGGTCTGCCCTTGTATTCACAGAGACTCACCTGCATCTATTTCCTGAGTGCTGTGATTAAAGGTGTGTGCCAGCATGGCCTGGTGGAACTATGTATTAAAACCTCATATGGAAACTTATTACTTCTAACCTAGTTTTAACATCATTAATAAATGTATTATTTTCTTAAAATAAGAAAAAAATGCAGCATTTGTCTCTTGTTTTCTGTAGTTTGAGTAACAATCATGCAGAGAGTGACATTCGTATAAGAAACTGTTTCTTTCTGAACTTACTTAACAAACATTTATTGTCTATTCCAGGAACAATCAAGTGATGGTTATAGTGAATTGAATTGATACAGCAATCCTAGCCAAGT
This sequence comes from Phyllotis vaccarum, assembly GCA_033318265.1. Taxonomy (NCBI): domain Eukaryota; kingdom Metazoa; phylum Chordata; class Mammalia; order Rodentia; family Cricetidae; genus Phyllotis; species Phyllotis vaccarum. Next base: position 170,023,305 of record JARWLC010000001.1, on the reverse strand, counting down.
ACTTGTGTGAGTACCTTTTTAAAAGAGGAGGAAATCGATATGGATAGGTTTTCCTGATAGGACACGGAGAGCTGAAATGCTTACTGGCTCCGTATTGACTCCTCAAGTCATTATATCAATCATTTCTTTGCTCATGGCTTCATCCTCAGGCACCATACCCTCCATTGGATGCTCCACAAAGAACACTCTTTGGAATTGCTATGATCTGAAAGACTGCAAATAGCTTGCAGTCAGCTCCTCAGATCAGGCATGCATGGAAAAGGAAGAATATCTCCTTCCTGCCTTGTGGACCCACAGTTTTCATCTAGCTCTAATACTAATATTAATACTAAATCCTAGTATTCTAAAATGTAATGAATTGCACTCCAGTTCTCCTCAGAAGCCTGTGGAATTTGGTAAAGAAACTTATGGAGGTGGGGGAAATAGCTAAAACTTAAAATAGCATTCAGTATCACATGTAGGTCGTGAGTGTGTTTATATTAAAGAACTAAATGAATGCACATTTAAGAAATGTGATTCATCTAAGGAAGGGGGCCACAAAAATCAACAAAATTAAGCCAATGCTGTTATTTCTAGATTGGTAATAGCAAATTGAAGAATTAATCACAGAGGTATATAGACAATTCAAGCACCTTACTGGCAGCTGAGTTTATTGGTGAGACCACCACAGTTACCAATTGCCCAGCAATTAATTGGATCTTTCTGAGGTCAATGCAATTACATCATTAAGAAATAACCAGACCAACCATTTTACAGTCTGGTTCCTCCAGTTGTCTTAATGACTGAATTGGATTGGGCGGCCCAGTGACCCTATCAATGGCTTCAAAATTGGCCTGCAAATGATCAAGACAGCCAACCATCCATAGCCAGTGTAATCTCACTAATAAAGTGGAGCTGTCTCCTCATATGCTGTGGAAGTACTAACAGCATTTTCACTGTAAGCCATGGGCCCATCAGACACAAGGACATTTTCTGACAATTACATAGCCATATGCCCACTTGATCAGCTGGCCCCGGGCTTGGATTAGCTCCACCACCTCCTGGATGGAAGCTTCAAAGTTACCGGAGATGCAAATCTGATTAAGTAAATTGCAGTTGCAAGCCAGGATGCTCGATAAATACTTGGAAACTTTCAAGGATGTCATGATGACTGCTATTTAACGTGCATCCCTTTCTTTATGTTTTCAAAAGAAACAGATGACCATTTTCTTCCTTGCCTGAAATATTTGATCAAAGAATAAAATAAAAACATTGGAAAAGTAGTGCTTTTAAAAGCAATCTTAGTCTCATTCTTAGACTATAAAATCTCAACCACAACCCCAGATTTTTCTAGCAGATGTGGTTATTGAATGCAATGCTTTTCTTCAGCAAATACCATTTGCTTCACAAAGTGTGTGTGTCTGTTCTCTCTCTCTTTCTCTCTCCCTCTTACACACACACACACACACACACACACACACACACACACACACACACACACACACACACAGGCACTCATGTCCTAATGACTCATCTGCTATTCTCATACATTTCTCTTTAGCCAGCTCTATTTGAAGAGTACAGATTTTAAAACATTCATTAGAGATATTTTACAGTTCATTTCTGTCTTGTCATGATCAATGCCCTTTCAAATATTTATCCACGCTGTTTCTAAATAAAACACCCAAGCAAACACTTATGAGGCATTTCTGAATAGATTTAGGAGGGAAGCTAATGCCATAAGGCATTCTCTGCTACAATGGACTTAAGTCAGAACTTTATTTAAAGGTGTTAGAGCAGAGACCAATGTGCCGACTGGTTCGTGGCCTATGTGAGCATTAAGTGAATCCTATTTAACAAGGCTCTCAGAACAGAGAAATGACTGCAATTTAGCAGGGAAGTTGCCATGAACGTAGACTGCGCAGCTTCCCTCTGTAGCTTCTGGACTCTTTCTTACTTCACACTCCTTTCCCAGTCTCTGAAATCTATTCTTTCCTCCACCCATAAAAGATGACATGGAATTTCAAAGGGATATTGATTAATTAAAGTGTACACATAAAGAACATATGGCTTGTCCATATGATTGTATTATAAGATAACCAGTGAGACATTTATTAGTAAAAAAATATCTAAACTATTGAAATGAATACTGTTTTAAAGACTAACTTTCTTAAAGTTTAGTTTGGTTTGTAATTATTTTATCAGTTCTTTCATCATTATGTAAATGAACAAAATTACAAAATTCCTTTTATTTTTACTGTTACAAGTTTATCAACAAACACAATTTATGATTTAAAGAAGAGATATTTAATCATAATCTTTCCATAAACTTTTCCTGGAAAAAATAAAGGAAAAAAAATCTAATTATTCATACAAAACCCTAGGTATTAAGATATATCATTTGACTTAGAAAACATCATTAAAGTTTTCATTAAAACATTATTATCATCATGTCAATGCTACATTTTATATTTGCCACTTGGTCCCTGTTCAGTATGAAGATGCAAAACAATTCTCCAGGATTCAAGCTGGATTTTTTTTCCCTGACTGGTCCTTAATTTTGTTTGTGTTGTTATCTCATCCAATTGGCTTGACCTACTTGTCTCCAATTTCCTGATACTTAAAGTACATTCTGATGTTTCTAATGATTATTGAGGATGCACATATCTTCAGTGTTTCTGGAGTGAAGGAGACAAGGCGTTCATGCAGCAATGATTTAACAGACGTACAATGTGCCTTGTGAGCCTTTGTGATTACGTAGACCTAGTTTTGTGATTAAAGATAAAGTTTAGGTCTGGATCATCATGTGCAAAAATACAATGCAACAAAATAATGCATGCTCTACATATTGTACACTTATATAGGCATGTGCAATTCATTTTAGTAAAAAAGCGTGGGGGTATAGGTTTTTGCTTAGTACAAAGTTATAAAGAGATCAGGGTAATTTTTAGCACCTAGTATATTTTTTTCTTCAAAAGTAAAGTTGAAGTTATCTAATAACTAATAATTAAAAATATAACAGATTGAAATACCTATTATAACCATGAAGTCTGTAATATATCATGGAGGATGTGGTGTTAAGACAATAAAAGTCAAAAGCTGCTATTTATAATCTACCTATTAAAATAATAGATTTGAAATAAAGAGATACTTTAAAACAGTTTTAATAACAATTTACTGTATGCAATTCCATCATCGAAAGACAACAAATTATGTTTTGAGGGGCTATATTGATGAGACAACCATAAAGGAGAAAAGCTGAATTGAGTTAGGAGCAATGCTCATTAAAGGTTACCTCTGAAAGACTAAAAAGGTATACCATAGGACAGGTACTATACGGTGTTGTGCTGGCTGGCTTATTGGGTGGCCAGCATGTCTAGATGGGTGCACACTGCCTTCTCATGAGGTGTTCCTCTGTGGCAGGTGAGCAGGAAGATCTTCCTGTTAACCACACACTAGGTCTCTGAAATCTAGAGCTGAAGGACCAATTTCCCCCAATGTTGGTACAGCACGAAGGCTGGTTACCAAAAACACATCAGGAAGACCTAGATGATTATGAATTTGGGACAAAAATGAGGGTAGAGAGGTGGTTCCACACTGAGAACACTTGCTGTTCTTGAGGATGACAGAAGTTCCGTTCCCAGCACCCATAACACCCCGTGACTCCAGCATCATAGAATCTGATACCTTCCTTGGGTTTCCATAGGTGTTATATCCATGTGCATTTACCCCCACACAGACACATTATTAGAAATAAAGTAAATCTTTAAAAATAAGTCAAGCTAAAAGCTAGTATACGTTATCAAGAAGTCTTGCAGATGAGTTTCCTGGTAAGAAGAAAGGCAGGGGCAATGAAGCAACTTAAGAAAAAACATGACTTTTCTCCTCTTTCCTGACAGTCTTCTGGGAAGGGGTAGAATTTAATACAAACCATTTAAATACTTTAAGGAAAGGCTCCTTTTAAAATATTGAGTTTTATGGCTTCATTGGGAAGGAGGAAGCAGGGTAGCCTCTGTGCCTGGAGCAGGCTCCCACAGCCCTATGCTCAGGCTCCAAAGAGCTACTAGGCCTCAGAAAGGTAAATTGCATTGTGTATAAAGTTTACAATTTGATGTTATGGGATATACAAAGCAAGAAAAATGATGAGTACAATGAAATAATGTGAATATCTATCATCTCACATAATTACTTTTTATGGCAATATAAGCCAACAACAACTAAACCCAGCTACATCCAGTTTTAAAAACTACAGTCCTCATTCGGCACATTAGATTTCTAGACATGTTCATCCCACATGTATGCTGCTTAAAAGACAGCCAAGCCATTTGTCCTGCCCATATCCATTTTCCATTCCTTCTTTATTCATTAAAGTACTATTTTCTTTTTTCCAGACTTGTCCCCATTTTTAGTAAGAGGCCACAAATATGTGATGTCGAGCATTGTTTTTCTGACTGTATTTCACTCATTTCACTTAGAAGAATGTTCTCTACAAACATCTGGTCTAGGCAAAAGACATGATCTTATTTTTAATAGCAAAATAATATTGTATTGTTGATTTATTAGATTCCTTCTTTTTTTGCCTTTCTTCCCTTTTCCTCCCTCGCTCTTCTTATTCATTGAGACAGAGTCTCAGTATGTAGCTCAGGCTAACCTGAAACGTGTGGTCCTCATGTAACTACTTAGTGGTAGGATTGCAAATATGTGCCTCTAAGTCTTGCTATTTGTCTACTCACAGACAAATAAAGGTTGCCTCTGTATCTTGCCACTAGGAATGATGTGTGAACATGAGAGCACACTTATCTTCCACAGATAGTGATTTTGTCTGCTTTAGGTGTACATTCAGAATAAATTGCATTATTAGGAAGGGCTGGATTTTGACTGTCTTTTCCTCCAATTCCTAGTTCTACTAGCTCAACTGCATTTATTCACCAAACAAGTGTAGAGTAAGCACAAAGTATTGGCAACTGGGGTTCTAGACCCTGTAGGAAACCGAAAAGGCTAGATTATTTTCATGAAAGGGTAGGCACCATAGGGACCAAGTCTATTAGCACATTTGCTTTTAGATCATACTTATGGGATATTAAAACAAGCTTTGGGAATGAGAAAAAAAAGATACAAAAAAGATAAGACAAAACACATATTCTGCATTCTGAAAAATGATCAGGGATTTACCAATAAATGAAGGAAAAAAAAAAAGGAAAACACCAGAGTGAAAAATCCTTGAGGAAAAATAAGTGTAGTGTTGTTACAGATGATTATTATATGTTGAGAGAGCTAAAGAGACAGTGAGAGGGAGATAGAGGGGCAGGAAGTCAGAGAAAGACACACACAGAAATATAAGGCAGAGAATACAAAGTCTATGCTACACTTCTTCTGAAGGTCCATGCTTCATGGGGACCCTATGAGACCAATCATAGAGCCTTAGTCAGAACTGATACACTTGAGCCCTTCTTGGACTTTATGAGTATAAAGGAAGCAGGAAGGAACTGAACAGTGGACTAATCAGGAGGGGTGGCTTGTGTCTGTGATCCAAGCAGGCTATGATAGGAGCCAAGGTTAACTTAAGATGCTGACACTATGGACGGAGAGAACACAGACTTAAGACACTTAAGAAGGAATGAACAGAATCTGATGGGTATTGTCTATGGTGAAGAAGGAGGTACCAAAAACAAGGATTGTAGGCTTTTCTTACTGACCATGTAGTGTGGATTCATAGGTACCACACACACAACTAAGTAACTCTATCTTCAAAGACAGTATGGCTTTCATAGCCAAATTTACCTTAGCAAGCCAATCTACACAAACAAATTCTTGGTAGGCATAATCAGGAGCTGATCAATTATGAGAGTCTAATGTTTTTATAATGAATCTAACAAAAATATTCAACCAGAGAGACAAGCAACTATCACTTTTCTTTCTCATTCTCCTAGCTGGATAATGAGCTTTATAAATGGTTTTGAAGAATTTTTTAATTAGAATTCTATCTCTGCTTTGATTAAAAGAAAATTGAATACACGAAGCACTCTTTCTCCAGTAGACTCTGTGGCTTTTGTGTGCAGCAAAAACAACCAGATCAAACACCAGTCAATAAACGGTCTATAACAAGAAATGTTAATTGAGCCCACAGTGTGTGAGGAGAATGTGGAGGGCTTAAGAAGGCTTGCCCTCTGCTCTCAGGGAACTCCCTGAGATAAGGTAATGAGCCTCATTCTTTCTGTGAGTGGATAACTAGGTATTGAATAGTCACTGGCAGGAAACATGGCACCTCATTTAAGTCATTAGACCAAATCCTTGCCATCAGACTTATCAATTTATCACCATCAGAGTTTTAAATGTTTCTATCTATTTTCACAAAATTCTTTATATTTCACAGGTTCAAGACCTCTCTGTAGCACGGCTGTTAAGTATACTGAAGGGAGACATGTAGACTCACGATACTAAAGAGCTTCTTGCACAGATAACAAGTTATTGGAAGGCCTTCTCTTTGTGGACAAACAGAGCAAGGAACAGACATTAGTTATATCAGACAGATATTTGCCTGACAAAAACAAAAGGAACTGAAATTACCAATCATCAAAGTCTTCTTAATAAACTATAAGGCCTGGAGTTATGAGATCTTTTTGATTTGATAAATTGTAAGATATTCTTGCATTGAATACACTCAGCTTAGTGTCCACAATTTGTGTATCTCTATGATATGTTGGTGATAAAGATTCCATTTTAGAAATTAAGAGATGATCTAAAGCTTATAATATTTGTAGATAGGAGAATGTTTTATGTTTGCCAGAAGAAATTAGTTGTAATCAGCTTGTTTACATGAATTAATGGAAAAAGTCTGATTTTAGTACACCTCGGGAACTTAATGCTTCTGGTCTGGCATATAAAAATCATTTGACACCATGGATCACAGGCCACTTATGAAAAGCATTATCTGCTAAGTGGAAAAAGGGTATGAGCTTCCTCCTGGATGATTTACTATAGATCAACTTATAGGTCTTCCAACCTTTAGCACCCCAGGCCTCTGGCACTTTAATTAAGCCTATGAACAAAATATTATCAACCAAATAGAGTTATTAGTATCTGTCCCACATGGTGTATGCATCTGTGCATGTGCTTGTACTGTGTGTGTGTGTTGTAACAATCTTGCAGTTTTGCACTTGGGTAAGTTGAAGAACTTAACAAAGACACAGTCTGATGAATTTTATAAGTCATTGAGTATTTTTTCTATCCAAGTGGGCAAGAAAGTATTGAATACCCAGTAGCTCTTTTAGAACAGCAGACACTTTTACCATCAGTGTGTATTGGCTATCTGTAGACTCATACTACATTTGTATGTATGTAAGTTTATAGAGAGTGATATACATATAGGAAGGCAGAGAAATAGTGATGAGAGACAGAGAGAGAGAGAGAGGGAGAGAGAGAGAGAGAGAGAGAGAGAGAGAGAGAGAGAGAGAGAGAGAGAGAGAGAGAGAGAGAGAGAAAGGAGACATACATACACATACTGGGCAGGAGAGGGAGAGTAGAGAGAGACACAGAAACAGAGAGACACACACAGAATCACACAAAGAGATACACAGAGATGGTGGATACTGAGTGCAGCAGGGTGACATGCTGACATAAACTACTGAAAACATTAGCCAAAGTCTTCCACGTAGATGCTGCTAAGTGTTAAAGTTGTAATGAACAGAATCCAGAGATGGACTTCTGTGAACAGTAGCAACTGCCTTGTGTGGGTTCTACCAGGATCAGACACTGAGGCTACATTCTAAGTCTAGAGGGTTGATTTTGAATGCCATCTGAGGAAATAATGAAGAAGCAAGGGAGGAATGTTATGGGGAGAGAAGGGTGTCAACAAATGGTGTTGTTGAATCAGATATTGGAAAAGGCCACCAGAGCTCAATGTTGCAGGAAAACTGGCAAGTGGGACAGAAACAAGGCCTTCATAATCACCTTTCCCTGGAGGAAAGAAGTAGGATACTTCAACAGTGGAGGATCATCAAAAGACAGCAAGGTCTTAGTGGGAGCTATATGTTTGGCACTGCTAGCCATCCAGCATGGTCAGAAGGCTTTGCTGGCTGCTGACATCACAGTTATGGACAAAAGGACAGAGTTACAGATATTGCTAACTGAAAAACATCCCACACCAGACCTCTGTGCAACATTAAGGGTAAAGGATTAGGTGCGGACAAGGTCTTCCATTGTAATGCTGTTTTACTCTACTGCATACCTTTTTATCTGCTCTTCCCTCCAGGTTCCCCCTTTGTAATATTGTCCTTAATTCACTTAGTTAAAGTAATCAGGACAGGATGATGTCCTGTATCTTTTCTAATTGTATCTTTTACTTAGGAAAATTCTTTCATACCACTTGGCACTGTTACATTATATCTAAAATATATTGCCATAAGCAACATGGATATAAAAGGCAAAACTTGTGATAAAAACAGTGGAATATAAGTGAGGATGTTTGATATGACTCTGAAACACTTGAGTTAGTTTCCACCCTTTATACACCCATATCAACATAGCAATTATTAAAAAAAATGAAGATTGGAATACTTTAATTTTCAAAATTCAACAATATACATAATCCAATACAGTTGTCATGTGACAATGAATATAATTCCTTCAGTTCCTGCTTCCACTAGGTCAGAGTTCCTTATAGGAAGCTAGTTGACTTGCACACATGAAATGAGTCACAGGGATTTTCTTAACTTTAGGGAATAAGTAAAGTTCTGAGTGAAGATGCACTGTTTGATGTGAGCTGGCCATATCAAGGACTAAGGCCTCAAACCCATAGGAAACTGGCAAAGCCTTCCTCTGGTCTCAGTGCAAATGTTGACAATGTGTACAAGTATAAGTGTTTACAAAAGGATTGACCAGTATGTACAAAAGCTAGGAATGGCAGCTTCCTGCTCCTAGATATAGCCTGAGACTGCTCCTGTGCTGAGACCTTCTATTAGACGACCTGATCCTTCCCTCTGGATGGTAGCTAATAATTATGTTGAGGTTTTGATTTGTTGGTGATGGTTGGTGCCACTCCACCCAAGTTCTTGAAGACCTACTGACCCCAGCTTTTCTGAGCATGTACAGGTTATGTCTGTTACTTCTTTATTCCCTTGACACCCCAGTCAGGTTCCAACACCCAAGCCTCTCAGACATGGTAGTCCACACATAAGTTTTCACATCAGAGACATGAGATGAAGAAGCAGCAAGACAGAAAAACTAATGGTGACACCAAAGGTTTTCAATGGCCTGATAGTTTTGAGTCAAGTTAGGATGAATTAGGGTTAAATTAGTTTCTTAATTTGCTTGTCAATAATTAATATGTTCTACACAAAAATAAAGACATTGAAAATTAACAAAACATGTAAGAAAAACAGATTTCTACCCGACAGGGAAATCAACTACACCAGGAAGGTTTTCAGATATTTTGGGGAAAGAGGAGTCTGTTAGTTTACTTTACAACAGAGCACATCAAATATCATTATTATTCCTGAATTGTTTTTCTGTTTTATTCACATTTCTACAATAACAATCAAAACCAAAATTCTGAGGCTGTTTAGCTCAGGCGTTTGTTAATAACATGACTCCAGGAGGTACTCTATGGCCCCTTGTACAGTCAAGACCCTATTGTCTTTGCAACACTGAATAATCAAAAGAAAAGTAAACACTTGGCTTGTATTGGATGGTGTACAGTCATCTCTAACTTGGATTCTACTTAGTCATGCAAACAGATGCCTTTGAAAATCTTGCTAAGATCCTATTGAATGGGGGACTAATCTCCGGAAAATGAACATCCAAATCAGAAGTGATGATGTCCCGCAAGGATACAAATTTCAGGTGAACTCTTAAAAAAAAAAATATTCCCAGAATTTTACTTAGCCCTTTATGCCTTGCCTTCTTTATTGCAGAGATGGTATTTTCTCACAGTGAAAGGCTTTGGAGCATGCAAATTTATCGTGCATGTCCATCCTCCATATTAATTCAAAGTAACTATTATGGAGGATCAATGGTGTATAAATTATACTTGTACTTTCTGTGATGTCTCAGAATAATCCATTCAATCCCAAATAACAGTTCAGATAATGGCCTGTAGAATAATATGGGAGAAGACTCAATTCAGCTCACCAGGCATTTTCATGAGGCATCCTCTTACAAGGAAAGGAATATTCAAGAGATAAGCAACTGCCACAGAAGTTTTGTTCAGCTTACATCTCTTGAGGGACCTAAACATGGAGATGGAGTGAGCAAGGGAATATAAAAGGCATACTTTTGTTTGCAAGATGCTCAGACATTTGGGGTTTTAATACAATTCAAAGGGGACTTCTGACCCAATCACTTCCCAGGAGATAGTGGGATCATGTACACCCAGCCCTATCTCCCTGTCCTCATGTCTCAGCATCATTCTTGCTTCTCACTGAAGCTCAACTGAACGTTCTGTGATTTACCTGTAAGAAAAGCTCTTTACTGGTCAGCATTTTGCTGACAGTCTGGCTGACCCCTTTATCTGTCATTCAGAAAACGCCATTACCCCTCAACTCTTGATTACATGCTACTGCTTCCTCATGCTTCAGGACTCTGAGCCTCTCTGTCTTGATATTGTTTTACATTTCATGCATCCTTCTATCCAGTCAGCTGGTATTTAATTATTAAGGGCTTTTGGGATATGAGAAAGTAAACACGGTGGGCAGGCAAGGTGGCTGAGCAAACAAGGGGTCTTGCCATCAAAACTGACAACCTCAATTTGATCTCCAGAAACCACATGAGTGAAGGAGAGAACTAAATCCCACAGATCAATTTTTCTCTGACTGACCTAAACACACACACACACACACACACACACACACACACACACACACACACTACAGAAAAATATTAAAAGAGTTAAGGTTTGTCATTTCGATATTAGCAAAAAGAGACAGGGAACAAAAGCTAAACAAATTTAATGGGGAAATCTGAGTATGGATAGTTGGTAGCTCTGTAAATAGAATATGGTAAAGAGATAAAGGCACTTAGCAGTTTACTTCAAGATAAGGTAATGGTGAAGGTGACTCAGATGTGTGCACAGGACCGACACTTCCTGTTTCCCACTGTTCTTATGCCTGGAGACCAATTTTCAGGCAAAGGAGTTTGAGGATAGATGGTACCCAGATGGACAGTGTGAAGGGAAGAGTAACATGGAAGAGACATGGGGGCCACCCCCACTTCTACCACGTAGAGTTTTATGGGCTAAGATAAAATTTACATCCCAATTACATTGAAAATTCACAGTGATATCTTAAGAGGTTCAAGTAATTATGATTTTTAAAATGATTACTAAAATTTCACGATGGTTGTTTTTATAGAAAATGTCTGTGAGAGGAGAGCCCAGCGAAGGCTCAGTGGTGAAAAGCACAGGTTGATCTTCAAGAGGACTTGAGTTTAAGTTCCAGCACCCACATGGTGGTTTACCATCTGTAACTCTAGTCCCAGGACATTTGACACCCTACTCTGGCATCTGTGAGAACCAGGCATGCACTCGGAGCACAGGCACATATGCAGGCAAAATGTATACACACATAAAACAAATAGCATTAAAAAAAAATCTGTGATGTAGGAGAAGGGGAGATTAATCTTAAAGAGAATAATATTCATTGGTTTTAATAATTTATATTTCTGCTTTTATTGCATTTTTGCAAGCAAAGGAAGGCAAGTTTATGCATATATCTTTATCTCTTCAGAGTTTAGAATAATAGCTTATACATTTAAGAGTTCCCTGATGGGAAATGGCTACTTCCAGATGGAGTTGACAATGATGTCATCCCAACAAGCCTTGTTCCTTCCTGTCTTCCTTCCAGTGCCAAGTCACTGGGTGTTCAATGAATCTGTTCTCACCAAAAAATTCTTTTACCCGCTGGATGCTTTAGGGAAGAAATAATGAAATATGAACCTCTTAGATGATAAAAAGAATATTTATATTAAATACTAATGAGATGTTGCAAATGTACTTTCACAAATTAATATTTACTTTGACAGCAGATTCTGTTTTTCTCAGTGTGTATTATTTAAATCAGACATTTGAGAAGCCTATCAAATAACTCCCTTTACCTAAAGCAAGCTTTAATAACAGAACAAGATTTATTGGCAAGGTGGGTCTCATTAATAATTTTATAAGTAAAAAAAATAAAGTGAAGATATGATGAATGTTTACACTTTGTAAGAAAATAAATTAAGAGTTCTATATAAATAAAAGTAAGAACATTTGTAAAACTTTTTATGCAATAAATAATTGGCCTCATTAATTAGATGGGTTTATTGGCATCATTTTTATGTCAGATTCACAGGTATGGTGCTCTTGGAAGAATTATAGCAATGAACATATGAATTATAAGTAAGAAACTCAAGTTTGTTTTTTTTTTAACTTTTTGAAGTAATGAAGAAGAGGAAATCTGTCCAGGTAGTTAACTGTCTCATTTCTAGTGCTGTCTGGTAGAAATATTTTGTTAGCAACATATGTGATTTAACTTTTCTACTATCCACATTCAGAAAGCAAAACGAAGGACCGTTAACGTAGTTCAGTGTTTAAAGTTGTTTACCATCAAACTGACAACCCAAGTTTGATGGCCAGAACTCATAACAGGTGAGAATAGAAAGCCCTTATCTGACCTTCCTAGGTACACATTATAAATGATAAGTAAATAAACAAATAAATGTAAACTTTATAAAGCAAGAAATAAGTGAGATTAAATTAACAGTTTTAAAATTCAAACTGAAGTTAATATGAAATTCAAAACACATATTTTTGCATTATTTGTTTGGCATTATATATTTATAATCCATCATGTGCCTTATATATCTTAACTCACCATATTTTATTACTGAAGAACAACTTTGGCTAAGAGGATTATTTTAAACAGTACCATCTGGCATTTTCATATTTCATATTTACCTTAGAGATTTTTGTGAGGATGGCAAAGTGGGAAGACATAATAAATATGAGCCAGAACTCAGAATTTGTATTTTCTTCCTAACCTCCAATGACAGGGTTACATGACCATCAAAATCATGGTTAATGACAGGCATGGTTTGGTTATTATATCTCCCAAACTACTACAACCTGTCTCTTCTCTTTTCCTTAATAACTCACATGGTTCATTACTCTAGCAAAATTACAATACTGTGCCTCACTGAAAACACAAGTCACTTCGCAGATGCTGTCTCCATCTTGTATGCCCGGTCTACCTGTGATTCTCAGGACCTGAGTTCTAAAACATTGCTAGAGTAAACCACTGTTGAAGGCTGTGCCATCAAGTGGAATCGGACATATTTAGTAACAACACAAAGGCAAAACCAGTTTCCTTCTCTACCACAAACATTCCAGAAACATACAGATCTATATGAAGAGGACACTGGAAATGCTGTCCATAAGGCCAGACACATGGCATGGCCTACTCTATTTGAGATCAGTCATTTATCAGGGCCAAGGAATAAACATGACTTTGGCTCAGACCTGCCACCATATGAAGTTATCATTCATTTGGTCTTTGGCAATTTTCCTAAATGTCTCTTACAATCCTTTCAGAATCACATATTCCCAATAAAGGAATTAAGGTCATGGAATTTCTCCTTCACTTGGCTTAATCAAATAATGATATAGTGTTCTTAGCAGTTCTTAAATGGCACAAAAATCACATCATTTTAAGGTTGAATACTCTTTTATCCGCACTGTTTATTTTATCAATAAGCCGAAAACCAAAATTAAAATAATTATAGACACTAGTAATTTGTATAAAATTTTCATCAGGTATCTAAAGGGTTCTATTTTGTTTTGTTTTAAATAAAGTCTTGACTATACAAGTTCTGACTGAGAAATGGTTAACAGCATTTCAACCAGTGTATATATTTTTACTGTCAATAAATAAACACTAAATAATCACAGGCTCACAATAAATAAACATTCTGGGCAGCTGTACCAGTCACAGGAATGTTTGTAAAGGACATACTTTTAGCTTGCAGACAGGTGAAAGGTGTTAAGTGGCTTGGACACGCACGCAGAGTGCTAGCTGGTAGATGTGTGAGCTCACTACCAGATCTCAGTACCTTCACTGAACAAGCACAAAGGAGGCTGCTGCTGGATGTGGTGTCAAGAGAGCTGCTCCTTTGCTAACAAACCCACCTTACTCTGGCATTAAATTGTAGCTTGGATCACTTATTAGCAGGCTCATTGTTAAGAAAAACCAGTATTATTATTCACAAAACTCAAAGACATATTTGAGGACTTCACTACAGGGAAAAGAGAGATGGAAAATTCTTTATGTGTATTGGAAGGCTGAAGAAAATCCCATAAACTCATATGAAATACTGACACTGCCTCTGAAGCTTCTAAAAGGTCTATTCTTTGGAGAAATGATATCATTTTGATGAACTATACGCTTGATTTAGGAAATCTACAAGACCAATATTGTCCTGTAGGTAGTAGTGGCTGCTGCTTAGTCATCAATCATGGCTGTGTTCACTGTTTTCCAAGGGAATTCTTTTTCTCTCCCTTTAATTCCTAGCTCATTCGACATGGACCACCCACTAATTCTCTATTGCTCATTTTAGTTTTCCTCTTTATTGGCATTTTAACCTCCTTCTGAGTTAACAAAACTCCTTTACCTTGCCCTTGTATAACCAAAATGATAGCAGTGAAACCTAATTCCACAATCTCCAGGTTGTCTTTAGCCCCTGATATGTGTACGTGCTATGCCGAAGCTGAGGCCATTTTCTTTCAACAGCCCATGCCTTGTTAAGGGATGTACTCATTGCTTATTCTATACAATCACTGGGCTTTCAGATCCTCATGGCTGTATCTAACTCACACTGCTTCTCTATAGGAACTGATTTAATTCTGTCACAAGTAAAGTACCCCCAAGAGACCGCCATCACATTTTTATTAAACAGACCTACTTTATTTGGAAATGGAATCCAGGAGACATGAGCAGAGAGGTCAGGTGGAAAGGAAGGCAAGAAGGCAGTACGCAATGCCTTTGGTTGACTAGGTATCTGGTTGATGGGGTCTGGGAGAGTGAAGGCTATTCCCAGAGCCATTTTTTATGGCCCAGAAAGCTGAGATGCCATTAACCACTGATTAAAAATGTGACTTATGGTATCAAACATCTTGCTCTCCCTACCCATCCCATATAGGGGTAAAGGGCTTATGATAGAGACACAGGCTCATGGAGAGACAGTCAGAAAATTTTGTTGTTAGAAGTCAAGGTTTATGCATGCCCAAAATTAGCTGAATTTTGATATTATTTTTCAAATAGACATAGGCTCAAAACCAGATGTGCATTTTAGAAACATCACATCCTTCCAGCTGTGTGCCCCTGTACAATGAACAACCTGAACATTAATATGCTCTGACCCAAGAGAGATCCTCCACTGGACCGTCACCCATGACTGTATTTTACCGCACTCCCAAGTTAATGCTATATGTTTTATACCCAGAATAAGTTTTAGAATATTCCTTTTTATTCACAAGGAAATATCCTTATGAGTGTTACATTTCTCACTTGTCTTTCTGAGGTCGCTTGTCTTGGGTTCTGAGCAAATTTACTTTCTTTAGTATTAATTCAACCTCATAATAGATACAGCTTCAGCCAGGTGCAGAATAATCTAATTTAATTATCTGCCTACCATGTAATGATATGATTCTGACACATTATTATATAAGAACTGCAAGTTAGGAAGAACTTTAAAGGGCTGGGGGGTCCACCACTTACTTTGATAATGTCTCCAAACACAGAGAACTTAATCTTTGTAGCCCAAGCTTCTTGTTCTAAAGTGCAGCTAATGATATGCATTATAGGTACTGTGGTTTGGATGAGAAACGTCTCCCAAGTAGGCTCATCTGTTTGATCATATGAGGGCCTGGTTGATGGTGTTTGAGATGGTTGTGAGACCATTAGGAGGTAGAGCCTTGATGGAGGAAGCCAGTTGCTCCCAGCAGGTCTTGAGGTTTTATGCTCTGGACCTACTTCCTCTTTTGCCTCTTGCTTCCCGACTGTGGATGCAATGTTATCTGCTTCCCTGCCTTCAACACCATCACAGACGTTATCATCTCAAACTCTAAGCCACAATAAATCGTCCCTCCAGTAAGCTGTCATTTTTAAAATTTTAATTTAATTTTTTGGTCACAAAAATGAGAAAAGCAACCAATACAATCGTATTTCTGTAAGTATTAAATAATGTAACACCAATTGCAGTGCATAAGCCAGTATTATTAGCATCATTAATCATTGATAGTAATATTAGGATTAGAAGTGTCAGGTTTCTGACATCAAAGTAAGTGTGGCAGGGATGCAAGACAATATTCTGCTTCCTTGCTAAAGTGTCTGCATCAGACAGTTTTAGTTCAATAAGCACCTATAAAATCTTTTGTCTAACAAAGAAGTTGGGACTTTCTAAATTAGCAGACATGTAAAAATTGTTCTAGGGCTTCAAGATTTGATTAGCAGGCAAGGGGCTAGCAGTTCCATCCTGATGAGCTGAGTGCAAACCCCAAGAGATCTCAACTCCTGGTTGTTGAACTCTGAGTTCCAAAAGAGCCCTGTATCACCACATGTCAACACTCAATACATATCACACTCATATCCACCTTTCGCTCACAATAAATAATAAAACAACAACAACAACATAATAATAATAAAGAAAATAGCATTAAAAAAAAAACTGCTCAGGTTTTTGATAGCATGACTTTAGTTCTGATCCAAGCATTGATTCCTGCCCTTTCTGCCCTGAGGATATTTTGGAAAAGAGACTTCAAATTCTCATTTAACTTGATAGAAAACTTTCTTAATGCACTTAGGATGTGTTTTGATAACACATATACTCCAGAATAAATCTGAACCACTGTGCAATAAAACAATGATCTAGAAGCACTTCATACTTCATAGAGAAATGATCAAGCCTCACTCAATGAAAGTTTGTAATCATTTATTGGATTAGCCAATATTTGGAACTAGACAGGTCAGTGGTTGATTGGATAAAAATGGGATAGTTTAGTATTAAGTGAAATACTATTGGGGTACTTTTCAAACAAAGTGAGGCAAGCATGTTGATTTTACACATACAGAGAGAGAGAGGGAGAGAGGGAGGGAGGGAGGGAGGAAGGGAGGCAGGAATGGTAAGGATTGAATCAGTGACAATAAGTTATTGCAACCTTCATCTGAGAACTGTAGTGGGACTATGCTCTGTTACATTGTAAATAATTGTTCCACCTACTGGTTTAATAAAAAACGCTAATTGGCCAAAGGCAGACAGGAAGTATGGGCGGGGCTACCAGACTAAGTAAACTCTGGAACAGGAAGAACAGAGCAGAGATGCCAGAGATACCAGTGAGACACCAGATGAGATGCCAGCAGACACAGAAAAATGAAGTTGAAATGCTGCATGGCTGAACAAGATAAGAATCATGAGTTAGTTTAAGAGTAAAGAGTTAACAAGTTATATGCCTGTGCCCCAGGTCAATCAGTATAAAATTAATATAAGTGTCTGTGTGTTTCTATGGGACTGAGGGTCTGTGGGTCTGGACCACAGGCCAGATAGGCCAGACACCTCTTATTACAGAGAACTTATCAGTATTCAACAATGTTTCTGTGGTCCGGCTCTTCTCAGTCTCATGTCAGATGCTACCTTTAAGAAATCTGTGATTAGGGCATGTAATGATGGATTAGCATTTTCAAACATACAACTAGAGACCACACTATTAAGCTCAAACACATATTATCAACTGTCCTATGGCAGTATGACAAATTAAATGTGAACATGTAATCTAAAATGAGATTTATTTTGAGGACACTGAAAATGAGAAATGTTTTTTGTTTAACTCTAAGAAGTTAGAGTATAATTATTGTGGTGAGGCATTTAACAAATGATAAAAACACAATGGAGCATATTTATCATTGTTTTTACTTGAAACAATATTATTTACTTTCCTTGCTGTTTGGATTCCTATGTCAAGGTTCAATGTTATTGACCTGGACAAAATGTGTACAATTCAATATTCTATACTTGGTTCTGACTGATGTCACCAGAAATACAAGTGGGACCAGAATTTACCGGGACAGATGATCCCTACAGTCAACAGGTGTCAGAGAGGAAGACAGGACAGGAGGACCAATAGGCTCCAGGTGTTACACTGTGGATATTGGCAAATGATGGGCATTCTGCAGAAGCCTCCTCAACCTGGTGATTACTTTCCCCTTTCTATTCCATCTCACATTCTCCATAAGGACACTTTTACTCTTGACATGATGATCTATTTCTTAATTCCTATTGCATTACCAGGTATTAAGAAATTGCTGACTATAGTATATTTTCTATTTTTTTTTCATTCATCTTTCTGCATTTTATATCTTCAGATCCAACTGAAGAAATCATTCTACTGGAGTGACTTTTCCTTTTTATCCAGTGGAGATAGATTATAACCTCATTCTAATGTCATAAAAATATATTTCTGTTGTTATAGTTCATGCACCTCTCTATGGACAGAACTTTTGAAATGTATGTTTACTTTAAATTTTCCCAAATTCTACAGCTCTTTGAAGAGGTGTGTAGTTCCCTGGAGGTTGCAACTCTTGGCATTCCATTTATACACAAAGAAATCCAGGCCTTCTTTCAATGATGAAGTTAAATGATAGATCATACTCATATGGGATTTCCTTCCTTGTTAGTTTGTTTCATTCCATCCTCAGAGCTGTCCAATGTCTTTCAAGCAGGAAATCAATTAAGACTTCATTGACTTGAGAGACAAAGGGGACACAGAAAAGTGACCGCATTAGCCAAGTCAAACTCCCCAGAAATGATCCTATGTGATACTTGGTTATACCCATATTCTGTGTTCTGATGTTAGGACACAGTCAGGCATTTAAGAAGGAAGGACTTTAGGAGTTTTTAGAATCTTTAAAAGGAATACAGCAGACATTGACTTCAATTTCCCTACGGAGAAATGTATCTCACAAACACCCACCATCAACATGCCCTTCTATAATTGTGTGGCTGCCATTCCTTCGCCAGAGGGAACTCTCATTGTCTCTTTTATTTTGAGTGGGTCTGAGGCTCAAGAGAATGAGATACTAACAATGCTTATGGATTTCAATCAAGGCTTAATCAATAAAAAGAAAGTACCCCACCCACCCAGGACTCCAGAAAATATCACTTTCATAACTGAGCACACATTGTGAAATTTCTAGCAACAAATAGAGGCACCATGTGGTGTTCTGGTCCATGTTCTGCGTAGAGCAGATCTATTAGTCATCCTGGCCAAATGTCAAACATGGGACCACAGGAATCTCTAAAGTATTTTAGCCTGTAACTACTCAAGTCAACTACAGTGATCGGAGTCTCCCTGAATGAAACTGCAGACACTGGCCATGAGGATAAGCCAATGGAAAAGTTGTGTACTTCAGTAACTGGAACATTGACAGACGTTTCTTCCTATCATTGGTGGTGCCCAAAATGATCTTCATCAGTGTTTATCATGAAGAAAAGTTGTGTTGAGACATTTCTACACCAATTCATTTACATATTACTTATTGCTTCTTTTGTACTACAATAAGTGGCAAGTATTCTATAACTTGTAAATAAATAAATTGCTATCTGAGACTATATATAGAAGTTTCTGCTATTATACAAGAGTTCTCAGAAAGTGCTTCCCACCCAGCAACATCAACATCAAATGGAGACTTCATAGGAATCCCAAAGCTTGCCTGCTATACAGGAATACACACACACACACCACAATACACACACACACACACACACACACACACACACACACACACCCCACAATACACACACACACACACACCACAATACACACACACATACATACACACACACACCACAATACACACACACACACACACACACACACACACACACACACACACACCGCCCTGAAATTTTAACCCTTAGGCAACTTTGCTGCTCACTGAAGTTGGAGAACTACTCTCTGCCACAGAACCTCGATGTTTCTGAGGCTATGACACACTCAGTTGATAGAAAGCAATTAGTTTATCCAGGACAATTCATTCCCTGCTGCTTCACAGTGCCCTCATGTTTGGTTTAAGACCAGTTCCAGATAAGGGCATTGATGAAGGCTTTTGTGAGTTTGCCTTGGACAATTTAGATTTGCTGATAGAACTGACAGACTACTTGAGGATGGTGTTCACCTTCTTTTTTGATTTGTGATCCTAGAAGAAATTCTGTATACTATAACTACTTTGTGACCTTGGAGGTAGACATTCTAATTATTGTGTATTTAAACATTTTTTGGTACGTTGTACATACACAGGACATTTTGGTAATATTCACAGACCCTTTCCTCTCCTTCATCCACTTGTCCTCTCCCCATTCCTGCCCATCCTCTTCCTTTCCCACCTAGGCTCCCATCTATATTCATATCTATTCTCTTTTTACTGTAAGAAAAAGATGACAGCTCATCATGCAATGATATTTTGAGCACCTGAGTCAAAGACAGCTATCTCTTACCTTGAACTAAGAAAATGTATTTAATTATTCTAGCCACTATTATTTGAAGTCAAGCATATTTCTAATCCATACACCTTTTACATTAGTTGATTAAGTATGTTTGTGTGTGTCCACATGATTGCTTCTACACATATGTGGAGACTCGAGAATAACTTGCAGAATTCAGTTCTTTTTTTCTATTTTGTGGGTTTCAAGGCTCAAACTCAGCAAGTTAGAAGCAAATGCCTTCACATGCCTCTACCTGGGTACCTACACATTACCCTTCTCAATTCATACCCAAGGTCTATAAGTCTTGAAGTCATTTTTACTATTTTTAAAAGTGTTATCTCAAAATATAACTTTGAAGAGACACTATATACTACATGAAAGTCCAGGTGTGTTTGCTTTTGTTCAGAATCAGATCCATCTTCTTTCTAAAAACAATAACCATGATACTCACAAGTTATGCTTGAGTGAATCTAAGACCAAAGGAATCTAGAGGAGACAATTTTGTCTAAACATTATTGAACATATGCTAAACGATACAGTTGATATGATATTCTATGTTTTTGACCATCAAACCTACTTCTCAGAGGAAGAAACAAAGGAAGATAAGCTAAGACAGATAACTTTAGTGGTCTGTATATCAAGCATACTGCGGTGGTTTGAATAAAATGGCCCCAGTCGGCCCATATAGAGAGTGGCATTACTAGGAAGTGTCGCCTCCTTGAAGTAGATCTGGCTTTATTGGAGGAGGTGTGCTCCTGGGGGCAGGATTTGAGGTCCGAAAAGCTCAAGCTAGCTCACCTGCTGCTGCTTTGTTCATGTTCTCAGCTCCTTCTTCAGCACCATGTCTGCCTGCAGGCCACCATTTTTCCCTCCGTGATAATGGTCTGAACCTCTGAACTGCAAGCCTCAATGAATCAATTTTTTTTTTTTTTTTTTTTTTTTTTTAAGAGTTGTCGTGGTCACGGTATCTTTTTGCTGCAATAAAAATACTACATACCAAACAATGGAGTTTGTCTTGGGAGTGCGCTCCTCTAACCATTGCTAATAATAATTTCCTTAATTTCATGACCAGAATCCTTTAGGATGCCACACATAAAAATTTTGACAAGCACACCACTGGAGTAAGTATGTAAATCAAAGTGAAAAGATCCATGAACCTTTTGGTTTGGGTAAAGAAATTCATCTTTTCTTTTGAAGCTGGACAGTTCAGGAAAGATTGACTTGCACCTTCTCAAAATATCTGTCTGTCTTGACTTTACCAATCATCACAGCTGCAGGGATGAAAGAGGAAAGAACCCCCGACTGATGCTGATAAGAGCATCTTATGGTCTGTGCTGCTGAAGAAATTTGCTCAAAGGGGTTTACGTGTACCATCTCCTTTTTCTTCCATCCATATTTATGTTCATTTTTTCCCTTAAATTCCATTTTCCCAGTCTCTGAAAGTGGAAGGGTGTAATATGGAGTCTTTTAATAGGGCTCTCCTCATTTTGATGGTGCCCTTTAGTGGGCTCAAAGTATCCCCTTTTTGTGTCTACAGGTTGAGAAATGTCTCTCTAAAGATCTCCCAGCCTCTTATAACCACAGGGCATGAGAAAGGAAATGCTAATGTGGCATTATGAGTAAGAGTAAGGACTATCCGGCCTTTTGTGGACAGGAAGCCTTTGGCACTGATTGAAATGTGTGCATACAGTAAAGCCAATGCCATCATTGGATGTTCCCACAGTCAGCACTCAGAGATAGCCCAGGCCTTAGTGAGCCTTTTATCTATGTGTAGTTTTGAAAGACAACTTGACATTCTTATACTGTCATGCAAATGCATTCCCTTATACAATACCAGTGATTACTCAGACTCACAAGACAAGCCACACATATCTTAATAAACCACAACTGGAAGATTAAACAATTTAGAAAATAGCCTTTCACTGAGAGCAAAGGCTTGGTTTGTGTCCTTCATACTGCCAGAGAAAGGCTTTAAATTATTCTGAGCATTCTCCCAAGACAGTTACAGGCAGTTGACATTCTTTCTTCCTTTCCTTCTTTCTCTCTCTCTCTTTCTTCTCCAACTGCTACCATAATCCCTTTCTCCACTCCCATAGGTCAAAAAATGACTCACTCTAAAAATACCAAATCAAAAGCCACTGTTTCTTCAAGCCTTTCATTTTATTTATTAATTTGTATTCTTACTGTTCATTACACCCTGCCTGGTGCTTGGACTCCTTTGCTCATAATGACAAGAATATAACCTGAGTTTATGAATGATATTCAGATGTAATTGCGTTTTTCTCATTCTCTGCCCCAGCTCAGCATCTACTTATGACCTCTAAAAGGTTAAAAAAAAAAAAAAATGGTACCTTATCACTATGGGCATTTCCTTCCTGTGGGCTAGCTTAGAGTTGTGCTAATTGGCTATGTTGGTGTTTCACAATTCTTTGAGGATGTGATTCTCATTCGAAAGCTCTATGATGGTAGATTCTCAGATTGCGAGCAAGAGAGTTCTTTAATACCTGCCTGGCATAGAAGAGATGTGCACCAAATGCTTGCTAACTTAAATAAAGCCTGATTGGGTGAGCCTAGAGTAAGAAAGGGGAACATAATTTCCATAGCACTCAGAGAAGCCGTTATGGATGTAGTCCAGTTACTTTAAAGGGTGTATCTGTTGGGTATCTGACCGTAGCTAGTAGGGCTCTGTGCAGGTAGTTTGAGAAAAATACTATTCTCACTAACAGATGTCAGGAAAGAATTTTAAAGCTTCAGTTGATGTAACTGCCTGCTTAACTTGAGGCCATAGAAGATGGTGACAGAGAAGCTTTACCTCCCCTCCTTGCAATCAATTTGCTCCTGACCATGCTTCCAAGTATTAACCTTGTTCTATCAAACCCCTGGAGTGTGGGGCTGGGAAGACAAGAGCATGCACAGCGGAAGCTGAGATCAGCCAGAATAGCTAATGAACCACCAGATTTGATCTTTAGGGGAAAGAAAAAAACAGCGTTCGTATGGGAAACAAAACATGAGAAGTCCTTCCCTGGGTAACCCGACCGTGGCTTGCTCTGCTGCCGACATGGTCTAGTGCAATGCCTGTTTGCTCAGGTTTTCTGCCCTTCCTGAAAATAGGAGAACTGGAAAGACAGTAATTCCAAGTCTCAGTTATTCATATTTGTTTCCATATGTTCCCGGAAGCTTTTAAGGGAGATTAAAATGAACAATGGAATTAGAAAAAAATGTCCAAACAAAAGAGAAATAATACCGAGAAAGAACGGGAAAGTGGTCTCTGAAAAGAACGTTGGTTAAAATAATCCTTTTGTTGTGGTTTTTGTACTAAAGATTAAATTTATATACAGAGGAGACAGAATAACCATAAGGACTAATTGATACAAGTATGGGTAGTATGGTATGCTGTACCACCACAAAACTTCCCCGAGGGATTGCTGTTTCTCTGACATCACAAATGATATCTTTTCAAATTGACAATTTGCTTATGCCATAATTTTATAGGACACAGAGAAATGGTTCTCCTATTGCTTTTTATCTTATGGACTAATCTGGTCCAAAATTAAATGTTATAAAAAGATCTGATCCTTTGTATTCTCAGTATTTTGGCTTGTGGAAGCATCACCTAAGCTGTCCTGAAATGCAATTTCAGATCAGAACACTAGGATGCTTCTAGAATAAATATGAGAGATTCAATATTCTACCATCTAACTCTTACAGCTTAGTTGACATATAACTATACATATTTATGATATACAATACTTCACTAAATATAGAATAATCAGATAATTAGCATACCCGTTATCTCAAATCTTTGTTATCTCTCTGCTTTGAGAAATTCGAGACCTTTTTACAACCTTATTTGAAATATAAAATTATTTGTTGTCAGTTTTAGTTATCCCAATGTCCAATGTGCTATCAAATACTAGGAATTATTTTTTCTTCCAACTGGCCTTTTCTATCTGTTAACTAACCTCTTTTGCCTGTGTGTCTTTTCATTTTTTAGCAAGTACTTGTCTCCACTTGTGGGAGCAATGATTTTAGCTTGCATATGTAAGTCAGAACATGTTTATGTTTTGGTGCTTATGTTTTGGTGACTGACTTACTTCACTTATAACGTCTTTCAGAATTGCTTATGCGTTGGCCAGCAAATGATAGGATTTCATTGTTATGCCCAAATAGTATTCCTGTGTGTGTGTGTGTTTACGCACATACATAGTACTGCATATATACCACATGAGGAGACACTCATGTTGAAGGAATATTTTCATTCCCATGTTGACTGAAGTAATCCCAACAGTCAAGTTATCAAATTCATGTAACTGTGAATAGATGGATATGGATAGATAATACAGAAATCACCCTATACTAAGTCTGTTTTAAAGAAATAAACAAACAGCTAAGCTAGTAAAGAAAAGGCAATAGATTTCATTTTATTTCACAGAATTTAAAAACTAAGATTTGGTTGTTAAAAAATCTTGAAAGGATAAAGATAATTCAAATGCCACAGACTCTGAGGACTTACACTGCCACTTTTGATCCTAAAGGGAAAGAGTGTAAAAGAAGCCTAATTTCTCCCCATCAGTAGT
This sequence comes from Phyllotis vaccarum, assembly GCA_033318265.1. NCBI lineage: Eukaryota > Metazoa > Chordata > Mammalia > Rodentia > Cricetidae > Phyllotis > Phyllotis vaccarum. The sequence goes on along the minus strand of JARWLC010000001.1, from coordinate 169,998,247 downwards.
TCCCAGTATGGATCCCTGACCATCAATCAGCACAGGTCTCACCTGGGTAATTGAAATGATTAGGCTTCACACCAGAGTAACTGAATGGGATTGTCTGCAGTCAGAACTAATGATCTGGGGCTGAGCAAACTCCCATGATGATTTCAATGTACAATGAATTTGAGAACCACTGTCTTACAAAGAAAAAAATCAGTTAAATTGCCTTTAAATTTTTAAAAATATACATTTTAATTGTAAAGCATGCACACAATGCAGTATATTCTTTCTTCTTAAGGGCCACATTATATACATGTGTGATCATTATTTATTCTGTAAGTCTTTCTGAATTTACATTTGAAGATATACTATGTGGTCTAAAGGACTACACAGTCTTCCATCACATAGGTTGTTTTATGTAGTTACTTAATAAGTCCTCTATATGGCTATTTGGATATTTAAAGTTTGTTCATTTTGTTAAACTTTTTTGAATCTACATTTTGGAAATATTCATTTCACTGGCAACTTCCCAGCAGAAGGCATTCAAAGTCAAATAGACAAATATATTATGCTGCGTTTTGGTGCATATAACCTTGGTATTTGACTATAGTTATTCCTGTATGGTCTCAAGCAATACCATAACAATAGTGGCTACTTATGTAAATTCTTCTTGGCAATGGATATTCGAAAACTCACTTTAATTATCATCAATATGATTGACTAAAACAAGGCATTTTAATGTTTGATTGGACTTTAATTATGAGGTCAGAGCAGATCATTTAAAATATTTCCATTGGCAGCTTATCTTTTCTAGCACCTTGTTTATTATGTCTTTGGAGTAGTGTATTTTGTCTCCCTGGTTTGTGTGAATTTACGTAAGTTAAGAACATTACTCCTAAATTGCCAAATGTTTACGCTGTGTATTTCATTCCTTTTGTTAACCACATACATACTGTATATAATACATAACTGATCATAACTTCATAAGTTGGTTATTGTTTTTCTTCATGTATAGATTGTTTTCTAAATGGAAAGGATTTCCACCAATTCAAAACATTTAAATAAATTCATATGTATTTCTTCTGAAGGTGCTACAATTTAATTTCCTCTATTCATAATTTACATAGGTAAATAAATGAAATGGACCCCAGGTTTTGTTTGCTCTGACTTCCCCTTTTGGACACTGCTCATTGCATACACTCACCTTTCTCACTCACCATCACATCTGCTCACTCTCTATTGGGCTCCAGTGTTAGTGTTTAACACCCTCTCTAGTCATTTTTATTCTACATCACGCCACATCTATCTCTCTCGTCTTCCCCTGGAAAAATCCTAAAGCAATTTGCACATTTATTTTTCACGATAAACTTTGTATTACTTTTTAAAATAGCAGAGACATTTGGAGGAAATGTTAGGTCATTGCGTTCATAAGTTAGTAAGCTGAGCTTTGTCAGTGTATAGTGTTGAGGTGTTGTGTGAGACAATGTGTGCAATTCTTTTACTCAAATCTTCTTTGAGGTTAACATTAGATTTTTTCAGTTTCTTTATATAACTCCTCACATTTCTGATCGATGTTGGTGTGAAGTATTTAGTATTTTACCTACTGTCATATATGATTATTTTCTTCTATTGCATTTTCTAACTGCTTTTGTCTGCAAACAAAACTATTATTTTGATATTCTGAAAGTTATATCTGCTTTTCTATATCTGCAATTAGATATGTAAAAAGAAAATACTTCCATTCTTAGATAAATGTTAGCTACTAAAAATAAACATTAGTCAACTTTGCTAACAACATGCTTTGACATGGTAGAAGTAATAAATTATATATTTTCTCAAGTGAGGACCTATAATTCACAATAACCTGGTATATATTTCATGAGTAGCTAAGATAGGTTTAAATAAATGTAACAAAGAAATAGAAATGTTCAAGCTCCTTGATTTAACCAGGATATATTATATCATACTTAGTCACCCTATATATACATGAATACTATGTGATTCAAAGTGATGTAAATGTTTAAGGATGTAGAAATCATAAATACTCTTATTTTATCATTATTACTACATTTTTTCATTGAAAAAACATCTTTTTTCAGAAATGTGTATAATCTTAATGATCAATTAAAAAACAAGTTGTCTAGAAAATATTTTACCCATAAATTGATATTATCATCATAGTGATATTTTGCTGTGCTGAATCATTTTAGGCAAGTGCTCTACCACTGAGCAGCCTAAACAATCCTGAGTCATGATTCCGACAGAGATTAACATAACCAACCCGGGATATGTCATGTACTTCCTGAATTTTGTGTAAATATAACCACTACCAAATGAAAATAAAGATTCATCATATATAATAGTCCAATTTTTAAGACTGTTAATTCTAGTTAAATCTCCAAATATGACACTGTGGAAATGGCCTTAATAGCAGAGACTAATGAATTTTCAAGGGAAAAATTTTGAAAAACAACTGATGTCTGTAAAAACCAAAGGGAAAGTGATGAGAATAACATATGTTTGATATTTTATATTGCTTGGTTTTGTTTGATTTTTGAAACAGAAATTTATTCTGTAGTCCTGGCTAACCTGGAGTTGACTGCATATTTCAGCCTGGACACCGACTTGCAATGGCCCCTTTTGCTTAAATCTCCCCATTGCACTGATCACAGGCATTGGCCACCTGGATAATTATTTATTTTTTTAAACTAGAAATAAAATTAGCAACACAATGATTGGTAAGTCTAAGCTTAAAAATGTTAGGTATAATAAATACAAAAATAACAGACTGTGGACAGAAAAACATTAACATGAAAATGAGCACAGAGAAAAGAAATGATAAACATAAGCACATGGAAATATTTCTTCTCTGTAGAAATCCACTGATCAGATGAAAGACACATAGTGCCAAAGCCATCTATTTTATTTCTAATTTATTTACGTGTCAACTGATTGTTTTATAAACTTTTCTGTAGATTTTGTTGAATTTCTTTGGTATTTAAAGGCAATATCTAACAATAACTTGTCTTCTACCCATTATGTAGACATTCCATTTCCATTTTTGAAGTAAATTACATGTCATTTGGTTAAAAATGCTCATGGTGGGATGGTACATCACTGCATGGTATCTCATAAAAAGATATAACTTTCTATGTGTATTAAAGGTTGATATTTGATAATATAAATATATTCATAATTAGTGTTGAAAAGTATTCTAACACAGTACTATTCTATTTGTCAACATTTAAGTATTTTTCCCTCACTGTTAAGGCCTACAACTACTGTAAATAAGATTATGATAGCAATTTATATTTTCTCCATTTTAGCTAATTTCTATTTACATATTATGTCTTTGTAAAAATAATCTGGAAATTTACATTTTTATGTTTTTCTACATTAAGTAATTTATAAATTAGCTTTTATTAGCAATCTCCTTTGGAACCTGGAGACTTCTTTTTGCTATAACTTGGTAAATTATTTTCCACAGTTACTCATCAATTGGAGCTTCATAACCTTTCTGAGATAACTTTTGTTCCCTGTCTGGTTTCTGAGTGTTTGTGAAGTGTGAACTGTATTTTGGTAGGTATTTATCAAACATTCCTTTACTGTTCTTTTCATTTCTAGAAAAACCATTCTCGCTGTGCCACCTTAAATTTTTTTCATTGTTTTTTCCTTTATTATGCTATACGTCTAGAGCAATAACTGGTGCCATCAGTCAACTCAAAACATTTTCCATTTTTAATACATTATTCTACTTCTGTTTTTATTTATTTATTTTTTTAGTTTTTTTTATTTTTAACATTTTTGCTTAGATGGTCAATAACTGGGCCCAAACACTATAGCTGTCTGAGTCATAAGCCTTAAGGATAAACTTAATACTATTATTCTGCTAAACTGATTTTTTCCCTTCTGATTTGGGATGTTTTTACAAATTCATTTTGGGAACTATTGAGACTCTGTGGTTGTGTTATATAAAAACTGACAAAACCTTCTCCTGTATATAACAAAAGTGCTTGCATATTATTTCAATCAAAGCTTGCTTCACGTGGCATTTGACTAGTGTGGCCATACATTCTGCGTCAAACATCATGTGCTGCTGGGATTAAAGAAGCCATTGTTCCTTGTAAGACTTTCATACAGTGACTCAGAGGGCAATCCAAAAGATAGTTCAAAATGTGTTCACCATAAGCTATGCTTCAGACTGAAACACTTTTGTAAGTGTAAGCACTTCTTTTTGTCATTTTAAGGGCTTATTACAATGTAGTGAGGTGGTGTGCATTCACTGCAGTAGAAACCAGAAAGGCCAATAAACCAAGAAAGAAAAGCAGGCCTCAGCAAGGAAGCCTCGAGTTGATCTTTCATTCAGCCTCAAATACAACCATTGACTTCAAGCGGAGAAGCAGCAGCTTTTATTTAAAGCTATTAGGCATGCATGCAAAACAAAACTGTTTTCCTAGGTGAAGAATGAAGCATAGGCTACAATACACACTTCAAAATAAAGCACACTTTTGATAAAGGGGAGTGAAGAAGGAACTACAGAAAGGATATCGGCAAACACCAAGGTTTTATGTATCCTTATGCCAATGCTAGGGTTCTAAACACCCTTGTAATATTCATACACATTATCCTTCTGTCATTGTAATTTGAATAATTAATGCCATTTATGAAGAGAACAGTCACACTTCCTGGGTAATTCCTGCCTATCTATTAAAATGAATTATGCTTTCCTTTAAAATGTGCATTTATTCCATTCTCATCTGTTAATGCATATATTTTCCTTTATTATATCTACAAAATGTCAAGCCTGTTATGTTGAAGACAGTAATTACCTTCTAGTAACACATTTTTCTACCTTAACACAAACCTAATCCACTAACATCAAAATTACACAAACATATTGTTGAGAAGGTCATCATGTGAAAACATAATGAGGTTTACAGATATTCCAATCACACTTTGAGCACCAGTCCTTCACAGAGGGTGTATAGTGTATGCCTTCTGAGCAGATGTCTGGACTGTAACTTTATCTCCAGGAAGCATTATATTATGGTGACTTTGGGAAATGGAGTTTAGGTATAAATTTACAAAACAACAAAAGTTCCCAATCATTTTGATCATCAAATAAAATGTGTCATTTTTTAATAAATTGTCTAGATGTCAGTTTGTGACTAAGATAATAAAAACTAAAAGAAATTGCCCATTCTAATGATGTGGGTATCTTAACAGCTCACACACGGATGTCTAGCCAAAGTAAATGGCCATGCACAAATGAGCTGCCTACAAAGATCAGTTCAGGAAATTAGATTTAAAGTCATTCAGAGCCCTTTGGTAGCAAGAGAACACATAAAAAGTACTGCTACAGTTCCTGAAAAGTAAAAATGCTTTTAATAGTTAATATAGAAAAGTAAAATGTAAAAATTGTCTGTGATTCAGAATAAAATGAAATGTAACCATTGCCACCTCTTGGTGACAACGTTTTGCACAGTTCTGGGCTTACTCACAGGAGAGACTACAGTAAAATCTCAAGTGGTACAAAAGTTACTCTAAAGTATTCAGTGAACTGTATGGGGGCTTTCCAGGGCAGGAACTCTTTTTTTGTTTTGTTTTGTTTTGGTTTTCTTTCTTTCTTTCTTTTTTTTTTTCAAAAATAAAAGGAAATAAGGAAGAACGACTATGAAAAAAAATCTTAAAAAAAATTAAAGTCAGAGGATGAGAGATGTCTCAGTACCTAAATGCACTGGCTGCTCTTCCAGAGGACCTGGGTTTGTTTCCCAGCACCCACACGGCAGATCACAATCATCTGCAATTCTAATTGCTGAGGAGCCAATATTCTTCTTTTGGTCTCTCCAAGCCCTGCACACATGCTGTGCACAGACATAAATGTAGGCAAAAGACATATACACATAAAAACCAAAATAAACCTCAAGATATTTTCAAAAAGGAATCAATATATATCGATAAAACTACTTATTACAACAATAAAAATACTTTTTATTTTTACTGTGTGGGATACAGAAAAGTGGTACACATCTTTTATAAAAGATCAATCTTATTTAATTATGTGTTTGTATGGGGGGGGCAGTATATGCTAGTGAGTGCTGCTATTTATAGAGGCCAGAAGAGGACATCACATCACACAGAGCTTGAGCTTCTGGAGACACCTGACTCAGGTTCAGGTCCTCTGCTGGCATCAAATGCACTGTTTCCAGGGAACCAAGATTTCAGCTCTGGTATACCTTTTTTTTTTTTAAAGATAAAAATGATTTTTTTTTTTTATAGAATGTAGCTGATTATAGTTTCCCCCACCCCTTCCCAGTTCCTTCTACCTCTCCTTCCTGGATTCACCCCCTTTCTGTCTCTCATTAGCAAAGAACAGGCTTATAAGGGATAACAACCAAACTCAACAAAATAAAATATAATAATATAAAGGGAAATCTATCATATCAAAGTTTCCTCCCATCAGGAGGAAAAGAGTCCTAAGAACAAGAGTCAGAGACACACTAGTTCTCACACTTACGAGTCCCATAAACATACTAAGCTACTAGCTACAATATATACTCAGAGGACCTGGTACAGATTGGTATAGATCCCCTGCTTTCAGCTTCGATCTCTGTGAGCTTATTTATCCTCAGTAAACTCAGTGGGCCATGCTCTCCTGGTGTGCTTTATTCCCTTTGACTGTTAAAATATCTCTACTTCTTCCTCTATGGGATTCCCTGAGCTCAGAGGGGAGGTATTTGATGGAGATTTTCAATTTTACTTTTTTTTTTTAATTGCTACATTTAAAATATTTGCATTCAACTTGTTTGTTTCTGTTTTTTAGTGTCATACCTTCCCCAACATCTCTCCACACTGTTGGCCAAACTCAGGACCTTGTGTTTGCTAGGCAAATGTTCCACCACAAGACAATACCCACAGTCTTGGGTTTTGGAGACAATGTAACTAAAAGTTTAAATTGGCCTCAGACAAAATCCGACCTCCAGTTTTGTCTTCTTGAGTGCTGAGGTAGTCTAGGCTCCCTTCACTAATCATGCCCCTTTAATTCCCTAGATTGACACTTTTGGGGGGGAGAATGGCTGAATTTCGTAGTTTTTTAGATTTATTTTATGCATATGAGTGTTTTTCTTGCATGCATGAAAATACAACACATGTATGCCTAGCGTCCAGGAGGGTATAAGAGGGTATTGGCTCACCAAGGATAGTAGTTATGGATGGTTATGATTAGCCATGGGGATGCTGGGAGCAAACTTGGGCCCCCTGTAAGATTCACTAGTGCTCTTAACTACAGAGTCAACTTTCTAGCCCCAGTTTTTATATCATTATGTCTCCTGATTTCTCAATGAATTTATCACTGACAAACCATTTCACCAGTTCTTGCTATCCTGAGATGTTCTTTGCCTTTATAGTCTTAAGACAAGGTGGGGGGATGATTATCTTTTTCCATTACTATGTTTCCCTTTAGCTTTGGGTTCCTTCCTTATTTCCACCTATCTAACCTCAGCCACTGCATCAGAAAAAAATCATATCAATTATAATTGCTCATCAAATCCCAAATATTGCAGATTGATGGTGAAAATTAAGACTATGTAACAATAAGCTAAAATACATTTTTCACTCAGTTATTTGGTTAAAGTTATGGAAAGCCAACTATTAAAAAATGCTAAGAAGTATTGTTATAAGATATCCCTATGTCTCTTGGGGCACTATTTCTGTAATAGTTAAAACAGTATTTCTTAGTCTCATTTTTACTATTCTAGTTTATATTGAGTATTTTTAATGAGTGAGGATGGACACTTTGCATAGAATAGCATAAGACTATATGAGAGTATATGGGACCATGATGGTGAAGCCACAGCTGCTACTTTGTTGTGTTAAATGAAGTTCACAGCTAAGGGCTGGTGTCAGTGAGTTCATAGCTAGATGTCTAAACAATCAACGAAAAGATAGAAAATATTGCACAATTTATCTCTAAGCCCACAATGTTTCTCTTTTCATTCTACATCAATTATTATTTTTCATTTTTTATCAAGTCAAGATGGCAAGAACAGCACAGAACCCTTAGATAAGTCTTTCAGGACCATGGAATTTGAGCAGGGAGGGCACTGTATTCCCTAAGGCAACCGGGATGGTGAAGTCAGCTACTAGATCCCTTCTTTCCACCTTCACTTAAAGTCACATGATGGGTGAGGTCCTGAGTCACTGTTGTGTTTCTACGCTTGACTCTTTTATCCTAATCAATTTTAGTCATCCTTATGGGGTCAGAAGGAGGGTAACATACAAAAAATGTTTTCTTTATTCTTTGACTTTTAATTAAAATATTAAATAATCGTATTTTACTCTGGAAGTTTTCACACCTCTGAAAAGTTGTAAGAATTCCACAATGGGCCAATGCCCATACACTCAATACTAAAATTCTACCACTAAGATTGCATTGTTCTTGTTAATCATTCATCTCTATCCATCCACCAATGGATCATTCAGTTTTGATTGTTATTTCATTCCTCCAAAGAAAAGTGAATTGCAATTTGCCAGCAGAAGATGATTAGGAAGCTATAAAACTTCATTTGTAACAGCAGTACATTTTCAAACAAGCACGACGAAGCGCTCGTGCAGCCCTTTGATAAAAATGAGTGATGTTGCAAAGTAAAGTCATTTATATGCAGCCATTATAGAGACCAAATGTGCATTAATGGCCAGATTATAAATTTCTTTGCTATGTGACTTGGCCCACTGGACCATCTGGCTTTAAGTAGAAAGCTCAGTTACTCAGATGCCATCCACACCATAAAAACCAGGAGAGAAAAACTCTTTAAAGTACTTTTCTTTAGTCGTAGCATAAGCTACCAGAGAACGGTATGACATCTCTTACTACAGTAAAGGGAACCATGGCTCTCAGTATGTGCCTGTTGGGAATGGGAGATACCGTGTGTTAAACAGACAGTGTATTTTCTAGTTGCTTTACTGTCTCAGAATAAATTTTTCTATTTTTTAAAAAATATCTGCCACTGTTGACATCTGGAGACCATTGTTCATAGGTTTAATGACTAGCATTCTTTCCCCTGGATAGAGCAAGGCATGTTGGTAAGGGGGAACGTAAGACACCTGAAGGGCTCAGAATTGAAACCCAGCTTGGATGCTTTTCTCCTCATGGATCCACACCTGTAAGAAGGATCAAGGAAAAGCCGAAGTAAGTGAATCATTCCAGAGTGGTTTCTCCTAAGAGACTAGCATGGACTTCCTCCTTAGAAAGTGAGATGTCCAATCTACACATGTTGGCTGTAGATGGTAGTGTGGCCGTGGGAGAATCAGGGAACTGAAGGCACACTGCCTGCCACTGTTCTAAGCAAAACATCACCTGAGTGACCCTGTAGCCTATTTTCAGAGAAATGTCCCAGGACACTGTCTTCTTTGTGCCTACGAATTATTTTAATAAAAATTCCCTTTTGTGATATAATGTGCCCTAGTTTGGAAAGTAGATTGTAGTTTTTACCCAAGGCAGACATCACTGAAAAAGAAATCATGAAATTTTATTGTGCTATGATTTAATCAACATAAAAGACCAAATAAGAAGGACGTTTTGAATTGAATTTATAGGGCAAGCATGCCTCTGGTGAAATCTATGCAGAGGACATGAGTGGATTCTTCTCCAGTTTGCTAACTGGAAAGCCCCAGCTTATTATGCTTAAGCTTAAAAAAAAATAATCTCATTTTGTTATGATTATTGTGTGTTTATGTGTGCATGAGTGTGAGTTCATATACATGCATATGTGTGCGTGTGTATGTACAGAGTCATGTGAATGTCAGAGGACAAATATTGACAGTCAAGTCAAGCTCTTTCCTTCTACTGTGAGTTCCTAGAATTGAAGTCAGGCCACTGGGAATGGCTGGATGACAAGCACTTTTTACCCACTGAGACATCTTGCTAGGCTGATCTTCAACCTTAAAGGGAACTAAGTAAAAAGGGAAACTCATCCTGCCCAGGTTTTGAAGAGACTCTAACCAAATTTCTTTTATACAAACAGACAGACTATATATACCTGCCATTGTCACAGGTCAGTCAAGAATAATCAGACACAGGTAGGCATGCAGGCATGGAACCTTTATTTGAAAAATATCCACCAGTTAAAGAGAAAAACTTAGAGAGAATTCAGGAAGCAAACGGACTGCAGAATCGTGAATATTATTTGTCAGAGAAGAATAAATCACATTTCTATTAACTATAGTTTGTGTATTCTTTCTGAATTAAGGAGGAAAAAAAATCTCTAAATCACTCAGAGCTCAGTGACAAATACATTTAAGATATCATGTGAGAAATACATTCTTGCAGAGTAATATGAAAAAGACAACAGAAATACAAAATCAAGAATGTCATATCAAGAATGGCATCTGACCAGGTTAATTACTGTGGTACAAACTCAATCCCTAGGTATGGTTTAATGACTATTCTTGGTTGTCAATTTGACTACATCTGGGATTAACTAAAACCCAAGAGGCTGTGTATATCTATGAGGGATTCTTTCTTAATTAGATCATCTGAAGTGGGAAGATTTACTTATGTTGTAGATCTTATGTGGTAGGAAGATCAGCATTTAATAAGAACCAAACCTTTCTCTGGCAGCCTATATAATGGACATAGAAGGAGGAAGCTTTTGCTTTTTGCCTGCTTGCCCTTGATCTCTTTGGCAAGTACATTCTTTCACAAGAATTAGAGACTACTTTGGGATTCCATCATATACTGAAGGCCAGTTGAAATATTCAGCCTCATGGACTAGACAATTTAGGCTTAAAATTTGTAGAGAGCCAATGGTTGTACTATCTGGACTACAACCTGTAAACCACTATAATAAATAACCACATCTATCAATCCATCCATCCATCCATCCATCCATCCATCCATCCATCCATCCATCTACCTATTTACCTACCTACCTATCATCTATCTATCTACCTATCTACCTACCTACCTATCATCTATCTATCTATCTATCTATCTATCTATCTATCTATCTATCTACCTATCTATCTATCTATCTATCTATCTATCTATCTATCTATCTATTTATCTATCTATCTATCTATCTTATCAGTTATGTTCCTCTAGAGAACTCTGAATAATGCCTATGGGTAAGCAATATTTTTCCATCCTTGTATTAAAATATGTCGCCTCACATCAGAAACACTCAAATCCCTTTCTGTCTGAATGCAGGCTTGTCTTCAAATTGGTTTTGACATACTGTAATGAAAAGGAGACATGGCTATTGGTCTTCTAATTTTGGTAGGAAGTGAAATTGCAGCTCACACCTTGTTCTTCTAGCACCTGAATGGACATATTGTCAAGCTAGGTCACTGAATGTCTGAGGCTGTTATGAAGAGAAGGAGAATCTATTAGTAGTGTTGTCCCATCCACATGCAACTGAATTTATTTAACTGAGAAACTGCGTTATTAATCTTATCAGTTAAATAAAAATCACCTATCATTTAAAGATGGAGACAGAGGCTGGGTAGTGGTAGGACAATCCTTTAATCCCAGCACTCAGGAGGCAGAAGCATGTGGATTCTTTGTGAGTTCTAGACAAACCTGGTTTACAGAGCTAGTTCAAGGATAGGCTCCAAAGCTACACAGAGAAACTCTGTCTTGAAAAACTAAAACCAAACCAAACCAAACCAAACCAAACCAAACCAAACCAAACCAAACCAATCAACCAACCAACTGAAAAACCAAAGAAAGCACTTTTCAGAGCACACCGAACTCAGAGAATTGGCAGGAGCCTTTTCCACTTTAAGTGCACAGATTTCCCAATGATCACTGAGCAGCCACAGACATCGAAACAGTAATTCTCATTTCTTATGTAAGTATACATGACAAACTGTGCTGAGAACATCATATGTCCTTTCTTAGTTAATCTTCAGATCATTTTATTTAATCCCCCCAATGCCATTGCTCCACATCTATACCAGTTTTCATTGATAAATGGAAATATAAAAGCTTTAAAATTGGATTTCTAGACATCTGACTTGACCTTTCCCCAATTTATCTCATCTCATGCCAAGAGAAAGCACTACTTGAAATAAAAATTAAAGCACATACCTAAATATACATTTCCCATTTCATCTCTATAATCTATTTCCCTCCAAAATTCTCATCAATTACCCCTCTATGCTATCTTATTACCTTATCTGTTCTTCTCTTATGCCAAACACAGTATCTCTTAATAAAGGTAACTTTTTTTTCTGGAAATGAACTCAATGTCCAGTTAATTCTACCTGTATAAATGTTCCTACACTACGAATTTCATTTCATGTGTCATCTCTTCCAGGAAGCCATCTTGATTGCTTTGGTGTCTTGATTTGACTGTTTCTTCTTTATTATTAAATTATTAAAATTTAGTGTTCAGTTATAATAATATTAAGAGATGGTGTCTGAATGAGATTGGCCGCTTTAGGTTCATATATTTGCATGCTTAGTCCCCAGTTTGTGAACTGTTTAGGAAGGATTAGGAGGTGTGGCCATGTTGGAGAATGTGGGCTTTGAGATTTCAAAAGCCTACTGCAGGCCAGTCTCCCCCCACCCCCATTCTCAAAGTAGGTCAAGATCCTCTCAAACTGACAACAACATCCATTATAAGAGTTAAGACTCCTTTTAAATAACTTTCATGCATCATTGGGATCATTTGCCCTCTACTTCCTAACATATGTAGATATAGCATTTCATTCCTCTGTAGATTTCAGCAGTAAAGTACCATTTTAGAAGCAGAAAAAAAATTACCCTCACTAGAAAGCACATTCTTTTGTTCCCCCATCTTGGACTGTCTTGGACTCCAGAACTATGAAAGGTAATTTTGGTATTCATAAATTATAAATTATCAATTGTGTGGTATTTTGTTACAGTAGCACACACAGGTTAAGGCAGCTTTCAATGATTATATCAGGTACCCTCTACTTGAGTCACATAGAATATCAGGCTGATGGTATAACTCAGTGTTTGTCTAGTATTCACAAAGTACTGGATTCAATCCCTAGAGCTGTTAACAACAAACATAAAAAAAGAAAATCCCAGTGGAGATAGTTTATAATATTATTTACTGTAAACTTGGTTCTTTTTGTTCCAAATCTGAGTGTTAAAACAAGATTTTCAAAATTTATAACTTCAATTACTGCTCAATGTATGTTTGACATCACAATGTATCCAGGAGCATAGGTCATCAAACTAACACTTCCTTATCAGAAGATGGAAAGCCATTTGTGAGATATCCTTGCCATAGAACACTGTCTACAGAGCCTGACAGCTCTTGGCATCATAACCAAAGCAGCAATGGTTACCCTCACATAAACAGGAGGTAGAGACAAGCTTTCAACTGAGAGTCCACACACTCAATACCTGTTATGATGATCCCTGTAGTATGTGGTTTCTGGCCAGACTTTCTGGCCTAGCTTGGTGGCCTAGATTTTCAGACCCACAGTCACATAGTCCCATTGAAATGCACAGACACTTGTATTAATCGTACACTGATTGACCTAGGGCCCAGGCAGATAACTTGCTGACTCTTTACCCTTAAACAAACCCATGATTCTTATCCTGTTCAGCCATGTGGGCTTGGTACCTTTTATCAGAGCAGCATAGTTGTCCCCTGTTTCTTCTACCTTCTCTGTGGCATTTCTGCTCTCCTCTTTCTGTTCCTAGAGTTTTCTTAGTCTGGTAGTCCTGCCTACACTTCCTGTTGGCCTTTGGCCAATCAGCGTTTTTATTAAACCAGTAAGCGGGACAATTGTTTACAATGTTACATAATTCCACTATAGATTCCTCCCAGTGTTTTTTTTTTTTTTTTTTTTTTTGCCTTAGTTGTAGAATTGGTCTAACTAGGGACTAAAGAGGGTAGGTTATCTGAAGATTGAACTTCATCTTCATTATATAGCTTTGGAAAAGCCATGACCCATTCTAATGTACAACTTTTCATTGATATGGCTGTTTGGGTCACTAATGCTCTTGTAAGGAAGTCCAATAAACTCACTTGTTCACCCAGCTAGTTGGATAGAATCATTTCTCCCATCTGTTGTTGGTGCTCAATCTGGGAGGAGGAGGTATTTGTTCACATCTCTCAAGAAATGTTAACATAAAAGTTGCACAAGCTTGTCCAACTGTTATCAGTAAATTAACATACATCTCTCATCTTCCTGAAAAGTTACATTGAGTCTGTTCATTTTTTCCATCTCAGTGGATACCACCTTAATCTAGTCCATAATTGTTTTTCCTTGCTAACAATTCCAGTAGTCTCCCTGTGAGGTTATCCTTATCCTTTATCCCATAACAATCTGTTATCCAAGTTAGAATTATCTCTCAAAACGGTAATTGGACATTTTAATTCCTTAGATACCAACCTTCATTAAAAGAACAGAACTCTTGAAGTCCTATATGACAAACAGGATGCCAGACCCTTCGATCTTCTCTTTTCCATTACTTTTGGGGTACAGCCTGCTTCTCCCATTTCTCTACTAAGGTTTTTCCAAGCATAAGATCTCTGAATAGGGTAGTCTATATTTCTGTTCTCCCACGGTTTTAATTTCTCATTTTTCTAGAATTAGCTAAGCCATCTGCTCCAAGAGAAGTACTTAGAACAATAAATATAACGTAAGCCACTAATTATCCACTCTTATAAAAGAACTGTTCCTTGTCCAGTTAGAATCCCAAGTAAATATTTATTTTTTTCCGTACTCTTATTTAATCTGTATCTTTTCCTGGACTATACATTAGAGGACAGCAATGAGCTGGGCCACTGAATGCCAATTAATTATACTTATACACAGTGGAATTTAAATATTTCTTCAAAACTTAGCACTCAGAGAGCAATTCCTGGGAAGAGCTATGCATGCCATAAAACATGTACTTTGAGAAGAGGTAATTTTGTATAGGCACCAACCCTCAGAGCTAGATGTGGGATCTATATTTCTCAGCATTGGAGGGAATTATGGCTCATCTTTACCTCTTTGTCTTACAAGAGTGGTACAGCACTACATAACAGTACCAGGTGCCAGTTAAAGTTCTGACGCAGACTGACTGCCATGCCTTCTTGCCCAGCAAGATACTACTGCAACTCTTAGCTAATATAAGATAGATAAGATAGATAATATAGATAGTTCCCAATGAACTATCTATAAAATAAAGTCACACAGATTTGATGGACATGGAGATTCCCATGGGAAGCCACACTTTAGAGGAGACTTCTTTCCCTTCATGCTCTACTTTTATGAATCATATCTGCCATATCTCTTTCCTATCTACATGGAGCAGAAAACAGAGAGCTCCATGTTGTCTGATCTAACCTTTTTCTTTTACCAGCAGCCATTTCCCCAGAGATACTGTTTACCTCTGACTGTGGTTGCCTGCACCAGATACATATTTTTATGCTACTACTGAGTTCTTGGGCACATTGCCATGTTTTGAAACTGTTAATGATTAGGATTAGAATACACCACACCACCTTTAATTCCAGCACTCGGGAGGCTGAGGAAAGTAGATCTCTGTACTTGGAGGCCAAACTGGACTATGAAGTGAGTTCCAGGAGAGCCAGAACTGTTACACAGAGAAACTCTGATTTGAGAAAAAGCAAGCAAACAAACAAATAAACAAAACCCCCACAAAATTCCGAGAAATCACCACACCCTCTTAAGCTAAGTTGATATTTGTACATAACTGTGTACGTTTTCACCCAAATATGAGAAACTCATGGGTCAAATACTAGACCCACTCAGGACTGCAGCACCAAACATAAAATGCCTGTTTGATTGAGTCCAAATCCAGGAACAGATCTAATTTAGCTATTCTGCAATATTCACAAGGAAGTAATAGCCCCTTAGCACATCAACATCAAGGTGTGTGCAAACAACTCCAGGAAGAGTTTCAACAATGAGAACAGTGCTAATTCCAAATGCTCTCTGAATAATAATGTCAAGTCTCTCAGTAATTCTCTGGGTCCCTCTGGGATCTGACTATTAAAAGAGCAGCTAAAATGGAATCATCACTGGGAACTCTTGTGCTATTTCTGTCTGCTTGTGTTTTCTACCTCTCTGTAATCTCCCCTTTCTTTCCCTCTTACCTTCTCTCATATACTTAATATTTGTTTGATTTGACTGCAGAGAATTTGCAGTGTCTAGAACTTTTA
Organism: Phyllotis vaccarum; assembly: GCA_033318265.1. NCBI lineage: Eukaryota > Metazoa > Chordata > Mammalia > Rodentia > Cricetidae > Phyllotis > Phyllotis vaccarum. Next base: position 169,982,114 of record JARWLC010000001.1, on the reverse strand, counting down.
TACTGTTTCAAAAATAACAGTTATTTTGCAATATAAATGATAAAGGTTGGAGGGACGGTTTAGCTTTTAAGCACACTGGCTATTATTCCAGGAGACCTGGGTTCAATTCCTAGTATCAACTTGGCAGCTCACACCTATATGTAACTACTATTGGACCAGGCATAAATGTGGCACACCATATAAATCCAGGGAAAAGACCCATTCACATTTATGAAAATACATACATACATACATGGATGTGTGTGTGTGTGTGTGTGTGTGTGTGTGTGTGTGTGTGTCTACAAACATTGAAAGTAGTACACATACAAACATTCAGGGAAAATAGTCACACAACATTAACCAATCACATACACATATGTATATATGCATATACATATATACATTTATATATATGAGTGTGTATACTTGCATATGTTTGTTTGTGTGTGGGGTCTGAGTATAGGACATAATTGCTTTTTCTTTCTATTCTGGTATGGCATTTGTTTCCTTCAAGTGTGATAATCAGTACTTAGTGAAAATATCCAACCATATTCTCATGCATCAGAATAGATATGTTAGGCCTTTATTTTATTTAACCCTAAATTCTGGAATCAATAATGCTTAAAGCACAGAAGAGGTTTAAGACCTGGTCGCTGACTGTTCTTGTTTGGATATTTGGTTCATTCTCCTCATCCTTGGCTCAGTACTCATAGATCAAACAGGCAACAGCAGGACACACCATGAAAAAAATAATGTGTATCTCTCTATGTACCTCTTTAGAGATTCAAAACCTGTGAGTTATTATTTGGTAGTCACCCAATGAAAAAAATTGAAAAGAAATGCGTCTAACTTTCTAAATACACAAAAGTATGCCAATAAGAGAATTCCCACAGGGCTCTGGCCCTCTCCATCTTCTCGATTCATGATAATGCTAATGATTTCGGTTGTACGTACCTCAGAGGATGCTCAGATATGCTAAGCTTGTTCCATCTAGTCTAGGTATAAGAAATCAGTGGGCCATCACAATAATAAGATAATGAAAGTATTGTTGTGTCACTTTACAGCTGAGGAAAATAGAGTCAGATGTTATCAACTATGTGAGACAACATCTATACTTCTGTATGTACAGTCATGTAAATGCCTACGTGATTTCATAGGGGAAGATATATTGAGTGGAAAATACCGAGTCACACAATGTGTAAATAGTTTTGGCCATTAAACTTTTCACTGTCTGTAGATTCCTGAAATTACCCTCAAAGTTTAGAAATTCTTTCCATGGCATGTAAAATGAAAACAAGACAATGCTATGTATGTTGAAATGCTAACCACTGTCCATTCATATATTTATTTAATAATGAAAGAAATCATTATAGCTCTGATAAATAAACAAGTGGCTAGAAACTAATCCCAAGAATCATTTAACCTATTAAGCAAATGGCTGGCAAGACAGTATGAATTAAACTTGAATACAAGAGAATATCATACATGCAACATTTGAAGCCCCTCATATACAGAGACATGGTGATAGCTGAATAGCTTCTCCATCAATAGAAATCAGGAATGTGGTCTCATTGAAGTATGTAAATACTCTATGTGCCCACTGCCATGATTGTTGGAATCAATTCAAATGTTCATGATAGATGGGGTGAAGAAGCAGACAGTGGAATGATCCATTGAGAAAGCTAAGAAATACAACACATCTACAAGAAACACACAGAGAGAGGAGCCTAGAGGTATGGAACTCCCAGTTCCTTTTAAACCATATTAAGGATGTTAAGACTTTGCCCTGTACATTATGCAGAGAGTTGTGGTACAGGCACAGTCAGATTTGTATATTAGAAAGATTCCTCAGTCAGCACTGCACACGATCACTTGTAGAAGAAAGATGGGAAATTTGGAGTCTCTTAGATAGGTGAAATGTTATTTCAGCCCCAGGAAGACAATAGAAAGAGAAATGTACCAAGTTGGGCTCTTGACATTTCTCTCTAAGATAATATAAGAATGTCAAATAATGAATGAATACAAAGGTGAAAGCAATTTAAGCAGCTTTGAAAAATCTGGTGGCTTTGACAAATGTGGCCTACTGATTAAATGCTATTGATGAGAGAAGTCAGGAGTTTAAAGCCTTGGAGTGCAGACTGGAGCAATGCGGGAGTGTTTGGGAAGTATATATTTTGGGAGTAGTAGCTGAGTTAAGTTTCAGAAATGTTGCCTTCCACATGGTTTGGAGAGTTAAAATACGGCTGTCAAGTAGGAAGTTAGAGATCTTCTCTTCCCTGGAGCCTTATTAGATGGAGAAAGAAATATGGAAGCTATACATACATATGTGAAGTGCAAAAATGTAAAGGATGGCTACAAGGATGAGAAGAAATGACTATAGAGGTCCAATGGGAAGACCAAGGTGGGAAGCCTGAGAACCGAGAACCTTTAGGGAAACAGAGAAAGGGATGTGACATGGGAATGTCTTTCTCTATGCTGTGAATATTAATCTTTAAATAAAGAAGCTGTTTTGACCCTTGGCCAACACTGTAGCCAGAGACAGGAGTATAGTTAGAAGGAGGGCAGAGTCAGAGACAGATCGAGCCAGGTGCCCAAAGAAGAAACATGTAAGGGACACAGGTGAGACACGGGCCACGTGGCAGACACATTAATGAGAATGGGTTGAGTTAAGGTGAAAGAGCTAGCTAACAATGTGCCTGAACCATAGGCCAAACAGCATGAAATTAATATAAGCATCTGTTTGATTCATTAGGACTTTGGGATTGCTGATCCAGATAGGCAGTGGGGGACATGACAGATCCGTGGAGCTAGCCAGGCCAGAAACCTCATTGTAACAGGGCTGTACAGGATGAAGCAGGTTGCTGGCTGTGGAGAGATTTAGCAAAACATAGACAATAATGTGACACACTCATCTCTCTGTGTACCTGTCAGGGAGTCCAATAGGAAAGAACAAAATCCCTTCCCACAATGAAACAGCACACTAAATACGAGTTTATTTTGGTTTTTCTGCATGTTATAACCTCCATATCTCACATAAAATATTCACAGAGAAGTGTTTTCTTTGAAGTCTCATTCTATATTGACAAATGAAACTCAATCAGGCATTAAAATGGTCTCACCATATCTTTTTAGTCCTTAAAAATTTTAAAGCAAGAATTATTCTTATGTTGGTTTGGATAAAATTATACACACACAAAGAGGTGTGGAGGGGAACACACACATCTTTAAAATGGAGTTCAAAGTAATTTTGAGCACTTAATAATATTTCAGTATAAAATATAGTTTGTCTATACATAAGACAAGTTTGATTTTATAGTCCATTTCGCCATCCTGGAAAACGAATGGTTGTGAGGATATGAAGTAGTACAATGTGGTTCTCAACCTTCCTAATGCTGCAACTTGTTAATACAGTTCTTAATGCTGTGGTGACTGTCAGCCATAAGATTATTTTGTTGATACTTCAAAACTGCAATCTTGCTACTTTTATGATTCATATTGAAAATATATTATGCATGATCCAAAATGGTTTTAACCTACAGGTTTAGAACCATCAGGCTAAGAGCCAATGAGCAGCACTGGAATCTGACTCAACTAGATTCACATTCTGATGTTGTACTTCTTACCCTTTTTGACTGGCCAGTTGCTTATACTCTGTATCTTTATCCTCATTTCTAGCATAAGGGATACTGATTTCACAAAACTCATTAGGAGGTATATGGTGAAAATGCCTGCTTGATACAGTATCTGCATGCAAAACTTCAATGACTACTAGCAAAACAAACTATAAAAAATTTTAACCACAGGATGTTTCAAATCTTACATTCCAGCCTGGTTATGCCACTAACCAATAGGATGTATGAAAAAAAAGATTCACCACGAAGAAAATTCCACTTAGATCTCAAATGAATAGTACTTTTCTGAATTTTTCTTTCACAGTGTGAGCACTTTATCTTTAAAATCAGTGTAAATATAAAGAACCTCATAATATCACACTGAAAAAATAGAAGCAACTCCTCTGGTTATGGTAAGACTCCGCTCATGTCTACATGTATGCACATCTACAAATACATGTGTATCTCAACATTTATGGTGTAGTAGCAGGAAAGAAAAAAATCCATTCTTAATTTTCTATAGCCGCAAAAGGAACCATATACAGAACATAGCTCTACATTTCCCAGGTAGCTTCCTTTACATTTCTTTAAAACGGAATTGGTCACAATCAGTAGTATTTCAACATTCATTCAGTTATTGGACAATGCAGAAGCCAATCTTTACTGGGAGGTTCTCTACCCCTCTTAACAGTTACTTTTCTACCCTGTAAGTATACAATGTTTACTGCTCCCAGTGATTGCAATCTTTTCCAAGAAAACCTATGGCACTTAAACATAATCAATACTAACCTCAGAGCATGTGTGTTATCAACACGTTTTCTTGAGTAATCAAAGCATAAAGTTTATCTTTGCTTTTTCTTTTCTCTTCAAAAAGAAATTTATTTTTGGAGTGAATATACAGTTATTCTAAGAAACAAAAATTTCAACTTTCAAAATACAACCTTGATTCTCTGATTAAAAGAGAATGTTCTTATAGGGGGTGAGCAGCATAATATCAACAGATATCACCACAGCATAGTAATTCAATTGTTTTAGCATGTGCTTTGATTTCAATGATTACTAAGTTAATATGTAGGTCATCTGGGGCAGGACCATGATGGCAGCTTGGAAAGTCCAATTGGAAAAACATTTAGGGAGGCAAAGAGAAGATGTAGGGAGAAATCACATCTAGGACAGAGATTGAAACAAATTTCTGAGTTCATCAATTCACAGGAAATCTTTGGTCAGATAAAGCTTGCCTGGTGAGCACAACTGCCAAGCTACTCAGATCTCATGAACATGTGCTGCTTTCAAAACAAGAAACTGCAATGAAGACTGTGGGCATATGTGTCTGGGTCTCCTAAGAGAAGCTGGAAGATGGGCTTTTACAAAGTAAGACTTATTTGAGAATTTCATTCACGAGTGCAGTATTGACATCATTTCCACCTTACTCCCAGCCCCTTCAGTGTCCCCCATTTACTCTCAAATTCATGACCTCTTCTTGTATAATTGTTTTTATTACATATAAAATCTGGATTTTTATGTGAAGATATTCAAAGACCATGAATATCTTCATGTGCACTTTAAAAAACTGTGAAAATTATCTGGACAAATGAAAGGCATCTTTCCTAGAACTTCAAGTGTGTGACATGAGACTTGGAAATTTATGCTCACAGGAGCTCGTCTGCAAATTTGGCCTGATTTAATGTAAAAAAATCTATGAATAAGCCTTATCATTGGATTGCTCTAGTATTTACAAAAGGCCAACTATAATCCTATCTAAAGTGAACTTTCTAAAGCCCAAGATAGGCAGCTTGTGCTCTGAAATAGGAATTTTGTTTAAGTGTGATCTTGTTCTCTTCATGAGCTCCAGCTCTCGAATTATTTGACCCTCCCTATAACTCTTCTTAATTTTCCTTTCCAATGTTTCATAGCCCAGAAATTTCACATAACTCTTGGCTCTTCGATAGCACAACCCTCAAAGTACAAGCCAATGTAAATGTGAATAGGGCCAAATTCAAAATCAACTTAAATTTATCCTAATGCCTCAATATAAAAAGGAATCAAGAGAAGTATAGCTAGCACATTCTCATATTCTCATGTAAGAAGCTTCTCCCACCCCACCCCCCGTTTTATTTTATTTATTTATTTTTTCACTTCTTGCATCTCTTAAGTCTTAGTGAGATGTTGGTGGGACCAGGCACAGCAGAGAATGCTCTGCCTCACAGCCCCCTGCTTCCCTCGCCCATCTTCCCCCAGGTCTTCGGCCTGACTCAGATGATCTCTGAGGAGAGAGTTTTTCCTTCCTTCCCTACTTGGGATGCAGGAATAAAAACTATGGGATTCCTCAGTCTCCATCAATGTTCAGAAGTAGACATAGGTCCTTCAGAGGGCAGCCTCTGAGATTTAAAAGGATAAGAGAGTAACTGGAAATCTAAGTGACACAGTCCAGTGAGGAAAAGGAACAAAAGCAAGAATGGCACAGAGAAAAGCAAAGCCTTGGGCTGCAACTCAGGGGGAGCATTCCAAAACACCAATTAGCATCCAACTATGGAATGGCTGAGGCCATTTTTAGCTGAATTTCTATAACTTCCTCCTTTTACATATAGATAACTTATCTATATCTATATGTTATCTATATGTAAAAGTTATCTATATGTAAAAGGATGCAACTTTAGGCAACTGAGTTGATAACTAACCAGTAAAACTCTTCCAAACAGAAAACAAGTTTTGAAACTAGCAGTTCCAATTGTCTTGGGGCACAGGAAAGAGAAATTGTAGAATCCTTTGACCTCCACAGGAAGCTATTTTATTGCATTAGGGGAACACAGGAAAAGAGAAAGAGAGAAAATATTTTTCTTTTCAGCAGCCATGAAATCATACAGATTTTTACTATGTGCCAAATGTCTATCACTATTGCTTTCCTTTGGTAGAAGGCATTTGACTCATTACTCCAAGGGGAATATTAAAAACAGCACAGCAGGAGAATACTGGGAAGGGAAATTATACGGAAATTTTGTCTTTTCTTCATCTTCTTACTTCTTCATTTGCAAACTTTGCTTGGGGAGTCATTATGATTGTTCATAAAGAGCAATCCTGCTCATGGCATCTATTCACTATTCTGTGTTATTCAGCATTTGGGGGATGGAGTCAACACCTCTTAAAAGGATGTCTCTTAACAGCAATCTTCAAAAAAGCCCCAAAGCAATAAATGTAAATACTTTGAAGTTTATAATGCTTAGCTTATTAAACTTGTGATGGAAATACCATGTAGTTCCATTAAATTCTAAATAAATCCGTGTAATATAAAGCACTGGTCAATGGTGCTTGGACTATTATAATGAGTTAATGGGGAATGGATTATGCAAATTAGTAGTATGAACCAGCATAAACTCTGTTTCTTTCAGGGAGTTCCCAGCACTGTTACCATCTTTGTTGTATCTTTCTTAGACAATTTAGAACAAAGTAAAATGTTATAACCCCAAACACATAGTTAATCTGAAGTATTACCAAACTTAGAATTTCTATCTCTTCATTTTTAGGAGTATGTTGTAAATAACAAATTATCCCACTGATTAAAACATAACATTCCATGCTTTGCAACTTAACATCTACCGTATGCTACAATTGCTTCATCATTTGGGGTCAAATGGATCTACAAACAGAACGAATTATTTCAAGACAAGATAATCAGTATTTAATCATCTCATGGGAGTGAAGTTCAAAGCCATAAGAGCAGCTCAAGCTGAATGTATGAAAAAGGATAATAGCCATCTAGTGATTACCTTGCAGGGCCTCCACTACTTGTAAATCAAAATGGGGAGGGATTTAAATGCCCCCAAAGATTTATCATTGACAGTGATTTAAGAAAACACTGACTGGTTAGTAGCCAGGCAGGAAGTATAGGCAGGGCAACCAGACTAGGAGAATTCTGGGAAGACGAAAGGCAGAGAGGCAGATGCCAGCTGGATGCAGAGAAAGCAAGAAGAGAATGCTGGACTAAGCAAGGATACTGAGCCACATGGTTAAACACAGAAAAGAATTATGGGTAATTTAAGTGTCAGAGCCAGATAGTAATATGCTTGATCTCCTGACTCAATAGTTACTATAATATTAAGCCTCTGAGTCAATTATTTCATAAGCAGCTACAGGACTGCCCAGGTAGGACAGAGAAACTTCTGACTACAAATGGCGCTCCCACACAGTGCACATGCATTCACATAAAGCCTGAGAAAGTATAAAAAGGGTTCTAGAAATGGAGCCCAAAACAGCTGTGTCTCTCAAGTGGGTAGTGATACAGGAGTGTGTGAAAGCTTGAGCCGCAACATGATAGGTTCCCACAGTCTCACAGAAGCCCCAGTCAAGCAGGAGGTGCATATTATGAATTTAAGGTTCATAGAGACAAAAAGGGAACAGAGTTAAGTTTGGTTTCTTGGTAGCAGCATTTTCTCAGGTGGGCTCTGTTTGCTGGCAGTAAGCAGAGGTGCACCACCTTTGAGAGAGCTTCCTGACTCCTTGTCTGTTCCAAACACGCACAGACTTTTATTACTGTTGCTGCTCAATAAACAACACTATTTATGTGACATTTGCATTGCATTAGTTACTATAAAACTATAGCCAATTTAAAGAGGAGGTATCTAGATTACATGCAAAATTGTCATTTTATTTGAGGGACTTGAATATCCCTGGGTTTTGGCATGAGGATACATACAGGAACTAGTTGCTGGCAGATACCAAAGGACAAGGTCCTTGAAAGTACTGGGTCTCATTGTGGTTCTGAAGGTATGTAGCACTTGAATTTGATCTCTGCGCAGAGGCCCTACACAGGGAAATAGAAAAGGAACTGGCAAGCTCTGCTTAAGCTAGGATGCAATTAAGACCTTATGAAGCACGGAAGAATGGGTTAAAACGTTTCTAGGTGTGTGATTATAGGTCGTGTATTGGAAGCCTCTGATCATAGGTTGCACATGGAAGTCTACAAAATGTACCTCTTCTTGCACGTTTTTTTTTTTTCCCACACATGATTTTTTTAAAAGGTGAGTTACTTCCCACCCTAAAACAATAAAACATTTTGACACAAGATTATACATTCTTCTTTTCCCTTTTGAAAGACCAAATATTAGTATCTGAAGCCAAGCTCTGCTTTTTTGATTGGATGGAACATTCCCTGCATTGGTGGATTCAACACCTTTACCCCCTGCCGTACACAAAAAGTTTGTTCACTCAAATAATTCCTTTTTTTTTTTTTTCAAGGGCGCATGAATTTATGCTTTGATCATAAAAGTTTCTTTGCCCAGTGTAATGTCAGCAGATGTGCTGTCAAACGCGTGCTTGGGTGCTTGGGTGAACGCAGTGTTTGTGCTACTTGACAGGAGAAGGCCATGTTTCAGGGGATGCCTTCTGCTTGATCTCAAATGAGCTGTGGATTAACACAAATTAAGAAGGCTGAATCTTGCCTCAAATCTTTGACCCTTCCTCTCAGGCAGAGCTCCTTCAGCAAATCTTCACTAAAATAGAGCAATGCTGTTGCAAGCCGCTGAAGATGGGATGTGTGTTACACAGCATCTTGGCATCAGTAGCTAACGAGTAGGCTGCATTGTCGCTTTTCTCTATTTCTGCCTGCATGTTCACCTCATTTATATTCCTGATGAGAGGTAGGAGCAAAATGGAAACAGAAAATTAGTGATAGAATCCAGAAAAACTAGGAGTGAGACAATTTCTGGGATGACTTAACTCAGTCTCTTCATCTTCCCAAGTGAACTAAATTTCTGGACTCAACTCCGATTTCTTTCATAGCAAGTCAAAGGTAGAAAAGGTAGGGTTCACCCACTTGGAATCTCATAAAGGAAAGCTCCTTTGCAACCTTTCTTAGATTTAAATAAACAGAGACAAAACAAGAAATTCATGTACAATCCTCTCCTCCAAGCAATCAAACCCACCATTTGGAGTCTGTCCCCAGACAGACATGGAGGTATGTCTCTCTGAGGTCTTTCACGGAAGGCAGCCAGAACCAGTGAAAAGTAAATGCTTTCCAAATTCACTGACAATACCCTCAAAGGGTGAGGTTAACAGGCTTAAACCTTCCTGGCTTTTGTTATTTCTCACACATTCATTCACAACTAGAAATATGGTTATCCTTTTAGTCTGTGAGGCAGAGTTCAGAGATGCTTTCTACTTTCAAAGACTATTTTCTGTAATGCTCTAATGATGCACACTTTCCATTTTTCATTTTGAATCACAAAATTTTTGTGGTAGTTCTATTGTTGCCTATCCAGATGTATTTATTTCCTATCTAATATCTTGCTTTCTTTTTGGACCAGATTCAACTGCCACACATAATATTGATTTATAAAGAGTGGCTGCTTGTATGTAATTTTTTAAAAGAGAAGTGTTGCATGTTGATTTCAAAGGATAAAATCTTTCTGAATATAGAAAGAAACTAATAACAAAAATAAACTAATCGATAGGATAAACACCTTCAGCGGTTAATGGTGAGAGGGATCAGAGATTCCCTACTCCCTGCTGATAACAGGAAGAACACAACATATATAATCACAGTTAATTGGTGAAGAACTTCACATGAAATGAGGACCAGAGAGAATCTGAGAGTTGGAAAATCAAACATCCTGTAACAGGTCCTTTAAAACCATGAAAATTCCCAGCTGTGAAGATGAATACACACATAGTCTTTGATGGTTGACTAGGAATGACTTCATCCTCTAGACAAAAAAAGAAAGATTAAAAAATACAGAGAGAACAGAAAACAAGAAGACAAGTACTCAAGGGTAGAAAAAACAAAGTACCCCAGAGAATCCATACAGGCTGCTACACAAGTCTTCTTCCTTTAAGAAAGACAGCTCATATAGGACAAGTTTCAAGCCCAAAGCTTGCTTTTGTAAAAACAAGGGGAAATGATATTTTACTCAAACACTTAATTATCATCTTGCCAAGAAGTGATTTCAATAAATCTGCAAAATCACTAAGAATGTGTTGTAGGTGGCATCGTCTGGGGCATGCATGCACAGACTGCAGAAAAATTGTACTACTGAATTCCTAGGCTGTGGAAAAATCACAGGTACTCTGCTATTCCTCCCAAAGATGATTAATACAAGTTTGTTAAACAAAACATAAAATGCATAGACTCCCTGTGTGGAGAAACTACAAATTTCTGTTACTTTGGAAACATTATAATAAGAAATAGAAAGAGTGAGATTGTCTTATTGTCCATTTTTTTTTTTTTTTATATCACCAACATGTATACAAATTCTTCATAGCTTCTCCCAGGAGAAACCCAAGTTCTTTTTTTAAAGTGAAATTGGTCATGTGATTGCCTTTGTTCAGTTAAGCAGTAGCAAATATAAATCAGTGTTATTCCAACAGCTTTTACACACTGGGGTCTGTCCTCTTTGTCATGTGACTTTCTTCACTACCATGTAGGTGAGTATTGTAGTACGAAGTTTCTGGCCCGGACTTTCCGGCCTAACCTCAAGGTCTAGACCCGCAGACCCGTAGACCCGCAGTCCCACAGTCCCACAGAGATACACAGATGCCTTCATTAGTTTTTGGCTGATCAGCCTCAGGCCCAGGAATATCACTTGCTAGTTCTGTACCCTTCACCTAACCCATGTCTCTTGTTCTGTTCAGCCATGCGGCTCGGTACCTTTTCTTAGGGCAGCATAGTTGTCCTCTGCTTTTTCCAGGCCTCTCTCTGGAATTCTGTCTGGAATTCTGCTCTCAGAGATTTTCTTATTCTGGTAGCCCCGCTTACACTTCCTGCCTGCCTTTGGCCAATCAGCTCTTTTTTATTAAACCAGTGGGTGGGACAATTATTTACCATGAAACAATACAATACCCCTACAGAGTACGTGCTAGCTAAATGGAAAGCGACACACCATCTGGAGAGACCTTCAAGGATGAAGAGTAAGTGATGCAGTGAATATTTGTTTTCAATACACTGTAGCTGCATGTAGCGACCACATTGCTGTAAATGAAGATTACTGTCATTGATACGTGCATCACCAATTATCTAGGGTGAAAAATAACAGGCAAGTCATTCTTGGGGTGCTTCATAAAGCTTGGCTCTAAAGTAATTTCTTTTCCTGATCTTTCGTTAGTAGATGGGGCCTGCAGGTGGACCCCAACTACCTACACTTCTCAGAAAAACTTCACTATGAAATAGCTAAGAAACTGAGGCTTATGTGTACCATTAACATGATGAAAAAATGGCAGACTTGTTATTAAAAACTTGATTTTTTTTTCTGACAATTATCAGTCTTATTACACTGTTTCTGAAATAGCTAATTACTGAGCTAAGGTATATAAAAAAGAGATATGGTTTAATTTATGAAAAGGGTTATTAAGTCCTCTAGCCAAAGGACGGAAGTCTATCTCTTACTTAAAGTTAGTATGTTTCTTATTCTAAAGAATGTTGAGTCCACTGATGAAGAGAAAGCCATTGCTGTTGGTAGAAATGGTTCTTAAGAAAATAGCTTGTGATGGGCATAGGCTGCTCCTCAGAGATAAATGTCTAGCTCTGACGTTTACTAGAAATTGCCAAAGGGAACACACACGAACCCATACTGAAACCCATGCTTCTCTGATAGAGAACACAGAATATAAAACTGACAACATAAAATATATGACAACTGCTTCCATAATTATCTATATTTGTGCTTCATCTACTTTTATCAAAAGTACAAAATATACAACTGCTAATATGATTCTGATTTGTGACACAATATTGAGAAATCATGATGAATATGCATACTATCATCTACCTACATAAACATGTGTTTATGCTTGATATACCTTGTTATCTAGTTGTTGGAAACATTCAGTTTATTACATTCTAGGGATTTTGTAACCTTTCAGTTTTCATTCTTTAGCATAAGAAACAAATAACTAAATGCAGATAGTATATGGGAATATCAAATACAGAAAACAAAATTTGAAAAATGAGAACCTTTCTCCTATCAAAATCAATTTGCAGTTTGTATGTGAAAGTCTCTGAATTCGCAAAGTGTAAAAGACATTGTGCTATAATGAACATTTCTGTAACACACGCGAGCTCATATAGCATTGGTAAAGGTAGTCTTCAGTGTGACTCACACTGAAGCGCAAGGTTTTAAATAGGCGAAGTGAATAGAAAAAGAATTGCAAGTCTGAGCAGGTAAGAGAGAACAAGCAGTAGGAGTCTGTTTGTCTCTGCTGAAAAATAAGAACCGTCAAATGTTAGCAATTACATACAGAATTCACTTCTGAGATTTGTACTCAGCTGCCCTACTTTGTTCTCTCTTGCTGTGATCAACATAACAGACATAAGTAAATGGGGAGGGGGTTAGCTTACATGTTATAGTCTATCTTGGGGGAACCAGCCACAGAAGCTCCAGATGGGGAAACTGGATCCAGGAACCAAGGTAAAGGCCACAGGAGAATGGAGGAATGGTGCTCACTGATGATTACTTCTTCTGTCTTTCAAAGTTACCTTTATTATACAGCCTAAGTCTACCTGCCCAGGGATGGCACCCACTATGGTAGACTGGGCCCTCCTTTATGGACGGACAGTCAAGAAACCAACACCTCTGATGGGTGCAGTTTCACAGATGAGAGTCTCCTTTCCCAGATTTGCCAAGTTGACTAAACCAACCAATACATAAGCTAACAGGTGAATGGGAGTTTGTACTGAAGGCTGAAGGCAGGAGCCCCCAGAGAGCACAGGGCTGTGTTAGAATCCAGAGGGCAAAGATATCACAGGGTGTTTGGATTTTCTAAGGTCTACTTTGCAAGTCACCAGGGAAAGTCTACCTCATTTATCCTTGATCAGGTCAACTCTCATGGTTATCACGAGCAGCACAAAAGGACAGATTAAGTCAGCAGTGCCCGTGAGAGCCTGGATTGAGAGCTACCAGCAATCTGTCACCTCTGTTCTTCTGTTGGTCAAGGAATGTCACATAGCTTAATTCAAGATCAGAGGAGAAAGGGAAATACAATCCTCTGCTTTAGCAGAAAAAACTCACAGAAGGTTTAAAAAAACCACAGCTCACCAAAGACTCCATTGGGAGAAGTAACAGTAGCGTATAGTCAGAGAAAACATGAATTTGAGGGATAGCACTGGCCTATTATTTCTACATGAGTACAAATAACATGGTCTTCTAAGAATGCTCGCTATTGAGAAGCATATCTTGTGAAGACTAATTGTGCTTCACTCCTCTTCTATGAAATAATATCAGTTACCATTATTCCCATTATTATAATTACCATTATTTTTGTTACCATTGTTTAGACCTTAAGACAGCTCAAGCATTTATTTTCCCAGCCAATTCACAATATCCAATTTCTCCTCCAAGTTTTGCTTTTAGATATGAAGTAGGCCACTTGTGCCTATAAACAGGGGCCAAGACAAACAAAATACCAATTATAGAGCACATGTCCTTCTTTGTTGCTCTTGGCCCAGCCCCCATAGCTCTTGAAAAGGGAAATGTGAAATGAAAAGTGTTATGGGAGGAGGGGAATTTGTAGAAAATGTTGGAACAGGAAATGTGGAGAGAGAGTCCCTGCAGCCATTGGTAGGAGAAATGAGTTGCTTCTCTTCCAAGCCCTGTTTCTTTTGAAAACATTTCAAATAGATTGTTTGGAAAAGATGGTTGTGGACTGGTTCCTGGGGAATGGGACATGCTCTCTGTGGTAGCGTTCCAGCTTGCTGAGTTGGATTGGCTTGGAAACAGAAGTCACCACTCTGTAGCTTTAGTAGGATTGCCTCCACATTTCTTTCATTTCCCATTTACTGTCATGTTTGAGACTCTCTCTGCCTTTGAAATAAAGAAGCCATGGATCCATTTTTATGATGCATATTCCTGGGTCAGCTAAAATAGGCCTCAATATCATCTCCCCCTCTACTTATCATCTAATTGGACCTATTTGTGTTTCTTATTCTATTTATTCAAGTAAAATAATTACTTTAATTATCTACTAAGATAAATTCTCCCCTTTTTCATTGGAGATGTTATTGAGTAACAATTTGGCTTATTTCAGAAAGAACATGTCATAAAAGTTCAATTTTTATCTAATAATTATACATAGTAAATTTAATTGTTGCAGATGCTTGATTATTTCAGTTTAATTTCCTTTTAGGATTCATTTACACTCAGTTTTCTAACTTTAGCAGAGTTATTTACCCTTTATTTTTACCAATGATCTTGATATTTCTTGAACGTGTATATATAGGGCATGTGTGTCAGCACACATGTGTCTGCATCTGCATATGACTATAAAGAGGCCAAAGGGACACAAGATGCCTTTCTTAATCATCGTCTACTTTATTCAGTGAGACTGGTCTCCCAATGAATACTGAGTTTCTCAGTTCTGGCTAATAAGCTACCCTGCTAACCCTTTCCTTCTCTTCTGGGTGCTGAGAGTACATGTTCTTTTCACGCCTGTTTGGCCTTTTCTGTGTATTGTAGTGATCTAAATCCTAGTCTTCACATTTCTATAGTGGATGCTTTGTCCACTGAGACACATAACCTCTTGGTATTTTTCCATATAGGACTTAACTGGCTTTTGTGGCACTAGGGATTGAACCAAGAGCCTTTTACCTTGTGGTCAAGTACTCAGGCTACCATGGTGTATGTTTCCATCTATATGCCCAGAAAATGTTAGCTGAAAAATCAATAAAGAACTTCAGAGCATTTTTTTTTTCCCAGAAAGGTGGTATGTATATGTTCAAAGTGAAAATCTCGTCCTGGCCCTTCTCTGTACTCTGCCGTGAGGATGCCCTGTCCCTCTGCGGTGAGGATGCTCTGTCCCACTGGAAAACGAGAAGAGGATGGTTGGAGTCTTCCAGCAAAGATCCGTTTTTCAATAACCATCGGTTACATGACGCTAGAATGGCATTCTGCAATCCACTCTAAGCTTCCCGCAGTAAGCACTGGGCTGGAAAGATGGGTGATTACTGAGCTCTGCTTGTCTCAGCTGTCCCGGAAGCTGCTCTATATAACAACGCCCCCAACCCCTCCAAATACAGTCCCAGCTGGCAAAGCCCACCTGGATCTCCTTTGGCAACTTCTTTGTGTGAGTGACTGAGTGGCAGCTGAGAAAGCCTAACAGAACAGCTACCTGCTGCCAAGTTCTTCTTTTCTCTAGCTTCAGTGAGCAGCCCTGGGTCATTTTCCATAAACCCCGACACTCCTCAAGATAACTCAATCCAAAGGGTCAGACATGATCCTGCAGTCTTTTTTGATCGCAAGAGTCTCTGAGCATGCGTCCTGGGTAGATTTTTTTTTTTAAGGTCAGCTTATAGAGATCCTTGTGGCTCACACAGCTCTCTCAGTGGGAAAGGGGTCTGTCCTCTGCTTGTTTAGTGAGTACAATATTGGCATTATTATTTGCACATTTCTGAAGATTTACCATGGTAAAAACTCAGTCTTCCTCTTGGGGAAGGTAGCTTTTCTCTACAGGGGAGTTGCAGTGCCTTCTAATACAAACATGCGTACAGGGTTTGTAATATAAAACTCCCGCAGGCATTCCTTGATGTCTCCCTTCTGGCTTAAACTGCTGGGTGTGACTGGTTTAAAAGCTGTCAAAATGACATAAAACAGTTATTAAAACCATTGGCTGCCTCACTGCCAGAGGGCAATATTGTTCCATAAATAGTCGGCACTGCAATAGTGCTCAGAGCAAGACTAAGCCATCAACCTAAGGGCAGGAGGCATTTGTAGCACAAGGTAAAATGCAATCACATGTGGAGTCCCACACATGAATAACCGGACCCATTTTTTCCCCCAGCAATTTGGGCAAATAGGTACAAGTGAAACACAGACACTCTATATCTATTTGAGCACCTAAGTGAACATGTAATTGCACAATGAGCCTTTTACAGCAACTCAATTAAACATGTAAATTATTGTCTAATGTCCCCAGCAGCCAAAGAATATTTTCCGTGTCCGATGTCATTATCTTCTATCATGCATTTGTGCATCAAAGTACACATTTCTATAATTAAATGGCAATTATTTTTGCTTCCATCCCATTAGTAATATTTAAAATCACAAGTCTTCTCTCTGGTGCTTGAATTCATTACATTCTTAGTGGAAACACCCGTTAAGGGATTAGTGGGTGTCAATGGGGACAATCTTTTAGGATCTATGTCTTTGGGATCATAAACTGATAATGGGGTCCTTTAAAAAAACAGAGCTTTATAAGTGGGCTCTTCTGAAATCTTTAAGAGGAACTACCTATTACATATTCTTGGAGATTAATACTAATAACTTTTACAAAATATCAAGTATTTTAAAAATTAGCACTCAATAACTGTTCCCTTAAAAAAATAATTGCCTATCTGCAGAAAACTGGAGGTGATCTCTTCTTTGGTATAGCTTATGAAATTGATCATAAAAAGTGAATGGTAATATTGGAGTCTCTCTGTGGGTTGGGAAAGACAACAGATGAGAAACAGGAACTCACTGACTTTGGATCAGGCTGTTGGCAGTTTATGTGAGGTTTTGCAGATCCGAAGTGTGATAATCTTGGGAGGTAGAACTTGTAAAAGGTAATTCGCTTAGAGAAATTCTTGATATTGGGCCTATGGTGACAGATTTAACAACATCACAAATAGAGCCCAAGAAATGGCAGCTCCCTTCCCCTTTTAGTCATCCCCCCCCCCACCCCCATGTGAGGGCACAAAGAGATGGTAGTGAGAAATTGAGAGCCTGCCGGGAGGAAAATCCATTGGCATTTTGACCATGGATTTCCGGCATCTAAAATGTATAAACAAAAACTGCATCTTGATTAGGTAGCCTGGTCTCTAGTACTTGTTAAGAGCAGCAGGAGTTGGCTAAGACATGCATAGAGGTATTTTCTAGAAAGGTGATAGAATTCACCATTATTCAGATCAATTTTGAATTATTCCATGAGAATTTAAATAATCAGCCCACCCAAGTAGAATAGGAAAAATAATCATTTGTACTATAAGATGGTAAGATCCTGTGAGTTTCTTCAAGGTGGTGAATAAGAATCCCATAGAGTTGAAAAAGGTTTAGCAAACTGGTTAAAACAAGCCAGGGGGGATGAAGCTGAAAGTCTAATTGAATTACTCCGATTCATTTGAAGGTAAATATCACTGGATCTGCATCAAGACCTTCAGCACTCAGTTGTAAACTCCAAAGATTCAAGACACATATTCAGACAGGATGCTACCTTCATTATGCTATATTCCAATTGTGATTTTAAAATGATTAGGCTGGGGGACGTGTTTCAGTTATGTTCTGGAGTTCTCAATGACTTCAAAATTCAAACCAATCTAATCAATTTCTCATAATTGGCTTAGAAGAAACTGAGACAAGAGCAATGCAAACAAAGTGCTTTTAAATAAATCATAATTATCCGTGCAAATATTTCCAATAATGTGAGGTTTTAATCACATGACTACCAATTTGGAGACTACTTGCATTTAGGGGTGTGACAGGCAGCAGGGATAGGGAGGGGGGAGGCTGGCAGAAGCAGTGGCACATGGGATAGTGAGAAGCTAGGATATCATCCAAATTATCCAGACTTGAAAACGGTAGCATCAGGGCACCGTTTCTGAACTCTTCCTTATTAGCAGAGGGCTGCAATACATTTAATCTTTCCACCTCATTCCGAAAGGGCAGAATTCGTCTGGAATGCTTGTGGCTTTTTCTTTTCTTTTCATATGGCAAAAACATTTGTGTGTGTGTGTGTGTGTGTGTGTGTGTGTGTGTGTGTGTAACAGGGAGCAGGTGTTGTTGCTTATTCAAATTCAGAATCTGTTAGCAGCTTCCCGCTGAAGTCTCCTCCAATGCCAGCATCCTTCTGCCTTCCCTCACTACCTAATCGTCTATATTCTCATTACAGCAAACATTTTAAAGAGGGTTACTTGTGTCCTTCCACATGATGCAGTCTTCAACAATGATATTTTACTCCTGCTTAGGGGGTTAAAAAAATCAATATGATATGTGACCTCCTTGTGATTTTTTTTTTCTGAAACCTAGAATGAAAGTACTCCACTCAGTGCAGCTTTAATTAAACTGAATACATTATAAAACACTCTCCTAATTTGCTTTGCCTAGAAAATGTTTTTTAAAGTGTTACAAATCAATCAACTAATTGAGCTATGTAGTAGGATATGCAGATGGCATCTCCTCGCTGTTTTCACTCTGATGCTCAAGGGCCTCGCGTCACAGACAGGGTTTGTGTGGCCTAGAAATGTGTATTCTGTGGCACAAATAATGAGTTCTGAGTTAGTAACAAAGGCTTGCAAAGACTGACAAAACACTGACCAAAACCAGGTATGATGTGTGGAGAAAATGCAAGACAATATTAATAGAAGGGTGGCTACTTGCAGGAGCAGTCACCAGGCAGTCTATATTGGACCAAGAGCAGATGAAACTATCTGCTCATTCACAGTAGTGCCAGAGAGAATAAAGTGATACCTGAGACAGAAATGTCCCCCTCCTATCCCATACTGAGAACTACTAGCTTGTCATCTACTTTGTTCTGTTAGGTTCCTTTCCTAAATATTAATTAGGTACAGGACACTGGCCAGTGCTGGGGAGACTGGCAGATGGATGAATGGCATGAGATCTTTTCACTTACAAGGTTTTCATTTAACGAGCAATAACTGAATGCATAAAATTTCAGGTACATGGTGGAATACATGATATTCAGAAATGAAAATGAGGGTGTTTCTGCCCTCAAGGGTGTTCTGATCAAGTAGGAAAACTGATATTCTGAGACAAACAGAAGAAAAGAAGGACCTTTGCTAGGAGATAGTATGAAGTCTTTGTAGAGCAACCAGATGATGGAGGGCCCTGTGGTATACAAGGGTGCTGTGTGCTTCATTTGAGGGAGCAAAGCTAACATGATCTGTAAACTCTTCCCATGTAAGCAGCTGTCTAGTCATTCTCTGTTTCTTTTTGGACTGCTCTTTCCTACATTACATTATATATTTACAATACATATATGTGGGATTGTTGGTTTACTTTAAAGCATCGCTCTGTGTTATACACTCATTTACTACATATTCCTAATAAACCATTGTCATCCCCAAGGATGTTCCATACATGATTAATTTTGTGTACTTTCTATGCCAGTATTAATTGGATTTTATTACATGAACTTTACACACATATTCACCTGTCTTTCTCACTTTAATACATACTCATTTTCTCTTTTTGCAAATCTTACTCTCTTGTCTTATCTATCCAAATCTAAAGTTGGTGTAGGTCATGGTAAGGATACACTGTGCACACCATAATTAAGTAAGGACAATTATGCCAGAGACTGAGCTTTGAGATACTGCAGATTAGGGGATATTTCTTGGATATAACTAAATAAAATCACACACACACACACACACACACACACACACACACACACACACACACATACAAACACACCACACACACCCAAGAAAGTCAAGCAAACTGAAAAGTTCCTTTATGAAAGAGCAGCTGCAGGGCTTAATGTCAAACATGATAACAGGATCTATTCTAGCTCTACCCCCTCCCCCCAAAAAAGAGCTGTTCATTGAAAGAGAAACTAAGGAACTATGAAAAAAAAAGAAGTATATTGCAGAAATGGTAGGACCAAATGCCTTTGAAGTCATTTCTTTGATCTAGATGATGATAATAAGATGGAAAGGATCTGCAACTGGGTTGCTCAGACTTGAGCTGGGGCTCTCACTCTCTGGCTTTTCTTGTATGCTGTATGTTTTGCTTCTCTGTCCTCTCTCTCTCTCTGTCTGTCTTCTCTTTGTGTTTTTTCTCTTACTACCTGACTTCTGTTCTATTCTCTCTCTCTCTCTCTCTCTCTCTCTCTCTCTCTCTCTCTCTCTCTCTCTCTCTCTCTCTCTCTCTCTCTCTCTCTCTCTCTCTCTCTCTCTCTCTCTCTCCCCTGTGTGTATGTGTGCATGGCCAATCCTTTGCCTTTCATCGCTACAAGAGAAATCGTAAGTGAAGAATTCTTTCTTGACAGCAACAGGGTTTTGTTTTCTCCAACTGATTATGGGAACATCACATATTTTTCTCTTGAACTATTTCCAAAAGATACCTGGAAAAATGTGTAAAGTGCTGCATTTAGATAATTTAAGAGTTCTCTAAAGGAAAATGGTATCTTTTCCTTGGTATTAAAAGAACTAAAGTATCTAAATCTAAGTGGATTTGAATTCATTCTTCATAAAGTAGTTTTGTATAAGAGAAAGCACTTAATAGAAATAAGGTACACTCAAGTCTTTATAGAGTGGAATAAATCTTGACTTTGAAAGCGTGTTGGTATCTAGTCTCTACCTGCTTGGCAAGCAGGACAAACATCTAAGTGCTTTTAGGGCTGGCAAGGAAAATCTGCCCTTTTAATAGATACAAAGAGAGAAACTTTCTGAAGATCAGATGTCTTACAAAAATTGTTACAAACTAAAAGGCACCAGAATAATAAACACATTTTATTTAAATTCATTGCTATTTATAAGCAACAATCCAACTAGGCCTGGACTTCACTGTAATACCACAACTTAAAGGTGACATTCTAAGACCCCGGGGTGGAGGAGCTCTGGGAATCATGATGTAGTGACAGTGTCTGTGTTGTAGTGTGAAGAGCACTGGAAATGGAAGGATTCTCATGATGAAAAGCACCACCAGAAAGGCAAGTTCATAAAAAGTTCCCATTTCCTGGTTTGTACGGCAAGCCATTCACTTCCTCAATTCAGTGACTATTCCCTGGCTTAAGTTTGCTTCCATTGATGTGATTAAACACCATGACCAAAAGCAAATTGGAAAGGGTTGGTTTCTGCTTACAGTTTATAGTCTACGGTGGAGTGAAGCCAGAGTAGGAATGTAAGGCAGTACTCCAAAGGCAGGAGCTCATGCAAAGGCATGGAGCAGCGAGGCTTACTGGCTTGCTCTTTAGGGATGCTCAGGCTCCTTTCTTATACCATCTAAGACCTGGGGCCCATGGGTGGAGTGCCCACAGTAGACTAGCCCTCCAATACCAGTCATTTCTCAAGAAAGTGTCCTACAGTCTTGACTACTGGCCAACTGGAATGAGGCATTTCTCAATTGAGGTTCCCCTTCCCAGATAACTCTAGCTTATGTCAAACTGCATGAACCTAACCAAGGTATTAGCTGATGATGAATCTTGTCACAGGTACTCTCCTAAACTTGAGGCAGAGAAGCATTCTCCATAGTGTAAATCAATAAGGACACATGTAATGGAAAGATACAATTTTAAATAGGGACAAGTGCTATAAGGTAAATAAAAACAGCTACTGTGAGTGAGTGAGAACCTTTTCCATGTTCACTCGATAGTTGAACGACTGTCTTGTGCCCTGAATAAAGTTAAAAAATTTAATCTCCTATTATGTTAGGCATTACAGAGGGTTAAAATAAAGTTAACTTATGACACATCACTTTTCTTCAACAAGCAAGTGTTCAAATAGTTATTAACTCAAAAGTTAATGAACAGTTAAATCAGTAGTACATAAAGATTCTATAGAAACAAGAAACTAACATTAAGAACTCTCTGTTATCTAGGAAGGTACTTTCTAGACACCACCACAGTTGTCTGTATTCAAGTAACAGTTTAGGAAATCCAGTTTTGAATCTGTAAACTGGCTTGACCAAAATTACATGGACTAAAGAACTCATGTACGTTCTTTCCATGACAGCTCTCAATCTCCACACACAATATACATGTGTTTGCCAAATTATAAGATAAAAAAATTCTTCCTGAGTCCATACTAAAGCGACTTTAAGAAAATTTATTCAGACCAAATCTTCCAATAAAATATGAGCAATGTTATTACTTGTCTAATTGGAAGCTTACAACCTGCCAATGCATGGCACATCAAAGGAACAAAGCTGTCTCTCTAAAATCTTCAGTGAGTTGACACACAGAGTCACACAACCCTAATTTAAACCTTTGCAACTTTCGCTGTGAATCAGAGAGTGGATTCTAAACTTTGATTGGAAATAGAGTAAGAATAGTCAATATGCCTTTGAAAAATTGATTAAAAGGTTTGATAGACTTACTCTATCAAGTACTGAGGTGAAGTTTTATCTGTGATAGTGAGTATTTAATAAAAACAATACAGGCATTGGCAAACATACTGGTAGATATAGACAGATATATACAAATGTTTCTGATATGGAGTAAAGAGAGAAAACATGATGGTAATGAGAAGTCTTCAAGGTATTCTGTAAAAAAAAAAAAAAACCCTCATTGTCTATGTTAAAAGCAATATGGCAGAGGCTGATTCAGCATTTAAAGAACTACTACTTTTTAAAAGATTAAAATTCAGTTCCCAGCACTCAGACAGCTCACAACTTCTCGAGTTGTGACTGTCACTCCAGCTCCAAGGAACCTGATTTCTGTGGGCATCATCTACACTATAGGTGGTTGTATAGGTATGGATTCTGGGAGCATTCACACCATTCAGAACAGAACACAGGAGAAAATTGTCATGTACTTGAGGAAAACAATTCTAAGGGTTAAACACACACACAGTGTCTGGGGCAACTTGACCTGGCAAGGTAGGCCCACTCATACAATAGTGACAAGAATGTTATGGTAGAAACCATCCCTCACTGAATTTAAAACTCATTCCACAAGAAAGAATTCATGTATGGTACCATTAACTGGTTCCCAAATCCATCGTTTTCTAAGGTCTTAGGCCCGGGAGAGAACCTAATATTATTGTTCTGCTAAATGGACATTTTCTAAACTGCCTCCTAAATTCTTATTTTTATACTACAGATTAGTACATCTCTCATCCATTGTTGGAGATGCTTATTTTGCAGTAGACAGCAGTTAACAGGGAAATCTATATATAATAGGCAAATCTGCAGACAATAAAAACTTGTGGAATGCTCAAGTCTACATAAGACATCCATATCATTCTCCTCCCTACAAGAATCAATGATTTTAAGACTGTAACAGGCAGAAACAGTGGATATCTTCAGTATTTTCCAGACATGACATCATCAATGTGTGCATGGAATGATAGGGGCTATGTGCATGCATAAGATCTGTATAAGATCAAACCAGTTCTGTGGGACTGGAAGAGAGTCCCACAGAGTTATATCCCTAGATGAGTGGCTATTGTCAACTGGTGTAAGATGAAGAGTCAGATTTATTCAGGGACACAGCTCTTGACAGTTTACGTATATTCCAGTATTTGGTCCCTGTATCAGGAATTATAACTGTTATTAAATTAAAAATTCAAAACCAGATATTGAGGGAAAGGCTGGAATATCAGAGAGAAGAAATAGACCACAGTCAGTTCTTATCCAGCTATCATCCAAAGTCCTCAGCCTGGCTTGTCGCTTCTACAGAATAAATCTTTGTCTTCCTACGTCTGCCTTAAATACCTTCTTCGCCCAGTTGTTTTACTTCCTGGTTAAACTCCGTATCATATTTTAGAGTTAAGATTAAAAGTGTGAGCTACTACTATTTGGTAGTTAGGCCTTGAACTCACAGAAACACAGAAAGATTTCTATCTCTAGAATTATGGGACTAAAGGCATAGGTCACCATTCCAGGTCGTTCCTTATCATGGGATTAAAGACATGAGTTACCACTCTCTGACCCCCTTGGCTTGACTGTGGGTGGATCTGTTCTCTGATACTCCAGACTGGTTTTTATTAAATATATAACATATCATCACAGGTCACACACCCCCTCACTTATAGGTAACACTAAAGGGATTCAGTGGGATTTAAAAAAAAAAAAATAGAGTTCATGCACCTGGGAGGGGAAAGTAGGGTGGGTGGTGTTTGGGGAAGGCATGGATCGAGCTTTGACCAAAACATGTTTACAAATTTGGTAAATCTAAAACTATGAGCTTATATTAAAAAAACATCCTGAGCAAACTGAAAATGCTGTATATCAGTAAGAGGAAATTGACAGTCTTACAGCCAAAAGAGAATTAAATATTACAAATAATATTGAAAAAGAATAAGACTGATGATAATGTTTTATTGTGTTTTATGTTGCTCACACCTACAGGGGAGACACACAGGGCAGGAGTTAGTTCCCATGGAAAGGAAGGGCTAGAAGTGAACACTGAGCTCCCTGGACGCTTTGCAAGCTTTCAGGCTCCAGGAATGGTCATGGAGCTTCATTTTGAAACTATGCACCATGGTATAAACTTAAGCTTATTCCCACATTTCTATATTGCTTCTTAATAATTCAAAGAAACAAAGGTATGGAAAAGAGAAGAGGGAAGTATAGCGGAACCAGTCTATATTAATTCGGAGACGGAAGCAATTATATTGTGCCAAAAGGGAGCACTTCACTTAGGAAGGTTTTTAGCCTGACTATTAAGCATGAATGAGGTTTTACTTAAACAAAAAAAACCAGAGATGGCATTTTTTAGACAATGCAGAGAATATGTGCAGAGGCCTGGAAGAAGAAAAGCCCAAAGACATAAGCTCAGGGATTGCAAATGAGATTAGTCAGTATGGAATAAAACTTTTAAGGGGGGGGGAGGGGGGGGAGGGAGGGAAAGAAAGATGAGGAGAAGGCTGGTTAAGGCTGAAGCCAAATGGAATCCTAAAGGCAAAATGAGAAACCAGAGTCACGATTTCTAAAGGAAATACATTTACATTTAGCAACCTTTTCTCCTAGGCTGCTACAACCTAGATGCCATTTCTGTGTCTTTGTTTCAATTCCTGGAAATGTTAGAATCGTTTTGCTTGATTTTAACATCTTTTCTCACAGGAACTTCAGTCATCTAGAGGAAGGACAGTATTTGAGACAACTGAATGGGTGAGGTACATTTGTGTGAAGCTGGTGTCTACCGAGGCCTTTGTATAGGTCATCATTTTCCTCACAGAGGAAAGAACAGGGATTTCCATCCTCAATTATCAGTCAAAAACGTATAGACCGAAGTAGCAAAATATTGTGACTACACAGACATAACATTTTGATATCTTTGTTCAGATTTCCTTTGCATGTCATATACTCCATGTGACACTAGGGGTAACGACCAGAGAGTGTGGCTTGAGGGTCACGTTAAACCAGAAAGTAGTATTACTAGAAACCATGTTTGGAGAAAAAGAGAGGAGACACCACATAAAAGTCATTGATCATAAAAGCCACTTAGTAAATACAAGGAGAAGAGAGGACCCCCTGCAAATCTCACATTAGTAGATTTAAATTGACATGCTCTATTGATCTAGCTTTCATGGAAATCAGAAATAGCCCACTCTCCTGCCAATTCTCCCCACATTCATTCAGAATGAATGTGAAATGATTAATACCTTTTTGAAAGATGGATCTAAAGTCATAGCCCAAACAGGAGCTAAAAGAAATTCAAACTGAAGGGTTGTTTTAGTTAAGATCAAAAGGTAGGCAGGTGTCAAAGCATACCTTCAGTAAATTGGCTGTTAATTTTTTGAAATATCCTTAGAAAGACTTTTCCTCTCTTTTATCTTCTTTAGCAAAGAAGTTCAGTAAAAATAGACACCATAGCCTTCCACACCCTGACGGTGAACTCCTCATCCAACTCCATGGAATGTGGGCTCTCTACTAAATTACTGTCTATTTGTGTAAAATGAAATGGAAATCGAAGAGGGGATTACTCAGATAGTTTAGGTCAAAAATAAGTTTTCCAGAAACATCCAGATTGAGGCAAACATGTTTTCTCTGGTTCATATCATCCTGATAATTGCCTTAATTCCCCATTTCGTTTTGCTTCTGTAGACAGCTTAATGGCAGTTAAGTTTTTTGGATCTTGCTGCATAAGAATAAATACTCAATTAAGCCTTTTCCAGATGAGTCAGAGAAAGAAAATGACTGTAGCTGGAAGTGATGTATGCACCCCCCCCCCCCAACCATTTGCTGGCCTGTAAGTTTTCATACACAACTTGGAACAGAGGGTATTTATATGAGCAAGGCAGAGAAAGTACATCAGTAATTTCTAAGAAAAGTTAAGTTCTATTTTACCAAAGCACCACACTAGGATTAAGTTTTATAACTAGAGTTATTATTATCAAATCATTTGCAAAACATAGCATAAAACTCTTATGAAGCATTGTGGGTAGTATATGAACGCAAGTTAAAATCCTACTTATTGACGAATGCATATTAATTTACAAACTCCATGCTTTATTTATTCCACATTTGCCAAATATCTACTATGAGACAGATGCAGATTTCTGACCTCATGCAGTTTAATATTCATGCAAAAAGTAAAGACGTAGATTACACAATAGACTTGTTAGGTAAGTCAGACTTCATATAAAGATGAAAAGTTTACAAGGAAATGAAGAAGCACACAAGCTAACAGAATGAGAGATTCATCAGAGAAAGGAATATTTCTTAAATATGATGCACAGAAGAAACTTCAGCCAATCTTCTTAAAATATAACATCTTAGAAGTACATGAAGACAAAAGTTTGCCATATAGGTAACTGGCATTGGAGAGTCTTATTTCATGGGATCATCTAGAATATAGGTTCCAAAACAAGAATATAAATCTTCTATGTGTGAGGGTTAGCAAGGAAGCCAGAAGCTGAGACCCAGTGTCAATCAGAGTTAGTGGAATATGAGAATGGTGTTGCATAGCAGAGTGATTGCTTGACCTTACCTGTCATGTGAAAGGATTGTTCTAGCTATTGAGTTGGAAAGATGGAAAGCAAAAGTCAGTGATGGTGACAGGTTGGCCAGCCTAGTGAGATTTTGGAAATACAGGAGTGCTCAGATTATGGATGGACTTCAAAGGTGCAGCCAATAAGTTTTCTAATTTGTTGCTCATTATGCAGTAAGACAGATGTGATCTATGCTCCTGAAAAAAGCCACTGCCTGTAGCGGGATTAGGTTGTTCCATTGTAAATAATTGTCCCCTCCTATGAGTTTAATAAAAAGCACTGATTGGCCAAAGGCAGACAGGAAGTGTGGGCAGGGCTACCAGACTAAGAAGACTCTAGGAACAGGTGGAACAGAGCAGAATGCCAGAGAGAAGCCAGAAGATGCAGAAGACAACTATGCTGCTCTGAGAAAAGGTACTGAGCTGCATGGCTGAACAGGATAAGAGTCATGGGTTAGATTAAGGGTAAAGAGTTAGAAAGTTATATGCTTGGGCCTTAGGCCAGTCAGCCTAAAATTATAGTAAGCATCTGTGTGTCTGAGGCTAGGCCTGAAAGTCTGGGCCAAAATCCTCATACTACAATTGCCACAAATGGAATTTAATAAAGGCTCGCTTTAAGTGGGGTGAAAATTTGCTCATACTTGGATATATTACACTTGAGATGTCAATAGTCATTCTGAGGAAAAGTTTGCAAACTTTATAGTGGTAGTTGGCTCTGTATGAAACATCAATTGAGAATTTCATGTTCTAGACTCTCTCGCTAACAGTTATGCAAGTTCTCAGTATGACAGAGGTCTGAGGGCTTGCGTGGGGCCTTGTTCATGAGGCTAATTTTCCTACCTAGTTTCTACTAACATACTTTTGTATTATCTCTACTTTTCAGCAAACTAATTTAATTGAGGTTCCATTATGGATATCATTTTCTGTAATCATAATGCCTAGTTCCTTTCTTTTCCTTTAGGGTCACAGTTAGGCTGCATCTCCCAGACTTACCTTTTAGAAAGGTTACTGACTTCCTACCAAAGTAGCAGTCAAAGACATATATACAGTGTTTCTGAGTAAAAAGTAATTCCCTCACCTGTTCTTCCATTCTTTTTCTCTTTCCTGAGATAGTCAGATGGAATCTACTAGTTTACTCAAAATATTGTGGGAAATGGA
The DNA here is from genome assembly GCA_033318265.1 of Phyllotis vaccarum. NCBI lineage: Eukaryota > Metazoa > Chordata > Mammalia > Rodentia > Cricetidae > Phyllotis > Phyllotis vaccarum. The sequence goes on along the minus strand of JARWLC010000001.1, from coordinate 169,953,795 downwards.
GAGATATTAGTATTAAATACTGTGGGTGATAGCTGGATATTAGGGTATAAGATTTTAGGGAATGGGTGGACATTAGGGCAAATGACTGTGGGGGATGGCTGGATATTAGGGTAAAAGATTAGGGGTGTCAGTGACTGGATGTTAGCTGTAAGGAGTTCTGGAGACCTTGGGAGATTCCTGGAGCCAGACTCTCACATTTATCCTCATTTGAGTGGGACTTGGAAGGAAACTGGGACTTGTCACGATAAGCTGCTGAAATTATGAAGCTGTGTATAAAGGTTTGCATATCTTGACTAACAGAGGAATTGACTGTTAACTGTGTGTCACACAGTCCTTGCAGCTTTTGAAATATAATGTCATTATTATGACAACTCAACTTTGGTCCTTGGAGCAGCGGGTAGGACATAGGAATGATTAGACTTTTCAAACCTGTATTCAACCTCCTTCAGCTATGACCTTCCCTTTGCTCCTATGTCATCCCCATCATATATTTTCCTTTGTTTTGTTTCCTTTATCTTTTGTTATGCAGTTTTATAATTTTATTATTTTTAATAAGAGTATAAGGAAAATTTTAATATTTACTTTCCCCGTGCTCTTCATCTCTTCATAGCCTATTGTCGTTTCCCCCCCATACTGCAATAAAAATGTCCTGTTAATATTCACCTCAATGAGTAATCTGTATTTCTACTTCAGGCTCTTTGCTCTAAACCTTCCTGTTGTTCAACCACTTTGGGCAGCCATTACTTTTGCTGCATTTGTGTTTGCTTTAACATGTATATACCGGTCTGTGTCTCCTGCACTACAGTCTAATTAGTACTTCTCTTCTCCCTAGAGAAATATTTGGCTAGAAGTTGAATATATGAAGTGATGAATACAAAACCTAGATTTGAACTCAGGTATCTCATAGAGCTTTGGTTAATATATGCTATTGTGAATGATAGGCTCTAAAATAGGGTTTGTTTTGATAAACCTCAATAGCATCAACACTTAACTCAAATCCTGCTTACAAACAACACTGGCAAACCCCCCTCTGTTTCTGTGGTACTGGTTTCTATGTTGAATTAATTAAATGATTGCTGATAGTTATCTTCTTTTTCTAAGTCTCAAATGTATCTCTTTCATTTTCCCATAAAATCCCATCAATCCTTGAATCTTATCACTGTTTCCCGTCATCCACACAGCTACTACCCTAATTCAAAATCCTATCATCTCGGCCACTTTTTCATTAGCCCATTAACCAATGTCTTCTATGTGCAACTTACTTTTCCCCGGAGAGTAGTGTGACTATAAAAAGTACTATTATAAACAACTTTGCTTTCTCAAACCCCCTGAATAAAAGCCTTTGCCACAAATACCAGTATTAAAGGGTCTACTCCAGACCACAGCATGTACTTCAAGATTCACTTCAGACCTGACCTCTTTTGTTTGACCCCATATCTCCTTTCTATGACACCTCATATTTCTAGGCATTTAACTGGCCCCCTATTCATCCCTCTGAGAATTCTGATTTTTCTCCTTCTTAATCAACACACTTGTTTACCAACAAGCCAATAAAAGCTTTGAATGACTCAGTGTCTTTTTCTTTCAATGCAGTAATCCTGTCTATATTGCTTCACTGTATAGCTCCATTCTTTTCTATTCTTCTGAACTCATCTTTGAAAATTTTATAAATTAAGATCTCCTGAGTAAGGAATCCTTGCCCTCCTTTGAGAATAGATGGAGGAGAGACTGAGTGAGGACCAGGAGGAGGGTAGGGAGGGAGACAATGGTAGTTATGGGAAAAACTTTTTAGAATAAAAAAAAAAAATCTCCTGAGTAAATTGGGACCATGGGCGTTAGGAGGTAAAGGGAAGTGTGAAGAGAACATGAGGGAATGGGATGGGTGAGTTGGGGGGAGGGATGGAGAGGGAGAACAATGAAATAGTGGGAGCCACTTGGGGGTTTGGGGGAAATCTGGTGCTAGGGATATACCCCCAAATCCACAAATATGACCCCAGCTAAGACTCCAAGCAATGGTGGAGAGGCTGCCTGAACTGGTCTCCCTGTCATCAAATTGATGACCACTCTAATTGTCATCATAGAGCCTTCATCTAGCAACTGACAGAAGCAGATGCAGAGATCCACAGCTAAACTCTGGGTCAAGCCTCCAGTCCAGCCAAAGAGAGGGTGTAGAGATTATATGGGCAAAGGGGCCAAGATAAGGACGAGGAAATCCACCGAGATAGCTGATCTGAGTTACTGGGAGCCCACAGACTCTGGACTGACAGCTGGGGAACCTTCATGGGACCATACCAGGTCCTCCGAATGTAGATGACAATTGTGTCACAGGGGCAGTTTGTGGAGCCTCTGCACCAGAACTAATTCCTAATGGATGAACTGGCTTCTTGGAGTCATTTTATGTAGAGGAATATTTTGCTCAGTCTTGATACTGAAGGACGGACTTGGAGTCCTTACTTCAAGTAGGGTGTGTGTATATGGGGGGAGGGGTGAGCTGGAGGGTGACTGAGAAGAGGGGAGGAGGGGAACAGTGGTTGGTATGTAAAACAAAAATTAAATAAAGAAAGGTTTTTTTTTTCAGTGAGCTTTAAGTTGCTCAACCCTCGGTCTCTCTATACCTATCTCAATAAATTTATGGAATGTAGCCTCTTGATTTTATTTTTATTTATTAGATACATGGAATTATTTTGATTGCCTCTGTTTTTACTCATCTAAATATCTTAATCTTTAATTCTCCCTTTTAAGTTATCTATCTATCTATCTATCTATCTATCTATCTATCTATCTATCTATCCATAGCTGTTGTCTGTTTACTTATCCATAATTATACATCAATAGATTTAACCACTGATTTAATCTATTGGGTCTTTTTCTCATCCATTACATGTGTCTATTTACCACTGCTCAGTTTTGAGATCCTATACTTGTTTTCTAACTTTTCATGGTATACAAATGGTTTTCATAGGAAATTTATTTACAAACTGTTACCCATGTGTGTATAGGATGTATTTTACTAATACACTATTGTAAGATTATAATTATCTTAATATACACTCTACAGTTTTTTACTTCTGTGTGCTAACATTTTCTTAAGAGGAATGGTGTTAGAGCTAGCAAGTAGAGATGAATGTTTCCATAGATATCAGCTACCATGCACAGACTCTTCCATGGCAAGGAAGAATGATTATCATTTAGCACCATGTCCTGATACACACCAGGGTGCTTTGCATGCCATACATGCACCAATTTCTCAATAAGAAATTATTGTTGACTGTGTGTTTAGCAACACAAGATAGCGTTGAGAAACATTGCCTTATAAAAATCATCTGTTTTCAAATGTTTAATAACTACATGAAGATGCATGACTCACAGCTTGATTTCCTGACATCTTCCTTCAGTTTTTCTCCCCACATGCCAACTATCAAGTAGAGATTTTGACTCAGATCTTCTGCAATCACTTTAAATTGAACACATCTAAAAGCAAACACATTATCTTCCAAGATTATTTTAATCTCCTCTCATTTTACCAATTAGTAAGTCTTGAATATTTGAATCTAAGTTTCTTCTATTTCACTTGCTTCTGCATATAACCAGTAGTGGAAGCCACTCAGTGCTTCCTTCATGGAAGTTTTAAGTGTCTTTTTCCTACTGTGCCTGCCTTTAGACCATCTCAGTAATACTTGGTGCTCTGATACTTGGGATATTCCATTATTCCTAATTCACTTTAATTTTTGAGAGTCCATTCACACATTTACACACCTTTGTAAACCCTCCCTTCCCTCTGAAACATGTGGACCAGAGCAGCTGAACCCAACTCTAGTTCTGCCAACTGTTTGAAGTGCCACTTGATGACTTAAGTGCCAAGACATAGAATGACTTTCCACTGATAGTATCATCCCTACCCTTCCCTTCCTATCTAGCCGTAGCTGTATCATGCTCAAGTACTTACTCGAGCATCCTGTGAAGTCTTGTCTGAGCATGGATCTGGATCACTATAATGTGACTATAAACTCATGGTTAAAAATAAATGAAAAGCTAGCAATTATCCAGTACTAACAATGTGTCCATACTATTCTGGTTATTTGTTCAGTCTTCACAATAGCTATGCATGTGGATGTGATAGTTCCCCTTAATAAATGGAAACAGACTCAGATAAGTTATAGCTACTCAATGATTGATAAGTCTAGGTGCTCTAGATACGAAGTTGCATTTTCAGTCTCAAAACTCCTTATTTCCTACATATCTGTATACATATATACACACACTCGGAAAACACCACACACCCCTATCTTCACAAATGTTCTGTAGTGCATAGCACATAGCTAGAATCCAAGAAAGACATAATAAATACATGTGAGGTGGTATAATTTAGATATGGAAGCTTCTTCATCTGGTAGCTATTGAAAGGTTCTAAAAACTTTAAGATGAGAGCTACATTCTTGAAAGGATTCATTGAGCCTTGGTTCCTTTCTTTCTCTTTTTTGTAATCTAAATAGCTTTGCTAGAACACACACACACACACACACACACACACACACACACACACACACCCCTACCACGATGTCCTGCTATAGCCCCAAAGCAATAAGACCAGTTTTTCATGACTAGAAACCTCTAAAGCTATTAATCAAGTTAATTCTTTTCTCTATATCACTTTATATTACTGCAAGAATTCACTACAGTAACAGACTACCAACACATGAGCATTTGGTGACACTCCATTTGGGATCCTGAGAAGTTATATATTTCACACAGATTTAGCTTCTGCTGAGGGTAACAAAATTTTCATCATTTTATGTAAAATAGAATGAAAAGGACCAGAATGGCCTTTTGTGCCCTAAATGCTATGACTTAGTTGGTTGGTAAAACAAATAATATCAGCAATTGAAAACAGAAAGCTACACTGAAATTTTTTATCATCACTAGCAAATACAAGAAGTCAACACCTCGTCAGTGGCCTATCACAATGTGGCACAGAACTTTATAGACTAACAGCATCCTACTTCAAATGTTGAGATGACTTCCAAAAATTAGAACCTATCAAATAGAACAACCCATGGTAAGTACTGAAATCCAGCATGGAAATATCTCAAAGAATGATGCTTGCTAGTCTTCAGAAAGCACCTTCCCACATAGAAGCTTTTTTTTTTTTAACTACACCAAAGAGATTTTAGTCCTTATTAAAAGCAATTCATCTTTATCAAAACAATCCTCCCATTCTTGTTATGAGTCAGACAAACAAATTAATCCTTAGTGGTGATATCGTTTGCACAAACATTTCAATTAAATAAAAACCTCAAATTGTGTACTGAAAATTCTTTCATTTTTATTATTGCCACAGCACAAAATAGTTATAGGTCTGTTTTTCCAGAATTGAGTATTTTGCTCTCACATTTGAGTTACAAAAAATGAGTAGACTTAAATCTATTTGTTTAAATCTCAGGAAAGTGTAGGTGTACTTTAAAGAAAACATTTGCAAATAAATGCATGTCAATGCAATTAGTTAACAAAGAGAGGTTTTTCATGTAAACAAATGAAAAAGAAAACAGAAATGTATGCTATCCTGTTTGAATTATGTTTGTCTCTAGAAGCATCCTGTTCACTGCAGTTCCAGGGGAGAAAACCCTCACGCAAAAGGAACTTCTTCACAAATTCTTTACCATTTCCCAAGAAAATTTTGCAACCACATGAAACTTGTATGGTAGTGATCTGAGTGAGCTCCACGGCAATGAAAAACTCCAGGCAACTTGAGACCAAATAACCAGATGCTGCACATCAAAGTCCAGTCTTATCACTTCCTCTGCTTGCCTCTCTGCCACTTGCTCTACTGACTCTCACTGGTTACAGTGGTTCCTTTGGATAGTGAGGACTATAATTACCCTGAATGGCTCACCACCTCAGAACTCCTGCTTTTAGGTTTACACAGATTCTGGACCCTGTTTTGCCATTTATCTCAGATCACCCTTCAAATGATTGCATGTCAGGCCCTCCTAGGTTTTAGTATGTTGCATAAATAACTGAAATTCCAGATTCTACTTCTCTACACATGAAGCTTCTATTAAATATTCCCAGAAATGTGTCTAATGTCCCAATCCTAATGCCTTCAACCCTTGTCTATAGTAAGTACCTCCTTTCCTGAGTTTTTCAAGCAGGTCTACTTTAACATAAATATCCTAACATATACTTTTTCTCTTTCTTGTCATATGCTGCTCCCCAAGGCTTTGTCTCATTAACCAGACAATCACCTCAATAATTGATATATTTGAAGTGTGCCTTATTTTATGGCAGCCTCCAGTGTCGCAAGGTGATAGAATTTTAATTAAAGTGCACAGTTAAGACAAAAATTAAAATACAAAATTGAAATACACACTTTCCCTAGTTCAAATCTAATTCTTCTAATTGCTGTTTTTTGGTTTGTTTACTTTTATTTTTATTTTTGTGCATGTAGGACAAAGAGATTATGAGAGGTCTAGCTTAGTTAAACACAAAACAGAGTCAGTGGAGAATATGTGTCCCAGCGCCACCATCAACTCTAGGTTGTAACCTTTAATAACTGGTGATAAGTCATTGATCAGTGCTGTTTACTGTTCCCCACTCATTGGAAATGTGGAAAGAATTCAAATTCCGACTCTAGACTGTTGTGGGCACTAAATGAGATCTTTCAGATAAAGAATGTAAAACCAGTATAGAAAAGAGTTCCCAATATAGACTTGCTAGCAGCTGAAATTATTATGACCATTAGTTTGGTTATTATTGTTGAATAGAATTTTTCAATGTTTTTCTTTTGCTTGTGCTTCTGATTATCTTCAAGAAGCTTTTACTTAAGTTTAGTGATCAGCTCTAGGAAGATATTCCATAAAGGGGCAGGCCAGTGCCTGAGAGACCAAAGAATGTAAATCACCCCAAATAAAACTGCCAGAGAACTAACTGCAGAATATGCATTCTTCTCAAAATCAAAGATTTGCCAGTGTAGATCTCATGTTGGATTATAAAGCATAACTTAATAAATGCGAAAGAATAAAATTCAGAGACTACCTGCTTTCAGATAACATTAAGTCATAGATGTGTATAATAAAGTCATGATAGAAAACAAGTTTTATGCTAAGATTAAAAAGCATACTATAAATAATATATGAGTCAAAGAAACAAATTCAAGAGTAAAAGTTATTTTTGAACTAAATGAAAAAGGGACCATATCTTGAAATGCAGCAAAAGCAGCACTTTGAGGAAAATTCATAGCATTAAATACAAAAAAGAACTCAAGTCATCTAGTTTTCCACCTAGCACACCAGAAAAAAAGCAATTAAATTAAAAATGAGCACAAAACAAAACCAAATGGTGAAAAATGAAGCCCCAAATGTCTGAAATTATGGATAAGAAATCAATGGAGAAAATCAATAAAGCAGAGGCTTCTTTCCTGAAAATATAAATAAAAGCTACAAGCCTCTAAGGCCAAAAAAGAGAGATAGCACAGATGTTATCATTAGTATTAAGAAGTATATCACTATAGAAACCATCACCATTAAAAGTTCAATAAGGAATTATTGTTAGCTCTACACCCACATAGCCAGTAATCAATGTGAAATGTGTAGTGGGAAGTTTTCCTGTGTCCTGTAGCTGCTTGGTCCCAGATAAACACACAGAGGTTTATATTAGTTACAAACTGTTTAGTCTATGGCTCAGGCTATTACTATCTAGGTCTTAAATCTTAAATTAACCCACTTTTATTAATCTATGTATTTCTGCATGGTACAGTCACATCTTGTTTCTAGGGCAGCCATGTCATGTCTCCCAGACTCTATCCTTCACATTTTTCTCTGCTTGGATTTCCTTCCTGAATGTAAGATGGCTTACTATAGGTCAAAAGAGCTTCTTTATTAATCGACGGTAGCAACACATATTCACAGCATACAGAAAGACTGTAGGCAGAGTTTCACTTACAATGCACCAGTCCAAGATTAATATTTATTAAAATATAAACCAACACTTATGATACAGGTAACAGCTTTTAGTGGCACCTGAACAGGGACTGGAGTATCGGAGCGATAGATGATGGATGCCAAACGGGTCTCTCCAGCACTCAGGAACCAGGAAACGGGCCCTCCCCGGGTCCCAGCAGCCCCTTATCAATGGGTTGGCCATTCCCATTTCAGGGGCCCAGGACCCTGGATAAGCATTCTGGGAACTTATCAACTGACACCTGAATCTCACCACAAAAGACCATCCCACAGCAGACACAATCTATAAAAACTTCTACACACATATGTATATAAGAAACAGAAATTACTAGATACAGAGATATTTACTGGAATAATGTATTTTTAGAAGACTGAATCAGAGGTGATATTCTCAGCTGAGTTTTATAAGGTAAGCATTATCATAATATCCAGACTAGATTGTGAGATTACAAAAAACCCCCAAAATTATAGATAATACCTTTCAGAAGTACAAACAAAAATACTTTAATTTTTCTAGCACATTGAGTCCAATTACAAACAAAATAATAACTCATCACCTAACAGAACAGACTATAGGCAAGGATCACACCTAACATTACAATTAATGTTGTCATTAAGACAAAAAACAAAGCAGGTAAATGCCCTGCCCACCTCTTTCTCAACATTGTACCCCAAGTCACAGCTAATGCAAGATATATATCTATATATCTATATATAGATAGGGAGTCTTAGGAGTTAAAACCACTGGCTGCTCTTCCAGAGGAACAGGGTTCAATTCCCAGCACCAATAGGATGACTCACAACAATCAGTAACTCAAATCTCAAAGGAATCTTTTAACCATTTTAGCCTCTACGGACACTAGGCCTAAATACAGGGACAACAGAGAGACCTTCAGACCAAAAAACTTATACACATAAAATAAAGTAATAAAATTAAAATTAAACAAGTAAATAAAATGGATATGAACTGAGAAGAAAGAAATAATATAGTTTTTAGACAACTGGATCATCTCTGTAGTAAATACAAAAGGAAATTCCCAAATCCTTCAACGAGCTAATGCATGAGTTAACAAACTTTAAAGATGCTAATAAATATGCAAAAGTATACTGTCTTCCTATGGATTAGCAATAAATATAGCATTCATTTTTCAAAAACAATGTTCCTCACATTCTGGTACTCTTTTTCCCACAAATTAAAGACTTAGGTAAGTTTTTAACAAACTCCTATTACATTAACATGAGGAAAATAAACTTTAAATGAAAGAAATAACAGAAGTCAATAAATGGAGAGGTGTCCCTGTGGTGGGATTCAGGTGTCAGTTGATAAGGTCGGAAGGCACTTATCCAGGGTCCCGGGTTCCTGAAGTGGGTGTGGCCAGCCCCATTAAAGAGGGGCTGCTGGGATCCTGAGTGCCCCATTTGTTCCTGCTTTCTTGAGAGATTGAATTAACATCTATTGCTTGGACCATCCGATCACTGACGTATCTTCCTAAGGTGTAACTTGTTATCGTGAGTGTCAAATTACTTTCTAATAAATATTAATCCTGTATTTGGTATATTAAAAGTGAGATTTATTGCAATATATACCATATTCACAAAGGAGAAGAATCAGTACTGCTGAGATATAGTTCTTCCACACATCATATACAATTTGCATGTGAACCTACTTTAAACTTCAGAAAGTTACTCAATGGAGATCAAAGAAATGAGTCAAAAATTTATTTGGAGAATTAAAACAACTAGAAATGTCTATATCCATATGCAACAGAAGATGCTCAATCTTATCTGAAAGACCGAGGCTGCTGAAAAGGATATTAACAGGGAAGAACAAATTTGGAACTAATATTCTCTGACTTTAAGACTGATTTTAAATCAATGATAAGCAAGATCATGGGATACAGGTAGTTGTATTTGTGGAATGTAATAGAAAGCCCACATATGCAAGGTCAGAAAAACAAGGCCAATTGATCTTTGACACAAACAAGCACAGAACACACTAGGGGGAACAGTCTCAGCAACAGATGTTGCTGGAAGAAACTGGTCGGCCATATGAGAAATAAGCATCCAAACAGAGATGCTATAACCTTCACAAATGAACTCAGAACGGATCATCATCATAAATATTCAATGCAAAAATTCTAAAACTCCTTGAAGATAAGATAGGAGAAAATGTAGAAATAATTTCTCTTAATGTAACACAAAGTGTGCGATCCATGAAAGAAATAACTGATAAGTAGAACATTCTCATTAAAATTAATTATTTCTTTCTGAAATCTCAATGAGAAGAGAATAGTGATCCAGCACCCAGAAAATGCATTTACGACGATGTATTTCATAAAGTGATATTGTATCAGAGCCCTTAAAATTGAAGTTAAGAAAACACATATCCCGATGAAAATTGACCTTTGTATACAATGTTACCAAAGATCATGAGAAGATAAAAAGTAAGCATGTGAAAAGCATAGTGGGTAATTTTATTAAGGAAATGTAAATTTAAAAAGAGACTTCTTTCCATATTAAAATGGCCAAAGTGTGGAAAAAAAGCAAATGCCTGTGAGGATGAAGAACAACAGAAATTCTCATTTTTTGTCAGTGGTCTATAGTACACTGAAAGACAGTGTGATAGTTTCTTACTAAAATAGAACTAGATGATCCAGCCACCCTGTTTACTCGAAGAATCTGAAAATCTACATCTACATGAAAAGCAGCACAGTGATATTAATACTGGTTGTATTCAGATTTTTTCAAATTTTAAAGTAACAAAGAGGTCCTTCACCAACAGAACAGAAAAATACAATGTGGTAAACTCAGACAATGGGATGTTATTTAGTGCTGAAAGGCATAAAGTATCAAGCTCTGAGGAAGGAGGAGAAAAATTGCAAGCACGCTAAACAAAAGAAGTGAATGTGAAGAGACTACCCATTGTGTTATTCCAACTAGATGTCAGACTGGAAAAGATAGAACTGTGGACGAAGGGGAAAGATCAGTGACCACTATGTGTAAGCATGACAGAGGGGAACATGAGAACACAGACATTTTAGAGACATGGAAATATTCTTTGTAACATTGTAATGAGGGCTATATGCCATTGGGCATCTCTCAAATGCTTAGAATATATAAACTGGAGTGAACTATAGTGTAAACAGATTTGGGCTGAAAGTCACAGGTCAGTATAACCATATACGACTCTGAGAAGCTAATGGTAGAGGATATGCACAAATATATGATTAATGTAGAGGAGGGAAAAGAAAGTATAGTAGCTAGGTGACGTGTGGAATCTGAAAAACTACATTTGGCAAGATGCAAAGGCAAGCAATTTTTCAACTTGTGAAGGAATAACCATTCCATTAATATCCTAGTAAAGCAAATTTAAATTTTGGTGATATTAGAATTTATTAGGTTCATTTAACTGGAATTTGGTTGCAGTTGGTCCTTTTTGATATTCAGATTAGCTTTTGGGGTTCTCTGTAGTGAGACTATTGGAAAAGCTTCCTTCAATTAGGGAGACACACTACAGCTAACCAAATGATTCCAATGGCTTTCTAGACAGGAAGAAGAAACACCCTGGCGTTGGTTTTACATAGCTGTCATGTTATATTTAGAACAAGGAAATGTTTCATATTTCACTACACCATCTTCACAAGGTCCATAAGTTTTGCAAGAGTTTCTTCCTTCTAGCTTCTTCAGAAGAGTTTTCAATAGAACTACCAGTCACAGCAGAACCCATTGTGGTATTCTCAAAAAAATCCTTATCCATAAAGTTTTGATATTTACAGCCTGAGCATGAAATAAATATAGATATTTTGTTCTGCAGCATTCATAAATAAACACTGATACTTTGTGTGCACAGAATTAAATGCTCTAGGAAAGATTCATTATTGCAAGAGGATAATTTGAAAGATTACACTGAATAAAAAAATAAAAAAATAAAACCAGCCCAGTCAGGATAATAAAACCATTTGGTAATGGGCTCTGATGCTGGCTTGAAGAAGGATAATTAGAAGCATTACTGTTCAGAACATCTTTACAAAGCATCTCTGGCATCTCTGGTACTTAATAGCAGCATCTTCACATCTAAAGAAATCCCACTGAGCTGAGAGATGATAACCAAGTACCTTGTCCAAGGTCATGTGAAAAATGGAATGAGAAATTTCATTTCTTCTCATTAGATTTACTATTACCCTGTCATACAGCTGTGGTCTGTGAATTCCCCTGTAAATGTCACGGATCTAAGATGGCAGTTCCTGGGTTGGAAAGATGCATGGACTCCTTGATTGACAGCTGAAGGTGAACTCCTCCTCCTTCAAAGGACTTGGGGGTAAGAGATAACTGTGAGGACAGAGTTCTCACCAGTCCACCTTTAGCTATATGATTCCTGGGTAAAAACAGTAATGATGCCCCACCATAATCACAGCTTGGGAAGCAGGGTTTGGCTTCAGCGCTTGGCATAAATGCATAAATGCATACAATATTTTCCTAAAAATCCTAACTTTCTCTATAGCCCAAGCATTACCTCTAAGTACCAAGGCTGTAAGATGAAAGAAATACAGTTTGCTCCTAAAGATAATTTAACCATAGGTGAGCCAGAGCTTAGGAAGAAAAAAACCTGATATTTTACTAAAAAAAAATGATACTCATATTTGCTATGTGCTAAAAAATTGTAAATAGAAAATTATGAAGATACTATTCTTCAAGACACAATGTGAAGTCTTTTCCCGGATCCCTGTCACTCTTACTGCATGATCTGGCTGATCTTACTTTCCCTGCCTGCTATTATGTTACTTCAGTTCAGTCCTTCACAGAAGAACTTACGTAAGAGTTGTCTTTGCCTTGGTCTGCTTCTTTACCTCAAAGCCTGCTTCGGGACCACTGTAAGCAACCTTTTCTTGTTACAATTACACCTAATAGTCAGTCCCAAGGCCCACCATTAACCCTATCTGAGAGGCAGATCGCCGGGACTCTCTGACAAGCCATCCTTGTTTTTACTCTAGGCTTCCATTCTGATCGTTTTCAGTTTCCCTCACCTCTCGGGTCTTTAGACTGTGCTGGCATGCTCAGACTGATTTTGCTTTAACTCACAGAGTAATGACAATACATATTTGAAAGGTTTAGCCGCCAGGGTGTGTCCGTCGCAGTCCATTTAATGCTCTATATTTTCTCAATCACTTATCTCGATGAATCTTGGTTAGACAAATAATTCTATTGAGCCCTTCCACGTACATTGCACAAACAGAGATTTACGGTTTCATTTCTTCTGACTAGCAGAGCTTCAACTGCACCAGGCGGCAGATGCCTGACATTTAATTAGTGACCCAATTATGGCTTTTTTGCTGGCCTTAGCTTATTTTATTTTTCTATGTAGGAGTAAAAGGAATCAAATTGATCGGGCTTATGATGAAAAGGAAATTATAACTCCAGTTTAATGGCCTTAGCCTCCTCAGGAATAAATGGGAGAGCCCCCCCTCCCCATTTGTTTCCTTAAAACTAAAGAATAAAGCAAAAATTACTTTGTTTCAGGAGTAAGACAAGAAAGAGTTAACAGGCCTACATTATCCTCAGGGTGCACAGCTGACCATATTAATGCCCTTTGTACCAACAAAATGGAATTTGAAGAGGCAAGAAATGAATGTCCACGAGAAGTCATTGTGCGCAAGCCATAGAAAATAACCTTGTGGCCAACAGAGAATCACGTTCCCTTTTCATCCCTGCGTTCCTTCTGCATTTCCTTCCCAGTGCCTTCAGGTCCCATTCCTCCATCTTCATGGGAGTTTCTTCCTCCTTCCTATAGAGTCCTGTGATAAAGGGGAATGTCCCCCAACGTGGTACTCAGCCAAGGAAGCCTGTTGGTAGCTTTCACTGCTTATTATTCTTTTGTGTGCCTTTTGTTGTTCCTTGTTTAAAGTAGTATAGGCTAGTGACGAGGGGAAGAAAAACAGGAGGCTCAACAATAATGACAAAGCAAGAAAAAGCTAAAAAAATAAAAATACAATAAATAGGATTGGTGGTGAAGCAGAAAGTCTATGGGCCTTTAAAACTCCAGCTTGAGTACAAAAGGCAAGGTTCCCAGTTAATCTCCACATAATTATAACTCCTCACCAAACGGCCACCCGGAGATTTGGCTCATTCACTGGGGCCTTCCTATGTGAGGGAGACATACAGGGATAGGTCACAAATGTCTGTGAGTGATTGAAAGGGGAAAATATACGGACTTTGTCAGGCTTTAAACAGCTTAAACATAGCTTAAAAATTCAAGGATCTGAGGGAGATGGCTGCTCTAGAATCAACTCACAGGAAAAAAACCCCTTTGACAAATCAACTGATCAGAAAGCATGTACTTGGAGCAAGTTTTTATAGACAGAGGCTTTAAAGATAGCAGTCACTTATATATGGAACTCGATAGGAAACTAGAACATGACCTCTTATACATTATCAGTGATCAAATAATATATTTTAATCAGGTTATTTATAGTTTGTAGTATTAAATGGCAAAAGCTGTACAATGGGGAGGAAAACATATCAACGCACAGTAAGGAACAGTACTTTTGGGAAATTTTTATATCATATTGAACTGCTTATAATTTATGCACATGGAATTTAAATAGGACAAAGGAAGTCTTTCATCTTTAAAAAAATATTTTATTCAATGTGTATGAATGTACTGTTTTGTCTTCCTATAAGTCTATGCACAACGTATATGCAGTGCCTTAGAGGCCAGGAGAGGGCACTGGGTTCCGAGTACTTCAGTGACAGCTAGGCACCATATGTGCAGGAAACCATACCCTGGTCCTATAGAACACCTATGTTCTTAACCATTGAGCCATCTGTCCAAAGTCATTCATCTTATACTAACATGGGGTCATAAAATAATTGCGCTCTAAGATTGTAGAACTTAATAACCAGTGGCAAGCACAAAAACCATCAAGCTCTTAGCTTAGGTGTGCCACGAATAAAGGAAACTCAGGGATAGATCTCTGAGAAAGTCGGTGATATTAGAGAGAGTAAACACCGCTGTCAGATCTTACCCAGCTGTCTTCCAGCTTCCTCAGCCTGGCTTCTCCTGGCCTCTTCTCTCTCTCTGTCTTTCTACTTCTGCCTTAAATACTCTCTTTGCTCAGGTAAGGCGTGGCCCCTTCACTGTCTGCCTAGAAGCCTGGAACTCCTTCTGTAAACTAGGATGACCTCCAACTCAGTTTGGATTAAGGGTGTAGGTCACCACTCCTGGAATACTCCCTGTGCTGGGATTAAAGGTGTGAATCACAGACTCTCTGATCCTCCTAGACTCACTGTGGGTAGATCTTTCTATTATCTCCAAAACTTTTGAATCTTTTATTAAATCCCCATGCTTAGGGCCTGTTATGAAATCAAATAATAAATGACACCTGTTTCAAAGATCAAACCTAATTAAGATGTATCCACACAACAGCAGAATAGCTATATAAAGTGCTGATAAGGCAGTGTTCACATAAGAAATTGGGACATGTCTGTGGCCATATTGTATGAGTTACTAACAAAGCTTTATCTCATATGCAGGAGTGATACAAAACACTGCCCAATTCCATTCTAAATAACTAATAATTTAGTCATTGTGTCATATACTTCTTGAATACTTACACATTGTCACATTTATGTACAGAAAGGAAAATAATTTGACTTGTATTTTAATATTGTAAGGTTTGTTGATATTTCTTTTGTATCAATGTGTTTTATTTTTAATTGCAGCAAGAACTAATGACAAAAAAAAACCTCAATGGATTGACATTGCAAGAGAAGTAACTATTCTTCTGGTAGAGTTGACTCTTGGTGTCTACCTTTACTTATTTTGGACAGAGCTGTATCACATTCTGAAATAATGCACAGGTATCACCCCTGAACTGAAGTTTTCAAAACTGTACTTCAAATAAAAATAATCAAATATGCACTCAGGTTTTTCATTACAGTAAAATTCTTCATATTTTTATACATAAAATTAAATTCCAGCAGAGAATACAAAGATACATATTAATTCCTAATATAAACCTTCAAACCCTCAGTATAGTTTCATAAACAACAACTTTCCTGGTAATTCTTGGTACAGTGGAACAGTATGTGTGAACTCTCAACATATCATTTAATAAGGTATAATTTTAATTTTCAAAAAACCTTTTGATCTCCTTAAAATACATTAATATTTAGTAGTAAAAATTTAGAACTTTAAACAAGTAACTCAGATTTTTATATGCATACACATATGTCACTAATTTTACTTATAATATTATATATTTTGGGTACCTCATATATGTGAAAACATATACACACATGCTATATATTTATACACATACACATTCATAACAAAATTATATGTTAGTGAAAATAAAAGTGTTGTCTCCTACTTGCACTGAGTCATGAACACACATTGTCATTTGATTCCGTTATAGGAAGGGGTGCTGATAATGTAATCAAGATGTAAAGTTCCATCTCATTTGGAAACCACTCAGCTGGTGTTTACATTCATAAATATCTTTAGCTTTAGTCTACTTATTTCTTTTTCTTAAATCCTCCTCTACTTCAAATATGTTTTACAAATTAGCTATTAGAACAAGCTGGCTAAAATGTCCCTTAGTTGAGGGTTTAAGAGAGTCGTGAAGCAAGAGATTTGGTACCAAAACCCACCATAGTTTTATTGGAACAAAAACTCCTTCTCTAAAGGACTTCTCAAGATAGTGCACTGAACAAAAATGAATCCTCTTAAGCCATGTCTTTGGGATTTTGCTTGTTTTCTACTAAACAGAACAGTAGAAATGTCAACTCACCTAGGTTGCCCATACCCTTTTCTTCCCCTGCTCCCTACTTTAGTTTTTAAGTATGTGGCTGAACGCACCAGTTTTGGACAGAGATGAACACCCAATGTAATTTTCACAGACTCTTTCTTTCTCCATTTCCAGTGCTATGCACATGTGTTCACTATAATGTGGCTCTTGACTCTGTTTTCCAGTTTCATCACCTGCTTTGTCTTCCTAATCAACCATCGGCCTTCACTCCTGGCCTTTTGGGTTTTATGGACTGTGAGTTTCCAGTGTTTCCATTTACTTGTGTTTGTCTGTTCACACTGCTTAGGTAAGATAATTTTGGCCATAAGTATTCTACAACTTGGAAATGGAAGATTGGTTCAGAACAAAACGCCAGTCCCAGAGCTTCCAAAGGATGAAGATTCAGCTCTTTAAAAAACAGTCTAGTGAACTGTCCAGACATTTATGGACATTATTAGTCCTTGGGAACTAGAAGAGAAAAACTTTGTCTTTAAATTTTTTGAGTAAAGTCCTTTGTCCATCACTACAGGGACTGAGAATCAGATCCAGAGATGCTAAAATACTTTATGTTTGAGAAGTCTTATAAGGCTATTTATCTTTCTTCTACACAGCAGTTTGTGGCATCTTCAATGTGAAAAATGACCGAATGAAGCCAGACACTCAGGGACCCAGGACTGGGAAATAGTGGAAGGTGTCAAAAGAGTTAAAGCATGTGGAAGAGAAGTCTAGGTCTACAGTATATGCAATGTGGAGTTTTAGAGAAGCTGCTCAGATTTTTTGTAATAAATAAATAAATAACTAAATTCCTCAAACAATACCAATATCACCCAGGAAAGGTATATGATGCACTTACTATATCGTTGTCATCTACTACTGAGCATAAATGGTGTTCTTGTTACCAGAGCTAATGGAGCTACCACAGTGTCACTGAGAGACGGCAGTCTCTCACTCTGCTATGACTGAGGCAGGAGCTGGCAATGGAGATCAGGACTGGAAGTTAGTCAGAGATCGCTGCTCTTCCAAATATAGATAGTGTGTGCTTTGGGGTCCTCTCCATGTTTTGTGTTGTTAAATAGCATCTCTGGCTCTTATATTCTCTATTGCTGAGAAATCTAGAACAATTAAGGAAAAACAAAATGTATAATTAGATCAATAGCAATCACTGGTGCAGGGCAGAGCTTGCTATTTGGAATCTTTGGCAACATTGCCTTTATTAACCAGCAACAGATGGGAATAAGCTATGCCAAAAGTTCTGAGAATCAGTTTTTAGACCTAGGGTCGATTAACTCTAGCCTATGGGCTACTTCTAGCTCACCATCTGCTTTTATGAATAAAGTTTTATTGAAAGGCTGCTGGGTTTATTTCTACATCACCCAAGGCTGCCTTTGCAGTATAGAAGAGTCAAGCAGATATATCAGACAGTATAACCTCTAAAGCTTAAAATATTTACTCTTAAATCTCAAACAAAAATTTGAAGATGCCTGTTCTATATTCTTAAGCCAGTATTAAGTATCTGCAGCAATAGGTAGGTGGCCAGATTGTTTCAATTAGTATGTAGCATCACCGAAGAACAGAGTTGGGACATTTGTAGAATAATATTTGTCTTCATTCAGTATATAGAATAATCAAGAATCATTGAAGAAAGGAAGTATCTTAGTCATCCATTTTTAAGAAAGGCAGTTTGCAAAATTCAAATCAAATGCATACAACCCAGAGTTTCCAAAGGGGGAAACAAAATCTCTAGCCATGTTTAGGAAACACTGTCAGATGCCCACACTGTCACACTTATTCTATCTTGATCAGTAACATGCAAGTGTTAGCATTAGGGGATCCTTCCTGGTTTTCATCTAAGAAACCTCAAATAAAGATGATATTACTCGAGAGCAAAGACTAACTCAAGCCAGTTATAAGAAATGGTTGAAAATATATGACAGTAGATACACATCTAAAACTAAATATACCGAAAATCTATACCTCCTCCCTTCTCTTTGAAAGCCAAAGCACAAACCAAGAAAATATGTAAGAAAATATGGCCCGAGTCCCCTTACTCAAGGTGTCTGCTTCAGTCTCTTTATCATGTACAGGCAATCACTCTATCCGGTAGGGAGGAAAATACAAACAGGGCTTTTTCTCCCAAGAAAGACCAGCAGCTGGTCGTGCCAAGAGAAAGAAAGAAAAACAGCCAACTGTCAGTCAAAGCTGGGTAGGTCTCGATAGGCTGAGAAGTGCATTACTGGCAGATGCTCAGCCTCCCAATTGCACACATCACGTTTCTTAAATTCTCTTTCATTTTAGTTATGGATGTATCAAAAGACAAACTCTTCCCCATTCTCTTCCCTTACTGTAATAGATATGTACCATAATTGATATGAAGCATATGATGCTGAGTTATCTGCTTTGGAAAGCAGGGTCAATTACTGATGAGGGAAAGATTCAAACTTTCACTGTCCTCAGGCCACATACTTCATATATCTATGTTCCCAAGAAAGCCTTTGTACATGTCATCCTTTTCAACATCCTTAGCATATGTAGAAAGCACAAAATGTAGGGAATAAAGTTTGAATGCCTCAAGTTACTGTTGGCTCTAACATGAGATATTAAAACCATAAATTAGAAATGGATTATTTTTCTACATTCTCCCCAACACAATTGAATTCTATTTCTAGAAAGGACTGTGTAAGAAAATAGTGAAGTGAACAAAATAGCTTTGGGAAAAGAAAACTATGCCTGTGTTTAACAAAAAGCTGGGGTTTCAAAGGGGGTCCCTGGGGACCAATGCATCACCGTCCTTGGGCTCCAGGAAGGTCAAGCCTGGAAACTGTTTACAAACCAGTAACTCAGGCAGTGCTTTGGAACACTTCTGCTCCGAATAGCAGGGACACAGGAACATGTGTTGGGGGAAATTCAGTGTTATTTCTTTCATGTTTATGTGGCCTCTGTGATTTTAGAAGAAACGTTCTTTGCATAAAACAACATAATAAAAGAAAATCCTGCTACTTGACAGGGTTTCCTCTAATGGGAAGACTTTTTCACACCCATAAACATTTGATGCCCACATCTGTTGAGGATAAAAGGCATGTATAACTTTCCATTAGATGCAGACATTCAGAGTTCTCAGAAACCATATAACACAGTTAATGGAGACAGCAAAAATGCTGTAGATAAAGTTTCCCTGATTAAATTAGTGCTTCTGAAATTTAAAGTTTTATAGACTGCTTCAGGTATTTTCTTTTTATATGGCTTTGGGTGTATATTTATATTTTAATGCTAGGGAAGAGTTTGTTACTATTTTAGAAAGAAAGCCAAAAGGCTCTTAGATTACAAAATAATAAAGTGATTTTCTGCCAGAAAACAACATGTTTTGCTTTGTAAATAACATGTAGCTGATAAAGGTAGCCTACTCTTTCAGTCAACCATTACCAACAGGTACCCACTGTGGGACTCCAGGCCATATCATTCCACTTAACAGAAAGTCTGGCCTTCCTTGAGGATTTTTTAGAAACTGAGAAAGAAGATTTTGGGTTCTTTGCCCATGTCAATTTCAGAATAAGGACAAAGAATCTGACAGTGCT
The DNA here is from genome assembly GCA_033318265.1 of Phyllotis vaccarum. Lineage (NCBI taxonomy): Eukaryota > Metazoa > Chordata > Mammalia > Rodentia > Cricetidae > Phyllotis > Phyllotis vaccarum. The sequence continues at coordinate 169,933,482 of JARWLC010000001.1, read as the reverse complement.
CACTTATATCTGTTATTGGAAAATCTAAATTTCCACTGTTAATGAATAAAATCTAGCACCCATCACCTCATTGTTTTTCAGTTACAATCTTCTTCATGCTGCTGCAGCCATCCCAACTTACCTGATGTCTCTGTCTGGACCACATTTAATTCTTGTACCTCCCACTTCCCAGAATCGTCTTTCTTGTACATTTTCACAGATAATTTCCTTCTGGTCTTCCACGTATCACATTTTATCTTCTTTCCTCCCCAGCCTTTCTTCCCCCCATCTTAATTCTCCTGGTTTTCTTTGTTTGTTTGTTTGTTTTTGTTTTTATTTTTTCCTGATAGCATTTATCACTTAGCACATTATAGACTTTGTTTCCCATGATGTGAATGTATGTGCCTCCAAAGAGGATGCAGTTTTATTTATTTCTTTTAACTTTATGGGACTCTGCCTGGAATAGAACAGACTTACATATGAAAATTAATGAATAGACAATATATAATTTACAAATCGGTGGAAATAATATTGTAGAAATGGACTACTATACAATGCCTCTTCTGGAAAAAGCTCCTCATTATCAGCTCAGGGATGCTGCACTTTGCTCTGATCTCTTTAATTAAAACACATTTCATTCCAGAAACAATGTAGTTCTTCTTGCTATTCAGAATCCAAACCTCAGTTAAAAGATTGGTGTCTTTAGGCTAACAATTCTAACAATTCTATGATACCCCTTTCCTGCAACTTTAAGCCTGGCCCCTGCAGTCTGACATACCTCCCTTCTTCCTTGCTAGTCATTCAAATTGTGATCTCACATATCATGTTTTGTTTTTTGCTTTAATTTAGTAAATATGTTTTGGTTTTTTCCTTCCACTACCGTAACAATATCAGGGACTAGATATAGAAAGTCATCACAATATTTTCAGTGTCTGACAAGTCCATGCCCTTGTAGTAGTAAGCATCTGGTCTGTCCAGCCCATGATACAGACCCACAGTCTCACAGACCTAAAGTCCCACAAAATCATGCAGATGCTTCTATTAATTACACTCTGCTTGCTGATTGACCTGGGGCCCAGGCATATCACTTGCTAGCTCTTTACTCTTAAACTAACCCATGATTCTCATCCTGTTCAGCCATGCGGCTTGGTACCTTTTCTCAGAGCAGCGTAGTTGTCCTCTGCATCTGCTGGCTTCTTCAATAGTCTCTCTGGCATCTCTGTGGCATCTCTCTAGTATCTCTGTTCTGCTCTTTCTGTTCCCAGAGTTTTCTTAGCCTGATAGCCCCACCCACACTTCCTGTCTGCCTTTGGCCAATCAGCATTTTTATTAAACTAGTAGGCCGCCAATCAGCATTTTTATTAAACTAGTTGGCAGGACAATTATTTACAATGTAGCAACATAACCCCACTGTACCCCTCCTACACACACTCACAAACATATACACTCATGATCTCACTCACATATAAACCCTCATATTCACATACACACTCATGCTCACAGTCATTCACACATAAACATTCACATCCATACACTCATGCTCACACTCATACTCACACCTATACAGCACTCACTCACATATACCCACTCATTCTCACACACACTTACATGCACATCAGATATAACCATAATTTAAAAATGTTTGGTGAATAGTAGAGTCCTTTGTACTTTGCATGCTTATATTACCTGAACACAGCTTCTCTGTCAATAAAAAACTGGTAGTGAATCAAATGATTATTGGGTTAGTCCTAGAAAATGACTATTTCAGGTCCTTACTCTTGAATTCTTCAATCAAGTGTCAGTGACGTTTCTGTTCAATTAATTATGCATGGTTACATATATATTTGAATACATGATACTGTTATGTAACTTGCTACCTATGACTCCAAGGTCAATAGGTAAAACAGTGAATTCTCACCTAGAAGGGCAATAACTTTGTGAATTCAGCTGAAAGAAATGTCTACTCATAAAGCCGCCATGCTTGGCACAGAGGCAGCAGACCATTGTTTGCCAATGGGAGATAAACCACATAACATTAGGCACCAGGTATTATCCTGGGATATTGTGAAAATCTTCCTGATATGACAACTTTAAAAATTCCGAATGAACATGAATATAAACCTCTTGGACCTATCTTATCTTTAATATAGAATAAAATGTTGAATTATAACTATCGTAGATAAGCTTTATGTTAATACAAAGAATTAGATCATGAAACAAGACAAACTCCTGTATCTGTATGGCTATTAATGTGCCACTAAAAGCAAGTATATGAATTTTAGGATCCCACTTTCCTCTTATTTACAAAAGGAGTGAAACTAGAATACAGAATTCCTTTCTATACTACCTTATATTTTTCACTATACAAGCACACAATATATGACATTGTGTTGTAAGAACATTTTTAGACAAATATATATTAAATCTTGAGTATACTCCTCCTATGCTCCAATACCTTTCCTTTCTGGTTCCTGCCTCCTACTGTCAGCCCACTTTTCACTTCACTTCTATTTTATAAGATATATATTATTTCATATATTCATGATACAGGAGACAGATATGAGAGAGAACATATACTATTTGTCTTTCTGAGATTGGATTAATCAGTTAATACAATTATCTTCAATTGTATTCATTTTTCTACAGTTTTCTGCTCTGTTTTCGGTGTGTTGTGAACAATCTAGCATTATGTTTGTATTCACTTGAAAATTCTTTTGCAGACCCAGTGAGTCCCTGAGAATCTCCGAGAGTCATCTTGAACCACTTTACATAGTGTTTGGCTTAGATGCATTTAAAGCACCTTCACTACCCACTTTAGCCCTTTCTGACTATAAGAATTTTAAATATCTTTTCTTCAGTTCCTTAAATTTGAAAATGAAGTATTATACACTTAAGTGATATTTGTCAGGCAAGAGGTAAATGATAAGAAAAAGTGCTAAGAAAGATGCCAGGTAACCCCGACGAGGGTCAGGATTGTAGCAACTAAATTAAGTTGCAATTATGCCCTTTCTCATTGGGTAGGCTGAGTAATCAAGATGCGTGACACTATTTCTTCTGAGCTAAAACACTTATCGAATGCCACGACTGTATTTTGTGATGTGAACTTCCATAAGGCAGGCATTTGACAATCTTCTATTTGAAACTGACGCTGACTAGGAGATAAAGAAAATGCTTCAAATGTCATGATTTTGAATGGCTAGAATAAGTTGGCAAAATGAGACTCTGTACTTCCTAAAAGCAGTACATCCAATAGGTTCTGTCTGATTAATAAACCATACTCACTTAAGAAAAGACTTTGATTACTCTAGAATTCCAAAAATAACTAACTTATCTATACTTCTTCATACATCAGTACAATTATAAAATGCAGAAAAAACCAGTTTTCTCAAATCTGATCTAATTTGATATTTACAAAATATATTTCCAAATATTATTTATGGCCCAGTTAGAAATGTATACATGTTCAATTTTAAAACCTGCTAAGAAGCGAATCAGAATGGCTGTTCTTAACATTATATCCTATTGGAATTCATCCAAGGAGCCTCAAAACATATTTTAGGCCCATAAGTAAAGAACTTGATTTTATTACTGTCATGTCTGATGTGAGCCGAAAAATGTTCCTTTGGATTTGACCGTTCCAATTTATCATGCATTTAAGAATATCAGTTAAAGTTTTAGGATTGAGAATTTGTATTGCGTATAATAAAGAGATGAAGACAAAACAAATTATTTTCTATTTACAGTAGAAAGTAACTTTTAGATACACACAAGAAATCCAAGAATGTTTGGAGAAAGAGAGATGTTGGGAATTCAAGGGCTACCTAAGAACTTATCGAATTCAAATGCTGCCTGCTCCTCTACAACACCTTTGCAAAAAGACGTGGCATGCACCAATTCCATGGGCAGTGTGATTAAGACACAGAAGCACTTATGCCAAGTGTAGGCAAAACAAGATTCCCCCCAAACAATAGCTGGAAGATTAAAGAAATTATGCAATAATTGTGTGATTAATAATTCTAAGTATGAACTGCTGTACCAGTTCCAGGAACAAGGCATAACCATGTCTTTTTCATTACTTCCTCCTTTGAATGCATTTTACATTCTCATTATATTTTATGTCCACTTTCTGGTTCTTTGACATTGAAATGTGTTTGGTAGACTAGAAGCCTGAGCATACCAAGTGAATCTGTTTGAAAGGTGAAGGGTAACACTTTATTCTAGTCCCAATGAATCTCATTCTTTCTTTAATTAGATTATTTTGTGACTCATTAGAATATTTGAGTTTGCCTAGAAGTGATCTGGCAGACACTGGTCTCTTAAATCTATCAATTACACCACATTAATGTTACTCCTGAAAGTTTATGCCCTATAATACAGTTCAATCCTTAATTAACAGCTTTTATTTTAATGTCACATGCAGGTTTTTAGAGTAGTATTAAAGAATTTCTTTGTTTAGGTAGAACTGAGATCTTTGGTCTGTTTAATTTGGGAATAAGAATTCTTTCACATGTATGAGTGGCTGATAAAATATATGGTAGTTATAATGAAGGCATGGGAAAACAAAGGAAGATACAACTTCTTTTCAGGCTTAAAGATTCAGAGAATGTATCACAGAGAATGGACGATGAATATTCAGAAAATAAGTGGCTGGATTCAGGACATGATAAAATAAAGCAGAATCCTGATATAAGATAGGAAAAGCAAAGAGCTTTGCATGGCTATAATAAATGAGTAGAGCCTTGGAGGTCTTTTGCCTCCAGAAGGTGCGGAGAGATTCCTACAGTGTTCATGCTCTTGGGCTTTTCTCTTCCACTTAGATTATGACTGATGAGTGTAAGAAGTAGGACACTACAAAATGATAGTGAGACTTCAAAGCTATGTCCTGAAGGCCTTTTGCTCTGTTGATTCACTTTGAGAGAAGCTAGCCTTTGGGGCACGAGGAAGATCAGTTTCTAGCCACCAACCAAGAAGTTCTACACTGAACTATACACGGATTTTGGACTGAGCTGAGTCTTCAGATCAGTATAATCCATGTGAGCACCTTAACAGCAGTTTCATGAAAAACCCTAGTAAGAAATAACTAAATAAGCTGTCTATAAATCTAAGATTAAAAGACAAAAACAAAACCAAACAAAGAAAATGCTGCTGATGAGTCACAATTTTGAAATAATTTGTAATTAGCAATAATGTAATTAAAATGAATGATGAAGAAAAAAATGGAGCTTTAGAGAATGTCTGAGTGAGGTTTGCAAACTAAGATAGATCCAATGGCCTAATTCCACAAGTGGAGTGGTTCTTACCCAGGATAGGGAGATGTACAGAGAATGTCAGAGGCTGTGGTGCTGAACAGTTACCTGCTGGTAAAACCCACTGACTTCAATTCTGGTTAGGTCAGTTTGCTGGCTGTTGAGGAAAATTGCTAATAAAAAAGTTAAAGTGGTCTGGTGTCCCAGGGTGGAATATTAGAACAACTAAATTATTTAATGATGACAGTAATCACCAGACAGCTCCACTAAGGAATGCCAGTAGTCAGGTTGAGGTTTTCATTGTTCTTGTTGTTGTTTGGAGTTTTTTGCTTCAGTGAAACAATTTAAAAGCAGGAAGGATCTTGCCTCACAGTTTCAGAGGGCTCAGCCTGATCAGCTTTCTCTGTTTCATGGAGCCAGAGATGTGGCAAACATCATGATGGCTGGGAGGTAGAGAAGAGCCATAGAGGGGACAGGAAAATGTCTACCAAGGACATAGCTTCAGTGAGCTAGTATTTTTATGGACTAAATTTTTCAGTACCTCCCCAAATGATGCCACCAGCTAAGAAGCAAGATTTCAATATACAAGGCTGGGAGGGCGAGTGATATTTTATGCAGTCCATATGGGGTATATTTGTTCTGGAATGGTAAATGCAATAAAAGTAATAGAATAATATACTAAAGGGAAAAGACCATTTGGGAAGAAATTTTATTTTATGGAGCATTTTAATTTTATAGACTTAAATGTATTGCAGTTATGGTGTAGATTATAAGAATATGAGTAGAAAAATATTCCTGTAGTAAAATAAAGAAAGGACAATTAGATTATAAATAACTAAAAATCAAAAGCCTCAGTGAAGATGTTCTAGGCTTTGTCTTTATCATGTTATAATGTAAGTTCAAAGAGGAAAGGATTATTTTATACTTCCGGGAAAGTGTAATCCTGACAACCTAGGTAAGAATGCTTATAGACTGATGAATTAACTTTATATTCATATTTCACAATGTTTACTTCATTACAACCATAAAAAAGAGCATTAGAATGCATTTATATGTCTGGCTAAAGTTCATCTTTGGTATAAATATTTCATGGTCTTCAATAAGGCATGTCATAGTTTTCAGGTATTCTGACAACTAATGGACTGTGAAAACCACTAACCTTTTAATAAAAAGCTCTCTTTTAATTGAAAAAGATCTTGAGATAACCTGTGATTAATTTATTTGGCCAAAGCAACACATTTATTCTGAGACAGTTAAGAAAAACACAAATTCTTACGGAAATCATTATGTCTCCTAAATAATCCTGTGTATAAGTGCTTGCTAAAGAATAAACTATTCAAGGAATGAAGAAGAAAACAAGATGGCCTGATAGAAAACACACAATGGTGATATTTTATGTTTAACAACGGAGTCTCAATTGCACATACTCAATTTTCTGCAGTTATTATGACTGGGTGGAGTTTAGGTTTTCAGATTCTCCTTGGCTTCATAGAGTGAGCAGCAGGCATTAAGTCCAGGAAGTAAGTGAAAGTGGAGAAGGTGAGAACAGAGGCTTGCATCTCCTACCGGCTAACCATTCCCAAGTTCAGGAATGTTTCCATCAATCTCAATTGGGAAGTATCTGCAGGTAGCAAATAGCATGTACTCTTACATAACGACCAAGATTACCATCACGGTATGTGTGCGCAGAGAGATGAGCAGAGTACTGGACTATCCTTTACAGAAAAGCCAATGGATTCATATATAATGCTTCTTCAGTCAAAAAGCCAGAACAATTTTTAAAATATTTCTGAAAAAAAAAATGTGAGTTTGGATCAAAGAGCAAACAGGTTTTCAGCTGATGTATGCAATGGCACATAGGGTGAGAAAATTAAGTGAAATGATAGCTCTGAAGAGTGAAATGGAGGTCCTACAGAATAATAATAGAATCATTATCATTAAGAGACATATTATCAATAAGAGATGCACTGTCTTTGTGTCTTTAGATGCCAACTGCATGTATTCATTAATAGGAACCACAGGGCTAACCTACCCAAATCGCATACTTACCTTCTTAAGTGTTACCCTTTGGGAGAAGGGAAGCATCTCTCCTAGGGCTCCATGGGGGACCCTGATATAGTCTTTGTCTGCCAACTAAGCTCATCTGGAACAGAAGGGCAGAGTTAGCCTCCTTATTCCATTCAATACAATTTTATACTCAATCCAATTTTGAAACAGGGATATAAAACTAATCTTGATGCAGACAAATTATCCTATGTCCATGAACTACACAGTGACCGTGGGTAAATACCTGGGTAAAACAGGCAGGCTAGCTCCTAAATGCCCCACAGAGTAGCATTCATCCCTCACCAGTGAGTTTATCTCTGGAAGTCTATCTTTAACATGGGTCCAGAAGTCTTAACCCATCAATCAGCAAACATTCAAGAATGCCTACTATGTGCATACTCTGCATATTACCTACTTCAAGAGGGAAAATGTATTCACTCAGAATAGCAGTTGCTATCTTATAATGAGTAAGAATTGTCACAGGTATAGGAATAATCAAAGTCTATCTGATGAGCATATTCACTCCATGTGGTCAAGCTACATGGGGAACCAAATTATAATTAGGCTGTCTCTATGTGAATGTATAATGAGAACTAGTTAGGAAGTGAGGCTGGATACTTGAGGTCTATATGATCAGAATCTTCTCTCCAGGTGGGCAGATTTACATGAGGAGTTAAATAATGATTAGAAGGTGTTTGGTGAGAACAGAATCAGAAAAACAGCAGAGGGGCTCATCACATACCAGTGATGCAGGACAAAGCAGTGAGAGACTATGTCATAACTTAATGAACAAGACAGAGGAGCTCCAGAAGCTGAGGCTTGCCACAGGCTGGGCAGTAAAGAAGTGGTCCTTCCGTGTCTGCTCTCTACTTTACCCCATTTATTAAGGTTCCGCAGCATGGTAGTAGACGTAAGTATCCTATTCAGAGCATTTTGTGCATTTTCATTCTCATGATCCTTCAACACTGTTATATTTTCCTTATAGCTCATTTATTTTATTAATTATTTTGAGTTAGGATTTCATATACCCCAGGTTAGCCTCTAACTAACTTACTACATAGCCAGGAGCAACCATGAGCTTCTGACATTCTTGCTTTTACCTCACAAATGGTGGGATTAAGGACATGTGCTACCACATATTCTTTATACAGTGCTAGGGACCAAACTCAAAGCTTTGGTCATAGTAGATAAATACTCTACCAACATCCCTCTATCTTAACTCTTCTCGGTTCATTCTATCTGTCTAATGTTTAGACAAATCTAGATTAATTTAGTAACTGTTTTAGACTCTTTACCATTATAGGTGTGGGATCCCACAAGATAACAGCTTTTATTTATTTCAACATACATATTTGGCATCTATTCAGTTTTCTACAGGCCCAGCACGGTGCCTCACACATAGCAGAAGGTAATTATATGCTTGACGAATAAATTTACAAATTGATGAGTAGAACCTTGGATAAGTGCATGACTGTATTACTCTACAAATAGCCTTATAGATAGATATCAACACCCTAAGCTAAAGTTTAGGAGGCCAAGTCTATGGCTGTGTCATATCCATTGTCACTCAATTAGCAAGTAGAGAGCAGAGACCCAATTCTTATGATTCTCTAGGCCCTGCTCTGAATGGCTGTTCTATTTCTTAAATAGATAAATGCATGGAAGTTGCACTTAAACCCCTTGGATGCTTGGATTTGTGTATCTTCTTGCTGCTAATCTCATTTTCATTACTTTAGTGACCTTGGCCAGAAAACAATGTTAACATACTAAGAAGTATGTTGTCAAATTTGAAGGTCAAAATAGAAACTTTCACATTGAGCTGTTCAATCTATCACCCAAGAGATTGTGCCTGGTATTTAATACTTCAACTATTTCTATAAGAGCAAGATAGCAAAATAAATAAATGAGTCAGAGATCCCAACTGACCTAATACTAGTATGAGTGGTTATTACCAAGTTTCAGAGAAGGCAAGGGAGAGAGAATTTCTCTGATTCTATCCTTATGGTCTATTTTGAAGTTGGGTTTTTGTTGGCAAAGATCACAGGTTATTAATTTGATATTATTTGTAGTATAATTGGACAGTATAAAGAATTCTGTCCAAATAGGAGATGTTTAACTGAGAGTTACATTTGTGGTATTCAAGTATCCAAACTCATGGATGATTATTAAAAGGAAAGGATGCCCTATGTTTTCTCACTCTCTTAAATAAACTTTTCCAATATCATCTTTTCCTTTGTCATGCACTCAGACCCTTATAAAGAACCTCCATCTCTTTGCTTATTAAGATATGTGCTTGCTAACCTACGGGGTCTCAGATCCAAAATGGAAGAATATCTGAGGTAGTAGCTAGATCAAAAGTTAGACAGAGAAAAAGTGAGGGATTAAGCTCCATGAGAAATTACCTCAAGGAACCTACTTTCTCTTGTTAGGCCTCCACCTCTTAAAGCTTCTCCAGATAATAATATCAGGCACATGAACCAGTGGGGGCCATTTCAGACTCGATATGGAACAAGAAATTTGCACAAAGTTCTCAAACTGTTTCTATAATACTGTTATCTCTCCACTATAAATCTCATCAATTATTATCTATTTTATTTCCATTTTCCCATATTTGTTGTGGGTCAGTGTGCTCTAGAACTCAAGGTCAAGACACATACATAATCTCTTTATTTGAGCAATATTCCCTAGTGCCCAGCATAGCAGTGTGGGTTTGGTATGTGATCAACATATGTTATCTGTTATAACATCATGAGATAAAAGCCAGGGTGTGGCGTGATGAGCACTGAAAAAAGGCACCATCACCCATTGTCAGGATTTGTCATATATGAAAGAACTCTTTCTTTTATTAATTGGTTGAATGATTGATTGATTTCACTGAATTCCTTGGCCTCCACTCTCCACATCATCCATTTTTGCAAAAAAAGGCAATTAGTTAAGCAGAAAACATTCAGAAAAGTTTTATATATGATACACTTCAAGTAAGTAGACATTTGAGTAGAATTTTCAAAAATAATATACATTTTGATGGAGGTTAGTATGAAGGAATAAGTCTAGAGAAGACACTAGGTGTGTCACTTGTTATGGATGATCCAGGCAATCATAGATTCAAGAAGGAATACCATCAAGGAGTCTTAGTTATATAGAAGAGAAGGCAGTGTATACTCCTAGTCTAGAGCCCACCCAGAGCAACTGCCATCAGTTAACATGTAAACAGTGCTTCATTCCTCCACTTTCTCTCATTCCTGCTCACTGAGTAACTCTTCTTCCTTCTGCCCAGAGTCTGAAGGCTGCTGACACTGTCTAAATTATTACCAAGAGAAGAAATGTTGAAGAGTTTACATAAACTGAAGTGACTAAAAGTATTCTGGATTTAATTATATTCTGTACATTTGATTTTTTCATCACAGAATGGAATAATGAAATAAAAACTAGTTTACAAATGTAAAAATGAAAGGTTTCATTTTCGATTGTTTTTCTCATTGTCTAGCACAAAATCTATTACAGACTTGGTAAATGTGTTCCTTTGAAATTATTAAACATAAAAGAGTATTTTCTTATTGAAAGGGTGATGGCTATAGCCTGACGATAGTGTTTGATTTTCATCTAAAAAGTCTTATTTCCAATTAATAGCAGGACTGGGGAGGAAGGGGGAGGGAGATAGAGCTAGAGAGAGAGAGAGAGAGAGAGAGAGAGAGAGAGAGAGAGAGAGAGAGAGAGAGAGAATGTGAGTGAGAATGTTCTCTATCAAAATGTCTAGAGCTTCAAGCTTTCACGGTGCTGGAAGATGCTTAGGCTTCTGAGGAAGTCATCAGAGGCCTTAACAGCTTTGAATCCTGTGAACTGCATGCTACAATACCAAATTTTCAGTAGTGGCATGACTGTAATGCGGGCGGGTAACCAATCACTTTCTGATTGGATTTTTGGACCACTTCAAAGGAGGAATTCATACCTATACTACTACATACTTAGTCAGAAGCCCATGACTACAGAAGGCATATGCACTGGAAGGGAGCCTACAACTGTTGATTTGCTAAATGAGCTTCTGTTATGGTGCCTTTTAAATATTTATGCTTATATTAAGTTAGTGTCTCACTCAGTCTTAATCAGGAAAGTTTCTGTTTACAAATGTTGACAATTAATTCAGAGATTTGTACTGGTAAAAGTGCAGAGTGTCAGTGACAGTGAGTGCTTTGGCTTAAACTGGACATTTACCCCACCCACTTCAAGGCTAAGGGAATATTAGAAGAGCAGGCATAATGGATACAAGAGCTGGAGGATGGGAAACAGTATAAAACACTGTCTTCTGGACATGGCATGCCTATTGTATTCATAAACTTAGAGCAACAATGGCTGTCTTCACAAGACCTTCATAAAGTTTGGCTCATCAAAATTCCATCATGGATTCAGGACTTGCTTATTAGAAACCATTTTTACCAGAGAAACTACAGAAAGTTACATGGTTACTGAAGGAGGAAGGTAAAGGTGAATAATGGAGTTTATAATCAACATACATTTAATATCTGTATATTCAATTGAGAAAGAATAAATAACATTTTGAGAAAAAAAATCTAGAGTATCAAACAAAATCATGGAGTACAGTTCATCTAAATATTAAACTAAAGACATTTTGAGGAGGCACAAATGTGGTGCTACCATCCTTTGCCATTTATTACTCAGTTTTTTACCACGAAAAAAAAAAATCCCTGAGCTATTCAACTTATGATGAGTAAAGGCTGTATTGGCTCACAGTTTAAAAGGACATGGCATATAGTTGGCCCTGTTGCTTTGGGCTCATGGTGAGAAAGCCTATATTATTATAGGCTAGTGTGGCAAAGTAAAAATCCTTCCTTCATACATGAGAGGCAGAAGAACCAGGAGAGACCCAATTTCCTTCCATTAGACCCTTTACCATCTCACAAAATCATTCTTTAACACATAAGCCTCCAGGAGATTCAAACAATAGTGCTTCATATTAGGTATCTAAGAGAACAACTTAAACTTGGTTAGGAAACATATGATATGTTGAATATTTTTAGGGTAAAACGGGACCATTGTTTGCATAAGATTCCCATCGACCAATGAGATGTACAACAGACTTTGAGCATTTTAACTACTGACAGCACCATTTGAGGCTTTCCTCCCACAATGTTTTCCGTTTTCCCACTTAGTTTTCATATGTAGGTACATCATTAAGAATATTTAAGTAATATTTACTTGTCACAGTATCATTTTAGTGACAACTCTGTTTCTCAAACTGAATTAATTTTTAAGGTGATTTTCTATGCCTTATACAACTCCATAGCTTTGTGTTGGAGTATTAAAAATCTGTTTGAACCCTGAAAGCCTCAACTTCCTTTATTCGCAGGTACCTTAGTAATTACCAATGGCAAGATTATTGATTTGTCCTATGTTTCTGCTTCTGATAAAATAGAGAAGATGTTCTCCAACTCAATAAAGGGAGTCGCAGAGCATCATGCCTTTTGAAGAAAATAACATCAGAAAGATGTTTTGTCTTATTTGTCTTCTTGCTGTCTTTGGACATGCTGCACCATTGCTCCACCTATGACTTTTCTACTAGTTTATCATGTTCCAAAAACTGGGCAAAGGATCATGGAAAAAGTAAAAAACATACTTTGGACTAGAAGGAGCCAGGAGAGTGAGTACCAGAACCAATCACTATCTAAATTATTGATGGACGAACGCTTTGATCCGGAGAGTCGATGCCGATTTCTCAGCAGCATGAAACAGACAGGCAAGCTGAGACTGTCAGGGGGCTGAGAAAGACCACAGGAGCCTGACCCTCCCCTTGACAGAGAAGTGTGATTGCAGCATGATTAACCAGGTGAAAATGGAAAGAGGCTCCAGATAGAGCCGGATGTCTCAATAGTTGCCACTTTAAAGCTCCATCCAGTCTCCTAACAATGCCTTATTCAGACATGTATGTTGATTTCCTGGCACTGAAAGTCACACACAACTTCTTAGGTTCTTTAGAACTGTGGGTGGCACAGACAAAATGAGAAAAGAGGACAATGTTGATCCTCTGTGGCCCTTCCTCTCCTTAACTGTCAGAAAATACAAATGCTCCCAGGCACATTTAACTAGTCTCTTAAATTCTATGGCACAACATGCCTACTAATCACAAAGAATCCGTCCATAAATCTGGATGCTTCACTCTTATGCAGAAAATTTATAATATATTTATGGTTTTATATTAGAACTCACATATCATGGAGTCTGTATTTTATTAATGACCCTTATGCCACCAGTGAGAGTAATAATAATTATAGTATTACTCATTATGATTTACTTTAAAAAGCAGCTATTTTTCTTGAGGGAATTGCACAAACTCTGGTGTTCCTTTTGTTAAAATTTAATAGAGCTTATGAATCATTGTCTCAGGGGATGTGAGTGGTTTTCTTCCCTTACAAAGTGGATCATTTTCATCTTTTTGCACCCAAATAATAATGGTATATATGACCTAAAACTCATAAACATATGTGTTCCCTCTTTACTTCTAAGACAAGGAATAAAATTATGTCCAGCCTTAATTTAAAAAATATTCTTTCTTCTCAACCACATTCTTACTGTCACCTCACAGAGCATATTTTGCCAAATACACCAAGCATGAGAAAATTTGAAATTCATGATTTCTAATCCAACTCACAGAGAAATTTCTTCTTGACAACTCTTTATTTTGAAAAGTCATTAACTGAACTGTTAAAATTTCATGGATTGGCTTTTTATTAAGCTTGATCTGGATCAAAACTCAAATTAAAGGCCCATTTCCTATGAACTTGCCAATGTGGTCCAGAAAGGGATTATACTGGCAATACACAGCACCACAGATGACTGTGGGAGGCATCAGCACATGCCCATTTCAAGTGACAGTGCTAATTCACTCCAATCAAAAGATATTTTCCTTTATCACTTGAAAGGGTCTTTAAGGAATAGTCTTCAGAAATGTCATTTTATGCTATCTAATTTAGTCCGTGTCTTGCCTATCCATTCACTGTCATAGGGTGCAAGCTTTCCCCCAGACTAGCTGATCCCGGAATTCAATCTTCCTCACAAACTGAGTAGGGCCATATGACTGCAAGGAATACGAGAGACCACTTTCTCCTGCAGGAAACCTGGCATTGACCACTATTTTCTAGAGGCTAAAACTCTGATATCATTAGAGAAGGAAGAAATGGAAATAAGGATAAAAATAATATAAATAGGGAGATGAGCAGTTTAAAATGAAAGTTACCTGTGGGTCATCAAATTACTATTTTCAATGTAATGGTTAAAATAAAAATGATAAAGACAAATTAAAGAAAAGCTAGTGGCTTGCTAGGGTCACTCAGATAGGAGGCAATGTGAAGACAAGAGTTAACTGTCTATTTATACAGTTATTTTAATTTCTGAAAAAATCTTAAATTACTTTGAAAATATTTCTTATTTCTCAATGAGCTATAAAAGTGATATTAAGTGGGAATTACCATTTGCGATATTTCTGAAATAATTTCCAGCATGTTATCGAAAAAGAGATTGAACAATTCATTCTTGCAATGCTTTGTGAAGGAAAGGCGCTTAACTGCTGTATTTTAATACAAAAGATTGCCCAAAGAGGCGTTGCATTATACAGTAAGTGCCATGAAAAGATTAAGTACTATGCAGGCGGCACCTCGAGCAGGAAAACTCAATGATTTCTATATAAAGCTCATAAATGAAAGTGTTCATTTATTCATGATATTCTAACACATCCAGAGCTGTTTTTCAGCAAGCAATGGCAAGCACTGCACGGCCTTTTAGTTGTATGCTATTACTTAAAATATTTGCGAAAACTATTCATCAGTCTCCGATTCTATTATTATATTCAAGAGCAGGTTAATTACTACCTCCTGGGGTCATTTTTAGTAGAAATTTTTTAATGGAAATAATATCATGAAAGGAAAGATATGACTTACAATTTCTAAGAGATGACGAATGTGGATTATTTCCAGAACACAAGAAGATAAGAGAAAGCAAGGAAAAAGGAAAAAAGAATGGAAGAAAAGACAGACTATCAGTTCAACTGTCTTTTTTTTTTTTTAACTAACAATGCTGTCATTTCCAGAGAATGGTCTCTTAAAATACATCATGATAGGAGAAACAGAACATGATTAGTCATTGAGTGACAGAGTACAAGGAGAGAGTCACAGGAAAGAGTCAGGGTATTGACAGTCAAATACAATGAGAAATAGAACGGTATAGCTGGTTTTACATCATGCTTCTCTCAGGTAGAGGTAGAAAAATGGACTTACTGGTGTCAAAAACTCAACAAGCAAAACATAAGCAAGCTTCCATGTTTCCTATAGTCAAGATGCAGAAAAATCTTTGCCTTATGGCCAGAGCTCTTATTCTTAGAGGCCCAGTCACCTTTACTATAATACCATATGGTGTCCACAGGAAATTCAGTTATTGTCACAACTTCTCAGGATTTCTATAGAATTCTTCTGATTAATTAGCATTTTTATGAGTTGAGCAGCCCCTAAATCAGGCTAAGATGTATAGTGTAAACACATCATCTTCTCAATTTATTCAACTAAATTCTAAACATTTGTAGACTACTCACATTTTAAAATGGCTGAAATAATCTTTTTGCTTTGCTATATTATGCTTTAGAACTGAGATCTTAAACGTTGACTTATTGAATTTTACTACTAGACCACCCATCCTGCTCTTAGGGAAACAAGTCAAATCCTCCTATCACAGGGTGGAGATACTTTAGGAAATACCTCACCAGACTGACATGGTACATGTTGTCATTACAGCTAAATGTCATGAAAATACAATTCCACAAAGATGATGATGCTGACACTCGTGGAAGTGCCGTTCAAATGAAATGCCAGCACATCTTGTCACCTTGTGAAAGATCCAAGCAAATGGGCAAAGTAATATGAAACAACACTAGAATTTCTTAAACCTCAAAGCACCTCTCTAATGATGAGAAGGAGCATGTCAGAAATTGAACAGGAACCCTTAGAACTCCATTTTTATTCTATTACACACCTCATGTAGCATCCAGCTCTATATTGAACATTCATGATGCCACTTTGATTATTTTAAATGAGAACAAGAAAGATAATAGAAGCATTGCCAGATAGGCAAAGTTCTTATCCTCGCTGAATATATCTTAATATTAGCAATCTATTAGCCATCCTGTCTCCCCAGATCCTCTTCTTTTATGAGGGACACTTGGGTCATATGTGAAAATGAACACTAACTCACATACCTGCAAAACGAAACACCTCAAGCTGTGTCTCATTCAGATGATAAAACTGACAGAAATAGATTGACCACCTCCATCTTCTGTTTAATCTGCTATATTTTATTCTTATGAAAAATAAAATCAAGCCTACTCTATCAGAGATGCATGCCCAAAAAGTCCACCAGTGTCATCATACTGTCCGCATAGCACTATTTTCTACTTGTTCTTTGGCCATCTTACTTTTGACGAGGACTTCATAGTTCATCAGTCTTTTCTGCATGGTTTTGAGAATCAAAACAATGGCACCAGGTATGTATAAAGAAAGAAAGGTCACTGAGAAGTTCTGAAGACAAAAGACTGGGTAGGCAAGGGATGGAAGGCTTGTAAGCAAACTTTAAACATAGGATATGAGACCTAGCTAATCACAAGACCTGCCTGTGCTCAGTAAGTAGCCACTGTGGTTCAGCTGGTTCCAGCATTTATTCTAGACTCCAGAGTTCCTTTAGTAGCACACTGAGACTATTCTGAGATGAAGTAGCTACCTCAAATTATGATGTGTTTTTCTTCAAAAAACTGACAGCAGAATACAAATACTCCTGTTGAGATGGAAGCAATTTCCATCTAATCTGTGATCTTGTATTTAATACAATTTATACACTTGCTTTATTTCCAGCCTCTTAAATAGCTCAAAATTGATCGATATGCCCTTTTATTCTGGTGTCATAAGCTATCTCTCCCATTATTTGAATCACAGGTCTGTTTTGCTATGGATCAATCCCATGACCAAAATGCTAATTCTTCTTGATATTACAGATATCTCC
This sequence comes from Phyllotis vaccarum, assembly GCA_033318265.1. Taxonomy (NCBI): domain Eukaryota; kingdom Metazoa; phylum Chordata; class Mammalia; order Rodentia; family Cricetidae; genus Phyllotis; species Phyllotis vaccarum. Next base: position 169,916,158 of record JARWLC010000001.1, on the reverse strand, counting down.
AATGGCATCTTTAACCCAGTGTTTTTCTGGAACTGGAGGCACACAGCAGACTTTCTACTTCTAAATGTTTGCTTTCTTACAAATCCATGATGGCAACCTCAGGGTCTCGGTAGATGGGTAGTAGCCAGCCAAGGTTATATACTACTTACTCTATCATCTAGCAGCTCTCAACCTGTGAGTCACAAACCCTTTTGGGGGGTCACATATCAGATATTTACATTACAGTCCATAACATTAGCAAAATTACAGTTATGAAGTAGCAATGAGATAATTTTATGGTGAGGGCTGGTCACTACACATAAGGAAATTTATTAAAGGCTTGTAGTAATAGGAAGCTTAAGAAACACTTATAATAGACAGTGGGTCATTTTATTTACCTCTTAAATTTGTGATTCTATCAAATCACGAGACAGACCAAGTATCCTGGCAAGCTGATTCCTATCTTTACTCGTTCATAAGGTTTCTAAGCCTCCATGACTTGATGAAAGAGGAAATAGCCTCATCAATAAAATTGTCAAGAAACTTAATATAGGAGAATTGTGCTGTGAGCTTTGTGCTGATGGATGTGAAGCACATCTTCTTCTCTTTGAACAGTAACGCTGAGTACATGTTCTCTTTCAGTCAATCCAGAAACATTGCTACCACAGAGAGAAATGGCTCATGGTAATGGGAAACCCATTGACCATGTAGCTCTGTGAGACCATGAGGAAGGAATAGAAATTAGCAAACAAAGTGTCAACAAGCTCAGGCAAGGTCTTATCCCACTTGATGGGTTTCTATGGCACATTTATGACTTTAGGGACAGGGCCACCCTATTGCTTCTGCTTATAAAAAATATAGTTAAAGTAGAAATAAGTTTCTTACACTGGAAGAAAATGAATGATTCCCATTGTCACTATTGCTCAATAAATTGTCTTAATGCTTAGAGGCTGGAAAAAAATAAATTTTATTTTCTTAGATATGAGTGTTATCAATTTAAATATCATATTCAGGGACACATGAAGTAATCCTTCCCCTGATTCACTCCCCTAATTTAGTCCTTGTTCTGTTTCAGCCTTTACTTCTTGACATGAAATCTATATGTGGCTTCATACGTGGTGTGTTGGAGCAGCTTAAGACAAATGAGTGCAAAGCAGAAGTAACCAGACCTTCTTAGGGCTAAGCTCTGCAGTCCATAGCACAGCTTCCCATGTGGTCTTAAGCAAGTCACAGGCCTAACACAGAGCGAAGGGAATAAGCAAGTCAAGAATCATGGGAGTTCAAGGGGTGACCATTAGGAGGCAGTGCAGATGGAGTCCAACACAAGCCTCTCAGCAACACATTCCATCTTTCACTACTCATTTCCCCTCTCCACCATATTTCTATATCTTGGCCCATGTTGTGTGAAGGCCAGCTTGTGAGTGTTGATTCTATACATCTCTTCAATTCTCTATTCAGTGACCTTAGTTTGGAACTTGAAATCAGTTACATTGGGAGTATACCCACTACAGAATGTTAAAAACCAATCAGAGAAAAAGATGGCTTCTCTGTCATTTGTTTTGCTGTTCAAGTTGCCAACTTCACAACACAGTACCTTGCTCATTCTACTCCCAGTCTACCCTCTTTCTTAAAAGACATGCAAAAGGTATTTGGCTAAAGATGTCAGGGCTTCTTTTACCCAAGGTAAGAGTAAATAAATGAGCAATAATAAAACTATGAGTTTGAAATTTATATTTAAAACAGCACAAAATCTTTAAGGCACAGTATTGTTTAGTTCAGATTGTTTCTCCAAGAACATTTTTTTCCCTTGATGGCGGGATTTAAAGCAATATGGGAAACAATGAGGCAGAGGTTTAGGCTGGGACCTTAGCCAAACACTTCATGTTAAGATCTCTTTTCTCCCTAAAGCTATTTTCCAGAGTGACAGCAGTAGCTGAAGGCACTGACTTGAAGAAACAGGCATAGTGCCCAGGCTTTGCTGCAGTGCTGGCTGGGCCTGTCTTCATGGGGACACAGTATTCGTGATAGTACCACTTGCCAGGGTCTCCTCTAACACAATACCCTGTGCATGCAGACCTGTAATTAATGATTCGTTTATTCATGACGGCAAATCTCATTGGGGTTGTCCTTTAAATGCTTCCTGGACATTTTCCTTCTAGCATGTGTGAGACAGTGCACACCTGTATTTGCTTGTGTAAGATAAAAGTTAAATGCTTGGAAAAATCTATTACTAAAAATAAAACAAATATTTCATGCAGTCACATATCACAGAGAAATGCTCATCTGAAACTCACTTTATATATTAGTATAATGGGAATTTATAATTAAAACTCATAATTCTGAAGTACTAGTATGGTCCAAACGTTACAAAGCCATCCATTATAATTTTATAATGTCCAAATAATTAGCGGTCCCTTAAGTTTGACCCAGACTACACCCTCATCAAATGAAGAAATGCAGCACATCTTTCTCGGCTTTTTGCTCTCTTCAGCTGTTGTCAAGGCTGGTACTGACTCTCCATAAACATTTCAGTGTTTTGAGCTCAACTATCCAGTGGAAGGGCAGATAGAAACACCTAAGCCTGACAAATAAGTAAGGTTTGCAGCATCTCGAATTATAAACTTACGGCTCTGTAAAGTGCTGAGACATAAGCCAAAAAATGTCAGTTGAAATGACTTGTTTTTGAGGAAGCCGCTTGCATTTAACAAGATACATGTAGAAATGCAGAAAGTTGGATAGACTATAATAAAATAAAGTGAACTCTGCAGCTCCCACTGCTCCCTGCGTGAAAAAGAGCTGTGGTTTTGATTATTTTGACGAGAGGTGGGTGGGAGGGCTATATGCTGAGTTTCTAAATTAAATTTCAGTCCCATGGGCATTTGAAAACTATATGACTGATCTGAAAGAAAAAAAAAAAGGATTTGAGTTTTGGTTCAACTCTTTATAAAAATAAGGGGGGGGGGCGAACAACAGATTTCTGGATTTTAGCCCAGGATACCAATCTAGCAATCTAACTTTCTAGAAACACTGTGGCTTTATAATCAATATTTGCATGGGCATTGCCTGTCAAAATTAATTTTTAAGTGTAATGTTCAAATGCATGACTCAAATCACTCTTAATCATTGTTAAAATGAAAGCTGGGGAATTTGTTAGAAGGTTTTGGTGTCATGTTTATATAGCTTTGATGGAAGCACAGAGGATTCAACTTCCTTTAACAGGAATCTTAAAAATGGTGCAAGGAGGTAAGAAGAGTTTAAAGTGAAAGAAATATGACTTGAAACTTTTCATATAATTGAAAACAAGCACAAGAAATAAAATAAAGCCAGCAAATTGCTTCCTTAGCTGAATAACATATAAACAAGATTGTTACCAGTTTATACACAATAAGCGAAAGAGATGAACACATGTATGAGTGCTTTGCTAACATAATTAAAGGTCTGTGGACACACACATTTACAGAGGCTCAAGTTTCCAAGTTCCACTGTGATAATGAACACAAAATGAGGCCTGACCACTTACAATGTTATCACTGCCACAGAGGTTACAACTCTGTCCTTAGAGAACTCTCATAGGTTATGTAACAAAGATAACATCCATTCTAATGACTGCCCCACACTTTTAAAATCATGGGCCTTACAAGGCTGTAACAATTTCTAGTTCTTTAGTGAGTATAAACGTTTTATCTAAATAAACTATCTTAGTCACATACTGTGATGGGAAGCAAACACATGAATCATTGTGAGTGCTATAGGTTATTGTTGGCTGATATAGTAATTCTTGCTACATTCAAGATCTTTAAGAACTGTTTTTTAAGAGAGTTACTGGTGGTATACTCTTAAAGGTACAGCTTAGAAAAGTCCAACTGAACTTAATGCATTTGATAACTCCCAGGATTCAATGTAGCTGGCTTTCTAGAGTCAAAGATAAAAATAGATTAATACTTTAATTAAATATCTTAGATACCTTAGCTATTGTGGCTATTACACCTCTGACCTCAGGGGAGACTGTTTGAAACATAAGAGAGATTAAAACTGAGGTTACATATTTATGCTGCCAGCTGACCTGAAAATCATGCCATGCTAGACAGTACTGTAATTAACCAAAAGATCCAGTAAATTATGAGATCAATAAAATTTCCTCGGTGCTTTAGTTTGCAGAACTAGTTAGTACATTCCTAATTTATAGGCAAAAGCTTTCTGGGCCTGCAAGGTAGATAAATAAAAATGCCTGGATGAAAAAAATAGGCATGTATGCTTGACAATCCTGAAATACACTGTTTACAGCTAATGAGGCAAGTGCACATTTTGCTGCATGCTTTAATATCTAGAGCAGAGCAGAACACTAAAACCAATGTAACTGATAACCTTGGTGCAAATGGCATAAGCTTCCATTTCCTATCATTCCCCAGAAAAGGAATTAATCAGTACTTGTCAAAAGTGGAGCAATCCCCTGCTATACAGGTGAATGTAATGGAGAGGCCATGAAAATGGTTTCGGCTCTACTCCAAAAGTATTTCATTCCCTTTTTGGAGAAAAATACTATATACATTTAAATATTCAATGCATATAATTCATTCATTCTGGAAATTACATGAAATACACACATGTGCATGCACATGCACACATAAACACTCACATTCACATATACATACATACTCATACACAGGCAAGTACACATTGTCTTTGTGGCTACAGTTCAACAAATATTGTTGAGATACCTATCATTTGAGGACCAAGGGATAAAAATATGTGAAGTTCAAAATTTTGTGAGGAAAAACTGAGTGAGGTAATGTTTCAATTAAAGGTGTTAACAATTATGATGGCAAAATGTCACAATGGATATGGGGTCAATGAGTGGCTTCCCACATGAACTTGGTATGGAGGCCAAGAGGAGGATGGGATGGAGGATTAGGGCCTGCTAATAGTAATGATACTACATTACTAACTACTTACTAAATCATTTTTAAACTCTTTTACAAGAGGTCTTTACAACTCTCCATATGAACAAATGCCTTCTTCCCAGGACCCGTCTTCTCCCCTGAATCCTTCCTCATTCAGCAGTATCATACAGGTCTCTGTAGCAGGGAACTCTCTCTGTGGAGGCCTTTGTTTTAGTTACTGTTCTATTGATGTGAAGAGACACCATGACCAAGGTAACTCTTATAGATAAAGTATTTCATTGGGGGCTTGCTTACAGTTTCAGAGGTTTAGTCCTTTTTATCATCATGGTGGAGAGCTTAGAGGCGTACAGGCAGGCATGGTTCTGGTGAAGTAGCTGTGAGCTTTCCATCCCGATCCACAGGCAGCAGGGAGGCAGTCAATCGATCAGTAGTACTACATAAGCTTTGAAAACCCTGCAGCCTATTCAGCGTTGCCACACCTCCTCCAACAAAGCCACATCTCCTAATCCTTCCAAAGAGCTCATCAACTGGGAATAAAGCAAGCAAAGATATAAGCCTATCGGTTGTGGGGAAGAGAGTATAAGAGTGTGGAGGGTAGGAGAGGAAGAGGCGTTCTCATTCAACCCACCACACCTTTTATGACTCCACATTTTCATTTCATTCTCAATCCTTCTCCCTCCTCTTCCCATCATATTACAGTTCTCATTAAAATTCAGACTACAGTTTGTATTCATTATTATTTCCCAATGATCATTACTGATGCATGGACCAGTGGGGTAAGCATCACTTGCGAGTTGGTTAGAAATGGAGAACTCTACCCTTGTGACACACCTTACTCAACAAGTTCTACAGAGATAATACGAGTCACATGTAAAATAAAAAGAAGGAAGACATTACCTCGTTCTATTACATTTCAGTGAAGTAACTGTAATTCATAGACAGTTTCTCAAATTAGCGTTAATTAACTATTAAAAATCATTTCTTCGCTTGCCACATTTTTTTATGTTCAGTAGCACCTGAAAGCGAGTGGCCACCTTGTAGATCCTGACAGCTGGGACACTGAAGTCACAGAGCATTCTTTAAGAAGGAAGCAGACATTCTACTACATATACTACATTGTACAGGTCTCAGCGTCAAGGCTGTTACATTTTTATTTCAGCAATCTTCAGTAACTGGAACTCTGAGGAAAGGAATACAAAGTCTTCCTTCGGTACAAGAGATGAAGTTTTACCAAAGAATCTGGCTCACAAAAAGTAGCAAGTAAATGCAATTTCTCTTCTCTGTTAAATGTGATCTTCAAAATATATCAGGATATGGGTCATGACAAGCTGGAAAGATATTAGGCCTGAAACTAGCAAACCTGTCTCTCCTTATCATGCTTTTTTCTCACTAGAGGTTCTGGGTTTCCTGTCTCAGGGACTGGAATGTAGCATGGCTAGGGTCCATACTTCTGAGTAAGCTACCCTCTTTTATGCTCACTGAAGATTTGACATATCATCCTTTCATATTGGTAATTTGACTTTTCTCCCTTAATGACTTGCTAGGAAAATAACTAAGAATTACTTTTAAATGAATTTTAGAACTTTCATGGGGAAATTCCCAAAACCTCAACTCAAGAAGCCATCTCAATAAATATGTGCTGTTTTGTGGGGGAATAGGGTATAAATATGATTATTGAATCCAAGGCTTTGTGCTTGCTGGGAAAGCACTACCTCTGATTGTACCATTACTTTCTGTTTTAATAAAAATAAAGCATGATAAATTGATTCTTATATTTGCAAATGCCAAAAGGAGGTCTGGAGTGAGAGATCGGCAGGTCCTGCTCCTTCCCACATTTCAGTACTGATATGCTGTATCAGTTATACGTGATAGATGGGTAGAGGCCAAGATCCTCATCCCTTCACCCCATCCCCTGGTCCATTTTTCCAAGTCATATTCAGATAAAAAGGAGCAGGTGACTTCTACTTCAGCAGTCTCAGTCAATGTCACGATGCAATTCTGTGGCTTTGACTGGTAATCTCAAGATTCAGGAGAATGTGTGACTTCCACTGTATGGACTTGAGTGATGTGCCCATTTCTGACACCATTTCATCTGAAGAGCAGAGAGAGACTGAAAAAGGCCTGCAGATACTGACCACAAGTATTATTTCCATGGGGAAAAGTGAATGAATTCCTGTAGCCAGGAGTTTCTCTGTCTCACCTGGCCCTGTGGTCCTGCAGCCACCTGGTCCCAAATAAACCCACTGAGGTTTATATTAATTACAGACTGTCTAGTCTTGGTATCAGGCTTTTTAGCTAGCTCTTTCCTCTTAAATTAACATATTTTTATTAATCCATGTTTTGCCATGTCACTGTTGGCTTAATAGTACAGTTACATCTTGTTTTTCTGCAGTTGGATCGTATCCCTTACTCTGCCCTTCTTTTGGATTTCCTGCCTGGCTGCAAGCTGTCATACTATAGGCCAAAACATCTTGTTTATTAACCAATGGTAGTAACACATATTCACAGCTTAAAGAGCTATCCCACATCAAATTCCAGGATTAAAGACCAGCTACATGTTTTTTACTTTCCTTCAAGTTAAAGAGACAAATAAAAATAATACTACTTGTTTATGTTTGTGTGTGAAACATGTTTGATTCTGAAACTGAAATAGAATGTGTACATAGCCTTACTATTTATGGATAATCACTACTTAGGGATATGTAAATCTTAGACAAGGGAAATGAATTTCTTGTTTAAAGCTAAGGGCAACTACATGATAAATACTAATAGTCATTAAACTGTCCATTCTGTCATCCATGCAGAAACAATTTATAAACACATAGATTCAAACCTCCCCTAGATCCAAAGGAAACATGGCTTTAGGGAGTCAGAGTAGGCTTTGCCATTTCCTTATGATTTAAAAAACTTAGTGAGTTTTGGATCTTTATTAGCCTCTGTGTCTGCTTGATATACTCAGTTAGAGACTCAGGTTACCAAGAGATTTTTTTTTTTTAAATCCCTGCAGGAATGATTTCTTTAAAAAATATTGTTGTGTTAACTCTCTGGGACAATATTTCCAGTTGACAAGGAACATTGGGATGAAATGAAATAATTCAATCCAATAATTCAATGTAAAGTATAAGCCAAGACTCTAGTAATCGCTACAAATGTTCAGAATCTAATTTTGAGACAAGGACTTCACAGGATCAACCTCACTTACTATTACTGCTCACAGATTTCGTGCCTAGGCATTCATTCCACCACAAAGCAGGGGATGGAGCCATTGTGAGGTTTTGTGAAAATAAATGTCCCCTGATTCTTTTCATTGTCATTGAAGGTTTCAGCAATGTCATGGGATAGAAAAATAGGTTGTTGTTGTTGTTGCTTTTTCTGCGGTCTTAGGGTGTTAGAATTGAGAGGAGGTTTAGATACCAGCTAGTTGGCACTTTTGACCTTTTCCTTCATGGGAGTCTATGGGTACAACACAATGGAGGCTGCTCAGTCAATAAGTATGACTGTCACCCTTCTATAAACTTCAGCAATTCATATATTGGCATATTTTACCTCTAGAGTGCAATCTAAAACTGTTTTATAATAAAAGCTTTACCATTTACAAAGTATAAAAGAAGTCCAGCCATTTTATGGAATCTAGAATAAGATGGATGAAGATGGACTAAATTTAACTAACTTTCAAAACTGATTACTGAATTGAACAAAAGACAAATGTATTAAAAGTATTTGGTTTATACATGATATGTGGTAGAAAGAAACAAAAAACCTGCACATGATAGTCCAATAAATACCTTCAAGAAAGTGACAGTTATCTCTGGTCGATTTTTGGAGGTCCATAAGTTTGAATGAGGTACTTATCTTCATTTATATACTTTCATATTATTTGGTTTATCTATATTCTTACTACAATTCTATTTATCATTTAAATGTCTGTGCCCCACAAATGGATGCAGGTAGTATAATAAGACTTTCTGAGGCTAGCCTAATAAAAGCCTCTTCTAGACCAGGGTAGCAAACTGGCCATCAGGCTGGTTCACTGGGCTTGCCAAAAGGCAAATTCCTGCTAAAACTTGTCTTTGGCTAAGTAGGGTGTAAAATGATTGCTTTCTCTCCCACCTGATCATGAATGATACCAAGTAGATCCTGGGAAAGCTGTGTCTACTCTGAAATATCTCTTAGTCCAGCTGTTCTCATGCCCTTTAGTATGTTCAAAGGTCATTTTCCTTTCTGTGGAGATTACGCACATGGTCAAAATTGCCCTTTTCTTTACATTCATATTCTTGAAAGATGATATCACATGTCTTTACATTAAAAAGTAGGTCCATGATTCAGGAGCAAAGAGGATGAGGATGAGGATGAAGTTTTGGAGGATATCCCATTCACTGGGATTTGTCTCGTTGTTTCTGAAACTTAAGTTCTCTGTGAATTCATCTCAGCTAGTGTGCTGAAGATAAGAGGCCAAATGAGAGGCCCAGAACAAGAGAAACAAAGGGTTTTGGCCAACATCGTGATACAGAGCTAATCTTCAGCCATCCAGCAGCCAACTGAGCAGCTGACTGACAGCAACTGCAGAGCTGAGTCTGGCAGAGTCAGTTAATCCAGCCTAGGCCAGGCCACAAACTCAAGGAAACAGATCCTGTTAGAAGCCACTAACTTCCTCTGATAACACAATAGATAGTTTTATTCTCTAAAAGGTCATTTTATTCTTTCATAAAACACCCCAATCTTCAGATTTCAGTAAAAAGATATTAAAACGAACACCAAAAATCATCCCAGGGCATCTTCAAAGCCAAACTATTGTATATCCATAACTAAAAGTTTGGCCTCCCAACTTTATTTAAAATTCTCTATCATGCCTTGTAACACAGGAAAGTATTTAACGTATGGTCTGAGAAGAAATAGAGGAATAGACTCTGAGGTCTCTAGTCTAGGAATTTTTTTTCCATATTTTGTCCAAGTTTACTCAATTCCAAACTGGAGTATTTAGTGTTCTTTTCTGAAAGCTTTGTAGAAGTTATAAGAAATGTTCCCAGTTTATGTGGAGCATTGATGAAAAGAGGATTGGTGACTGGAGGCAAGAAGCTTTTGCCTGGTACAGGGCTGGTTACCAACTTTTCAGCTGACCTGTGCAGATCTTGTCTGCTGGATATGGGATCTGAGGAGCTGAAAGAACGAGGCGGACCACAGTCGAACACTATGGACAACTTTACTTCCGTTTCAGTTCATTTTTATTCTCAAATGAAATGAAGAAAACAATGATCCAAGGAAGGTTGTTTGAGTTCAGAAAAACATGCGAATAAACGTCAGTGAGCCCAAACGACATGTTAACAGAGCAGCTCTTTCCTGGAACTTTCTCAGGACAGATCAATCTAAACACAATAGCCTGGCACATATTATAGATTTTATCCAAGAAAGCATGAAACCAGGGCTGAAGGCTATATCCAGATTCGTGGCACATTGACAAGATTGGGCTCTATACCTATGTTCTGGTGTCCAATAAGGATAAACATGTCTTATACATTGTTGAAATGTTTAACACGGGAGGCATGAAATCATGCCCAGGAACATTCCAGGGAATAAAATGCACCTGAGGTAAAAGGCCCTCTGCCATTTTCCTTGGAGTCTCTCTTACAGCTCCTCAAGGCATTGTTCACTCTGTGTCTTTCTTTTGACTGTGTTTTGACAGCCTGTAGTATGCAAGAAACAAGAATTTAAAGCAAAAGCGAATCTAATTCTTTTGGAGACTATGAGATCTCTATAGACCTGGAGTTGTTAGTAGAATTTGATATGTACCAGGATGAATGTTCACAGGTACACGTGGAAGGTAGAGATAACCCAGGCTTCTGCTGCATGATTACACTACCATAGCAGTAGACATGTTGCTGGTCTGGTAGCAGAACATCCCATGTCAATCCTACTAATTAAAGGGAGTAATGTCAATACTACTGGAACCATGACCATACATAGTTAAAATTTCCAAAATTCTAAAGTGGTAGCCTGCTTAGTTTACTTTACTAGCCTATCAGTTTCAGAATCCATATTCTATCCTATTTATTTCTTTATTTTCTTATTTTTTTACTTATTTTTGTTATTTTTTATTTTTATAAAAGGAAACTTATTTCAAAAGCACAAGGGGATATTTAAATAAGGGGGAAACGTGGCTAGCAGAAGAAAAAACAGATTCATAGCATGAAAATGTTCATTCCAATTTCTGAAGCAAAAAGAACCCTAAGTTATACACTATTGCCTTCATATAAGAAGGAAAGCAATGGGGTAGGGGAGGGATTCAGTGAACATCACACTCAACATGAGGTCAAGTCACTTCTGCTTAATTTTGAGTTTAGAGACAGAGAAATGAAAAATTACACTTAATGTACTCGATGCTTAGGCATATATGTAGACAAAACACCTGTACTTGTAAAATAAAATAAATAAATCCTTAAAGAAAAAAACATGTTGGAGTAGGTTAGGAAGAAGGCAGTGGTTAGTGATTGAGTCACTGTAATTAGGCCAGTTTTATATCTTTAAAATTGGTAGCAATGATACTGATTTCAGATTAGTCTAAGAGTCCAGTGGGAAACTATACTCAAAGTAGAGAGCGCGGTACCTGGTGCAGCAAGAGAACTCAATGCCCACTGTAAAGCAAACATAAAGTCAGGTCTGCTCTTTTCAGCAGTTTCCAGTTCTCATTCAGCTCCCTTTCCGACAGGTCCTCCCAGTGCCTGACCCCAAACATCACTCTTTATTTTTATTTTCTTGGGTCTTTCTGAATAATATCATAAATCTCAATTATGATATTATTCTCTTTACATTGCAATTAAACTGAGATTCCTCATAAAGTTTGGGTCTTTTTCTTGTCTGGAAATTTCCACAATGATTTTTGTCCTCTCGTTCCTTAAAGGTCATCCTAATAGTCATTAGGAAGGGTAATCATATACGATTCTTCACCTCTCTCCTTACCCACTCCCTGGTCTACTCATTTAGTTACTGTATGTGAGTGAAACCAGTAAAGACACCACCAAAATGGTGACAGCATGAGAGAAGAAAGAAATTATCCCAAGGCATTTGGACAAGCTCAGAGCAGAGAAGGCATGGGGCAGATTGGATATAGGGAGGGATCTCTGTAAGAGCAGGGAGACTAGTGGAGATAGCAAGAGACTATGAACACGGGGAAAATCTTTGGGGCTAGCATAGTGCAAAAAAAATGAGGGGTGAGAAGACTCATGAGAGCAGCATAGGGCTTTGAAATATCTAATAGGGTACTTGGGAATAAAGATTGTAGAAACTCAGAGGCCAGCCTAGGCTTTGATATGTAACTGTAGATAAATGTCAACAAAACCATGTATGTCTCTTCTGCCAGAGGCGAGATGATGTCTTTTGGCAAAGAACCCATTCCCCAAATTCCTAATGAATGTTGCCATTTTTTTTTTTTCTAACAATCTGAAATCCTCTGTGGTCCAGCCTGAGGTGGGTCAAGATTGTCACTGCAGGATATATGCACTACCCTTAGGGTTTAGGGAGTTGGAGTTTCTTTGGACCTCAGATTTACCTCACTCTCACTGTTTGTTATTGTAATATTGACTGAGCCATCTTTCTAGCCCCGCATTCATTATTTTGTTATTTTGCTATATATTGAATGTGTATAGTTTCAAACTACGGGACATAAACCTATGTATTTGAGGCATTTACATTTTCCTTTGGACAAGGAAACTGCCTCCTTCTGGCAAGTCAGGGAGAATGGTGATGTGTTTTGTGTTTCTAGCTGGGAGTTGCTGCCATCACTGATCATGCTCAGACTAGAAAAGATCCTGGATACATACATTAGCTCAACTAATGCCCAGTAAACATATTTTAGAATTAGAAATTAAACTTTATACATCACCTATGTATAAAATATATATATGAAATTTATTTTTATTTGTACTTTACATGCGGTTTGCACATGGACATTCCAAAGAGATTCACAAGTTCGAATTATTTGATTCCCAGCAAGTAATTCTGTTTTTGTTGGTTATAGATCCTTTAGGATGTGCAGCATCACTAGCCAACATGGATTGTTGGAGGCAGACCTTGAAGGGTTTATCTGGCTTTGCTCTTTGTCTGAGCAATGTTTACTGGTTCACCAAGATATGAACAAGTAGCTCTGCTCCACATCACTGCCATGGACAGAGCAGTCCTGACACCCTATTCTTCCCACAACAAAAGGCTGAACCTTTTGAACTATGAGTCAAAAATGCCCTTCTTCTCTTAAATTCCTTTTGTCAAGTAATGGCTAACATTTGACAACTCATGAATACAACATAAGCAATGATATTTTCCAAAGCTAGAACGAACATCCTCCTTCTATCTTATAAGAGCATAATCAGCAAAACTATTGCTAACAAGATAATGATAATTATTTATGGGTATTTTTACCTCATTTCTACCCAGGTTCAATGTGTTTTCTTTATTCGAAGATTTCAACTATACAAGCCTAGCTCTTTATGAGAGAAAAAGTGAACATCATAGCTAGACGTGCGTTTCCTTATATACTGAGAGAATACTGAAGTAAATCCTGGATTAGACTTTATAGTTCTAAGTTGCCTTGCTTTCTCTAAATTTCTTTCCAACTTTTAAGTTTTTCTTGTTTATATACAACCAGTTATCTGCTGTCTCTAAGTAATGTTCTACCAAAATGTACTGCTTCCTCTTTCATAGCTGACGAAGATTATCTCACAAGGCCAGTGGATCCTGCAGGGAGCAGCAGCCACTCTCTACTTTGATGACTCTGCTCTAATGATACAGATGAAGCTCATGGGTGGATGGCTCAAGCTTTTAGTTTGAGTAAGCAAGCTACGCAGTGACATCAGCAAGTCCAGCTCCAGATGACTTGCTAGTTTGGAAGTGAGAAAAAGAACATCTTTCCAACAGAGACATCCTGGCTTCACTCACATTAGTCAAGAGAGCAAACAGGACACTGTGGATAATATTAGCAACCTCCTGGTGCGCAGGAAATGTACAGCGTCACCTGGGATGTCTCTTAGTCAGAATGTTTAATCTGAATCTAATCAAGCCTCAAGACACAGCAACTAGTTTGCAAGAAACAGAGTGTGAAATAGCTCCTTATGGAAAAATCTATATTATGGGGTTTTTAAAAAAACAGAAGTATATTTGTCTATTTAAAAGAGCTCCAAAAGAACATAAAAAAAAAAAACAAATCCGATGTTTAAATCATGACTGTTCCAATATCACCAAAAGCCATTAAAAGGTGTCAGGTTCAATGAGGATATCCAAAGGGGGTTGGATATTATATAAGATTATGATTATACAAAAAAATCTTTATTCTTTTGCAGATGGAGGCTGAGGCATTTGGGATGAAGTGTCGTATTTTACACCAAGTTAGTTTCACATAATATATGGAAAATTGATGGATAGATGAATGGAGGTAGGGATTGATAGGCAGTAATTGAAAATACTTCAGTTATTAAATGTAAAAAGGCTATAGATGCTTGTTGTCCTATTCTTTCAATTTAATATTTGAAGAATTTTGAGATTGTGGATGATATACACTCCCCTATAAGAAATGACAGAATTATAGTCGAGTGGGAATCCTCACCCATTCAAAGCAACTTCTCCCGCTATGGCTCTTGTCTCTCTGTGACAAGGATGCTTGTCCACCACTAGTTTGTGCCCATTTCAGAGTATGGGTTAGAGTTCCAGCCACAGCATTCAACACTAACACTTTGTGTGTCTGTTAACACCCAGCAAATGTTTGATGATTGAATTAAGATGTTTGTCCTATCATGTAACCACACAGACTGATATTTAAGTAATAAGACTTTGCTTTTGTTGTCTGTTGATTTTATTTTTGTTTTTGATATGTAAGGATGGAAGCTAACATTAAAAATATGGTGCTGAGAAGAGACTGGGATTAATAACAGAGTAAAAATTTAAAAATGACTTTTTTAACCCCATGCTTAGAATTCTACCAGAGGGAGGATATTGTTTTTGGTGACAAAAATATCCTGATAATAGTTACATATAGAAAAGGAAAACCTCTGAACATTCTACAAAACAATGATCTACCTTCCAAGGATCCCTCCCAAGTTCCCTAGAGTGTGGTAGAGAGCAGGTACTATCACCTCTTGATGATAGATTTAGATTTAGAACTTTCTAATTTAAACAAAAGGTGGAGAGCAGGTACTATGATCTTAACCTAGCAGTGTCCTCTTGGCCAGCATAGATCTGCTAATCCCCTATTGCCTTGGACACCAGTAGCATGACATAGTTGGAGGGCTATTGCGATAGGGGTGCATGTATGCAGAGTGGTTCTCCTGCCCCTGACCCAGTACGTGAAGCTACATAGGACCAGTCCAGCCTTTCCAGGATAGTATGACTGCTTAATCCCCGCTTTGTCAGTAAGTGTTCTCCTTGAACCCTTTAAAAAATAAATAATCTCTCTTAATCAGTTGCCTGTGATTATCATTGAAACACTAGAGCCCATAGCTAACTTTTTCCTGGAAAATTCCCATAGGTTACCAGAAAAGAATAAGTAAAAATTAGGTACAGGATAAAAGTAGTTTAGATATACGGTGGTTATGTCCTCTAATTTTCAAATTATTTGCTCAAGACAGAAATGTAGTCATATCAACCAGCTGCAATACACTGACAACTGTAAGTTAGTAACAAGACTTTCAAAATAAATGAAAATAGGCAGAGAAAGCATCCTTTTAGAAGAATGAGCAAATGTTGAAATGTTCACAAGTCACTCAGAAGCAAAACAAACAGTATCAGGGTGGCATTCGGTTATTTCATCTTTCCATTCTCTTCCAACCCTTTGAATTCTTTCAAGGGCAAAGACTCTGAGATAACTTTGGTTAGCACTGGTTACAACTCCTTTTCATTATGCAGCTCACCTGTATGATGTCGCATACACAGGACCCATCGAATCACCTATTGGTATGGTGGTATCACATTTAGAAATATAACATAATAATTTAGAACACAGGCCCTGAAAATTTCCATCCATCTAAGCATATTCTTTACCAAACTCTCTACCTTGTGGCCTTGTGGCTTTGTAGTCCCTCCTACTAGAGACTAAATATGCTTTTTCACATAATGAATTTGGGTTTGTCCCTGAGATTTGCTTTCCTCAGTGTTAATACATCAGAAGCAATACAAATAAAGACTCAAGGTGTGTTTGTGTTGTGTTGCTTTTGTGTGCTCATCTTAACTGGCAGGTGTAGTATGAGGTTTCTGGCCCAGACTCTTGGGCCTAGCCTCCAGGGTTAGGCCCCCAGATCCACAGACCCGGAGAGACACACAGATGTTTTTAATAGTTTTAGGCTGATTGGCCTAAGGCCTAGGCATATAGTTTGCTAGCTCTCTACCCTTCATCTAACCCATGACTCATCCTGTTCAGCCATGGGGCTTGGTACCTTTTCTAACAGCAGCATGGTTGTCCTCTGCTTCTTCCAGTTACTCTCTGGCATTCTGCTCTGTGCTTCCTGTTCTCAGAGTTTTCTTAGTCTGGTAGCCCCGCCCACACTTCCTGCCTGCCTTCGGCCAATCAGTGCTTTTTATTAAACCAGTGGGTGGGATAATTATTTACAATGAAACAATACAAATCTCCCACAGACAGGTGTCCCTCATTCTCAGGTGCCAGAAAGAACATGTGAGGATCAAACATGGATGAGGTCACTCTGAAAGGTTAAGCCCTGCTAGGCATAATTTAAGGCACAGCCATGGATATAACTCCAGCCCAGAATAGCCAATCCAGCTACATGTATAAGAATGAAGAGCTAGGGTCTTAAGCCTATGCTGTTTTCGAAGAATGGTGTGCAATGTTAGCTGATTGATACTGACTATATTCAAAGCACTGACTCCAATGGTGAGCTCTAATCACCTGCTAAAAAGCATATACTTTTATGTTATTTAAACCACATCTCACAAGGGATGCTACTAATCCTGAATGCCTAGAAGGACTGCATATGTTCTTACTGTCTTTGAACATTTTACCCAGTCTTCACTGCTGTATAGTTTTTCCTCAGATGTTTAATACCTCTTTTGTTCTAACTTTCTCCTACCTGCTAGTCTGAGTCCACAGAGAGACGTGTCTAAATCTTCCAGAACTTTTAGTCATATTTATTGGAAACTTGCACATCTTAATCTAGGTATAGACCCAAGTTGACATTTGATCCCATTTATTTGGCCCAGAGTTTACTGATTATCTAAATTACCAAAGCATCACACTCATAATTTATGATTCAAAGAGACTGATCTTCTGATTTATAACCTGTTTATCACCTTACACTTTGAATTATATTTTATAGGGACAGAGCCAAGATTTCCAAAGTCAAGGACATATGTGAAGCCGTCAGCACATGTACCACTGTGATTAAATTTCAGATCACATGGAAGCAACTATTACAGGCTTTGAGCCCCATTGCTGCTTTCCCAGTAAGCAGAGTGATCAAAGGTAGCCTTATTAGGAAGGATTCCCAGTGACATTTGCATTCTGGAGGGAGCATGTTGATCTATGTTCTCATATTAGTTGTGTGTGTTATAGACAAAATATACCTTTGCTTTTGCTTTGCTGGCTGATGAGGAAGCGGTGATTCCTTTAAAAGAAAGCATAAGCTCACCAGCTTTCTTTCCCTTTAGAAGTAAAGTGAAGCAGCTGTCTTATGTCTGGCTTTCTTTGCTGTTTTCTGCATGACCTCTTTAGGTGTTAGTATTTCTCATGCACATAGTAAAAGGCAAGGTAACAGGGATAAACTATTTTTGAACATATAAACATATGAAGGCTTAACAATCATGGAATGCATGAATAGGTAAGCCAGAGGGAAAGGGAGTAGAAGAGAGGGAATAAAAGTTCCTGTTGTTACTCATTTGCTCTTTCAAAGGCCCCATGATCAACTGGTTATTTACTCTGTGTCAGACAGGATGCTACTCACCAAGGAATTGCAGAGAAACAAAACCTAATCCTAGCTCCTCCAACCTCTGAGTCTTTGCTGATGACTTTTACATGTGTCTGGCTATACACATATCTAAGATCTCAACCCCCTTGTTTCTAGATCTTCTCAGAGATGTCAGTACTAAAAAAAAATCAGGCATGTACACGGGATTCGAGAAAAGGGAATTTTGGCATAGAATTCTGGGAATATACTCTGGGGAAAACAAAAACAAAAACAAAAACAAAAACAAGGAGGTGACTCACCTGGATTCTAAGATGGAATAAATCTGTACCTCAGATGTGTCATTGTGTAAGTGAGAATAAGGTAGTTTCTAGAGGTAGATACAAGATCTAGCTTCAGTGTGGGTAAGGATATAGAATTTGGTAGATGAATAGTGGGCATCTAGTGTAAAATAGCAAGGGAATCACAAGACATAATAGAAAAGCAGAAAAGAACAATGTAGAGATTTAACCAGGGTCAAATTATTAAGATTCCATTAATTCAACTGCTCTTAGCCATCACTAAAATACTCATCAACAAGAACATAGCATGTGCAAATATATGTGATAATTACCCCTGGGGTGTGAATTAGTTGGAGCAAGGACACAGGGCAGAAGCCCTAGGTTTAAAGCCTAAGCCTAAGGTCTCCACTGTGGCTTTCTGTGATACAGCAGCTTCCCTGCATTATGCTAAATACCAAGGAGTGTCCCTGGCCTCTGTCAACAAAATAAGATTAGTACTCTGCTGACTAATGGGGACAAACAAAAATGTCTCCAGACATTATCAAACGTTCCTGGAAAGCAGCGTCATTCCTGATTATGAGCCACTGATTTAAGCCTTTGAAAACAAATATCTCTTAAGAAGCAAATGGTCTCATGAAACATGATGTCATTGTGTGACCCACACCAGGGCAAACTCTAAACACCTGCCATGAGAAGTAATATGGAAGACAGAGGAACATAATCAGATCAAAAATTTGTTTAAAAAAGGGATTTTGATTTTGTAAGTCTCAATACAAGAGAGGAAAAAACTAAAAGAAAAAAGCTAATTTAGTAAACAGAAGAACAGAACCAAATTAAACATGTCCTATTCCAGGCTTTTCATTTCCTTCAGATGCCATGAGTCTGAATGTAAGGTGTAAGCTGCTAATGGAGGTGTGCACATACATACACACTGCTGTCCACGCCTTTGGTTCTTGCAATTTTCCCCGACAAAGCCTTAGAGTAAATGTGACATTCCACACATTTTAGTATCATTTTCCCAGCAGGAAGTGTAAAATAAAGAGACTCAATCAGTATGTTAAAATAAGAACTGATGCATGGGAGGGAGCGAAGCTTTCAGATCATAAGAAATATCATCTTGAGGAAATTAAAAGCCTGAAATATGGCATATGATTACTGCACTGAACTTCTACTGCTGTGCTTTAGAGGGACTTTTTAAAGATACTATTTGCTAAATAAATCTGCAAGATTGCATCGCTTTCCCGGGTGTCAATGTACTGCAGTGAGAAAATCTGTGTACATGGGTATTGCTAGCAAACTTTCTGAGGGACTGAGTGGAAAAGAATGAATTGCTCAAATACATATCAAGTAAAACAGTTGCATGATCACTTTTTTTCCATGCTTCTGTTGCTATCAATTTTCCTAATAAATAGGCAAACAGACTTAGACCATATGGATGTGAGCAAATTGGAAGTTACTCAATCAATAAATATGTCATAACTATGTCTCCCCATCTTTTTTCCTGCCTGCCTTTCTTTCCTCTCCATTCTGTCTTCTTTTCTCTCACATCCTCTGCTTCTTCCTGTTTATGCCATCTTTCTTCACACATGCTGTCATTTACATAAAAAACATTTACCAAACGCTCATTAGAGGGAGATCTTTGTGATCTGTAGGTTGCAACAGTGACCCCAGGTAGATATCGATCAAACTTTCAATTTATCGAAAGTGAAAGAGGGAAGACAGACCATAATCAGAGGTTGTGGAAGTGGTTCTAACTGGAGCGAAGGCAGACATGGGAACTGCGTCAGTGACAGCCTTCAATACAAGATTTCCTCTTGCTAGGAACTGTGGGTGGCCTTCCTGAGGCACTATATGTAGGATAAGAGGGAAAAGTAGCAGACGAGATGCAAAAAAGCAGTTTAAGTGGGCAGGACGAGGCAGAATCAGAGGTGTCTTCTGGGCAAGAGATACTCGCAAAACTAAAAGAAGGTTAGTCTGAGTTGAGACATTGGAGAAAGTAGAGGGCGGTGAGGTGGGAAGAGAAAAGCCCTGGGCAGTCCCTGCCTCAGATCAAGGCAGAGTTTCTATCTAGTCCTAAGTGGAACATCAAAACCAACAAAAAATCTTTGTTATCTTGAGAGACTTTTGGAGAAGATTATTTCTCTAGAATGTAGACAATAGAAAGACAAAACCTTATGTGCTGTGAAGATCTGATCTCAAACAGAAACAACCACAGTGTTATATATCTAAAAATCAGAGCTCATACAATCCACTTTGAACAGATTTTGAGCATTATTTCTAAGATTATGGATAGTATGAAGTAAATATTATATTTGATAGCTAATGAATATTATCTCTAACTGTACTTTAGTTTCCTCAAATGTCAGTTTTATGTGTATTATTAAAATTCAAATATGTATTTGATCCTCAAAAGTATAAAATTGAAAGCAAATTTTTGCTATACATTTAAAGTAACTTGAACATGCTAGACCCTTGAATCACTTTCATAATCTATGATCCAGGATATTTGATGTGAACTGAGTAGGTGTGTTATAGACCTTTTGGTATACACTATTTTAAGGGATTACAAAGAAGCTTTCCGATCACTGGGCATCCTTTGACAAAAGCCACCTAGTATAAGCACTGAAATTGTTAGCTTGGAAAATGAGGAGGAATTAAAGAATACTTAGCCGGTCAAAAAACAAAACAAATAAACAAACAAGACCCCCAATATTTGTCTTAAGGTCTCCTTAATAGGAAACCCTAACTCCAATTTCCAAATAGTGGAGAATTACATTTTTGTGTTATGTAAGCAATAGTAGGGAGATGTATTCGCAGTAGTTAAACAGAGCTCCCACAGAAATGAACCTTACAGTGTGCACACCATCTGGAAAATAGTTTCTTTCGAGAGCAGGTACTGTAAACAAGCCTGGGTAGCCCTGATCAGTGGGTGAAGGAGGAAGCTGATGTTGAGAGATTCTACTCTAGTGACTATTGGTCTGTCTGTCTATGGCTCACCAATTAAACCCCAATGTTTGAGTCTCCCACCTACCCTCAATCTCCAGCAGTCACTCAGAGATCACTAAAGAAAGCCTCTGGACAGGATAACTTGGAGATACTCCCAACACTAAGGCTCACCAGGCAGAAGTTTTCTTTCTCACCCAGAATATCAATTCAAGGACAGCCAGCCATTTATAGCTTCTGTAATAAGAATGGACAAAAACTGAGTGCCTACCTAAAAAGCAATGGTAGTATGTTTAAGAATTTACAAGAAATATTAAGCTACTTTCCTTAAGTATTTTGAATCTAATGCTATTGTCCTGGATACTTAATTGACAAACTTAGATAGTTAGGCCCTGGAAAGGTTTTACATGATTTATTGAGTTTCACATAATTTAAGAAAATGTCATATTGAAGTAAAACATACTTTTATTTTGTCTATACTTAATTTTAAAAAACAATTCCAAACATGATTATAAATTTGTTTCTAGTTATTAATTAACTTTTTTTTTTTTATTAATCTCCAGGCAACAGAGTCTACTATTAGCTTCCTTTGACAAACAAAGAAATAATGGCTAAGAAAAAGACCTTAGTGATTGCCTGGATCTATATAAGGTCACAGAATTAATTATTAGGATTCTGTTAAGTAGAGGCTGAATCCCAGTCTAACATGCTGTCAAATACAAAATAGGTTCTTTTTAAGATAATCATGATATATTTTGATGGATGCATATGTTTCATTGTTAAAGTCTATTTTAAAGGAGAAATTAAAATGATCTTTTTCTCTCTATAAATAGCCCACAAATAAATCAACTAACGAAATACAAGTGTATGGTCTGTTTTATTTATTTCCATGCCAACAGGTAGTCAAAGAGAGTAGGGAGATTATGTTGTTCCATTGTAAATAATTGTCCCCGCCTATGAGTTTAATAAAAAGTGCTGATTGGCCAAAGGCAGACAGAAAGTGTAGGTGGGGCTACCAGACTAAGAAGACTCTAGAAACAGGCAGAACAGAGCAGAAGGCCAGAGGGAAGCAGAGAAGCTGGAAGAAGCAGAGGACAACTATGCTGCTCAGAGAAAAGGTACTGAGCCGCATGGCTGAATAGGACAAGGGTCATGGGTTAATTTAGGAGTAAAGAGTTATCAAGTTATATGCTTGGGCCTTAGGCCCAAGCCTTAAACTATTGTAAGCATCTGTGTGTCTCTGCGGGTCTGTGGGCCTAAACCTTGAGGCTAGGCCTGAATGTCTGGGCCAGAAACCTACTACAATGGCAGTCCAACGTGGGTTAAATACACCCAGATAAAGTCATAGAAAGCTTAAAAAATGGTCTAGAGGCCAAAGCAGCTTATGAGTTGTGTCTCTCACGTGAGCTGTAGTACAGCGATGCCCTGGTGAGGCATGTGGGCTTGGGCTACAATGGCAGGCTTTTGGAGTGCAGCTTAAGGTATAAAATAGCTGGTTCCTGAAGTCTCACAGAACCCTCAATATAAGCAAAAAGTTGTAAATGATTTATTTAAGCTTTCTGTTAATAAGGACAAAAAGAGTATAGAGTCAAAGATGGCTTCTTAGTGGTGATATTTTCTTGGATAAACTCTTGTTTGCTGGAGGCAAGCAGAGGCTTGGCTTTTTAAAGACAGGCTTCCTGATTCAGCCTTAGAGGCAAAACACTTGTAAGTCTTTTAAGATGCCCTGTTCCCAAATACTTAAAATGTAGTTAATGAGCAGCAGATGGCAAAGCTTTACTTAGTGATTATATGGACCCTAAAATTCCCCAGAGTACCTAGGTTAAAAAGATAAATTCTATGAAATTAGACTAGGAGCTGGGTGGAGCCATCCATCCATCCTACCAACCTTTAATCTTAGTCACTGACAGAGTAAAAATGTGTTCAGAAACAAAAAGGAATAGAAGAATCTGGGTGGAGTCAATCACCTTAGCCAAGCAAAGGTGTGGTCAGAGACAGAAAAAGTTAAGAAATAAATATACAGTAAAGACAGTTTTTTTTTAAAAAAAAAAGTCTAAGTGGTGTATATATATACCTATACAATATATATATATATACAATATATATATATTGGCTTAGAGAAAAAAAAAAGAAAAGGTAGAGAAGCCCTTAAAAGAGAAATAGAGTAAAACAAACAAACAAACAAACAAACAAATAAATAATAAGCCACGTAAAGATGGAAAATACAAAGTCTGGATATTGTATGTTATTGTCTTATCTTTAAACTTCTTAACTGAAAATGAAGTAGTAAAAGCTGCTAAAATACAGTTGATTATAAATGCTGTTGGATTAATTCAACCTATATATTTTGTAAATGAGTTTACTTTAAAATTGAAATCCAAAGTTGTGCTACTTTGGAGAAGAGGTTTTCTTTTTATTTCCACAGAAAATAAGAGGCTGTGTATTTATTTATTCCTTGATAAAGAACATAAAGTTTAATAGAGAAAGACCCCCGAAAAATCTCCAGTGGAAATGGATAGACCAGATGATTTAGCATTTTAGAATACCTCTGTTGAAGTTTCCCAAGCTCTTTATCCAGAACAATTTCAAGGAGATTGGCTGGGATGACCCATTCTTACACACTACTCCACTAAAGACTTGTACATAATCCTACATTTATCTTTGGATTCCCATGAGATTGCCAACCCTCCCATTCAGCAGGAAGTAGCCTAGAGAACAACGCCCACATTCCCAAAACATGGATTATGGATGTTCGTGTTTATTTACTGTGTTGTTTATAAGTTGTTATAAATAATGGAGGGAAAAGAATATTAGATTTGGAGTTCTTTTTGTTTGAAAAAGAGAAAAGAAGATATGTAGGGGGATTATGTTGTTCCATTGTAAATAACTGTTCCCACCTATGAGTTTAATAAAAAGTGCTGATTGGCCAAAGGCTGACAGGAAATGTGGGTGGGGCTACCAGACTAAGAAGACTCTAGAAACAGGTAGAACATAGCAGAAGGTTAGAGAGAAGCTGGAGGAAGAAGAGGACAACTATGCTGCTCTGAGAAAAGGTACTGAGCTACATGGCTGAACAAGACAAGGATCATGGGTTAGTTTAGGGATAAAGAGTTACCAAGTTATATGCCTGGGCCTTAGGGCGATCAGCCTTAAACTATTGTAAGCATCTGTGTGTCTCTGCAGGTCTGTGGATCTGTGGGTCTGCGGGCCTAAACCTTGAGGCTAAGCCCGAAAGTCTGGGCCAGAAACCTCCTACTACAAAAGAGAGATTTCCTTTTATCTCATCCTTGTAATAGTCATCTCCTCTAATATCTGTTAAAAGTCTTCATGTCTACCTCCTCCCTTCATGTCTGGCTTGAGCTTCTGAAGGTTTTATGTATGTTATCACAATCACTCTGGGTTCATATGTGCAATTGCCCTGTGGTGTCTGGAAAACATTACTTCACTGCAGTTATCCACAGACGTTGGCTCCTACAGCCTTTCTGTCTCTTCTACAATGATTCCCGAGCCTTTAGACAAGCGGTATGACACAGATATTCCATTTAGGCTAGCACACTACAGTCTCTTGTACTCTGCATGCTGACCAGTTATAGGCCTCTGTGCTAATTTCCATCTACTCTAAGAAGCTTCTCTGAATATGATTGAAAGGTGCATCATCCTGTGGGTACAGTAGTAAGTCATTGGAAGTCACTTTAATATTATGTCCATTTGTCAAAATAATAGCAGTAGGTATTTTCCAAAGGTTTATGACCTATGTCACCACAGGCTCATGACCCTGATAATGATGCCAAGTATGGATTCCATCTGGTGAAGAAGGCCTTGCATGTAATCAAAAAGTATTTGGTTACTCCCATAATATTCATACCACTTATACCAGTGATCTGCATGCCTTGCCAGGACAGTCATTGGTTTAACTCCCATGGTTCCTCACTCAGTGAGATTAATGTTATTAATTTTCTTCTTCAACAGTATGTATAGCACCTTCCAAGACTATGAAAGCTAGATAGAGGAGATGAAGCTTCCAGATTAGTACCTGCTTGGTTTGCTCCATGAATCAAGTTGGTGCTATCTTCAGAAATAGGGTCTTATCATCAAGTTCTACTTGATGATGACTCCTAATTGAGGAATTACTGGTAAATGATAGCTGCCACAAGAGAGACAGAATAATTTTACTTTAAGGATGTGATTATTGGTTTGTCTGAGCAGCACAGACTGGATTAGATGGATTTTTAAAAAGAGAACATAATATTTGGTGAACAGAAAAATAAGAAGGAATTGGGAGAACATGGGTGTTGTGGATATGACTAAAGTGCACTGTATAAAATACTCCAAGACTTTTTGAAGATATATACGAAGCAAATAAACAAAAAGAATTATTCTCTCACTTCCTTTAGCACTGAAATGTACACTTGGTTTGAAGATTTTCATTGGAGGTAGAACTCAGTCATTAGATCTTGGTAAAGTAATAGATAAATACCAACTTAATGGGCAAAATTATTAATAATATACAGCTCTCCTCTCTGTAATACTTCAGAGATGCAAAATGACAGGTATGTTGACTCTTCCTTTCTTACACTTTATAGCCTCTGCATGCTTGTATTTCCCGTTTAAAGACTGTATAACACAGCCAAAGGAGTTCAAGGCTTTAAAATTTATATAGTTTATATCTGTCACATGGTACATAGAAACTAGTTAGCACTGTTATAAAGAAGAATGTCCTGCTTCTAACAGGTTACTCAGTTCAGACTAGAATATGGAAGTCAGTGCTGTGCTAAGTATATACTAATACTATAATAGATAAAAAACATTCTACACCACTTCTAAGAATGTGATTACATCTCACATTAGAAAAATTCCTGTGTATAAAATAATGATTGGGTTTAAATCAACTTCAGGATTTGTATGAAATTATCTTTAAGGGAAAGAGGATTTCAACATAGCAGAAACCAAAGACAATATAAGAAATTACATTTTCTTCTTTCAAGATGCTTTACTTTTATTGGCACAAATTCCATACCATATTTACCAATAAGCTTTCCAGAGTCTATCTAAACATCTAGCAAAAAAATATTGCATATAGAAATGTGATGGGGGCGTTTTTTAGAATTTTTTTACCACATATTTTTGTTGACAAATAAAATTATACAAAGTTGTTATGGTAAAAAATAATTGATCCAAGAAATTTTGATGTGACTCTATTATTTTGAAGACTGGATTTTGTGCTCTCAACACCTAGACCCCAAGTACCTGTTAAAATCCAGCATTTCATCCGAAGCACAGCTCTGTTACTTCCAGCTGTCATTATTTTGCCAAATGCTATATTGCATACACACAGTCTGCTCATAAAAGGGAAAAGGGAGGAGATTCTAAAAGGAAAGAGACTCAGAATTGAATAAAAAATTATAAATATAGTTTTAAATAACATGTGTGCACATAGAAATTTTTAACTATCAACATTTTCTTAGGAAACTACTTTTTACACAGAGACAGCCTAGTATACATGCATAGCACACTACCTCCACTCATATAGGCAAATATGTAGAGGCATACATACAGGCTCATGTGTTTAAAGCATGTGCTTCAAGTGACTGAAATGATCTTTCCTATCTGATCTCATTGAATTTCTACTAACTGCTACCTAATGAATCTTGTTCATAAAAGTTAATGTAGCATATGTAGGGAAGTAATGGGCAACCTTCAGCTTTCCTGCCAGAGCACCACCATCTTCTGAAATCAACACGAGAGTTTTAAAAAATTCTACATTCTACATACAGAGATGAACGGGTACTGTCTCTTAAGAATGAAGTGTGAACAACTTGGCATTTTATTCCCTTGATGGGTTGGTTAGGCTATGATGGCACTAATCAGTGATAAGCTTTTCAAAGAGAAAAGAGATATGTAGCCCCTTCTTCCTGTGCCTCCTAGAATGGATGTCTGCAATCTTTCTGCTTTAGATGTCAAATTAAACTACCTATCCAAAATTTTGAAGAGACGTTTTGAGTTTTCTTGATCACAGTTGGGGGGAAAAATCATTTAAAATGGAGAGTTGCTATAGAAAGATTTTTTTGCTGTGCATTTTTTTGCACAAAAATCCCAGACTCTAGTATCCTCCTATGTGTATGCACATAAAATAAGCATTTTCTCAAAGACTGTGAGGAGTAATCAAGCAATATTGGTAAATATTCTGACCTTGGAGGCGCCTAGAGTGTTCACTAATCTATTTCACTCCTAAGGAGAAGTTGTTGTACCAAGAGTGAATCTTGATTTAGAAGTAAATAGGACTATCACAGCAGAACTTATTTGGTAACTCTCTGCACTTGATTTTTCCAGTTCTTTCTTACTGCTATTTTCATGTTTCCTTTGCAGAATGCAATCTTTTACAGTTTAAACTTGCCATTACTCCATTTATCATCTCTATAACTGGCAGCATAAGTAATAGCCAGAGCAGCCTGCTAATTGGGAGGGTTCTTATCATGTCAGTTTTGAAAAGTGAAAAAAAAAAAAAAAAAACTAACAAGGACTCTTAAAAGAGGATGCTTACTAACAATACTGTCCTGGTCTGAAAGACACAGATTTCCTCCTCTTTTTCATGCCTTCTGCCTTACTTCATCAAACTGAAAAAATATCAAACGGTTCCAGGAAAGATCAAGCCCTACCTATAGTCTTCAATCTTCAAGTACCAAAGAAATGCTGAATATCTCAGAGGTTGACCATTGCTCCAGAATGAATACACTATGGAGACTCAATTGTAACGGACTAAAAGAGCCTGGATATTTTCTCTCTAGGTTCAGTGTATTTATGGGTATTCAGGGGTCCCAGACCTGGAATCACCTGCATTCATTGTAAAGACATGACAAACAGTAGTCATGGACCACTGAAGTTGTGCTTCAGGTGTCCTATTACTGCTAAAGTACCACACAGCACTTGGATTGAGGTTTTGCTGATTTATGGAGCTAATATAGAATCTATACAGCCAACTAGATGATGTATTTGGAATCCAGTGGTTGTGATTATCCCAGCATTATCTAATTGTTTCATATTCAACCTGATTCTGCATATCGTCAAATTTTCATTTACTGCATGACAATGGATTCTGCCTACCCATGTAGATAACACTTGACAACAGTCATATATTTATGTATTTTTCTCTTTCTCTGTGATAATACAACTTATGGGTTATTTATCTCTATATTTTCCTGTGTCACAAATAGAATGAGTCACCAAAATAGTTAATAGAAACTAATGTGCAAAAGAAGAGTGTGCTCCTCTTTCTGGCTAAATCTAAAGTCTCTTGTTGATTACATTTTACAAAGTATAAGGGCTAGAGTTCTAATCATTCTGAATTTTCACAGAGTATAATATAAGGACAGAAAGTATATATTCAGAACTTTTAATTTTGTCCTTTATAATGTATTAATTTCTTTTCAAAATGATTTTCTGTTTTTACATTATGGTAGTTAACAATAACATCATAAGCCTTTTCAACAAATGGCACTGGAAACACTGCATAGTCTCATGTAGAAAAAGAAACTTGATTTTTATTTCTTTTGTTTTATAGAAAATAAATTCCATAGGAATAGGATTTCAACATTACACATGAAAATTTGAAATTTCTAGAGAATAAACGAGGAAGTACATATAGTATAATAAGATGTCAGAACTTTCTGAATAGGACTCCAGTTGTTCAGGAAATAAAGCAAATGACCAGCAAGAAAGATCTCGTCACATTAAAAAGCCTCATACAGCAGGGAAATCTGTTAAAGGAAGAAGCATCCTACAAAATAGGACTTTGCCAGCTGTAGATCTGGTGGAAGATTATTTTTTAGAATTCATAAAGCAGGGAGAAAACATACTCTAAATACCAGGACTAAACAATCAACTAAAAATTATCTATGAGGTTGAACAGAGAGCTTTCAAAAGAAGAAACAAAACTGCTAATATTCAATATTTATTGCTGTTCTGTTTAAAATAGTGAGGCAATGGCTGCAGCCTAGATCTCCATCAGTGGATGAATGGATAATACAAATAGATAACAACAGAACTGTATCGTATTTAAAGAAAAATAAAAATCATGGAAAATGTCAGAATGGAACCTGGAAATATAATGAATGAAGTAACCAGGCTCAGAAAAACAAACACCACCACATGTGTTCTCCTTCAGAATCAGAAACTAGCTATGAGTTTTTAGAGTATGTTTAATTTTGACAGCCAATAAAGACCAGGAAGATGGAGAGCGCTTCTAGAGGGAAGATAAGGCTTTATTATAAGGGAAACTGTAGCAAATATTGTACATGAGATTAGAGAGAAAGATCTGGGAAGACATGTGGGAAGTGGGAGATGGGAGAGGTAGCCCAAACCAAAGAAGCCTAAAGAGCCATATAGAAACAAAGTATAAACTTAGTAAAAATACAACCCAAAATAAAGAGAATTGGAATGGAGGTGGTATTCATAAGAGGATAATGCTCCTTTCAGGATCCATAAATAGTTAAATGAAAACCCCAGTGTAGTTTGTGAGATATTTCACTATGAGTATTTTATTAGGGAGACCCAAACAATACAGGCTATTGTCATTGGACTTAGTTGTCCACAAAAGCCTTATGCCAAGACTTTCTGCTGAAGACACTACACACTTTGGTGGACATAGAAAATTCAATCTGGAACAGAACTGGAAGTGTCAATTGTACTACCTGGTTTTTGCAGTGTGAGAAAGTACTGTATTGGGGGGGGGCACACAAATTCCCACCCACATGTGACTCCTACAAACTACAATGATTTGCCAGGCAACTTGTGCCTACTAATATAATAGCAGGAAAGCAGTTATGAGTATAACCAATTCAAATTAAATTTGAGGCCTGCTCCCCAAGGGATAACTCTGGTCCTGTACTATAAACCAGTCTAAGAATCTGTGACTGGAGAGGTGATAGGCTCTAGTAGGGAATCTACTACTATTGCTAAGTGGTCATGTTGTCAAACTGTCTTTTAAATATTAATATTTATATACATAGATGTGTGCTGTCCTCTGCCTTCATTTGAAAAGTAACTCATTGTGGTGGTAGAGGTGAATGCACACACTCAATCTGACCAGCTGGGCAGGAAAAGTGCTGATGGAGTGCTTACTTGGTCTTAAAGGGGCCATTTATATCACACCGTTGAAAGTTCAGGGAGTAACATTGGCAAGGAGGTAGAAAGAGCCAGAGAATGGGGAGCTGTATAACAAAAAGATGTCTTTTAGCAAAGACATGGGGTTTCTCTCATGAAGTCATGGCGGGAGGCAGTGTTTATCTCCCATGAGGTAACATTCACATGATATAGGATCTTCCTGAATTTTATCACAGATGGGGGAGGGGTCCTTATGAGGAACTACTGGCAGCTATGGGTTATTCAGGAGGGTATTATTTCATTCAGTATTGTAGCTATTGACAACTTTCCAGGCTCCAGTAAATAACCTTAGATCCTATCCTTCGAAAGCATAAATCAGCAAACCATCATGTGACAATTTAATAATATTATGCTAAGAATACAAACAAATAAGAATAAAAATATGTATAAACTATTGAATAAATTTTATCTAATAGACATATATGTTATACTTTATTACTTTTCTCTCCAAGTTGATCTCACGTAGAAATGTTTCAAAATTCATGAATATTACCATATGTAATCAGAGAGATGGGTAAATGTGTATAGCACTTGCCATATAAGGGTATAAGGACTTGAGTTTATGTCCCCAGAACACACACAAAGCTGAATCCAGGAATGAGTGATGGTAGTCTAAGAACAATGGAAGGAAGACACGGGAATCTTAGGAAGTTTGTGTACAGGCTAGACTGCCATAACAGCAGGGATAACTAGAGCTTCTGTTTTACACTAGCTGGAAGGTGAGGACTAACGCATGAGTTTGTCCTCTGACCTTCATCTGCACATCACTGCACATATGTGCCCACATTCACACACATACCAATGAGAAAAACAAAAGGGCATTATGTGAATGATTACAGAACATGTGAGCAACATCACTTGGATTTTGGTTGTTCTATCTATAAACCAAATGATTGTTTACCGATGTAGTGGGCAAGGTTGTGGGTGGGGCCAGACTTCTAGGCAATTGGCCTGGCTTCTGCCCTTTCTTCCATGGTAGAGCTGCCGTTTCAGCAATTAGAGATACTGGCTTGAATTTTGCCAACTTATCTTGAATCCTCCCCACTATAATCCAGTGCAGTTATAGAACTATAATAAAGAAAAGAAGCACTACATAGTTAATTCACAAAACCATTCATTAGAGAAATTAGTACAGATCAAGAATGACAGAATCAGACAAGGCACTGTAGAAAAAAGGCAAGTAGGGTGGCAGGATAGGCACAGGTCCAGAATCAGCATGCATTTAGAAAAAAAGTCTTATTACTTTTGGGGTTTAAAGAGGAAAAAAATGTAACAGAAAGATGATTGGACAGGAAGTAGGACCACTGATGATAGGCCAATTCCAAGGTACTGCTCCTTGCATTCCACTGTCCCTATTCAACTTCCTGTATGACAGGGCTAAGCCTGACAGATAACTGAGAGCCTATATTAAAAGCAAAAGGCTGCAAAGCTTAATTTAATGAAGCAAGTTTTTGCCAAAGATCCTAGCGCTTGGCATAAGTCTGATAGATCTTCTGAGTGCAGGTTCTGGGTCACAAAGCACATGTTGGCTAGCGTTAAAACCCCTTTTGTTCTCATTCCCATTTAATTATAGATGTTGGGTTTATAAGATCCTTTGTTAGAAATAATTAAATAATAAATGCCCATAAAGCAGTTTGCATGTTGAGCCTAATAAGAATGAACTCCACAGAAATCCAATTTAAACACACATTGCTTTTCTGAGCCAGAATTCTATTGGATTTGCGTTTCTGGACCCTGGCACAAAGATCTACCATTTCATGGGTAGATCTGGCATGATGATGGTGCTGGGGGCCAGCTGCACAGAAATATTGTTTGCCTTGGAAGTTAAGTCTTCCCTAAACATGGCCTAGGAAAACAAATCATGGGGCCAATCATTTTCATATTTTCAAAGAGTATCATGAATTCTCAAAGCATATTCTAAGCAAAAACAACTTCCATTTATCTTAATTTTGAAAAATAATAAAAAGTTCAGTTAAGGGGAGGCTGGGTATGTCAAAGACCCATAGGAGGGACAGAGATCCAACAACCACTGTGAGGTGCCTTGACACAATACTATTCACACAGTACAACTTTCAGAAGCCACAAATATAGAGTGCAGGACACAAGGTAGCCTCAGGTTTCATGTTTTACTCTGTTACACCTGATTTGAGATCTCTCCATGCTAAGTTACATTCTAATTCATTGCATTATAATGATCACAAGCAACCCTTTGTGCTATCAAATGTCAGTGTGGCCTGTTGATCAGCTGTGTCCTTGGCTTAATGAGAAGAGGGCTTAGAAAACAAACATGAAATTTAGTTTTGTCTTTATTTTCTAAGATATGAGTGAAATAAAACACTAAAGTGCATATATCAATTCTACAGTTGAGACATAGATGGTCATTTTCAGATGAGCCTAAAGCTAAGAATTTTTTAAAATAATGAACATGTTGGACTGACTGGCTGTGTGTGAGTTTGCAGAGCAAAAGACTGTAATTATAGAAGATATCAAATTTGTGAGAGAAATGGAAAAGAAACAGGTGGTAATTATGGAGCAAAATGAACAGATCAGATATTGGAAAATATAATTTATTTTTCAGACTCAAAGTAGAGGTGGCCCATTCTGGGTGGAACTATTGCCATGAACTGATATATATATATATATATATATATATATATATATTAAGCTGCACCAATGGGAAACCAGGTTCTTTCTCTACTTTCTCATGTCTGTATCTTCAGGAGAGAGGAAGTCAATTCAAATTGGTTTCTCTGAGCTCAGCCAGAAGCATCCACATACACTGCTTCATTCTTCTGTATAACCGATTCGTTTTCTAGGTCTAAGTCATGATGATTGACCTAGTAGAGAGAGTCTGGGAAATATAATTGTTACAAAATGCTTTTATTATCTAAATTTAATAGTGAATTTTTTTTGTGTGTGTTTGTGTTGTATGTCTGCACTAGTTGATGTATGTGCTCATATTTGTGTTAGGGTATGGTGGATTCACATGTGTGTGCAAGCATGTGAAGGTCAGTGGTTGACCTTGTTTATTTTTTGCAATTGCTGTCCAGGCCTCTAAATGAACCTGTAGTTCACAGTTTGGCAAGACTAGAAGACAAGAAAGCATCAGGGACTTTCCTCATCTCTGCCTCCTTGGATAGGATCATAGGCTCAAGCTGCTGCACCTAGTATCTCAGGTGGGTGAGGAGGCTCTGAACTGAGGTCTTCATGCTGTATAACACTCTGCCAACAAAAACAATTCTATACTCCCTGAATTATTATTCTTAAATGTTCCACAGCATTCAATGGAGGAAGATGTCTAAATATGGCTGTCCAAATAATAAGTATAAAAATTGGATTACTGTAGAAGCAAATCTTCCCATTAGAGAGCTTTTTAAAAGAATAAATGTATTCTTTGGTAATTTCGTGTCTGTAATGTTTGACAATTGCTTTTATTTCTCCCCCCCCCCCCTTTTTTTTTTGCTTCCTCTCTCCTTTTCCTCTCTATCCATCCTTTTCCTCATGAGTGTCTTTCCCACATTTGTTCTGTTTGTGTTCCTGTGGGAATTACTTGGGCCATCTGTGTGGACTTAAGGTCAGAGTCACCCAGTGAAGTCTCATGAATACAGCAATGGCTGCTCAATTGAAGACCCTGGTCTACAGTTTATCAGTAGTAAAGAATGCAGAAGGTAAGGCTAGGGCCCCGTGGGTCCCTCATCCATTTGATTAGCAAAATTTCTCATGTGCAGGACCAATGCAAGTAATTTCACTTGCTCTGAGTTCATAATTACACCAACTGTGTCATCTGATGGGATTCTGTTGCCCTTTAAAGAGAATTTTTGACAACTAAGATGACTGTTGTAATGGCTTTGTAGTAAGACACAGTGAATTTATCTCCATTCTTTCAACAACATTATAGATATCTTTCTTACACCCCAATATGTATTACCTATTTAATTCTCCTGCTTTATAGAATACCCATAAAACAATTTCACTCTAGGAAGTAAGGGTAGATGGGTTGGTTGTCTAAGCCAATCAGAGTGTTTTATCCTTCTTGGTGACAATTGGTTCAGGGATCCCAGGTCTAAACTGACAGGACACTGCCTTAGAGCAGAGTCGGAGAAAAAGGTAAAGAATAATTGAGTGAGCTCTGTCATGATCAGTGTATTCTAAAAACTATGATTACTCTTATTATTTTTTGGTGATCCTGACATTTTATACTTGGTGACTTACTGATCATCCATACTTTGAAGACAAATATCATACCTTTACACTCATATGTATACAAGTAAATGCAATAATGTGTCCATCCTTGGACACATTCTTAAGTCTGTAATTGGACAATTCCAAGACTGCTGACCTTCTAAACTGCCCAACTACCTGAGTCAATACATGCACTTCATTACATAAGCCATTTTGATTGTTTCCTCTTTGTAGTGTGTGTGACAAGTTCTAGCAGGATACATTTGCAAGTGTCCAATTCCTTTATAACATAGTTATGTCATAACCCATTGAAAAAAATTACTCTCTAATGATCTCAATCAGTGATGATATTTACAAAGAGCTACTTTTTATCTATCATTTACCCATTCACACATTCATCTACTCATTTACCTTTTAATTTGATAAACATTTAAAGAACATACTCTGTGTCAAACATGGCCTCATGAAAAAGATCCATGGGCAAAAATGCTAAAGACCGTAATACCTTGCTGCTGTACAGAAAATAAAGAAGCAACAATGTAGCATATTAGATGTTGACTGTAGGGGTATTGTGTTCTTTCATGGTAAATAATTGTCCCACCCACTGGTTTAATAAAAAGAGCTGATTGGCCAAAGGCAGGCAGGAAGTATAGGCCTGCCCAGGCATATCACTTGCTAGCTCTCTACCCTTCATCTAACCCATGTCTCTTGTTCAGCCATGCGGCTCAGTATCTTTCTTTAGAGCAGCATAGTTGTCCTCAGCTTCCTCTGGCTTCTCTCTGGTGCTCCCTCTGGAATTCTCTCTGGTGTTCTCTCTAGCATTCTGCTCTCAGAGATGTTCTTAGTCTGGTAGCCCCGCCTACACTTCCTGCCTGCTTTTGGCCAATCAGCTCTTTTTATTAAACCAGTGGGTGGGACAATTATTTACCATGAAACAACACAATACCCCTACAGTTGACACTGCCAAGATGATTAAGATCGAAAGGACTAAGAGCTTTATTGATGGTGTGGTGTGGTTGTTTGTATGAGAAAGGTCTTTTATAGGTGTCTGTATTTGAACATGTGCTCAGAGGGTGGTGCTCTTTAGGGAGGTTATAGAACTCTTAGGAGGTGCAGACTTACTGGAGGAAGTATTTTACTGTAGAGGGGATTTGATGGTGTCTAGCTTTACTGCACTTCTTGTTTTCTCTACTGTAGGGGGATTATGTTGTTCTATTGTAAATAATTGTCCCTGCCTATGAGTTTAATAAAAAGTGCTGATTGACCAAAGGCAGACAGGAAGTGTCGGTGGGGCTACCAGACTAAGAAGACTCTAGGAACAGGCAGAACAGAGGAGAATGCCAGAGAGAAGCCAGAAGAAGCAGAGGACAACTATGCTGCTCTGAGAAAAGGTACTGAGCTACATGGCTGAACAGGATAAGAGTCATGGGTTAGATTGAGGGTAAAGAGTTAGGAAGTTATGTGCCTGGGCGTTAGGCCGATCAGCCTAAAACTATTGTAAGCATTTGTGTGTCTCTATGGGTCTGTGGGTCTGCAGGCCTAAACCTTGAGGCTAGGCCCAAAAGTCCGGGCCAGAAACCTCTTACTACACTCTACCCGTGCTTTTTGTGTATAAACGGAAATGTAATTATATTTAGCCTTATGCTCCTACCATCATGCTGATCCATAACTTCGTCACCATTAATGAACTCTGTTCTTTTGGAATTCTAAGTTAAAATAAAGCCTGTCTTCCTTAAGTTACTTTTGGCTGTGGCATTTTATCACAGAATTAGAAATGCAGTGGTTGGGGTAGGTCTCAAAAGATATTGTCACCAAGATAGATATAAGTAAGTGCACAGTTAGAAATAAAATGACAGAGTTACAGGAATATGAGTCTGAAATTTCAGTGTGATCTCAGATACACATGTTAAACAAACAGTGCAGAGTTTGTGGCTGAAGCTGATAGAGTATGAAGGGGTTTGGTAAATAGCATAACAAACTATAATCAAACCCCATAGATTCAACCACCAAGATAATTTTATCCAACTCCTCCTCCCATTTTGACATCCTTGGCCTATCAGTACAAAATTTCCTGGTAGCAACATCTTCATGCATTGAGCCCCTCTGAACACACATCTCTGCACTATCCCTCACGAACCTTTACTAACTACTGTAGAGAGCCATTGCCTATGAAGTGCCAATATAAAAATGTCTACTGCCTCTCTAGTACACATAACAGAAACCTCTATCTTAGCAATGTAAGTTGGTCTTACCGGGAAAAGTATTTTAACATGTAACTCCTATAGGAAAATTGTATTTCTGTATTATTGTATTCGTATAATAATTTTATTTTTAAGGTTGTGTAAAAAAGCTGTATCAAAATAAAGGCTGGAGAGATAAATCAGCAGTTACGAGCACTTATTGCTCTTCTAGAGGACTAGTGTTTAATTTCCAGTGTCCAGATGATTGCTCACATAAACTGTAATTCCAGATTATGGCATCTGCCACACCCTTGCATGCACATGAATGCAAACACATACATTCAGGCAAAATACTCAGATGCATATAAATACTTAAAAATAACATCAAAATAAAAGTAGATATAGATATTATTTAGTATTTTTTCTTGTTTCTCATTAGATCATTTTGAACATCCTACTATAATCCTGCTAATATCCTAACCTATATATTCTAGTCCTTGCTAGTCATGTCACTTCATCATTTGTCCCAGGTTCACCCCACAAGAAAAGCAAACGATTTGTAGGTACCCATGCATATTGTTTTTATTTCCTGTTTTATGCCTTTGGTCAAGTTAATTCTTACATTTGTCATTCGTTGCCTCATTGACTCTTGGGAAATTACTTCTTAGCATTTTAAGAACTTCTTAGCCGATATCTCTTCCATGGCAGTTTTATCCCAGGCTGGATACAGAGAACTTTAAGTTTCAGAGGTCTTCTGTCTCTCTCCTTCTCTACTATATCCTTATACAGTGTCTAAGTCTCCTTCTCACTGGTTTGTGACTTCTTGGAAGAGCAGTACAGTTCTTACCTATATATTATCAGTGACCAGAGAAACAACTGGCTGACAGTAAAAATGGAAGAATGAGCAAATGAGAGCACCAAAGGAGTCACAGTAAGGACTATGGAACCAGGCCATCCGGGTGACAGCTCTGTCAGCACTATGTTCAGTCTTGTCCACGTGACCCGATTTCTCCAAGAATCTGATGTCTTGTCTCATGGTTATGACACACAATAACACACTGTTCATAGGATTACTTTCAGGACTCAGACAAAATGAAAAGAATTTTCACCACAAAGAGCCAACTTAAAAGAACTTTATCATTTTTAAAAATCAATACATTTAAAAATCTCTCCCCTTGTTTTTTTATGGTAAAGAGAAATTCAGGCTGGAACTTATCAGAGGATTTACATGTCATTTTGACAAAGTGATTTCATTGGTAGGTGAGTATGGATCTGGCAAACATAGATGACAACTCTCTTCCTGTATATTTCTGGTAGTTAACATAAAATAATGGAGATTCTACCCTTGATCTTCCTTTACTGGGCTGAGACAATACGGGTCCTAAGAGCTGGGAAGAAGGAGGCAGCCTGGTGTACAGCACACATGGCTGCCTGAGGAGGACAGCATTGCTGAGATTGTGCAAAAGCACTGACTATCATGTAAAAGTTTACTAGAAAGAGTGTTAGGAACTCTTGAAAATTTATATAATATGGATTTCTGAATGACAAATAATACTTCCAAAAGCTATGCTTATCATTATGTATCATGTGTATGTAATTTCAAAATTAGTTTGCCTGCTGTTACCTCTTAATCCAATGGAGTGTAACAAAACTGAAGGAAGAAGTACAATGCATTAAATATATGTTTCTTCAAAATAAAGGACTAACCATGCATTTAGCTTGTCCTCAGCAATACATATTATATATTTACATGGCTGCCTGTATTAGTTTCAGCTCCCTGACTATACCTAAGAGAATCCCCTTAACTGTTGAGAAATTTTTCTTAGGAAAATAATTTCTTCCCACTTATTTTACTTATGTTAAAGATTTCTATGCAGAGTGTCTATGATATTTACCTTTCCTCTATGATTTCCTGCTTCTCTTTTTAGCTTAAAAAATAAATAAAACTCATAGAGTGTAATGTTCACATGGAAGATGAAGCAGTGAGCTCGTCTGTGCTTCAGAGGAAATGATCAGTTTTGCTGCCAAAACTCCCTAAATGATTTCTTTGAAGCATCTTCCACTTTTATCTCATTACTCCTAGAATTCCTGAAAATGTTCAGATAATTGGAGAAAAATGACATGGCAGAATACATTACTGTGATAGTTTATGAAGACTCTGAAACACAGAAGCAATAGGAAAAATTTCCATTCACCCTGAGAGGCACAGATCTCTTTAATAATTCAAAGGTTCACTTGCCTGTGGGTCATCAGTTCTAATATCACCCTCTAGAGATGACAGTGCAACATTCCTTTGCTGCAGCTGCTCTGTGCTTCATGGCCAAACACATTCTTGATCAACATCTTTCACTCCCAGATGCTACAGCTTACCAAGGGCAGGAAGGGTTGCCAACAAGAAATTTACCATCTTTACTAACTTTACAAACTGAACTTTCTCTTATCTCCCTAACTCAAGATGAGGCTACTATCCCAAGAGAAAGGGGACTGTGTTTAAATAATCAAGCTCTTCAATGTGTGGCCCCAAGAAGAGGCTGTTAAGCCTCAATAACCTAAAACAGAACCACAAGAGCAGAGCTTGCTTAAAACAATAACAACGCCCAGACTTCTCTCCAATTCAGATAATCATTTGTTCTGAATGACCGAAGGGCAGCTTCAATGTGATTATGATGAGACAAGAACACCAAAGTAATAATGCTTCTTAACATGAACAAGGACTGTCAAAAGAACTGAAGTAAACTGGAGTCAAATTCTGGGTATACTCCCCAAAATTACTTAACCTCTCTAAATCTGACAGATTATCTATTGCACAAATTATAGTTAGTATATAATGAAAACCCAAAGCCAGATTTTGGGGAAAAGCTGGAACATCAGAGAGAGGAAAGAGATCAAAGTCAATTCTCACCTAGCCAACTTCTCAGGCCAAGCAGGGTAAATGCTCTCTTCAAGAGTCCACAGCCTGGCTGGTTGCTCCTAAAGAACACCTGAATGTCTTCCTCTGCCTGCCGTAGATATCTTCTCCTCTCCCCAGCCCCATGCCCACTTGTTTCACTTCCTGGTTCAACTCTGCATCATAATACTAGAGTTAGAATTAAAGGTGTGAGCAACCACTGTTTGTTTGTTAGGCCTTGAATTCACAAAGACACAGCAAGATCTCTGACTCCTAAGCTCTAACCCTCATGATTTGACTGTGGATGATTCTGTTCTTTGAAATTCCAGGCTGATTTTCTTAAATATAGAATATATCACCACAGTTACCTAGTTCACAAATGGATTCAATAATAGGCTAAAATTATTTTCTTGTTCTGAGAACTGGCCAAACTCACTTTTATGCAAAAAGTAAAGTACATAGCAAATAAAAGAAAATTCTCAAAAACTATTATTGGTGCCATTACCATCATTAAGATAAAGGAACAAAAGGAAGAGGTCTATTCAGAGGAGCTGACATAGAGGTCAAAGAATGCTAACTCAGTTTATCTGACAGTTCATGGAAACCCCTCAGATTGTGGTAATACAATTAGCATAGAAGATTTCAAACTGGCATACCTTACATACAGAGGGTGTTGAATGGTTCTATCCATGTTTCAGGGAGATTTATATGCTCTTGGGGAAGTAGAGTGGTATAAGTCTTGGCTTCAGTCTCAGGTCTGTATTCTGTAATTTGCATGGTTTGGGGAGTGTCACTTTCACTGAGACTCAATGGGCAATTAAGCATAGTACTTGCCTTTTCTGAAACAAATTCTCCCTCTCCCTCCCTCCTTCCCTTCTTCCCTCTATCTCCTTTCTCACTCCGTTTTTGTTTAGGAGTAAGCACATTGTGATCCTATATTATATTTGCCAGATTTTCTTTTAAATATTGAGAATGAATTATAGGGAGGAAGCATTTCATTCACTTCATTGCTCATTTATTTTTTTATTTTGCTTGCATGGAAAAAAAAATGATTCAGAATCCACAGTAGCCACCTGAGAACATGAGGATGGAATCATAGAATGATAGCATCTAGACTACCCCTCCTCTGATACTCATTTCTGAAATTTTTTTCTGAAAAGAACATATTACTGTTTTGTTTAAAGCACAGCTATGGAGATTTTATTAAACAGTAGATGAATTAATGTGGCAAGTGAGAGAACACAATAGTAGTACCTATCCTGTTGAGTATTTGACAGTGACTTAACGCTGCAATAGGAGCTTAACACATAATCTCTTTGTATATTCATAAATGCATTTGTTAAATATTTATCATATCTACTCTGTTCCAAACTTCTTCTTGGCATTGGAAATGCAGTAGATAACACTGTAAGGTGAAGATCACTAGAAGATCAGATTTCAAAAGAGGCTGGACATAAGTATGAAGTAAAATAAGTCACCCTGATTACATTGATCCCCACAAAAGAGTTAAGTGGGGCTATGGGGCAGACAGTACTGAAATGAAAAGCTATGTTAACTGTGCTTAAAGAAGATCACTTTGGGGAAAATGGGAACTGACATCTAAATAATAAAGGAGTCAGTCTGATAGAGGTTTAGATATAAATATAAAATGGATGGAGAGAAGTGACAAGTGAAGGACATTGAAAGAAGAAGATGTTTTATGGTATAAAAGTAGGCCTTTCTGGTTGCAGCCCGAGGAAGAAGGTAGAGGGTAGAGGAGCTTGAGATATAGGTCAGTTATACATGGTTTTTAATAATTGGTAGATGTCTCATTAATACAAACCATGGAAATATAAAGTCTAACTCATGCCTGGATGAGTTCATTCCTAGCTTACTATCATGTATAGCATTAAACACTATGACATCATTTCACAATTTTCTACAATGCTTAGAATCTTCTCCTACAGTTAAAGCAAAGTGGATATGTGTCCTAATAAAATATTCAGTGTGTGGCCAAGTATAATGAGTTTATAAAGGCCCATGAAAGTCAAGTATGGGAGTCCCTTATCCTGAAATGATGGGAGGATAGTAGATGTTAGAAACATCACCATCATCTGAATTGTGATTTGGTATGGGAAGAATCTTGTTACACAGTTCCAAAGAAATTGTTATCCTGTGTGTGTGTGTGTGTGTGTGTGTGTGTGTGTGTGTGTGTGTGTGTGTGTGTGTGTGTTATCCTCCTCAGTCATTATCTACTTTCCCAAAGCCCCCCCAGCACACACACATACACACACACACACACACACACACACACACACACACACACGCACACACGCACACACACACTTAGGATGAAGCTTCTAGAGGCTCAAAGATCCTCTAGAGCAGTGGTTCTCAGTTGCAATCTTCCTCACCCCCCTGCCCTTTTTTTTTTTTTTTTTTTTTTTGTAGTCTGAAGATTTTATCCCTCCAGAAGTTCTCAAATACCTGGCAGCCACTTCCCAAGCAACTGACTCAGAGTCTTGATGTTATAGTAAATGCTGTCAGTAGCTCAGGCTTATTACTAACTAACTCTTTCACTTAAATTAACCCATAATTCTTATCTATGTTTAGCCACATGGCTTGATACCTTTGCTTCAGTGCAGCATTCTCATCTTGCTTCCTCAGAGTCTGGCTGGCATCACCTTTCTGCCTTTCTTCTTCCCAGAATTCCCCTACTCTGGTTGTTCCACCTCTACATCCTGCCTTGCTATTGACCAATTTTATTAAACCAATACCAGTGAAAAATCTTTACAGTGTATAAGAGAATTATCCCACAGGGTAGAATGATCCTTTCATAGGATTTGCATAACTGATATTTACATTATGATTCATAACAGTAACAAAATTACAGTTACAAAGTAGCAACAAAATGATTTTTGTTCAGGGGTTGCTACAACTTAAGGGAAGGGTCGCAATGTTTAGGAAAGTTGAGAACCACTGCTCTATTTCTAGAAAAAAATACTCTGCAAAATAAAATGTTATTTATTTTTAAATGAAAATATTTAGTTGTAGGTCAGGTTTGGTGTATGTAACATGCCTTTAATCTCAACATGTAGGAGGCAGAAGCAAGCAGATCTCTGTGAGTGTAGGGTCAGGCTGGTCTACATAAGTGAATTATAGGATAGTCAAAGCAATTTAGTGAAATCTGCCTTAGAAAAACCAGACCAAAATAAAACAAAAAATTGAATCACATTATTTGTATGCAGGTGATCCACATACATGGGTACCTGGTCTAGCCAGAGCCCATCTCCTTTGCTTTGTTTAGTTTAACCACAAATCACAGAGAAAAACAACTTAATGATGTAATATTTTGCTTTATTGAGAGGAAAATGGGCCCAGATATTTCTTACCTGGGTAAATTGATACTATACCATTAAGAAAACTCACAGAAGGTTGAATCCACAAACCACCTAATAGGCAAAGTTAAAGAAGAGAGAGAATGTGAAATGGCTGCTGGGATCGATTCCAGACCTGCTTGCTTTATGATGCTTGTAATTGTTTGTTCAAGGGTTCCTGTAGAGATTGTTTTTCTGTGACAATATCTATCCTCTCTGAAATGAATGAGGACAAGATGCTGAACTACTGCCTCTGTCCTCTCGATTATCCAGAAAGGAGTTATGCCAACTCCCAAAAGTCTATTACCTTGTGGCTTGCATGGCAGCCAGATATGGAATCATTTATAAGCTTGGGGTGCTTGCT
Source organism: Phyllotis vaccarum (assembly GCA_033318265.1). Classification (NCBI taxonomy): domain Eukaryota; kingdom Metazoa; phylum Chordata; class Mammalia; order Rodentia; family Cricetidae; genus Phyllotis; species Phyllotis vaccarum. The sequence continues at coordinate 169,873,036 of JARWLC010000001.1, read as the reverse complement.
TTTCTTTATATCTTTTTTTTTGTCTCCCACAAATACTGAGTAGACAGAGGGGAAAACAGAATTTCTTAAGTTGTCTCTGGATTCTTAGGAATTTCTTATGTCTCAAAAATACTAGCTGCAACAAAGTCACCATCACACCACTTAAAAGAAAACTTAAAAAAAATCCCTGCATGTATATATACTTCATATATATATTCATATTTTATATACGATGAATTATTATATGCATTCATTATGTTAATACATATATATTCAATACTTAAAGTGAGTTTTATTGTTATTTAAAAATCTCAGTAAAAGTACATACTTCATACCATGTTTTTAAAATAATTTAAAAAATATTTTTATAAAGGAAGGGTTTTTGGAAGAAATATTGCTTTGGCAATAGCCAGTAATATTTTTGCTTAAGTGACAAAATAAATATCTTTAGCCATCTTGGTGGTTTGAATGAGCATGCCCCCAGAGGCTCACAGATTTGGTCACCAAGGAGGGGCAACACTTTAAAGGATTAAGTGGTGTGGCCTTGCTGGAAGAAGAGTTTCACTGGAGGGAACTTTAACATTTTAAAATTCCATGCCAGCCACAGAAACTATGTCTCTGTCAGGATGTAGCATTAAGGTTTTGCTCAAGTGTCTGCCTGCATGCTGCCATGTTCACCATGATGATAATGGACTAAAGCTCTGAAACTGTAAACATTATAACAGTTAAATCATTCCTCTTACAGAAGTTGCTCTGACGGTAGTATCTTTATAGTAATAGAACGGTAATTGAGGAAACTTTAAATATATAGCTGGTCTTCATCAAGGCTTATAATCAATTAATTAGAATGGAGGAATTAAAACTAAAACATATATTTTTTCCTGAGAAAATGGCCAAAAGGTATTTAGAAGTTCATTTTTATTGAGGGGAAAAGACATCCCTAACTCAAACCATATGACTTCTGCATTATGCTTTGTTTTTCTATCTGTTCATCTCTACTAATGTGGAACCATGCTGCATTATACACCAGGCTCCATGGAGGGCAAAACATCTCATTCCTCAGGATGTTGATGAGAGATTCTGTACTCGTTATTTTTCTCATGTCTCTCACAGAATACCTGACAGGGAGGAGATAAAGGAGAGATTTAATTTGGCTCATTGTTTAGGGCAAAGCATCTATTCTAGCAGAGAAGGAACGGGAACTGATGGCTCTGTATGGATTGACTTGTATCATGGACCAGCCAGATTGATTGGGCTAAAAGTGTAGCCAGGATATGGCTCTCAAAGCCTTCCTCTACTAGTGTCCTATTACTATTAAAGCTGGACCTCACATCTTAATGTTTCTACAGTCTCTAAGACCAATAGCTCCAGCTGAAGATGGAGTGTTCGAATACATGTACTTTTGGGATATAGATTACATCTAGTGGAAATGGCTGAGTATTCAAAACTCAACACAGCAGACATGCTTCCCCCAGAGGCACAGACCTATGGCCTTCATTGTACCACTTGGTATGAGTACACATTCTGCTCAAGTGAGTCTCAAAATAGAACTGGAGCCTTCGATGCAAGCGTAGAAGTTTTGGAGAAGCTACTGGATGAAAAAAGGAAGGAAGCATGAGAGCAGAGTTTGACAAGTGTCAGCAGGGCACCAAGTCACCTTGACTCAAGTGGAGCAACAGAACTTGAAGTAAATGTTTCGTGAAATGAGAATGTGCCTTCTGAAAGCTCTACAATAGGCAACTACTGGAGTTGCCATGTTATCTTCTAAAATAGTGAGTATGTGTAAGGAGGAGGAAAGAATGATGAAAAATAAAAAGGTTATTGTGCTCACCTGCCTAAGGAAATGAGGTATTTCTGAAATAGGAGACCTAGGGAAACTTAAAGGAAGCTGGTGGGCTGTTGTTCTCTGCAGATGGGGTTTCTGTATCTATGCAGAGTCTGCATATGGATAGGCTCAGTAGCTTCTGAAGAAACACTGAAGAAGATTATAAAGGTTCTAGATCATGTGAAAAGAAAGTTGGCCAGAGGTATATGGGAAGAGAAATTCCGGGCACAGTATAATGTTTGTCCCTCAAGGATAATCTGAGATTCCTTTAAAAATGAGCCGAGGATGGGACAAGGCTGTAAGAAAGACTGACAAGATAGCAAACTCAGAAGGGCAGTAGGTTGTTTCCCTGAATCAATAATGCTCCTATGGATTTTGCAAAAAGTGGAGGACAGCAGTAGGAAGCAACTAGGTGTCCCATGGGAGTGAGGCAGGTGACAGTACTGGAGACAGAGCCAGCTACCCTTTCAGTGACAAGGCTCATTGAGGCACCCATCTGGACTCTGCTCCCAGTTCGTCACAGCTCTGCCACACTGCATCTGTACCTCTGAGTCTTGCTGTCCCCTTTTAATACCCTATCTCTAACATAGGAGTGCTAGAGCACAGAGTCTTGAGATTCAGGGGTGCAGATGAAAACATGAGGGCATCGCTTTCCAAGGTCATGTTGGATAGGAAAGACTACGGTTCAAAGATACCTGGGCTCAGCTGGGATCTTATATTGTGAATGAGAAGTATGAGTGAAGTGTGGAATTGTGCCTGGTTCTTCATGGGTGGGCACAGACAGCTTCCCTAGCTCCATGAAGAACAGAGCAGTCCTGCACCTGCATGAACAGTGTTATAAAAGAACAAGCATACAGTCTCAAGTTAAAAAAAAAATCCTGATATTATACTTTCTACTAACCATCATCTCATGGAGGCTGAGTCTTTTCGGGGATTAAATAATGGAAGTTGTGGCCCTTCTAGTTAAGAATTCTTCAGTTTTTTTTTTTTTTACCAAATCCTTCCTATCATCTCATTTTCTCCAGAAATACTTCCCTTGCATAAAATTCAAATCCCTATCAGATTTGGTCTTTATTGTACATTTCATGATTCATTCAGCTCTGTATCAGCCTCTCTGCTGTGGGTTATTTCCTTTGAAGCACTGGCTTCTCAGAAATGGCTCCTTTGTATCAATGTTGCTCCCACTTTACCCAGCATTTATCTGTGTCACTGCCTAAGATTAGTCTCAAACCTGCCTGCTGACATCTCTCTTAAATTTCAGATGGCTCTCACTAGTACATTCCTGAAAGCATTTATCTGACAACTTGTGCAGAAACAGAAATGACACACCCAAATTACAGTGGGAGTTAGTTGCTCTCATACGCCCTGCTGACTGTCATGTTTAAGCCTCGTCTTTGACAGTGCTAAGAATTTCCAAATAACCAGAAATCTATCTTCATCCATGGCACATAATTTGTAAGTCTTCACTATTCCTTGAAACATTAAAAGTTAGCCCCCTGGCCCATTTGCCCCAGTCAGCATCCTTTTTTTTGTTCTATGTAATTACCAGCTTTCCTATAGAATTTTCATTGTAGAATGCTCTGCTCTCCTAGGAATTCAATAGTACCAGCCTATGGTCCTCATTGTTTGTATTCTGGATTTGTCAAAAAGAAGAATCTGGGAACTTAATTAAGTTCCTGGAGGCCACTCAGCAATTCAGTTCCCAAGACAAAGAGAAGCCATTGCCTATGGCCCAGAGCCACACTGCCTCCCTCCGTGATGACTACTGGCCCTATCTAATGACCTGGAATCCTTTTCTGATGTACTCCAAGTGTGGCCCATGCCTTTCTTCTTGTATTAATATTTTTAGATTTTAAAAAGTAGTCATTTCTTATCTATTCCAAGACGTCTTATATTTGTTTGTTACGCTTCCAGGAGAACAATCTATTAGGAAAGTAGAAAAAAATAGCAAATTCTACTTTACATTTCAGCAGAGATATTTTTATTTCTTCCTTTCCTGGAAAGAATGGAAACTCTGCAGCACTGGCAGGAGGAGGACAATAAAACGCCTTAAGTTGCCATGTGTTCATGAGGAATGTCATTCTGTTTCTCTAATACAGGGGTTTTATTCCTGTTAGAGCCAAATCTTTCATGTTTGTTTAGTAGCCAGGTGGCATAGAAGAATGTCCGGCGTGTTCCAAGGGGGACTCAGTCATGGCACACGCTGTAACTCAATCGACATTAAACCTAATAAAAAAATATCTGGGCCTTCCTATCATTTTCACTGACTAAAGGAGTTTAAAGCCTGTGGCATGGTTTTTAATTAAATTTGGACATTGTATACCCAATAGGGAAATTCCCAAAGAAAGCCAAGTCTTTATGTAAACTTCATTTTCTTACTAGGTAGGCAAAGACAGGAGACGAGCGATGTTCATTTTCTGGTTGAGGGTTTAAAATGTAATGACTGAGATTTTCAACTGATGTTGAGATTAAAACTGTATGCTTATGCATCTGGAAGGCACTGGAGAAGCACTATCCCTGAATGAGGGCCAAAATGCAGCCTTTTCCCTCCTAGGAAGCTATCCCTCACACGTTTGCAGGTAGCCCATGGCATCACTTCACTTCAGGAAACCTCTCAGTGTTGCAAATGGGTGTTAAAGATTCCTAAACCTAAAACACAACAGTTGTCCAATCACTTTGAGATGGGTAACCTTATAACTTTTCAAATTCACCTCCAAGGGCTAAATGAAATAGTCTGAAACAATCCACAGTGTTCCAGAAATTTAATTTGGGAGGAAGAACCCCCTTGTAACTTAATTCCACTGAACCACCACTACTGTTTGAGACATCTGATACCAGTTCCACACAAGGCCAGTAAGAATGGTACCAGTGATGTCAGAATGTCTTTCTGTATCATGTGAATATCAATCTTTAAATAAAGGAGCTGTTTTGGCCCTTGGTGAGCACTGTAGAAGTAGGTGGAGAATCAGAATAGGTAGGAAAAGAAGGGCAGAGTCAGAGACAGCTGGACCTAGCTGCCAGAAAAGAAACATGTAAGGAACACAAGTGAGCCATAGGCCACATGGCAGACAGATTAATGAAAATGGGTTGAGTTAAGATGAAGGAACTAGCTAGCAATGTGTCTAAGCCACAGGCCAAACAGCATGAAGTTAATATAAGAAACTGAGTCATTTCGGGGGGGGGGGGGAGTGTGGGCTAAGGGTGGCGGGGTGGCTAAGCGGTTTGGGACTGCAGGTCTGTGGGTCTGGGACCTCTGGCTGCCCAGGGCCAAGAAAACTTACTGTAACAGACACCAGTCCTCTATACATGAAGTTTCATAGATCTCTAAAATGGAAGTACTACTATCCTCCCTTCATTTTGTAAACAAAGAACTGAATGTGTGATTTACCTTTCTGTTTTCTGATGTTGTAACGAATACCTGAAGGAACCAACATAGATGGAGGAACACATTAGCTTCAGACATGCTTTAGAGATTTCAGTCATTTGTGCCCATTGCTTTGGAGCTTAGTATCAGGTAGCATACAATGGCAAGGAACACATAACTGAGCAAGGTGTTCACTTCATGATTAGAGAAAGGCTACAGTATCTCCTTCAGAGGTACTCCATCCACTACCTACAACCTTCACTTGGCCCATTTCTTAAGATCTGCCACCTTGCAGAAGTGTCATGCTGGAGACAAATACATTAATGTGTAGAGAATATGTAAGTACCAGAATACAGAATCACAACAGTAAATGGCAGGATAAGAATTCAAATTTAAGCTGATAGCTTTAGAGTCCTATGTTTATCAGTGATATCCCAGAGCTCATTTCAGTAAGTCAAAAAGCAAATGTAAAGTGTGTTATGGGGCCATAATGCACACTGAAAGGTGATGAACCTTATTCTCATACTATGTTACAGGGTAAACCCCTTCTTCAACAGAACTTCTAACAACTGGTACAACAAACTTGTCTATAAAGTTGCTTCTTGGATGAGCCTGACTGAGGTAGATTCTTTAGAAGCCCCTGCTGTTCAATTGGAACCTCCAGTTCACCCTTGCAATATGAAACCCCTCCCCCTCTCATATCATGTCCCCTCAGACTCACTCTCTCTCCCCCCCCCCATATCATGTCCCTCCAGAGAGTCTCTGAACCAAGAAAAGACACCACAAAGCCCAGTTGTGCATTCTTGATGGCTACTGCAGCTTCCTCCCCTAAAGTTGCCAGCCGCATAAGACCCTGCCTAAGCATTCAGTATTTAACCATACTTGGGTACAAACCCAACCTGTGGTGGACATGACATCAGCCCTCGTCTATAACCCATAAGATCTCCCTGATTTCATTTGGGGGCATGACTTCTCTGGCCTCATCTCTGGGACCAGAGAACCCACCAGGGAGTTGTTCCACTCAAATTCCTCTGTTTTTTTTCAATTCAGCTTGATCTGATTTACTGAGTCTATGGAGAAATTTATTACTGGGGGACAGAAAACCTATTACTTGCCTCCCTGTAACTCCAGCTCATTAGTTTTAGCTATTTTAGATTTGACTCCAGAGTCCCATTTTCTCAGGTAACACAACTTTTCTATGAAGCCATCACATTATCCTCACATCAATATCCCTGATACTGATCACAGCTTCATTATTTTAAGGGGTGGTGCTCCTGGACCAGCCAGCTCTCTTTCAGAGATGCGGCCAACAACATGAAAATCTCATGTCTCAGTACTCCCCCATTCTCTGGTCTTTTGTTTTAAAAGAGATCACTTATGCTGAAAGACTCAGGCAAAATACACACATTTTCTTTTCAGAATGTTTTAATTTCTAAAAGGTTTAGAAATATAAAGACTTCCAAATAAGACCAAAGGATCCAAACTGTAAAATCCTACCCAGGAAGACAATAACTAACCTCTTAATGTTACGAAATGCATGAGATGGTTTTAAGAAATCACACTCACTTTACGTGACCTGAATCTGCACCCATGCATGATAGTTAGTACCATAAGAAAACATGGCCCTGGTTCTATAATATAGCTATTCTAAAGTGAACAGAGAACATGTTGATGCACATATCATCTATTTTTTGAGGCAAAGGCATTATATATCTTGTGTTTAGGTTTTAAAAGTGGTTTCAATTTTTGGGAGTTTTTGATACTTTAAAGAAAAAGAGCCATTTAGAAGTTTTATTTTTCCTTGGGTGGGTCAAGCTTTGTAGACAGATGATCTCAATCCAAACACAACTGGCTCTGCCCTTCACTAATTCTGTGACCCAGTAAAAGGAACTCAGTCTCCTTGAGACCCAATTTGTCTGTCATTTAATAGATACTGGATAAACCATAGTTCTTCATTTCCATGATTAATTCTACTTCCGCTGGTGACAAGGATGATCACAGGTAATAGGAATTCACAAAAAAAAAAAAAAAAAAAGCAACTTAGGGTAGGAGAATTTTCTTTTTGAAGAATTCTTAAGGAGATGGTAGTTAGGGAGATAAGGGCTTTTCTCTGAATGTATGAAAGTATGGCAGCTGCTATAACAAAAGATGAGATATTTCTGTTCCTTTATAACTGTTTCCTGCAAGGTCTAGTATACGAGCCACAAGCACCATCCTGCAGACACTTTTGCTAGTAAGAATAGTTTCTGCCTCTGTTGTGAATATCAATCTTTAAATAAAGGAGCTGTTTTGGCCCTTGGTGAGCACTGTAGAAGTAGGTGGAGAATCAGAATAGGTAGGAAAAGAAGGGCAGAGTCAGAGACAGCTGGACCTAGCTGCCAGAAAAGAAACATGTAAGGAACACAAGTGAGCCATAGGCCACATGGCAGACAGATTAATGAAAATGGGTTGAGTTAAGATGAAGGAACTAGCTAGCAATGTGTCTAAGCCACAGGCCAAACAGCATGAAGTTAATATAAGAAACTGAGTCATTTCGGGGGGGGGGGGGGGAGTGTGGGCTAAGGGCTAAGACATACTCAAGTCTATTTTGAGTATGTATAGAACACAAGCTTCATGGCAGACTGGAAAGCTATTTTGAACATCAAACTCCTGTTGCATCATGGTGAAGCACATAGTGATGGTAGAAATTGTTGCTGAGAAAGCAATAACAACCACCACATTTCTCCTGTCACCATCTCTAACATTTTGGTTCCGGTTCCATAGTAACTATTAAATTTGCAGCATTTTTAAACTCCTATACAGTAAGTGAGTTCAATTTCCAATACTTAAACCTCTCATGATTACAAACCTTTCCTTTTTTGACATTAACTGGGCCACCTGGGATTAGATACATGACATTTTCTGGTTAACCCTGAGTACGGAGTCACTTTTGGTGTTGTTGCAAACACATGTGATCAGGATGGAGAAGTTTCATGAATAATAAAGGCATTTCTTGTTAAGTTGATTGTTCAGTGCTCAAATCACAATTCAAGCAGGAAATCAACTCTTACATCTGTTCTTTATGATAAGCATATGGGAACATATTCTATGAACCTCCTATTATCCATTACAACAATATGTTATATGTTAAATGGAAGGATCACAGGTCAAGCAGAACCACCAGTAATTAAAAATGCTATCCTATCTTTTTCTCTGGCTATTCAAAGAACTAAGGAACCAAGTGTCTATTTTCCCTGCCTAATCATCTGTTCTCCTTGCTATTTGGCTGCATTGAAAATTATCCTTCAATGATAGACAACTAGAGAAGGAGAAGACGTAGCTAAGTTGAAGACAATTAAGCAGAATAAACGTTCCTCTTGAATTAAAAAAAATGAATAGGCAGAAATTGGCAACTCATCATAGATGCTACAAAGTTGATCTGTGTCATCTAAGACATTCACAACGAGTAACTTCCAGACTCCTAAAATATTTGCCTTTAGATGATGATAGCCCTAAGAAGCAAACATTCATTTAAAAGAAAATTGACTTGAGCTAGAGAGTACTTGCCTTTCAAGCACAGGGCCTCACTTTGAATAAAAACTAAAATGTTGGGAATGGCAGTGTATACTTATAATCCCAAAGCTAGGGAGACAGAGACAGGCATATATCTGGCGCTCACTGGAAAGCCAACTGCGCCTACCTGACAAGCTCCAGGTCAATGAAAGCACTCATTCCAAAAGATAAAACAAAATGTGGAGCCAATGAGATGGCAGAGCAGAAAAAGGTGGCTACTGTCTAACCTCCTTAGTCAATTCTTGACCTACAAGGTGGAAGATAGAAATAAACTTCAGCAAGTTGTATAGAAGAGGTGGGATAAAAATGTAACTAAGGAAGCAAAATACAAAACAAGAAACCCCAAATGGACAGATTCTGAGGAATTATACCCAATGTTGCTCTCTGACCTCCATATGCATGCTTATACATGTCCACAAGCACCTGCACATACATATGCACCCCACATGAGTCTACACATTATTGTTGACTCAATTATGATAGTAGGTTCAGTACAAACTTAGAAAGTTATGGGTTGGTGACACTAACTTACCCACTTAAAAATAATGTGTGATTAGGAGCAAAGCAGTACTAGCAACAACTCATCATGACGCTGGTAAATCAGATGAAATAACCCTAAGAAATTCAGAGCTGCTTGTACATTGGCAAACAAAACTTGTGGCTAAAACACTCCAAAATTTACTGGGAAGCAGCTGTTTATTTACATGTGAAACTTACCTAGGTCTGAGATTGGAGAATAGAACACATTGAGGTAAATAGTGACTCTTATTATGTCTCCTCCTCCCCCTCCCTGCCTGTGTGTACGTGTGCCCTTTCTGTGAAATTTTAAACTCAAAGAAACAGCATTTTTACTTTGATTGCTTCAAATTTACACAAATAAGAGGAGAATAGATCACAAAATGCAACATACACAAGAACAATTATTAATGTATGAGTAAGAACCACAACATAAATTTGAAGTAAGCTCAGTGGCAAAATTACTTTAAGATATCCAGTTAATGACTCACCTGAACAATAAAAAGCACGTGCGTTTGGCCTTTCTGAAGAAATCAGGTAAGCAGGATAGTGTGATGCAAAGAAAATACAGTATAAAAGCTAAGAATGGTGGCAAAATAATTGTTCCTATTTATGCTGGATAACTTCGCACACAAGCACCATCTACAGATGCCTTTTAGGCTCAATAAATGACAAAATATCATATTAATACAAAAAATTCTTCATGATGGGGCCCATCCCTTTGTTTCATGCTCTGCATTTTATTTGATATATTTAAAATTCTTTGGTACAATGCTGCCTGCTTTCCCTTCCATTTTCTGTACTGTTCTTCTTAGTAGAGGTAGGGTGCTCTTAACATTTCAGTCTTGCTTGACCAAACTCACTGTGTAATCCAGACTAGCCTTGAACTTGAAGCAATCCTCTTGTCTCAGCTATGGGTATTTTAAAGAAAATCTCAGTGTGCAGCAAAATAGAACAGAAAGACTCAGCATTTTCCTAGTACCTTTTAATGCTTTGTTAAAAAAAAAAAAAAAAAGTGGCAAAGTTGTGTTGCTTAAGTACTGTCACTCCAAAAGACAGTACAGCGGTGAAGATGGGGAATTTAAGACTCTCCTTGATCCCACCCACTCCTACAATTATGCTCTAATAGCTGGTCTTGATCCGTGTTCTTCTCTATCAAATCCTGATGGCTCTGGTTTCTTTGGTGTGTGTGTTTGTATGAGAGGGATTTACTTGTATAAGTGTGCACAGGCAGCCTGAGTTCAAGTTCAACATTTGATACTGCTCCTCAAGTACCATACACCTTTGTTTTTGAGACAGGATAATTTTCTGTTCTGAAACTCATGAATTAGGGTAAGTTGGCTTGCCAGTGAGCCACAGGGTTGGTTTATTCCTGCTTTTCCACTATTTTAATTATAATTGTGTGCCATTTTGTGTGTGTGTGTGTGTGTGTGTGTGTGTGTGTGGTGTGGTGTGTGTATATGTGTGTGTGTTGTGTATTTGCTGGTTACTCAATGCAGGCCCTCATGCTTACAAGGAAACATGAGACTAACAGAATCATCTTCTTGGCTCTCAATATAGCTCTTAAAACCTCTTGAACATTGAATGAAATTTAAAGAATATGTTTATATTGTTTGAAAATATCATTTTCCTTGTATGAAAAGAATACATTCTAATGTTTTCTGCCTTGTCTCATTAAAAGGCGAACTGATTAATTAATTAACTAACTTTAGTATTACAGCTGTTGGTGGCTTGCTTGTTTGTTCTTAATGTAGAGCCTTACTCTATGTTCTAGGCTGGCTTCCAATTTATGGTACCCTATTACAAACTCCAGAATATTATTAGGGGTATAGATATTTCTCACCATGCCTGGCACCTGCAGATTAATTCTGGTCCTGTCATTTATAGCTGGACAATCTTCATACTAACTTTAATGCAGGCAACACTTACATGGGCACGCTTCATTTAAGTGCCTCGTAAGCTACTGAGAAGGAGCATACCATCCCATTACAAGCACAAGAAAAGAGCACCCTTCTCTCTTCTATGGATGGAGATGCTTGGGTACCGTAAAGTCCTTCCCTCAGTTTAGAATTCTACAAACAGTGATCTTAAGGACAGTTATTTTATTCATTCAATAAATGCATAGTCATGGATTTGGACAGGTATATTATCCTGTCAGTTTTCCGTTATGAAGAATTTTCTGTCTTATCTACAATTATATATAAAGCAAATGCCTCTGTGTTCAACAGCTGAAGCTGACTCGCAACACACTCGAAGTTGTGTTGGAGTTGATTATCCTATGCCCTTCTTTAAGCTCCCTGCCCCACTTTGGACCTTCCAACTCAGCTGGTGGTTCCTCACCAAGGGTGAAAAAGAATCTTTAAGAGAACAAATAAATATTATCCTGTCCCTAAGGTAAGAACTTAGTTGAGGGTGATTCACAAAAAGTTAGAAAAAGATAACCATTTCTCCCTTGATTTTGTACATGGCCAAAGGGGCCTGCCTCTACATTTGCTGTTGATGCTTTTGGTGAACATTAAATGCACTTGCAGAATTTATTCTCCACTCCCTATTAGGAAAGTTATGCAACCTGAATCCTTAATGAGCTTGATCAGCAGGATAATGTGACATTTCCCCTACCCTGAGTTAAATGTAAGGCATAATACAATCTGTACAGGAGATAATCTCAGCCCTTAAGAGCTTTACAATCTGGTTGTAGAGAATAGGGGATCACAAAATATACTATAACCCATGACTTCTCTACTGAAGGGTCTGATCAAGCCAGGGCTCATTAGTTTGCATGGAAAAGAAATATATTGAAGTTCAATTTGAGAACATCTGCAGAAAGTCCAAGGGAAGTTAAGTCTCGGCTTCATGAAAAAGCATAAGAAGAGCAGTGAAGCAGAGAAACCTGCCTTATCTTTTGTCCCATCAGCAGCTCTGCTGCTTCTCTTATTTCCTCTGCATTCCACTAAATGGCCACTTGGAGGAGGATCACTCTGGATTCCAGAAGCAACTTCCATAATCAAAGTCAGTTAATTTCATATTTGAAAATACCACAATGGAAATGATGCCACTACCCCCTTTATCCTCACCTGTGACCACAGCATCAGTAGCTACACGATGAGCTGCTTCATCGTGTAGATGAAGATGCAGGAGAGGTTTCCATGCATCTGCTAGTTTTGTTGCACTCAGGAAAGAATGGAAATGGGAAGGAGGGAAAATACAAAGGGCGGGGATAAAGGTGTCGTGAAAGAACTGGCTTCAGCTGTGGGAGCATTGGAAAACTATTTTAAGGCACCCATTCTAGTGGGATCCATGCAGACATGGCTCTTAAATACATGGAATTTTAGGAGAATTTTCTTAGTGTATACTACCCACAGACACATATCATTTCTCCATTGTTTTCCTGGCAGTTGAGCCCAAAATTATTTATAGGTTCCTTCCTTAGAAAGGAAACATACTGAATATGGATGTGATAAATCTGCAGATGCTCAAATTGCCCCAACTTTGCCAACTGAACGTATTTTTACCATATAATCCTAATTTAATAGAGGCTGAGATTATTTGTTTTATATAGAAATAGATACAACATAGGGAGTATCATTTAAGCCAAATGTTATTTTGTTTAAATATATTAAAAGATCATCAAGAAATATGTCAGAAGTGTTTGGGTATAAGCTTCATTCGAATCACTTTTTTCTTAATGCTTTAGTAGAGTTTGGAGAGATGTACTCCCTGCGTCTGTATGAAGTGAAAAAAGGTTTTAAAGAAATAATCACACAAATTCTTGCCCTAATCTGCCATTAAAACATAAAAAAAAAATATAGCTAAAAAGACAAAGCATGAATACTTCTTGGTAAATGTTTGAAAATACATGTCAAAATGATCACTTACAAATAGTTCAAAAATAAGTAAGACCTGATAATGCCAGTCAATGTAGAGCAACGACAATTCACATGCACTCCAACTGAGAGTATAAGGTCTTATAAATGTCATGGAAAGTAAGTATACCCCATGATGCAGCAGCTCTAGTGCTAGGACAATACATGGGAGAAACATGACCATAGTTCACTTAAAGACATGCCCAAGAATATAATCTTATCAGTACCATTCATTATAGCTCAAATTGGAAATTAGCTGAATGTCCATTAATGGAAAGAGTAATGACATTGGGGTATGCTTACACAATGAATCAACAAGATTGGGTGGGCTATGGTTACCTGAAATGATGTGGATGGCTCACAAATGTTTTCAAAGAAACCAGGCATAAAAAAGTACACATTGGATGATTCTATGTATTATGCATCTCTGCACATAAATGATCCACTAATTGGAAACTATTTGATAGAGATGCCATATGTAGAGCTGTGGACTAGAGTCCAAATGAATCTGGATTTTTCATTTATCTCTATGAAGATGCCAAACATAGGGGTGGAGCTATTTTGTTCCATTCAAATGAGTCACTGAATGCTAGAGTGACCCCTGCCAGTGCTTTATATACTAGAAGAACTATTCAGCCAAGCCTGTCTACATTCCTAATGGAAAGACTTCAGTGTGGGGATTCAATAAAAGTTTAGAAGTTTTGGAGATATCAGAGGGAATCTACCCACAGTCTATGTGGGGGATTAGTAAAAGCTCCACAAGTCCCAGAGCTCTGACCACAGTCAATCTAGGAAAATCTGAGAGTGGTGATTCAAACCTTTAATCCCAGCACAAGGAGTATCCTGGGAGTGGTGACCTACACCCTTAATCCCAACTGAGTCAAGGTCACTTCAGATTATAGAAGGAATTCCAGACTCCCAAGCAGGAGTGATGGAGCCACGCCTTAATTTATGAAAGGGTACTTAAGACAGGATTGAAACACAGATGGAAGCCATTCCAAGGGAAGCCAGGCTGAGGAAGCTGGAAGACAGCTGGGTAAGATCTGACTGTGGTGTTTATGCCCTCTAATATCTCTAACTTCTTCAGAGATCTATCCCTGAGTCTCATTCATTCGTGCGACACTTCAGAACTATAATAAAAGGATTTCTATATACAAACATGTCCCAAGAAGTTAATTAAGCTTCCCCAGGAAGCTGAAACTCCTCCCATTTGATAAGGATTGAAATATTGCTTATCTTACATGCTTACCATTTCTCTCCACTCTTAAATTACAGGAGGTTCTTGTTCTTAAGAACACAATGCTAGAGTCAGATATTCTAGGTTTAAAGTCATACTTTACATCAAAGTAAACTCCACTCATATATTCATTGGATGACACTCAATATGTACAAAATCACATAGCATATCAAGTCTGGTGTGTTATTTGGACAGAATCCTGTTATAAGATATAAGTGTAAGAGATAGTGTATCCATGAAATCTACTCAGTGAGACATGAGTAAACAATATATACAGAGTAGACACCCTGGACAAGAGGAAGATGCATTTTCTAAGCAGGAAAGAGGAAAAGGCACTGGTTGTATTAAGTTTCTATCCTGGATTTTCTGGCCTAGCCTCATAGCCCGGACCCACAGACTCACAGTCCCATAGTCCCACTGAAACACACAGATGCTTGTATTGATTGACCTGGGGCCCTGGCATATAACTTGCTAGCTCTTGCTCTTAAACTAACTCATGATTCTTATCCTGTTCATCCATGTGGCATGGTACCTTTTCTCAGAGCAGCATAGGTGTCCTCTGATTCTGCTTCTCTGGTGTGTCAGTGGCATCTCTGCTCTGTTCTTCCTTCCCAGAGTTTTCTTAGTCTGGTAGCCCCACACACACTTTCTGTCTGCCTTTGGCCAGTCAGCGTTTTTTATTAAACCAGTAGGTGGGGACAATTATTTACAATGTAACACACTCCCACTATAAAGCACATGTAGTTTTCGTATTATTTAAGAGAGCACATGATTTCAAATCTATTATTTAGGTACTTTATATTTAATATTTTTGGGCTAGAATTAATCACAGTTGACTGAAATTCATTAAAGCAAATATTAGATAAGGGAGACAGCTATACTAGCTATGTGGTTTTGGGTTATCAACCAATGCAGGGTGCAGTATATGCCATTTAAACCATTAATTTGGTTGATATGAGATTCTAATGTTTATCTAAATAAAATTTAGGAGAAAATTGATAAAGGGAAATTTTTATTAAGTCTACTATATACTGAAATCACCCATTTAAATTCATTAACTACCTAGCCTATAGATTACACCCTTGCCCTCTCCCTCCAACATGCATTTTCCTTTACATTTCTGTATCCTTCCAAAATCAGTTAACCAGGTTTTGCCATTTCAGCCTTTTTAATGGCTTTCCAATTCTTTCTTCTTCTCATTGAAATTGCATTTCTTAGTATTACCACACTACCATTCACTAAAAAAATTAATTTCAATCTCAAGCTCCACAGGAAGAGTTCAGATTTCTTTGTAATCATTTCCCTGCTTACACAACAGCTTTCTACTTAAAAAGACGATCTCCTACTTCCCTGAATGGGATCCATAGCTCTATTCAGGGTCATTTTGTCTGATCCAAGTGACAGACATCTCTAGTTCATCCATTTCCATTAATAAGATCTTTCCTAACTTACAGATTGTTTCATACTTTGGACTAACAAATAATCATTCATTATTATTTCTCCCTACCCTTCTTTGGTTATGAGTTCCCCCTCTGCTCTTCCTTCCTCTCTCCCTCCCTTCACCCCATTTTAGCAATGAATCAGAGTCTCCTTTCTGGTTGCCCTTATGGAATCACAGTCATATGCAGTTTTTAAAACCTCCATGCATAACAAGAGCCCTCAGATCTTCCTAATGCTTTTCACCTAGTGGATATTTCATAAATACTCTCTCAATTATACTACAATGGGTTAACCAGTGAGAAGAGAGGAATCTTGACATCGAGTTTGGAGTTAAATATAGTTTTGTGTATCTAATCCATTTCAAAAACTATTTGCATCTAAACTGATGATAAATCCCATTTCTATATTTATAAGAATCTAAGACAAAATATTTCTTTTTTCTCACTTGTTTCAGTTCCACATCCCTAAGCAAGACCATCAGAATAATCTCATTTCTCCTTAACCTGTGTCCATTGTGGCACAGAGCAAGCAACTCCTTTTAAATTTGAAGACAAAACCTAATGTTGTGGTCATGTAAATGCTTTTCTATTTTTTTCCCTATTCTGTGTTCCTTCCCCACCTTATGGTCAGCACATGTGTACACGAAATCACTGGCTCTAAGAGAACCCACAAAAACAAGTTATTGGCCCAAACATAGTGCTATATCGGTGCTTAATCCAACTGTACTAATAATCATCTGCCACAGTATTTTTCCTATATTCATTAAAAATACCTTGAGACCTGCCATTTGCAACTCAAATTACATGCAGCCATGCTCTCACTTCCATGTTTAATCAGCATACCATCAAGTTTGTTGTCGCTGTTGTTAATATAATGAATCGACATTTAAAATTTATGCTAGGCCACGTTTTTTTTTTCTTTTCTAAAAATGAATTCATTCCTTTTGACTTTTACAGAAATAGTTTTCCTCTCATTATTCTTTGGAATTACATAGTCACCATCATTTTCCCCTGAATTTCTTTGTATGAACAACAGTCAGCATGCCGAGTGTGCCTATCAGCAGGCACACTGCATTTCTGTGGTCTTCCACAGACTATACTTACTACAACCAGCCACAGGGGAACCTTGCCACCCTCATGTCATAGTTATGGCTTGACTCTATTGCATTTGCACACTTCATTTTTTAAATATCTTTTATCTTTTCATCTTCCATCTTTCTGAATTTGGACAAAATATTATAAGTGAATATACAAAAACTTCATGTATTACTTTTTTCTACATTAACATGTGGCTTGCCGTGATACTCCATATGCTTTAACAGAGAAAAATTAGATAAAATGAAAAGCAAAACCTAATTATAGAAAGAATGATACCAAGGAAGCTTCTAGAAACAACACAGTATTAGTAATCATGTACAGCAATGATACATGATACAAAATAAAGAACCATAGCATGACCTGAAGCCACATAATCATTTAACAGAGTGTTCAGAGAGAAGGAATGAAAGTGTTTCTAATAGTAACACTGCTTACCAGGGATTGAATAGCTTTGTTTGTAAAGCATTACATAAAAATTGCTAAAATGATGTGGGCAGTTTTAATCTACCATCATTAGTGCCAAGCTGCTAAAGACAATACACAAAATAATAAATGCAGCTTGCTTTGTGAGCTTTACTCATAAGCACAGGTACTAGGCAAGACTCTGGGTCACAGTTTTTTTAGCTCTATAGTTAACAGAGTTTTGTTCAATGCATGGAATGATGCCCAAGGATTGGTAACCACTTATTTCCTGACATTCATGACCTTATCTCCCGGACACCATTTCCACACATTATGAATACCGTATTATATGTAAATAGATTGTATTTATCCAGTCATAGATGGGTGACTGGCTCATAGTTAGGGACACAGATAGGCAGGCCGACAGGCAAGACATATACGAATATGGATAACTTGCCAAATTGTTAAGCACAATCTCTGACCTATAGCTTCTTAGTTGAGGAGGCCTCATCTTCTTCACGTAGGTGACTCTAAGTCCTAGAGTAAAGATGTGGCTCATACATATCTGTATTTGTGAATGAAATTTACTCATAGCTTCTGGCTCCTCACCACTTCCACAGTGAACAACTCTCTCTTGCCTCCTTTCTCAGTAAGAATGTGCTGAGTCTCAGAAAACAAATCTCTGAAGAAAAGTCCCAGTCATAGATAACTTTGTTCATTGATGAGTTCATTGATACCTGAAGAGTATATTGAACACAAGGACTAATGGAATAGTCAGATATATAAAGCATAACTGTAAGAAATATTTTATCAGCAATTATAGAGTGACATCTATCTCGATTTTTCTGTGGTGTCTGCTAGACTGCACTTTAGTCACTTACAAATGATGAAGAATTTTTTTTTTCTTCCAGTCAGGTGCAACTCATGTTAAAAGACAAACATCCATCCTCCAAGTTCTCTAGTTGTTGACATGTGCTATCTTGTATTCGCTGACCTTTTATTTACTCCTATCCCTAAAACATATTCTTTCCTGGGATTAGATGCCAAGATGGAAATATACTATTATTTGTGGTAAGTTATTTTCCCAATTATGCTATCATAAGAAACATCACAGAAATATACTAAGAAAAGGGTAGTTTCTGCCAGTGATTGCATGCTCATACAAGCTTTAGAGGAGCAATCAATTTTTAGCTTTTTCATTACAAACCCTTTAGAGCAAAATAAGGAACTCTAAAACACCCAAAAGCTGATAGGTATGAGTTTTCAGAATGAGCCAACTATTGCATTTAGTGCAGACGGTAGTGGTGCTTTACCCTTGTCAACTCAACATCTCTTCAGAGATGAGCCTTGAGTTCTCACTACGAAAGAGACCTCTCAGCTATCCACATGGTATGCATGAGGACAAAGGTCCCCAGGAATAGCTCTCAACCATACTAGCAGAGTGGTATGATTAGTTAGACTTTCTCTCCCTTGGGTGGGCTGACCTGGAGCTTTGTGTCTTATGGTGGAACCCAGGGTTCCTTTGAAGAGTGAAACCTTAGTTTCCCATGATTACAGATGACCTGATAAGGTGACTTCTGTTGCTTGTCTCTATTCTCCCTGTAATACTACTTCAGCCTCTTCATTTCATAAGTGATTTTCTTTGTGCTGAGCTTCTTTTTGAGGAAACATAAAGACAGAGTCTTAAGCTCAGCCCATCTTGCAGAAACTCAAGCATAATTACTGCATATCTATTTTTACCTCCCCAAACTAAACCTTTTTTTAAAAAAATCTGGCTTTGAAGAAACCTATCTAAACATATCACAAAAGTCGCAGAGAAGTATGTACAAAAACTAATCAAAGCCTGTTGGATCCATGCAGATTTGAAGAGGCTAAATTACTCCATTCTTAAAAGCATAAAAGAATTCTGGTGTAGTATGTGAATTTCATCTCTGGTATTTTGCATTTTTCCCTTCCATTTTATTAACTAGAGCAGAATACAGAAGCAGTACATTGGAGCTGGAAGTATGTGCATTTTCATGAGCAAAAAGTAATAATGTGCACATGGTTTGAATATTCAGCCATCCCCTGACTTCTAGAACACCTAGGAATGTCAAAAACACTAGCATTAGAGGCAAGTTCTAACAGTATTAGAAGCACGAGACAATCAAAAGATGTATATGAGGTGCCTTTCTTCACAGTCAAATTATTCTCCCAAAGTCTTAAATAGGTCATTGGCAGAGCTGTGGAGAAGACCAGCAGTTTAGAGTACCACCTGCTCTTCCAGAGGACTGGAGTTCAATTTTCAGCATCCACATGGTGGTTCAAAACCAGTTCTAACTCTAATTTTAGAGGATCTTATGTCTTTTTTAGGCCTCCCTAGCTGTAGGCACACAAGTAGTATAGAGTCATAGATCCAGGTCAAACACTCATACATATAAAAAAGGAATATTTTTAAAAATTAAATAAATTACTAATGGTAGTGCTGTCTCTGGAGGGAAAGTAACTGCATTCACTCCATAGATTTTTAATAATTACATATTCACAAGGTACTTAGAGGGTTTTTTAAATTTTTAAACAGTTTTTCTTATTAGTTTGAGGGAAAATAATAACTTTTATAGTATACATGGCCCAGGTAAAGTCTTCTGAGAAAAAGTAGTGGATTCAAAGATGTCCCTTGAAGCCTTTAAGGCTAAAAGAGTCATCAGTATTCAATAACAGCCTATGGGTTAAGAACTCATGAAACCTTATTCATGTGAGGCTAACATCTCATGTTGAGATTGTTCAAACAGGTGTGGAAATGATTTGCAACAGAAAAGGAGACTTTGAAACAGCAGAATATGGTTCAAGGATCAAAAAAGTAATAACGTACACACAGTTTGAATATTCAACCATCTCTTCATTCTAGAATAGCAAGACACATTGATAACACACCTAGAATATCAACACTGGGTTAGTTGACTTCCAAATCCAGTAAGTTATCACTTAGAAGAACTCACATCACACACTTCAATTTCTCTGACATACTTCCTAGCACCCAAGGCCTCAGAGACATTCTCAGAATCTCGAGACTCTTTTTACTAAATTTATAAAAATTATAAAAGTAAAATTATTATTTCTACCCTGTATATCCTCTCTTAAGTTTTTAATTGTTTACTTGTCATGATTATTTTTCTTTTAAAAATATTTCTTTGTTTTTAATTGAAAGCAATTATGTATTTGTAGGGTACTGTGTGCATTTAAAAATTGTTGGGTAAAGAAAAGACAATGCTAAAGCTTCTTTAAAAATATAATTACATCATTTGCTTCTTTTCTCTCATACTCTTCTGAGGTTCATCCTCTTCCTCCCAAATTCATGGCCTCTTTTTTCTTTAAGCACTCCTGTTTATACATATATAGGAACAACTACATCAGTACAACCTGATGAGTTCCTTCAATGTTGCCACCTGCTATTAGACAACCAGTCAAGAGGGCTTGTCCTCAGGGAAGATGAATGTCCCCTCTCTCATCAGTTGTTAATTGCTTGTAGCTCTTCATCAAGAGGTAGGGCCTGTGAGATCCCCATCATCTACTTCGGGATGTCAACTGGTGTTGGAATCATTCAGACTTTGTTTAGATGGACATGCTGAGATTTCTTGGGTACTGAATCCTTCTAATGACTAGAAGGAACTCCATTACAGCAGATTTTCTGTTCCATTGCCTCTTACAGTCTTTCTGATCCCATCCAACTGACAACAGTGCCATCCAGAGATGTAGAGACTTATTTGTTTTTAATGTACTTATGGTAGGTGATGTTTTATAGGGCACCTTGTAAATCAGGAATCCTCTCTAGACCCCAGGGACTGTCTCTAGGTCCCATCATTTTAATTCTGAAGTAAGAATAGTCTAAATTTTTTTCCCTATTCTCAGTAAATTAATTTTAATTTTAACAGGAACCAGGACCCGTACCCTGCAAAGATATCACCTTCATATCTGATGTAGTGTTTGCCATTTGTGTCCTGTTACTCTCTGAGGTGTGACAAAGTACAGAGAACAGTTTCCAAATGCTATCATTTGTGCCTTTTGCATCTCACTTCAGTGACCAAATCATCCAACTTGGGAGATCTTTCTTGTCCTCCAGATACAAAGTGACCATCCCGTCTTTGATGTCCAAGGCTTTAAACTTCAATATAGAGTTTAATATGAACACACTGGGGAAGATAGAACATTCTATCTTCATTTCATATAATCCTTAATTCAGGAACATACCTACTAAGTTTGTCAAGCTCAGAGATAAGCCTTATCCAAGACTTGCTGTTCCTCTAGACCTCATTTCCTAAAACCATTCTATTTTTGTCCACCTGCTTTCACACAACACTGCTTTAACTCAATCTCTGTGTAAATCTTTGCACAGGTCACAGCCATTCCCTACTTGACTACCTGTCCTAGAATCAGGCCTTTAGAATGAAAATGTGTTTTGAGAAGTAGCATGAGTCTCTTAACACAGCCCCAATAAATAACTGGTTTGCCCACCTGCCTGTCTCTTCTTTTTACTCATTAGGTCCCACATACAAATGTAAAAAAAGATGCTCCTTGTTCTCAAGTGTGTATTGTTTTCCAGACACCCCATTTTCATCCCTCAGGGCTTATTCAAGTGTTACTATTTTCAAAATGTCTTTCCTTAAAATTCATCTCTATACTATACTTCATCAAAAAAGCTACCACAAATGATAATTATAGCACAAATACCTTAAAGTAAGTGAGCCATTCTCTAACAAAAGGCCAAAGAACATTTTTCTCATTTCTAAAATCCCAGGTATTACTACGGTGCCTGAAACACAGCTGTTTTTGAACCGCAAAGTCACACTTACAGCACACACAGCGGACCCTCCTGAGACTTGGTGTATAGCAGTAGAGAAGCAATAAATGAAATAAAGTGGTAGAAACACACACATACACACACACACACACATGCACACAAGGTCTAGTAACTTGGGCTAAAAAGCAACCCAGCAGGAATTATTCTGCCACCAAGGAAATTATCTTGAAAAATGTTCAATGAAACATTAGTCTCTAACCTAAAAACACCCCAGGAGAAGTCCTTCTTTATCCACAGCACAGGAGATGGAGATTAACAACTTCCGTTTGAGATCTGAAATGCCCAACCTGAACAGAAGGAAGAACGTTAGCAGTCATGGAGAAGTGACTTAGGAAATAGGCATCTGTAAGTTTAAACCACTCCAGTAGCCATGTGTATCCTGAAAAAGTCCACAATGCTGCACTACTGATAAAGACTGAAGAAGAGTTTTAGGATCACTCATAGCAAAGGTCTAAAAACATGTAGGCCTACAACTGGTTGCCACAGTTGGAAAAGAAATTTTTTGTTTGTTTGTTTTGTTTTTTCTAATAGGCAGTAGAGAATGGTTGTTTATAGAGATAACAGAGGAAATCTAACTAGGAACAAGATCAAAGTCATAACTGAGCAATTATTTATTTTTACTTAAGATTTTTTAAAAATTGGAAATTCATTTTACATATCAACCACATATACCCCCTCCTCCTTTCTTCTGCTTATCCCCAAACTTCCTCCCTGACCCCACCATCTCCTCTTCTGAAAGGGTAAGGCCTCCCATGGGGACTGAGCAAAGCCTGGTATATTTATTTGAGGAAGGTCCAAGCTGCTCCCCCCTGGATCAAAGCTGTACAAGGCATCCCTCCATAGGTAATGGTCTCCAAAAAGCCAGCTCATGTATGAGGAATAGACCCTTGTGGGAGATTGTGTTGTTTCATTGTAAATATTTGTCCCACCCACTGGTTTAATAAAAAGTGCTGATTGGCCAAAGGCAGGCAGGAAGTTTGGGTGGGGCTACCAGACTAAGAGAACTCTGAGAACAGGGAAGCACAGAGCAGAATGCCAGAGAGAAGCCAGAAGAAGCAGAGGACAACCATGCTGCTCTGAGAAAAGGTACCGAGCCTCATTGCTGAACAAGATGAGTTATGGGTTAGATGAAGGGTAAAGAGCTAGCAAGCTATATGCCTGAGCCTTAGGTCAATCAGCCTAAAACTATTGAAAGCATCTATGTGTCTCTGTGGGACTGTGGGACTGCAGGTCTGCGGGTCTGCAGGTCTGTGGGCCTAAACATTGAGGTAAGGCCCGAAAGTCCAGGCCAGAAACCTCGCACTATAGATCCTGATCCTACTGCCAGGGGCCCTTTAAACTGACCACGCTACACAATTGTCTCCCATATGCAGAAGGCCGAGTGTGGGCCATGCAGGCAGTAGAGCTATAAGTGCAAAATTGTGTGTTTCCACTAGCTTGAGAACTGGGCAATTATCAGGGTACAACACTGAGTCAGCATCTGAGTTGGAATACTGAAGATAAGACATTTCTGTACTAAGGACTTTGAAAGAATATATTTTGAAAATTATTTTGGATTATGTGAATGTTTCTGTGTACGGGTGTGGGTATGTGCACATGGGTGCAGGTACTTACTGAGACCAGAGGCTTTAGATTCCCAGCCCTAATCTAGAAGTACAGACAATTGAGAGCTCTATGACATGGAGGCGGGGGACTGGAATTGGGTCCTCTACAGGAACAGCATGTTTTCCCTAACCACTGAAGCACCTCTTTACCCTTTGGAGTAAGGAATTTGTCAGAACAATAGACCGCAAAAGGCTGAGCTAGAGTGCTAAGGCAATTCTACTGAGCCACTAGCTACAGTCCAAGAGTAGGTTTCAACCCAAATGTAGAGAATCTTCTTTGATTGCAGTGTAGTAACAAGAATGAGGAATTTATTCTATGGGAAACAAACCCTACATGGTGTAGGTGTTATTAATGGGACTGTCTTCATCTTACAACTCTGCTGGGGTTTCTTTTTCTGCCTGAGCACGATGTAAATTATTACTCATTCTGTATATAGTAACTAAATTCATTTTTAATCATCGCTAATTTTAACCCCCACGTGTTATACTTTTATATTGCATCTTAATAATTTCATCCCAGGGCTCACTCATGTGTCTTATACATAGCCACTTACCTTCTTGGGTCCCCTTTATGGTAAGTTCCTGGCTTCCCACGGTGTTTTTGTGCATGTCCCTTGAAAGTGACAAGAAGGACAAAGTGTTGGTGTGTGTGTGAAGTCTTCAGTGTAGAAAGGGAAGAGTAATGATTTACTTTCTTCATTATTAGTTAATGTGTGGCTGCTCCACTGTGGGTGTGATGGCTGTGTGGCTCACTCTTCTTCTCATACTTTACAATGTCTTTCCTTTCCTTTTGGTAACACCAATTGATTTGATGTCATGTGAGATTTGTTTGGAATCTGTTTGCACGATCCATCCCTCAGCATCTGTATTCTCACTCTGAGGCACCAGGAGGAAGTAGCTGAATCATATTCAGTTTTCAAGACCACGGAAAAGTTTCTTGGGAAACCAGGAATTTCTACCTACCCCTCTAAACCCTGAACAAATCTGAACATGTTTCTTCTATTTTGCTTCCCTCTAACATCACTTGAAATTCTTCTTTCATGCCTAAATCAACAGTATGATAGAGTATCCACCCCACTTTGAAAGGAGAGGTTTAAAGGGCACTCGCATTGGGGAAAGAGTTAGACCCCTTTAGCAGTGATTCTCTCCTTATCTCCATTGATATATTGTGGTAACATAGGGATTGGTATCTGTGCACTGTAGTTAGTACTGTTTCCATAAAACTTTGAGACTTCCATCTTTCATGTCCTTCAGGATGAGGAAGGTCAACAACAATGCAGGGGTCAGTTAAGGTCCACCACAGAAAGGACAAAAACATCACAAAACAGAGAGACAAGCTTCCCTAAGAGAAGAAAGGAGGTACAAAAACTAGAAGTATTTATGACCAAATTTTGAAAATTGTAGTAAAATAATCTGGCATAAATGTAAATGCTTTTTCCCTTTTTATTCATGGATATATGCATGCTTGTTTTGTGAAAATCCTTAAAATCCACAGATTTATCACCAGAGGCTATCTAAGATAAATTAGCTTTCTCAAGCTTTGAGATTTTTACAATATGTCTATTTCTACTACTACTAATTTAATTGACCATATATATGTATATATGTGTGTGTGCATATATAAACACACATATACACTTAATTTTGTTTTAATGCTGCACAAGATATTTAGCAATAGTTAGTACTCCATTTTAAATTAAAATTCAGACATATGTGCTGTTGCCAATGCAAACAGCTCACCTGTGTTAACAAGCAGGGAACACTACCTTGAACACATGGCTTAATGTTCGCTTCCACAGATGATGCCGTTCTGGGCAGTTGGCATCCTTCCTCTTTTCCAATTAAAAAAGGAAGCACAATTCAGATTTTTTTTTTCAGATGTAAGAAAATTCAGGTTTGGAAGGTAGAAAATACAAGTAAGCAGTAGAGGTATTGAATATAGAAAAAATGATCAGAGAAGAAGGGATGCTTATTGTTATTTGCAAGTCATTAAAAGATAGATAAATAATAGAATGTAAGAGAAAAGTGCACCAAGTACATTTTCCTGAATTATCTTAGGCAGTTTATTAATTTCATTTTGAACAACTGAATCTGAGACTAATGAAGATAACTTCCAGAATCAGCATCAGTCAACTTGGGCTTTCTGTGGACAAATTAAAAGGAGAGGCTAGTAGAACATCTCTGGGGAACTTAGGAAGGAAAGCTGTCTCTTCTTTTTTCTCCCTCATTTATGCTACTTGCCCCTACCTGCTGACCTAAGCTGCCATAAAAATAGTAAGTTTGCAAGACCTAAACATCACAAGCCAGAATTCCATGCCCAGAACAATAGTGTCTGGGTTAGCAGGCTGTCGCTGCAGCTTATCTGGGGGCATAACAAGTGGTAGTGTTTCCTTGAAACTCTGAGAACTCCATCTTCACCACCTTTTAGGATGAGAAATGTAAGCATCAAGGCAGGGGTCAGGAAAGGTACATCAGAGAAAGGATGAGAACATCTCAGAGAGATAAGAGAAAATGGCTAGGCTTTCCCTCTTTCTCCTTCTCAAGAACAGAGTCATTGAGAGACAGTTTCTATTACTTGGAATCAATCTTAGCATAGGTAGGTATCAACTATTTTAGAGTCAAAAGAACTCTGTAGCTTTATGCCAAATTGACTTCCCAAGCATTGGCCTTCTGAGCAGAAGTGTGGGTCACTGCAAATAGCTTTCATAGTTATTGTGAAGATTAAAGATCTTACACAGTAGCCGACATAAATAAAGGACTCTATATCGTGTGGGGGGGTTAGTCCTCTGCTTTAAATTTAAATGACTTTTAGAGTATACAGGAAAGAGAAAAAGAAGGATTGATGTCTATGTATTATATTGCTATCTATCATTTTAAAGACAGGAGGGACAGGCACCAAATTAAGTTTGAAGACAGGCAATTTCTTTAGTATTACATAGACAGCCCAAAATATAATGCTTCAGTGCTAGCATGCCAATCAAAGACCCAAGTCAGTAGAGAAAGAAGTGTCATAATAAGTAGATAAAGATATAGGGAATTTCACCCAAAACTAAAAAGATCTTAGTAGATACAGAATTATTACTCCACTATTTTCTTGTTGCCTATAAACATAAAAAGTTTAATATGGTCTATTTGCCTATCATTTTAACAAAGCCAACTGACCATGGGTCTGTCATGATGATAAAGGATGTGTTGATAATTCTTTTTAAAGTATGCATTTCCATTAGATAGTTTCTCCCAACTACAAAATTGTTTGCAAAATGATTTCTTTATCCATCTACTAAAGGATCATTTCTTGGCTGCTATGTCCATTCTGGATCAGGACATTACATGCTTTTATGTATCAGGTAGAACACAGCATAGTTATATCTCAGTTCCCATGTTTGACCGATTCCTGGGTGGTCTGTAAGTCCAGTATGTCTGATTTATTTTATTAGACAGTGATGAGATAAGTTCTAGGTATCTTTCCTTTACAAAAATACATCTATCAAACACAGAAGCCCAGATGTTAAAAAGAAATTTTTACATTTTCCCTGCCTTTCACTTACTCATACAATCATGAAATAGTTTCTATGAACTATTTAAAATGATTACAAGAAAACAGAGGGCACATATTACATAATAAACATAAAGAGTTTAATATGATCAATTTGCCTACCATTTTAACAAAGCCAACTGACCATGGCTCTGTCATGATGATAAAGGATGTGTTGATAATTCTTTTTAAAGTATGCATTTATTTTATTAGACAGTGATGAGATAAGTTCTAGGTATCTTTCCTTTACAAAATACATCTATCAAACACAGAAGCCCAGATGTTAAAAAGAAATTTCTACATTTTCCCTGCCTTTCACTTACTCATACAATCATGAATAGTTTCTATGAACTATTTAAAATGATTACAAGAAAACAGAGGGTACATATTACAGTTCATTGTCCTATGCAATATTTGAATGGTTTGGGACAATTCAGTGGTTCCTAAAGGCAAGTTAAGGCAAGCACAGCAGAACATTTTACTGAAGTGGAAATCTGCAGTCATAGTTATTGTGAATCATGTTTAGTGAATATGATTTTTTTAATGTTATTCCTGAAAGAGCTTTATTGCAAAAGATATTTCTAGAAAGTAGTAAACTTAATGAATTGTCCATGATGTTGCCGGCCTCTAATGGGAGAAGACAGAGCTAATGTAATGCATATTACACAAAGTTAGCCAGAAGAGACTCTGTGAAGTAGCATCAGGAACCATTATGTCCCTAAAGAGTAGACAAAACAGAGACAGACAATTAGATAAGAGTGGTTTTTTTTTGTTTTGTTTTGTTTTTAATGAACTAGGGTGGAAGTTAAATGTTGAGGACAAGATAATCTTCTGATTTGAGCAACATCCAAGAGGTAAGAATCCTAAGCCAGCACAGCACAAATTTTCTACAGCCATGCTGCTAACACTGTGAGATTTGGATTAGGACAGCCTTGTCTTAGAATCAAAGCAATGAGTTTTCAGTAGTAAAGCAGCAAATGGGCCCATACTGTCATGGTCTGGATCCCTCAGACATCTGTTTGTTTTTCAGAAGCTCTACAAAAATGTGTGCAACCAGTCAATCACCACAAAGTTAGGTCCTTGCAGCAAATATCATATGTAGATATAGAGAGAAGAGGTGGTCCAAAGAGGGGGTATATTGATGAGTAAGTGTAAGACAAAAAGCATGATCTGTGTCTAAGGGTGGCTCAGTTCATAGAAACAAATGTGAATACATGCTGATACAGAAGGTGAAATTCTCACATCATGCCCAACTCCTGGAAGTAGCTCAGGGCTTTATAAGAATCATCCTGAAACAGCTCAAACTGCCAGATTTAGGACCCTTCTCAAAATAATGCACAAATGAAATTAGTTAGAGGAAATTGTAGAGTCATATTTCAATACGAACAAAAGAATACAATGCAACCTTAGCATTCAATGCCAGGGAGAGTACAATAAAGAAATAGTCAGATGGAATTAATCCCTGGAAATGCTCTGAGTGATGGTGTCTAAGAGATGCTGGCTGGCATGTTAATTACCATAGAGCTATGATAAACACACCACTCACCAAAAATATCTATATGATCCTTTGTGCATATCATCTCAGAGTCACAAAATGTAATGAAAACCAGGAAGATATTTGGCAAGGATTTGGGATCCCTGGTAACAGTTTTGCTGAAGAAACCAAATCTATAAAAAAATGACAAAAACATCTACTCTAATTTAGCAAGTGATTAAATGTTGAACACATAAGAGGACAGTCAAAATATGTCCAATGTGCTTTTAGGTGTCCAAATTGATATGGATCTCTCAGAACTATGGCGTAGGAATCATTAATCACTATTCATGGCATCAGGAGTCTGTGAGATCAGTGGACAACGCTCGCTGTGGCTGGAAAAGAGATTTTCTGCTGAAAAGAAAGAAAACAAAACAGAAGGGGGAGGGAGAGAAGACTAGTAGAAATAAGAGGTGAGGGGAGGCTAGGCAGAAAAAGAAAGGAAGTGAGGGGAGAGGAGAAAATTAGGGTGAGGGAAGGAAGATAGGGAGGAGAAGGGGAAATCAGAGAGTCTCAATTATGTGCATGGTACAAATAGGAGAGATTATCTCCTCTTATGTGCATGGTACAAATAGGAGAGATTATCTCCTCTTTCGCAGCATCCTGTGTAAGAACAAGAACATCTAGAAAAGCAATGTGGTGGTTTGCACCAGAATCACCCCTTTAGCCTCTTATATTTAAATACTTACTCCTCAGTGTAGAACTGCTTGGGAAGGATTAGGAGGTATGGCCTTGCTGGAAGAGATGTGTTACTGTAGGCCAACTTTGAGATTTCCAGTCTCTCCCGTGTGGCATCCTCAATATGCATTCTGTCTCCATTTTATGGCCTGAGATGTGAGCTTTCCTACTACCATGCCTTTGCTCTGTCAGCACAGACTTTAGTCCTCTGGAACTGCAAGCCCAACTAAATGCTTTTTTTTATATAAGTTATTTTAGTTATTGTGTTTTATAACGGTAATAGAAAAGTAAATAAGGCAGGCAATGAATCTGTTTGTGGTCTATAGTGTTCTGTTGCAACATCGGTTCATAATGAGGTATGAGCAGCAGAGAAATGCTGTTTCTACTGCTTACTTTCAAATCCAAAGCCTGTGTTAAGGACAGTGAATCACTAATAGCTGAAGGCAAGATGTTTGTTCAAGGAGTATCTGCAGTAGGTATATTGGCAGTTCCCAAAAGACAGCAAGATGTCTGTTCATGGAGTCTCTGCGGTAGGTATAATGGCGGTTCCCAAAAGATAAGTTTACTCAGAAGCTGTAGATAGGACTATATTTTGAAAATAGATTTAAAAATGAGGTCACTCTAGATTAAATGCCTTTATAAAGAGACTTGAAAACAAAAATAATGGAGAAGGTCATGTGGACTCAAAGGCACAGATGGGAATTATATAGCCACAAGCCTAGGAATATCATCAGTTAACCATAAATGCCAGAAGCCAGAAGCTAAAAGCATATAGAAGATATCTCAGGGACTCCAGAAAACTCACTCTGTCAAACAGCTTCTTGTACTAAAGACCTCGTCAGCAGTTAATTTATATATTCTATTGCTTTAGGTCCCAGGTCCTCTGACCTTTGGTGCTCTAAAAATGAAAGAGGACATGAGAATGGTGGTGGGTGAAGACAATGAGCACATAGTCAAGTTGTCAAGGAAATGTTCAATATACCCATGTAATGCTTATGTTTGAATTAAAGGAGGGTATATTTAAAATTCATACCATAACACAGCAGAATGACATAATCTTCAGCTATTTCCATGTGTTGAATAAAAAGAACATAGATGAAGAATTACTTTCCACAATTTAAAAGAATTAATTATCTGGTCAAGGGGTTTGATGAAGATTTCACAGATGATGATGGTATGGCAGGAAGTAAACACATTCTTGAGGTTTTAAGACTATAAACTGAATACTTCCTGATCTTTCTGAATCTCTGGAGATTTTGCTAGGGGACTGAAGAAATACTGTATTCTTTGTAGTAACTGTACATAATTTCTACTGAGAAGCCTAACAGATGCTCGTCCTATATTAGAAATCATGAATTTTTATATAGCAATTGTCACTAAGCCAATGAAAAGGGTAGCAGTGAGTAGTTGAAAGTCTCTATGTCTCCTCGTTGTTTCATTCTTCTTCATCAGGAGATCATCTAGGGGTACCACTCAGAGCTTTAAAAGTCTCACAAAGACCCTGTAGGCAGAATTCATGATGATAGTTTAGATAATGGATTCTCTGTGCTCCAAATTAACTACAAAAAGCATATGGATGGCTGTCTTGAGCCGCCTTTTTGGCATCCTGTGCTGGTGATGTGTTCCAGGTAGTCAAATCTGTCTCCAATATTGCTGTGAGCTAATGGAAGGAAATCACACAGATTTGGCAGAGAAATAGGCACTTGGGTTTTAGTTCTGTACTTTATGCCTATTTTCTTCAACTTGCATATTAGAAAACAAAGGTAGGATTGATAAGGTTAACTGGCTCTTCCTTCCCTCACCTGCCTCAGTCCTTGCCTATTGCCTATTCACTTCCTGCTGTTCAAAGACAGAAAAGCCAGCTTAGACCAATAAGTTAGCTCCATAATTGAGTAGCTGTGGTTGGATAGACCACTGGACCTAGAAAGAAAAGTCATCTAGGGAAAGACTTCAGACCCTTTATATCAGCCTATCCACTTGCAGAAGAACACAGTGAATAAAAGATAGGCAAAATACAGCTGGGCTACCATTCCACAAAGACTATTGTGAAACTGGGAGGTAACAAATAGAAGCATTTGGAATGGACAGCAGCAGACACACAAGGAGAGAGAAGTGTGAGGGTGAGAAGAAATCTTCAGAGAAGCAACAGGGGAAGGAAAGTGAATGGAAGTGTGAAAATAATATCCCAGAAGTATGAAATAGGAAAAAGATGATAGGGAAGAAATCAGTTTAAAATAAAACAAGCAAAGTAACTATAATCAAACAGGATTTCAATCAGTCTAAGACAATAGCTAAATGAAAGAGGCATGGAGTAGCAAGACAGCCGGCCCTGTATGTAGTAGTGTTACACAAACAGGCCCAAGGGTTTCAGCTGGGTATCCTATAAGTCAGGTGTTGAATGAACCATCTGTTTCTAGAAAAGAAATTACCCAGAGTCAGTGTCTCAAAAAAATGATCATTTAGTCTTGCCTTTATGGAACAGCTGGTACCTGAAGGATGCAGGGTGTGGAAACCACTGAAGCCGAATGTCTAGACCCAGATCCTCGTACCAAGTCAGTCTCATGCTTTTTTATTTGTTTTCACCTGTTTTCCTTTTAGAACCAAGAGGAGAAGGTTAAAAAAAAAAGTCTTTCAGGCCAATTCTGAGGCTCGAGACCAAGTTATTTTTCAGTCTGTGCTTGAGTAACTTCTTATAACATTTCATTGGTGAAATGGATAATGATGTCCCATGGCTAAGCACAAAATTAATGGTACAAGAAAATAGACGCTTCCTATTGAGAGAGTAGGGAAGGAACACATTCACAATATTCTAGTCAATTACAGAAGTAAAAGAGAGAAGGTTTTAAGATAGTATCATAAATTTGTGATGACATATATAAAACAAGGACATAATTTTATATATCTTACATTTATAAAGAAAATCAGAATTTCATACTCTGTGGAAGTGGGTGAAGTGGGAGATTCTGGGTGTTTTCCCACCTCAGTAACGTGTATTATAAAAGAAAATACATATAACTACAATAAGATGGAAGAAGCCATGGCTAAGTTATACCAAAATACACAAGCTGTACTTACTTCCTGATTCATACTGTTTCCTTTATTCAATGTTTGACTATTGATTATAATCAGCAAACACTTTAATAGTACCATGAAAATTAATGTATCATGCAGAATTACAATGAATAGTTTGGCTTATACAAATATTTTACTAGACATAATGTATGAGATTTTGAAGACTGCCAACAAACCATTGTGCAGGGTAATCAAGATCAGAGTAGATGCAGGAGAAAATAACCCGTGGCTGTAAAATGTCGACCAGAGAGTCACCATGAGCAGGAAAGAAAAGACAGCATCTCTGCAATTTTCCCAAATAAACTTAATTAGGGAAAATTAATATAATCAAATTATACCAGTGCTTCTCATGAATATGCCAAAATTATAGAACTCAAACAAAATGTGTCAGAAATCACTGGGCCCTAGATCCAGCCAAGCTTTCAAATTAATATTTAGTATCTGTCATGTTACTTCCACCTCTTATGCCTTAGTTTCCCAATTTAAGATAAAGTGACTTTATAGATTCACCTGCCTCCTTCCCTTTTGCCATTGTCTTGGGCTGTTTGAAACTTTTTGATTACAGTTACCTTGGCTTATGTTTTCTCCTCCTCTTCCTCCTCCTCCTCTTCCTCCTCCTCTTCCTCTTGTGCATTTGTGGCTAACTTCATAATACTATGATGGAGTTTATGAGGCTCTGCTTCAAGGGGAATAAGACTAATGGATTATGACACATGGATCCTTTGAGTTTAAAGTGGCAGGAATTAAATAGGACAAATTTGGGGTGGCTTTTTATGGTCAGAGAAAAAGGAGCCAGGTCCATTAGAAGGCTGAAACTCATCCTCATCCTTGAATGGTGTACAATACCTAATCAGTTGTGAATAATAATAAGACTATCTTCAATGGGGAGAGATGCAAGCCAGAAGAAACAGAAGCAGAAAAAGGCTTAATGTATATAAGAAATCGAAGCCTAGAGTCTGAATGAGAGGTGACAAGATCAACCGTAAAAAGGCATGATAAGTGACCTCAAAAATCTTTTTTGTACTCTGCCAAAGAAGAAACAGCTAAATACTGAAGAGTTTTATGTGAGATAGTACCAATAGTGTAACTGGCCCATTCCACTTGATGAAGTAGATAAATGAAATCAGAAGAAATGACTGGGCTATAAAAACAAGGTAACAATAGGTATGGATTGGAGTATTGCTGTGTTGACAAATAGGTGTCTGTAAAGTTAACTTTAGTTATACAATCAGATAACTTAGGTACATGCTCAATTGGCATGGTAGTAGTGGATCTAGGGCACCAACAAATATTGTGACTTGACTACAATCAAGAACCAGGAATACGGACATGAAATGATGTCTTGTAGGGAAAGAATTCTCACTGCTCTTGTCAGTAAGTGAGTTTGGTTATGACCACTCCTAAAAGGTGGCTCACAGCTACTTAAAACTCCAATTCACAGAGGATCTGATGCTGATTTTTCCTCTTGTGGTTACATGAAAGCATATGGTGAGTGTACATATATTCAGGGACACACACATTAAATAGAAGAAAATATTAATCATGACACCAAAAAGTTATGATTGGATTAAGATGGGAGAAAAGATTTTAGTGGTAAGTTTGGAAGATGAGTTGTAGAAAGTGCTAGATAACCTGCCTGTCATGAGTTGTGGACTAAAACACAATTTTCTCATATACACACACCATTAAGATCATTGTTTTAAAGTTAGAAATTACTATCTGACATGTGTTCAATTTGGTTCAGATACCTATACTTCATGTGAGATTAAGTTACAGAGTTCTTGTTATCAACTAGTAAATCATCAAAATTTTGTTTGATTCCATCTTATTCATTGAGAAACTCAAATATATTTGCTTTTCTAACTAAAGTTCTCTGAAATAGTCCTTCCTCATGGGGGGATGGAGGAGAATAAATACTCTCTTTTCATTTTGCATCTTTCAGTGGCAACTAAACAAAAACAAAAACAAAAATTCTATATTACAAAGAGCGATGTCCCAGACTGCAGAGTCAAGAACATCTGGAGAGAAGAACTCAAGACGACTTGATATTCAAACACATTTCTTTTAGCACAAAGGGAACGATAAAAGAGTGGATCATAAACCACATGTAAATTGCCTTGCAGGCAAATGAGAAAAAAGATGTGGAGAGAGTTAAGAGACCTGATAAGAGGCTGAAAAGACATGTCAGAAGAAAATCACTCAACATGCTTGATTAGTTTATAAGAAAGAAAAATGTCACTTAAAGGAATAGATGGGAATAAAAGTCAAAGGGGGCTGTAAATTACATTTTCCTTTCTTATAAACTTAACTAGCCATGTTGAGTAATTTTTTCCTAATAAAATTCTATCTATAGAACTGTTTCTGGGTAGGGATATTCTTATAAAAGGAATACTTGGGTTAGATCAGGTAAAGAATTAACACCTACAGATGAGCATAAACAGTTAAAAGCAAAAGAGGGTTAATACATGTAAAATGTTCTATGGAATAAAATTTTATTTTATGTTTTGAGATTTACAACAGAAATATTCACATATAAGTAAAGCAGTTATCAGTAAATTACTGATGTCCTTATAGTAAAGAGTGTATCATGGCATAGAAGGGATGGTTTCTGATATGAAGATGGAACCCTAGTGAAGCCAAAATCACAAATCCTTCCTCATCAAGAACTTCTTCCCATGTTGGGCCATGTATCTCTGCCATCCTTGGAATACCATGGCATTCCTGCAAAACTGACATTGACTCTAAGATGAGATGCCCAAATTTTGTGGTCCAGTTTAGTGGAGATGGCTACCTATCATTAGTATGAGTGTTGATGGAATGGCTCATTAGGTCTTTTGAATCATACAGTTCATTCCTGGATGAAGGGTTTAACGCCTGCCGAATCTAGGCATGTTACAGAATAAATGTGGGAGCTCTCTACAAATAATCCCGTTCGGGCTGCATTCCCAGAAATAGTTTCAGTGTTCGAGCACATAATTCTAAAAAGTAAATTAAGGCACACACCACACACACACACACACACACACACACACACACACACACACACACAGAGAGAGAGAGAGAGAGAGAGAGAGAGAGAGAGAGAGAGAGAGAGAGAGAGAGAGAGTTGTTAACTCTTTTGTGCATGCCTAAGTGGGAATACAAAAGGAAGAAGAATGAGAAGAAATAAATATACAACTACTCATTGAGGTACAGACTCCAGTTCTGTGCCACTTTCTGTTTGAGGCCACAGCAATATCTGTAGTACACATGCTTCTTCAGTGTATCTGCGATGTCACATCACATCAATTCAGGAGAAATGGGAGGGCTAAAAGATAGCCAATTACTCCTCCTCCTCCCCTTTCCTCCCTAGCCCCCTCCCTCCCAATCCCCCTCCCTTTCTCCCTTCCTCCATCCCTGTCTCTCCCTCTCCCTCTCTCTGTGTGTGTCCTGTCTGTGGATAAGTGAGTTCCCAACTAATGCTTCAATGTCATGACCGCCTGTCTGCCGCCATACTTCCTACCATGACAACTAAGTTCTGAAACTGTAAACAAGCCTTTAACTAAATGCTTTCTTCTATAATATGCCTTGGTCATGGAGTCTCTTCACAGCAATAGAATAGTAACTAAAACAGAAAGAAACCATTAAGAAAGAAGGTAGCAATTTTTTTTAGTGGGCATCACCTAAACTTCATGATACATTTGGACAGAGTGCTCTCCTGGTTTGGCATACGCAGAAGCCAGAGGCAAATTCTGGAGTCCTTCTTAGGAACTATCCTCTTTAGGTTTGCTATTGCTGTGATAAAGCACCATAAGTAAAGAAATCTTGGTAGGAAAGAAATTTTTTGGCTTATACTTCCATGTTCATCATCAAAGGAAGTCATGACTGGAACTCAAACAGGGCAGCTGTCTGGAGACAGGACTGATACAGAGGCCATGGAGGAGTGCTGCTTACTGGCTTGCTCCCCATGGCTTGATTGGCCTTTATTTTTTTTCCTAGGACTGAGAACCATCAACTCAAACACAAAAATTATCCACAAAGGGTTGGGCCCTTCTCAACAATTATTAATTAAGCAAATGCCCTACAACTGGATCTTATGGAGGCATTTTCTTAACTGAGGGTCCCTTCTTTCATATAATTCTAGATTGGATCAAGTTGATATAAAACTACCCAGTACAGGAACCATCTATCTAATTTTTACTTTTAAAGTGGGTTTCTGAGTCATCTAGAGATCATGGGGTAGGCTCACCAGTAAGCCCCAAGGGACTCGCTGTCTTTGTCTCCTTAGTATTGGGATGGCCAGCATGTATCAACATTCTAGACAATTCAGCAAGAGTTCTGGGTGTAAAGCCCAGCTCTTCAGGCCTTCATGATGGCCCACAATCAACTGTTGTGCTTGTAAGACTAAGCTGTAAGATACAGTAAGTGTGTGTGTGTGTGTGTGTGTGTGTGTGTGTGTGTGTGTGTGTGTGTGTGTGTGTATGTGTGTGAGTGTGTGTATTCTCAAACAGTGGGACATTCTTTTATTACAAAAAGTGAATTGGTAAAATTTCTAATAATTATTAGACCACTGAAACATCTTATGCATATATCAACTTTCCAGCTATCTTACATCTGCTTTCATCACATAGGAATTTTTATACTAGAGGTCTGTTCTTTACCAAATTCATTTTTCACGAAGTGACCTCTTCCTTCTAGATAAATGTTACATAATAATTTGGAAAGGATTATTATCGTTTGGAATACTTTTCATAGTTCCTCACCTAATAAAGAGCCTCATTAGGTTTGCATGTATTAACTGTACTGAAATAAAGTACACTACATTGGGATTTCCTGGGGAGCCAGGTCTGAAATGCAGATTTGAATGCCAAAGACAATGAGAGAGAGTTTAATGGTGAATCCTCACAAAAGGGAAAAGGGAAGAGAGCAAGTGACACGTGGTGGAGAAGTGACGTAGTTCAAGTTATGTAACATAGTCTCAAACGAGATTGAAGCAAATTTTACAGGGAGTCTAAGCCAGCACAACCTTGAAGGGTAATGCTAAGTTACAGTGCTCAGATCCTTGCTTCTCCAGAGTAATCTGTCTTTAGATAAGGACCATGAGAATGTGGAAATGACATTGTCTTTCTTTAGGTTATGCAACCACTGTTGATCCTGTGAATGGAGAACCCTGTTATAATATACCCAACATTGTGAAGAGACTAGGTTTTTTATATTCCCCAAGGAATGATGTAGTGAGCTCATCCTGGTATCTACCACACTATTTCTGTGGTTTTAGCAGAGCCTAAGTTTACCTATGAACAAAGTCATATACCCCATCACAATCTACTGTAATCAAAGAAATCAATGTGCCCTGTAGTTCGAGGTTTCTGGCCCGGACTTTCGGGTCTAACCTCAATGTTTAGGTCCACAGACCCATGGACCCACAGACCTGCAGACCCGCAGTCCCACAAAGACACGCAGAGGTTTACTATAGTTTTAGGCTTATCAGCCTCAGGCCCAGGCATATCACTTGCTAGCTCTCTACCCTTCACCTATCCCATGTCTCTTGTTCAGCCATGCGGCTCGGTACCTTTCTTTAGAGTGGCATGGCTGTCCCCTGCCTCCTGTGGCTTCTCTCTGGTGCTCTGTCTGGCACTCTGCTCTCAGACTTTTCCTAGTCTGGTAGCCCCGCCCATACTTCCTGCCTGCCTTTGGCCAATCAGCTCTTTTTATTAAACCAGTGGGTGGGACAATTATTTACCATGAGACAACACAATACCCCTACAGTGCCCTGTGTAAGATTCTTCTTACTTGAATATTGCTATATCTAAATTCAGCATTAGTCAAATAGAAAATACTAATATTACCATGTTCATCAAATACTGAGAACTGAAGAACTCTATTCTAGGAAGAGGAGAGAATCAAAATCCAAGAAACAAATTTTATCTTTATCACATCTAAACAAAAAGAAAGTGGGATCATTTGTGTTTTCACATAGGTGTAAATTTATTCATTTTTGTCCATTTTCACTGAAAATTTCTGGTAACATATGCTATTTAGAATGAAAAATGGATAAACTAATTTGATGGACATGTTTGTAACTGCACAGCAGAAAAACTTTACAAGAAGCATCCACAGAGGCGTCTCTGAGAGGCATGACAGGGTGAATTCTATATGACTTGGATAACCCAAAAGGCAGGTTTTATTGTCAGTAATGGGTACTGTCACGTATAAATCCAGCAACACTAGGGGTGATGTTAATGAACACATTCAATACATGCAGTCAGTCTGGGTCCTGAATTGAGATCCCTGCTAATATTTAAATCTTAATTCAAAGTTTTATATCTCTTGCTGTCTCTCTGTCTCTGCTTTCTCTTTCTCTCACCTCCTCTCTCTCTCTCTCTCTCTCTCTCTCTCTCTCTCTCTCTCTCTCTCTCTCTCTCTGTGTGTGTGTGTGTGTGTGTGTGTGTATGTGTTTCCTGTTTGTTTTGTCATCTTATGGTAAAATATTCTTATAAATGAGGAGCATTGCCTGGCTGATTGGCTGGGAGATAAGAGTTTCCCTAGGAGAATTCCGAGATACCACTTTGGATGAATTTATTACAGGAAGGCTAATCAATTGCAAAAGCAGATTCCTTCATTTCCCGTCTACCTGCAACCATAAGAGATGGTCAAAATGTCAAGGCTTTTCTAGCAATAATATTTCTGAGCTCCTATGTTTATCTGTAAGCCCTCCTCTGCCACTGCATTTTTTTTCTGCGGATATCAGCATATTCTCCACAAACCTGCTGATTGCTCACATTAGCCTGTGGTATTCATCTCAAGTGCTCATCAAGCCCCATTTGTCTCCTCTGAGTTTCTGATTTTTAAAAAATAGCTTTACCTTCCTCTCCAGGCTCTTAACCAAAGGTTTTTCTGTAAGACAATTTCTCAGCATATTAGACATCACACAAGCATGTTGTGGTTCAGTTAGGTTTCCTGATGCTCTCTCAGAAGTCACTGTTTTCTTTTTAAAAAGCTCGAGGATTAAATGCGTCTGTGTAAGGGGAGAGATTTAAGGTTTTTCTTGCTGAATTTTGCAAGTAACTTTCTGAATAGGATCATAAGAGAAACGATTCAACAATGGCTGAGCAAGCAATGCAAAATTAAGATCAAACGGGCTTTGCTTATGACTGTTGGATGGAACAACACAAAAACCAGCCAAATTTAGTGGGTTTAAAAGGAATATGGACAGAAATCATAAACCTGGAGAAGCAACTGTAGAATGAATGTTAAATCCTTGGGGGTCTTTGTACACCAAACCTGTGCTTCCCTTTATCAAGGCTGCCCTGGTCTGAAGTGAATGGGAAAGTAACAGCTCTTTAGAAATAATGGTTTTGCTGTCATGTCATGTATCACTGAAGATTACAACACTGAGGTGTGATTTTAACTATTTCTCATCTGCTCTCTGGCTTAAAACTCACTATGTGACTGAGGATGACCTTGAACTTCTGACACGTTTGTCTCTTTATATCAAGGACTAAGATCACAGGTATGTGCCACCAGAGCCTTGGTGCTGGAGATCAAACCCCAGGCTTTGTGCATGCTGGGCAAACACTGTTGAAGCCATATTCCAGTGCCTAATCTCCCGATTCTTGTTCTTTCAAGTTCATTGTTTAGCTGCCTCTTCATTTGTGAGCATCGCCCTACACACAGTTAAAAAGAAGGAAGCACTGAAAATATCTTCACACTTGGTGAGGAATCCAGAAATGCTTCAGCAGGAAGTTATCTGCTGGCCACCTAGACTTCTAGTCCCAGTGTGGTTCTCTTGTATGTCTAAGCTTGAGTTCATCAGAGAGTAATTTCCATATATTTTTTTCTGTGAAAACTGAATATGAATGGAAAATATTTTCAATTAAATATATCAATTCTTAGACATTCCCCATAATTTCTAAGTATTTGTGGTTGGTTTTCCTTCATTAATTTATTTTGTTCTCAATATACATCTGACACTTTCAATTGACAATTGATGAAACAGAGAGCTCAGAGAGAGTGTTTTAGCCATTGAAGAAGTTATCCCAAACCAAGTTTTTTAGTTTTAAACTCTGCCTCACCGAAAGCAAGAGCAAAGCCCTCAGAAGCCCGAATCGTATTGTGTGGTTTCGATTGAAACAGCTTTTTAAATCTTGATATCAAAGTCAGAGAACAGGTGTCGAGCTTTAATTTGTAGACAGGGCTCATTGGAGCTATTGATGGCCTCATCTTTGGACACTTTAAAAGGTTTAATGGCCTCAATGCAATACAATAATCAGGAGAGGGAGAGAGGTCCTAGAAGTTTTCAGGTTAAAGTGCATGCATAACAGCCAGAAACACAGACAAGCAAGGACTAAAATTTTGGGAGAATCTCCCACTCATAATATTTATGCTATATTAAACTTTACATTCTGGGGTGTGTATGTGTGTGCGTGCACGTATGTGCGTACATGCGTGCGTGCATGCGTGCGTGTGCATGTGGGTGTGTGTGTGTATGTGTGTATCTGTGTTACAACAGGGAAAACCTGGAAACTCTAGTAGAAAATTATATTAACTTTAAACTTGCTTTCTTGTTACCATGGAGAATACTTTCTGTTTGATCATACAGGAGAGGAAGAATGATGCCCAGACTAAGTTGATTCCCTTTTTGGAGTTCTACCTACTCCACTTTCCAGAATGTGGCATCTGTTTGAAGTCCTAGAAACTCACCTTCCAAATCTTAGTAGTATGTTCTTTAGAACATTACCCCGTCCTGGATTTTAGAATCAGCAGTATAGGCTGGAGGCGGCTTGATAGGATGATATCAGCCAGGCTTCTAAAATACTTACTTACCTTTACACTGAGTAGAATTAGGACAAAGGATCAAACATGAAGCAACTTATTCTTTGTTTTCCATCATCCTCTAGAAAGTACTAGAAAATGACATTTTTTTCCCCATGATACTCAAAGAAATTCAGAAACATTTATGGCTTCAATGGACATGCTTAGGAAATAAGATGTATGAAATAAATGTACAGTCTTCTGTTTTATTGAATTTAGAATGCTATTTACTATACAACAATACAGACATCAAATGTGTTTTGATGTCACAAGCTTCTCACTTCACACTGGGTAGAAGGTGGGTGAGTACAGTGGTTTGAAAGAAAATGGCCTCCAAAAGGAGTGGCAATATTTGGGGTGCATGCTTGCTGAGGTAGGTGTGGCCTTGTTGGAGGAAGTATGTCACTGTGGGGGCGGGCTTTGAGTTCTCTCTTGCTCAAGCTTCACTCAGTGTGACACTCAATCTTTTTGCTGTTGCCTGTATATCAACATGTAGTAGCTACTTTTCCAGCCATGTCTGCCTGCTCCCTGCTGTGATGATGATGGACTGAGCCTCTGAATTGTAAACTGCCACCTCACTTAAATATTTTCCTTTATATGAGTGTCTGTTCACAGCCATAGAAACCCTAACTAAGACAGGGCATGAGTGTACACATCTTCTTTTCCTGACCCCTGACCTCCCGTCTTGTTGACATTTGATTGAATCTTTATAGGCTGAACAGAATGGAGGAGCCAGAGATAAGAAGTTTTGCATTCCAGGACTGCTAATCTTTAATACATTTTATTTTTATGAAGCATTTTTTGTGGATTCCTAATATTCCCCAAATCATGCTACCACCACCCAGCACCCTATAGAAGGAACTCTTTTACAGGCATTTAAAGGTATCACAGGTTTTCTGCGACAACCTTTGCCCTCATCTGACCTAGGGAATCAGGCTCGGATTCTCTCTTCTGCAGTCTGTTTACACCTTTGGTGACCCCACTGGGCTAAACGCAAAATAATCCTACATCAGATTCTCTCCGGGCTTCTAGTCTTAACATACCACATTTATATCTTTGACCTCAATAAACCCAGTTCTAAGGACAATGACCTACCTACCCTCTGTTCTATAGTATAAGGTGCCAAACCATTTTTGAAACTCCACATTATTCAAATATGGAAAATGTACTACCTAAATGTAAGAAATGTTTTTGGAGTTCTTAGACTCATCCTGTTGTTTCTTCTTTTCTTAGACTGGAGGAGAGAGTCAAATAGTCCTTTCTGCAATAAAGCAGGATGGGAATTGCTACATTGTATCATAAATTCTAGTTGTTATTAAATTAAAAACTCAGAGCCAGATATCAGAATAAAGCTGGAATATAAGAGAGGAAACAGACCACAGTCAAGTCTCACCCAGCCAACTTCCCAAGATAAAAGCTATCTTCCATCTTCCTCAGCCTCACTCCTTGTTGCTTCTACAGAATCATCTCTGTCTTCCTACGCCTGCCTTAAATACCTTCTTCGTCTAGTTGTTTCACTTCCAGTTTCAACTCTGCATCATATGCCTAGAGTTAGGATTAAAGGTATGAGCTACGACTATTTGGTAGTTAGCCTCGAACTCACAGAAACACAGAGAGATCTCTGTCTCTGGAGTTATGGGATTATAGGCATAGGTCACCACTTTCAGTCTTTCCTGTGCTTGATTAAAGACCTGAGTTACCACTATCTGACCCTCCTGGCACGACTGTAGGTGGATCTATTCTCTGACATTCCAGACTGGTTTTATTAAATGTATAATATATCACCACACTACATATCAGCAGTTATCTTCAAAAGTTTATCTTTAAGGTAAAACAAAAGAACTTCCCAAACAAACAAAAACAAACAACTTCATGCCTATTTCAGAGCTAACATGATATGGGACTTAAGACCTCTTCAAGAGGTCATTATTTTACTATTTGAAAGCTTCTGCGGTTGACCCCAATATGCTTGTATTGTTTTTGCACATACATACAGAGAACCACATCTAGCATCCTATTCTGATAAAATTTGCACTGTTGCTAAGAAAATACACATTAAGTCTATAATGAGCCTGTAGACTTCAAACTGATGTTGGGATTTTCAAGGAAGGTTGGAGTACTTGGCCATGGAAAGTCTGTGTATTTGTCACATTTTTAATAAGAAGGAAACCTTTGACCTCCTAATTTCTCCTGTCTAATATATGGGTTTTTTTCTGATTTGAAATGTACATAGAATTAACCAAGTCACTTAACAGCCCTTTTCTGAAAGTGTATTGCAAATCACTGCAAGAACCTAAAAAACCACGAGAATCAGTTCCTGTCATGGCTTTCAAGAGCACTTATAATTTAAATTAGGACTTAGAGAATTCTAGACTTCTCAAATAACATGTGTTATAAATGACTTGCTGTGGAAAATATTGATGAAGTCCAGCACATTTTAATCAATGATTCAATATGGACCTAAGTAATGATCATGGATTGCTAAGTTAAATTCCCAGGGAGGCTGCCAAGTTCATGACTTTAATCAGCCAGGGTCTGGAAAGCTCTATTCATCACCTAGTTGTTATTTGCTGTTTATTGACCACCTTATAGGCTACAGAACAGACTCCATAGGGAGAAGGCATTGTGATCAACACTCTCTACTGAGCTTTATCCTCACTCTCTTGGGCATCAACAGCTCACATCCTGCAAAGTAAAGCCAACTCCAAGTCAAAATGATGATATACATATCTAGGCATTTAAAGCTAACCATTCTCATTTTCTTTCATTTAGATTTCTTTGGAATTATTAAAAGAAAAAATATTGAGATATAACTTAAAAGGCTCTAAATATGTGTAATATGTGAACCACAGATTGCCATCTCCTACAAATGATCTAAGTTTCATTTTTTTTTCCATCATGGAACTCGACGATTAAAATACTGCCCATCCATTGGTTTGTTGAGGGATGAGCAATATAATACATTTGGAAATCCCAGGAAAAAGATCTATCTCTATAATCTAAATGATATATTTTATTCGTAGCATAGAACATTAGACCAATGTAGCTTGAAATCTTCCAGTCTGAGTTACCTATGACTCCTGTCTTTACAAGAGTGCCAAGTAACAGTTTATAGAGTCTTTGCATACACATCATAGAAAATCTCATTGTCCACAGATTATCACCTCATATTTTTGTGTATTTCTTTCTGTGTTACTCTCTACTTACAATTTCTGGGATTAAAATCA
Source organism: Phyllotis vaccarum (assembly GCA_033318265.1). Classification (NCBI taxonomy): domain Eukaryota; kingdom Metazoa; phylum Chordata; class Mammalia; order Rodentia; family Cricetidae; genus Phyllotis; species Phyllotis vaccarum. The sequence goes on along the minus strand of JARWLC010000001.1, from coordinate 169,828,481 downwards.
TACATATTGAATCCATAATTGAATTTTTGGGGTTTGGAGTGCAAGGCAAACACTGAGACAGAGTGACTTTTTGAGTAAGCAATGCACTAGAAGACTTATTAATTCCACAGACAGACAGCAGCATCCTGGTAGCTATGATGAGCATTTAAGGGATCTGATGTGAGTTCAGGTTCAAACACTATATTCAGATATATAGTGCTGAGAACATTTTGAGGAGAATTATGGTCCACTAGTCATGGAAGGGACATCTATTCTCATAGATCTCAGAGGGAGGATGTTTCATTAGTATTCCATAGAATGGGCAAAAAGTTGGGCTGTCTCTGAGTTCTGTACTGCTAGGAAAAAGTATGCATTCTGAGGATGTGGGATAAGGAGAGAGGAAGGCACATGTAGTAAAGTTGTAGCCCTCTGATGTTCTGGAACCTGGCAGTCTGAGCCTGTAAATTTCCAAATGAAAATGGTACCTGTCATTCTCCAGAAACCTGGAAACCTGTAAAGACTGCTACTGTGGTAGAGAATCATTGAGAGGCCGTTTATTAAATTATTAGAAATTTATTACAGCACCATAAATTGTTTTTGGAGAGGGTCTCTTAAATTTATTTCCATAGCTAACTGTAAGATCTATTATTTTTTAAGCGTGACAAACACACAATCGTAAATTAAATTTAGCATCTTCACCATTTTTAGTGTACGGTTTGGTGTTAAAACTGTCTGTGTTACAGGATGGATTTCCCAAACGCTTCATCTTTCAAAACAAAGACTTCCATATTCACTTTAAAATAACTTTAATATCTTTCTTCTTTTTATTATTCCTTCCAGTTTAAGTTCCTGTGAGTTTCATTATTCTAGGTACCACATTTGAGTAGTATCACACAGGAGATATCTTTTTGTGGCTGGGATCATTTCATTCAGAAATAACCAAGTATAATAATTTTGAATTTTAAAGGCTCTATCTGATAATCTCCTTAAGAATAAAATTGTATATGATATGGTTTCACCAAAGAGCAGAAGTCTGTGCACCGCATGAGAAGTGTGCTTTCTTTGTACTTTGATCACTGTAGATGGTCACCCTGTGCCCATGGTTTGCAAGGGCAACTACTAGACACATATGAAGAGGGAGTACGGTGAGTGACAATGAGACGCAAAGTGTTTGAAAATCCTGATAAGTTCTGGGCATGGGGCTTTACTTGTTTGATTCCAGCACTCTTGAAGAAGATGGTTAGGTAGATCACTGAGCTCAAGGCTAGCCTGCTCTACTCTGAAAAGTCTGGGATATCCAGGGCTACACAGGGCTCTGTCTCCAACAGAAATCAAACCAAACCAACAAAGCAAACAAACAAAAAAAGAGAAGAAAAAGATCCTGATGAGGTGACAGATGCTCACCAGGAAGTGAACATTTGCATACTTTTTCCAAAATCAGTTTAGAAAGAATGAGTAGTCCTAGATTAACCATGTGAATATTTAAAAGCCACACAGTTCAGAGGAGACTAAAGGCTACTGGGGTGTGCTGTATGTATATCCTGGTGAGTACACGATGTGCCAGAAGTACTGAAACCTTGAGAGGAAGACAGAAATGTAACACAGTGTAGCTCCCACATTGGCTTCATACTCATCTTGTTTGTCTGGAAAACTGTTTTTGCTATCCCACTAGGTTCTTAGAGATCAAAATTACTAGCGAACAGAAGTCTGTATTTCTCCCACCATCAAAAATAAAAAAAAAGAAAGAAAAGATAGCCAAAACATTTGAAATATAGAAGGAAATACCCAAAAACTGATAAAATATTTAAATTAAATACAAGAAAAGGTATACATCTTATTAAGGCTCATAATACATTTTTAAATTAAAAAAAGGAGATGGTCGTCTGAGGCACAGACCTGAGAACCCAGATACTCAGGAAGAAATGCAGATATAATAGTCAATGAACTGAGAACTGTAGGTCATAAAATAAACCAAGTCAGTGAATTAGATACTATAACAAATACATGCAAGAACACAAATGATAAGGTAAGTATACAGATATTACAGAAAAGCAAGTCATAATCTGGCCATCCAAAATTAGGAACTACTTCAGATTGGATTAAGAGAAGACAAATAGAAAATACAAAAGAAAAACCCAGAGATATGGCGAAGAAAAGACTAGGAACGAGGCAGAAGACTAGTAAGCCAAAGCTGAAAAACTCTGAGTGATGGTAAATAACAACAAAACATTAAGAAGCCAACAGAGGAGACCACAACAAAATGGACATTAGGACATTTTGGTAGCATTATTGTTTAGAAAGAGAAAATTGAAGTCAGACAGTGGCTAATGTCATGTTCCCAGGCAGTCTCTGGATGAACTGAATCACTATGTGAAAATGAAATTATAGATTTAGAAAAAAATATATTAGGCTGTCTTTGTAAGTTACAGATAAGAAGCGTGTCTTATGATCTCCAAAGTGAAAATTAAGGTATTTAAAATAACTAATTTGATTAACCAATACTAAAAGTTTAAATTCAAAAAAAGATACCTTCAAAAAGAGTTTGACAGAATGCTAAGTGAGGTTCATATTTTTTTACTCTTATAAAGAGAAAGGCAATGAGATATGTAATATTTTATTTGTTTATTTATATTCTTTTTATATTCTTTTGAGCCAGGATCCTTCTGGATAGCCCTGGATGACCAGGGACTTGTTGTATTCCTATACTTATGCCTCCTAAGTGCTGGGATTACAAGGATGTACTTACTGCTGTAGCTAACTAAGAGTAGGTATAGTGACTAACTCCTATTCCTAAATAAAAAAAATTAAAAAGAGTTACTTTCATTTTGGGAGGTAGGGCAGTACTTGGATTGACCCTAGGTTCTTTCATTTACCAAAAAAAAAAAAAAAAAAAAAAAAAAAAAAAAAAAAAAAAAAAAAAAAATGCTATCTCCATCCAATCTGAAATACTCTTTAATGCTAGACCATTCAGTAATACCTGCTGTTGTTGAAAGTGTGTGGGTGCAGGCCACAGGAAACACCCTATGCTATCAATGGGAGCGAGAAATAGTGCATCACTCTAGATGTGAGTCTGATAGTCCCATACCTGGCTATACACTGGAGAGATACTCAGACAGAGGGAGATATGTAAGAATGCTGTCTGTGGTAGCAGTGTTAAGGACTGGAGATGTTCTTACAGCCATCCTTGGATAAGTAGCAAAGTCAGATTCCATGTCATGGGATTCCATGAGGTAGTCAGCAGTAACAGACTGACGATACTTAGGCCCATGGATAGAACTTTAAAGCAACGTTTCCAACACTAAGAACATTTAAAGAAAATGAGGACAGCACAGAAGCATCTACTTAGCACATTATACATACACAAAACAAGGGGCAATTTATAAACAGCACATCAAATAAATGATTACACTAAACACAGAGGAACATATCCTTATGTAGTGTGGGAAGAACATGAACTACAAACTGGTTACAGGGCAAAGGAACTGTAAAATACAATAAGGTAGTCCTTCCTTCCATGGAGACAGCAAGAGATGCAACAACCCAATGACTCCACCTTTTATGTCAACAGTCAAAGAAACAGGCAAATATGTGAGAAAGAATGCTGAAATTGTCTACCTTTTATGGAGGCTGTCCATACTAAAGGCTTTCCTTCCTCTGATCAGCTGCAGGGGAAATTTCCAGTTTTATTTCCCAATAACAAAAGAATGTGGAAAGGAAGTCATGTGGCTAGCGCTCTTTCCCTTCATGTAGAAAATTGAGCAAGCCACATGTAATCACACAAGCCCTTGACACTAAGATTTCTTTGCTGAGATGGAAGCACAGATCATAGAGGAGCCCATGGGTAAATGTGTGCATTGTAGCGTCACAATTCCACAGCTGTGGCATGGTTTTCCCATTGTTACTTCTGTGGGCTACAGCATTCTCAACCTCATGACAATAAAGGACCAGTAATACAATGCATCAGGAAGCAACTTCCTCCAACCTTTTTGAAAGGTGCCAGATGCTTCCTATTGTATGCAATAGGAATATTGATATGAAATATTCAAAACATGGACTTACTTACCCATGTTCCAACCAAAATTCTGATATCACCCCCCCACACACACACACACACCACACACATGAGACATGCACACATTGGAAATGGAAAACCTATAATACAGGTCTTTTTTTTTTTTTTTCCTTTATTTAGATGAAAGCAAAATACTGATACAATGCTGACACAATGCCAATTTCAAGTTTAAAAAATAGACTAAAAATTGGAGGTGGGGGTAAATTTTCATGCTTGCAGGCATTATTCTAAATAAAGTGAGAATGGATCTGAAGCATGTGGTCTTAATAAATCTTATTCCATGTTCCTTGGGTACTATTAAAATGAAACTTTGAGAAGTGCTTCATGAACACAGGGACTATTGTCAGTAATTATAGGGAAAACCAATAATGGCTGCCTCTGCTATGAGGAGAGTTTACAATTAGCTATAAATGCCACTGTACGGATATTTGCAGTAGGGGACTTGGCATTAGAGAATTCAATAAACAAATCAAATTTTGCAATCGGAAAAGGAAAATGGCAGTATCTCATGCTATCAGTACTTCTCCAGGGTAACACAGGAGTAAACATGAGAGTCTCATCCTAAGAAAGGACAGATTAAGCCAGAGCTCCTTATCAATCTGCATGGGGAACTCAAGGTGTCAGAATTAAGTCCTGCAGGGTCACAGCATGAGATGAGAGTGACGTGCAGACAGCCCAGGCATCAATATTCCAAAAAAGCAGCTAGATAATTGCTTCATATCACATCTAGCACACAGTGATAAAGAATGTCAGAGTAATTACTCCGTGGATACCAGGGACTGCCACACTGCAATTTTCATCACGGCCTGGCTTGGTTTATGTGTGATTGTGTCTCTCTTGCTGCTGCCAGATTACCTCTTCACAGATCTGTCACTCAGATGGATAGGTTTAGCTCTGGGGGGGCATGAGGGCTCCTCCTGAACGACAGAGATCAAAGTACCCCAATCTAATATTTACTTCTTACTGGTAAAATGCAAGCCCATTTGACAAAAGGTGACATTAAGGGAATGCTTTGAGAAACGAACCTCAGATTGGTTGTGCATTTTGTACATTTTCGTGATTCCTCCGTTTCTCAGCATATTTTCTTCCTAAACTATCCAATAATGAAGACAATGGAGACAAAGCTATAAGTAATGTTTTCAGCCTTACAAGTGGAAACAGAAATGAAACCAGGGACTAGGGGGTTTTCATTTGTTTTATTCTCTTGTTTTTAAAAACTACTAGGTTTGGCCTCATCCTTGGGAGACACAGCAAGATGACCAAACACAGCATCTTCAATGAGTGAATGGTTGACATTCACGGCTCCTGAGCAGTCTGGGGAAATGGGAATGAGCATGACCATAGCCTGCAGCATAGGACAGCCTGTATGTGAGAGACCTCCCTGCTTTGCTCTGCCTCTACATTTTTCAGTGGTTGCAAAAGCATCCACCACTTTATCTGTTTATCTTTGGCCTGAAGGGACAACAGATAACTGACAGCACAAGTATCATTAAATGTCTGCAGGCATCGGACTCTCTTAACTATCATAGTGGTTGTTTATTGAGCAATTAAAATGTACCTGATATGGAAGTACTTATGTTGTCACATTTAACTTTAAGCCACTCTGTGAGGTATCATTATTATTCCCATTTTACAGGTAAGCACACTTTAAAATATCTGTTATGTGGAGAAATAAGGCAAAGGCTTATAGCTAAGTAGCCATACCAGAATTCAACCTGAGAAGTCAGATTTGAGATCCTTAAACTTACTTGCCCATGCTGGGGGAAAGGCACTACAAAAGAATCCTTTGATAATTAACAATCAATTGACAGAGATCTAAAACCTGTCAGCAATCACTTAATGTTTCATAACTCACAGCCTAAAGGTGTTCTATCATGTTGGTTTAGACTTGAAAGGCATGCTGTCATTCTGAGAAAGAAAAGAAAAACAAAAAAGGAAAGACAGCATGGAGGGTGAGGTGAGGTTACCAGTGCCTACAGACAACGAGAAACTTAGTTTAATTTCCTGTCATACAGATAATTAGGTACCAAATAGGTCCCAAAGGTAATTAAAAACATAATAAACTTAATGATACAAGGGCTGCATCCTGGCTAAAGAGGAAAAATAAAAGATATAAATCACTAGCTAGACATGATGGTTTCTTTTTTCAATAGGTGTGCTGTATTTTTGTCTCTAAGGATGGGCGTTCCTAAGTCAGGAGTGATGCTCTGTGTGGGCTGTAACTGAGGCAATATCACTGTAAGGAATACTACGTCTGCATCAGCTTTCTCACAGAGACAGAGCAAAGGCCCTGAGGGCTGAGGGACTCAAGTACCATGTCCAGTTTATGGTTCTTTGGTGATCAATGAGCAAAAAAAGTTGTCTAGAGGTATTCAAAGTAGCTGTCAACACATTCCATCTAAGAGCTATGAGCACAACTGTATATCCTGGAAGTAAGCTAGGGACTCCAGGAGGAGAATCGGGGCGTGTGTTGCCATTTTTCTTGGTCTTTCTCAGAACCAGCCCTATTAACCACTGGCCCATGGCTAATATGTCCTAGAAGCATGGCTCAAATCCCCCGAGCCATCACCTCAGTAATCCCGAGACAAGTAACTCTTCACAATGATATGAGCTACAAACCATTTTATAAAATCAAGTGTGTGTTCTAAGCTGCTGACAAAAACTTTTGGAGACTACTCCAGAAATGAATGGCACTGACGAAACCAAGATAATAAATGAAGAAGACTCATGATCAAAGCATCACTTAAGAGAAATTGGAAGCTTGATTTAGGAAAGTATTCCAGGTAGGGCAGAGGCTGGAGTTTGCATTCTGGCTGAGCTATCATGTACATTAGAAGAAGATATCTAATTTCTCTTTGGGTCTGTTTTTTCAATAGCTCTAAATTAGAGGCATTAATTTTCCTTCCCTTGTAGATTTTTGGGAAGTTTAAATAAATAACCCAACATTAATGCAAATGCTTACTTTGCTGACTGGAATTTAGTGACTTCTCCATAAATACCTGTGTAGATGAATCTAAGGTTGTACCCAAAGTAACACTATAAACACATTATAACCACAGGCTTCAAATTGCATCTCATTATCAAACATTAAAATGTCAAAGTTTCAATACCTGATGTTTATATGTTCTAGAGAGCACTACTCTATCTACTGGACTCATGATCTCATAATACTTCAATTATTATGGATTTCTCAGATATTTCAATATCAATGTTTTAATATTTAATAATTAATAGTTTTAGAGTATATTGTTAGACTTTCCTCTTTAAGCTCATGGGATTCACCCTCTTGCAATTATATCTTTATATTTAAAATCCATATTGGTTTCAAGAGAAATGAGCCATTAAACCACAATAACACAGGGTGGAAATGTGCACACGTATTGGTAAGAGAAGTCAATTTGAAAAGAGAGTACACAGAATGGTGCCAGTCATCACATTCTAGAAATGGCAAAACCAGTGAGCCAGTCAAAAGACCAGTGGCTCTTCACTGACTGAGCAGAGAAAGGAATAAAAAGACGCAGAGGTTTTTTGTTGTTGTTGTTTTGGTTTGGTTTTGTTGTTGTTTGTTTTTTGGAGCGGTCAGTGGCATTACTCTGGAAGGCAGAAAAATGTGAACGTCCCAAAACATTTGCTCAAACCCATAGACCACACAGCGCCAAGACTGAAGCCTTATGCTCAGTATAGAGGGTAGTAGATCACAGCAAGCCAAGTGACTTTGTGGAATATCCTTTGGATGTGAGTGTTGTTAACAGAGGAGGCCTGCTTATATGGGTATGCAAAAAATATGTATCTTGGTTTAGTTTCGTGTGAAAAATCAGCATGCCTTCATCTGAGGCTTAAATACCATCTTATAGTAAAGACAAACTAGGTTCATCATTGTTTATGATTAAACTTCTGTTTTTCAAGGTTTGGGCTGTGTTCCACCTGTAACCTTAACTACAAATGGTTTTGAACTGCTTGTTACATGAATAGCAATCATGTCTTTCAAAATGCTGTTCAGAACCATTTTGCAATCCTAACATTTGCTTTAAAAGGTTACATGACCACCCATGATATGACTACCTTGTTATGGCTACCTATTGTTATGCTCATTTTGCAATTATGTTGTTTCAGGTGGTCATTGGGATGAAGTTGTTTGTTTTGCTCCTATGATCCAAATTTTCCCCACCAAATCCCCCATTTGGAAAATCCCTACCCCATAGCTATAAAAGCTATATCCTCCTTACATCCAATGCTGATCCTTCAATCCCTGCCTTAAAAGGAGGCAGCCCTAGTACACGAATAAAAAAGCTTGCTTTAATTTGTTGCTTGCTTTAATTTATTTGGCCATGATGATTTGGATCAGTGGTCTTCCTCCCCACGTTTTTTGGAATTAACAAAAGTTCTTCTTAAAAACCACTAGCAACATGTTTTTAAACTTCATGTGGTTATTATTTATTTGAATTTTTATGGAAAGAAAAAGAACATTTATGAAGTCGAGCCTAGCTATTCAAAGGACGTGTACATGCCTTTGGTTGTGATGATCTATGTAAAAAGGTTAAATTCCATATTTTGCATGTATGTACATATGTACATATGAGGGTATGTTAAGGGCATCTAGCACCTGTGGACATAGGTTCTCTTCTACCTTATAGATTCCAGGAGTCACACCAAGGTCATTATCCACTGAGCCATCTTGCCAACTCTGATTGTCATGTTCTCTTTGATATGCGTGTTTTAATTATAAACTTTGAAAATTTGAAAAACACAATTTATTCCTCAGTTCTATGTTTTTAACATTTTATTTTTCAAATATGTATGTATTTATCATTTTTATAAATTATAGCTGAAATGTACAGGATTTTTCATGTGTGTACAACCAGGCTGATGATATGAATGGGTTTTGTTTTCCAGTGTATTCTCTGGGGCTTTCTCTATAAACAATAATTGAAAGAATTTTTGAAGAACACTGGTGAGTTGACTTAGATACCATCCTTGTTTTTCCTTCATGAAAATGGTGTCACTGCTTCCCATTTAGCATGATCTTGGCTTTGGGGTTAGATTAATGCTTTCATCATGTTCAGACGAAATTCATCTATTTCTTTATATAGTCTAACTTTGAACCATTTAAATATATTAACTAATGAAAATCGATATTCTTTTTTAAAGATACATTAAGTAATTCTGAGTCAGACTTAAATGTCAAATGTCAGGTTCTATGCCTCAGAAGGGTAGGGGGAAAGTATAGCACAATGTAGTCATAGTGTGGTCCTTAGATATTAGCATCAGGAAACAGGCATTCCTCAAGAGTTTGGCATAAATGCAAATCCCAAGCCCCCTCCAAGCCTACTGACTGTATCAAAGTCTCCAAAACTGATACTGGACAAACCCTTGGATTTGGATCTATGGCAAAATGTAGTAACCTAGGTTAGTTGGATTGTCTGGCCAAACAGAAAGGGCACTCTGAGTTATTAGTAGATAAAGACTTAACTACCATGCAATCTATAACTATGAGTTCACAGTAGAACAGTGGTTGTGGGTATAATAAACATCTCTTAGCTACCACACATCTTGCCATGTTTCATTCCTTAAACAATATAGGGCAAGCATCCCATCATACTATGGAGCTGAGGCTAGCAGCATGTTTCAGATCTAGGATTTCCTAAAACAGATTCCGAGAGAAAGCAGTTGTTAATTTGGGAGATGTTGCCAAAGAACATCAATAAAGGAATGGAAAGCAAGATAGGAATATAAGAGACTTGACATAAGATCTGTTGTGTAGGCAGATGTAGCTGGAGGTTAACCCTTCTGGAAAGTTCTCAGAAGGTGTTCAAGGTAAAGAAGGTAAGGTGGTTACATGTCTTTTCCAGAAAATCACTAGAACAATAATGCTCTGAGCAATGTGACCTCTTGAACATAGTGGAATGTATCATGTTTCCTTTCCTGGGGGGGAAAAACATTCAGCTAATGAGATATAGATAGTGGTAGCTTAAGGTCACAGGAGTAGGGGGGCACTGGGTGTCTCCTGCCATCATTGTGTCACTGAGGTAAGAGGCTGCTCCCTGTTCTAGCATATGAACATCTTAGTTGCATTTGATTGACAAGTTGACACAAGCCAGAATATTAGGAATAAAAACCATGGATAGCTCTTTCATTCACACGTGCTTCAGAGGGATAGACATTATATTCACTTTATCAGAAGCAGGGGAAAATGGCATTTCACGGAAAAATACTGCACCAGAGGACTATGCAGGGGGAGAGGGAAGACTCTGAAGGGAATCATATTATAGCTTTAGTGATAACAATCCTCATCAACATCACGCCAGCAAATTGCACAGCCATCTATGCTAGCACACCTTCACCAATCTGCTGTCACCCTCAGAAAGAAATGCACAGCAAGATGTCAACTGTATCCCCTTAGTACAAACACCCACTGTGATGTGTCTTAGGAGTGCATAAAATAAAGAATGATGACATGAACAGAGACTTGAAAACAACCACAGGACGCCGTCACCTATCCCAATACATTTTATTGATATTTGTTTAGAAATTTTCTACAAATATTCACTCAGATTTTTCTCTAGTCTCATCTTAGACTAGAAAATCAGTAAAATCATTGTTTTGGGGTCACCTTTTGCTTTGCCTAAGTACACAAACATAATTATTTTTTTAAAAAAAATCATTTTATCGTAACTTAAATACCTCAAGTGGTGTGTAGGCAATACTTTGGCAAGCAAAGCTACAATTTTCTTTCCTTCTATGATGCAAAAAATCTCCATAATAAATCAGGGGTTCTTAACTGTCAATTTGATAAGGAATAGACCATGAAACATTGTGAAACTGTCTTCAGACCTGGTCCTCAAGCAAAGAAACTTTGTTATTCAGGGGAGGGTCTTCACTGAAGTTCAGGAGACAAGATTTTCAACAAACATTCCTGGGTAAATACTGAAATAACTATAGGATAGTTACAGGAACATGTCTACTGAGTTAAAAATCGCTGGAGTAGTTCAGGAAAATCTTTAAGGTAATACTCAACAAGAAAATTGCTCTGGTCTTAAAAGTTTAATTCCAACAATCCCCCATAGTTTCCTTTTCTAAGGATCCCACATATAGTCAGCTGTGGTTTGAAACATTAAAAAGAACTTTCTAGAAATAATTCATGAGTTTTACACTGTGAGCCATTGATAGTAGTATGATAATTCCTCACACTGTCACTCTCCTCACCAGCCAGAGTGTAAAATACCTCTTTCCCTGTAGGCCTGTATGCACTGCCTGTCTAGGACTCTTGTAGAAGTCATATTGGCTAATAGAATAGATTTCTGTAATGTATTGCTTAAACCTGAGGAAGTCACCTTACTTGACAGCATTACAACAACTGCTCAATTCTCCTCGTTTTATTCATCACATAGGATGAACTCTAGTCACAACAGAAGTACATGACAGGAGATCAGAGACCACACACACACACACACACACACACACACACACACACACACACAGAGAGAGAGAGAGAGAGAGAGAGAGAGAGAGAGAGAGAGAGAGAGAGAGAATATATTCTTACATTGTTTATTATAGTACATTGCTATAATTGTTGACTTTTTGTACATTATCATTGTTAAATGCTTGCTGTTTCCTGTTAATGTATTCGTCTAAAATATATATTAGAGAAAATGTATTGTATATAAAATACAGGATTCAGGATTCTCTGAGGTTTTCAGTACCCTCTGGCAGGCAGTCTGGTAATGTATTCGTGCAGGAAAGGCAGGTACAAAAAGTTATTTTAAAAACCACACTGGTGAGGAAGAACGTGTGTGCACACCAAATGCTTCAGGTGTGTATGTGAAGGAGGCAATCACAAATGTCATGTCTTAAAGAGTGCAAGCATCCTTCTGGAGCCCATGGTAGTCCAGAGAAGTGACACAGAAGAAGGGTAGAAATTTTCTGTGGAAAAGTAGAGTCAGTCTCTGAGAATCTGGTCTGCTCTTAGAAAGAGCACAAGGTCCTGGACCCAAAGCAAAGTCATCCAGCAGATGTCCGTGAGGACAGCTATAGTCTTTCCTCTCTACTGTTGTTTGTGCTGATGGCTGAAGACAGATACAAATAGAGGCTTGTAAAGTAGTCCCAGCATGAGGGCTGCCCTTTAAATGTGCCTCCAAGACTTTCACTGTTACTCACATTTCTTTATGTAGATTTTTGCCAAGATGGCTTCTGAGGTAAGTGGCTGCAGGGACAAACAGGAAGAAAAACCACAGTGCCTTAGTTTTTGTATGGGTGAAAGTGGGGGGGGGGGGCAGAGAAGGGGGCAGCAACTTAAGTGTGCTAGGTCAATTAGCCAGGGAGGCACCTCAGGGCACTTTCCTGTGTTTGGAAGAGATCTGTAGCTCAGTAAGTTTTCCCCACAGGATTCCTTTGAAGGATAGACCAGACAGCATACCCTCCCTCTTCCTGCCTTCTCTTTTCAAGAAGTAATGCTCTTGTCATAACAACTAAGCCATTTAGCCACTGTGCCTTCCAGGGTGAATTTTTCATGACTGCAAGGGATTCCAGGTAAAAGGGGAGGTCATTTCAGCACTGGGACTTCAGGACATAGTTTTTATGGGTCACAAACACCTTTCAGCCTTGATGGAGCTTGATTACAATGGTTTAGTCCTAACCACCGCATCAGGAAGAGATCGTCATCCTGACAGGGGAGAAGGTGAAGAGCTTGAACTGCAGATTACAAACTTGATTTTCCTCAGGCTTTGCAGAGCATGCCTTCTTTCCCAACTCCCTGTCACGCAGCAGGAGACAGAATGGAGGCCATCTGAATAAACAGGAGGCTCGTGCATTCACCGTGACAATTTGCTTGATGGGATATATGAGAAGATCCCATCATCTAGGGTACATGAGTACCACAAGGAGTCTCTGGAACAAATTGCACATCCCTAGCCAAAGTCATAAAGGCTTATGTTTGCTTATATAACCTTAAAAGAAATGACTTCTCTCCATATATAGATCAAAACTGATTGTTTTTCAATTTGTGAGATAAAGCATGATGTCAAAAGGCAAAGTGTATGCATACCGGCCATTGCTAAATGCTTCTCATGGTCCAGCTGAGTATGTTCACAAATCTTTTGCTGTGTTAGTAAAATGGGCATATGATGAAACAGAAATATGGAATGAGGGACAAGGTAGGATATCACCCCAAATGATGCATTTTGGTTGTGTAGGAAAAAGAAAATGATATATGAAGAAACCAAACCTCCAGATTTTAGTTAATTCACCCCAAATATAGATATTGAACAGTTATCACCTAGTCATAGTCATTGAGAACTCAATGCCGGGAGTCTTTGTATAGCTGAGGAGTTACACAGTAAAAAAGTGAACAAACCTCAATTTTCTTATAACATCAAAAGTGATCTGAGTAAAAAACAGGTCAGATGAGAAAAGGGATCAGTTTTCTCAAAAGAGGCAAAGAATTTTACTGTGAGCTACTGAAAATTTACATAAAGGGGAAACTTCAGCTAAACACAGAGCAAAAGCAGAGGATAAAAAAGAAAATTAAGGTTACATCAGATAATACAATTTACTCTGAGACAGTAAAAGATAATTAGGAAATAGTGTCATTATGGGTGGGTGTGGGTGACTAAAAATACTGTGACATATATCAAATTGGGCTTTTTGTATGTTTGCATAAGTAGAGATTATTACAACAGCCATGATATTTAGTGGTAGATGTGCTGCCTTCAGCAGATTGCATGGTATAGCTTCACAACAGAGTATTCAGAATAGAAAATGGCTGGTCCACAAATCCTAAACTACTTACCATTTAACGTGTAGAGTAAGTATGCCTACCCCTGGCATAGAAGTTGGCAGGCCATGAGGAAAAGCATGGATTTCATGTCTTCCTTGGCCCTTTCCAAACCCTCACACACTCAGTGCCACAGATTTCCATACAAGCATTGCTCCTCATCTTTCCAGGCACAATGATCTCAGAGGGCTAGGTCCTAGCCACAAAGGCCTCTCCCAACCTCCAAACAGGTGTTCCGTCCAAGTTCTTAGAGTTCTTAGATCTCAGGAGTTTGGTTCACGACCTCTTTAAAAGTCTCCTTGGTCTCAATTTGATCTCTTCTCCAGTGTGCTGGCTGTCTGCTACAGATGCTGCCCTGTGACCCCTGACAGATCTCAGTTCACAACTTCTAGTTACCTGATGAACATATTCTTTATATGAAAATATGTATTTCTATATTTTAAAGATATATTTTAAACTGTGTATGTATGTGCCCATGGGCCATAGAAAAAGGTGTCAGGTCCATTAGATCTGGAGTTACAGGTAATTTTTAGTTGCCTGAGTAATAGGAACTGAGTCTGGTGCTTTGAAAGGGCAACAAGAACTCTTAACAATAGAGTCACGCCTCCAGCCCTGATAATATATGACTTTACATGCTTGCTTCAATTATATGTTAATTCTTTTAGATAAATGCTTATTAAGAAAACGGAAGTGTGTGTTGTCACAGAAGATGAAGAGAAAAGGTATTTCAGCAAAAAGGTCAATAAAAAAAAGTCCAAATAAATGATCAACCATTAGTTTAGCAGAAGGAAGATTTAGTGATAATAACAAGATGTCTGGGTAGTGAATAGGTAGATGATAGATAATAAGTGAAAGAAAAAAATATAGGAAGATAGATAGATAGATAGATAGATAGATAGATAGATAGATAGATAGATAGATAGATACTACATACATACATACATACATACATACATACATACATACATACATACATACATACATAATTTAGTGACTGGAGAAATGGCTCAGTGGTGGTCCAGAGTACACTACTCTTACAGAGGACCCTGGTTTTGTTTTCTGTACCCCTATAGATGACTCACAATTGCCTGTAACTTCTGTTCTAGGAGACCAGGCACTCTTTTCTGGCTTCAACATAATTTAAAAATAAATAAAAAAGAATACTTTTTAAAGACTGCATGCTTAGGATTTTGCTTCTTTGGATCTAAGGGTGAAAGTGACATCTGTAGAAAAGACTAATGGACTAGGACTATGGAGCTCACTGGGGTTACCTGAGGATGATAGGGTGAGGAGTAAGTAGAGATGACCTACAAATCTTAGTTGCTAAGTATTCATCTTTTCAAGATCTGAGCTACGAAAACATGTGCAGACTAGTGGAGTCAGATTCTCAGAAGCCCAAGCAATGGGTGAGCCAATGAGGAATGTTCTTAAGTACTAAGGGAACAGAAGGATCCAGAGAGTAAGGGGGCAGGGTTGTCTTTGTAAGGAGGCAGGTACACTGCTTCAGACTGTCACAGGAGGGAGGCAGGAAGTGCAGCTTCAAATGTAGGTATTTATGGATTCATTGATGTCAAAATAAGGTGATTCTACCACAATAATTGTCATCATCATCAATAATATCATCATTATTATTACTTAGAAGGTTAAAAAATCCGTTTTCAAAGATCCTCTAACAATTTAAATTCATAAGTGATTATTTTTGCCTATATTATTAGTGGAAAAGCATTTGTGACTCCAAGAAATCAATACTCAGTGTGCAAAACTGATCATCTTTTCAACTGGGAATAAAGATTCAGACATTCCAGAAGTGATGTGAGTATACATAATTGCCCTATACATTTGCTGACTACTAAAAATAACTCTGTATTTGCCTGTAGAATTCGCAAGCTAATAATGAGCAATTTCCAGCTGTGTGCTGTGACAGCAAATGTGAAAAATAAATAAATAATTAAAAGAGTGGGGGTCTAACATCCTTATAATTACATTTCTATCTACGAATTCACATTGGAAAATACTGATTAGGATTCATGCACTTACCAGTTTTTCATTGTTAAAAATCTCAATAGTATGTAACTCTGATTAAGCTTGACTATGCTACAAGTTGCATTTCAGAAGGAGAAGTACCAAATACCTCATCCTTAGGATGTCTAACTGCAAACACTAAGTGAAAAAAACCAATGGACAGACAGGATTGACAACTGGATTTTTTTTTCTTTTTGAGCATATTACACACACACACACATCCTGACTAGTTTGGAGGATAAAACTGCATCAAACATTACGCTCACCCGTGGAATCCTGAACCCCACTCACTTCATTCTGCTCAACAAAGGAAGTGTGGTGGTTTGAAAAGAGCTAAATCAAATGTGTATTTCCTGGATCTGTTTTCTCTAACACCAGATGTTCTGAGCACTTGAAATGTCACCACCTGAAGAACAGAGATAACTCTTTCAGTCATGAATTCACTGTTGCCTCTTGGACAGATTGTGGAAAAAGGATTACTCATCTGGACAAGCTGATAAGTTCAGTTTGCTATTAGGTAGGGTCACACCCCCTCCAGATTGCTTAGGCTTCTCAGAACTTATGTTAGTGTCCTGCATCTCAGCTCTGCTCTAGCCAGATAAGGCGAGATTAAGGAGGTTTCAGGTATAACTTTGATATTTCTTCCTAAAAAAATTCAGAGGAAACCAAGGTAGAACTCACCTGTTGTTTTGATATGCAAAGTCGTCCTTCAAATATGAAGACAAATCTCAGAAAGAAAACTCAAACTTGAATCAATATTATTTTTAACTCCAAATATCCTAAAATTCAACAGAAATCAACAATTCCAACACATGGTGATGCCTATTCACACCTCCATCTCTGTATCTGTCTTCTAATCTTGTTCTCTCTATCACACATAATCTACCTATCTGTCTGCCCGTCTATCCTGTTTATTTATCTATCTATCTATCTATCATATACCTATCATTGATCTACATTTACCTACCTATCATCTATCTATCTATCTATCTATCTATCTATCTATCTATCTATCTATCTATCTATCATCTTTCTATCTTCTATTTCTCTATTTAATCACCCACTATCCACTTATCCTCTGTTATTGTATATCAGGTGTCTTATTAACAGATACTGTGTTTGCATTTGAAAGTTTCCTCCATAGGCTTACATATCAAAGTTTTCCTCTCCAGATGGTGGTGCTACTGTCAGAGATGGTAGAAAGTTAAGGAGATCAGGTGAAGTTAGAGGAAGTCTGTCCCTGGGGATATGCTTTGGGAATGCCTATTTTGCCATGACTCTTCCTGCTTCTCTTTGTCTCCTGGCCACCGCTAGACAAATAGCTTTCTTCTGCACATCCGCACTGCCATGATATTTGGCATCTTATTGGGACCAAGTTAAACAAACCAGCTGGCCACAGACTGAAATCTCTGATACCAACACTCCAAACAAATCTTTCCTACTTTGATTCAGAAGTCACTTTTAGGACAGAGCACACAGCAGCCACTTATCCATAGTGTTTTGACCAATTACAACTCGCTGTATTAACTATTATATAAAGAAGTTTCTCTGATTAAGGCTAAGAACACTGAGTGCTAGCCTGTGTTGTAGAAGCATAAATGCTTGTAAGGCATTTTGACATGTCCATTAGTTAATTTACCCACAACCATAATAGATCCCTCCCTAGGGCCTGTGACCTCAGCCATGAGATCTGAGCAGGTTTACAGCACAGGACATGTCTTCCTAAGGAGTAGGCCTCATCTCTATTCAGAAAGCACTTGTTTTCCCTGACAACAATGACACTACTATTGCATCACTGGGCAGTATGAAGCACATACTGAAAAGTACATAGTTGAGTATACAAAAAAAAAAAAAAAAATTATTCATTTTCCAAAAGTGAACACCTCTGTGTAGCTAGCACACAGCAAGAAAAGGGTCCCATTAGCTCCAAGGTGTGCTCTTGGCCTGATATAATTTCTTTCCTGATTTCTGGTGGCACAGATTCACTTTCTGTTGTTATATTGCATCTCAGCACAGTCTTCCTCTTCGTGGTCTCTGAAATCAGGCTTTCAGTTTGGTCTTGGAGCTGTAACTGGAAGTATTATCATTTAGTAATTTGTTGTTGGGCACTATGTAACACTCTCACTACATCATTACCATGTCCAGTCTCCACAACCACCTCCTGAACAGGCACCTTTGTCATCTTTAAGCAAGTTAAAACACTTCAGGTTAGAGAGGTTAATATGTTTTAAGTTAACTCGAAATAACCACTGGAGCCATGACGCATGATTTATGTGGTTACAAGCTCCAAGTTTTCCCCATATAGACTAAGAAGAATAATAAACCAGTCCAAATGTTCTGAGATAACCAAAGCCAACAGGATCTGAGCTTAAGAAACACTGTCATTCAAACGTGGTGTCTGATGACTTAGCTGTGATTATATGCTCATTTGTTAAGCCCACAATGCCTTTGAGATTAATATAAATAGTGGCTACTCTCCTAGCTAGGAAATTTGGTATTAGATAAACTATAAAATGACATACAGGGCTATGATATATGGTTCAAGAATCTTTACATTAAACAAATAAAATTTAGTCACCCAAAGGTAGAGTGTTTTACAACCACCAGTAAAGAAGAAAAGATTAAATAAACCAACATAACCCATCCCTCAAGACTTACATTAGCACAAGAAAGAATGAAGACAGTTCTCATAATGGATGGTACTGGTTTGAGAAAGTGTTGCTGGGCATATGCTAACGTTTGGATGCCACTGTACTCTATGGGGCAGAAGACTTGGCAGCTGCAGTGAGGTAGGGTAGGAGGAATGCACAGACACATGCAAGAAAAGGAGAAAGCTGGGGGGGATGTCACCAAGATGTTACAGAGAGCTGTTTTCGCAACTATTTGCAGTGACAAAAGAAGTTAATGAGGATGCTGTATTGGCAGAATACAGTGATCTAATGGCATTACAGGAGGGTTTTCAGCTGTGATCATGGCATTAGAGTTATGCTTTTAAAAACCACTACCTCTCAGAAGTGCAAACCCACTGAAGCTATAGATGAAAGTGTCAGATCTCGGAGTCCCTTGACAGCCATCAGTGCGGGGTGGTGCTGAGGGCAGAGACGATAGTCATTATAGCTGTGATGGGTACCTCAGCTTCAGTACACTGCTCTATCTATTTTAATATATTTTCCAGTATCAAAAAAAAGAAATGTAAGATAAAAGAGAGATGAAGAGGGACCGTTTCTCTAGAAACAGTGATCCCGTGTTCTTTTCCTTGATTGAGTTGTTGTGCTTTCCTAGGTAAAATATATTTTGCATTTAGGATATACTAAATCAAAGATTAAGACAGTTGTCACTTCTTCACAATTTAGCCTCACTTTTTTTCTTACAGGAAAGCACATTAGAAAGTGATTTCTTTCATGGGTAGAAGCCACAATATCACTAACATGACAGACGCAACTACCAACCTAGAGGAGGCTGAAAGAAGTTTAAAACAATTGAAACTGAGTAATTTTATTCCCACAAACCACCTACAGTGTCGCTATAATATGCTAAAGAGTTTTCACACAAAAGATATCAGGGAAATTTTTAAGAGTGAATAATTGATGATAAATAATCACTTTTCTTAGAGAAGTTGAATTCTGAGAACACTCAGGATAGATCTTTGCATGACAGGACATAGCTGACAGCTGTTTTACTTCAGCTATGGATATTTCCCTTTCATTCCATGTTAAGATGTGGCACATTTATTGTGGATATTTCACATTGATTGTTACTCAAAGGTCACCACTTTTCTCAGCAGCATGAGTGAGTGATCCAAGCTCTTGGAATAAAAATCAGAAAATGAGGTTAGTGGCTTTGCTAGAACACTGAGATAATTGATCATCAAAAAAACCCAACTATCTTCCTTAATATGGACAGAAATATTCTGACTCTTTGCAATCAGAATAAAATAGCTGTAGTAAAATGTTTCTGGGAAAGTAGAAAGGACAGAAATGGAAAGATTTTGGCTGAGAAACATTAAAAATCTTTTCTTCCCACTGTTTCAAAACCCCAAATATAAAGCTTCATTAGAAGTTTCTAGATCTTCATGATGAGCATGAATGCAAGCATGAAGGTAAACCATGGGAATGGTTTCCTGGTAGGGAGAACACTGGGTTTTTGAATTGGTTAGAGTTCAGCATGAGGCCAGGGCTATATGTATCTATAAGATTAAATATTCACAGTATCCTGTACCAAAGCACTATGAAGAGACACAAATATAAAGGGGCCCAGTGCACTGTACAAGTTAAACATGAATAATTACAAAGTTATTTTCAGCTGCAAAGAAAACCAAACTTTATGGTTCTCAGTTGCATGACAGGTTTTGCAAGAATTTTTCAAGCAGATCAATAAGTGCATGACCGGAGACATGAGTCTCTAAAACTATCATTTCGAAAGTGGAAATGAATTGCTGAGGGATGTAATGTATTTTAAAATATACTAAGACAAAACAGCTAAAACCAATTTATGATTTCAGCGGTCTACTCAAAGGAGACTGGTATCTCCTGGACTAGGCCCTTGGTTTGACTCTGGATAAGAATTACAGATAAATCTGCTTTAAGAAAATTCACCTAGCATGTATGTCTTTCTTCTTGAATATATTCTATGCTTCCTTAAGTTTTTAAGCAATTTCTAAAATAATATCAAAATGTACTTTATCTTTAACAATGCATAAAAATTAAACTTGGTCATGTTTGGTTATACACTAAATTTCTGGGCTCTCCCACCTCTGGGTCCTGGCTTTCCAGGCAGTGTCAGAGGTAGGTTTCCTCTTATGGTATGGGTTTCAATTTAAGCCAGTCATTGGTTGGTCACTACCACAATTTCTATGCCATCTTTACCCCAGCACATCTTGTAGGCAGAACAAATTGGAGCTTGAAGGGTTTGTGGTAGGTTGGTGTCTCAAATCCCTCCACTGGACAACTTGTCTGGTTACAGATGATCAGTTCAGGCTCTGTATCCTACCTTTCTAGGAGTCTTAGCTTAGGAAACCTTCACATATTCCTGAGAGTTTTCATTGCACTAAACCTAGCTCTTTCCAGAGATGCCCCTGATTCCAGTTGTCTCTCCTAGTATTCTCTCCATCCATCCTCACCCCCAAGTCAAGAAAGTAATTACTACTGATATTCTGCTGTTACTAGATTTGTGCCTAGCCAAATTGTCATCAGAGAGGCTGCACCCAGAAACTAATGGAACCAGACGGGGACACACCATCAAACATTAAACAGAGTTCAGGCAATCCTGCAGAAGAGGGGAAGGAAGGATTTCAGGAGTCAAGGGGTTAAGGAAAACCCACAGAATCAAGAACCCTGGGCTCATAGGAGCTCACAGAGACTGAACCAATAACTGTGGAGCCTGCGTGGGACTGACTTAGGCCCTCTCCTAAATGTTAAAGGACAGAGGCTGTCTCTGACTCTATTGCCTGCTTTGGTAACCCTTTCCTTCTACTGGGTTGTTTCCACCAGTGCCAGTGTTAATAGAAGAGGAGGCACCTAGTCTCACTGCAACTTGATATACCATGGATGGCTGGCTGATGTCCGTGGGAGGCCTGCTCTTTTCTGAAGAGAAATAGAGAAGTGGATTGGGAGGAGGGAGAAGGGAGATAAGAGAGATGGCCTTGGAGGAGAGGAGGGAGGAGAAACTGCAAGTGGAATGTAAAAACAAACAATAAATAAATACAAAAAAATAAACATGCTTTGCTATTTCACTTTTCAGTGGCATACACTGAGTAATTGTCTAGCCCAATGACCCATCATGTTCCCTTTGCAACTCTCTCTCTGCTGGCTGATGAGGATTATGTAACCCACCATTTCCAGCCTTGCTCAAGAAAGAAACTTTTTTTGTGCTGACATATTTTTATCTTCCCCTTCTATTACTCTTCACTCTTTTAAGGATTTTATAATTTGTGAATCTTGCAATCTAAGCAACCTTCAGATGCTTTTTGCAAACAGAGACAGTGAAAATCAAAAGTAGGTCCCCAGTTGAGTTTTATAAATAAAACCTGAAATCAAAACAAGGCACAGACAACACTTCTGTTAAAGTGAGGCGCTACTCATCCCTACTCCTCAATGCAATGCTCTTTGACTGTCCATTGGTGGGAGTATTCTGCCATTCCTGGATGAATGTAAGAGACAGCTCAATTAACGGATCGCACATATCAGGAGGATGAAAAGCAGGCTTTAGGTGCCTAAGAGTAAAAAGAGTGGAGGTTAAAGGAAACTCCGAGATTGGGGAGGAACAATTCATACCTCAGACTGGGCTTCTATGAGATAATAAGTCATAACGGGGCCTAATTTCACACACAAGCCTCATTCAATCAAAATACAATAGAGCGGGGAGAAAAACAATTTTAAACAAATGTAGCCATTTGTTGTTGCTCAATAACTGGATTTTCTGGTTTTGAGCTTTATTTCACTTTCAGATTCTGGATATAGCAAGAGCACTCCCTCGTTGCTTGAGTCTACATGTCAATACAACGAGTACAGTTCAGGTTTGTTTTTGAGAAGGAAAACAAAATAAATTAGAGCTGATGTGATGAAGCCCATTCCTTTATGCTTTCTGGGGCTGCTTTGAAGTGGAGTGATAGAATTTTAAGGCAGGATACTTCTATAGAAAATGCCGCAGCTTAGAGATCTTCTAAGACATCCTCATCCTTTCATGGTGTCCTGCTTTCCTCTTCTCAGGCTAAGGAAGTCACCTCTGGCGCTCAGCTATGTTCTTCACAGAAGTATTAAGAAACTTCATGTTCAAATTCAGGTTGGAATGTACTTTCAAGAGAAAACCAACTAAATATAACTATGCCTTACAAGATGAGAGAACAGCAGTGTTTCTAGAATACGCTTCAAACTTTCTATGATTCTGTATTGTTCCAGAGACTTTGGAATTATTAGTTTCTTTTTCAGTAGAAAAGAACTGAGCTTTGATATTTCTGTCCTTTGGTTGTGTCTCTGGAATTCACCATGATATGCTCAGGTGTAGAACTCATGAAATGTGAGGAACTTGGCATTGGGTTAAAATTGATGGACAATGTTTTACATTTTATGAAAAGACTTAATTTTATAAATTTTACCCTAAGGCTTCTATTGCCAACGGAAATAAGCTACATTTTTTATTATGCCCTGGGCTCGGACTTTCAAAGGATGGTGATTATTATAAACATTTCTCACGCCAAATTGCAGTGATATGTTTATTCCTGACAGGGTAAAATTCAAGGGAAACAAAACTTGACTGTTTTGAACTGATATTAAAACTGTTCTGAGAATTAAGTGGAAGTCTGGAACAGCAACAAGAATATGTGACCAAGGCATAATTCCTGTCCAAACTGGGCATGTAATTCCTGTCCAAATTTTTCTGAGTAGGAGAGGGGCAGGGTGCTGTCGGGAGAGCACCATGGGTCACTACTTCATGAAAACCCAGGACTAATTTAGGATGACATGCTGGTTTATTTATCGGATCCGTCTTCCTTAGTGGCTTTCTGTGTTTCTCTAGCTGTTTACAAACTTTCTGCTATTCCCTAGAGCAAGCACTTACAAAGAGGGCTTGCTCATGTTAGCCTCCATTCTTTTCAGGCCTGAATCAGAGAACTGACAAATGAACCTGGAAGGCATTGTGACCGCACATTTCAGCTCTTAAGAGGTGGAATGATGGGCTATTTCTTTCATGCTTTGTGGGATGCTGGTCTTGTAAATGTTCTCCAATTAGTTTTCTTGATTCTTGAATAACATTTCCTTGAAGAATTACTCTGTGACTCTAATTTTGATCCTTTTAAATTTATATCAACGGTGGTAAACATTATTACTTGCATATTTTTATTAGAATAACAGCTTCATTTTATGGATTAGTTCTTATTTATATTTTGACTTCTTTGTGGATCCAATTTAAGTTTTAACTAGCCTTCCATCCACATGCTTTCAGATGAGGTGTTTTCCTGGTTTACAACTTTCTGAGACTGTGTAAGTGGCTTTGATAGTTTGCTGACTGAAGATGTGAAACCTGTCAGTGTCAGCAATATAGGACTGGTATCTTTAGCGGAATCACTTTTCAGATTCAGACATAGGACTGGTACAGGTTCTCAGGATTTTATGAGACAGGCAATTATTTTTAATCTAAAGGCAGATAAAACATTATACATTTAAAGTCATGGTAATACTAATATAAACCAAATAAAGTTATAAAGCAGTAGCTTCGGTTTCACATCCATCTCTATGAGAAATTAGTTAACTTAAACAGAAGTTTCTATCGCGATAGCTAAGTCCTCAATAAAGAACAACCATCATCATTGCTCTTTTCATATTCTGCTTTGTCAGAAATTAACTGAAAACTAGAGGTTTTGAGTTATATTTTATTTTGCTTTAAAGTAAGATGCTAACTGAATTAATTTGAGTATAACACCAAGGAAAGCAGAGGAAGCTCCTACGGAGTAAAGACCTGAGTGAGTATGTGCTGTTGACACAGGCACAGCCATGTCAGGGATCCCATAGACTCAGACTAAGAGGGATGGCACATCTTCCTTGAGGAGATGGGCAGTGTGAGTGTTAATAATATATTAAAAAAATGTCCTCCTTCCCCGGTCAATATTGATGGCCCTACTACAGAGCTTGCTCCTGCTAAGATAAATTAAACCTGTATTCATTCCACAGCTGTGTACCTTAAACCCTGCTCCTTGTTGATCTGTATGCAATAATCCTGTTTTTTGCTCAAATCCATATAATGAACAGTAAGCTTTGAGGGTGCTGCAATTTCTCCATCAAAGAGACCAGTACACACAACCCAGTTTTTCTTCTCCTTTTCTATGAATTGACCTGTGTCTCCTTTTTCTTCATTCCCTCCCTTCCACAGGCATCTAAGTCCAAGTTCCTGGGGCCATGCAAGGAAAAGGCATAACACAGAAGAAATTTGCTGACAGTATCTAAAACATATTATAAGAGGTATGTAACTGTGATGAGTGAGTGATTCATGCAACAGCTTGGCAGATGACAACACTGTTTTTCCTGGACAGAGATCCTTGCCTCTTACCTGGGAACTTTGGGTAAATATATACCCTCAATAAATGTATACTGTTAAGCTCCCCTTTATAACCCAAAAAGAGCTTAAGCATCTTAAAAAGAAGGATGTTTACCAGGATACGCAATGGCTACTTTAAAAAAAAAAATTCTGAGGAGGAGATAACATGCGTCTTCAAGTTTGTCTGATAACACAATGAGGTTTTAACAACTGTTATGCAAGAACAGCAAGGCAGTTGATGTAATTTGTGAAATGTTAGCAAAAGAAAATACATGTGGACTTTTATTAGCAGTGGAGATAGATGTTTTCCCCACTGGATTTTTCAGATAACTCCACATGACTGTCTATTTCTAATTTGTAAGAGAAAAACATCAGATGAAAATATTCTAGCCTGTTTGATTAAGTAACTCTTGAATGGACTTAATGCTCTAAGAATAGAATTTGGAAAACACTAACTTAACATGTGTTTGCAAGTTCAAATTACTTAAGTTCCATCTTGCATCTGCATCCAAGGCCATTGTTGCTCAGTATATTTTATATTATCATGTTGGGATCTTTCCAGCAACGGCCCTCTACAATCTGCAAAAGCTGAAATGTGTTATTAACAAGCAAAGTTTAGTTGTTGTCCCTATAAGAGGTCTTAGAGAATCTTAAAAACTCCATCATGCTTCAGGCTTCAATGCTTAATCCATATAGTTTATACTAAAGTAAAGCTGAATGCTTGAAATAAAAGTAGTAAGACATATTTTAATAATCATAAAAATGTAAAATTCAAATAAATTATAAAGATAGCATATTTAAAAGGAATGTACTAGCATACATAGATGCACACATAGCATGAATTGAAAAAGGGGAAGTGTATTGTGTGTGATATCTGGAGAAGACCATTTTATTTCAATCTTATACAAATTCAAGCAGAAATCTACGGTTATGATGGGGAGATTTTTAAAAATTATTATTATGAGTACAAACCAACTTCTCAAGTTGTCAGAGTTACAAACAGTACTGTATTATATATAATAGTGACTTCAGTGGAAAAGATACTTCTATATTAGATAACATATCTAATCAAAAATATGTCTTCCTGAGTTAGAATCCTTTAGGAAAATTTCAAGCACTATGGATTTTGCTGATAATATACGTCAAGCAAACAAGTACAAATCTAATAATCAGTAGAAATAAAAATAAGTGAAATGGCTAAATGACTGAAATATATAGGCAGGAATAGCTATCCTCCCACCTTCCCTACATGAGGAAGTAGGTGTTGATTTTTGCTTGATCACAATTAATTTTCTAGCAACAGCCTCTTACAATTATGTGCCATCAAAGTGAGTTCATGGAAAAACCACACAACCTAACTTGCTCCAGAAAGACTCTCAGAACTTTTAAAGAAGCAAGAAAGGACTATCTACCTCCCCCACTTTGAAAAGCTTCAGTAGCTGGAGCTTCTACGCTAAGTCAACTAAAATGCTAAGAACAAACCTTTAGTTGTTCAAAATCAAGTTAGCACAGAGATGACCATGTGGATGCTCAAACCTTCTCTTACTAAAGCCATTCCTTCCCCTGGAAGTCCAATTGCCAGAGTAAGTCTATTACTTTATGAATCCAAACTGATTGAAAGTAGGTTTTTGATCATCTGAAACTACAAGGGGTAAATGTGGATTATGCCATGATGGTTCTATAATGATTAACTCCCAAATCTAAACTCTTACCCAAGTGTACATGTTAGAAAACACTCTGCACAAATGAATTAAAAATAAGTCTCATAGTACTAATCATTTTCCCTAATTATCATCAAAGTAGGATTGAGAAATAGACCCTCCAGAGGAGGTATTTCCAAGACAGTGCAGATATCAGTCTTGGCATCTATGAAGGACTGATGCATGTTCTCTCTGTATGTATGTGTGTTTCTATGTATATTTGTATGTGAGTGCATAAATCAATCAGTAGTTGTTTCCTGACTGGAGCTGTAGGCTTGATGACTAGATTGACATTCTGGTTGAAGAGTTTATTCTCTACTTTGTCTGTGTCCTTGCCTTTCATGAAATTTAATTACAACTATGTAACAATTTCTTATCACAGGGCTATGAAATAAGGCAATTGGTGTCACTTATGAACAAAATTAATGTACCTCTCTAGTGTTCTTTTCCTAATCTGTTTGGTGCCTGGAAGCCATATTTTGAGATTGCAGTATCACAAAGAAGTAGGTGATTTGTCACTCTGGTTTATCAAGTAACCAATTTTATTGACACACAATGTCAGACATACTTTTAGAGAAACAAATAAGATTTTGCTATGTTTGGCCATTTAACATTCAGTGTTAATTTGTTATGGTACATAATTAACCTATATCAGTTAACCTACATAATACCTAGAAAGACTTGCCACACTGAAAAGTAAACTTAAACCATGAAAGATATTAGCTTCCTCTGAAATTCTAAGGTAGGACTAATGCAAGTTCCTAACATTGTGGGAAGCGATAGAGAAACGGCTTAGAGTATAGATCTATGTAGGAAATGCAGGGCTTTGCTATGCATTAAGTCAGAACCAGAGTACCAGGGCTTGCATTTTATAGCCAACTAAATTTAACCGTAAATTTGCCTTCCCAAATACACTAGCATCATTTTTAATTTTTCAGAATTGATGAACTGGTAAGCCACAGACATCTGTGGCTTAGCCAATAGCCCTTTAAAATTTAATTAAATTTTTTAATATTAAAGGTACAGAAGATTTCCGTCATCACAAGCATGTGGGAGGTGTTCCTCATTCACTCCTGTGTTAGCACCTGGATCCTTTGGCATTTGATTTCTTTGATGTAAAACCATGTTCCCTAGATATAATTCTTCAACATAAAAAATTACCAGGCAATTTTGGAAGCAACACTGGGTCTTTCAGTTGTCCTTAGAGCATCCCCTCATGTATCTGAGAAGCAAATATGAAAAGTGCCTGGGAGTCCTGAAAGGGTTAAAGCTTGTGGACACTGCTTACAGCTGACTTTCAGTGACTGTGCACTGTGATAAACTGGCTCAAGTTGAAGGCGAGTTCTGTGGACTCTGTATTATTGCCAGGTGTGGAGTTTTATCCCCTTCCCATATGCTTGGCAACAGGGAGGCTATCTCTGTGGCTTTATCCCAGCTTCCTGGAGTAAATTTGCCTGACAGGAACAATCAGATATCAACATTATCTGAATGGATTATCCTCATTTTTCAAGTATATGACCAGGTTCTCCTATTTTTGAGCGAAGAAGAGTATATTTTTAAGCAACTCACAATATTATAAAGTACTATTCATGAAAAGTTCAAAATATTTACTTTCACTGGGAACTAAAAAGCCAAGTGTTTTTTAATAGAACCAATATATACGAATAATTTTCTGAAGAAAATATAACCGTTATTCAAAATAGAAAAAGATGGACTATTGGAGATTTTTTTTTCTTTTACTTGCTACTTTGCTTAATAAAACACCACAAGCATTTTATAATAAATGTCTGTCTCACTTCAGAAATGGCATACTTATTTTTTTGCATGGTCAGAGTAACATGAAATATAGAGTGTGTTTCAGATTCCTGAGCAGGTAAGTGTAAGCAGTCATGCTTTTATATAATAATAACTGAAAAAGAAGAGAGTGTAACTGTGGAAAATTAGTTGACAATGGGAGAAGAAAGCTACTCTGAGTGTGAGGGACAACACACACACACACACAAGGAGATGTTGTAAGATAAGTCTCAGATGGAAACTCATACACACACACACACACACACACACACACACACACACACACACACACACACACACACACACACACACACACACACACAACTCCAGGGGGTCTTACTGGGCTTGGCAATAAGATCAAACAGAAGACAGGGTAAACTACTAAGAACACCACGAAGTGTTCATCCCTTTCTAAAACGGCCATAAATGCAAAAGCAAGGGCAAATCAGGAGGAAAGTATGAGATAAACGTGTTGGCAGTGAGTCCTAGGCATGCAGCAAAATCAATTCGAAACCTGGGCTTGTATTTCTTAGGGTGTTTCACCGGTAAATCCATGCACACTAGCTGAATACATATAATGTTTAAGAACAAGCTGGGCCATAGGCACAACTTACCTAATGATTTCTCCCCCTTAGCTTTCAACCTGCTCTTAAGCAGATTTCCATCATTATGAAAGCACTTCAGGGCAGACAGAAGACCAGAGACCCCATTGCTGAGTCAATTCGTTTTGCAAATGAAGTAAATAAGTCCACAGGGTTAATAAATGGGAAGACAATGATTAGTTCATTGATTCTGAACTCCAAACTTGGTGTGGCTTGTTAAAATAGATCACTAGCATGTCCCTTTAAGGTACTGTTTTTAAAATTCCAAGGAATATTTACTATTATGAATGATCTGACAACTCTCGTTTCTTTCCAGAAGAGACACATAACAGCACAGTACTGTTTGACAGTATCTCCTGCTCTCAGGCATGCCGACTCATATGCTATGTCAATTAACACAGATGGATACAAATCCACTCAGCTCGGATGCTCCAAATGGTTACTACATAAGAAAGATCAGGGAATGCATCATACATCCATAAAGTTTGTATTGCCATGTTTGTAATTAAATCTCATACTCAGGGGTAAAGGAACTGTGTTTATGTTCATTTACCTCTTTAGACTCCCAGAGATCTCTAGGGATTCTCCATCAGAACATTTGTGTTTGAAATGCTTTGGTTGAAGATCTTTGAGACTGAAGTAAGTTACCAGAAAACAAACCAGCAGACAAACAAACAGAGCAGGGTTTTGTTTTGAGGTTAGTGGATAGGGACCAGGTCCCTATGACTATCTTGTTAGATGACTCTTCTGTTATGTGTTTAAACTCTTCTTTAAAATTCTTTTTATATTTCTGCCTTTCTCTCCCGCTCTCCCTTCCTCCCTCCATCTACCCATCCCCCTTCTCTCTTTCTCCCTCTCTCCCTCCCTTTATCTACATACCCCCTGATGTAGGATGTCTTTGTATATTCTGAGCATCCTATTAGATAATAAAAGAACTGCTTTTGGCCTATGGCAGAGCAGTTTAGAAGCAGGTGGGAAATCTAAGCATAGATAGAGAGGAAAGAGGGTGGAGTAACAAGGAGACATTGCAAGCAGAAGCCAAGAGAACAAGATATAAACGTAAAGGTAAGCCATGAGCCACGTAGCAAAACATAAATTAGTAGAAACCGGTTGAGTTAAGATGTAAGAGCTAGCTAACAAGAAGGCTGAGCCATAGGCCAATTAGCATGTAATTAATATAAGACTTTATATGATTATTTGGGACTGCTGGTCTCGATCTGAAGGCTAGTCTGGGCCAGAAATTCATACTACAATCCCACCCCCACCCCGTGTGTGTGTGTGTGTGTGTGTGTGTGTGTGTGTGTGTGTGTGTGTGTGTGTGTGTGTGGTGCACACCTACGACTGCACACACATGTCACAGCATTCATGTGGAGGTCAGAGGACAATGTTTAGGAGTCAGTTTTCTCTTTCAACCACATGGGACCCTAGATTGAACTAAGGTCATCATCCTTGAAGACCAGTGCCTTCACCTTCTGAGCCATCTCCTTGGCCAATGTGTTACATTTTTAAAAATAAATTTTTAGATAGCTCACAGATGCCTGAGCTTAGGGCATGGCTACTAAATACAGTGGGAAATACATACTGAACCTTTATTGTTACCAGGAAAGCTGGAAAATTTTTAAAGATGAATTATGAATTAGACAGAGAGATTATGTGAGCGTGGGTGGGTGAAGGCACATATTTATTCAGGTATTTCTTTGAAACAGGCTTTCTAACTTGGACCTGGTGCTTGTTGATTATACTAGGCAGGCTGTTCAAAGAGCTACAGGGATCTGTCTCTACCTCCCCAGTACTGGTGCAACTAGTGTGCTCCACTATGTCTGACTCCAAGTGTGTGTTTGGGATTGAGCTCACATTCTTATGCTTATGTGACTAGCACTTTACCAGCTGAGTCGTCTCCTACCTCCTGGACAATAACATCTTAGTGGTAAGGTCTGTAGAGTATATTGTGATCACAGTGTATATAAAATAATGAAAATATATGGGGAAGTGTTTAACATATTAGCAGCTGGGGAGTCTGGCAGGTACATAATTGAGTTCTCAGCCATTGTGACTACATTTTGCAACACTAAAATTAAAATTTAAAAAAAAATCAACTTCATCATGAAACTATAGCATTTGCATTTCAGATCAGGGTTCTGCGGGCGTCTCTTATTTGTGAGTCCTGTTTTGTTTGCCACATTTGTTGACATGGTGCTGACAATTGCCGGCTAATATCCTTTTAAACCCAAGCTGTAAAACATGATCATAGTAATGTCAGAGGTATATGAAAGAATATTGAAAGTGGGAAGGTGCATGAAAATACATTTTTCAACTTGTAAATGAAAGCAGGAGAGCAGAGCACACAAAAATTTTTGAAGCAGACATGAGAATACAGCTGTTTTCATCATGTAAAAAAAAAAAAATCCTTATATTTCCCCAACATATATAACTAAAAAGTGAGCAGCAGGCATTTGGCTGTCAAAAATATATCAGTGTTACATTGTGTGCAGCAGTGCAGACAGATAGCAAGGAAAATCTGTGAAGCTTCTCGAATGTCCTATCTGAAAGTGAGGCTGGATTGGAGCTGTATTTTAATGTACTCACCTAGTTATCTTCACTTTCCCTGTAACAGTGATGGTAACTGACAGTGTAATTATCTTTCAAGGACTGACCTGGTCTAAAAAATATTCTTCTAGCGTGTCACACACTGTTGATATTAAACTGGCGACATGAGAAGCCATCTGGAAGAAATTTGGGCATAAGGAAGTTTAGGGGATATAATCCAAGCTGGGTTTTGGCTGATTTACTTCAGTTCACTCAAAACTCATTTAATAACGTGAAATAATACACATGGAAAGAG
This sequence comes from Phyllotis vaccarum, assembly GCA_033318265.1. Taxonomy (NCBI): domain Eukaryota; kingdom Metazoa; phylum Chordata; class Mammalia; order Rodentia; family Cricetidae; genus Phyllotis; species Phyllotis vaccarum. Next base: position 169,796,674 of record JARWLC010000001.1, on the reverse strand, counting down.
GAAAGAAAAATGCTGTGCTTTGTTCCAGTGTTGATTAAATGAAATCATATGCATGGAAAATGGCTTAAGAATCCCCCTGTGCACACCATGTTTATATCGATCATTTTGGGTTTTTTTTTTTTTCTAGTAAGACAGACAGCATACTCTATTTCTGCTTTCACACAACTTTATGAAGGTTTTAAGAGGCATGTATTTCAAAAAAAAAAAAAAACCCACACGCACTTGGAAAAATATGCAATAAAATAAAAAAATATATGTTTGAGAAGTTAATAACATACTTGGTTAAATTGTTTATCCTTGTGAAAAATTACAGTTTTCTTTTCAACTCAAAAATATATTTCCTTAGCTCTCTACTAAGCTGAGATACACTCCTTAACAGTTTTAACATCAAAAGGTTATAATCCATTTTTAAAGAATGTGTGCTAAATATTCTTTCATATTTTGCTCAATGTTTGCAAACCTCAAATAAAACTTGAAGAAAAGACAGATATTTAGAGAAAAGCTTTCTAAGGCCATTAATTTAGGGCAGGAGGAGATATTCACATCTAGATTGTGACCTTGTGGAGTGGCCATGGACAGGCTGGAAAATATGTATAAAGTCCTGAAAAGGGCAGGGGGGGGCATAATCTGTCTGCCACAGTTGGAAAGTCTTTGATAGGAAAGAAAACAGAAAAGTGAGGGAAGGGTGTTCAGAAAATCACTTCCTTTAATCTTTCTCTTGGTTTGACAAGTTATCAAGGCAGGAATACAACATCTATGATTTTTGATCTACTTAGCCCATACTTTCCGTAAGCATCACCACACCCTTACCCACATATAGGCAGGTACACAGACTCAATCAGACAGATGCGACAGCCCCAGTGTGCCATCCAGTCACATATAGCAATAAAGATAAGCTACTGGGAGCTTAGAGATAGTTCAGTGGACCAAAGCATTGCACCCAAGCATGAGGACCAGAATTAAGATCTCCAGAAAGACCATAAAAGCTAGGCAGGCATAGCAGCCATCTGGAATTTCATTTCTCTGAAAGCAGAGTCAAGGAATCCCTGTGGTAAACTGGATAGCTAGACTAGCCCATTAGTTTGCAATGGGTTCAGCAAGAGACTCTGCCTGAATAAACAAAGTAGATTATAATCAAGGAAGGTACAAGACATCAAATTTGAGCCTCCACATGCACAGGCACACCACCCTAGACATGTGTACCCCTCAACACAAAGGAACATCTATCTATACATGCATATACAACACACAAATGCCTTACCAAGAAGCTATTTTTTTAAAGCAGGGCTGTAGTAAGGTTTTCCTTAGTCATTCCCAACAAATAAGAGCATCATAAAAGTTGATGCTGCCTGAAACATTTATAAATTCATATTTAGAAACTATGGCAATGAAATCCAACAATCCTGTAACACACACTACACCTTTCAATAGGAATTTCCTTTTGACATGTATCTAAAACATGATATTTTATAATCTCTACACTCAGATATAGTTAAGAGAACATCAGGAGACCTGGAAAGATTTTATGCTCTTAATCATAGCTGCTGGCTAGAAATGTGGTGGGAAATGGTCCTTTTTTCATAGTCATTAATGCTGAATTCACACATGGATTTCATTTTCCACATCACACACTTTTAGGAAGGCTCCTGACTCCCAAAGGGATCAGAATCCAAGCTGATACAAAGACAGCTTTCAAAATCACTTGTAGTTGCATCCAGGAACACTGAACTAGAGATACACCAAAAACTTGGGATTCTGGGAGTTGGGCGTGGGCCATTAGGCATTAGTCATACAGAAATGTAACTAGATTCTTAATAGGTTGACTGTCTATATATACTCCAAATACCATTTCTGTTTATAACTTCATTAGGAGCATCTTGTTTCCAACGGTAAGAGAGAAATAGATTCCAGAAATAAATCAGACTTGGGTTTATGCTGAGTCAACACACAGCAGCAGAGAACTCCATGACAGGAAAAGTTTATTTGCCAATTGTTGGGACCTGCTAAACAGTTGCCTCTTGTTCAACGTGGGGTGTCAAAGCGTGATGCTGCAGCCGCTTGGAGAAGACAGCAGTGTGCTCTGCTTTGATTTAATTCCCCAGGCATCCCTTAGGCTCACACTGCTGTAGAGAAAGAACAGTGGCTTCCATTTCAGTGCATCTTATCGCGAAGCTTACTGATGAATATCGCAGAATAAAATAGCCAAAGCCACACCGCTATCTCAAAGATCCACTCAAGCTTCTTCATTCTTTACACTTCACCCTCTTAATCAGTCTTTTATTCAAACCAAAAATGTTTTATGTTCACAAGCAATATAGATGGCACACTACTAAGGACAAAATGATGTTGGGTGACATGGAAAGGTCAGCATTTAGTTTAGTCTTCGGTCACCAAGTAAAAGCAAGGATCTCTGAACAGAGTCAAATCAAAGAGCCAACATGTGAAACTTAGCTCTGAAGTGGGAGACAACCATAACCTCACTACAGACTGTCAGCAAAATTCCAAAGCTGAGCACATCCACTAATCCTGGAGGGAAGCCCATTCTCTTTATCTTTCTGGTTCACTTTGC